>CANSNZ010000231.1:15000-2415000 GCA_947646795.1 Beta lomatogona
CCCTAAACCCCCGAACCCCGAACCCCGAACCCTAAACCCTAAACCCCGAACCCTAAACCCTAAACCCTAAGCCCGAACCCTAAACCCTAAACCCTAAACCCTAAACCCTGAACCCTAAACCCTAAACCCTAAACCCTAAACCCTAAACCCTAAACCCTAAACCCTAAACCCTAAACCCTAAACCCTAAACCCTAAACCATTTAAACCTATTTGTACTATAGGTTTAAATGATTCAAGTTTGCTCTTTAATGATATAAAAATGAGTAATAATGACAAATAATAATATCAAAATATGTTTAAATGATATAAGTTTGCTCTATAATGACATTGAAATGAGTAATAATGACTTCAAAGTGAGATATAATGACATAGAAATAATGAGTTGACAAATAATATCAACATAGGCTTCAATGATATATAAACAGTAAATTTAATCTCTTTCACAGCATTACCTATTGTATTAATAATATAATCCCAAAAAGCCATATTCCTGTTTTTCCGATCATATTAACAGTAGCTATCACAGAAGCTAGTATTCGGTATACCATAAGCATAACTGGTTAAAGTTCCTGTGATTCCATCTTATGCCCAACCACATCAAAACGGCTTGAATGCATCGGAGCTAAAGTCACAATCAAACGCTTTTGATTGTTGTTTGAACTTATGGCTTGTAACCTCACGTGGGGTAAAACCTCCTAAGTTCTTGATAACCTCCTAAGCTCTTACAAACCTCCTAAGTAGGGTAAAACCTCCTAAGTTCTTGAAAACATCGTATGTAGGATAAAATCTCCTACGTTTTTGAAACCTCTTATGTAGGGTAAAACCTCCTAAGTTATTCAAAAACCTCCTAAGTTCTTAAACTCCTCCTAATTTCTTAAAAACATCCTATGTTGAAAGCCTCTTAAGTAGAATAAAACCTCCTAAGTTTTCAATGCAGTACATGCAATGGGCTAATGGGAATGCTGAGTTAGATATGCTAATGGCAAATGCATCTGAATCTAAAGTCACAATCAAAAAACAAATGATTGGTATGTTCAACATGTTCTTTCGACATAACATGCGGCTATCTTATTCGGTCACACCAAATGCTTGACTGTCTTGAGTTTTCAATCTGTGTTGGATTGCAACCCACATAATAAATCTGTGTTAGCAAGAGTATACCTATTCCATACATATCTATACCATTGAACCTGGGTCTGATTAGCACAAGCAACTTTGTTCTGTTGTTTAATGCTGAATATAGGTCTAGCCACTGAGTTCCTTGCATCTTTATACTGATCACCTGTTTTGCCTTGCACACTCTTCCATTCCCCAAGTGGTATACTTATTGTTAGTATTAATCATGCAGATGCCCACCTTCAAGTTTCTATTCAACATGCTATTGAACAAGCAAAGGGCAAGAGTGAGCAGCTTGGACAGTATATGACTTCCCACCCCGTGAAGGCATCATTAGTATCTTAGAAAAAAAAATTGAACTCTAATAACACGTGGATCCTTCTTGAGAAATTGAGTGATATGGGGAATATTCTTCAAGCGAATATTTTCCAGGAAGCTGAAAAACAAATGATTGGTATGTTCAACATGTTGCTGACATAACATGCAGCTATCTTATTCAGTCACACCAAACAGCTTCAGCCTGTCTTGAGTTTTCAATCTGTGTTGGATTGCAACCCACATAATAAATCTGTGTTTAGGAAGAGTATACCTATTCCATACATATCTGTACCATTGAACCTGGGTCTGATTAGCACAAGCAACTTTGTTCTGTTGTTTAATGCTGAATATAGGTCTAGCCACTGAGTTCCTTGCATCTTTATACTGATCACCTGTTTTGCCTTGCACACTCTTCCATTCCCCAAGTGGTATACTTATTGTTAGTATTAATCATGCAGATTCCCACCTTCAAGTTTCTATTCAACATGCTATTGAACAAGCAAAGGGCAAGAGTGAGCGACTTGGACAAGTATATGACTTCCCTCCCCGTGAAGGCATCATTAGTATCTTAGAAAAAAAATTGAACTCTAATAACACGTGGATCCTTCTTGAGAAATTGAGTGATATGGGGAATATTCTTCAAGCGAATATTTTCCAGGAAGCTGAAGTTCAATATATTGAGGAGGATACTGGGCATAGTTCTACAAAGAAGGAAGGGGAGGAGAATGCTGAGAATGCTTCTGATGCTGAGGAGAAAAAGAATGCTGAGAATACTGATGCTGAGGAGAAAAAGAATGCTGATAATGCTGCTGCTGCTGATGCTCAGAAAAAGAATGCTGAGAATGCTGAGGAAGCACTAGTGGAAAAAAACGCAAGGGCTGCGGTGGAAGGGCTGCGGTTTATTACAAAACGCAGCCCTTAATAGTGAAGGGTTGCGGTTAGCCCAAAAACCACGGCCCTTTGTCACTAAAGGGTCGCGGTTTTGGGCTAACCGCAGCCCCATCCCGTTAAGGGTGCGGTTTATGGGCTAACCGCATGACCCCTTTTCTTTCGGCCCTAATAACCCGCGTAGTATCATTTACCCACGAAACCCCTCAAGCCCTCACTTGCACACCCTCGCCTCCCCCCTCTCTCTCTCTCTCTCTCCTCTCTTCCTCTCACGCTCACACCCTCGCCTCTCCCTCTCTCTTCAAGCCTCCCTAACCTCGGCTCGCCGGAGCCTTCCTAACCTCGGTTCGCCGGAGCCTTCCTAATCTCGGCTCTCCTTCATCAATTGCAAAAGCAAAAACCCAGAAGCCCCCAAACCGCCTCTCTCCCCGTTACTCTCTCTCTTCGCACCCCGTTACTCTCGCCGGAGCCTTTCTATTGTCGCTGCTCGCGTTCAGCCGCCGCGCTGCTCCTCCTCTCTCCTATGTCGTGTCGGGGTGCTGGAATTATGTCCACTACTCGGAGCGACTCAAATTATAGTGCTTCCTCTTCTTCAGATTCTACAATTTCTTCGGTAACATTCGCGAATTTAACTAATTTTTTGTCATTTGGATTGTTTGAGGAACTGGGTTGAATATTTTCGTTGATATTCTTGCGAAATGGGAATTGGGTTTGATTTCAATTATTTGATCTGTCGGAAATTGTGCTGGATTATGGAGTAGAAAGTAGAAATTAACTAAGGTTATAACTGCATTTAAGTTATCAATGATGGAAAATGAGAAATATAGCTTGATTTTGATTGATAAAGGGCCTCCATTTTAGCAAGAACATTACAGGGAAACCTAACATCATTTTGTTATTGGAATATTTATGCAAGTAGTGTAAATGTGGCATGTTGGGTAGTGTGTGTGTGTTAATTTGCAATTAGTTGAGAATGGGGGAAAATGTGTATGTTAATTGAGTGTGGCAAGTTAAGAATTAAGGTTCTAATTTGGTTGTGATGATTAATTGTGGGATTTTTCTTATAATATTTTATGATAAATGTGGGTACACCTCTATGAATGGGAAGTTCCAGAGATGCTGATGAAAAGGTAGAAGAAGGCTGATTTTTTAGACATGGAGTCCGCGAAATTATTGGTCTGATCTGTTTTTTCTTATTTGTTCTCTTCATAATCTTCTCGCCTGCCTGAATATCTGTCTGTTATTGCTCTGATCTGAGTTACCAGTATAAATTGATGTTGTGGCTCGTGGTAGTCTTCCTCATTACCGGTTGAGAGATGATAATCTACCGTCTTTTTGTTACTAGTAATTTGTAGACTGTCTACGTTACTAGTTTACCACGAGAATAAGCATATCTTCAATAATAGATAGGCTTGTATAGATAGTTCTTCTATCACTGCTACAAGTCATCTAATAATCTCTAAATTTAGGGTTCAATCGCGTAGCACAGTATCAAGGAATCTCATAAATAATCTTTGGATCAGTTATTCTTATTCACCCTATTTTCCAAGATCTTGGCATATTAGGTATCTGTGGTAGTTGTTTGTGCCGTTAAATTTAGGATTATTGCTTGCATTCATGCAGATTGGACATGATCACTTAATTCCGAGCTCCCCCGCACACCTCGAGCCCTTCCCCCCCATTCTTGCCCCCTTGCTGCACTCCCCCGCCCAGCCTCCCCAACCCCCGCCAGCCCTCCCCCCCACACCCCCGCCCAGGCCCCCGGCCCCTGCACACACCCCTTCCCGGCCCTGTCGGCCCCGGCCCTGCACACCCCTAGCCCGGCCCCCCGATACCCTCTACACACCCCAGCCCTCTCCCTCCCATTGCTCCTTTTTTGTGGTTATGCCGATCGTTGTCGTTTTAATCATCCTTGTGATCGTTCTACTTCCGCTGTAAGATGTAATTCTTTCCATTATTTTTTGTATGATTGTCGATTTTATTGTTTGATCTTGCCTTTTTTTTTGGTAATGTAATTGTGGGTTTGTTGAATGATCGTCTAATTTTAGCTAGGTTTTTATGTTTGTGAGTTTTGATTATGTTAATAGTAAGTTTAATGGTAATTAAAGTATAGTATAAGTTTATTTAAATCTGAAGATGATGACATTATTCTGGTGGTAAGGAGTGGAAGCGTCAGTGGAGATTATCCTGAGCGAGCTGGACAGCCAATCTGTCAGGTACCACTCAACTGAGTTGTATGATCAGTTATTATATTATTGGTAAATTTTGGTTCTTTTGTTGAGTATTTCGAAGATAAAATGGATTGTGTTCGAGTTATTAGTACTGTTTCTTTTATATTGTTGCTCTCCTCTCCTTGCTCTACATCTCCTCAGCTTTGTGCTGCAGCAATTGTTGCCGTACCATTAGACCTGCACCGCGCCACCACTCTGCTACCTAGCAACATTAGCGCACACCGCCACTCGCTAGAATTCCGACATGATCATTTTAGAGATAAAGTTTCCACCTACATGATTGAGGGTGACTTGGTAATTTCTTCTTCCTTTTCTTTCAATTTAGAGATAAACTGCTACTTATTTTCTATAATTTCAGAAATGTAGAATCATTTTAGGGAGAGTTCAAATGTAGAAGAGAGGAAATGAAATGTTTATTATGATTAACCTCATAGAATTAGAGCATGATTGATATATATATACAAGAGCTAGAAAGGGAGGAATGTAAGAATTACAATAGAGACTTCTAGAGGAAGTTAATTAACTAACTAACTGATTTGTAACAAATTTGTATAACTTAATAAGCTCTAGTTGCTGAGGTGGCAGGAAGAACTTGAGCTTGAGTATCTTGAGACTTCAATAATTTTGGTGTTTTTCTTGCTCAATTACCAAATTCTATTATCCATGTCTATCACTTGTCTTGTAATGTTGGGACTCCATGGCTTGTAATGTTCTACTATAGGTATAGAGACTTGTCCGACATGCTGCCCCCTTGCTACACCCTCACCCCCGCCCCTTGCTACCCCCCAACCCCCACCGCCCCAGAAGCACCCCCTGCCCCCCCTGCTACACCCCCACCCCTACGCCCAAGAGACCCCCACTCCAGGCCCGACACCCCCGCCGCCCCGCACCCCCTGCCCCCTGCTACACCCCCCACAACCCCCCCACGCCCAGCAGCACCCCACTGTTCCCCCTGCGCCCCCCTTGCTACACCCTCACCCCGCCCCTGCTACACCTCTAGCCCCCCCGCCGCCCAGCAGCACCCCCTGCTCCCCGCTGCCCCCCCTTGCTACACCCTCACCCTGCCCCCTGCTACACCCCCACCCCCCACAACAAAAGAAACCGCCCAGCGACACCCGCGCTACACCCCCGGGTTCACCTCCAAATTATAGCGATTTTGGTTTTATTTGCCAGGTTCTATCATCTCCAGAGAAGTTGCTTTCGAGGGATCCGGATGCTAGTCTTGGTGGAGTTGTTGTAATACTAGTTTGTGTTTGTGATCCTGCTCATATATTGCAATTTGAACACTCAAGGGCAACCTCAAACTAATGTAATTCAGTTATTGTTTTCTCTATATTTTTTTTTTTTTTTTTTTTGGGTCACAAGGGCTGCGGTTTTTGCCTTGACCGCAGCCCTTTATGCGTTAAGGGCTGCGGTTAACAACCGCATCCCTTCCTAAATGCCAAGGGTTGCTAGTCCAATGGCTGCGGTCAAAAAACGCAGCCCTTGGGCCCCTTTTGACCGCGGCCCTTGGGCTTTTTTCCTCTAGTGAAGGGGAGGAGAATGCTGAGAATGTTGAGGAAGGGGAGGAGATTGCTGAGAATGTTGAGGAAGGGGAGGAGAATGCTGCTAATGCTCAGAAAAAGACTGCTCAGAAAAGGCAGCTGCGGAAGCGAAAAACTCCTGTTGCTGAGGAAGGGGAGGAGAATGCTGAGGCTAAGAAGGCTAAGACTGCTGAGAACAATGCGAAAAAGAATGTTCAGAAGAAGCAGCCGAAGCAGCAAAAAAATGTAGATGCTGAGAAGGAAATAAAGATGGAGGCAAGGAAGCAGCCGATGCGAGGGACAAAAAAGCAGCCGGTGCAAAAAAATCAAGATGCTGAGAAGGCAATGAAGGCTAAGAACGCTAATGCTCAGAAAAAGCAGCAGCGGAAGCGAAAAACTCCTGTTGCTAAGGAAGGGGAGGAGAATGCTGAGGCTAAGAAGGCTGCTGATGCAAAGGAGAAGTCGAAGCGAAAAACTAAAGTAACAGGACTAAGGAGATCAGGTAGACACAAATAGGACAGATTAGAAAAATCTGTAAATTTTCTTCAATTAACTGCAATTTTCTTTATTGTTTCTAATAGTCGATCTGTTCAATTTTGTTAGTTCTCTGTTTGCCGAAAAATTTATTGTTTGATTTAGAATGTAGATATTGCAGTGGTCTTGCTGTTGAATGAACTTTATCCCTCCTAATTGACTAAGTCATATAATCAAGTAGGTAATTTAATATAGTTCCAATATCCTTGTGGGTTCGACCTTTACTTGCTAGTTGTGGGTCGATTGAGAATATAATCTTTGTCATTATAACTTAAATTTCTAAGAATATAATCTGTGACATTAAAGATACAATCATGTGTTAATCGTATGACATTACAAGTGTAATATATATCGTTATAACTGTGTTAAATGCCATGATTAGTGGTATATATGTCATTATGCCTCTATTCACAAGTGCGCCACTTATTACCCCTTTTCCCCCACGTTTTAATCTTTGTATTTCTAATTTTTTCACTCAACCTCCACGTCTTCTGATCTGTCCTTAACATCCGCGTTCTTCTCTGCCCTCAACCTCTTTGTTCTTCTTCTCAATTTTCTTTGTTCTTCAACCTCAACATCGCTAAAAAAGGATCCGAATCCACGAATTCGGGTAGGGTCCATTACCCACTGACATCCCTAATTAAGATTGAGGTGTTGTGAACGATAGGTCACATGTTCGAATCCCCCTTTCCCCTTCTTTGTACTGCCTTTGTGGCTCAAATGGATAAAAAAAACAGTGATTATAAGAAATTTTGTTTTTATTTATTACACTCCTTTAGTCTGAATCAACGGGTTAGGTCACCTCCAATCGATTTAAGAAATAAGAAATACATGCACGGACCGGCACCAAATTGAGACTGGGTTAGAAAATCTCAACCCTAATTCGGCCATTTCCTAGCTAGACTAAACCGAATGTTGACGGAATTGAATTGGATCGGATCAGCCCAAATTGGCTACCACCCAGACCAAATCAACCCTGCTCATTAGCTAGTCCTACTTGCGGCTCTAATTCAACTATCAAAGATTGCATTGCCTTTGTACCACTCATTTAGATGAGTTAGGATGGTTAGTCTTAGTTTGGATGATTTTGGATGGCTTATCTTTCTTCCTAAAATCTCGTTACTATCCATTACCACTGGGAAGGTGGTATTGGGTGGTAATGAAAATTTATAAACGAAAACCCATGTTTTGTGGTAAAGTTTTATTCCCATGTCATTGACATGAGAACTAAAGTAAATATATTTCCTCTATATAATTATTTTGAAACTTTTTCCAACAATTACCTTAATTCTAATATTTGTTACTAAGTAAGAATAATTAGAGGAAGTATGTGATTATTTGGAAACTTTAGTACTAATATAAACACTATAATTAGGAAATGGAGTAAAGCATTAGTGTTATTATGTCTTCCAATGGATTTATTATCCACTTTATAATACATTTATATTAAAGTATATATAATATTAAAGTACACTAGTAGAATAATTGTTTATTGCTGCGGTGATATTGCTGCGGTTTTACCCATACGCAGCAATATATCACGTAAAAAAAATATATATATATAAAATACCCATATTGCTGCGGTTTCCGCCGAAAACCGCAGCAATATGGTTTTAGAGAAATTTTTTTGAATTTTTTTTTATCATTTGACCAAACATATTGCTGCGGTTTCTGTCAAAAACCGCAGCAATATATTAAAATAATATAAAAAAAACATTATTTGGACCTATTGCTGCGGTTCCTACAAAAAACCGCAGCAATAGGCTTTTAAATTAATATAAAAGAAGTTTATTTAGGGTTTCAGCCTCATTTCACCCCTTTCCCTCTCATCAGTTCAGCCTCTCCCTCTCATTTCTTTCACGCCTCTCCCTCTCCCTCACTCACCATTCTCCATCTCCAGTACTTCCCCGGCGCGAAAAGCGCAACCTCTCTTCGCTGTCACTCTTCTTCTTCGGCGCGAGGTTACCATCAGTTCAGTCCTTCACTCTTCTGCTCTCTCTCTCCTTCGCGCGAGGTTTTCCGGTGAGTTCATGTCTTTTTTTTTTCCGGTGGAAATTGGGGTTAGTCTTGTGGTAGTAAAAATATGGGTCATGATGGAATTGTCAATGGATTTATTATTTCGAAGTTCTCAAATGCCCTTGTTATGGTAATTTTGATTGTAGTTCTGACCTTAATTGAAATATCAAAAAGCTTTTGAGTATGAAATGAAGAATATGTGACCAGAAATGTGAAATATTTGTATAGTTTGTTGGGGTTGTAGGCTTGGTAGGTAAAGGGATCTCTGCGAATCTTTGAGAGCAG
Source organism: Beta lomatogona (assembly GCA_947646795.1). Taxonomy (NCBI): domain Eukaryota; kingdom Viridiplantae; phylum Streptophyta; class Magnoliopsida; order Caryophyllales; family Amaranthaceae; genus Beta; species Beta lomatogona. The sequence continues at coordinate 23,912 of CANSNZ010000231.1, forward strand.
AAGGAATTATGTGATATTGTAGGATTGCTGTGTTTTTGTTGATATGAGCACTTAGCTCGATTTTCCTTCTTGTCTTCACTGTAGTTTTGCTAATTTATCTTTGTGATATGCATTTTTTCATGTTTGTTTTCGAATTTTCTCAATTTTGGTTGGATTTTCAGATCTGGACGATTGGTTGCCGGCGATTTTGTTTGTGCGAGTTGCAACTACGATTGGTTGCCGGCGACAACGACGGTTTTCGATGGTTTTGGACGACGTTTGGTTGCCGGATTGTGGACGACGATTTTCAGATATTTTGTTTTCTTTATTTTTTATTTTTTCACTTAAATTTTATAGTTAAATTTTATAGAGGTTGATATTTTCGTTTGTTCAGTGTAGTATAATTCTTGTTTCTTGTAATTCTTCTATATCTTAGATTTTTTTTCTTCATTAGTTTCATTTTTGTTTTTTTGTTCAGTTTTCTTATTGTTGTTTTTTACTTTGTTCAGTTTTCTTATTGTTATTTTTTTCTTTGTTAGTTTCATTTCATTTTATGGTGGAAGTTTATGATTTTTTTGCTATTTTTCTGAATTTTTTTTATCTTGCGAATTTAATGGCAAAATGCAAAAAAAAAAAAAAAAAAAAATTTTCTTACACCTGTACCTATTGCTGCGGTTTTTCCAAGAAACCGCAGCAATATGCCTATTTTTTTATTATTAAATTCAGCATATTGCTGCGGTTTTCCCTAGAAACCGCAGCAATATACTTTTTGAATCTGATATATAATATATATATTGCTGCGGTTTCACCCAGAAACCGCAGCAATATGTTTAAATATTGCTGCGGTTTAAAACCGCAGCAATATATTTATTACCTATTGCTGCCCTCTTTATTGCTGCGCGGCCAAAACCGCCGCAATAGGCTACTTAATGACCGCAGCAATAAGCATTTATTCTACTAGTGGTATATGCACAAAAAATTAGAAAATATATATCTACATTAGGTAAAATATAATATTATAACTTGAAATAACGGTTAATGGTTAACCGAAAAACCGTACCGAAAAGAACGGTTACCGCTAGGCGGTAACCGGTCTAAACGGTTACGGTTACGGTTTGCAAAAAGAGCGAACCGAAACTTTCGGTTACCGAGCCGAAATATTATTTCGGGACGGTTAACCACCCATGAACACCCCTATGCCAGACGGGGATATGTGGGACGGGTCGGGCCTTGAAGCAGGCAAATAAACTTGCCCAAACCCAGAAAAGAGGTATATTGAATTAGAATTTCCCGTTTATTTTCGGTTTTTATGTGCGGGCTCAACTGTATCGGAGCCGGGTTCGAGTGTTGCACTAAAGAGCAATAAATAGATTTTCTTTCCTTGTCTTTTCTCTGATGGCCATTTTCAACTCTTCCCCCAAGATACTAAAGCCAAAGCTAAAGCCTAATTCAATAATTCCTCTAAAAAAAAATCTTTTGAAGAGATTTTGAATTTTTCAATAAATGTTACGAGGGAAGAGATTTCAACTCTTGCAATTTCGAAGAGCAATTTTTCAAGAACTTCAATAAATTTTTTGATATGAGTAGACGTAGGGATTTGGTGATTGATTGATTGATGATTTCTTTTAGCAGTAGAAATTTCAGTATATATTCATTACAAATGGAAAAAGATAATAACTTCATTGAGAACCTTGTTCTTGGAAATTGTTAAGCCTACTTCTTATTCAATTATGATATAAAATGTTTATGATTAAGTATGTTTTTTGGCTCAGTTAATGTCCAAGAAATAATTTAGGATAAGTCTGATTTTGGAGGATAGTGTTCAAGTTTCTTAAAGAGTGATTAATGGAATGTTTTTTGGCTCAGTTAATGTCCAAGAAATAATTTAGGATAAGTCTGATTTTTGGAGGATAGTGTTCAAGTTCTTAAAGAGTCATTAACGGAATATGATAGTATTCTTCTCTTGCTCATCAAAGTGTGCTCAAATGGTGTTAATAAATTGTCGTTATTATTATAATTGTCTTTGAAAAAAGAAAAAAAAAACATTTCATGCTTGCTAGAAGTCTGATAGGATATGAGCCTTGGAGTAATCGGGAGGTAGGAGTAATTGGGTTTCTAAAGCTAGTTAACGACTATAAGTTGTATACGGATGTTGTGAATCATCACCGTGTCATGGCTGATGATGTTGCTTTGTCTCGGTCTGGGTGGATTCCGCCAAGGGAGGGATGCTGGCGAGTTAATACAGATGCTGCTGTATTGGCCATTGGGTGGTGAAGGAACGGGGTTAGGGGTGGTGATAAGGGATGCGCAGGGGAAGCTTGTGCTGGTGGCAGTGAGACGAGTGCTGGCTCGTTGGTCTCCTCCATTAGCCGAGGCTGCTGCTGCGAAATTTGCAGTGCAGATGGCTAAGATGTATGGCTATGATCGGTTGGAACTGGAAACGGATGCTCTAAGCTTGTCTAAGCTATTCGTTAAGAAAAAGTTGGGCGTTCTCCTCTAGATTTATTAGTAGAAGACATTCAGATGGTTGGGTGTAGTTTTACTTCTTTTGATATTTTAAATGTTAAAAGGTATGGTAATACAGTTGCTCACCTTGTAGCTCGAATTCTCCCTGTTGAGGGGAGGGAACAAATGTTTGTTGATGGTTTTCCGCAAGGTGTCTTAGCCTTGGCCGATATGGATGTTGCTTAATAAAATACTTAGGAGGTTTTCACATACATAGGAGGTTCTACCACTTTAGGAGGATGTTTTAACATACTTAGGATAATCTAACATACTTAATTAGGATGTTTAAACTTACTTAGGAGATTTTCATGAAGTTAAGAGGTTAAAATGAACTTCAGAGGTGTTTTAACATACCTAAGAGGTTTTTTAAATACTTAGGACGATGTTTTAACATACTTACGATGATTTCAGAACTTAGGAAGTTTTTAAAATACTTAGGAGGTTTTTAAAGATTCTGATTTTCAACTTCTTCTCCACTATGAAAAAACCCTAATCCATGAACCAAATAGGACTTTTTAATCTAGTTCTTTTAAGCAATATATTAAACTGCATGCTGAACACTTGTTCCTTATTGTTGTGACCATTTGATAATATAATGGTTTTGCTATACGGCTAATTAAAGCTCTAACTGCGATGTATAGGCACAACAAACGAGTTGTATTAACTCTTGCCATAACCTCAAGTGTTCATGTGTGGTCTAAAAACAGCCATAGTGGCAAGTAAGAGCCCCATTGTACATGCTCTAACAACTAGTGTTTTTCCTCTGAGTAGACATAAGTACAACCAAAAAAACAAGCCTCACCTCAATTCGTCCCGGAGTGGTCAATAAAGCAGCAATTCCACCTGGGAAGGGAATCATTAAATTGCACCAACCTCGAGTCAAATTACACTTGTAAATCTCCGATGTCATGCATGGAAGATCTTATTGAGAAGTTCAATTCGACCTGTTTAGCAAAACGACAACAAATCAAATGCAAAAATATCAGTAATAAGCTGGAAGTGACAAAAAGAGACGAGCCTCACATACAAGAACAGAAACAAAAACTTAAGCAAACATAAGATAAGGGAATGATAAAACCTTAGTCCCAAAATGATTTGGCAAACCAACCTCATAATCGATAAATTACAGCAAACAACAACACCACCATAGTCCCGGAATGATTTGGGGTCAGCTTACCTAAACCGTCATAAGAAATCATTTCGGCGAAAGTTAACCAAACTAAAAAAGAATAAACCAAAATGCCGACGACGGTATCCGACGTTGCGGGTGCCGAACACGGCACGACATGCTACGACGTATTCTCCGACCACATAACTGTCGGCGACCTCGATGGACCATCGGACGACGTCGTTAAGGAACTCGACGGCCCGTCATATGTTTTAACATACTTGTTCGAATTTTTAGGGTTTAAGAGGAGAGAGAGAAAGGTGAGAGGAGAGAAGAAGATATGAGAGACGGCAAGAGGGGAGAAGGAAAGAAGGTAGGGAAGTTCGAATTTTTAGCACCCAGCCCACTAAAACTGATATGGGCCTTACCGGATCACTTAGGATGTGTGGGTTTGTATAGCAACCAAGTAAATTAGGGAAGTTCGAAAATTCAGCTACGGAATGTTTGGGCCCGTCAAAAAAAAAAAGCTACGGAATGTTTGGGTTTGTATAGCAGCCCAGCCCATTAACATTGTAATAACTAATTCCGAATTTCTACCATTGTTTGCCAAATATATATCTATACTTCAGATTTAAATGATACAAGTTTGCTCTATAATAACATAAAGATGAGTAATAATGACATGGGAATAAGGAGTTGAAAATAATATTGAAATAGGTTTAAGTAATGCAAGTTTCCTCTATAATGACATAATAATGAGTAACAATGACACAGAAATGAGATATAATCACACAGAAATAATGAGTTGAAAAGTAATATCAAAATAAGTTTAAATGATACAAGTTTGCTCTATAATGACATAAAATTGTGTAATAATGACACAGAAATAAAGAGTTGACGAATAATATCAAAATAGATTTAAATGATACAAGTTTATTCTAAAAAAACATAAAATTGCGTAATAATGACACAGAAATAAAGAGTTGCCAAATAGTATCAAAAGAGGATTAAATGATAAAATTTGCTCTACAATGACATAAAAATGAGTAATAATCACACACATTGAGATATAATGATAGAGAAATAAAGACTTGACAAATCAATGACACAAGTTTGTTCTATAATGACATAAAAATGAGTAATATTGATACAGAAATGAGATATTATGACACTGAAAAAAGCAGTTGACAAATAATATTAAAATAGGTTTAAATGATACAAGCTTGTTATATCATACATAAAATTGTGTAATAATGAGACATTAAATATAGAGTGGACAAATAGTATCAAAAGAGGTTTAATAATGACACAGAAATAAGGAGTTGACAAATAATATCAAAATAGGTTTAAATGATACAAGTTTGTTCTATCAGACATAAAATTGTGTAATAATGAGATAGAGATATAGAGTTCATGCTGTCAAAAAAAATATAGAGTTCACAAATAGTATCAAAAGAGGTTTAAATGATATAAGTTTGCTCAATAATGACATAAAAATGAGTAATACTGACACATAAATGACTAATAATAATGGCATGGGAATAATGAGTTGTAAAGTAATATCAAAACCGGTTTAAATGATACAAGTATGCTCTATAATGACATAAAAATGAGTAATAATGACATGGGCATAAGGAGCTGTGAAATAATATTAAAATAGGTTTAAATAATACAAGTTTGCTCTATAGTGAGAATTGAATTTGAAATTTCAATTAAATATTAAATTCAGAGAATGATTTCCTCTTTTTACATATATATGTGTGAAAATATCTGATCAAAAATTAACAATATAATTGATTGACAATTGACACAAATAGAAGAAATAAGGAGTGGACAAATAATATCAAAATAGGTTTAAATGATATAAGTTTGCTCTATAATGATATACTCCCTCTGTCCCAGAAAGATCTGAACACTTGTTGGGACACGTAGTTTTAGGTGATAAGTTGTGGTGTGGTTATCAAATATTATTTTATTTAAAAAGTGGATGTGATAGGAGTTGGTGGGGTATTTTTTATTAGAGGAGAGAGAAAGTTGGGTAACTTTTAATTGATAAAAGGTAGAGTGTGGGCCAAAGATGTGTAAAAGAAATAATATATTAATGGTGGGACCATGCCAAAAATGAAAGTGTTCAAACTAATTTGGGACAAACATAAAAGGAAAGTGTTCAGACTATTCTGGGACGGATGTAGTAAAAAGGAGTCATAATGACACATAAACGAGATATAATGACACATAAAAAAAGGAGTTTACAGATAATATTAAAATAGGTATAATGACACATAAACGCTTCTCAGTTCAGCAACTTGAAGCAATTTGACTGCAAATTGATATCTGACCTGCAATGATAATTTAAATGAACGTCTTCAAACAGAGTCAGATACTCTCTAAGATAGAATAAAGCTTTCTTCAACATAAAGCATACGGTTCCTAATTTGCCAAAATGATTTTTCAAAGTGAGATAAAATAATTGATGAAATTGTTGGTAGAGCAGCCTCAAAATCTTTGTCCACAAATGATGACAAGAGAAACTTCTTAGCACGTTTTTCATTGGATTTTTTCAGAATAGATCTTCCTTCAGTGCTCATTTCTGCAAAACCAAGTTCACACAACACAATAAAGACGACTGGACATCCAAATAAAAATCAGTGAACATCAGCTAGATCAGAAAGGTTTCCTCTTGAATATGTATGGAGGTATGGCAAATTAGAGATGTTTCCAATCTACAGAAGCATGATGACTTCATTCCTTTATCAGAGAAAATCAGAACTAAATATACATCAGATTCTGGTGTCGTATTCCCTTTGCCTGAAAACTTACCAAATCAGTCCAAAATAGCTGATGTTTTTAGCCATTAAACACACCATTTCAGCCTACAAACACCATAAACAAACACAGTAGCAAATGCAGTGCCAAAACTTGTGGTTTCGTATGATTTTGCTAGAAAAAAATCCTAACATCCTAACTCAGCCAAAACCAACCAAACTTTTAAAAACCAACCCAACTCAATCAAAACATCCTGACTGTTACAAAACATCCTGTCTTTTAAAACATCCTTACTCAGAAAATAGAATATGTAAATTAAATTCCAAATTCAATCAAATAAACCCTAGATCTAAACAAATTAAGCATTCAATTACATGAAATCAAAGAAAATAATCGAGAATTTTAGGGTTTGACATCAAATCTCCAACAAGAACAACAATGACATGGTGGAGGGGGTCCCTTTGTGTAAAATGAACATTAAACAACCCGATGCAATCCCAGTTGACAAATTGACCTAAATTTAAATCATGACCTTGAAGACTTGAAAACAAGAATCACCAATAGTCCAATCACCACCACTACTGGGCTTTCTGGCTGCTGGGCTGGGCCGTGGGTGGGTGGGCGCCGAAGGGTGGGTGGGCCGTGGGGGGAGGGTGCCGGTGCAATGTGCAAACAGGGGTGAGAGACAGAGTAAAGACAATGAGAGTGAGATTGTGAGATTAGAGTGAGATCGAGACGGTTTTTTTTTTAAGATATGAGGAGGGTTGGGCGCTTGGGCCGTGAGAGGTATTTTTTTGGGCTTTTTTGGTGGGCACTTAGCTCCAATACTAATTAAAAAGAGTTTTTTGGGTTGGGGTGGGCACGTGCTCCACAGGCCCCCAGCCCAGTCCGTCCCGGGGGCTCTGGGCAAAAGCTAAGCCAATCAAACTTAACACGCGGAAAAATAGAAGAAAAAACATGGAGAGAAAGAGAGGGGGTTTAAGTGTGGCCAATGGGCAGGGTTGATTTGGTCCGGGTGGTAGCCGATTTGGACTGATCCAATCCAATTCAATTCCGTCAACATTCGGTTCAGTCTAGCTAGGAAGTGGCCGAATTAGGGTTGAGATTTTCTAACCCAGTCTCAATTCAGTGCCAGTCCATGCATGGATTTCTTATTTCTTAAATCGATTCGGAGGTGACCTAACCCGTTGATTCAGACTAAATGAGGGTAATAAATAAAAACAAAAATTCTTATAATCACTGTTTTTTCTTTTTATCCATTTGAGCCACGAAGGCAGTACAAAGAAGGGGAGGGGGGATTCGAACATGTGACCTATCGTTCACACCAAAACGTAAATAATGAAACATTACAAGATATAAGGATAGCCAAACTATTTGATATCATAGTGGATTACCCTGATAGGTCAGTATATCTGTTCTACCCTTATGATTCTCTTGCAGATTTCATTTCCTTGTTGATAATGTAGTTTTAGGCCTGCTCTAGTACTTTCTGTTTCAAGCAATCTCTACATGATAACATTATCATCCCAATGTCTTCCTATTCTGCATAGGTGGGGTAAGGAGGAGAAATGTGTGATGTATCCCTATGATATTGGAGAGTTAGTATATACCTCATACCTTAATATGAAACATAACCACTTTCTACTTCACCATGAGAAAGAAGAACATAGGGTGTAATTATCCTTACTAAATGTTCATCTAAAGCCAAATAATAGTGAATCCTCTGTTCTATTGGAATTGTACAAATTTGTTCAATGTCTATTCTAAAGATTATTTTTAGGAAGTGGAATTTTGCATATAAGTAAATAGAAGAGGACGTGAATTCAATCCTTATTAATAACTCAAAAGATTAGTATAGAATAAAATTTCACTAGGGGAAAAAAAAGGAAGGGCTGCGTTTTTTGAAAAACGCAGCCCTTCGTGTATGAAGGAAACCGCAGCCCTTTTAGTGAAGGGATGCGGTTACCTAGAAAATGCAACCCTTCAAACTGTATGAAGGGCTGCGGTTTTAAGGCTAACCGCAGTCCTTATTAATGTAGGGTTGTGGTTATCCCAGAAACTGCAGCCCTTCATACACGAAGGGCTGCGTTTTCTGTGATAACCGCAGCCCTTCGTATCCCGCCCAAAACCCTTAGTTTTGCGCGCAACATACAGTACACACTCACTCGCAAATTTCCCTCGCTCCCTTATTGGAAAAATTTTCCCCCACCCGTCTCCCTCACACTCACTCGCACAGCCCTAACGCCCATCACCGGAGCACCGACACATCGCCGGAGCACCGTCATTGACGCACTGACGCCGGAAACGTTGCCTGAGCAACGCACCATCGCCTGAGCTCATTCTTCTTCTCTTCTCTCAGCGCACGTTGACGCCACCACCACCACCACTACTGCATTGTCGGTAATTCCCCTCTCACTCTCTCTCCTCTTTTTCATTTCTTTAATTAATTTGTTTTATTTCATTTCTCTTCTATATTGTGTTGTAAAATGTGATTGTAGGGGGTGGGGGGAGGGCTTTGGGAGGGTGGGTAGGGGGTGGGGGTGTGGGCAGGGGATGGGGGAGGGTGGGGAGGCGGGGGATACCTGGACATGGGGTAGGGGAGGGTGAATAAGGTGGTGGGGTGCTGGACAGTGGTGGGGGAGGGCGGCAGGGGGTGGAGAGGTGGTGGATGCTTGGACGGGGGTGGGGGTGGGGCGACGGGGGTGGGGGAGGTTGGGGGAGGCTGGACGAGAGGGTGGGGGGGGAGGGTGGGGATCTTGGGGGATGTGGGGTGGGGAGGCCATAGGTATAATGTAACTATTGTGTAGATTTTTAGGCTTCCATTTGTTGTTGGTTGAATTTCGGAAACGAAAATTAAAGGTCATTTTACGCCTACATGGCAATGAGGGAGTGCAGTGGGGGGCAGTAGTGGCGGTGGTGGTGGGTGATACGCCCAAGTTATACGTAGTATTTACGTTATTTTAGGTGCACTTTGCTAAGGGATTTGTTCGTAATTGTTAATGTTTGCATATATATTACCCTTAGCGGAAGTTCTGAGTTTTGTGAGTTAAATTGTGTTAATGTGTTATGTCCCGAGCTTTTAAGCAGAAACAGTATTGAACGATGTTTAATTGAAGTTATCCTTGAGTGTTCAAGAAAGTTCAACACCATGGCTTGGTGGCACGGAAGCAAGTTATGAGTGGACGACAATGTGCTATCCTAGCATCAATGCTCCATCCCTACACCACACTAACCCAGCATGGCACCACCCATATAGCTCACGTCATGCCCAACAAGCCCAAGCATTACTGCAAGCCTGCCCAGCAGCCTCGCCCATCCAGCAGCACACGCAAGCTCAGCAGCAGCACCTGCCCAGCACCAACGCGAATCTCCTCGCGACCCGCGACCCCTGCTCGTCGCGCCTCGCGAGATACTTCGCTTCTCGCGACGCTCCTTTGCCCAGCCAAGGTGTGCGGATGATAATGAGCTTGTCGCGGCTCGCGATCAGTGTCGCGGCTCGCGACGTTTTAGTCGGTTCAGCGGCCACATTTTGTGCAGGGTTTAAAAGCTTCCCAATAAACCTATTTTCAAGGAGACGACGAAGAGGGCGAAGAGGAGAGCGGAAATGTAGGGGTTGGAGCAGCAAATTTGAGGAGATAGAGAGGATACTCCTCTCTTCATCTTTCCTTCTTCATGCTCCTCTTTCCATCTTTCCTTCTTCATTCCTCTTTATTTTTCATTTCTTTGTTCTTCATTTCCTAGTTTTAGTTTTCATTTCTTAGTTTAGTTTTTAGGGATTTTGACTATGGATTTGGTTTATACTATCGGATTGTAGCTTGAACTGTTCTTGAAGAAGATTAGCATGAAGCCTCAACCATTATTGTGAGATCTTTCCTCTCTATTTAGTTTTTCTGATTATGGCTTAATTTCTATGCTTGTGTTCTATGATTTTTGCATAATTATGCTAGGAACGTTACTAGTTTGATTATGTAATTAATCTAATGCTAGATTTAAGAATAGAATCGGATTGTTTTATTCTTTTATCTATTTGTAGCGAACTAGTGAGTAACTTAGATGCAGATCATCTTGGTTATTTCTTGGGGAAATTGAATCAATTGTTGAATGTTAATCGCGTGTATGACATTAGCAGGTCTATTGGTTCTCAGTGTTTATTCTTGCTATTGGATTGAACTTAGACATCGATCGGACTAGGTTATCCTTTAGTTAGGGTTTTATAGTCACGCTGATCGTGCTATTCAACTAAGAATAAGGAGAATGCGAGATTAGTTCTCGACAATAGATAATTATGGAAATAATTAGAGTGGAGGTTCAATGATCGATAATGAATTGAAGTGGATGTTAATCGGATTCAAGATCTTCCCATATTGATTTCTCATTTTGTTTATATGCTAGTTAGTTGTAGTTTAATAACAACTCTTTTGAAACCCCACTTGTTATTAGGTTTCTCGGTCCTTAGCTTAATCTAAGTAATAATTCACGCTAAATATTAAACTCGTCCCTGTTTCCCTGTGGATACGACCCCTACTTCCATTATACTTGCTTAGTGTAAAAAGAGAGTAGGAGAAATTTTATCTTTGGTTAGGTGCATACGACAAATCCGCGCCCGCCAAATTTTGGCACCGTTGTCGGGGAAACGGTGTTACTTGTTTTGTATTTAGCGTGATTTTTGGATGGTATTGCTTGAGCTCTTTGTTTATGGTTGACACTCATAGCACTAACGATGCATTGCAAGAATTTTTCTCAATCAGTTTTGCAGGTACTTGAAGTGGAGATTGACAAGGAACCACCATTGTCGTACATGGAGCACAAGCCCAATGATTGAGCTTAAGGTACTAAGTCGAGCTAACGACTTTAAACAACAGCGCTTCTCGGGAGGCAACCCGAGACCCCTTTTATTTTCTGTCTTTTTCTTTATTTCTCATCAAATTTCCTCCACCACAACAAATTTTCTTTCACCCACCGCCCACCCACTAAAAAGATCCACAACCAATCTTAATCCGCTTGGAGCCAAAATCCGCAAACGAAAATCCGTTGGGAGGAGTTCAATAGCTAGGAGTTGGTAAAACTAGAGGGTTGAGATTGTTAATGAATCTTTTCTATCTCTTAAGCCAGATGCAAATCTCAAAAATTTAAACAAAATTTGAATTTGTCATTTGTTTGAGTGATTCGAGGGAGAGGGTTGTGAGTTGAGTTATGAGATTTGAGTTGGTGTTGTTAAGAAATTTGAGTTTGACGGATTGTTTGTCATGAGTCTTGAGCAGTCGATCTTCGATTTGCCCGTTTTTCTATTTTTCCCCCCATTTTCAGTTTACTTTTTCTTCTCATTGTCGTCACATTGAGGACAATGTGTAGTTTAAGTAGGGGGGAGGGTATTCTCATGTATCTATGTTGTATTTATTACTTTCAATTTGGAAAAAAAAATGAAAAGAATAAAAAATAAAAAACAAAAAAAAATAAAAAATAAAAAAAAAAGTGATGAAATGAAACCCGCTGAGTTGAAAACCCACAAGGGTGGGCAACTCAGGCAAAAATGGGGGCCCGGATAGGATGAAAACCCGAAAGGGCAACCTATGCAAAAAAAGTGGCTTATATTGAGCGGGTAAGATGGTGAGATGAAAAAAGAAATGTGAGAAGCTAGGATGAAAACCTGAAAGGACTTCAACCTTGATTTTGTGAAGATTTGTTTTGGCTTTCACATTCTTTTGGTTGATTGTTTGTTTTTGGGAGTAAGCATGGAATTTATCCCTGTTTGTCTTTGTTCCATAGCTTGCTATTCTATGTTAGTTGTAGTAGTAGTAGGTCTTTTTTTTGAGGTTTGGGAGAGCTGATAGTTTAGTGTGTTGTGAGCTGACATTTTGATACTTGTTTGGTGTTGTTGGTGATTATTGTTGTCGCGTCTTTCTATTTTTCAGGTGAGCTTGAAGCTAAGTGTGGGGGAGTCATTGTCCCTTACGTTTAGGTTTTGAGCGGATGTTGTTAAGATGTGATGATGATGATATAGTTGATGGAGAGTGTAGGTTGGTGTCGATAGCTTGGGTGAAGATTAATTGGGTGATCCTCATTCTGAGTTTACTCGAGGTCGAGTAAAGTTCAAGTGTGGGGGTATTTGATACGCCCAAGTTATACGTAGTATTTACGTTAGTTTAGGTGCACTTTGCTAAGGGATTTGTTCGTAATTGTTAATGTTTGCATATATATTACCCTTAGCGGAAGTTCAGAGTTTTGTGAGTTAAATTGTGTTAATGTGTTATGTTCCGAGCTTTTAAGGAGAAACGGTATTGAACGATGTTTAATTGAAGTTATCCTTGAGTGTTCAAGAAAGTTCAACACCATGGCTTGGTGGCACGGAAGCAAGTTATGAGTGGACGACAATGTGCTATCCTAGCATCAATGCTCCATCCCTACACCACACTAACCCAGCATGGCACCACCCATATAGCCCACGTCATGCCCAAAGAAGCCCAAGCATTACCGCAAGCCTCGCCCAAGCGGCCTCGCCCATCCAAAGAAGACACGCAAGCTCAGGCAGCGGCACTCCGCCCAAAGACCAACATAGCAGGCTCGCGACCCGCGAATCTCCTCGCGACCCGCGACCCCTGCTCGTCGCGCCTCGCGAGATACATCGCTTCTCGCGACGCTCCTTTGCCCAGCCAAGGTGTGCGGATGACAATGAGCTTGTCGCGGCTCGCGACGTTTTAGTCGGTTCAGCGGCCACGTTTTGTGCGGGGTTTAAAAGCCTCCCAAAAAACCTATTTTCAAGGAGACGACGAAGAGGACGAAGAGGAGAGCGGAAATGTAGGGGTTGGAGCAGCAAGTTTGAGGAGAGAGAGAGGATACTCCTCTCTTCATATTTCCTTCTTCATGCTCCTCTTTCCATCTTTCCTTCTTCATTCCTCTTTGTTTTTCATTTCTTTGTTCTTCATTTCCTAGTTTTAGTTTTCATTTCTTAGTTTAGTTTTTAGGGATTTCAACTATGGATTTGGTTTATGCTATCGGATTGTAGCTTGAACTGTTCTTAAAGAAGATTAGCATGAAGCCTCAACCATTATTGTGAGATATTTCCTCTCTATTTAGTTTTTCTGATTATGGTTTAATTTCTATGCTTGTATTCTATGATTTTTGCATAATTATGCTAAGAACGTTACTAGTTTGATTATGTAATTAATCTAATGCTAGATTTAAGAATAGAATCGGATTGTTTTATTCTTTTATCTATTTGTAGCAAACTAGGGAGTAACTTAGATGCAGATCATCTTGGTTATTTCTTGGGGAAATTGAATCAAATGTTGAATGTTTATCGCGTGCATGACATTAGCAGGTCTATTGGTTCTCAGTGTTTATTGCTGCTATTGGATTGAACTTAGACGCTGATCGGACTAGGTTATCCTTTAGTTAGGGTTTTATAGTCACGCTGATCGTGCTATTCAACTAAGAATAAGGAGAATGCGAGATTAGTTCTCGACAATAGATAATTATGGAAATAATTAGAGTGGAGGTTCAATGGTCGATAATGAATTGAAGTGGATGTTAATCGGATTCAAGATCTTCCCATATTGATTTCTCATTTTGTTTATATGCTAGTTAGTTGTAGTTTAATAACAACTCTTTTGAAACCCCCCTTGTTATTAGGTTTCTCGGTCCTTAGCTTAATCTAAGTACTAAGTCACGCTAAATATTAAACTCGTCCCTGTTTCCATGTGGATACGACCCCTACTTCCATTATACTTGCTTAGTGTAAAAGAGAGTATGAGAAATTTTATATTTGGTTAGGTGCATATGACAAATCCGCGCCCGCCATTAGGGCTGATGTAAATGTGGAGAGTCAGGTCACATGGCAATCGAAAGCCCATCTGGTGCTCTCCACATTTATAACAGTTTCAACTCCGCCGCTACCAGCTGATGGGCATTCCATTGCCATGTGACCTGATTCTCGGGTCATTTTAGGCCTATTTTCGCCTTTCGTGTCCAATTCGTACCAGCTGATGGGAATTTAGGAGGGTTTGTGTAGTGTATGTATATTTCTTGATATGAGATTGTATGAAAACGCAATGTAATTTAGCTATGAAATCTACAAGTTGTTTGAATCGTCATCATATGCCTAGATACCCGTTCAAGACTTACTCATTAGGTGTAAGTCTTGAATAGTCCCCGTTTAGGATTGTTCTTGGACATTTGATCTCACTTAGGTGGTGAATGTGTGTCTTCTTTTTCACCCGAGGAAATTCTTGGCTTATCGTTTCTGTACATTGTTCTCTAGGTACATATGTAGATAAGCAATTATCTACATTGTGTACTTGGAGAATTGTAGGGAAATGCTGCCGGATTTTCCTTAGAATTGAAAAGTTGGCATATATTCACTAGTGAGATTAGACGTCCAAGGATGGGTTATGTTGGAGTGATAAGGACCTTCGGCCGCATGCATACAATTGAACATGTCACTATCTTAGCTTGCTTTATACGTGTGTGATTTGAATATGTGAGTGTATGTACTTAAATAATGATTGATGCATTATAATGAATGGTTGTGTTTAATTATTAGAGGTCTTCTTGAATGAGATGGATCGTACTTGGATGTATGGTAGTCGTGAATCGAATGAGTTTGTGAAAGGGGTCTCGGAATTTTGTACAACTGCATTACAATATCAAACATCCTCTCGAGCGCCGACTTTTATTGTCCTTGTTTCGATTGTAGAAATGTGAGCAAGGTTAGTAGTATACATGTGGTTAGGGAGCATGTCTTTCGCCGTGGGTTTAGGCCTCAATACCACGTATGGGTTTGGCATGGTGAGCAGGGGAGTATATAGGAAGCTCTAGAGTAATGAACGATGTATGTGAAGAAAAGAAAGATTTAGAGAATTGGGATGATGAGTTCGGGGATGAGAATTGGGATGATGAGTTTGCAGATGATGATAGGGATCGGGTAGACAAGATGATACACGAGGTCAAGATCGGCCGTGTAAACAACCTCGTATTTTGAGTCTATGTCTCGAGGCCGCCGAAAAGCCGTTGTATCCAGGTTGTACAAAGTACACCAAACTTTCCGCGGTGATAACACTGTTCAACATTAAGTCGAAAGCTGGTTGGACGGACTCTAGTTTCACATCGTTGTTGTAAGTTTTAGCTGATATGCTCCCTGATGGAAATGAAATGCCAAAGTTGTACTATTATGCGAAGAAACTGATGTGTCCTTTCAGTTTAGAGTACGAGTGGATACATGCTTGTCCTAACGATTGTATGCTTTATCGTAATGAGTATGAGCATTTACATGAGTGTCCACGTTGTGGATTATCGAGGTACAAGCGTGAAAGAGCTGGAGGTAGTGAAGGACCACCAGCTAAGGTGTTGTGGTATCTACCCATAATACCTATATTTAAGCGCATGTTCTCAATTAAAGGAGATGCGAAGAATTTGAGGTGGCATGCAGATCGGAGGAAGAAATACGGTCTGTTTAAGCATCCGGCTGATTCGCCTGAGTGGAAAAGTATCAACAGGGTGCATAAGGCATTTGGTAATGAGGATAGGAATCTGAGGCTTGGATTATGTACGGATGGCATGAACCCTTTTGGCAATCTCAGTTCGCATCATAGTACATGGCCAGTAGTTTTAGTGGTTTATAACTTGCTCCTTGGTTGTGCATGAAACGCAAGTACATGATGCTGTCGCTTCTTATATCGGGGCCCAAACAACCTGGAAATGACATTGATGTATACCTCCAGCCGCTTGTTGAAGATTTACGGAAGATGTGGAACGAAGGAGTGTTAGTATTTGATGCGTATGTTAATGAGATGTTCACTCTGTGTGCCATGCTTTTTTGTACTATGAACGATTATCCAGCTTATGGGAACTTATCTGGGTATAAGACTAGAGGAAAACAACCCTGCCCATTTGTGTAGATGACATGAAATCTACACACCTTAAAGGCTGCAAACATGTGTATATGCGCACACGAAGGCTCCTCAGACGCGACCATCCCTATCGGTTTAAGAAGAAGGCATTCGATGGGACGGTTGAAGAAGAAGTTGCTCATAGACCATTAACTGGTACTGAAGTTTATAATCAAGTGAAGGGCATTGAAACAATCTTTGGTAAACCTGCTAGTGAGGTTGATCGACCTACAGGATTATGGAAAAAGGAGTCCATTTTATGGAAACTCCCATATTGGAAAGATCTAAAGGTCTGACATTGTTTGGATGTCATGCACATAGAGAAGAATGTTTGTGAAGCTATTCTTGCGACACTTATGAATATTCCGGGCAAGACAAAAGATGTTAAGGCGTCACGACTTTAGTTGGAAAAACAGGGGCTTCGACCATAGTTGTGGGCTCAGAAAAGGAACGGAAGGAAGAAGAAAGTAGTGGAGGAAAGGGTTGATGATGAAACTCAGAAAAGTAAAAAGAAGGTGGCGGATTCGGAGAAGAATTATTTGCCACCAGCTTGCTACACGATGTCGCGTGCAGAGAAACGGATTTTTTGCGAGTCATATTATGGCATTAAGGTCCCAACTGGCTACTCATCGAATATGAAGCGATTTGTTACCTTAAATGGTGAGTTGGCGTTATCAAGTATGAAATCTCACGATTGTCATGTCATGATGCAAGTATTCTTACCGATTGCAATTCGTGGGATACTTCCAAAGCATGTGAGGCACACCATTATAGAACTTTGTTCATTTTTCCATACAATATGCAGCAAAGTCCTAGAACCGTCGACCCTCGATTCCTTGCAGGCCAGAGTAGTTGAAACTCTATGCAAATTTGAGATGTTTTTCCCCCCGCATTCTTTGACATTATGGTCCATCTCATTGTCCATCTAGTTTGAGAAATTAAGCTGTGTGGTCCAGTGTTTTTGAGGTGGTGCTATCCTTTTGAGAGATATATGGGCACTTTGAAGGATAAAGTTCGGAATCCTGCACAACCAGAAGGTAGTATAATTCAAGGGATTGTGGGTGAAGAGATCAGTAATTTTGTGGCCGAGTATTTTGCTAGTGTTGATCCTGTTGGACTTTCGACATCCCGACACGAGGGAAGACTTGAAGGCAAGGGTACAATTGGTTCAAAATTTATCACACCTTCCGTAGAAAAGCGTAAACAAGCTCACTTATTTGTATTGCATCACGTAGCAGCTCTCCAACGGGGACTAGCTCAACGACGACAGTTGCACAGCCTCGGCAACTAGATAGAGTCCTCGATTGGTGATGTTCGATGCATAGGGTTGATGCAAAGGGAAAAAGAGTCTTGCCTGATCCTGGAACACAACAGATAGCCAACGCCATTATAAGTACAGATTATATGGTTATATAAGGTATATATAATATAACTTGTGCGCTCACGAGCATTTTTCTCTTATCCTTATGTAGATTGGCTTGAAGGAAAAAGAGGCAACTGGTGAGTTCACTCCTAAAGGACACATTGATGCATTGCACGAAACTTTAGGAAAGGACCACAGTGGACGCGTGAGGGACGTAGGAGGTGTCCGCCTCGGTTTGAGAAAGGTATATGGTGATCAATACACTACAACGACAATATCGAGTGCAAGTAGTGTGAATTCGGCAGCGTCAGTAGATGTGGAGGCTATGAAAGCTGCAATTCGGGAGGAGCTCAGAGAGGAGATGACACATAATTTCAACGCCATTTTGGAGCAAATGCGTTTAACGACTTTTGCTGCATTCAAGAAGGGTAGTGATATTACACCTAGCCAGCCTGATCCACCTGTAGTACCCGAGTTGAAGGTAATCACTTAATCCCTTTGCTTTGTTAAACAACTATTGTTCTTAAATGCATGAAATTCTTACTATATGTTGTTTCATAGACTAACTATAAATAGAGTTTTTTTTAAAGGAAGAGACACCATGTGAACAATTAGCTCGATGAGATGGTTATGATAGTTTCATTCTCGTAGCTTATGGCCATGCACAACCCCCTAGTGACCGAGTACGATTGCATAACCAGTTAGTGGATGATAATCACTATGTGGTCACCCTCAATGAAATTGTGTCTGGTTTCGAAGAATTACCTCTTCCGCTGCAGAAGCCAGAAATTGGTCCACAGTTACTGAATGATGCCCTTGGCAGTTATGTTCCGTGGCCGCGTGCATTGGTGTAGTTTTCAGATGAGGTACAATGATTAACATACATATATATATATGCGTGTTTTCTTTTATAGTTCCTGTGATAGTCAGTAATATCTTTACTTTTAACTAATTACTAGGTTTGGGGGAAGGTCAACTCACATGACAGAAAGGGAAAGAAGGCATGTTCACATGATAAGAAAGCAAGTTTACGTGATGAAGATGAACGAAATGTGGTGCAGGAAAATATTTCTATGACAAAGGATCCTGGTGGGTGCGGATTGTCGTGTGCACCTAACCAAAGATACAATTTCTCATACTCTCTTTTACAATTAAATGTAGAAGGGAAGTAAGGTTCGTATCCACAGGGAAACAGGGACGAGTTTAATATTTAGCGTGAATCAGTACCTAGATTAAGCTAAGGGCCGAGAAACCGAATAACAAGGGGGGTTTCAAATAGAGTTATTATTAAACTACAACTAACTAACATATAAACAAAATGAGAAATCAATATGGGAAGATCTTGAATCCGATTAACATCCACTTCAATACATTATCGATCCTTTAACCTCCACTCTAATTATTTCCATAATTATCTATTGTTGATAACTAATCTCGCATTCTCCTTATTCTTAGTTGAATAGCACGATCAGCGTGGCTATAAAACCCTAACTATAGGATAACCTAGTCCGAACAGCGTCTAAGTTCAATCCAATAGCAGCAATAAACACAGAGAATCAATAGACCTGCTAATGTCATACATGCGAATAACATTCAATAGTTGAGTCAATTTCCCTAAGAAATAACTAAGACAATGTGCATCTAAGTTACTCCCTAGTTTGCTACAAACTGATAAAAGAATAAAACAATCTGATTCTATCCTTCAATCTAGCATTAGATTCATCACACAATCAAACTAGTAACGTTCCTAGCATAATTATGCAAAAATCATAGAACACAAGCATAGAAATTAAACCATAATCAGAAACACTAAATAGAGAGGAAAGATCTCACAATAATGCTTGAAGCTTCATATTAATCTTCTTCAAGAACGGTTAAACCTACAATCGGCATAGCAATAGCCAATCCCATAGTTGAAATCCCTAAAAACGAAACTAGAACATGAAAACTAAAGCTAGGAAATAAAGAACAAAGACTAAGAAATGAAGAACAAAGAAGAATGAAAAAGGAAAGAGGAAAAGAGGAGCATGAAGAAGGAAAGATGGAGAGAGAGGAGGATCCTCTCTCTCCTCAAGTTTGCTGCTCCAAATCCTACATTTCGGCTCCCCTCTTCGTTCTCTTCGTCCTGCTCAAAAATAGGATTTTGGGAAGCTTTTAAACCCGGCACAAAGCGTGGCCGCTGAACCGACTAAAGCGTCGCGAGATGCGACACTGATCGCGAGTCGCGACGAGCTGACTGTCATCCGCAAGCATTCGCGGGGAAAAAGGCTGGGCAAAGTCATCGCGAGCCGCGAAGGCAGGGGTCGTGAGTCGCGACCTCCTTCGCGAGTCGCGAGCTGCTGCTGGCAGGCTCTCGTGATGTGCGATGGCTGTGCTGCTGGACGATGCTGCCGAGCTTGCTGGGCATGCGGTACTTGGGCTTGCGATGCTGGGTATGCAGTGCTTGGGCTTGCGATGCTGGGCATGCTTGCGATGCGGCTGGTGAAGCTTGGTTGTGGTGGAGCTTGGTTGGTGAGACGATATTGTGGAGTTGTTCCAATCATTCATGCTTCCAAGAGCTCAGAACTTACAACTTTAACAATAATTAATATACAAAATTCCAAACTTCCGCTAAGGTCGATTTATATGCAAACATTAACAATTACGAATAAATCCCTTAGCAAAGTGTACCTAAAATACCACAAAAACATCGTATAACTTGGGTGTATCAAATACCCCCACACTTGAACTTTACTCGACCTCGAGTAAACTCAAAAGTGAGAATCACCAAATAAATCATCACCCAAGCTATCGGCACCAAACTACACTCTCCACTATCTACATCATCATCATCACATCTTAACAACATTCGCTCAAAACCTAAACGTAAGGGACAATGACTCCCCCACACTTAGCTTTGAGCTCACCTGAAAAATACAAAGATGCGACAACAATAATAACCAGCAACACCAACAAGTTTAACCAACAACACCAACAAGAATCAAAATGTCAGCTCACGACACACTAAACTATCAGCTCTCCCAAACCTCAAAAGAAAACCTACTACTACTACAACTAACTTAGAATAGCAAGCCATGGAACAAAGACAAACAGGGATAAATTATGCTTACTCCCGAAAACAAACAATCAACCAAAAGAATGTGAAAGCAAAAACAAATCTTCACAAAATCAAGGATGGATACACCAACCTTACCCGAAAACGCTTTCCACCTTATGACACCAACTCCGGCAAATGAGTTTTCAAAATACATAATTCTCTCTTTAATCTCTCATTTTGCCTAGGAGCCCTTTCGGGTTTTCATCCTAGCTTCTCACATTTCTTTTTGGTTGCATCTCACCATCTTACCCGCTCAATATAAGCCACTTTTTTGCATAGGTTGCCCTTTCGGGTTTTCAACCTATCCGAGCCCCCATTTTTGCCTGAGTCGCCCACCCTTGTGGGTTTTCAACTCAGCGGGTTTCATTTCATCACTTTTTTTTCATTTTTTTTTTCATTTTTTTTTTCGAATTGAAAGTAATAAATACAACATAAAGTAATAAATACAACATAGATACATGAGAATGAGAACACCCTCCCCCTACTTAAACGACACATTGTCCTCAATGTGACGACAATTAGAAGAAAAATAAACTGAAAATGGGGGGAAAAAAATGGAAAATCGGGCATATCGAAGATCGAATGCTCAAGACTCATGACCAAATAATCCGTCAAACTCAAATTTCTTAACAACACCAACTCAAATCTCATAACTCAACTCACAACCCTCTCCCTCGAATCACTCAAACAAATGACAAATTCAAAAGTTTTAAATTTTTGAGATTTTCACCTAGCTCAAGAGATCGAAAAGATACAACAATCTCACCGTTCCAATTTCACCAACTCCTAGCGGTTGAATTCTTCCCATCGGGTTTTCTTTTGTGGAATTTGGCTCAAAGTGGATTAAGATTTGTTGTGGTTCTTTTGAGTGGGTGGTGAGTGGGTGGAAGAAAATTTATTGTGGTGGTGGAAATTTGATAAGAAATAAAGGAAAAGAAAGAAAATAAAAGGGGTCTCGGGTTGCCTCCCGAGAAGCACTGTTGTTTAAAGTCGTTAGCTCGACTTAATACCTTAAGCTCAATCATTGGGCTTGTGCTCCATGTGTGACAATGGCGGTTCCATGTCAATCACCACTTCAAGTACCTGCAAAACTGATTGAGAAGAACTCTTGCAATGCATAAACATAGAGCACAAGTAGTACCATCCAAAAATCACGCTAAATACAAACAAGTAACACCGTTTCCCCGGCAACGGCGCCAAAATTTGATGGGTGCGGATTGTCATGTGCACCTAACCAAAGATAAAATTTCTCATACTCTCTTTTACAATTAAATATAGAAGGGAAGTAAGGTTCGTATCCACAGGGAAACAGGGACGAGTTTAATATTTAGCGTGAATCATTACCTAGATTAAGCTAAGGGCCGAGAAACCGAATAACAAGGGGGGTTTCAAATAGAGTTATGATTAAACTACAACTAACTAACATATAAACAAAATGAGAAATCAATATGGGAAGATCTTGAATCCGATTAACATCCACTTCAATACATTATCGATCCTTGAACCTCCACTCTAATTATTTCCATAATTATCTATTGTTGAGAACTAATCTCGCATTCTCCTTATTCTTAGTTGAATAGCACGATCAGCGTGGCTATAAAACCCTAACTATAGGATAACCTAGTCCGAACAGCGTCTAAGTTCAATCCAATAGCAGCAATAAACACAGAGAATCAATAGACCTGCTAATGTCATACATGCGAATAACATTCAACAGTTGAGTCAATTTTCCTAAGAAATAACTAAGACAATGTGCATCTAAGTTACTCCCTAGTTTGCTACAAACTGATAAAAGAATAGAACAATCTGATTCTATCCTTCAATCTAGCATTAGATTCATCACACAATCAAACTAGTAACGTTCCTAGCATAATTATGCAAAAATCATAGAACACAAGCATAGAAATTAAACCATAATCAGAAAAACTAAATAGAGAGGAAAGATCTCACAATAATACTTGAAGCTTCATATTAATCTTCTTCAAGAACGGTTCAAGCTACAATCGGCATAGCAATAGCCAATCCCATAGTTGAAATCCCTAAAAACTAAAGTAGAACATGAAAACTAAAGCTAGGAAATAAAGAACAAAGACTAAGAAATGAAGAACAAAGAAGAATGAAGAAGGAAAGAGGAAAAGAGGAGCATGAAGAAGGAAAGATGAAGAGAGAGGAGGATCCTCCTCTCCTCAAGTTTGCTGCTCCAAATCCTACATTTCGGCTCCCCTCTTCGTTCTCTTCGTCCTGCTCAAAAATAGGTTTTTGGGAAGCTTTTAAACCCCGCACAAAGCGTGGCCGATGAACCGACTAAAGCGTCGCGAGTCGCGACGAGCTGACTGTCATCCGCAAGCATTCGCTGGGCAAAAGGCTGGGCAAAGTCATCGTGAGTCGCGAAGGCAGGGGTCGCGAGTCGCGACCTCCCTCGCGAGTCGCGAGCCGCCGGCGAGCTCTCGTCTTGTGCGATGGCTGTCGGCGTGGACGATCTTTGCCGAGCTTGATGGGCATGCGGTACTTGGGCTTGCGATGCTAGGTATGCAGTGCTTGGGCTTGCGATGCTGGGCATGCTTGCGATGCTGGGCATGCTTGCGATGCGGCTGGTGGAGCTTGGTTGTGGTGGAGCTTGGTTGGTGAGACGATGTTGTGGAGTTGTTCCAATCATTCGTGCTTCCAAGAGCTCGGAACTTACAACTTTAACAATAATTAATATACAAAATTCCGAACTTCCGCTAAGGTCGATTTATATGCAAACATTAACAATTACGAATAAATCCCTTAGCAAAGTGTACCTAAAATACCACAAAAACATCGTATAACTTGGGTGTATCAAATCCTCTAATTATCGATCCGAGAGGTGGTGCGAGGCCTTAGTATTCCATGCTTTTGGTTACATGAGTGCTCTAGCGATTTACCCGATCATAGTACAATTGAGGTTCCTTTGGGGGAGCAACAATTCCACTACTTTGAGGAGTGATCGACATTCATTTCTAAGGTTGATATTAAAGAATTCTTATGTGGGGTAGAGTTGAATGTTTCCATGATACAAACATTCATGAGGTAATACATAAGTATATAAATTAAATATACATATACATATACCTTAAGTAGTTTTCAATTCAACTTCCATAATTTCTCATGTTATTATACATTGAATTGATTGCAACATCTAGTGATGAGTCAATGTTTGGTTGGTTATGTCCAAACATAATATGAGATGACAATTGCTTACAAAACAAAGCCGAAGTGAAAGAGTATCTCGATATGAGTTTCAAAGCATCATTTTGTTTTAGATATCATCAGATCATTCTTGTTCCTTATATTGAAAAGTATGCTTGTTAAACTCGCTTTACTTTTATTATTCGATAATTAAATTGACCTATTAATTGTTCTACGATTAATAATAACTATATTTTCTTGTTGTAGGGCTCATTGGACAGTGCTTGCGATATGTTTGTCACGTAACGAAGTCTACCACTTTGATTCTTTGCGTCAACAACCACCACGGTCCTTACTAATCAGATCATTGTTAAATAGGTAGCCTAATCGAAACTCAATATATGCGCACTTATTAATATTACACATTATTCATCATCTTTATATATATAAACAGTTAGTACATCTAATCTTATAATAATGTATTGATGTAGTGTGATGAAGCATATTAGTGCAACAGGACTTCGAGCACCAAAAGCTCCTGTTTGGATATTAGTCGAAGTAACATGACTAATTTATTTCTCCTTATATAGAAACACTTTTAGCCACATACTACACATCTAACATGAATGTCATTGGATGCATCCTTTGGTGAACATTTAGTGTCCGCAACAAGATGATGCACTTGCATGTGGCAATTACGTGCTGAGGTACATGTTCGATATCGTCAACCATTGCACTAACGCCGATGATCTTCAAAAGGTATGTAACTAATTAGTATATGTTAGTTTAGATTAGATCGATTGGTAATAGGTATTAATTGGTTTAGAAACCAAAGTAGCACATGCATATATTTGGGAACGAAAATGTCATTTTTAGGCCTATTTTTGCCTTTTACGCTTCCAAATCGTATTTATTGAGTTATTTAACCCCAAATTCATTTTGAACATGATAATATGAGGCATAATGTAACTATTGGGTAGATTTTTAGGTTTGCAATTGTTGTAGATTGAATTTTGGGAACGAAAAGGGCATTTTAGGCCTATTTTTGCCTTTTCGCGTCCAATTCGTACTTATCGCGTCATTTAACCCCAATTTCATTTTGAACATGATAATATGAGGTATAATGTAACTATTATGTAGATTCTTAGGCTTGCATTTGTTGTTGGTTGTATATCGGGAACATAAATGTGATTTTAGGCCTATTTTTGCCTTTTCGCGTCCAATTCCTGTTTCTCGAGTCATTTAACTCCATTTTATTTTTTAATATGATAATATAAGGTATAATATAACTAGTGTGTAGAGTTTTAGGCTTACATTTGTTTTTGATTGAATTTCGGGAAGGTATATGTCATTTTTAGAACTACTAACTACGGTAAATGATTGAATTCTTATATTATGTGTTTATTCCTTGGTTGTTTTGCAAGGCTTATATGAATAACACACCACGTTTGAGGGCCTTCACCACAGACGAATTACATGAAGTTCGGGATAAGTTGGCGTCCCACATTTGTGATGATTGCTTATGATACATTTTGGTGGAATTCGTGATATAATTAGCTACATCTACTAGTTTGTATCAAATCTATGTACACTTTATACATTATTAAATATACATATTTAAAGTTAATTATTACGTTCAAAACCTTGTCATATATTATTGCAATTTGATCGGTTTTTTTTGTGTCGAAGGGAGGTTTTGGGTGGGGGGCTGCCATGGTGGGTCTTGGGCTGGGCTATGGGGCTGGTTGGGTGATGGGGTGGTGGCGGCAAAGAATGGGTGGAGGGGCTGGCAGATGGTGGGCTAAGGTGGGGATGCGGGGGAGTGAAGGTGGGTGGGTCGGGGGGGCGGGGGGGTGGGGAGTGCAGGGGTGGGGTGGGGTGGGCGGGGCTTGGGGGAGTGCAGGGAGGGCGGGATGGGGGCCGGGCTTGGGGGAGTGCAGGGGCGGGGCGGATGTGGGCTGGGGTGGGGGTCAGGGTGGGCGGGGCTTGGGGGAGTGCGGGGGTGGAGGGGCAAGGGGGGTGGGGCGGGGGGAGTGCATGGGGTCCGGGTCCGAATCCGATCTCGATTGGTCGATTGCTGTGTCTAATTATTTCTAGGTGAGTATGTATTTTAAAGGTTTAAAATAAAATAATTTTCTAAAAATTTTCCCAAAAAGGAATTTATAAAGAAAAGCGGTTTAAAGCACTATAAAGGCGTACGTTCAAGAGTGGCTTTCCCCCAATTAATTGAATTCACTAACTCCAAATTATCTGCAAGCACCAAATGCTTGGGTTTGATGATTTGGTCGTGATTTGAAGGTAGAAGGATTTGGTCGATTGCAAAAGTCGTAATCAATTTCTTAAACAAGCACTTATCCGTTTCATCATCAATCGTCATCTTATGCAAAACTTCCTTAAGATCAGTAGCCCTCCAACCGTTATTGAGGTTTACACCATACTTTTCATTCAGGACATCTACATAAGAAGGATGTTGCTGATCAAGAGGGGTATCAAGAGGGGTAATATAATCAGTCCCATTATCTCCAATACTAAGGACTTGGGCAACCTCCCAAGTGCAAAATTCCAAAGTTGAATTGTCATTGAAGACAAATGTGTTTACTCCATCAAAACACTTGCATAATGCAAGTATTAAAGTTGAAGAACTCTCTTTTCGATTTTCTATCTTTAGGAGTTTCCCAAAGATCGATGAATTCATCAGATCCTTCATTTCTTCTCTCAACTTCAAATCAACTATCTTTCTTAAGTTGGAAGCAAGTTTCAATGGTTGTTTAGATGTAGCCTACGCAAGAGTAAAAGGATCTTCCGATCATAATAAAGAGAAACAATTTCCATTCAAAACTGTTACCTCTCAAGTTCTTACTGAAAGACCACTTTAAATCCTCTCCAAAGCCTCATCTTGAGTCTCATTGGACACTATATTAACATCAAATATTCCCAGTAATTTAGCAATGCTTAGACTCTCAATGTGCTACAGAACCTGTCCCACTTGTAAGCACAGGTAAGCTGATGGGGAATGGATAAATGACCTTAATAAACCAGACCATTTAATCTTAGAAATAGAGCAATGAAGTTAAAATTCATGATCTTTGCAATAACACTGTTATCATAAGATTTCGCAAATAAGTACATCAGGTTATCGTTGAAAGTTATCATAAACCACAAGTTCAATACCTTACAAAGGATGGGTTTAGGTTCTAAGGGTTGATCGAGCTCCACGATTCTAAGGCTTTTATCAGTTTATCACGTTCAAGGTCCTTCCATATAGCCTTAACATCATCTGGAACCTTAGATGCATAGACAAATGCTCGGCTATCTATTGCCCCATCGCTATAAAGTTTACTTACAGCCTTTCGGAAGCCATACAGAGATTGTCCAGATCCCCCAGATTGGCTACTACTCATCTGCCTTCTTGCCCACTCGCTACCGATCGGATCTCTAGGTAGAGGGCAATTGTAAGTTGAGCTGCAAAGCAATATCAAGTTAGCATTTTCAGTCTACAAATCACATTGTCTCAAGCATTTTAAGAAGTCTACAAATCACATTTTAAGTCCACAAAACATAGTGGCATTGCTTACTTATAAGTAGTAGTATGCTCATTCAAAAACTTATTGGGAAAATATGGGATATGCATGCAGTCGTCACACTGCTTATACATTTGTCCAAGAATCCCTATATAGTTACCCTGCCATACATGAACAAAAGATGCATTTAACACCTCTGAATACAAACCCAAAAAAATAAACAAAAACAAAAACATGAAGTGCATGAAGAAAAACAATTACCTAAGCTCTCATCGGGTAAAAGTCATTCCTTCTATATTGCATTTTGCTGACTAACTGATGCAACTCGAGTGGAGGGAGTGGAGGATCCCCATATTCAATCATATTGTTGAAATGCTTTGTGACATCATCCCAAAATCTCCGGTCCTGATATTTTTCAGTCCCTAAACGTCGCCACTCTAGCTTAAACCGCAGATCACGAGCCATTTGATCAATGTATTGGTCGTACTGTCAACAATACAATTTATTAGTAATAATATGTACAGAAATATCATTAAGAATATAGTATGACCAAATCACCATCATATCCTTTTTATTTTTTGAGTGGAAAAGGTAGAAATATTATTAAGCAACATCCATATCGGCCAAGGCTAAGACACCTTGCGGAAAACCATCAAAAAACACTTGTTCCCTCCCCTCAACAGGGAGAATTCGAGTTACAAGGTGAGCAACTGTATTACCACACCTTTTAACATGAAAAACATCAAAAGAAGTAAAACTACACCCAACCATCTGAATATCTTCTACTAATAAATCTAGAGGAGAACGCCCAACTTTTTCTGAACGAATAGCTTAGACAAGCTTAGAGCATCCGTTTCCAGTTCCAACCGATCATAGCCAAACATCTTAGCCATCTGCACTGCAAATTTCGCAGCAGCAGCCTCGGCCAATGGAGCAGACCAACGAGCCAGCACTCGTCTCACTGCCACTAGCACAAGCTTCCCCTGCGCATCCCTTATCACCACCCCTAACCCCGTTCCTTCACCACCCAATGGCCAATACAAGAAGATCTCGTATTAACTCGCCAAGATCCTTCCCTTGGCGGACTCCACCCAGACCGAGACAAAGCAACATCATCAGCCATGACACGGTGATGATTCACAGCATCCGCATACAACTTATAGTGGTTAACTAGCTTTAGAAACCCAATTACTCCTACCTCCCGATTACTCCAAGGTTCATATCCTATCAGACTTCTAGCAAGCATGAAATGGTTTTTTTTTTCTTTTTTCAAAGACAATTATAATAATAACGACAATTTATTAACACCATTTGAGCACTCTTTGATGAGCAAGAGAAGAATACTATCATATTCCGTTAATCACTCTTTAAGAACTTAAACACTATCATCCAAAAAATCGGACTTATCCTAAATTATTTCTTGGACATTAAGCGAGCCAAAAAACATTCCATTAATCACTCTTTAAGAACTGGAACACTATCCTCCAAAAAATCGGACTTATCCTAAATTATTTCTTGGACATTAACCGAGCCAAAAAACATACTTAATCATAAACATTTTATATCATAATTGAAGAAGTAGGCTTAACAATTTCCAAGAACAAGGTTCTCAATGAAGTTATTATCTTTTTCCATTTGTAATGAATATATACTGAAATTTCTACTGCTAAAAACAATCATCAATCAATCAATCACCAATTAAATCCCTACGTCTACTCATATCAAAAAAATTATTGAAGTTCTTGAAAAATTGCTCTTCGAAATTGCAGAAAAGACCCGCAAATAAAAAAGCTGCAAGAGTTGAAATCTCTTCCCTCGTAACATTTATTGAAAAATTCAAAATCTCTTCAAAAGAATTTTTTTTTTTTTTTAGAGGAATTATTGAATTAGGCTTTAGCTTTGGCTTTAGTATCTTGGGGGAAGAGATGAAAATGGCCATCAGAGAAAAGACAAGGAAAGAAATCTATTTATTGCTCTTTAGTGCAACAGTCGAACCTGGCTCCGATACAGCTGAGCCCGCACATAAAACCGAAAATAAACGGAAAATTCTAATTCAATATACCTCTTTTCTGGGTTTGGGCAAGTTTTTTTTGCCTGCTTGTAGGCCCGACCAGTCCCACATATCGCCGTCTGGCATAGGGGTGTTCATGGGTGGTTAACCGTCCCGAAATAATATTCCGGCTCGGTAACCGAAAGTTTCGGTTCGTTCTTTTTACGAACCGTAACCGCAACCGTTCTTTTCAGTACGGTTTTTCGGTTAACCATTAACCGTTATTTCAAGTTATAATATTATATTTTACTTAATGTAGATATATATTTTCTAATTTTTTGTGCATATACTTTACGGTTTTTTCACCATATACCCTTAATGTTTCAAATATTCACCATATACCCCTAAGTTTCCGAAAATGTTCACCAAACACCCTTTTTCTAACGGACGTTAGGTTGCCGTTAATGTTATTTACAATATTGCCATCATTAACCCCTAATCCCAAATTCTAATCCTAATACTAACCCTAATTCTAACCCTACCCAAACCCTAGCCCACCTAGTCCACCACCCCTCCCCTCCACCCCAGGCCCAGCCCCACCTCCACCCCCCCCCCTCCCCTCCACCCCCAGGCCCACCCCCACCTCCACACCTCCCTCCCCCCTCCCCTCCACTCCACCTCTTCTCGTCGAATTCCCAGCCCTAGCCCACCACCCCTCCCCTCCCCCGTCGAATTCCCGGTCCATCCCACCACCCTCCCACATCCCCTCCCCCTCCCCGTCGAATTCCCATCCAGCCCACCACCCCTCCTCCTCCCAATCCCCTCCACCGCACTCGGGCGAGAAATTCGTCTAGCCAACCCCCTTCGATTTTTCTCTCCCCGACGTACAAGAAAAAGCCGACAAGGCCCCGCGATGTACCGAGCTTGAGTGCGGCTGGGTTCGAGTCGATTTCTTGCGGTTTGGAAAGGTGATGCGGGCCGGGTGCAAGTCGAATTCTTGCCGGGGAGGGTGGGGGGCGCGTGCGGCCGGGTTTGAGTCGAATTCTTGCGGGGGAGAGTAGGGGCGGTGCGGCCGGGTTCGAGTCAAATTCTTTCGGGGGGATGGTGGGGGGGCGGTGCGGGCCGGGTTCGGGTGGAGGGGGCGAGGGGTGGGGCTGCGGTGGTGGAGGGATGGGGGAGTGGGGCTGGAGGGGCATGGGGAGGGGAGGGGGTGGGTTAGGGTCTAGGGTTTAGGGATTAGATTAGGGTTTACGTTTTAGGGTTAGGGCTTAATGGTGGCAAAATGGTAAATAAAACTAATGGTGAGTTAACGGCAGTTAGGAAAAGGGTATATGGTGAACGTTTTCGAAAACTCAGGGGTATATGGTGCATATCTGAAACATTGAGGGTATATGGTGAATTTTTCAATTTGTCGGGGGTATATGGTGAAAAAACCGTATACTTTAATATAAATGTATTATAAAGTGGATAATAAATCCATTGGAAGACATAATAACACTAATACTTTACTCCATTTCCTAATTATAGTGTTTATATTAGTACTAAAGTTTCCAAATAATCACATACTTCATATAATTGTTCTTACTTAGTAACAAATATTAGAATTAAGGTAATTGTTGGAAAAAGTTTCAAAATAATTATATAGAGGAAATATATTTACTTTAGTTCTCAAGTCAATGACATGGGAATAAAACTTTACCACAAAACATATGTTTTCCTTTATAAATTTTCATTACCACCCAATACCACCTTCCCAGTGGTAATAGATAGTAATGAGATTTTAGGAAGAAAGATAAGCCATCCAAAATCATCCCAACTGTACGATTTAAAACTAATACCGCAAGTGCACGGTGTACGATATAGCACAACTAGCAAATACGGGTCGAACCCACAAGGATGTCGATATCAAGTTGTATTGATACTGAGTATAAGGAGATCTGTCACAAGCAAAAATAATACTCTAAAAAGACCTACAGTAACATAAGGAACTAAAAAGAGAGAGAAAAAAATCAACATATGAAAAAGACGCAGGAACAATTTAAAACTAAAGCTACTAAAAAGCATCTGAACTATCATGGATTGAAAACATGGATTAAAGAAACAAACTCAAGACTTTAGATGAATTCAGAGTAGTTGATTACTAAGATGCGACGCGTTTAGTAAGACTGCAAATAATAACAAACAATAACTATAGAAAAAATAAAAAAAACAAAGTAATTCTTACTCCACAAAAGAAGGAAAGAACAAAGAACAGTATATTGCAAAAATCAGATTACCAAACAAACGAACACAGTAAAATTAGAGAAAGAAAGGAACGAAATTACCAAAAGAACTTCTTGCAATTAGCTAAACCTGAATCAAACCAAAAGGAATCGTCGTTCACCGCTGTCACCGGTGAATTAACAAAAATGAACTATATTGTATCCCACAACTAAACCCTAGAATTATTGTCGGTATGTGTTGGTGTTTTTCGACCCCCCCCTACTATAGAAATTAGGGGATTTCTTTATACCAACTGAACAAAACCCCCAATTTACATAATTAGGGAAATTATTTTGAGAGGAGAAAATAAAATATGATTTGATCCCGGATTTCCAAAGTAGGCTTCTCTTTGTATCTTGAAGATTAGGAAACAAATTTGATACCAATTGCATTGACTTGGAAAAGAAGTTCCTGCTTTTTTGGTTTCTCGTGAAACTGGAAGATGGGAAAGTTCACTCTATTTTTTTTTCTTTTTCTTTTCTTTGTTTTCTTTGCTCCACGTGTAGTAGTTGTTGTTGTGGAAGCATTAGGCTTCCTTTTCTTGTGTAATCTTTGACTTGGGTTGTTTGTTATCCCTTATTTCGCAAACTGAATACCTATCATAAGATAAAAGACTAATTAAGCTCAATAAGTGATAAAAATAATAACTACAAATGGAATAAGTATGCAATAATAAAAGTCATTCGAAAAACCCATATATAGATATAAAATATATTCAAATAACTAAAATATAAGGGTAAAAGTATGCAATAAAATAGGCTAATCACCAACTGAGACTAACCATCCTAACTCATCTAAATGAGTGGTACATAGGCAATGCAATCTTTGATAGTTGAATTAGAGCCGCAAGTAGGAGTAGCTAATGAGCAGGGTTGATTTGGTCCGGATGGTAGCCAATTTGGGCTGATCCGATCCAATTCAATTCCGTCAACATTCGGTTCAGTCTAGCTAGGAAATAGCTGAATTAGGATTGAGATTTTCTAACCCAGTCTCAATTTGGTGCCGGTCCGTGCATGGATTTCTTATTTCTTAAATCGATTGGAGGTGACCTAACCCGTTGATTCAGACTAAAGGAGGGTAATAAATAAAAACAAAATTTCTTATAATCACTGTTTTTTTTATCCATTTGAGCCACAAAGGCAGTACAAAGAAGGGGAAAGGGGGATTCGAACATGTGACTTATCGTTTACAACACCTCAATCTTAACTAGGGATGTCAGTGGGTAATGGACCCTACCCGAATCCGTGGATCCGGATCCTTTTTTAGCGATGTTCAGGTCGAAGAACAAAGAGAATTGAGAAGAAGAACAAAGAGGTTGAGGGTAGAGAAGAACGTGGATGTTGAGGACAAAGAAGACGTGGAGGTTGAGTGAAAAAATTAGAAATACAAAGATTAAAACGTGGCGGAAAAGGGGTAGTAAGTGGCGCACTTGTGAATAGAGGCATAATGACATATATACCACTAATCATGACATTTAACACAGTTATAACGATATATATTACACTTGTAATGTCATATGATTAACACATGAATGTATCTTTAATGTCACAGATTATATACTTAAAAATTTAAATTATACTGACACAGATTATATTCTCAATTGACCCACAACTAGAAAGTACAGGTCGAACCCACAAGGATATTGGAACTATATTAAATTACCCACTTGATTATATGACTTAGTCAATTAGGAGAGATAAAGTTCATTCAACAGCAAGACCACTGCAATATCTACATTCTAAATCAAACAATAAGTTTGTCGGCAAACAGAGAACTAACAAAATTGAATAGATCGACTATTAGAAACAATAAAGAAAATTGCAGTTAATTGAAGAAAATTTACAGATTTTTCAAATCTGTCCTATTTGTGTCTACCTAATCTCCTTAGTCCTGTTACTTCAGTTTTTCGCCTCGACTTCTCCTTTGCATCAGCAGCCTTCTTAGCCTCAGTATTCTCCTCCCCTTCCTCAGCAACAAGAGTTTTTCGCTTCCGCTTTCTGAGCATCAGCCTTCTTAGCCTTCATTGCCTTCTCAGCATCTTGATTTTTTTGCACCGGCATCGGCCGCTTCCTTGCCTCCGACTTTATTTCCTTCTCAACATCTACATTTTTTTTGCTTACGCTTCTTCGAACATTCTTTTTCGCATTGTTCTCGCAGTCTTAGCCTTCTTAGCCTCAGCATTCTCTCCCCTTCCTCTGCAACAGGAGTTTTTCGCTTCCGCAGCTGCCTTTTCTGAGCAGTTTTTTTCTGAGCATTAGCAGCATTCTCCTCCCCTTCCTCACCATTCTCAGCAATCTCCTCTCCTTCCTCAACATTCTCAGCATTCTTTTTCTGAGCATCAGCAGCAGCATCATTCTCAGCATTCTTTTTCTCCTCAGCATCAGTATTCTCAGCATTCTTTTTCTCCTCAGCATTAGGAGCGTTCTCAGCATTCTCCTCCCCTTCCTTCTTGGTAGAACTATGCCCAGTATCCTCCTCAATATATTGAACTTCAGCTTCCTGGAAAATATTCTCTTGAAGAATATATCCCATATCACTCAATTTCTCAAGAAGGATCCACGTGTTATTAGAGTTCAATTTTTTTTCTAAGATACTAATGATGCCTACACGGGGGAGGGAACTCATATACTGTCCAAGCTGTTCACTCTTGCCATTTGCTTGTTCAATAGCATGTTGAATAGAAACTTGATGGTGGGCATCTGCATGATTAATACTAACAATAAGTATACCAGTTGGGGAATGGAAGAGTGTGTGCAAGGCAAAACAGGTGATCAGTATAAAGATGCAACGAACTCAGTGGTTAGACCTATATTCAGCATTAAACAACAGAACAAAGTTGTTTGTGCTAATCAGATCCAGGTTCAATGGTACAGTTATGTATGGAATAGGTATACTCTACCTAAACACAGATATATTATGTGGGTTGCAATCCAACACAGATTGAAAACTCAAGGCAGGCTGAAGCTGTTTGGTGTGACTGAATAAGGTAGATGCATGTTATGTCAGCAACATGTTGAACATACCAATCATCTGTTTTTTTATTGTGACTTTTGATCCAGATGCATTTGCCATTAGCCTATCTAACTCAGCATTCCCATTAGCCCATTGCATGTACTGCATTGAAAACTTAGGAGGTTTTTTATTCTACTTAAGAGGTTTTCAAGAACGTAGGATGTTTTTAAGAACTTAGGAGGTGTTTAAGAACTTAGGAGGTTTTTGAATATCTACATAAGAGGTTTCAAAAACGTAGGAGGTTTTATCCTACATACGATGTTTTCAAGAACTTAGGAGGTTTTACCTTACTTAGGAGATTTGTAAGAGCTTAGGAGGTTATCAAGAACTTAGGAGGTTTTACCCTACATAAGTTACAAGCCATAAGTCAAAACAACAATCAAAAGCGTTTGATTGTGACTTTAGCTCCAGATGCATTCAAGCAGTTTTGATGTGGTTGGACATAAGATGAAATCACATGAACTTCAACCCGTTATGCTTATGGTATACTGAATACTAGATGCTGTGATAGGTACTGTTAATATGATTGGGATTAAGAATGAGGGAATAGATATGGAGGTTGTGTCGACAGTATCAAATGCCAAGCAAAGGTTTCTAGAACTTCAAGCATGTGTTGTTATGGAAAAAGAAAAAGAGAAGGGAAAAGAAGAGGAGAAGGGAAAAAAAGAGAAGGGGAAAAAAGATGAGGATGATAAAAGACTTGATATAATTTATTTGATAGATATTCTGTTGCGTATGAAAGTGGAGAATAAGAGTGATCGTCAAACTTTCAAAAAGCTATTCTGCTACTTTCTTATCGAGGGATTTGTACTTCCTTCCACCGACGAAAAATGCAGAATGAAGAACTTGAAGTTTGTTACTGATTTAAAGGTGTTTGAATCAGTTAATTAGGCTTCGGCTACTTTGAAAAGAATTCACAAAGAAGCAAGAAAAGTTGACATGACTCGTCCAAGCTTTAGCGGTTGCTCATTGGTTCTCGAGGTGCTGTTTTTCTTGAATTCATGTTCTTTTTTTTGCTGTTTTTTTTTAATCTAAATCTCACACAATTGCTCTGAAATTTGTAGGAGCTCTTTTATTCATAAATTGAAAAATTTCGACGTCACATTCAAAAAGTCGTAGATTGAGCTCTTCTATTGTGAATTACTCTGGGAGGAGGTGGTTGGTTGAACAGTTGGCTTCTGTTTGGGTTGATTTGAGGGTTGATGATGTACATGGTTCAAGTTCCTCAACCATAGATCTGAATGTTGTTGCTCTTCAGTATTCTACGCAAATAGCAAATTTATCTGGAGGTAAATGCTCTAACTTTTTCATCTATAACTTTTTTTTTGGTAGTTTAAATGACACAAGTTTGCTCTATAATAACATAGAAATGTGTAATAATGACACAGAAATAAGGAGTTGACAAATAAGTTTAAATGATTCAAGTTTGCTCTTTAATGATATAAAAATGAGTAATAATAACAAATAATAATATCAAAATAAGTTTAAATGATATAAATTTGCTCCATAATGACATTAAAATGAGTAATAATGACTTCAAAGTGAGATATAATGACAGAGAAATAATGAGTTGACAAATAATATCAACATAGGTTTCAATGATATATAAACAGTAAATTTAATCTCTTTCACAACATTACCTATTGTATTAAAAATATAATCCCAAAAAGCCATATTCCTATTTTTCCAGATCATATTAACAGTACCTATCACAGCAGCTAGTGTTCAGTATACCATAAGCATAACTGGTTAAAGTTCCTGTGATTCCATCTTATGCCCAACCACATCAAAACAGCTTGAATGCATCTGGAGCTAAAGTCACAATCAAACGCTTTTGATTGTTGTTTTGACTTATGGCTTGTAACTTATGTAGGGTAAAACCTCCTAAGTACTTGATAACCTCCTAAGCTCTTACAAACCTCCTAAGTAGGGTAAAACCTCCTAAGTTCTTGAAAACATCGTATGTAGGATAAAACCTCCTACGTTTTTGAAACCTCTTATGTAGATTTTCAAAAACCTCCTAAGTTCTTAAACACCTCCTAAGTTTTTAAAAGCATCCTACGTTCTTGAAAACCTCTTAAGTAGAATAAAACCTCCTAAGTTTTCAATGCAGTACCTGCAATGGGCTAATGGGAATGCTGAGTTAGATAGGCTAATGGCAAATGCTTCTGGATCAAAAGTCACAATCAAAAAACAGATGATTGGTAGGTTCAACATGTTGCTGACATAACATGCAGCTACCTTATTCGATCACACCAAACAGCTTCAGCCTGTCTTGAGTTTTCAATCTGTGTTGGATTGCAACCCACATAATAAATCTGTGTTTAGGTAGAGTATACCTATTCCATACATAACTATACCATTGAACCTGGATCTGATTAGCACAAACAACTTTGTTCTGTTGTTTAATGCTGAATATAGGTCTAGCCACTGAGTTCGTTGCATTTTATACTGATCACCTGTTTTGCCTTGCACACACTCTTCCATTCCCCAACTGGTATACTTATTGTTAGTATTAATCATGCTGATGCCCACCTTCAAGTTTCTATTCAACATGCTATTGAACAAGCAAAGGGCAAGAGTGAGCAGCTTGGACAGTATATGAGTTCCCTCCCCCGTGAAGGCATCATTAGTATCTTAGAAAAAAAAATTGAACTCTAATAACATGTGGATCCTTCTTGAGAAATTGAGTGATATGGGGAATATTCTTCAAGAGAATATTTTCCAGGAAGCTGAAGTTCAATATATTGAGGAGGATACTGGGCATAGTTCTACAAAGAAGGAAGGGGAGGAGAATGCTGACAACGCTCCTAATGCTGAGGAGAAAAAGAATGCTGAGAATACTGATGCTGAGGAGAAAAAGAATGCTGACAATGATGCTGCTGCTGATGCTCAGAAAAAGAATGCTAAGACTGCTGAGAACAATGCGAAAAAGAATGTTCAGAAGAAGCAGCCGAAGCAGCAAAAAAATGTAGATGCTGAGAAGGAAATAAAGCTGGAGGCAAGGAAGCGGCCGATGCGAGGGACAAAGAAGCTGCCGGTGCAAAAAAATCAAGATGCTGAGAAGGCAATGAAGGCTAAGAAGGCTGATGCTCAGAAAGCGGAAGCGAAAAACTCCTGTTGCTGAGGAAGGGGAGGAGAATACTGAGGCTAAGAAGGCTGCTGATGCAAAGGAGAAGTCGAGGCGAAAAACTGAAGTAACAGGACTAAGGAGATTAGGTAGACACAAATAGGACAGATTTGAAAAATCTGTAAATTTTCTTCAATTAACTGCAATTTTCTTTATTGTTTCTAATAGTCGATCTATTCAATTTTGTTAGTTCTCTGTTTGCCGACAAACTTATTGTTTGATTTAGAATGTATATATTGCAGTGGTCTTGCTGTTGAATGAACTTTATCCCTCCTAATTGACTAAGTCATATAATCAAGTGGGTAATTTAATATAGTTCCAATATCCTTGTGGGTTCGACCTGTACTTGCTAGTTGTGGGTCAATTGAGAATATAATCTGTGTCAGTATAGCTTAAATTTCTAAGTATATAATCTGTGACATTAAAGATACATTCATGTGTTAATCATATGACATTACAAGTGTAATATATATCGTTATAACTGTGTTAAATGTCATGATTAGTGGTATATATGTCATTATGCCTCTATTCACAAGTGCGCCACTTACTACCCCTTTTCCCCCACGTTTTAATCTTTGTATTTCTAATTTTTTCACTCAACCTCCACGTCTTCTTTGTCCTCAACATCCACGTTCTTCTCTACCCTCAACCTCTTTGTTCTTCTTCTCAATTCTCTTTGTTCTTCAACCTCAACATCGCTAAAAAAGGATCCGGATCCACGGATTCGGGTAGGGTCCATTACCCACTGACATCCCTAGTTAAGATTGAGATGTTGTGAACGATAGGTCACATGTTCGAATCCCCCTTTCCCCTTCTTTGTACTGCCTTTGTGGCTCAAATGGATAAAAAAAAAACAGTGATTACAAGAAATTTTGTTTTTATTTATTACCCTCCTTTAGTCTGAATCAACGGGTT
Source organism: Beta lomatogona (assembly GCA_947646795.1). NCBI lineage: Eukaryota > Viridiplantae > Streptophyta > Magnoliopsida > Caryophyllales > Amaranthaceae > Beta > Beta lomatogona. Next base: position 62,594 of record CANSNZ010000231.1, read on the forward strand.
AGGTCACCTCCAATCGATTTAAGAAATAAGAAATCCATGCACGGACCGGCACCAAATTGAGACTGGCTTAGAAAATCTCAACCCTAATTCGGCCATTTCCTAGCTAGACTGAGCCGAATGTTGACGGAATTGAATTGGATCGGATCAGCCCAAATTGGCTACCACCCGGACCAAATCAACCCTGCTCATTAGCTAGTCCTACTTGCGGCTCTAATTCAACTATCAAAGATTGAATTGCCTTTGTACCACTCATTTAGATGAGTTAGGATGGTTAGTCTCAGTTGGGATGATTTGGGATGGCTTATCTTTCTTCCTAAAATCTCATTACTATCTATTACCGCTGGGAAGGTGGTAATGGGTAGTAATGAAAATTTATAAAGGAAAACCCATGTTTGGTGGTAAAGTTTTATTCCCATGTCATTGACTTGAGAACTAAAGTAAATATATTTCCTCTATATAATTATTTTGAAACTTTTTCCAACAATTACCTTAATTCTAATATTTGTTACTAAGTAAGAACAATTAGAGGAAGTATGTGATTATTTGAAAACTTTAGTACTAATATAAACACTATAATTAGGAAATAGAGTATAGTATTAGTGTTATTATGTCTTCCAATGGATTTATTATCCACTTTATAATACATTTATATTAAGTATATATAATATTAAAGTATATGCACAAAAAATTAGAAAATATATATCTACATTAAATAAATATAATATTATAACTTGAAATAACGGTTAATGGTTAACCGAAAAACCGTACCGAAAAGAACGGTTACGGTTACAGGTCGCAAAAAGAGTGAACCGAAACTTTCAATTACCGAACCGAAATATTATTTCGGGACGGTTAACCACCCATGAACAGCCCTATGCCAGACGGGGATATGTGGGACGGGTCGGGCCTACAAGCAGGGAAAAAAAACTTGCCCAAACCCAGAAAAGAGGTATATTGAATTAGAATTTCCCGTTTATTTTCAATTTTTATGTGTGGGCTCAACTGTATCGGAGCCGAGTTCGACTGTTGCACTAAAGAGCAATAAATAGATTTCTTTCCTTGTCTTTTCTCTGATGGCCATTTTCAACTCTTCCCCCAAGATACTAAAGCCTAATTCAATAATTCCTCTAAAAAAAATCTTTTTAAGAAATTTTGAATTTTTCAATAAATGTTACGAGGGAAAAGATTTCAACTCTTGCAGCTTTTTTTTTTTGCGGGTCTTTTCTGCAATTTCGAAGAGCAATTTTTCAAGAACTTCAATAAATTTTTTGATATAAGTAGACGTAGGGATTTAATTGGTGATTGATTGATTGATGATTTTTTTTAGCAGTACAAATTTCAGTATATATTCATTACAAATGGAAAAAGATAATAACTTCATTGAGAACCTTGTTCTTGGAAATTGTTAAGCCTACTTCTTCTTCAATTATGATATAAAATGTTTATGATTAAGTATGTGTTTTGGCTCAGTTAATGTCCAAGAAATAATTTAGGATAAGTCTGATTTTTGGAGGATAGTGTTCTAGTTCTTAAAGAGTGATTAATGGAATGTTTTTTGGCTCAGTTAATGTCCAATAATTTATTTAGGGTAAGTCTGATTTTTGGAGGATAGTGTTCAAGTTCTTAAAGAGTGATTAACGGAATATGATAGTATTCTTCTCTTGCTCATCAAAGTGTGCTCAAATGGTGTTAATAAATTTTCGTTATTATTATAATTGTCTTTGAAAAAAGAAAAAAAAAAACCATTTCATGCTTGCTAGAAGTGTGATAGGATATGAGGATATGAGCCTTGGAGTAATCGGGGGGTAGGAGTAATTGGGTTTCTAAAGCTAGTTAACGACTATAAGTTGTATGCGGATGCTGTGAATCATCACCGTGTCATGGCTGATGATGTTGCTTTGTCTCGGTCTGGGTGGAGTCCGCCAAGGGAAGGATGCTGGTGAGTTAATACAGATGCTGCTGTATTGGCCATTGGGTGGTGAAGGAACGAGGTTAGGGGTGGTGATAAGGGATGCGCAGGGGAAGCTTGTGCTGGTGGCAGTGAGACAAGTGTTGGCTCGTTGGTCTGCTCCATTAGCCGAGGTTGCTGCTGCGAAATTTGCAGTGCAGATGGCTAAGATGTATGGCTATGATCGGTTGGAACTGGAAATGGATGCTCTAAGCTTGTCTAAGTTATTCGTTCAGAAAAAGTTGGGCGTTCTCCTCTAGATTTATTAGTAGAAGATATTGAGATGGTTGGGCGTAGTTTTACTTCTTTTGATGTTTTTCATGTTAAAAGGTGTACAGTTGCTCACCTCGTAGCTCGAATGCTCACCTTTTCCACTCAAAAAAAAAAAAAAAGGATATGATGGTGATTTGGTCATACTATATTCTTAATGATATTTCTGTACATATTATTACTAATAAATTGTATTGTTGACAGTATGACCAATACATTGATTAAATGGCTCGTGATCTGCGGTTTAAGCTAGAGTGGCGACGTTTGGGGACTGAAAAATATCAGGACCGGAGATTTTGGGATGATGTCACAAAGCATTTCAACAATATGATTGAATATGGGGATCCTCCACTCCCTCCACTCGAGTTGCATCAGTTTGTCAGCAAAATGCAATATAGAAGGAATGACTTTTACCCGATGAGAGCTTAGGTAATTGTTTTTCTTCATTTACTTCGTGTTTTTGTTTTTGTTTATTTTTTTGGGTTTGTATTCAGAGGTGTTGAATGCATCTTTTGTTCATGTATGGCAGGGTAACTATATAGGGATTCTTGGACAAACGTACAAGTAGTGTGACGACTGCATGCATATCCCATATTTTCCCAATAAGTTTTTGAATGAGCATACTACTACTTATAAGTAAGCAATGCCACTATGTTTTGTGGACTTAAAATGTGATTTGCAGACTTCTTAAAATGATTGAGACAATGTGATTTGTAGACTGAAAATGCTAACTCGATATTGCTTTGCAGCTCAACTTACAATTGCCCTCTACCTAGAGGTCCGATTGGTAGCGAGTGGGCAAGAAGGCAGATGAGTAGTAGCCACTCTGGGGGATCTGGACAATCTCTGTATGGCTTCCGAAAGGCTGTAAGTAAACTTTATAGCGATGGGGCAATAGATAGCCGAGCATTTGTCTATGCATCTAAGGTTCCAAATGATGATAAGGCTATATGGAAGGACCTTGAACGTGATAAACTGATCGAACCTTAGAATCGTGGAGCTCGATCAACCCTTAGAACCTAAACCCATCCTTTGTAAGGTATTGAACTTGTGGTTTATGATAACTTTCAACGATAACCTGATGTACTTATTTGCGAAATCTTATGATAACAATGTTATTGCAAAGATCATGAATTTTTAACTTCATTGCTCTATTTCTAAGATTAAATGGTCTGGTTTATTAAGGTCATTTATCAATTCCCCATTAGCTTACCTATGCTTACAAGTGGGACAGGTTCTGTAGCACATTGAGAGTCTAAGCATTGCTAAATTACTGGGAATATTTGATGTTAATATAGTGTCCAATGAGACTCAGGATGGCTTTGGAGAGGATTTAAAGTGGTCTTTCAGTAAGAACTTGAGAGGTAACAATTTTGAATGGAAATTGTTTCTCTTTATTCTGATCGGAAAATCCTTTTACTCTTGCGTAGGCTACATCTAAACAACCATTGAAACTTGCTTCCAACTTAAGAAAGATAGTTGATTTGAAGTTGAGAGAAGAAAAGAAGGATCTGATGAATTCATCGATCTTTGGGAAACTCCAAAAGATAGAAAATCGAAAAGAGAGTTCTTCAACTTTAATACTTGCATTATGCAAGTGTTTTGATGGAGTAAACACATTTGTCTTCAATGACAATTCAACTTTGGAATTTTGCACTTGGGAGGTTGCCCAAGTCCTTGGTATTGGAGATAATGGGACTGATTATATTACCCCTCTTGATACCCCTCTTGATCAGCAACATCCTTCTTATGTAGATGTCCTGAATGAAAAGTATGGTGTAAACCTCAATAACGGTTGGAGGGCTACTGATCTTAAGAAAGTTTTGCATAAGATGACGATTGATGATGAAACGGATAAGTGCTTGTTTAAGAAATTGATTACGGCTTTTGCAATCGACCAAATCTTTCTACCTTCAAATCACTACCAAATCATCAAGCCCAAGCATTTGGTGCTTGCAGATAATTTGGAGTTAGTGAATTCAATTAATTGGGCAAAAGCCACTCTTGAACGTACGCCTTTATAGTGCTTTAAACTGCTTTTCTTTATAAATTCCTTTTTAGGAAAATTTTAGAAAACTATTTTATTTTAAACCTTAAAAATACATACTCACCTAGAAATAATTAGACCTGGCAATCGGACCAATTCGGACCGGACTAATTCAGATTGGACCGTTTTCGGATCAAGTTACGTTCGGACCGGGATCAGACCATTTCAGATTGGGACATCGTTCAGACTATTGTATTTCGGATCAGATTTCGGATCGGGTCGAATTTCATATTATGGTTTTAGATCATCATCGGATCAGATTTCGGAATGGACAAGAAAGATTTTGAGCTTTCTTAGTAGGGTTGTCCTATGTAAATAAATTTTATTCTATACTAATCTTTTGAGTTATTAATAAGGATTGAATTCACGTCCTCTTTTATTTACTTATATGCAAAATTACACTTCCTAAAAATAATCTTTAGAATAGACATTGAACAAATTTGTACAATTCCAATAGAGCAGAGGATTCACTATTCTTTGGCTTTAGATGAACATTTAGTAAGGATAATTACACCCTATGTTCCTTCTTTCTCATGGTGAAGTAGAAAGTGGTTGTGTTTCATATTAAGGTATGAGGTATATACTAACTCTCCAATATCATAGAAATACAACACACATTTCTCCTCCTTACCCCACCTATGCAGACTAGGAAGACATTGGGATGATAATGTTATCATGTAGAGATTGCTTGAAACAGAAAGTACTAGGGCAGGCCTACAACTACATTATCAACAAGGAAATGAAATATGTAAGAGAATCATAAGGGTAGAACAAATATACTAACCTATCAGGGTAATCTATTATGATATCAAATAGTTTGGCTATCCTTATATCTTGTAAAGTTTCATTATTTACGTTTCTGTGTGAACGATAGGTCACATGTTCAAATCCCCCCTCCCTTCTTTGTACTGCCTTCGTGGCTCAAATGCATAAAAAGAAAAACAGTGATTATAAGAATTTTTGTTTTTATTTATTACCCTCATTTAGTCTGAATCAACGGGTTAAGTCACCTCCAAATCGATTTAAGAAATAAGAAATCCATGCATGGACTGGCACTGAATTGAGACTGGGTTAGAAAATTTCAACCCTAATTCAGCCACTTCCTAGCTAGACTGAACCGAATGTTGACGGAATTGAATTGGATTGGATCAGTCCAAATCGGCTACCACCCGGACCAAATCAACCCTGCCCATTGGCCACACTTAACCCCCCTCTCTCTTTTTTTCTATCGCGCTCTCTTTCTCTCCATGTTTTTTCTTCTGATTTTCCGCGTGTTAAGTTTGATTGGCTTAGCTTTTGCCCAGAGCCCTCGGGATGGACTGGGCTGGGGGCCTGTGGAGCACGTGCCCACCCCAACCCAAAAAAACTCTTTTAAATTAGTATTGGAGCTAAGTGCCCACCAATAAAGCCCAAAAAAAATACCTCTCACGGGCCAAGCGCCCAACCCACCTCATATCTTAAAAAAAAAAACCGTCTCGATCTCGCTCTAATCTCACAATCTCACTCTCAGTGTCTTTACTCTGTCTCTCACCCCTGTTTTCACGTTGCACCGGCGCCTCCCCGCGGCCCACCCACCCTCCGGCTCCAACCCACCCACGGCCCAGCCCAGCCGCCCGAAAGCCCAGTAGTGGTGGTGATTGGACTATTGGTGATTCTTGTTTTCAAGTCTTCAAGGTCATTTTTATTGAAATTTAGGTTAATTTGTCAACTGGGATTGCATCTGTTTGTTTAATGTTCATTTTACACAAAGGGACCCCCTCCACCACGTCATTGTTGTTCTTGTTGGAGATTTGATGTCAAACCCTAAAATTCTCGATTATTTTCTTTGATTTCATGTAATTGAATGCTTAATTTGTTTAGATCTAGATTTTATTAGATTGAATTTGGATTTTAATTTACATTTTCTATTTTCTGAGTAAGGATGTTTTAAAAGTCGGGATGTTTTGTAACAGTCATGATGTTTTGTTTGAGTTGGGTTGGTATTTAAAAGTTTGGTTGGTTTGGCTGAACTAGGATGTTAGGATTTTTTTCTAGCAAAATCATACGAAACCACAAGTTTTGGCACTGCATTTGCTGCTGTGTTTGTAAGGTGTTCTTATGGTGTTTGTAGGCTGAAATCGTGTGTTTAATGGCTAAAAACATCAGCTATTTAGGACTGATTTCGTAAGTTTTCAGGCAAAGGGAATACGACACCAGAATCTGATGTATATTTAGTTCTGATTTTCTCTGATAAAGGAATGAAGTCATCATGCCTCTGTATATTGGAAACATCTTTAATTTGCCACACCTCCATACATATTCAAGAGGAAACCTTTCTGATCTAGCTGATGTTCGCTAATTTTTATTTGGATGTCCAGTCGTCTTTATTGTGTTGTGTGAACTTGGTTTTGCAGAAATGAGCACTGAAGGAAGATCTATTCTGAAAAAATCCAATGAAAAACGTGCTAAGAAGTTTCTCTTGTCATCATTTGTGGACAAAGATTTTGAGGCTGCTCTACCAACAATTTCATCAATTATTTTATCTCACTTTGAAAAATCATTTTGGCAAATTAGGAACCGTGTGCTTTATGTTGAAGAAAGCTTTATTCTATCTTAGAGAGTATCTGACTCTGTTTGAAGACGTTCATTTCAATTATCATTGCAGGTCAGATATCAATTTGCAGTCAAATTGCTTCAAGTTGCTGAACTGAGAAGCGTTTATGTGTCATTATACCTATTTTAATATTATCTGTAAACTCCTTTTTTATGTGTCATTATATCTCGTTTATGTGTCATTATGACTCCTTTTTATGTCATCATAGAGCAAACTTATATCATTTAAACCTATTTTGATATTATTTGTCCACTCCTTATTTCTTTTATTTTTGTCAATTGTCAATCAATTATATTGTTAATTTTTTATCAGATATTTTCACACATATATATGAAAAAAGAGGAAATCATTCTCTGAATTTAATATTTAATTGAAATTTCAAATTCAATTCTCATTATATAGCAAACTTGTATTATTTAAACCTATTTTAATATTATTTCACAACTCCTTACGCCCATGTCATTATTACTCATTTTTATGTCATTATAGAGCATACTTGTATCATTTAAACCGGTTTTGATATTACTTTTCAACTCATTATTCCCATGCCATTATTATTAGTCATTTATGTGTCAGTATTACTCATTTTTATGTCATTATTGAGCAAACTTATATCATTTAAACCTCTTTTGATACTATTTGTGAACTCTATATTTTTTTTGAGAGCATGAACTCTATATTTCTGTCTCATTATTACACAATTTTATGTAGGATTTTTTAACTACAATAATACAAACTTTGGCTCGTTCTCTCGCAATAATACAAACTTCTGATTATTTTTTAATAATACAAACTTTAGGCCAAAATTCCTCCAGTAGGTCAATACCGGTTGTTGACTTGTTGTAGGAGGTAACTAAGCTGACGTGGCACTTCTAGGACACGTGTCGCTTTTTTATTAGCTAATTTCATAAATTTTATTTAAATTTCAAAAAAAAAAAAAAAAAAACAATTTTCCTTTTTTTTCTTCTTTCTTCTATAGCTCCGGTGCTCCCCCCCTCCCAGCCTTCTGACGACCAACCACATTGCACCCCTCCGGCGGCCACCTCTGGCCCCTCCCCCACCCCGAAACAACTTCGCACCCCTCCAACAACCAACCCCCATTTATGGCCCCTCCCCCCCCCCAAAACCACACGCACCCCTCCAGACGACCACCCCCGGCCTCTCCCCCACCCCGAAACAACTCCGCACCCTCCCCGAAGCGTTTCTCTATCTTCCTCCTCCCCCCATCCCTCGCCCACCCCCCACCCCTCGCCCCTCCCCATCCTACGAAACCACGAAACCACTCCCCATCCCTCCCCCACCCAAAACCACTCCACACCCCCACCGCGAAACATCGAAATCGGCGCGAGAGCGAGAAGAGAGGACACAAGAGTAGCGAACGACGACGGATTGAGGGAGAGAGAGGGTGTGGAGTGGTTGTTTTCGGAGTGAAGGAGTTGGGTTTTGTGTGGTTTTGGGTGGGGTGGGGTTGTTTTGGTTGGTGCTTTTGGGCGGGATGGGGCTATTTTAGGTGGTGGCGGGGTGGTTTTAGGTTGTGGAACAGTGGTGGGGTCACTTTGGGTGGTGGTGGCGGTGGCAAAATGGTGGTGGTTGGGGTAAGGGGTGGGGGTTTCGGTTGGTTGGGGGGGAGAGGAGAGAGAAAATTTTTGGGTTTTTTAAAAAAATTTACTGTTTTTACAGGTTACAAGTCAACTTGACCTACTGGAGGAAATTTGGCCTAAAGTTTGTATTATTAAAAAAGTACTGAAAACCTCCTAAGTATAGTTAGTTAAACCTCCTAAGTTCTAAAAACCTCCTAAGTATGGATAAAACCTCATAAGTTCTCTAATCCTCCCGAGTATTTCAAAAACTTCCCAAGTTCTAAAAACCTCCTAAGTAAAAATATCCCTCCGAAGTATGTGAAATCCTGCTAAGTATGGGAAAACCTCTTAAGTATTTTAAATCCCCCCAAGTATTTTAAAAACTTCCTAAGTTCTGAAATGTTCCTAAGTATGTATAATCCTCCTAAGTATTTTAAAACCTCCTAAGTATGTGAAATCCTCTTTAGTATTTTAAAACCTCTTACGTATTTTAAAACATCGTAAGTACTCTAATCCACCTAAGTATTTTAAAGACTTACTATGTATAGTTAACCATCCAAAGTTCTGAAAGCCTCCTAAGTATGGATAAAACCTCATAAGTTCTAAAAACCTCGTAAGTATGGATAAAAGCCTCCTAAATTTGTTTAAACCCTTAAGTTCTAAAATCATCCTAAGTATTATTAAACCTGGTAAGTATGTTAAAAGCTCCTAAGTAAACTAAAACCTCTTAAGTATGGTGAAACCTCCTAAGTACTGAAAATCATCCTAAGTATTTTAAACACTTCCTAAGTTCTAAAAACCTACTAAGTTTGTATAAAGCTCCTAAGTTCTGAAATCATCCTAAGTATATTAAACCTAGTAAGTACTCCAATCCTCCTAAGTACTTTTCCAATCCTCCTAAGTTCTTCAATCCTCCTAAGTATAGTTAACCCTCCTAAGTTCTCAAAACCTCATAAGTATAGTGAAACCTCCTAAGTACTGAAAACCTCAGAAGTATGTTAAAACCTCTGTTTGATTAAACCTCCTAAGTATTTTTAAAATCCTCACAAGTATAGTTAACCCTCCTAAGTTCTAAAAACGCCCTAAATATGTTTAAACCTCCTATGTAAACTAATCCTCCTAAGTTCTAAAACTTCTAAGTATGTTAAATCCTCCTAAGTATTCTAACCTCCTAAGTATATGAAATCCTCTTAAGTATATTAAAACCTCCTTAGTATGTTAAATCCTCTTACGTATGTTAAAACATTGTAAGTACTGTAATCCCCCTAAGTATTTTAAAAACTTACTAAGTTCTGAAATCCCCCTAAGTATTTTAAACCTCCTAAGTACTCTAAAAAGTACTGAAAACCACCTAAGTATAGTTAAACCTCCTAAGTTCTTAAAAACCTCATAAGTACTGAAAACCTCAGAAGTATTATTAAGCCTCCTAAGTTCTGTAAACCTCCTAAGTATGCTCAAAACTCTAATCCTCCTAAGTAATTCTTAAACCTCCTAAGTACTGAAATCCTCCTCAGTATACTAAAACATCCTAAGTTTTGAAAACCTCTTAAGTATTCTATAACTTCCTAAACCCTGAACCCTATAACCCTGAACCCGAAAACCCTAAAACCCTAAAGGCCTAAACCCTAAAACCCTAAAACCCAAAACCTAAACCCCTAAACCCCAAACCCCGAACCCTAAACCCCGGAACGCGAACCCCTAACCCCGACCCCGAACCCCCAACCCCGACCCCCGACCCCCGACCCCCGACCCCAGAGCCCCGGAGCCCCGAACCCCCAACCCCCAAAACCCTAAAACCCAAACCCTAAACTCGAACCCTAAAAACCTAAACCCAAAACCCTAAACCTAAAACCTAAATCCCTGAACCTTAAAACCCTAAACCCAAAAACCCCAAACCCTGGATCCCCGAAAACCCCCTAAAACCCTAAAACTATAAACTACACTAACATAAAGTTATCATGGAATATAAAATAACATATTCAGCAACTCATAAGAAACATTCAATCATAGAAACATAAATATACGTTCCCCTACTTTATAACACATAATTTACATGCTCTAATCATGATTCTACGTTCCAATCATGCTGAAAAATTAATAACCAAATGTACGAAACATAGCTACTAATAATATTCATATCCAACACTAGTACGTACCTCTAAAGCATGAATTCAACACAAATACGCACTAAATTCTCCTTCCAATAATAAAGTAGGTACCTAAAACATACATTGAGTAATAATTAGCACTTAATTCATATAAAATTGTAGTGCTTAGAAATTAAAAAATAATAGATTTACAAGACAGAGATTGAAATAAACTAAAAAGACAAGAACGTTTTACTCAAATTGACTAAATTATAAGGATCCTACACCTCGTAATAACCTTAAGATTTCTTGTGGTGGATAAAGGCTCTAAATGGTTTGGGATTTTTTTTTTTAAAGAAGATAGCAAATAGAATCTTTCGAATGAGCTAGCCAAGCTTCCATGGTTATCAATTATTTCACTTCTTGTATTAACGTACGTGCTATAGACCTGTTGATAACAATAACAAAAATAGCTCAGGGGAGTAGTAGAAACTAGAAAGTATAGATAGCTAAAAAAAAAACGAGCAGCAGCAGAACAGAAACAACGCCTCAGGAGCCATGTAGATCCGGTTCCCAGGAGCACCCCACCTACAATACGACCAATACGGTGGCAAATGGCAGCAAGGCCGACCACAACAACGACAGAATTTTGGTTTAAAGATCACAAAACTGGACACTAGAGACTTGTTTTACTCTTTGCAGATTATATTTGTTTACCTGGGCTGTCGTGATAGGCACTGCACCAGGATGGTCTAGAAAAATTTGTTTATCATCTCGAAGATCTGGAAAAAAAAAATTGAGATGCATTAGATGGATCCAAACAGGAAAATCATAGGGTGTCCACATTTTAAGTACAAAGCTCTTTTCCCCTTTCTGCCCCATATCACTCAAATCAAAATGAACCTTATATTAGGGAATTCACTTAAATAGCATCTAAAAAGCAGAGCCATGTACACTTTGAATACCGCACGTCAGGTAGCTGCAATAACCCAAACCCCATTGCCAACGGTCCTTTTTCGCAGCAAACCTTATCTGAGATACAAATTGATAAAAGAAAATGGGGAAAAAGATATATGACTCCACAATATTGTAAACTTGAGAAACAAATCATCAACACAAGCACAAGTCATAAAGTAGCTGCACAGAGTAGAGACAGAGAAACATGTAAGAACATCTCTTGCTGATAATCCTGAGTTATTAAGCCTTTCTTATCAGCAATTCATCGGTCTTATAAGCAGTATGCCTTATTGATAAGAGGCCTTTGGATTATGCAACTTACGCTTTAGATCTTCTTAAAAAAAAATTTGGGAACTTTGATAGTATGAGAAAAAACTGATATATTGCATTTCCAGTAGCTTGTAATCTCCCTCCTTTCCAATCACACTAAACCTTTTGTGTTTGATCTTCTTATTTTATTGTCCCAAATTAAATTATTTATGTCATTGTCTTAGCCACACAAACAAGCACATATTTACGATCAAAATCATAAAAAAAAAAGTATACAACTAATAGTTTTTCACCTCTACAGAAATTTATGCTAACAAGTATATACAATGAAGCACGTGTAACTCACATAATAATCTTTTTGGATTTGTATTTGACAAGAAGGTCAACAAGCTCTGATGATTTCTTGTCTGCTTCGCACTCCAGATACTGCAAATCATGAAAAGAGAGATTACAAGCTGGGAAGTAAAATATTAGAAGAACATAAGTAAGCTCAATAACATGTTTACTTAGCTACTGGGTATATTCTGGTTGGCATTAACACTTTGTATACCGCACGTCAGGACACAGCAAATCATGGAAGACTCTGATGACCAAAAATTTCTAGCTACTGAAAACATTTCTAAGAGCAAAAGATGAACTATTTTTTATGCAATGGCTATAACATCATAAAAATCTTACCCTACTCTTTAATTGGCTCCAGAAGTTCTCATTTTATCACATAAGACGAGTTTTAACTTTTTTTTCGACAACACTCTCGAGTCATAACCGGATAGAGATCAAAGATTAGAGCGACCGATCCAACATGAAAAGATGAAAAAATATCGTTAGATACATGCTGGGTTGGTCACTCAGCAATACTTTTGCAACATTACCTACGATCACCATAACGCAACCCATAAGGCTTTGTAAAGCCTACTTAAGCTATAAAGATCATATATTGTTCATAAGACAGAAGTCTAGGTGATATGGAAGGTCAAGCTAACCAAGATTCCAAAAGCTAGTGGACTTCACCATATAAATTGCAGCATGGAAACTAACATGTTTTCATTAAGTTAACAACATGTTTATTTTTCCAACAAAATTTATATCTAAGACTACTTGTATATACTTTCAAAAAACATAAAAGAGAATAAAAAACAAACAATAATTTCAAAGACTTGGTAATACATCTATTACAAACCAAAAAAAACATAGAGAACAAAATTATTACAATAACTAAACATTGTTTTTCAAGATAGAAGTATTACTCATTCTAAACACCCTTTCACATGAAGCTCCACTAATACCAAGATTAATTCACTCAAAAAAATCTCTCTATATATATGACCTTAAATCTAAAAATTGAAGCTAAATCATGCTTATGTCGTGAAGTTGCTTGCACACATAACCCCATTAATTTTATGGTGATCAACATATTATATCTGCTACAAAAGTCATTCAAGTATCTGCCACAGGTATCAAAGTAGAGATACCCAACTAATATGTTTCACAATGTTGACTATGGGCACGTAATTCACTAATATTATTGACCATAAGAATAAATCCTCGAATAAAGTTATATGAAATATTTATCAAACATAAAAATCATAATTCTCCTTTTAAAACCCAATTTAGCAAATCATTTAAGTAAAACTTAGTCCTATTTGATTTAGGCAATCTTTGAAACATATGAGAAAGAATGAACTGACGAACAACAACATTTACGCAACATAAGTCGGAAAACTTACCATTATAGTTATTAGGAGGTCAATCGAGAATATAATATAAGAACTAAAAAAAATATAACTGTAAATCTTATTTCATTTACTCTTCTATACTTTATTTATAACAACAACTTAACCAAAGATATATATATATATATATATATATATATATATATATAACAAAATCAGATTATATAAATTAATTTAAAGAAGAAAAGAGAAAGAATGACCACCGACGAACTCCGGCTAAACACCGACCACCACGCAGCACCACTGGCGAGCCCCGAACTGCGACGAGACAAGCAGCCTCTGGCCCGACAACCGCGGCTGGCGGCGACCTCCCGCAAGACGGACACGACTCACGAGCAGCAACAGTCCCGCTCGACCTCCGGCTGTAGCGCGAACCTCCGGCGACGTGAAAGGAAGGGCGATGAACTCCAGCCGACGTAAGGAGAGGAGAGTAGTGTAGGAGAGAGAAACAGAGGAAAGAACCAAAAGGCTGGAGAAAGAAGATGACGTGAAAGAGAAAAGAGGAGAGAGAAAACTCTTTGGGGGTAAATAAAATCTCACGGCTGAATGAAAGAAGTTAGGGTTTATTAATATTTTTTTTTCTCTCTTATTTATAGTTTGACAAACCTAGGTTTAATAGGATTTGGTTCCCAAATCAAATTTCAATTTCGTATTTTATTTGGAAAATAAAACGAAACCAAATTATAATATAAGTAGGTACAACAGTAGGTTATGTAGTTAAATTGTAACTGTAGGCTTAACCAAACTATATTTTTTAAAAAAAAATAATATTAAAAACACTTTCAACCTTATTCTTTATATTTTCTTATTTATAAAAGAATAACTCCCAAAGATACGGAGTATTACATATATGCTCTCTAACGGTATCGAAACACAATAGAGTTTACTTCACAAGTTTTATTTGACTTCATGAAAAATGTCTCCGAGTCGTGTACCCTGATCTATGCTCTTTTCACATTTTGGTACGAGAAAACGGTATTTCATGACTCTCTTTCCCTAAACCTTCAGACACTTTGAGACGTCACATGGGTTATTGGAATAATATTCCTTGATTTAACTATACTTTTTTACCCTCTTTCTTATATATTTTGTGTGTCAAACAAGCGTTTATTTCACATGTGTCGGCGTCGTGTACCCTTGTCTTCAAAATGGGGAATGCCTTCACTTTTTGGAATCAATGTCATATGTTTATCTAATATGTATATGCGAGACTTTTGACTAATTTGTGGTGAATAAAGCTGTTGGTAAAATTCTGAATTGACCAAATTGACTCGTAATGATCCAATGATAAAAATGTCACACAATCGTGTACCCGAGTCTTGTGAACAGACTGTTTCCTGAAACTTTCGAATTTGTGATTTTTATTTACATGGGAATGTGATTTATATTTACTCGTAATGTTTCCTAGACAAAAAAAAGATACTTAGGATGACTCTTGAGACTATCCACATTGATTGCATTTTACAACAATGATTTATGTTCTCGATTGACATCCTAATAACTATAATTCTTATGTTTTCCAACATATATATGCCCGTTTCCATAACATATATGCTTTCTAATGGGATCCAAAAACAATAGAGTTTATTTCACAAGTTTTATTTGACTTTATAAAAAATGTCTCCGAGCCGTGTACCCTAACCTATGCTCTTTTGACATTTTGGGGCGGAAAAACGTTAATTCAAGACTTTATTTCCCTATACCTTCAAACTCTTTGAGACATCACATGGGTTGTTGGAATAATATTCCTTAATTTAATAATACTTATTTAGTCTCTTTCTTATATGTTTTGTGTGTCAAACAAACGTTTATTTCACATATGTCGGCGTCCTGTACCCGGGTCTTCAAAATGGGGAATACCTTCACTTTTTGGAATCATGTCATCTGTTTATCTAATATGTCTATGCAAGACTTTTGACTAATTTGTAGTGAATAAAAGTGTGGGTAAAACTCTTAATGAACAAAATTTACTTCTAATGATCCAATGATGAAAATGTCAAACTGACATATACCCGGGTCTTGAGAACATACTGTCTCATGAAACTTTCGAATTTGTGATTTTTATTTACTTGGGAATTTGATTGATATATACTCGTAATGTTTCCCAGACCAAAAAAAGGTACTTAGGATGACTCACGGGTTCTTGAGACTATCCACATTGATTGCGTTTTACAACTATGAATTATGTTCTCGATTGACATCTTAATAACTATAATTCTTAAGTTTTCCGACTTATATATGCCTGTTTCCATAACATATATGCTTTCTAACCGTATCCAAACACAATAGAGTTTATTTCACAAGTTTTATTTGACTTCAGGAAAAATGTCTCCGAGTCGTGTACCCGGGTCTATGTTCTTTTGATATTTTGGGATGGAAAAACGTTAATTTATGATTCTATTTCCCTAAACCTTCAGACTCTTTGAGACGTCACATGGGTTAAGGGCATAATATTCCTTGATTTAACAATACATTTTTTTCCTCTTTCTTATATGTTTTATGTGTCAAACAAACGTTTATTTCACATGTGTCGACGTCGTGTACCCGAGTCTTCAAAATGGGGAATACCTTCACTTTTTGGAGTCAATGTCATATGTTTATGAAAATGTCTATGCGACACTTTTGACGAATTTGTGGTGAATAAAAGTGTTGTATAATTCTGCATTTACCAAATTGACTTATAATGATCCAATGATGAAAATGTCACACAGATGTGTACCCGGGTCTTGAGAACAGATTGTCTCATGAAACTTTTGAATTTGTAATTTTTATTTTGGAATGTGCTTTATATTTACTCGGAATGTTTCCCAGACAAAAAAAGGTACTTAGGATGACTACTGGGTTCTTGAGACTATCCACATTGAAAGCATTTTACAACTATGAATTATGTTCTCGAATGAAATCCTTATAAATATAATTCTTAAGTTTTCCGACATATATATGACTGTTTCCATAAAATACATGGTTTCTAATGGTATCCAAACACAATAGAGTTTATTTAACAACTTTAATTTGACATCTTCAAAATGTCTCCGAGTCGTGTACCCCGGTCTATGCTCTTTTGACATTTCGGGGCGGAAAACGCTAATTCATGACTTTATTTCCCTATATCTTCAGACTCTTTGAGACGTCACATGGGTTATTAGAATAATATTCCTTGATTTAACAATAGTTTTTTTACTCTCTTTCTTATATGTTTTGTGTGTCAAACAAACGTTTATTACACTAGTGTCGGCGCCGTGTGTACCGGGTCTTCAAAATGGGGAATACCTTCACTTTTTGGAATCAATGTCGTATGTTTATCTAATATGTATATGCGAGACTTTTGACTAATTTGTGGTGAATAAAGGTGTTGGTAAAACTCTGAATTAACCAAATTGACTTCTAATCATCCAATGATGAAAATGACTTGAGAACAGACTGTCTCAGGAAACTTTCGAATTTGTGATTTTTATTTACTTGGGAATATGATTTATATTTACACGGAATGTTTCTCTGATAAAAAAGGTACTTAGGATTAATCACGTGTTCTTTAGAGAATCCACATTGATTGCGTTTTACAACTATGAATTATGTTCTCGATTGACATCCTAATAACTATAATTCTTAAGTTTTCCGACTTATATATGCCCGTTTCCATAACATATATGCTTTCTAACGGTATCAAAAACACAATAGAGTTAATTTCACAAGTTTTATTTGACTTCATGAAAAATGTCTCCGAGTCGTGTACCCCGGTGTATGCTCTTTTAAAATTTTGGGACATGACTCTATTTCCCTAAACCTTCAGACTCTTTGAGACGTCACATGGATTATTGGAATAATATTCCGTGATTTAACGATACTTTTTTACCCTCTTTCTTATATATATTTTGTGAGTCAAACAAACGTTTATTTCACATGTCTCGGCGTCGTGTACCCGTGTCTTGAAAATGGGGAATACCTTCACTTTTTGGAATCAATGTTATATGTTTATCTAATATGTATATGCGAGACTTTTGACTAATATGTGGTGAATAAAGGTGTTGGTAAAACTCTGAATTGACCAAATTGACTCCTAATGATCCAATGATGAAAATGTCACACATTAACACAAATGTGTACCCGAGTCTTGTGAACAGACTGTTTCATGAAACTTTCGAGTTTGTGATTTTTATTTACTTGGGAATGTGATTTATATTTACTCGGAATGTTTCCTAGACAAAAAAAAAAAAGATACTTAGGATGACTCACGGATTCTTGAGACTATTCACATTGATTGCATTTTACAACTATGAGTTATGTTCTCGATTGACATCCTAATAACTATAATTCTTAAGTTTTCCAACATATATATGCCCGTTTCCATAACATATTTGTTTTCTAATGGTATCCAAAATCAATAGAGTTTATTTCATAAGTTTTATTTGACTTCATGAAAAATGTCTCCGAGTCGTGTACCCCGATTTATGCTCTTTTGACATTTTTGGGCGGAAAAACGTTAATTCAAGACTTTATTTCCTTATACCTTCAGACTCTTTGAGACGTCAGATGGGTTATTGGAATAATATTCCTTGATTTAACAATACTTTTTTTACTCTCTTTTTTATACGTTTTGTGTGTCAAACAAACGTTTATTTCACATGTGCCGGCGTCCTGTACCCGGGTCTTCAAAATGGGAAATACCTTCACTTTTGGAATCAATGTCATCTGTTTATCTAATATGATTATGCGAACCTTTTGACTAATTTGTGGTGAATAAAGGTGCTGGTAAAACTCTGAATTAACAAAATTGACTTATAATCATCCAATGATGAAAATGACTTGAGAACAGACTGTCTCATGAAACTTTCAAATTTGTGATTTTTATTTACTTGGGATTATGATTTATATTTACTCGGAATGTTTCTCTGACCATAAACGGTACTTAGGATCACTCACGTGTTCTTTAGACTATCCACATTGTTTGCGTTTTACAACTATGAATTATGTTCTCGATTGATATCCTAATAACTATAATGCTTAAGTTTTCCGACTTATATATGCCCGTTTTCATAACATATATGCTTTCTAACAGTATTGAAACATAATAGAGTTTATTTCACAAGTTCTATTTGACTTCATGAAAAATGTCTCCGAGTCGTGTACCCCGGTCTATGCTTTTTTGACATTTTGGGATGGAAAAACGTTAATTCATGACTCTATTTCCTTAAATCTCCAGACTCTTTGAGATGTCACATGGGTTATTGGAATAATATTCCTTGATTTAACGATACTTTTTTACCCTCTTTCTTATATATTTACATATATTAAACTCATTAAAAATAATTCCTCCATTCTGAAATGAGTGAAACACTAAATATTTCACTTATTTCATAACGAAGAAAGTATTTTGTTTTCAATCAGTACTCAGTAGAATACGAATTGTACTCTATCCGTATTTCAAAACACATGATGCTTAAATTGTTAAAATGAATGATGTTTCAAAAATATTCATTTATGATGCTTAAAAAACAATCAAACTTGTCAAATATGATGATTTAAAAAAAAAAGCAGAAGACAGGTTGAAAATGTAATACCCCGATTCTTAAGAGCGTTTTATTGAGCGTTAATTATAATTACTAAGTTAATTATATTTCGAAAATTCTTATTTTATTTGAGTTGGAGTATGAATTTTAAATTGAGATGTTGTAATGTGTTTATTAATTTAATTTTATAAAGATAATATTATTTAATATATTTTGGGTTTTTAGCCATCTAAAATATGTTCAATATAGGAAACTGAAGTTGGTTTCCCCTTTTATATTTATCCCTTGCCAATTGTGGAACCTAGAAGCCTTTTCTTGTCGGTTCAATTGGGAACCCCAAAGCCTCAGTAGCTTATTTTCAATCTTTCTCTCTCGTGCGCTGCACCACCCCTCTCCGACCTTCGGTACCTTCGCCGGTGTCCCTGCGCTGCACCATCGCAGCTCTCTCTCTATATATATATTCGTGCCTTGTTTGCTGCTCCTGTTTGCAGCTCCATCGACGAGCGCCGAGACGCCGGCTTGCTGCTACCTCCACTCCTGCTGCTATCCCGCCGGAGCCTCGTTTCCCCCTGCTCGTGCTGGTGTTGTGGTGGTGTTGTAGTTGTTGTTTCGCTGCTGTTGTTGGTGCTGCTGTCCTGTTCCTCCACCGCAGCCCCACCCCGTTCTCCTCTCCGTTTTCTTGCTGATATCCCCTTCTTCCCTGGCCGCTGCTATTTGCGCCTTCTGAGGTGGTTGTCGCCGGCGGGTGCGGTGCCTCCCTCTGCTGCCCTTATTGTCTGGTACTACCCCTTACAAACCTCTCTTTCAATTAGTCCTCTTTCCATATTAAGTTTGGAATATTATTAGGAACTTGATTGCAAATTATGCCATTAATTGGAAGGATTTGAATTGTCTGATTGTATGGATGTGATTATGATGATGTTGAATTCATCGTTGCTATTTTCAGTATGAAGTGAATTGGGCTGCCAAATCTTATTATGCCCTCAAAGGATGGAATTAAATTATAAAGAGTTCCTATAAAGTACTGTGAGGAATTCTGTTTGTGTTCTTATTGTTGTGGTTTAAGTAGGTAGAAGTGATTTATGAAATTAAGAATATAGATTGGTTAATATGAGATGAACAATGTTTTTGGTGTTTGGTTTGGGGGAAACGGGAAAGGGAATAGAACCTCTTGATTCCCTTTTATGTTGTTTGTTTTGGGGGTTTGTTTTCCCCCCTTTCCCCTCTTTACCCCAAATCCCTCTAACTTGATTACCCACACCCCCTCCACTTTCAAATAGGGGTAAGGGAAACCCTTGACCACTCAAGTTTAACCCACTCCCTACATAACCACCCACCTCACCACCCTAACCACCAACCGCACCACCACAGCCACCGACATATCCACCGAAACCACCCACCCACCAGCTAGAACCACCACACCACATATCCACCAGAGTTTTTATGGTCGAATTTGACCTTTAAAACCTCAAATTTCATCTCTAATTGTGGTGGAGAATGAAAAGAAAGGAGGGGTGGTGGTACGAGGTGGTGTCGTGGTGGTGGTCATGGACGACCTTAAGGAGGCGGCGGCAGGCGGTGAGGGGAGGGGACCGTGGCCGGCGGTGAGGGGAAGGGTGGTGGCCGGCGGAACTTGAGAAAGAGGAGGGAGAGGATATGTGGTGGTGCAATGGTAAGAAGAAGAGGAGGGGTTTTCTACCCAAACAACAATTTTAAACAAAGGGTTTCCTATTTCTTTCTCCTTGTTTCTCTTTCTTAAACCCTTTCCCTTTCCCTTTCCCCTTCCCCTTCATAAACCAAACGCCTCCTAAGAGTGAATGATTATGAGTTTCCAACTCATTTAATTTATTTGTCCTAGTTAAGTAAATCATGTATGCTCGAAAGACTTAGTTCAAACTAGTTTTGCTATTTGAATTGAGTGAAAGTGTTTATTGTTGATTAGTGAATTATATTGAAGTTTAACTCGATTTGTGATGATATGATATTAAGCTTAGAGGTTTCTAATTAAGAATTTTATAACTCTTATATGTTTATTTTATTAACAAAGAGATTAGGTAACTGTTGATGATTATATAGAGGTCACAATCAGTAATTAAGAGTTCTTCGTTACCGTTATTGATTGAGTTAATATGGTGAGAGAATAGCCTTATAAATGGATTAATATAGTAAAGTTAGGAAATTGGTAAGAGATCACAGAAAGGAAGTTAATAATTTTATTTCATTTAGTAATGCTTACTAAGTAAAGCTAATAGTTTAATAAGCTACTTTCATATCAGCTAGATGTTCTAAAGCGTGATACATCTACCCTTAGCTTGCGTCAAATGATTAAGTAGTAATAGTTGAACTACTCAGGGTTAACTTATAGGAATTCAGTCTAGTTGGCCTTAAATGAAGGATGTGAGTTTGTTGGTGATAGAAATAGTTTTGAAAGGGATTAATCAACAATTGGTGGTAATACATTGATTCTTGGATATAGCTTAATTGATTATGGACTCACCTATCTAGGTTGTGTAAAATGAGATCTCACTTTGATATTGGTAGATGAAGTAACATAATCAGGTTTTATATTGTTTAATTAGTAAACACCAAAAGTAAGTTAAGACCTCAAATTACTTAAGTACGTATAAGTTCGTGTAATACTTCAAAGTAGTTCCAGCTATATGGTTGAATGACTTCTAATTAGAAATGAGGTCGACTCGCTTACCTAAAATAGTTAAATGATTACACACTAAGTGGCTCTTTGTAACCGAACAAGGATGTCTTATGTTTTCTTAAAATGTTCTGGAAGTACATAAAGATGACTTATAGGTAATATGAATTGCGAGATGTGAAATGTATGTTTTTTGCCCCTTCTTTTAGTCTTTAATCTTATTAGCTTTTCTCTTGATAACTTGACTCAATATATGCTTAAATCTGCTTTTTTTTTTTTTTTTGTTTCATGATTATAGGAACAAACCCAATTTAGGTTAGTTCAAAGAGTATAATGGGTCGGTTTCGAAATGTAAGCAACTTTCACTATTCTTTGCTCTAACCCTAAATTGTTTTGATACCGTTATTAGTTTTTTTCCCCTTTTGTTTATGATAATATGAATTGGGTTAATTGGAATATCAGAGGAAAAGAAAGATGGTTGTTAAGCCTATTGTGAAGAACAAGCAGCTACCAACAGTTGATCAAGTCACTGGGAAGAAAATACCCCAAAGTTTTGTTTTTTCTAGAAGCAAGCTTCCTTCATCGTTACGACAACTCGAAATGGATTTGAGGAAATTGATGCTTCCTTACACCGCCCTTAAGCTCAAGGTTTAATATATTCGCGTATCTGTCTTCCCCTTTGTTTATTGAAATCTCGAATTAGATGGAACATTTCATATCTTTATACCCTTTAATTTTCTGAGGGTCTTTCTAACTATGTTTATGTGAATGCTAATTTATGCAAGGAGATAATGATGGGTTCTTAATGTTTTATGTGGCAATCCAGGAGAAGAAGAGGAACAATCTTAAAGACTTTCTGAATGTTGCCGGACCCATGGGTGTAACTCATTTCCTCATGTTGTCAAAAACCCATGCTGCTCCGTATTTGAGAGTTGCAAAGACCCCCCAGGGTCCAACTCTTACATTTAAGATTCATGAATACTCATTGGCTAGTGATGTTGCTCAATCTCAGTTGCGACCTCGATGTCCTCAGGATCTTTTCAAAAATTCTCCATTGGTGAGTCTACACTATCTGTTTAGAGTTTCCACCTTCTTGCTTTCTTATGATATCTATTGTATGAATTTACTAATGTTCATGATTGTTAGAATGGAAAGTGTGATTACGTGGGGTTCTCCACTTGTATAATTACATGTAGTATGCTGGTATAATCAACGAAATTGTTATTGATGTTCTTTTGGATGGTGTACTTTAAATTTTTTTTTGATGTTAATTTTTTAGTTCCTTTTTTTGAGATTCAATAGGATCGGGACACATTGGGGGATAAGAATATTTGTGTAGATACTTAAAAGCATGTATATAGAGTAAAAGCCGTGGAAAATTCTTTGCCAATGATGTGCTACCATACCAACGATGTATGGATGGTCAAATAATAGTTTTTTCCCTTAACGACAGTTGCTTTATGCTAACCATTTGGCATCAAACACAGCTGATAAGAATTTTAATTTGGATAGGCTGAAAGTCTAAATGTGAATGCCTTCTCCTAATCGTCAAGGAATGGATGAATGGGGGTAGGGAGTGATAAGTTGAATGGAGGTCCAGTAAAGGCAACAATGCCTTGAGCCTCTGGCACTCCCCAACCCCTCTTCGACCTCCAAAAGTGGAAAAAAGGGGCAACTACTGAAACATCTGCAGTCTTGAGATTAAAGAAGGGAAGCTTCAAGGAGGGTATATGACTATATGTATTATGATATTGGGCCACCATAAAATGTGAATGTCTAGGGGGACAAACTTGGTTGTAGGATAATTTGAGGTTGAGGAGGTTCACGTTCTGCTAATTAAAGGGCTTTGACGGAAGGTCGATCAATAGTTGCCTGCCAAGGCCGAGTTTTAGAGCATGCTATTTCAAAGCCAAAAGGTGGCCCAATTTTGTTAGGATGCTGGACTTAAAATCAGGTCAAGGGTGCCTAATGAGAAATTTGGGCCAAGATTAATAGTGAGATCACTATTTTCCTTCCTAGACTTGCTAAGAAGTCCTACAACGGCCCCTCGACGTCCAAGCTAACAAAATCATACCGTTAATACCAATTGCAGGTAGGAATAGCAATGAGTGCAACATAGAGAAACGGCACACATACCAAGGCACCTAGAGAGAGAAAGTTGGGGACCACAATTAAAAGAGATATTAGGCAACTTAATTAAACTAAACACCTACCCTAATTACCCACCAACTTTATTTACTCATGACCTTCCACCTGCCATCTACCACAGGCACAACAGTGCCACCACCACCACCGCCACTGCGCCACCACCACCACCATCGGAAAATCTCTTTCCCTCTCCCCCAATCCTGCCCGTCAGAAAACACCCCATTTTCCTTCCCCACCCTAGAAACCAAGACCCTCCCCTCGAAAGGCCGAAACCACTGTTTCCACCGCAGCAAGCATCAACCACCACAGTTTCCACCACCATCGGCATCTTCTGTCTCTCCCAACCACCACCATCACTAGGGGTGCTTATCGCACGAGCCGAGCCCGAATAACACTGGGCTCGGCTTGAGCTCGTTTGAATTTTCACGAGGCTCGGCTCGGCTCGGCTCGGCTCGTGAGCTCGACGAGCCCGAGGAGTTGAGCTCGGCTCGAGCTCGTGAAGGATTTTAATGCTCGAGCTCGGCTCGTGAGCTTGGTTAGAGCTCGAGCTTGTTTTCAGGCTCGGCTCGATTATGAGCTCGAGCTCAACTAACTCGAAAAACACAAAACCAAGCTCGGCTCGAAACTCAGAATTTTAAACAATAAATAGTCCAACTTATCCCACAATACATTTACCGGGCTTTGTACAGCCCAATGAAGATGTATGTCAAGCTGATCATCAATAAATTCACAAGGCCCAGCATCCATACACTCCATCTTAATCTATACAAGCCTTTTTAATAAATCAGATCGCTTGTTACTTTGCTCCCTCTCCGATGTGGGAACTATAAAATTCCAGGGAACACTACGCTACCGCTCTTTGGTAATGTTCTCTTGCTTCCTCTCCAAAACTCCGATGTGGGATTTATATGACTTCGAACAAAATAAAAACAATAACATCAACAATTAACAACCATTCTCACTATAATTTTAGATAAACAAATTAACTTGCGCATACTTCTAATTTTTTCTATAAACTAACCACAACCCTTATATGCAAACCTTCTACTAATCCAATTCACTATATCAATCTCTAACTCTAATCAACCTCATTCTAATTCATAGAGGATCTTATCAAACAACATAGTTTATAAACAATCAGATTTTATAACTTAACTTTAAGAAGGATCAATATATACTATAAGCTCCAATCCATTAAATAAGAAGCAAAGACTCAATCTTTAATTTTTAATAAACTCCTATCATAGCTGATTTGGCTAAGCAATAATAAGAAGTGAAACTATTAATGAAATCAGTCCAACAAAATTCATTAGAACTAGAATTTGAGATCTTGCAATAAAGAAGAGGAAGATGATGACTTAACTTATACTTCTTGAAACTAGAATTGGGTTTCCTTTTGAAATGAATCAACAACATGCATAACACTAATCAACCACAACAACAAACACGGTGGCAGCAGAACTTCGGCCAAACGGCACCGGTAGAACGAATTGGGACAGCAGCACCGACAGAACAAATGGGAAAGAACGAAGGGCATCAACCCAGCTGGCGGCAGCGACGCAACAACAGCAACGCACAACAGAGGAGAGAGAACCCGAGTATGAATGAAGGTGGAAACTTGGACGAGCTGCCGTTGAAGACTTCGGTTACTGATGAAAAATTCAGGTGAGGCTTCTACATGTGTATACGAACAGGAGGAAATTGTGAAAAAGAAGAAAGAAGGATGGGGTTTTCAATCTTGGTGGAAGTGTTTTAGTTTTTTTGACAACAAAGCAATCTTGTGGCTCTTCTTCATTAAGCCACGAGAGATTAGAGATTGTTGTTTTTTTTTTTTCCTTAAAAATTCAATTATGGTATTATGGTATTAGAATTGATTGAATTATGGTATTAGAATTGATTTTTTATTTACAAATGGAAGACTTTCTATATAGTCTGATATTATAAAATAACACAAATCAAACAAGAAGTAGATTTAAAGACTTAGAGGATAATTAGATTATATAGGGAAAACAAGGTTGGTGTTTACTTTTTCTATCGATGTGGGACATTACTATACCTTAGTTGAGTTAATATTTTAAAAGAAATACTTAATATAATTTTTAACATATAAATATTTTTTAATATAAAATATTTTTTTAGTATAAATATTAATCAAGCTGTTCACGAGCTTTTCGAGCCGAGCTTTGCTTAGCTCAGCTCGGCTCGTTTAAGTCTCGAACCGAGCCTTCGACCGAGCCGAGCCCGAGCGTTCGCGAGCTTGTCGGGCTCATTATCACCCCTAACCACGGCCTAGGTTGCACGAGAGACGGATACGAGTACGGGTTCGGATTCGGGGACGGAAAACGACAAGATTTTGAAATTTTAGGCATGGGTACGCTTACCCATACGGGATACGTATCGTATCGGGCACGGGTACGCAGTGCAGTACGCTACCTAGAAGAAGTACCCGGTGCTTCATAGACCACAGCAACATAAACCCTTGTATTTCGAAAAAGAAGATACAACCACAAAATTTATCAACCACCACCGCCAGAAAATCAAAATATATGTTGTACAATTGGAGAAATTTCGAAAGCCAAATAAATTGTAGGAATTAAAAATAGAATTGCGCCCAGATCCACGAACACGAAGACCAAGAGGAAGTGGAAGGGAAGAGAGAGAGAGAGAGAAAGAAGAGCAAATTTTTTTTTTTCCTCATCTTCACTCTTCATCAATGCCGGATCGGGAGAAAGGTGAGAGAAGGAGGAGTTGAAGGAAAAGAAGAGGAGGAGAGAGAAGGAGAGGGGATAGTAAATCTGGAGAAAGCGGTAATGGTGGGGTGGTGGTGTCGGCTGGTGGCGGTGGCGGTGTCGGGTTAGTGGTGCTCGACGTGGTGTTGGTTTGGTGCTGGTGGTGTTGGGTTGATGGGTTGAATTGAGAAGAGGGATGGTTGGGTGAGTTAAGTTGAGGGGAGAGAGAGAGAGGAGTGGGTGGGGTTGGGAGTTGGGTGTCTGAGATGAGTGGGGGTTGATTAATTAGTTTTGTTTAGGCTGATGGATGATAAGTTAATCAAGTTGTTGGGGAATTAAGTAATGGCATTTCTGTAAATAAAAAGAAGAAAACTTTCCATTTTGAGCTATGTTGCACTTATTATGACATTTCCTAAAATGGGAAATGTTGCACTTATTTAGAAACGGAGGAAGTAATTAAATGTTGCATTAGTCGGAGTTAGTTGGATTCTATATTGCATCCCACTCTAATGCTCCATGATGAGAGTTGGTTTTTTCGATCGGATTCAGTGTTAGGATTGTTTTTCGGATTTGGATCACTTTTTTTTTTTTTTTTTTTGGCTTTGGATCAGATTGAATTTGGGTCGATTACACTCCTACAGTAGTAGAAACGCTGGCGACTTCCATGGTAGAGTTTTCTAACCTAGTGATTGTGGAGATTTCTGTTGGTTGTTTAAATTTTTTGGGAAGCTTGAGTTTAGGGGGACTTAGCTTCCTTCCAAGTTCTGGACAGTTTAGGCTTTAGTAGTTATTTAATTAAGGGTTTTTGAGTTTCTTTGTAACTTTTGCTTTGGTCCTGCTGGTTCGCTCCATATTTTGGTTCTGGTGCATCATGCATGTGAGTGTGCGCGTGATAGTAGCTTCTAGATTAGTATTATATGGTAGAGATCATATATAGTGGTTTTTTGTGTCCATTTGTGTCATTCATTTATTGATTGGAAATTGTGTGATGTAACTTTTTGTATTGTAACATTAAAAATTGGTTTTCTTGAGCTATGAGTTCCTAGATCCAATTTTTAGCTTTTAGCCACCTACTTAGGAAGTATGCCTTGCATCTTATTATGTGTTGTGTAACTAATCTTTATGCTCATGTTTGTATCAAAATTTGGCAGCTTGTTCTGTCTGGTTTTGGCACTGGAGAGGAGCATTTGATGCTGACAACAAGAATGTTCCAGCATATGTTTCCAACTATTGATGTTAACACAGTAAGTGACATGATTGTAACAACTTTTTCACTTGTTGGATTATGTTATTTCTTGACTCATTTTGCTTTTTACACTTTGCAGGTCAAACTTTCTCTCTGTCAGAGAATAGTGTTGATGAACTATAACAAAGAAACTAGACGTATAGATTTTCGGCATTATTCTATAAGATTACAACCTGTTGGTGTGTCATGTAGACTCAGAAAATTTGTGCAGAACCATCAGATGCCTGATCTAAGAAACCTGCAAGATGTGAGTGATTTTGTTACAAGGTAATACGAGTTACCGAGTTCTTTCCCTTCCTCTCTTGCATTTGACATCTTTCTTTTACAGTATATATTGCTTAACTAGAAAACTTGTGTTTCGATTGATTGCTTTAATTGAGGTCTTTGAACTTTGTTTCGACTGCTCAGTATGTAATTTAATTTAATGCCCTGTTCTAGGCTTCTGGCTACTTTGAGCTGTGTTTTCCCTTGTTATCTGGTTGGTAGTGTCTGTGTGTCATAACCTCTCCAAACAGAAAAAATGAGGTAGTATGTACTTTGACACCATTGACCAAGTGAATGATAATCTCTCATTTTCTCCAAACTAGTCAACAGAAACTGCTTATAAACGTTGTTGTTCTAAGCTAATTTGGGACAAGGTCAAAGTTTATTTTTTTCTCTTTTGGTGGATGGTGAAATCCTATATAATTTTGTTATTGGCTCCTTATAAATCAAATATGTTTACTGGGCCAAGTGTAAGTTATATCTTTATATACATTGTCAAGATTTCGCAACTCCTTGCTAGATTTGAACTTCTCACTTCAATGATATTCCTTCGTATATTTAGCACCGTTATATTTGCTCTAATATATTATGTTTTATTCTAGGGCCTGTTATGGGTCTGAAAGTGAAGCTGATGATGAAGCTGCAACTGTTAGTCTTGTGAGCAATCTTGGTAGAGTCAACCGTGCATCTACAAAAAGTGCTGTTAAACTTCAAGAGATTGGACCAAGGATGACTCTTGAACTGATCAAAGTTGAGGATGGATTGTGTTCTGGTCAAGTGCTTTTCAGTATTAATGGTAGGTGCATCTTGTATTGCCTATTTTATTTCGCTTTCTTTTCTTCTATTTTAGAAAAACTTGTTGGGGATTTAGGTCATTTTTTTGGGGGAGGGGGGTGCTCTTTATTAGTATAATTAAGTACTTGTTCCATTCCTTAAAGATCTTCCCCAGTTTATGTGGTTGGGTAAGGGTAAATGTGGAACTAAAGTTATTTTTAAAAAGGGAATAAAGTAAAACTAGGAAGAACTTTATGAAACAGATGAAAACAGAAAGAAGGAAGATCTTTAATAACTGGAGGGAGTATATGTCATAAATGAAGCATTATTTTGGTGAAGCCTAAATCACCCAGTCAGTAGTTAGAGTATAGGTAAATGCTTCAGCAATCAGCATTATGTGCACTGAGGTGCGTGTGTGAGCTTTTTTCTGTTTCGGAAAGAGGTTTTTTTTTTTTTTTTTTTTTTTTTTTTTGGGGGGGGTACCTGGGGATTGACAAAATTAACCGACTATGGATTTTAAGCTTTTGATAGATATACAGGTGGTTACTATGATTGTTTGATAGTTCTCTAACCTCCGATCCACCTCCTCCTGCCCCCATCTGAAAAAAAGACATTGTAATTTGTATGTTTCATTCCGTATGAGTGTTGACCTCATCTCAAAGATTGGACAAAGCAATCCAATTTCATATGTTTCTCTTCCAAAAATGGCCCTATTTAGTTAGAAAAACCTTGAATGCGCCTATATAGGCCAAGAATATCAAATATTATCCCTAAGTGCGGTCCCTTTTATCCCATCTGAGTTCTGACAGATGAGATATGATCCCTTCTCAAATTGTTCCATTTTCGTGTTCCTTTGCTCGTTGGCAAAAGTAGTAGAGGGGACCAAATATGAAAATTGTCAATTTATATTTTCTTTTTATGTAAGTTTTACGGGAAGGGAAGGCCCTTGAGAGAAGGGTTCCCTAAACTCTCATGTACCTTAAAATTAAATATAATTGTTATGGGGCACTGCTGGAGTCAAGTCAAAGCCCAGAGAACCAATGACTCTATATGAGCACCTCCTCCCATGTTTCACAAGTGAAGGAAGGATTACTTTACAAAGGAAAATTAAGATGACCTCTACATGAGCATTTGCTTATATCCCAAGACTGCTTCTTGAGTCATTGCTTAGCATTACAAAAGCATCTTTTTAATACTTTATCTGCAAGATGGTTCATGGAAGCTGCAGCATGTCTGTTAAAGGCTATTGCCGCTTCTTGTGAGCCTGGAGGCATGCCAAAACTTTGTTGTAATTAATGAACTTCTTGTATATGTTACGGGAAACTAACTCGCTCAGACCTTTCTCTTGTATCATTCTTTCGTTAATAGCTCCATGCTATGGCTCTTTGATGGGATCATGCATTAAGGTGAATATAGAACAACTTCAAGTGGCCCTAGAGGAAACATGCATTTTTGTACAAGCAAATTGATTATTATTGCTGATTATGGAATGTACTGCAACTAGACCATATACAGTTTGGTATCTAGATTTTTTTCCTCTATGCATTTCATTTCAGCTTATTTGACTTTGCTATTTGAGCTTCAGAATTTTCAAATTGACCTAAAAATTCGTATCTGTTTTGGGTGTAAAATAGGAAACAGCGGTGACAATAAGTCTCAAGAGGAGACAAATAACGAGGATGAAGACAAAGATGAAGACGACGATGAAGAGGAAGGCATAGATGGTCAAGAGGAAGAAAATGAAGATGACGATAGCGATGAAGAATAGTTGCTTGTAACCATTACTGAGCTGAAGAGAAGGCTCAAGGACCTGAAAATTCGAGAAAAGAATGGCTTCTTTTAATTAGGGAAAAGTAAGTGGGCATTGTAAAGTTGCAAGCTACTGAATTTTGGACATTGTTGAGAAGAATTAGGAAATAGGGAAACTGATTTACAGTACAGATATTTGCTGTTACAATTTTTGCCATTTTGCTGCTTTGTTTATCTCTATAATATAAGGGGAGGGGGAGCTATGGTGTCTCCCTATAAATTTACTTAAATGTCCATTAGTAAATCAACTACCATCTAAAAAAGGGAAAAACAAAGTCAAAGTTAAATATAGCATTGAAAAATTAATTTAAATATTGAGGGCAATCAAGTTATAATTGAACCACCAAAAAAAGGAAATATTAACTATAAGATTCGGTACATTTATGTTGAAAAAAGTAAAAATGATTATTACATCAATCAAATATCTTATCAATAAATTTACAAACACAATCAAGTATTACATTAAATGGAAAATTCAATCTATAGCAAAGTGAAATAATTTATTTAACACAAAAGACTATATTAATACAACATAAGAAATCCTAAAAAAATCAACTTAACATTCTTTTATCGTTCATTAAGTTTAATTTTATACACCTAAAAGAAAGAATAAGTAAAAAAAGGGTTAAGTAATAGATGCTTAAACTAAGAAATTTAGCCCAAAAAAAAAAATATTGTTAAAATTTTTACCCCTGTTTATGCCCAAAAATGCTAGAATTTATATTTGAAAAAGAAAAAAAAAAATCAGGCATGCATCGTGTGCATAATTTGCTAGTTTTATATTGTTATAGGAGTTGTGAGTGCATGAAAAGTATTTAAATCTGTCGAGTTGTGTGTAGGAGCATCCTCGATTTCTTTAAATGTACCACATCTTACATCTCATTATGAGAATTTTCCAATGCTTCCAAAACTACTACTCTAAGTTCCCTCCCCTCAGATTTCTTCAGTTTCATATCTTTCTTCTCCATCTCTGTAATAATTGATAGATTGTACTTCATACCCTTGAAATCTACTGATTCGTTAATCTGTTTGGATTGGTTGTGTACTTGTGTTATTATCGTCCATTATTCAACTGTCCATCAGAGTCCAATATTGAGTTGGATTATTAGATAGGGTTTGCTGAATAGGGGAGACGGGACAAAGACTAATCTTTTGCAAGTATTTATACTAACATGTCTCTCTTGACTTAGAGTTGTTAGTTAGATTATGACATTCTCTCCCCTCTCTAACTCTCTTATGTTATGCAGCCAAAGAAGAATACTGAAAACCTCTCTCTAAAGTTTCCTCTCCTCAAACCCTAAAACACAAAACTCCTTCAGCCGCCTTCTCCCCCAGGCTCGCCGGTGGCTGCTCCTTCAGCCTAGTCGCCGGCGAGCCTCCCCGTCGTCGCCCTTTAGATTAGGTTGTTTTCCGGGTCTTTTCCCCTGGCCCTCCCCGATTTTTTCTCCACCCTTTCTAGTCGTTCCCCGCCCCTCTCCCCGCCCCCCATCCCTTTTTCTACCGGGTTCCCCTTCCCCTTCCCCCGTTCGGTGGTGTTTGCCGCCCTGAGTTTGCTTTTCGTGTCGTCGCCGCCGACGGGTAGGTATCCCCTCCACCTATTTGCGTAGCATTTTAGGTCTTCCCTCCCCCGTTCGTGGTTTTAGTAGTTTAGCGTTTTGGGACCAGTTTGTGTTCCTAGGGTGTTGTGTTGTCAGTCTGTTCTACCCCCGTCACTGTAGGTTTGATTGCGTCGAAGGTTCACGTCGCCGCCCCTCATCCTCATGTCTTGTAAGCACAGTCCCGTGTTAGGTTTGTGGTTGTTTTGGGCTTCCCCTCCCCCTCCCCCCGGTTAGTGTCGGGCTCCCCTTTCCCCTTCCCCCCTGTTAGTGTCGGGTTTCCCCTTCCCTTCCCCTCCCCCCAGTTGTTGGAGTTTCCAAATAGTTAAGTCAGGTATTTTCTTAAAAAATGTGTTCAATCTCCGAATAAAAGGAGTGTGTTGTTTTCGAGTTGTTATCGGTGGTTGGTTGTGGCCATCGAAAAGTTTTAGTCAGTAGGGTCAAGATTGGTGGTTCAAAATAGTAACAGTTGAGTATGTCGGGTTTTTGCTTTATGTGCTGAGGGACAAGGTGACTCACGATGTTCGTGAGCAAGGACGAGGTGATGATAGGCTTTCATAGTTGAGACGAGTATTTACCGGTTTTGAAAACCGGAGGTGTGTTCGAGAGATCAACTTGTCTTTTAACTTGACATTGATCTTAATGGCCTTTGCCTTGAAAACTTCAAATATGCAGGCGGCACCCCAATTGCATCTGGGGGTTTACAGCACGCCCACTCATCAGAGTTTCTCCTTCATCATAGAGAAACCTGATATACTCTCGCTCGAGAGTAGTGAATCACAATGGAACGTGACTCCTCACATGGTCATGAGCTCG
The DNA here is from genome assembly GCA_947646795.1 of Beta lomatogona. Taxonomy (NCBI): domain Eukaryota; kingdom Viridiplantae; phylum Streptophyta; class Magnoliopsida; order Caryophyllales; family Amaranthaceae; genus Beta; species Beta lomatogona. The sequence continues at coordinate 95,617 of CANSNZ010000231.1, forward strand.
GAATCCCAAGTGATGACAGATCGTTGGGATTGCTCATACGGCGAGATGTGACGCTCGCCGTTGGTTGTTCGTTGTCCAAATCGTGATCGTCAATCGCTTCTTCAACCTCTTCCATCAGCCATCCGAGGTTTGCATCCACCATCATCAGCACTGACCAGCGACGCGCCCCTTTCTACGCGACTTTGTTTCGTTTGTATTTATTTCTGTATTAGGTGGAATGTACGAGCTCTTAAGGCTCATTTAGGTTTCTGTGTTTGTTTTAGTTTGGGTTGTATTAGCATTAGGCTGTACTTCCCCTTTTAATTAATGTACGATTTCTCGTTGTAAAGAAAAAACTCTCTTATGTTCACATATTTTCTTCCCAAGCACAAAATATAGCATGTTACATGGTTGCTGTCAACGAGATAGAAAGGAACCATGAAACCAATTTACTTAAGAAATACAATACTAGGCAATAGCTACAAGAGTCGCTTGCTACTTTTGAAATACTCCATATATTTTTCTTTTGGTAAAAAGAGCATTTTTTTTTTTCCTCAAAAAAAAAAAAAGAGCATATATATTATTAATAGTTGTGCCACTTGCTTTTTACAGACTCAAATGTACACATCTCTCCTTTAATATCTTTAAATATATATTTTAATAAATAATAATAAGTTGAAATAATGAAAATACACATCAAAATTTATCTCACGAATCTCACATGAAAATAAGTTTAGATGTATATTAGATAACGATAAGGTGAAGTATACAAACTTTTCTCAACCTATTGAGGTAGAAACTTCTTATGTTGTTCCCCAACGTAGGTCTAGTAGGAACATCATTCCGTCAAAGAGATATATTGATTTCCTTTTGACTGAAAATTTTGAAATAACGATTTAGAATCAGAAGAACCTACTAGCTACAAAGAAGCTTTAGATAGTCAAGACTCCGAAAGATGGCTTGAGGCCCTGAAATCTGAAATGGATTCCATGTCTGAAAATTAAGTATGGGACTTGGTTAATTTACCTGATGGGGGTAAAACCCATTGGATGCAAATGGATTTTCAAGTTGAAAATAGACAAGGATGGAAACATTAGTGTTTTCAAAGCAAGGTTGGTGGCGAAAGGTTTCAAACAAATTCATGGTATTGCCTATGATGAAACTTTCTCACCAGTAGCCATGCTGAAGTCCATTAGGATAATCCTTGCTATTGCTGCCTTTCAAGACTATGAAATATGGAAGATGGATGTCAAAACCGCTTTCCTGAATAGGTTCTTGAAAGAGGATGTGTGCATGACACAACCTTAAGGTTTTGAAGATCCAGAAAATCCAGGGAGGGTATGCAAGCTTAAGAAGTCCATTTATGGACTAAAGCAAGCATCAAGGAGTTGGAACCTCAGATTTGATGAGGCAGTCAAGAAATTTGGCTTTCTAAAAAATGAAGAGGAATCTTGTGTGTAACACCCCCAAAATCCATACACGTCTAAACTACGTTGCATCGACTTTGGGAGTGTTACCGCCGCGGTGAAACGCAAGGCTTATTGAATTTAAAACACTAACTTACTCTTTATTATGAAAACTAAACTGCAGCGAAAATAAAATACTAACTTAACTACAACTCGGGAATCAATATTGACCCCTTTTATTTAAAACCATAAATCATAAACAAATCTCTAGGATGTTCAACCAAAACAATTTAAAAGTTTACAATCAAAAGTATCCCCTGTATGCTCGAACTCATGCAGCATCACTAACATACCTAATCTGCTCCCCATTGAAATATTAATGGTTCATCACAGGTCAACAAACAACACAAATAACAAATAATCAGTTATGCTGAGTACGTACAAAATCAGTTAAATAATACACTAAACATAAACAGAAGAGTAATAACAATTCCTAAACATGATACTACAAAAACATTAAATTTCGTTTTTACAATTTATTTGGCATCGAACGGGCACCGTCATCTTTCTAGAATCATACGGGCTACTTAATCCTTAATAGACAACTTGGTCTATTAGATGAAATGTAAATACGGTTTCGTTCCGTTCCACATCCATCACCTTAGTATGCATACCCCCAAGATCGTACGGAACCTTCCGCCTACTTGAGTTATCAAAATTTATAAGGACACTACCGTCGTCACAGGAGGGCCCGCGTAGGAGTGTAGAACAAGTCTCACACTCCCCCCATTGTTCATCACTTGTAGGGAGTCCAACTACAAGTTTATTGCCAAAACCCTTTCTTAGTATCGATCATTCATACCACGTTGAACATGTAATCATTTTAACATTCCTTCTTGGATACAATATTCAAACCTTTATTCTTGTAACAACCTTGTCACACCATAGATCAAAGAATACAAAAATCCAAAACTTTCATGTTATGATACGATAGAATTACGCATTACAATGCTACATACCGCAATCATGCTACCAAACAATCTCAGCAATCACAATCATACAATCGTTCCCTATCATGATTCTAGGTTCCAATAGAATAATTCACAACCTAACATGGTATACGTACTAGTAATTGCAACTGAACCAGTACGCGTACGTACCTTGTAACGGAGAATCTTTGCTGATTACTTAAAACGTTCCGCTTATGAACTTGGGACCAAATCGAATAATAAAAGTAATTCAGTTCTAAGTCCTTGATATCATTAAAATAAAACCAGCTTAACTAACTATGTAAAACTTAGTGTTTCGAATAATAAAATAAACGTTCTTGTTGGTTAAATTTTTCTTTCATAAACTTTATTGAACTAACATATTTAGGACTTAGTAATCGGATGTAAATCTAATTTTTGTTCACCTACATTATTACTTGTTCATAACCACGAAAACCTAACTGGTATATGTAAGTATTATAAATCAGAGTTAAGAATAAACCATCCTAAGAACTAGTATTAATAATCAAGAATCTGATTGTTTTTTTTTTTTTAAACTCATAACATACTTTTGTTTACAACAACATAACTTAAACATTTATATAAGTATTATAATAACATCAGAATTGTGAAATCAAATCTTCATAAGAACTAATAAAACAATTGTAAATCTGATTTCTTTTAATTTATACTATACTCTAATTATAATACCAAAACTTAGTCAAGTATGCACAAGAATTATGAAATCAGAATTTATAATAAAATAGGAAAGAAAGATTTTTTTTTTTTAATATATACAAAGAGGTTACCGACCACTCGCCGACGATAACCACCGGGGACGACGCACGACCTCCGGCGACTGTTGCCTCGACTTGTGCGACCACGCCTCGCACCACTCCGGCAGCGCTACACCATGAAGACCACGAACTAACCACACTGCCTCGCACGAGCACGCGACCCGCAACCCAGCAGCACCGCTCAGACCTCGCGCGACACGATCCCACACCACGCGACCTCCGGCAAACGATTCCGGCCACCGTAAAGTAGAGCAGAGTAGCGCAGGAGCAAGAAGAAGAGAAAAGAAGGAGAAGAAGAGAGAAAAAAGAAGCGCTGGGGAAGAAATAAAAAAAAGAGGAGAGAGAAAAACCTCTTGGGGGTAAATAACACGGCTGATATTGTAGAACTTAGGGTTTTAATTTTTTTTTTTTACTTCTCTCCTATTTATAGCATAAGAAACCTTGGTTTAATAGGATTTGTTTCCAACTCAAATCCGATTTATTATTTTATTTATTTCGAAAATAAAACAAAATCGAATTATAATATAATTAGGTACGAAGGTAGGTTGTGTAGTTAAATTATAACTGTAGGCTTACCCAAACTATATTATAAAATACTTTCACTTTCACTTTATATTTTCTTATTTATAGCAAAATAACTCCAAAAAATACGGAGTATTACATTGTGTATACAAGAAGTTAAGTGGGAGTAATATTACTTTTCTGGTCTTGTATGTGGATGACATACTTCTCATAGGAAATGATAAACCATGCTTGAGTCAGTCAAGGAATGGTTTAAAAATTGTTTCTCTATGAAAAACCTAGGAGAGGCAGAGTACATATTGGAAATAAAGATCTATAGAGATAGATCGAAAAAGCTTATTGGACTTAGTCAAGAGACTTATATTGATAAGGTTCTTGCAAGGTTCAAGCTGAAAAACTCCAAAAGAGGTTTCATTCCCATGCAACATGGCATAACACTTGGCAAGACTCATTGTCCTTCGAGTCCTGATGAGGTCAAGCGTATGAGTAATGTTCCCTATACTTCTGCAGTAGGATCCATTATGTATGCCATGATATGCACTCGACCGGATGTTGCATATGCTTTGAGTATATGCAGCAGATACCATGCGCACTGGATTGCAGCGAAAAACATCCTTAAGTACTTGCGAAGGACTAAGGATAATTTTTTGGTTTATGGTGGAAATGATGAGTTGGTTGTTACTAGATACACCGATGCAAGCTTCTAGAGTGACAAAGATGATTTCCGATCCCAATCTGGTTTCATATTTTGTCTCAATGGAGGAGCTGTGAGCTGGAAGAGCTCTAAGCAGAGTACCATCGCGGATTCTATAACAGAGACTGAGTACATTGCAGTAGCAGATGCAGCAAAAGAAGTTGTTTGGATCAAAAAATTCATTAGTGAGCTTGGTGTAGTTCCTAGCATTGAGAATGACATTGAGTTGTATTGTGACAACAATGGTGCCATTGCTCAGTCTAAGGAACCCAGATCGCATCAAAGGTCTAAACATGTGCTCAGGAAATTCGGTCTTATTCGAGAAATCGTTGGAAGAGAGGATGTGAAAGTAAGCAAGGTTCATAATGAGGATAACATAACAGAATCTCTGACTAAACCGCTTGCTCAACCTAAGCATTAGTGTCATACTAGGTCTATGGGGCTTAAGCATATGGGAGAATGGCTTTAGGTTGTTTACTTCATGTTTACAATTGTAAAAACATTTATTATGCTTTGAATGTTTATCAATAAAAAATCCGTTTCTTATTTAATTGTTTGATTTAGTATTAAATAAAATGTCCAAACAATTTGTGTTTTCAAATAGGAATATCGAAAACGTTTTGATAATGGAACCCTATAAAGTGAACTGAAATCACAATTTATTTAAAGTCCCTATTCTAAATCACTAAATAGGACATAAGTGATTTATTCAAAAGATTAGTATATAATTAATTGATAGAGCAGTTCCATTGTCTATGGAGACATAGAGATGTCTAATTGATTATATGGATGTATATTTAATACATTGAGACTTGACCTGATTAGATTCTAAAAGTAGAATTAAACTACTATATATAGTGGATTCCTTAGACATGAGTATGTCTTAATAACCACAATATAATTAGTTTAACTTTGACACTGTTAAATATCGCGCCATAAAAGGAGGTTATAAAGGCAGTGATCAGGTGGGCTAAGAATTGAGTGGGAGTTATGGTCATACAAGAGTGGATAAGTCCTCCTATTAAATAGGAATGGTGTCTGGGCTTCTTGATGAGCGAGAATTGGAAAATTGCATGGCCATGCGAAATGGGATTAAATAGTTAATCCTTATTTGAGCAGTTCGAACTCAGCGATCAAAGAACATAAATTTGAGAATAACACGGTGTTATCAAATTTGGCATTAAGTGACTTAAGGAATTTAACATTGCACTCTTGTCTTTCGGACAAGTGGGAGATTGAAGGAATATGTCCTCAGACATGCCGGCAATTACTAAATATTAATAGGAATTATATTATGAAGATAATAAAGTTAATAATCCTATTTTCTTACTAGAGAATAAATATGAATAATAGGACAATATTAATTGGGTCTATAACTAAAATATATTAATCCTATGAGGTCACACATTGTAGCACAAGTTGGACAAAGCAATCCAAATCCATTTAGGATTAGGGTTGGGCCGGTCCTAAAGGGAATAAGAGGAGAATTAGTTCTCCTAACTAGCCTATGACTATCCTATTATATATAGGATATAATATTAAGATTTAGGTGATCAATTCATAAATTAGTTTCTTTTCACAAGGGAGAGAAAAGTGAAACCCTAAACTATTCCATCTAACTGGCGCCTATACCACCTAAAAGCAACAGATATATGCTCTTCTATTCTAGCAGACGTTGATGTTCAATTGGTGCTCGTGGACTTATTAGAGGAGTAACACTTGGGGCTCTCGGATCTTCAAAGCTTGCATACAACAGGGAAATCATGCTACAAAGGTTTGTTATTTAATCCCTATATATTTGTTAGAATATATGACAATATATTCTCGTATAATGTATTTCTGTTAATATCTTCTGTGTATAATTTGTTTCCTAAAACATTGCCTTGTTTATAGGATAGTTTGTATTATATAGTTTGGTATTGTGCATGAGAAAGTTACGGAAAGTATTCTTTCATGGTATCAAGTCTAGGGTTGCTTTCTCCTCTCTTCCACTGCCCCTAGCATTTCCGTCCATTCTCTCTCCTCCTCGTCCTTGCTTTTTCCAGCCATGCCGGACTCCAAGAACTCTTCTTTTCACCCTGCTCTCGCTGTGTCGAACATCAAAAACTTCATCCCTGTTGTTCTTGAGATAGAGAACGTTCAATACGGAACGTGGGCGGAACTCTTTAAAATTCATGCTCGGTCTCACCGAGTACTCCATCACATCATCAAACCCGACACCGGTAAAGGACCAAAGGCTCCTTCTACAGATGATGAGCAAGAATTATGGTCGACTCTCGACGCGGCCGTTCTTCAATGGATATATTCGACTATTTCGAATGATCTCTTAACCACCATTATTGAACCGGATTCCACTGCCATGGCGGCTTGGGATCGCCTTCGTGACATTTTTCAGGATAATCAACATTCTCGAGCCGTTACACTCGAACAGGAATTTTCCACCACTCATATCGATGATTTCCCGAATGTTTCCGCCTACTGTCAAAGGCTCAAATGCCTCTCGGACCAGTTAAAAAATGTGGGGGGGGCGGTTTCTGAAAGTAGGCTCGTCTTACAGCTTGTATCCGGGCTCTCGGTGGCTTACAAAAATGTCGGGACGCTCATTCGTCAAAGCTCACCCCTTCCTCCCTTTTACAGGCACGGTCAATGCTTACCTTGGAGGAAGCGGGATTTGCCAAAGAGGTGGCCACCGGGTCTGCTACCGCCATGGTGGTTGCATCTTCTCCGGCGTCCGACGACTCTCCTTCTCATCATAAGAATTCTGGTCCACGTAGCAAGACACACCATCACAAACGTAATGGTGGCGGCAAGAGAGGCGGCCACCGAGCGTGGTGGCTCTAGCAGTAAAGGTGGCCGTGGTGGTGGCCAGCAGTCAGGCGGTTTCGGCGGGCATAGTGGCACGTCTACGGGAGCCCAGCAGCAACTTCCACCTTACTCGTGGCCTGGGTACCCGCAAGCAGGGAGTTGGAGTTGGAGTTGGCCTTGGGCCCTCCCTCCTTGTCCATATCCTAGCACACCTTGGGCCCCACGTGGCTCAGGCCCATATACTCAGCAGCCTGGTCTTCTTGGGTCACGCCCCCCACAAGCCTATGCTGCCCATGCTCCTTCTACTTATGTTCCTACTGATATTGAAGCGGCCATGCACACTATGACTCTTACCCCGCCCGATGCGAATTGGTACATGGACACTGGTGCCACCTCTCATATGACCTCGGCTCCAGGTAATCTCTCGTCTTATTTTAATTTGAGCACTAAAAATGGTACTACTGTTGGTAGTGGTCATTCTATTCCAATTCGTGGTTACGGTCACACTACTTTATCTTCACCTCATCCTCCGTTATCCTTACAAAATGTCCTTCATGCTCCCAAACTCATTAAGAATTTAATTTCTGTTCGCAAGTTTACCACTGATAATTCTGATACTGTTGAATTTGATCCTCTTGGGTTTTCTGTGAAGGATTTTCAGACGGGGGTGCCAATAATGAGGTGTGATAGCCAGGGAGATCTTTATCGTCTTACCACCACAAATACAGCTTCTCAAACTCCCTCCACCTTTGCTGCTTTAGAGTCATCCCAATGGCATGCTCGGTTGGGCCATCCGGGCGCTTCTATTTTGGATTTTCTTAGGTCAAATAAATGCATTGAATGTACTCGAACTAGTGACTCTATTGTTTGTCAATCTTGTGTGTTTGGAAAACAAATCAAGTTACCTTTTTCTCTGTCAAGTACATGTACTTCAATGCCTTTTGATATTATTCATAGTGATATTTGGACTTCTCCTGTGCTTAGTTCATCTGGTCATCGCTATTATGTGCTTTTTTTGGATGATTTTACCAACTATTTGTGGACTTTTCCATTGGCTAAAAAGTCACAGGTCTTTGATGTTTTCTCAACCTTAAAAGCTCATATTCGCACTCAATTTGAACGTGACATCAAAACTGTTCAATGTGATAATGGGAGGGAGTTTGATAATCAATCTTTTTGGTCATTTTGTAAGAATCATGGCATGTCTTTCCATCTCTCATGTCCCCACACTTCGTCACAAAATGGAAAAGCTGAAAGAAAAATTCGTTCTATTAACAATGTTGTTAGAACCCTTCTTGCTCATGCATCTATTCCTCCCTCATTTTGGCCTCATGCATTGCAAATGGCCACCTATCTACATAACATATTGCCAAGTAAAGTTATAGCTCATGCATCACCTATGCAACTCTTGTATAAAAAGGTTCCCTCTTACTCTCATCTTCGTGTTTTTGGGTGTCTTTGTTACCCCCTCTCTCCATCCACCACCATAAATAAACTACAACCCCGCTCTACACCATGTGTGTTTTTGGGTTTCCCATCGAATCATAGAGGCTACAAATGCTTTGATCTTTCATCTAATAAAATCATCATTTGTCGTCATGTGGTGTTTGAAGAGTCAATTTTTCCCTTTGCCAAGTTGCATTCTCCTCCATCCCACTCTTATGAATTTTTGGATGAAGGTTTATCTCCATATGTGGTGCACCATTTAGCCCAGTCCACTTCTCCTCATTCGGTTCAGCGTGTGGAGTCCTTTTCTCCTCCCTTGGCCCAGCGTGTGCTTTTTCCTTCTGAGGCCCAGCACTCTCCTTCCCTTCCTTTGGCCCAGCGCGCCGCGTCTCCTCACGAGGCCCAACCATTACCCCCCCTTACTTCTCCTAATCGGCCCCAAGTTCTCAGGACACGCCCCCTACTTCCCTTCCCAGTTCTGGGCCCAGCGTGTCCTTTGTGCCTCCCTCTCTGCCTCACGCTTCATCAGGCCCATTACCCCCATTCTCCCACATTCCTCCCACTGGCCCATCCTCCTTGCTGCCTCCTGCCCCTCCTAATTCTCGTATTGTCACCCGCAGCCAACGTGGCATATTTCGCCCAAATCCGAAATATAACCTCCACACTTCCGTGTCGAAATCCTCTCTTCCTCGCACTCCCCTAGCTGCGTTACGTGACCCGAATTGGAAAATGGCCATGGATGATGAATTTAATGCTCTAATTAAAAATAAGACGTGGGAGTTGGTGCCTCGTCCGCCAAATGTGAATGTTATAAGGTCTATGTGGATTTTTGCTCATAAAGAAAAATCTAATGGTGACTTTAAGAGGCATAAAGCCCGTCTTGTAGGTGATGGTAAAACTCAACAGGTTGGCATTGATTGTGGTGACACTTTTAGCCCGGTGGTCAAACCTGCTACCATTCGCACTGTTCTCAGTCTTGCTCTCTCGAAGAAATGGTCTCTTCATCAGCTCGATGTTAAAAATGCATTTCTTCATGGTGAACTCACAGAAACAGTCTATATGCATCAACCTATGGGATTTCGAGATCCTCATCATCCTGATCATGTGTGTTTGCTGAAAAAATCATTATATGGTCTTAAGCAGGCACCATGGGCTTGGTACAAGAGGTTTGCAGATTTTGTTGCCTCTATTGGTTTTCATAACAGCATATCTGATAACTCCTTGTTTATTTATCGTAAGGGCTCTGAAATGGCATATCTATTGTTATATGTTGATGACATTATTCTTACTGCTTCTTTTGATGCTCTTCGATGTGCTATCATGTCTCATCCCAACTCGGAGTTTGCTATGAAGGACTTAGGTCCTCTACATTATTTTCTTGGCATTGCTGTTACTCGCCATAAGGGCGGCTTGTTTCTCTCACAACGCAAATATGTTGCGGAAATTATTGATCGTGCTGGTATGGCTAACTGTAAGCCGAGTTTGACCCCAATTGACAGTAAATCGAAACTCAGTACTACAGCAGGTGTTCCTTATGATGATTCGACTCATTATCGTAGCTTTGCGGGGGCTCTTCAGTATCTTACTTTTACCAGGCCCGATATCTCATATGCAGTTCAACAAGTTTGCTTAGATATGCATGACCCGAAGATGGAACATATGAATGCTTTGAAACGCATTGTGCGTTATATTCAGGGCACTTTGGATCATGGCTTACATCTCTACCCATCATCGTCCCTCTCTCTTATTTCCTACACTGATGCAGATTAGGGTGGATGTCCCGATACTCAGCGTTCTACGTCAGGGTATTGTGTATTTCTGGGAGACAACTTGATTTCTTGGTCCTCTAAGCGCCAACCTACTCTTTCGAAATCTAGTGCTGAGGCTGAATATAGAGGAGTAGCTAATGTTGTCTCTGAGTCTTGCTGGATTCAGAATCTTCTCCTTGAGTTACATTGTCCGGTTTCTACTGCTATGTTGGTTTATTGTGACAATGTCAGTGCCATCTATCTTTCAGGTAATCCAGTTCAACATCAGCGCACCAAACACATTGAAATGGATATTCACTTTGTCCGTGAAAAGGTAGCGCATGGTCAGGTTCGGGTATTACATGTCCCGTCCCGTTATCAGATTGCCGATATTTTCACTAAAGGTCTTCCTCTCATTTTGTTCGAAGACTCCCGAGACAGCCTTAGCGTTCGTCGTGCTCTCGCTTCGACTGCGGGGGTGTGTTAGAATATATGACAATATATTCTCGTATAATGTATTTCTGTTAATATCTTCGTGTATAATTTGTTTCCTAAAACATTGCCTTGTTTATAGGATAGTTTGTATTATATAGTTTGGTATTGTGAATGAGAAAGTTACGGAAAGTATTCTTCCAATATTGAATGACTCATGTGTTTGATTATGTTTGCGATCCTACGATAGATGTTAGGAAATTATTTCCTGAAATTCCGCTATATGCATTTATATGTTCCTACAAAGATTTGGTTTCATTGAGGATCGTTTCCCTTCTTTAACCTTTCAAGTTTGTAGTAGGATGAACGACGAGTATCTCACTAGAAGGGGTGATCAACCCAATCTTTTTCGCCATTAGGTGATCAAATGCTTCATTTGCTAGAATGACTGTCTTATGCCCCTACTCTCTTCCTTGGGATTTGTCTCAGATGATGTGAGAGAATGATTTATCCCCTGACTTGAGCTTTTTCTCACATGTAAGCATCATTCCCTTGAGCTCATTTCATATGGGGCTTCACTCAATGTGAGTGCCAATTGGAGGTTGCTACTTCCCTCCCTCAACACACATTTACAAGGAGCCTCCATCAAGATATTTGATTTTGGAGTGATGGTTGCGGACCTTAACAATGACATTGAATGATGATTATGGAACTGCATCTCCTCTTCTTGTGACCTCAATATGTCAATATCCACCCAAGAAACTTCCTTACGGAGGCTAAAATTCGTTCCTTTTCTTTATGTCGATATCACCCAAGATAATTTCTTGCTGAGGCCGGGATTCGTTTTGTTGACAAGAATTCTATTTTGAGTGAGCTATTTGGAGCATATTCTATTTTGAGTCCTCAAATTGTCAACTAACCTTGTTATCTCCATCTTTGTTAGTTTGGTTTCTTGGCTTCATTCACTTGAAGATTTGCGCTTATTACTAGTTGCCAGAACGAAAGCCTGATCGACTATGAGACGTAGAACGCCATGTTTCTACTTCTGTAGGGCGTTAATCTTGACCTGACAAAGACTATCCAAACCCTGTCTTTATTTCTTTTCTTCAGCTTCTAGTCCTTTTAATATAATTAGACTGCTAAATTTTTTAACTTCCTAAGTATCTCTTTATTATCTGGTTCTAGTTTCCCTGCTTTCTATATATCTTCATATGCCTCCTCCAAGTTCCCCAACTTTTGCTAAAGCCCTTCTAAATAAGCCTTCACATTCGTCTCATCATTCCCCAGTATTATGGATGCGGGAACCATAGCTTGTTTCAGTTTCTTTAGATTTCACCGCACAAACTACCAGACTCACACTCAAGTGAAAGGATATAGAGGAGCTAATTTGGTAGATACAAAGTTACTGTCACATCCTAAGATTAGCTCCAAAGTGATGGGCAATGCATACCAACGAAAGACTAGTACAATTTTAGATGATCATCAGCTGACGATGATTTATTAACAAACCAAAGTTATTGGATTCTTCATCCAATTAAAGTGGTGGTTTATTTGTGGATGCCATCTAGTTTAGTTATTGGTAAAGTCATGTGGGTGTGGTACCCAGAACCTGAGATCCAATCCCGTCTAATTCAATGCGTTTAGCCGCTCTCTAACAAAAATAAAAAAAACCGTAGTGGTTCATTTGCTTGCAAAGTACCCCTTGACATGATATGTTTAGGAGTTGTGTCAAATATTAATAGTAGACATGGACTGCAATTGGATGACAAAACAAATAAAGAAAATGCAATTGCTGCAATTGGTCATTGCTTTCAAGTTTCAAGACTGCCAGAATCAAGTGAAATCTGCGAATATATTTCATTTTTGTAAATCCTTGAAGACTATATTTTTAGACGTACCATTTTAAGAGTGAGAGTGATACCAGGTAAATGCACAACAAAATTCGTTGCCGATGGGTCACTGCGGAAAAACCAGGACTAGTGTGGTCAATTTTGGGGTGTACTTTTGTAGTTTTGTAGGCATGTTTTTATTTCACCTACGTGGTGTGAGCGCATATTAAATTTGGCTACTCATTGTAAAGGTTTTGTATTGAAAACGTTTTCGAAGTCGCCAACAATTCTGTAAAGGAAGAATCATACACCTAATTGGATATGGAAAACGGGACTTTATCCCATGTAGATTTCCCCGTCTAATGAACCTAGGATTGAGTTTGGGGTGAGGGTACAACACAGTCAGGAACCATGTTGTCCATTGCTGACCTCTACTAAATATCAATTCACAACAAGTTTTATGCCAAAGAATAATCATATAATATTTTTATGCACCCTAAAAATATTAGTCTAAAAGACTATTTTTTAGTGATATGTTATTAGGCAATCAATATTACAGGCAACCTAACAGGTTGTCCAAATTAATCTGATTAATGTTAGAACAATTCTTTAGGTCTTGATTAACAATAAATTACAAGGTGATAAATATTGCAATCAGGCATAAACAATCGTATAATATGTATAGAACAATCAGGCAAGCATATAATAATGTTCATGAATAACAAATAAAAATAAGAAAAGAAAATATCGCAGGGAGTTAGTATAATATACAATATCTACAGTCGCAGGAATATGTTAATAATCTACGTCATGAATAGAATGTTAATAACTTTAATAAAATAATAAGAATAAATAAAAGAAAATAAAGTTTGTTAATTTATTTGACCCTCAGAAATTATACCACCATCCGGGGTCGTTGACTTATACGGACCTTAGATCGAATTATAGTACGAGTCTTAAAAATTATAATTGTTGTATGAGCTGCTTTGTTTGATTTGTATGAGTTGCTTTTATTTGTATTTGATTTGGTCGTGGAATTGGTGCTGTGCGTTGATAATGATCAGATGATGAAGGTTGAATGATTAATGATGATTACAAGGGAGGATGCTAGTCGTAGAGTATTGGCAGTATATGAAGATTATTAGGCGGTTAATATTAATGAAATATTGGCTATGGCGGGAGGGATCTAGGGGAAGTTAGGCGATGAAATTGTAGACCATGGAGTTTAGGGAGTTTGTCAGGTAAGGGTACCGTATATTTGTTGTGAGGTTATGTGTTGTATTTATGAGCCGTGGAAGATTGTGGGTAATGTCGTGAGATTATGAGGCGGAGTAGGGACGGAAGTATTATATAGGTTTAGGTAGTTGGGATGTAGTAGGTTTATGAAATGTAGTAGGTCTCTAAAAGATTTTTATTAAAAAGATATTAGAAAAGAGTTTGATAAAAAAATATTTAAAAACACTTTAGAGAAATATTATTTTTATAAAAGATATCTTTATTAATAAAACTAACCAATATAATTAACTAATTCTATTAATTAAATTGGGCTAGAAAAAAGGGTTTTTAGAAATTGGGCTTTTATAAAACTATTTTTAAAAGGTTTTTAACAAACATGGGTTTTAAAAAAGTTATTTTAAAACATTTTATTTTAGACATATTCTTTATTCTTTCCTCGATCCGGACCAATTAGAGCGGGTATTAGTCATCATAGAGTACTAAATGGGGAGACACGATTATGTGCCTACAACTTTGTTATGATAATGTTGGAATTTAGTCAAAAATAACCATCAAAGCTACTAGCAAATCAAACAAGTGTCTTAGGCATACTTAGGCCCTGTTGTTTTGGGTTGAACTGAAACTGAGCTAAACTAAGCTGAACTTAGATGATTTGAACTGAATTGAGCTGGGCTTAGATGAATTTAATTGAACTAAAACTGTGAGAGGAAACTAGTTAAACTGAAGTAAAACTGTGCCTAAAAGAACACGGCTTTATTTAGTGTTGTTTCATTCGTTGTGTGAGAAAGGTAGCGGAACACAATTCACTACCAACTTTTGTAAAATTTGTCTACAAGTACATCACTTGCATATACAAATTCGCCCTTTGCAATGGGTTTAGCGTTAGGTCAGATTGATCTTACCCAATTCTCTAACTCCCTTGCTAACCTAATTCTGTAATATGCATTTGGAATGTGGTACTTTTCAGTGCTTTGTGAATGATTTTAAAATCAACTATGTAGCCAATGGGGAGTCATGGACTCGACAATATTTGTTTGTTTGCTCACAAAAAAAAGTTAGAGAAGAAAGGAGACATGAATGTATTAGAAGGGAACGGATAGAAGAAAGGAAACATGAATATATTATATAAGAAGAGAATGGATAAAGCAAGAGATAGAGGAAGGTAATACATGAGAATAATTTTCATCCTTGAGAAACAATTTTCTACCTTTTACAAACCAAAATTGCTATCCTTATATGTTGTCTCTAATCAACTTATTAACATCAAATAGTAATAACAACCATCTAGTAGAACCAACTGATCTTAGCTTAATAACCTTATTCAACCAATAGGAAACTGATTTGGCAAGTATTTGAAGATACAATTGATTTAATCCAGCTAGGCTTCAATACCCAAACTAATCTACAAACTCATTCTGTGTTGCAAATAATCAAATTAATACTTTAGTGTCCTTAGAATTGAAACCAATAACAACAACACAACAACAATACATTTATACATAATCAGGCATCAACATAACAACAACAACATCAACATCGTCATCATCAACACAACTCACAGCGTAAGAAGGGGGAAAGTACCAATAAGGGAAGAAGAAGTGGTAGCACCACCACGACCAGCAACGCGGTACCACGACAGTAGCGACGGCGGCAACATACAGGAGCAGCAACAACACCACGAAGCCACGAGCAGCGGCAAGAACCACAGTCACGGCAGCGCACGACGGCGGCAGCAGCTGATATAGTGTGAAATATAATGTGTTGTAACAGAATTGTAAAACCTAGTTGTGGCGGGAAAATTTGTTAGATTAAAGTTGTTACAGCAGTTAGCTGGGTTAGCTGGGTTAGTTGAGTTGTTAGCTTAATAACTCAATATAAATACTTGTAATCAGATCATTAAGGAATCATGAAAATTGATAATAACAATCCTACAATTCATAATTCTTTCTCTCTCTCTTATCTTCCTCTCTTTTCTCTCAAATTACATTTGTATGGTTGAATGTCGAATACTCGAAGCTACTCTTCTATTCTCCATTGGTCAGCTTCCTGAGTTCTACATCATTGGTATCAGAGCAATCTCGCTCCTAACCTCAACCATTTCCTGTGATTTTGTTTTGAAACCCATATCTCAATCTTTTGAGATAATCTAGCGCCCAAGTGAAATATCACAGTAGCTCAATTGCAATCAATAATGGAAAATCGTCTTCTTGAATTGGAACAAAGAATGGCTACTCAATCTTCTCAACTAGAAGAAATGCTGATGTTGTTGCAAGAACGTGACAAGGACAAAGAAGATTCAGTAGAATCCAATGCAAATGCAACACATGGAGGTAAAATGTTAGGATTTGTTCCAAAAATCGAATTTCCTGTTTTTGATGGTTCAAACCCTCGCATTTGGATTAAGAAATGCATGAAATACTTTTCATTATGCAAAATCTTAGATAATCAGAAGGTTGATCTGGCTAGTTTGTATTTGGTGGGAAAAGCTGAGTCATGGTTTAACAGTTATATTGCTGTAAGAAGAAATGTTATTTGGGAAGATTTTCTTTGTGGATTTATGTGCAAGATTTAAAGAAGAAATTGGTAGTAGTGTAGTAGAGGAGTTTAATAAATTGAATCAAGATGGTTCAATTGATGATTACTTAGATGCTTTTGAGAACTTGAAAGGATTGATGTTGCAGAGAAACCCTTTATTACCAGAACAATATTTCCTTGATAGTTTTATTGGGGGACTGAAACCAAACCTGAAACCTTTTGTTAAAGCCTTTAAACCTGCTAGTTTGAATGCTGCTGTTGAATATGCTAGATTACATAATGAATCCATCCAAGCTACAAAATTCCAACCTACTTCTAAAACCCATTTTAACTCACAAAAATCCTTTACCTTACCCAATACATCAACTGCCAATACTAAGACAGCCTTGCTTCCTAACCCATCTTTTCCAAGCCAGCACAACCAAACCAGACCCTATAGACCCACTTGTTACCTTACCCCTGCTGAAAGAGCTGAAAAACAAGCTAAAGGGTTGTGTTACTTTTGTGATACACCCTATGAAAGGGGACACAAATGTCCACTAAAACACTCTCAGTTGTTTGCCATAGAGATTCCTGGAGAAGATGAAGAAAATGGGGTGTTTGAAATTGCTGAAAATGTAGATGAAGATTTAGAGCTATTTCAGAAGGATCCCTATGTTTCAGTGAGTGCTTTATTTGGGAATGTTGCCTATAATACAATGAGAGTCACTGGGTATGTAGGGAAGAAACCACTACACATTCTCATTGACTCAGGGAGTACACATAATTTCTTAGATGTGTCATTAGCAATGAAGCTAGGGGGTAAAATTGATCCTATGCCTGCACAATCAGTGTCAGTGGCAGATGGCAATACACTTGCTTGTAAATCCATGTGTAAAGGTTTCCAGTGGAGGTTACAGAACACTCTTTTTGAGACTGATGCTTTGTTGATACCCTTAGGGGGTTGTGATATGGTACTTGGGAATACAATGGCTACAATATTTAGGAACCGTTAAGTGGAATTTTCAACGACTTAGAATGGAGTTTACCTATAATGGTATACTTCATGTGTTCGTAGGGCTGCACCCTAAGAAGATCATTACAGTTTCAGGGACTTCTGTCACCAAAATGATGCAATCAGGTTTTAATTCTATTCATCTTTGCTTCCTTCACCTAACCATCCCCTCTCAAAATGATCTGGTACACTCTTCTCCTCTTATAACATGTTTTTCTCATACTATGGTACCTCCTAAAGCACCTGAATTAACTATCCTTTTAGACAAATTCCAAATCCTTTTTGCTGAACCTAAAACATTACCTCCTAGTAGACCCTTATTTGACCACAAAATTCCTTTAATGCCAAATGCACAACCTGTGAACATTAGGCCTTATATAAATCCACTTAAACAAAAAGATGTGATTGAAACTGTAGTGCAAGAAATGCTTGACAATGGTATAATACAAGATAGTTCAAGTCCTTTTGCTAGTCCTGTTGTGTTAGTGGGAAAAAAAGATGGCTCTTGGAGACTGTGCATTGATTACAGGGAACTTAACAAAAGAACTGTTAAAGATAAGTTTCTCATTCCTATTGTAGAAGAATTAATAGATGAATTGGGTTGGGGCTATGGTGTTTAGTAAACACTAGTGGAAAAAAACGGAAGGGGTCTGTGCAGCAAGGCGCGTTTTTTGAAAAACGCAGCCCTTCTTAGTGAAGGGCTGCGGTTAGTCCAAAAACCGCAGCCCTTCACTTACGAAGGGCTGCGGTTAATGCGAAAACCGCAACCTTTTTAATGAAGGGCTGCGGTTTTTAAAAAACCGCAGCCCTATAAGCCCATAAAGGGCTGCGTTTTTTAAAAAACACAGCCCTTTATGGGCTTTTTTTTTAAAAAAGTTTGAAAGCAATTAATCGCGGGCTTAAAATATTAAGCGGGTTCATTCTCCTTTAATTCTCCTCTCCCTCATTCTCTCTCCTCTCACGTCCTCTCTCACGTCCTTCCTTCTCCCTTCTCTCTCACCCTCCTTCCTCCTCCCTCCTTCCACGACAACAACCCTCCGATGGCAGCAATTGTCGCGCCTCGCCGTTCCTTCCACAACAACACGACAACAAGCGCCGCCTTGCCGCGCCTCGTTCCTCTTCGTTCGTCCTTTTCTCCGGCCATCTTTTCGTCGTCGTCGAACTCCTCTAAACAAGTGATGATTTTTCATTTTTCAGATGTATAATTTCTTGATCTTTGTTTTGATTAATTCATGTAATTTCAGATCTATAATTTTTCTCTTTTGTATTTTCATTTTTGTTCATTTTCGTTCCTTTTTTTTCAATTTCCGTTCGTTTTTTTTATTTTCGCTCCTTTTTTGTTCAATTTCAGATCTATAAGTTCATTTTTTTTCATTTTCGTTCGTTTTTGTTCATTTTCGTTCATTTTTTTTCATTTTCGTTCCTTTTTTTTTCAATTTCCATTCGTTTTTTTATTTTCGTTCCTTTTTTGTTCAATTTCAGATCTATAAGTTCATTTTTTTCATTTTCGTTCATTTTTGTTCATTTTCGTTCATTTTTTTCATTTTCGTTCATTTTTTTAATTTTTGTTCATTTTCATTCCTTTTTTTTCATTTCGGTTCGTTTTTTTAATTTTCGTTCCTTTTTTTTTCATTTTCGTTCCTCTTTTTTTACCGTAAATTTCGATTGTTGTTGTTGATTTTCCCTGTTGTAAATTTCGACTGTTCTTGTTGATTTTCTTGATATATTTAGGAGTAAAAAATGCAAAAAAAAAAAAAAAAAAAATTATTTTTTTTGGGTCAAAAGGGCTGCGGTTATGGTCAAAACCGCAGCCCTTTTGTACAAAGAAGGGTGCGTTTGAGGCCTAAAACCACGGCCCTTCCGATATAGAAGGGTCGCGGTTTTGGGCCTCAACTCTGCCCCTTCGTTGTGAAGGGCTGCGGTTTAAAAACGCAGCCCTTCACTTTTAGTGATGGGCTGCTACGAAAAGGGCTACTGGCCTAAAACGCAGCCCTTAGGGCTGTTTTGACCGCAGCCCTTCCGTTTTTTTCCACTAGTGAAACTTGACCTTAGATTTGGCTATCACCAATTAAGAATGCATACTGGTGACATTCACAAAACAGCCTTTAAAACACATTCTGGCCATTTTGAATTCCTTGTTATGCCCTTTGGCCTAACAAATGCCCCTGCTTATTTTCAATCATGGATGAACCATGTTTTTAAACCACTCTTGAGGAAATGTGTTTTGGTGTTTTTTGATGATATACTAGTTTACAGCACTAGTATGCAGCAACATTGGCAACATCTAGAAGTTGTGTTTCAGCTTATGGCACAACATCATTTATTTGCAAAGCCTAGCAAATGTGCTTTTGCTGTGTCAAGAGTAGAATATCTTGGCCATTTTATCTCAGCAGAGGTGTCTACAGATCCATCCAAAATTAAAACAGTTCAACAATGGCCAACTCCCAAATCTGTCAAAGACCTGAGAAGTTTTTTGGGTTTATCTAGGTACTACAGAAAATTTGTGAGAAATTATGCTGTGATTAGTAGACCTTTAACTCAATTACTCAGAAAAGGAGAGTTTCTATGGACAGAAGAAGCTCAGGTTGCATTTTAAGCCTTAAAACAAGCCTTGATAACAGCACCTGTATTAGGGGTTCCTGACTTTTCTAAGACTTTTGTCTTAGAAAGAGATGCTTCTAACTTGGGCATTGGGGCTGTGTTAATGCAGGATCAACACCCTTTGGCATTCATTAGTAGGGCACTTGGTCCAAAATGGCAGAAGTTGTATGTGTATGAGAAGGAACTTATTGCCATTGTCTTTGCTGTCCAGAAATGGGAACAATACCTCATTGATAGTAAATTTCTCATTCACACTGATCAGAAGAGCCTCAAATGGTTGTTACAACGGAAGATTAGCACCCCTTTTCAACAATTTTGGCTTTCAAAATTCATGGGGGTTGACTATGAAATCCTTTATAAATCTGGCAAGGAAAACTTGGTAGCTGATGCTCTATCTAGAGTACCTGGCAGTGAATTATTGTGTATGGCACTCACTACTATTGAATCTGAATTACCTACCCTCATAGCTGCAAGTTACTCATTAGATCCCTCTTTGACTGAGTTGCTTCATGCTTTAACCACTCAACGGCCAGTGAGTGACAAGTTTCTCTGCATCATGGGTTGCTAAAAAAGAATGGCAAGATTGTTATGGGTCCTGATGAACAACTTAGATAGAAAATTTTGTCTTGGATGCATACCTCTTCAGAGGGAGGTCATTCTGGGATAGATGCTACAACCAGAAGAATTAAGGCTTTCTTTACCTGGAAGGGCCTTCATAAAGATGTCAGTTCTTTTGTTAGGAACTGTGTAATATGTCAAGCCAGTAAATATGACTCTTGAGCCTACCCAGGCCTTCTACAACCCTTACCTGTTCCACAAGAAGTCTGGTCTGACATCTCTATGGACTTTATTACAGGGCTTCCTAAATCTCAGGGCAAGGAAGTCATCTTTGTTGTGGTGGATAGACTTAGCAAATATGCTCATTTCTTCCCTCTTGCTCATCCTTTTCTTTGCAAGTAGAGGTGGCCCAAGTCTATTTGGATGGAGTGTTTAAGCTTCATGGGTGGCCTAAGAGTATTGTAAGTGACAGGGATGTCATCTTCATTATTCAGTTTTGGCATGCTTTATTTACTCTTCAAGGCACCCAACTGTTACTTTCTTAAGCTTACCATCCTCAGACAGATGGTCAGACTGAGGTTTTGAATAGATGTTTGGAAGCCTATTTGCGTTGTATGTGTGGAGATCATCCTAAGGAGTGGTCTATTTGGTTGCCCTTAGCTGAGTGGCCTGGTGGTATAACTCCACCTATCATACAGCTACCCAAATGACCCCCTATGAAGTAGTTTACAACCAACCTGCTCCAATTCATCTCCCATATTTACCTGGTGAGTCTAATAATGAAGTGGTTGATAGAACTATGCAGAGGAGGACTGCCATGTTAGCTACTTTAAAGCAGCATTTAATCCAAGCTCATAATAGAATGAAAGTCTTAGCTGATAAAGGCAGATCTGAACGTTATTTTAATGTTGGTGATTGGGTTTGGCTGAAGTTACAGCCCTATAGGCAAACATCAGTTCAGGCCAGAGTAAATCAAAAGCTTGCTTTTAAATATTATGGCCCATTTCAAGTAGCAAATACTATTGGTGCAATTGCTTACAAGTTAACCATGCCTTCTACTGTCAAGATACACAACGTTTTTCATGTTTCTCAATTGAAACAATTTCATGGTGTTTTGCCTGCTGCCCCACACATTCCTCCTTGGTTGCAAGGCACAGATGCAACTCAAGTCCTCTTGCCCATGGCCATCTTAGACAGAAGAATTGTTAAAAGACAGAATGTTGCTGAAATCCAGTATATAGTCCAATGGGAAGGCCAACCTATTAGTGAAGCTACTTGGATTTTTGCCGTTACTTTTGAAGCTCAGTTTCCTGATTTCCCTGTGCAGCGTTGAGGACAAGCCTGTTTTGAGGGAGGAGATATGATATAGTGTGAAATATAATGAGTTGTAACAGAATTGTAAAACCTAGTTGTGGCGGGAAAGTTTGTTAGATTAAAGTTGTTACAACTGTTAGCTGGGTTAGTTGAGTTGCTAGCTTAATAACTCAATATAAATACTTGTAATAAGATCATTAAGGAATCATGAAAATTGATAATAACAATCCTACAAGTCATAATTCTTTCTCTCTCTCTCTTTCAATATTCCTCTCTTTTCTCTCAAATTACATTTGTATGGTTGAATGTTGAATACTCGAAGCTACTCTTCTATTCTCCATTGGTCAGCTTCCTCAGCGAGAGGAGGGAGAACACGAGGCAGGGGGGAAACACCACAACACGTGGCCACGAACGAGCAAGGCTCGCTTCAGCTCCGTCGAGATGACGCACAAGGCAGTGGCTGCAGCAGCGGTGAGACAACGGCGAGAGGAGGCGACAGAAAGCAGGGGACGAGAGAGAGAAAATTTGGGTTTGGGTATTTTGGATTTGCTCTTCCATCCCCAAAAGAAAATTAGATTAAGGGATTTACAAGCCTTAAATGGACAAGAGTATTTGTTTGAATCAGAAATTGAACAGCTCATGGTTTGGAGATTTCATCTGGCAATTCAAGAGGAAGACACGAAGAAAAGAGGAGGAAAGGAGGAGGTGGCTTTATTTGGTTGAAGAAGAAGAAGGCACGGGGAGGAGAGAGAAAATAAGAATGGGGTTTCCTTTTTCTTTGGACTCTAACACGAGACTTAAGTAGACTTATTTCATTAAAACATAAAACGACACTATAACTTAGAATACTCATTTAGTAATTAATATCAATAACTTCATAAAATTAAATAAATAGATATACTACAAACACGACAAATAAAAATCATACTCCACCACTCGAATAAATTAAGAGTATCCGAAACATAATTAACTTATTATTAGCTTTTAAATAAAGGCTCTTAAAAATAAGGTTATTACATGTAGCATGTAGGAGAAAAGCTTTGACTTTTTTTCTTTTTCTTTTTATGGGAGAAGAGGGGGGGGGCGTGTTCTATGCTATTTTGATAGTAATGCTCTATATCCGTGTGATTCGTGGTACTTGTGTAAGTGGCAAGTGCTATATCAAATTTGCTTTCAAGAGTAACGAACCATGTATTTCGGGGTTTGCATTTAACTGATGAACCTTGGCGATCAATTCCGACTCAGATTCCTTCTCAGGAAGATCTATGTCCAAAGACTTAATTCCAAACCTCAGCACATGCTTTTCTTTTAATATTAACATAGCTTTGAGAATTCTTCATGTTGCCCACAATGACTACTGCCAGTCCAGGGAAGTATGAAGGACTTAATGTCTTTCCTCAACAGAGAGGATACAAACTGTAATATCCTAAAAAGTTAAACATGTTTAACTCAATAATCAATTATAATGAGAAGTTTAAATTTTTTTTTATTTATCTAATGAGGCAAACTTAAAATTTGATTGAATAAGCTAGAAGCATAAATTACCAAGTTATAAAAATGTTGGAATTAAATTAGGAAAATTTGCTAAAAAAAAAACCTTTTACGAGTTCATTTAATTTTTGTGAGGAAAAAAACCTTATAAAGCATTTTTTGCGAAAACAAACCAAAAAGTTAATTATTTTTGCAAGATGAAACATTAGACCATTTTCCGGTGTTGACCCTTATCTTTCCGGCGTTAACCCAAGCAATTTCCCTTCTTCCTCCATAATCACCACCTAGCCACCACTACCAACACCTACCGCCAGCCCCCACTTCACCCAGCCCCACCCCCACCACCTTCATCCCACCCCACCCCCAGCCCCAGGCCCCCAACCCCTCATCCCTCAAGCAACAATCGCGCGCACTCGTGTAATCGCTAATTCTCAAAACTCTCACTTCAACGAACAATTCCACATTCAAATGGCTTATCCCGCTTTTTATCTCGAGTTCCAAGTTAAAGACAACGACGTTTTTCGGCGCTCGGAGTCATCGGCGTTTTCTCTATCTCCGCTTCTCGTATCCTCACCGGCGAACTCATCTCGGCTGGTTCTCGATTCTCTCTCCTTCATCTAGTAAGCCGTCGAAACCTAATGCGGCTCTTCGTATTGAATGAGAGGAGACGGGAGAGGGGGAGAGGGGTGAGGGAGGGAAGAAGGGAGAACAAAGAGGGTAGGGGGCGAAGGGGGGTTGGGGGCGCTGGTGGGGGTGGGATGGGCTGCAGGTGGTGGGGGCTAGGGCGGGGGTGAAGTGGGGGGTTGCGGGGGGTGGGTGGGAGGCTGGCGGTAGGCTGTTGGTAGTGATGGCTAGGTGGTGATTATGGAGGAAGAAGAGAAATTGCTAGTGGTCAATGCCTGGAAAAATAAGGGTCAACACCGGAAAATGGTGTCGAGTTATATCTTGCAAAAATAATTAAATTTTTGGTTTGTTTTCGCAAAAAATGCTTTATAAGGTTTTTTTTCGTAAAAATGAACTCGTAAAAGGTTTTTTTTGACAAATTTTCCATTAAATTAAGGTGACAAAGGGTAATTTTTTTTAAAAAAAAAAAATAAGAGGGAAAAGGAGGATTTTCTTTTCAAAGTCATACGGATGACTTCTTCCACTTCTCCTCTTCTCATCCTCATGCCAACAAGCCAAATACACCAAACCTTCATCAGATTTTGTTCCCTAAAGCACCGAACAACTACCTGTCTACCTCCATCTTCTTCCTAAGTATTTCAGAAACATGTCTCTCAACCTATGGTTTTGTGCTAAATCCGTTCAACAAGCTTATGGTATTTGAGCTTCTAGAAAGCCATAGCCATGTTGCTTTCTCAAACCATCCATCAGTCACTCACAATTCCCTATTTCAGTCCTTTTCCTTCCTCAAGAACTCGCCGGAAATCACCGACAAAGAAGCTGTAGGAACAAAAATTGGTAACAAAGTAATAATACTTATCTGATAACCGTGGCGTGATATAATCACTGCCCTAAAGTTGAATTTGCCCCGCAACAACACACGGACTCTCAGCAATCAACCTCCAGGGTTACACGGCTTCCACCTTTCCGGTGTTGACAGAAAAGTAGATTGAGAACGCTCTTGAATATTGCCCAGAAAAAGATGAGAATGCAACAGAGGAGAAGGTGTTTTCGTCGTGTCTCCGTTTTTCCGTCCTCCAAAACGTGGAAAAAAATGAAAGGAGATCAAATCCCCCAGAAATGTGGAGACAAACGGCCCATCAATCCGGAAAGTAGTGGCAGCAGTTGAGGCCAGAATTTAGGGGAGAAAGTAAACGGCGATAGTGGTAGGCTAATGGCCGAAAATCAGGAAGTAATGGCACGATATTGGAGAGTGGATGAAATCAGGGAGCAATGGCAGAAATTGTGGAAAAAGACACATCATGGATAATAATCCAACAGATTTCTGACCCAAAACTGAAGATAAGTTAAGTTTATTCCCCAAGGCCCAAGGCCCAGACCTCTCATATTCTTTTGAAGCAAAACTTAAGAGTTTGAACTTTAAACTCCAACAATCCCCCACATGATTCAAAAGAAGAAAACAAAAAGAAACGGGGATGAAAAAGATGATCTGGGCAATAGATACTAGGTTTTGAGGTATCAATGTCTTATGGACTTGAATTGACACCCAGTGTATACAAATATGTCTTACTGTCGTAATAGGTAGATTTCTCTTTGAACCTTTCACGAGGTTAGCAAACCATAGATGCGCACTCAACCTTTTTCAAATCAAGAAACGTTCTCGCAATTGTAATACTAGTTGCCCCACAATTTGCCTGGATTCTCATGAATGCTCTAGAGGTCCTAAGCCTTAGGGACTCTCATAGGGGATTGGGCGTAACCCCCACATTCACGTAGGTAAGTTCATCAAGTTTGTACTGTCACAAACCACCTTAATTAAGGCTATGAACTTATTAAGAGCTTTAAGCTCAACCTTACACATATAACAGTATAATGAAACAAAATACTACATCACTTTTCTTAGTAGGAATGGTAGTAGTATCTACAACTTGAGTTCTTTTGTGATTTCGTTTGACCTTTTGAACTTAGGAATTCCTAAGAAGGGTATCCATCACAATTCACTCCACAATAGACTTTAAACCCATTCCTTGTGCTAACGCTAGCACCAATTTTCTCCAAAGGCCTTTGGTGAGAGGATCAACAATATTCCTCTCCAACTTTATATATACTCGAGTCACATTTTCTAATTAGATTTCTCACAATAGCATTCCTTAAGCAAATATGCCTTCTCTTTCATTATAGGCTTGATTATTTGCTACCATAATTGTTGCTTATGAATCACAACGCATGGAAACTGATGGAGCTGGCTTACACCACAGTGGAATATCAACAACCAAACTCTTTATCCACTCAGCTTCCTGTCCTGCTAATTTTCAGGCACTTAAATATTTGTTAAGCAACAATGTATTATATAAACCATAGGCAAATGAACACTATCAAAGCCGATCACATATAATACACACATGCATGAGATTAACATAGACAAAGAGAAGAGTAGCTCAACAAAACTTCTCACACCATTACTTAGGTCTCTACAACTGATCTCATAAAGACACACACAAAGAGTTCATCTTATGTTCCTTACAAGGAGACACACACAAAGAGTTCATTTACTCTCACTTTCACATTTGAATTGCCACACCAGAATGCCAATCCTTCATTTGAACCACTAACACATACCAAAGGATAAGAGGCAATCAAATAGAAGATAATATAATTACTAAAGAGACAAAACAAATGGTCAACACCACCACTATAGTGAACCCTTTTTTGCCTTAGCCACTCAACTTGGCTTTCACCTTTCAACACACTTATAAAAGTGAATCTTACTCCCTATTGCCTTACCAAGATTAGGCAGGTATGGTTCATCCCAAGTATAATAAATCATAAAGTACTCATCTTGCGCTAATATTGCTTCTTTACATAAAGTAGCACCTATAGAGACTCATAACTTCTTAATCAATTTTGGGAAACCAATCCATCATTATATTATGATTGTCCATGAATTCATCAAGTTCATCAATACCTTTTTTAACACTAGGATAAATCTAGTTTAAGAGCTCCATCTATGTTACTCCTTAGTTGATCTACTTACCAACTTTATTAGGAATACACAACACAGAAAGGAGAAGAAGCAATCAGGCCAGTAAAACACACTTTATCATACTCTTGCAAACGCAAAATATATATTCACAAATAGCTTAATATGTTTCACATATAAATGAATAAAATAAGCAGTGATGAAATGAAGCACTTTCCACTACATCAATTTCACAAGGTCTCGAAAACACATGAGAACCACACAAGGATAAAAGATCCACCTTAGTTAGACATACACAAAAGTCTTAACTAACTTCTCGAGAGACTATCCAATCCATTGAAAAGATATCATTATTTTTAAACAACTACTATCCCCATATGAAGAGAGATACGAAAAAGTATTAATCCTTCCAACTATAAATTACCCAATACACTTGGTCTTTAGGCCTCATTCAACTTTTCTCTTCTACAAAAGAAGGAAATTTCAAAATGGTCTCATCTAGACCTATGGTAAAAGGTTATAGCTCACGAAATCATTTACACGTGAAATATAAGAGCAATTACACTTAGAGAGTATTCATAAGAATTGAACTCCAAAAACAACAACCTTTTAGTTACAAACTACTAGGGTGCCCAAAGAATTACACTTAGCTCTTCATACACATTTATTAAGATAATTGTCCACTAGATTAGGGATTAAGATCCACAACTTAAGACTCCTTAAGATAACAAATAAATGATCTTAATCACTCATGACAATTAACACTGGGTGCACCAATACAAGCAGAAGCAGATTACCCTTTAAAAGATAGATAATACAAATAAGACCACAAACTAAATGTACTCACCATTTACACTTTCACTTCTACTTAGAAGTATGAAATTCCACAGTCTCACTTAGACCTTATCACTCAATGAATGCTAATTCTAAATGATTAAACACATAATACAAGTAGCATTCACGGACCTTTACTCCATGTTTATCAAGTATACTAAGTTCATTAATACAACCACTATTAAACCAACTCCCCTAATAGACGTACTATACGGTCATTACACCATTTAAACTTAGCACTTAGAGTTGCAACCACCTTTTGACCGATACTACATAACTTGAACATGGTCAACTCAGATTTTGATGGATTATAGCATGACAACTCTAACACCTCTATATATACAACGAAGTATATACAATAAGCAGAAGTAACAATTCACAAATTAATAGAGTCAACCAATAGGCCACACTTAACTCAATGGCTCTCATAAGGAAGTAACTTTCTCAACAAATTTGACCACTATGTCAAACTAGTTAGTCAATTTCAAGCTCTAACGTACCCCCACATTGCATAACAAATTCAGCAATAACACTAATTATTCAAAAAGAACAAACAGTGGGGCACATAATAACATATTATACAAAGTTAGAGTTTGACAGTATATAATGTAGATAGGAAACTTCCCTGTAGTTGTCGGAGTCAGTTTGGTAAGAATGTGCTTGATCATAGACTCATTCCATGACATATAATTCAATTAATACATGATAATCCAAAGAATCCCACTACAAGGCCCAATTTGAAGTTTGGCAGCAAATACCAAAACACACATACTTGCTCTCAAAATACATTCACACGCACTGACCAAACTAATAAGGAAAAATAAATCAAGAATTTGCTCCACTAAACCAAGCATCGGAAGTCGGATAAAATACCAGAATATTAGGCAGATCAAATGGCAACAATGGTAAAGTAGACAACCAAATATATATAATGTATACGATGTACCAATACAAACAGAAGCTCCACAAAGCACAAAAAGAAGTCTAAAAGTAAAAGGCACCATAAAAATGTGTCACATAAAAAAGTTCATGAAGTAAACAGCTCTAGTTCAAATAGTGACAATGATCAAAGAAGATCAAAGATGAAATTTAAGAGTAAAAGCAAAGAGAAACGGGCATCACATAGGCGAAGCCATGACGGGAACCTAAACTAACTACATTGTTGGGTCAATTACCCAAGAGTCAATAGATATATTCCACCAATAGAAAGGCTATGATCTAGTAATGCATCACATACACAATACGCCAACATGATGGAAACCTTTAACAAAGATCCAGACAACATATAAGTCAGCAGTAAAAACGTCAATTTCACCCATTGTGCAAAAGTAGAACAATTACTGGGTTACACTTTCTGGTTACCAAATCACGAATTTATGACCGCTAAATGCCCAAAAACTTGATTTCGCAAAATCTGTTACCCAGAAACAAGACAATTGTAACATATCAAAGACAAAATAATGTAACTAAACAAGGCATAGCTGTAGGAACAAAAAGGATTTATCTTATTCCAGCATGTCAGAAGAGTCAAAGGATGAGAGGTATCATGTGATGCATAAGGATTCACGTCAGTTTGAATGTGCTTGCAAGGACAAGAACTGTCTCTCACATGGATGTGAAAAGTCAACAACGTTTCAAGATTGAAGGAAAGATTAGCAAAACCCAATACTCAGTTACCAACCAAATTCAACTTTAGAATGTAGGAACAAAAATTGGTAACAAAGTAATAATACTTATATCGATAACTAGTGGCGTGATATAATCACTTGCCCTAAAGTTAATTTCTTGCAACAACACACTGACTCTCAAGAATCAACCTCCCAGGGGTTACACTGGCTTCCACCTTTCCGGTGTTGACAGAAAAGTAGATTGAGAACGCTCTTGAATATTGCCCAGAAAAAGATGAGAATGCAACAGAGGAGAAGGTGTTTTCGTCGTGTCTCCGTTTTTCCGTCCTCCAAAACGTGGAAAAAAATGAAAGGAGATCAAATCCCCCAGAAATGTGGAGACAAACGGCCCATCAATCCGGAAAGTAGTGGCAGCAGTTGAGGCCAGAATTTAGGGGAGAAAGTAAACGGCGATAGTGGTAGGCTAATGGCCGAAAATCAGGAAGTAATGGCACGATATTGGAGAGTGGATGAAATCAGGGAGCAATGGCAGAAATTGTGGAAAAAGACACATCATGGATAATAATCCAACAGATTTCTGACCCAAAACTGAAGATAAGTTAAGTTTATTCCTGCGCCGGCGCCTGCACTCTCTATTATTCTTTTGAAGCAAAACTTAAGAGTTTGAACTTTAAACTCCAACAGAAGCCACAAAGTTTCTCTCATTACCACTCTCTCCCCTATGTTTTATTTTTTCCCAATACACCAACATTATCACCAACGCGCACCACTCACCGCCTATCACTCAGAACAACCTCTCTCCTATCGCATCGCCGCCTCGCCGGTGTGCTAGATGCTGCTCCCCTTCATGCTCGCTGCTCGCACACCCTCACTCTCTCTCGTCGGGTCTCTCTCTCCTCCCATCTGCTTCGCGCTGCTTGCGGTGGCGCCGGAGTCGCCTAGGTATGCGCGGCGACTGCTGCCACCACCTGTTCGTCCAATCTCGCCGGAGCGCTACACCCCTCCTCTGTCGTCGTTTCAACGCTGCTCTTGAGCAGAGGTATGAGATTCATACCTTGCGTTTTATTTCTGGTAGTAGTTATAAACTCGAGCCCATTTTGTTTATTGAAAGTAGTTCAAGCTTTTGGCCTAAAATAAAACTGATTCACCTTCTTGTCAAAAAAAAAAAAAAAACTGATTCACCTAATTAATTAGTCTGGCCCCGGTCTGGGCTATTTATCTGAATTGGGAATGAACATAGTAGGGTTTGATTAAAAACTAGAATATGTTGTTGATATTGGGCTAATGAGTTAACATGTTGTTTGTTAATATTAGAACAACATAAAGTTGCGTGCTTATAATATAAACCTTAATAAGTTTATTGTACTTATTAGTGTGACCATATTTCACTAATACATATGACCCATTTCTAATGTCTAAATTAAGTTATTATAGTGATATAATGCTAATAAACTTATTTAATGGTTAGCTTAATGACAAGTCACTATAGTATGTACTAATGAACCCTTTTATGTCAACTTCTAATTAAATCAATAATATGATAATGTTAATGGCTCTATTTTAGCAATAGACGTATTTAATCTATTTAATTAATAATCTTTGATTAATTGGTATTAGTTCTGGACTCACAATGTACTTATGAAATGAAATGGTTATATATTGATATGAATTGTAATTATAAGTATTCAATGACTCTAAAAATGAAATTAAAGGAGTTATACCACTTATAGTTGATTAAAGAGTCACTGTAACAAGTTAATAACGACTTAGATAATAATTACTATTATTGGACCTATCTATGACTTAAGGTAATAAGTAAAACTTAAGCGATAACAATGACCATGAACCCTTCTATTACAATATGACGAACCTTATGACTATTAAGAAACTCTAGTTAACAAATTTCAAGGCATAAAGGTCGAGTAATTCAACATTTATTAATATAATTATTCTTGGCTAGATTAAAAAGGATAAAGGATATTACAAGTCTCCCCCGACTATCAAGGTTGTTAAGCAGGAATTCAGGTAACGTTTACTGCTAACACCCGCACTCCTCTTCCAACTATGTTTTATGATGTTTTATATGATATTTATGGTATGTTATTTATGGTGTGCGGGATATGAAATGTATATCTATGTAAATGACGTTTATTAAATGATTTGATGCTATAAAGTATGATAACTTTGATGTTACGAATATGATGATGATTATGTTATGATAAGGTTACGCTTCATGATTACGATTACGATCATGTAATGTGATTATGATACGTTAAGAAACGAAATATGATAAAGTTTAAGTGGAAGGAGGTTCTTGGCAGTATCCCGTGGGCACCGCAAGTGTCACCTATTGTTGTGAACGCCTTTCTAGTAAATGATTGGGCACCGAAAGTTTCACCTTTGTTGTGACCGCCAATCTGTGGGCACCGCAAGTGTCACCTATGTTGTGTCTGCCCTTGTGGGCACCGAAAGTGTCACCCATGTTGTGGCAGCCTTTTTTTGTTGTACTAGCCAAATTATCAAAGTAAAAGATATGTGATGATGAACATGATAAATAATGATGATAATGTTTTATGATTATGATTTAATGGTTATGTTTACGAAATGGTTTTACTATTTCTCTCCTCCCTGTTTGCTAACAAAATGAATTGAAATGCTTTTACAATGCTAGAGTAGTATGTTACCGAGCCTCGACTCATGACGTTTTGTTTTATGTTTTAGGTATGGAACAATAGTTGCATTATAACTATTATAATGAGATGAGTTGAGGAGACTATGTATGATTTTATGAGGTTTAGGATATTTTGTATGATGGTTAAACAAGTATTATTTTATGATGAGCAATAGTATAGTTGAATTACCGTTTTAGGCTAATATTTTATTTGTGGGCCATAAACCACAGGCTTAAGCTATAATTCCGATGTCGATTAAGGTTATGTATTTTCGGGACGCTACAGATAAGGTTATGTATTTTCGGGAAGTTACACGATAATAAATTGTGGAACTAAGCAGAACAAATATTCTTGGAATGACGAAAAAAAGAAACTGGAAATGGATGAAGCAGGCATATGAGAAAAAGCAACAGGGAATTTTTTTTTGAATCAGTTTTAACTCCACTCTCTAGCACAACCAATTAGACTCTGGAGCACAACCTATTAGGCTATTAGACTCTGGAGCACAGCCTATTTAGGCAGTCAAACACTATAGTTTAATCATGTCAACTACAACAAATTCAGAAGTAAATAACATAGCAAGCTTAGACCATGATTGTCGCCTAATCAAGGAAAAAATATGGCCAACTGGAATCTTGCACCGTACCACCCCGAAATTCCGCTCCTAAATTTTCGTGTTATTTTATCCTTCATTATTATTTTCCGTTAAAATTAGAATATTTTACTCCTTAAAAATATTATATCTTATACTATTTGTTTTCCAACTTTTAAAATTTTATATTTATAAAATTTATTTTATTAGACTTATGTATACTCGGAAAGTCAGGGAAAGACGCTACTGCAGTTTCCGTTTCAATCAGACGGGTCACCGGGTTTTGTTTTCCTGTCACACCTTCACGCAAATGACCATATCTAGATATCTAACCGTTGGATCGTCTTACAATTTGGAAAGCATGTTTAGAACATCTTGTTCGTCACTTTGACCTCAGCGATTTGGCATCCGAGTTTCAGATCGCCGGGAATCGTGGTCGGAACACAACAATACATAATGGAAATGCAAGTAATTGGAGGTCTTCAAAGGTAACTAGCTGTTCTCCTAGATCGATTAGTATCCCTATAGGGATTATGCTAGTTTTAATAGTTAGGTTGGGTTGATTGATCAAGGTTGTTTTATTTATAGTCTCCATGCTCTTGTTTGAGTTACGTTCATGATTAGTTTAGTTAATTTTGTTATCTTTGTAATATTAAAATATATATATTTATGGTTGCTATTATATGTTTTGGTAAGAAAATTCTGAATTTAAAGTGTGGTGATGAAGTATGGGTGAAGTATGGATGTGTATGGCTTAAATCTGGTTTAGGGAGCATTGTTGTTGTAGCTCGTGGATGGCTGGCAGAACAGTGGGTTGATATTGTTTTGTTGTTGTTGGGCGTGATGTCGTTAGTGTGGCTTCCTGCTAGGCTATTTGTTTCCTTTTCATTTTTGCTCCCTGATGTTGACTCCATTGTTTCTATCATTTCATTCCTTGCGTGTTGTGCATGGTGTGATTTTCTCTTCATTTTGTTATGAGCTTTACATTTCAAATTAAGTTATATATAGTTTCATGAGTTATCACTGATTGGTTGTAGAAAGTCCCTGACTTATTTGACTTATGAATTATACATGCAACTGCAACTTGTTAGGATTTGTTATAGTTGTTATTTTAGTTTGTTTAATTATTTACTTTTGTTTAATCTGGTTTGTTTGTGGCATTGTATGTTAATGTTATTCTGAGTAGTTGATACCTTGTTTTATTTTTATGAAGAGTTAAAATTATATTTTGGAGGGTCGTAATCCCGAGGTGAAGAACATGCAAACCATAGCACGTAATCCTAGGTATACCTTGGTTTTGTTGTCGTCCGATAGGTCGGTGGGGACGTAATCCTACACCGCTGGAGTATGGCCATTCTTCGACACAGGCAAGGGAACGTAACCCATAAAATTGTCCCGGAAGTTGTCTGACATTACCATAGGAAGTGGGTTGTCGACTAGCGTTCAGCTCTCTCTCTCTCTCAAACTAATTATATTATTTTATTATTTTAAACTTGATGGTTTATGTTGTTGATACTTGAGTTTAGATATATAAGTTATTTATCCATGTTGTTTATTTTGTTATCTTTACTCTATTTATTTTAAGCATGTTTTATCTTTGTTTGAGTGTTATATTTGATTATTTGGAGTTTGCTATTGAGATTTTTTGTAAAACTTGATTACTAAGGCTTTTATGGATGTTTGTTGATATATTTTGCAGGTGATTATTTTGTGTTATGGGAAATGAGAGAAAGACTATTTAGGATTTTAGAGACATTTTATTTTATTTTATATTGTCGATATTGGGATTATGAGGTTGTTTTGCCTCTTTTTGGATATCTTGGATTAGTATAATTGGGTTTTATTTCTATTTAGTTTAATTTAACCTTTGATTAGAGTGACATTTTCGTCAGGCGATATTTCCGCTATCGCCATTTCTTTAATAAAATGTTCTATTTTGTTTATATTATGTTTATAAAAGGACGGAGTGTTACATGCACTCTTTTCAATTAGTCGTTTTTCCTCAACATGGATTGGGATTCAGAATCCCTCTTCTTTAACTTGGATCGCTTGGATTAAGATAAACAAAGTAATATTCAAGTAATCATCTACACCACATCTTTACAAACAAGGGTTCTGGTCATTCAGCTTTAACTATGGCTTGGTTGCTAGAAGATCATTAAATAAGCGAAAGGCAGTACATGCATACTTTATTATAAACAGAAATTCCATGTAATTTCCTACGAAAATGTATTTTCATTACCAACTAGGTTTTTATGTCCAATTTTGCATTACTGACGAGTTACTACCACCTAAAACATGTATTTGGTAAAAGGAATGATTATCATGGACATTCACATGAGATAACCTGTTCAAGATTACATACAAACCCACTATCTTTTCCCTCAATTATGATCGTATAGCCAAAAAGCCAAACAAGCCTCACTCTATCCGTTACGGAATTTTTATTGGTTTATTCTTAGTCTTTACAACACAAAATTAGTACACCTATGGCACTGAACTTCTAAACATCGCCCCCAAATTATTTAAAATCGCCCCAACTCCCTTCTAAAAATACCATTATACCCTTGGCTGTTTTTACAACTCTCTCTCCACCACCACCTAAAATCACTAACCACCAATCGCTACCTCTCCGACCCACCGACTATCACCACCGACGAGCACAAAATTCCGGCGAGTAATTTTTTTTTTTTAAATGAATTTCATGGGGCCAACGTGCAGGCCACACGTTGGCCCCATGAAATTCATTTAAAAAAAAATTTGTTTAAAAAAAATTCGTCGGAATTTTGTGCTCGTCGGCGGTGGTTGGCGGTGGTGATCGTGGGTGGTGATGTTGAAGATGAGAGATAATATGAATTAGGGGAGGAGTTAAGTTGGAGTAAAAATCAAAACAAAAATCCTAAGGGTATAATTGTATTTTAAGAGGGGAGTTGGGGCGATTTTAAGTAATTTGGGGGCGATGTTTAACAATCCCCCTATGGCAAGGTTGGTAAATTTCAGACAAATACGACTCTTTTACTCCCAATTCACCTATATCCTATCAACCTCATAAATTATAATTACAATACTTGTTGATCACACCAAAATAATATCCTAGTAATAATTGCAAATGCCACTTTACAATCCCTAATGCCCTAGATGCTTAGTGTGCTAATTAAATCTACTTCTGCATTGATCATCTACTTAAGAAATCATTACATCAATATGGCCTTTTCATCTTCAACTTGAATTTTTCAAAGATATTGAATGCACTGTGAGATATGGCCTTTTGAAGTTGACCTTTATGCACAAACTATTTTTTTTTTATGAGGAAAGGAAAACTAGGAGATGTCTACAAGAGAGACTCTCTAAAGAACCCATGAGGATGGTTGCAACTTATAAGCTTCAAGTACAAGAAAATTAGAAGAAAAATAGCACGCAGGAATTCAAGTAGATGCTCCGCCGCGGCAACACTCCTTCTCCCCAGGCTTAGCCGAATACATCTTCTTGTAACCCGTCACGGGAGTAAGACAAACACCACTGAAAATAAATAAGCTCTCAAATCTTCTCAAAGGAACCGTAAAAACTTGAAGCCACAATAACCTACCACTAAACTAACAAAAATAAAAACAAGAACTGACAAAGACGGAAGAAAAAAATTAAAACAAAAAAAGGAAAATAAACCAAAAGATGAGGACTAACAAACAACTGTAGGATTATATAAGTACTCTAAGTGGAATTTCATGAATCAAACTCATAAGCACTTAAAACAGGATCTCATGCATATACATTCAAGGATCACATAATAGTTAGGAATTTACCTTTGAAGCGTGAATTCCACAAAGCTTGAATAACCCGGATTAAGAACCTCAATTGCGATTCCTCTACTTGGTCCACCAACCCGGATCAACACTCCACCAATGCTAGTTGGAAGGAA
Source organism: Beta lomatogona (assembly GCA_947646795.1). Taxonomy (NCBI): domain Eukaryota; kingdom Viridiplantae; phylum Streptophyta; class Magnoliopsida; order Caryophyllales; family Amaranthaceae; genus Beta; species Beta lomatogona. Next base: position 132,239 of record CANSNZ010000231.1, read on the forward strand.
GAAATTCTTCTTCTACTTTAATGGAGTTTTTGTGACTTTTGGAAAGAATATAAGAGAGAAGAATAATGAAAGATATCTTGTATATTTCCTTATTGCCTAACCAAATATATATAGATATAATTAGGTTAGGAGGAGAATCAATTTTCCTCTCTCTTCCTCTTGGCCGGCCACCCTAGGGCCCCTTACGGGCTCTAGGTTTCTTTTGTTGATCCAAGTATTTTGTGTGACCTAATAGGATCCATTATATTGGGCTTTGGGTTTATTATTTCCTAACCCAAAGTTCTATAGCATTCTCTAGCAAGACGTATAGACGACCAAATAGAACGAATTTATTATCTCTATAATACGATCCATAATATAATTAGTAATTGCATTTAAGTCGAGGACATAAATCCTTCAACAACTTCTAAGCAAAGAAGAAATAAAGCCCTCGACCGGAGCCCAGCCGAAGAGGGAGAAGAAGAAACTCCCTCAGCTTCGCGAGCAAACATTCCCAAATTGATTAATTTTAGAAAATAGGAAAGCTAATCAAGAGGCTAGTAGAACCAAAGTACGACTCAGGACAAGAGAAAATGGACTACTTGACAAACTAAGCCACAATGGCTAGATCTAAGGGGAAGTGAAGAGCGAGGTGGCTAGGGTTTTAATTTCCACATAAATTGATTTGGGGCCTAGGGTTTCTAGAGAGAAGAGGGGCCCTCTCTCTAGAAAGACCTTGGATTCTCATGAACAAATGAAATCTATACAAATATATTAAAAGGCGTTCAGAAGCAAGTCTACACGCCACGTGGCACTATCGCTTTAGTTGTTTCATTCCATGTCATCAAGATACATTAAAAAAATTAGAAACATGTTTCTTACAAGATTCGACCACGTGACCTCAAGTTAATATAGTAAAAGTTTAACCAATGAACTATGCAATATTAGATGCTCTCTTTTGACATAAAAATATTAATAACCCGGAGCATCGCCCGGGCCTAATTTTTTTTTTTTTTGACAATAAGAAAAATAAACCTACTCTATAGTTCCCTGTATAGCCCTTATTGCTAATCCATGAGCTGTACTAACTTGACTCTTATCAACTCTACAAACCGTAAACGATAAACAAGTACGAAGATTAATACAAACATCTTTAACAATATTATCTATATCTAATGGTCCTAACATGCGTTTCACCGCTCTAGCTAATAGTGCTGAGTCTAGATAAATGTGAAGTCGCTCAATCCGTCTTTTACAAGCCGCACGAACTCCATGAAGTAGCGCATAAGCTTTCGTTTGTAATGTTGAAGTAGCATGCACCCTGGCGTTGCCCTGAAAAATAATATCTTGACCTTGTCTGCACACCCATCCCACACCAGCCCAGTGTATACCATTTTTACTTTTGCTCCATATCCCGTCAACTATCAGTGCATACGTATCCACAGCATTCTCATCTCGACCTTCTCTTCGTTCTGTAACCTTATCAGCAAGCCTGCAGGACCTATTCTCCCCCACCTGCTTGTTAAACCGCTTAATATGGTTTTGAATACCCTGATCAATCTCCCGCATGATATCATCAGGACACACTCTAGCTCTCTTGAAGACAACCCTATATCTGACAATCCAAATAGCCCACAGAATGGCTACAAACTCCACACTGGCCTGCATTTTGTGACCTTCCAGCCGCCACATATAATTTAAGTAATTTTTTATCCAGCTTTCCACATGAATTCCTTGTTGAAAGTCCACTCGAATGCCTAACCTTGAAGCTTTCCACACATGGCGCACAACATCGCAGTCACGAAACAAATGACAGAGCGTTTCCTCAAATCCGCCACACAAATAGCATTCTTTCCTAACTTGGATACGTCGTTTTCTTAGGTTGTCATTGGTAGCTAAAGCGTTATTTAGAATTCTCCAAATAAAAATCTTCCACTTAGGACAAATTCTCATGGACCAAAACCGTTTCCAGAAATTCTAACAAGAACCAATCTCGCCCAAATTGCTTTCCTCCTTCAATAGATAAGCATACACATCCTTTGATCTAATCTCCCCTGTTATATTGAATTACCAACCATAAGAATCCTGCACATTTTCACTAGGAATATGCATTGATAAAATTCTGTAAGCCGATTCTTTGTCAAACATCTTCCAAATAAGACTCGCTCTCCATGATTTCTCATTTGTATTCATAAGATGCTCGACTTTATAAACTTCATGTGCCTGCAAAGATTCACCCTGCTTAACCTTCAAGCACGAACCTTTAACCCATTGATCCGCCAGCACATCAATATTCTTCCCATTCCCTACTTTCTTCATTAAACCACCCTGAACAGCTCGGTACATGCCCCTAAAGCCCCAAGACACAACCAAAAGTTTTTTTCCCTGAAGACTCAAGTCCATCGGAGATCCTTTATATTTGGAACAAAGTACTCGAGCAACCAGCGAATTTGGATTATTCTGAATCCTTACTGCCTGCTTCACCAGCAGGGCACGATTAAAATGATGAATATTCCTTACTCCTAATACCCCCATTCCCTCAGGCAATTCCACAACTTCTTTCCTCCTCCAATAAATAGGTCTAACAACACTTGAATTAGTCCATAAAAACCGCATAAACAATGAACTCATCCTTCTCACTATGCCCTTAGGTAACAGGAAAACAGACAACACATGCTGGCATAATGTCGCAAGAATACCATTTATATATAGCAATCTCCCAGCTTGCGACAAAGCTAAAAACTTCCACCCACTAACCCTCTTACGAACCTTATCCAGAAGAGGGTCATATTGCCTTGATCCACGTCCATCAACTTCAATATTACAACCCAAATACCTCCCTAGTGAATTGGACGAGAGATGTACCAATAATACTCCTAAAGTATTCTTTATATTCTTTGTGGAGTATTGGGGTTGAACATTATTAAAGATTTATTATAATTAATGACTTCCCCATAATGTCTTTAACCGGCTAATTAAAGCTTTAATAACATTACAGCTATCCGGAGTAGCCTTGAAAAAAAGCAAGGAGTCATCTGCAAAAAATAAATGAGAAATAGAGGGACTAGCCCTAGATACCCTAATTCCGATGACAATAGAATACGAAACTGTTGACACACACTGCATTATCCATTTGATACTCACCTCCGGAAACCTCATTTCTCTAAGCAACCATTCCAAGAATTCTCAGTTGACTTTATCATAAGCTTTAAACATATCAATCTTGAGCGCAGCCAATTATTTGCTACCTCGAGTTTGTCTGCGCAATTTGGTCATCACCTCATGAGCAATTAAGCAATTATCCACAAGTAATCTCCCTGGCACAAATGCATTCTGGGTCTCGAAAACCAAATATGGGAGAATCAATTTCAACCTATTAGTAATGACCTTTGAAATGATCTTGTAGACCACATTACATAAGCTGATTGGCCTGAATTGACCTGCCACTTCAGGCCTAACAACCTTGGGAATCAAACATATATGAGTATAATTTCATTCCCGAAGCATATAACCGTTCTTGAAAAAATAACGTACTGCATCATACAATTCATCCCCAACAATATCCCATGATTTTTTTTATAGAAAATAGCAGGAACACCATCCGGACTCGGAGCCTTAAGAGATCCCATTTGAAAAAGTGCCACTCTAACTTCTTCCTTATTGACCTCGTCCCTCAATTGTGTGGAAAGAGACAAAAAAATGGACGAAATTGGTGTCAATTGTCAGACAAATTCGTGCAAAATCTATACCACATATTTGATTGACAAGTATGGCCTTGTGGAGGAGATTTTGGCCAGATGCATGTATAAAGGAAAGGGATCTCCTGAGATGGCACGTGTTTCCCATGAGCTAGGAATGGATTATCAGCAAAATCACCTTCAGTTTCACAATCCCAACACAGATGAATTACCTTTAACTCCCTCTTTTTTTGAGGGGGTGGAGGCATATTTACCGCAAACAAATTTTAACTTTCCACTCAATAATGACTTCGCTCAAGTCCAACAACAAGATCCGCTTGGTCCTGTCATCCAACAGCCCAGTTTATTTGGGCCTGAAGGGGAACCTTTGGGTAATGAGGCTGATGAGGGTTTTCAAGCAATGGATTATGATGTTGTTTTTCAGCATTTGAGCCTGAATGAACAAGGTTGGGACTTTTCAGTTGACTAGTCCGAAGGGTGGGAAGGTGTACTTCAGCAGCCTATAAATGAAGATGAAGGCCGTCTTTCTCCGACATCCGTTGTTGGCTTGGGCACTTAGTACCCAATATGAATTGTGAAGGAGGAAATGGAGAATGTATCGAACAATTTGGGGATAACTTGGGGGGATGTATGGGTGGTCTAAGTGGCGTGACAAGTCACAACAATGAACTAGGTGAGGTGTGTGTGATTAATACAGGAGAAAAAGAAGGAAGGGAAAATGGTACGGATTGTAACAGCCCGCTACTAATCACAACCAAACTAATCATACTTAGATCTGATAAGCGGAAGCACATGTACAAAGTATAGCGGAGGCTGTTACCTGCTGGAGTCCGAGCAAATAAATTACATAGTTTAAATACAAAAAAGATGTGGAAACCCATTACAGTATCAAAATATCATAAATCACAATTTAGAAATCGTAAAGCAAGTATTATGTTCGAAGCACCCGACTCTGCCATAGCGTAATCACATCACAAGGTCCTTAAGTTGCCTGATTTCCTACCTCGAAATCCCCGCACAAATTAAGAGTCCGCCCCCACCGGAGACAAGGTTCAAAGAACAAAATCAGCTTAGGGCTGGTACACAATTCATTCCTAGAAAATAGTAGGGTGGGTGAAAGTAAAGGAATCAACTCCATGTTTTCTTAGGAAGTAGTTAACGGAAAATCGATATATCTTTATGGTTGCTAAGACAGTACAAAGAATGTCTTTTAAAGAAGAAAGCAAAACAACTTTATAGTCATTTCGACCCACACACACTCTAATCAAAAGAGCTTCTTTGATAGTGAAATCATGTTTAAGAAAACGCATAGGTTTGTGATAAACAACCGAACATATGACTCCACAACTCATAGCAAAATTTGATAGCTAACTAAACACATGTTTTCTCATTATGACAAATCCGTTTCTGGGTAAGTTATTTCGGGAGGAGAACTCACATTGAGGCATACACTAGGTATTGACCTCCACACATTTCGGAGTTTGCACCCCTGATTTGTTTCGCGCTTGCAAGCTAGGACATGTCCCCACACAATTCACACATAGTCTCCTTCCCATAAAAACAAATTCAAATACATGTTTTCAGGTCTAAATTCCGCTTAGTAACACATTTGGAAATCCAACTCTTTTCCAAAAAGAACACAACTCTAAATCACATAATTGCTAGTTTAACTTTTGAAATCTAGCTTCACTTATCAAATCATTTAAGAACTTAAGTAACATATAGGTGGCCTAGGACCAGTGGCACTTGGTTTATGAGGTTCTAATAAGAAAACATTCAAGGAAAAACCTACACCATAGACTCTTATGAAAGTAACCAAAATCCTTGAGCTAAAACAGAGGTTTTTCCGCTTATTTGAGAAATAGCTTTAAAATAAGGGTGTAACATGTTCCAAAACCAAAATAATCCTTAGGCACTGCCATATTTGGCATTATATCAAGTGAAGTAAGATTCCTAACTTGTCATTTCGGAAATTTGAAAATAATGTTCAAAACGTTGTTTTTGAGTATTTAACGATACTTCCCGGAAAGGACTAAATATTAATAGTTTAAATCTTATTAGCACACACTATATTTATGTTTGAGCTACTGCAATAAATCACTTTGTTGTCTCAAAATTATGTTCTTAAATTTTTCTTGAAGTCTAAAGAAATTCATTTACAAAATCAGTGGCTTCTAGCGATTCTTTGAAGGAATTACATTGCAAATTCTTAAACACTCGATCTATTTAAATTCCTCTTGATAAGTACCACATTCTTACTGCCATATTTCAAATCATAAATTTTGGAAATTGATATGCAAAATCTTTGTGAGCTAAAACCTACTTTTTAGTTGGAAAACAAGATGTCATTTAACCACCTTTTGTGACTAGATCACTTAGAAATCCTTATACAAATCTTGGGCTAATATAGCCTCACATGGAACCTCTTAAAACCAAGCACACCTACTGCCCATTCATGCCAAAATAATTGAAACACAATTCCACAGCAATCCAAACACAATCACACACAAGTTTCCTCACAAGAAAACCGATTAACGAATACTAATGCACTTAAGTAATAAAACCGATATCTTTACTCAATTCCTCAAACATACAGCCACTTAAATAGATTAAAACTCAATTATACAGTAGATACATTCCACAACTAGCTCAAATCCATGCCTATAATTTATTCTTCAAAAAATCATAATAACCGAAATTCCTATGTTACCAAAATGGAGTGAATTTGTGTACCTTAAACTCCAAAGCTTGTAACTTGATTAAGTCCTTCTCTCCAACCTGATTTCTTTGTCTTCTTAACATCCTCAAACATGCATTAACAATCACACAAAATTTCGTAAGAAACCCCCTAAGATAAGCGGCTTAATTTACCCAAAAATTGACAAAACTTACTGTTTTCCTCAATGAAGAAGATGACCTTGTTTTTCCTATTTCCTTAGCCCTTATGCTCGAATCAAAGCTTACCCAGTATGCTCTTGGATGTGTAGAACAATAATTAAGCCTTGCATGCAAGAGATTTCAAGAGAAAATGGAAGAAAAATGAGCAAAGGTGAAGACTCCTCTTCACCGTGAAACTGGCGAGCAGAGAGAGAGGTGAGGGATCACTTCTGGGCATCTCTTTTTAGTGAGGATTTGGAGCTGAGTTTTTGATGAGAGATGAAGGTGTATGTGAGGAAGGATGTGAATGATTTATTTCGTGGCTTTCTCCCCCCTAATAAGGGTGTTTTGGTCTTTTGATCCCAAGTGGTCAACAACAACAATTCTGATTTCCTTTCTTGTTTTAATCAACCTTAATTATATAATTTACTATCCTTATTAGTGGTTTTGGGACCCCACATGGTCCACCACTTTCCTTACTTGAGTTTAGACCCTCTTATATCCTCAAACCTAAAACCAAGTATTTTTGTAAAGAAATTCTTCCGGTACTAATCTTTAATCATAAGTACATGAGCACTATTGCCTCACTATTTTCCATTTATATTTCTAATAATTTTCCATATATATTTTAACAACAAATAACCCATAACTAATGAATAAAGGTGCTTAGCACTCCATCACACATATTCTGATAACTAATAAATCACACACTCGTAATCACATACAGATACGTAGATGTAACAGAATAGAATACTCGTTCCCTAAAGAACTTTTTTATATAAGAAAAAAAAAACACTTTATCACATTTTTAAAAGTATCCTCAATTAAAACACTAATCACATACATTACACTTAATCGTTCAAATTTTTTTTTTACTTTTTAATCTTCCCTAATTAAATCAGGCTGTTACACGGATGGTACAGATGATGCTGTTATTTTGGGTGTTCGACTTACTCACGTGGGTGCTGATTTTAATGAGGAAATAAAGTTTGAAGCTGTGGGAGACAAAAAGGAAGACATGGTCAAGAAACGATCTAAGAGAAGGTCTCGATTAGATGAGCTCTTCTGTCGAACTTTCCTAAGGAAAAATCCAGTAGGTAGACCTTCTAAATCTAAGTATGGTCTTGATAAATGGTCGGAGAGTGTTAAGAAGCGGAAAATTGATGAAATAAAAGCTGAAGTTCCGGAGTATGCAGATTATATGATGAAGAAAAATGATGAATGGATTGAAGAAAGAAGACAAGAATTTGCGGAAGGAGTCAAGAGGTTCAAGTCTATGGAGTTTTTTGTCATAATGGCTTCCGAGACTGAGCCAAATCAGTCTCAAGGGGCCAAATGAAGATTCTTGCTTGGAATTGTAGGGGGCTTAACTCGGCAGACACTCCTACAATTCCATTCATATCTTGGATGGTCCGCAAGTTTAATCCTCATGTTTTGTTTCTATCTGAAACCAAAGCTTGTAGTAACTTAGTTGAAAAATTAGCAGCTCTTTTAGGCTTTTCTAATGTAGCATATAATAATGTAGTTGATGATGCTGGGGGTCTTGCTGTTTTTTGGGTGTCCAGTATTACTCTAGATGTTAGTAGTAAGTCTCAAAACTTTGTTTTGTGTAAAATAAATAATGTAAAAAATGACTTGATGTATGAATGGAATTTAGTTTTGTTGTATGGCTCGCCTTATGTTCAATATCGACAAGCCCTCTGGGAGGAGGTTAAACAAGTCTTATCTTACTCTCAAAACCCATTTGTAATAATGGGGGATTTCAATCAAATAGAATATAAACCTCAAAAATTAGGAGGTTCTGAAATAATTCAAGGTCGAGAAAATTTCTCACAGTGGAAACAGGAACTTCGACTTTGTGACATCCCGGATCATGGCTCGTTTTTTACATGGTGTAATAACAGAGTGGGTGAGGAGAGAATCTATGAGAAATTAGATAGAGTCTATGCCTCGGATATGTGGATGGATGTTTTTTCTAATGCTATGGTGTTGAATCTTCCCATCCTAGTTTCGGATCATGGTCCGATCTTATTGGATACAGATCCTGACGGAATCAAGCGTAAGAGTCCCATTAAAATGGAGGCCTGGTGTCTTGAGTTCAGTGACGTTAAAAATATAATTGAAAATAAGTGGGCACATCAAATCCAGGGTTCCCCCGATGTTTTCCATAGCTAGAAAGTGCTCCAACATCAGATTTGATCTTTATAATTGGTGCAAAAACTTTCAGGGAGAACATAATGTGAGGTGGGAAGATTTGGTACAGCAATGTGATGAGGCTCAAAGTTGTTTACAGAACGCTGTTTCTAAAGATACTTCAGTTGGGGATCTTGAAGGTAAAGTAAGGGATGAGCAGCTGATGAAGGCAAATGTTCAACACAAGTTTTGGCAGCAACGGGCTAAAGGTAAATGGGTAGAACTGGAAGATACCAATACAAAATGGTTCTTTAGGATGGCCCGGGCCTAATAACTAGTTACTTGTATGAATATGTGGTTACTTTTAAGGATTTTTTTGTCCCAAACTACCTTTAACTTTCATGTTTTTGCGAGAAACTACCTTATAAAAAATTTGTTGTCCCAAACTACCTTACTTTTACCATTTTGTTGTTGACAACTACCTTACGCCGGTTTCTGGCGTTGACTTTTATTTTTTCCGATTTTTTAATGTCACGATACATCACTTGACCTCTTCAAACCCTTTTTTTTAATTTTCCCCACGCTAATTTCCCCATTTCCCTGTGTGCGCGCTCTCTCTCTCTCTCTCATATCTATGTGACACTTTGTACCACCAATCCACCATAAATTCCTATTCTATTTTAACTAAAATTGAAACAATCACCCTTCTCAATTCCACAAGGGTAATTTTGTTTTTCCCACAATTTTGAACTGAAAAAACAAAAGTCAATGCCGGAAACCAGCATAAGGTAGTTGTCAACAACAAAATGGTAAAAGTAAGGTAGTTTGGGACAACAATATTTTTATAAGGTAGTTTCTCGCAAAAATATAAAAGCTAAAGGTAATTTGGGACAAAAAATCCTACTTTTAATAATAAAAGGGTGCCACTTGTACACACAACAAAAAAAAAAAAAAAAAAAAAGAGAAAGGAAACACGGAAAAGGAAGTTTGTAAGTTGTAACCCTCAAGTCCCTAACCCTCCAAATTCCAATTCGTAAAATCCAGAAATTCCATATCCAAGAAGAAGTTTTTTTCCTTTCGGTTGTATCTAAACTCTAAAGTCTAACTCCACTTCCTTGATCCTTGCACTCCAATTTCTGAATCTAAGCAGCCTATCTTCCACGGCTCCACAACTGGCCACGACCACTCGTCGCCGTCGCTCGCTGGTCCCCGGAGCCAAGGTGAGAGTCTCTTTCTTCAATTTATATATTTCAATTTCAGATTTTAAACCCTATAATATGTATATTTCAGATTTAAATTTTAGAATATATAAATTTCAGGTTTTAAACATTAGAATATGTATTAATTTGTTTAGAATTTCTATTAATTATAGTTAGTCAGTAGTAAATAGTAATTGGGTATATGAGTGAGACAATTGTTGTTCTTGCAGTCTTGCTTGATGTTTGAAACTCTTTAAATCATGGAAAAAGGTGGAATTTTGAATCTATAAATAGAGTTTCTATTAGTTATCGTTTGAGCAATGTGTTAATTGTTTTTATTTATATTGTATAAACAGCTGAATTTTTTAATGTCTAAGTTGTTTGGCCATTTGGGAGGCCAATTTTTTTTCCTAATATAAAAATCCAACGAATTAACATCCTATTTGGCAACTGTAATTTGACATTTGAATCAGTGTATTGAATTTGTTAAGTAAATGATTGTAGGCTACTTTTTGACCGGTTGCGTACCCGCATGGTTGAATTCTTGGATCCGCCACTGTCCCTCGGATAAGCCACTGATTGAAAGTTGCTTGAGAGGAAGTCGTAATTCGATTTTATGCATTGTCATGCTACCTAATGTAACAAGGGATTGCGCCATTTCTATTCTCTGGGCGGTCCCTTCTGTAAAGATCTTTTTCTTTTCCTGTTTAGGTGAGTCGAAGGAACTCGACAAAATGACCCTGTAATTTCGGGAGGAGGGTGATATATTTCGGCATAATGGTTGCTAATTCTAATATTAAGTTATCCAGGTTGAGTATGCAAGCCTTTGAACATTAATTTCCTCAACTTCAAACAAGAGAATATTTGATATTTGAACATGATTGCTAGTTATTGTTCAAGGTTTAACATCATATATGCTTTTTTTAGTGCTAACATTATTGCTAACTTAGTAATTGAAACCCCTTTGTGAAATTTTCCTTAAGAATGAGGTAGAATAATGCATATTCCATTACCTATGGAGAATGGGTAGGTTTTGTTGCCATTGTTTTAGGAGAAATTGTTGAAGGCTTTGATATTTAAAAGTCAATTCCTACACCTTTTAAGGGTGCCCAGCTGTGCTTAGTTTTTGTGTTGTGGAGATGTTCAAGCTGGACCAGTGAAGAAGCTTCTCTATGAGCTTCAGAAACTTAGTGAGAGTGGTTTTCATGAGCGAGGTTCATATCTTCTTAATAGTACTTTTTTGATATTTACTGGTTTATTTTAATTAAGATCATACTATTAGTTCTGACTTCTCTTGGCAGTAATAGAATTGGTGCTCATATATAGTACCATCTTTGGAAATCTAGGGCCTACTTGCTTGGCCTTGCATGTCACAGCCTCGTTGGAAATTAAAAAAGTAGGAAGTAGTAGATGCATTTGCTGGTTTTTCTGTTATGCATTGGGTTTATGGAGAGGGGTAATATAGGGGGTACAATATAACTAGGTTAGCTGGGAGAGTAAGTAAGTTAGCTCTATAAATAGAATAGTTAGTGGGAGGTAGATGAAGAAAATTATTGAGAGTTCATTTTAGTGGTTAGCTTGGGAGTGTGTCAAGTCACTCAAAAACCTGGCAAATTATCCTTATTTTCTGTTTAATTTCCAGATTATCAGTCAAAGAATCATCAAACTTTCTTTATTCTTTCATATGAGATTCCAGTTCATTACATTTTCTTACTAGCGTAAAAGCAATTCGGTTGATGTATTGGCAGTAAAAAAATGAGAATTGATAAGCAAAACATAGAAAGAATTGAGGAGTCAGGTACTTGGATAAGTAAATCAGCATTGACAATGTTACTAGAATCCAGGAATTGGACTTTGCATAATAGTCCAGCCATACCATCAAAATAAGTTCTCTTGTTATATTTACACAGGTGTTAGCTTTCCCGGTAATAGCTAGGGTTGTAAACTTGTAGTCTAGGGAAGAAAGTTGGGCGTGCGCTTGAGAACAGCTTTGTTTTACTGAACCTGAGCCATAGCTGAGTCAAACCTCGAACGTACGCAAGTCTCGGCTTGACTGGATCCTTTTGAATTAAGATCGTTTAGTTACATTCTGTGCGTGTGTGCTGTCTAGAAGTTCTAACAATAACAAACCAACTTCCTTTCTTTATATTCTCTTCCTATTTATTTTTTTTGTATTGTCCTGCAAAGTTCATCCTTTTCAATTGTATTTACCCATGTTTGTTGTAGAATATCAATTATATTGATAAAAGACTGCATTCTTACGAAATGAGTACATCTAATTTTTGATGCAGATAAATTAGATAAATGGCATCTGTAGTAAAAGTTCCTGTGAGTGTGAGTTTCTCTTCACAACGGAAATTTGGAGGATTTTGTGGGAGTGAAATTAGAAAATCTGGGTTTCAGAGTGTGCGTAGGTCATGGGTGTCAGCAGTAATGTCAAGCAGCCCTGCCCAGAATGTGGAAAATATTTCTATCAAGTCTAAAAATATTGGATTGCCTATTATGGTATTTGCTCTCCTTTACTTTTATTGTTTCATTTGTCTCATAAACGATCTCTTATAACGGTTCATGTTAGTCGACGCCGAATTATTTTCGAACTAAGGCTTTGTTGTCGTAATGTTCTTCAGCTCATATTTCTTGTACTTTTGTGGTTGCTGCTTATTTGGTTCTTTTTTTTTTTTTATTTATGGTTCTTTTTTTTATTTATGTTATGCCTTTATCTTGTATACTGCTTCTAATCCTAAATATTTGTGACATTTGAGTATTGTGGTTGAAATTGCTATTATTGAGGAAAAATTGTGAAGAATAAGTTAACTTTGGCCATTCTGGTTAAAATAAGTCAAACTTTTAATTAATTCAGAACACTCAAAGCTTGTGGAGGGTTTTGCTTTTAATAGGTTCAAGTGACCAGTGAGCTAATAGGTAATATTTTTTTTTCCTTATTGTGCACCTCCACAACCCTTGAAACCACCATCACCAGTTTATTACCACCCTTTAAGAACCATGACCACCATAGACACTTAAGCAGAAAGAGGGAGGGCCACTGCTGCCACCTCATCCAACACCGGCCCACCACCCTTTAGTCACTTGTTCATCAGTTGAATCATCCACATGTTTTATGATATACAAATAAGGAGCTCCGGCGGTATTTAAATCCCCAAAATGCCCTCGGTGGAAGCTCTCTCATCACGAACCTTCGCCGGAAAACTGCAAGTGTCATGTGGCCGTGCATCAAGGTCGCCGGAAGTCATAGGAGGATTGCACTATCTGTTGCCTAGATGTTCGGATTTCGTTCCCCATCTTGGTTCATTTTTCTATTTGTGACTGTTAGGAAGGAACTGAAATTGCTGTGTAGAGGAGGGAGGAGAGAGAAAAAGGGTTTTTTTTGCTAAAAAAATTTGGGTGGTGCTGTGGTGATGGGGGTTGGTGGTGTTATGGTGTTGGCAGCTGTTTTTTGGGGGGGGGAAGGGGAGGAGAAGAGTGTCACCGGCGATGGGAGAGGTGAAGGCGAAGCGAGAGTAGGGGGAGAGGGGAGTTTTTTTTTTCTTAAAAAAAAAAATTAAATTAAAATTTAACAAACTAAACCAATCAAAAAGTGACACATGGATAGTAACCTGTTATAACAGGTTGTTTATATATTAGGATCATGTGAATACCCCCACAAGCTTTGATTATTCTGAGTTAATCGAAAGTTTGACTTATTTTGAGTAAACTGGACAAAAGTTGGCTTATTTTTGACAATTTTTCCTATTATTGATTTATAATTGTGAGTTGAACATGTAAAATTATTGACCTATCTAAGTACTTGACTACTTGTTAAGATGAATCTAGCTAGAATGTGTTTGCGTCGTGTATCAATATATTATACGAATGTGAGAAACTAAGAAGTGTCAACCCTAGAAATCAAACTTGACTTTTTTTGGTTTCGCACTGATATTCTAGTGTCGAAACTCAAAACAATCTGCTGAATCTGACTTTCATTGCAACTCTCATTGCAACTCGAAATTGAAATGTCATCATGTTTGTCACTTGTATGATTTATTATGTTGCTATGCGTGTATCTTATATTAGTTTGATCATTTATGGTCTGTACGATATTCAAACATCAATTAGCAAGCATTGATTTGATTCTTTGTTGTATTCGTTTTGTTGGAAATGACTGAAGTGCTTGACATTAGAATCTTCGTGAAAGGGGTTGGTCGCTGGCAGTGGCGGACCCAGGAATTTCAGTTTGGGGGTACGCACATACAACAAACGACAAATGCACAAGTAGGGGAAAAGTGGTCGCATAAATGGTTTAATACTTAAACGTTACAACCAAAATATCCAAATTTGGTTGCGTTTTCAAAAGTGAAATTTTTAACAACCTCACATTTTCCCCCCAGCCATTTCAAAAGTTCAAGAAAGTTTCCCCTATAGACGATTTAACCAACCATAAAATGCTATATCGCTAAAAACTATACTTGATTTTAATTTAAATTAATCACTACTATACAATCAAATAAATAAATTGTGGCAATTAAATAAAGCATAGTCATACACATTTAACACATACCAATTGCAAAAATTGAACAATTTAATCTAGTCCTAAAAAAACTAATCCATAAGAATTATACTTGACTTCAATCTTCAATTTCAATTACACACTAACTAATGAGTAATATGAATAATTTACGTGTAAATATTCAAATAATCTATGAATCTAACTAACATAAGTAAAAAGTATGAAAGTATAAAACAATCAATCAATTAAGCAAAGTAATCATTAAAAATGGAAAACAAATCTTTTAAAAAATAAACACATTATGTTCAAATAAACAAAACAAGAAACTTCGGTCCAAAACTTCATCTCACATCCAACTTCTTCCCTCAGTCCTCACTCCTCACCGAGAAGCAAGCAAGCAAAAAAGAAAGAGGAGAGAGAAAACCAAAAAGACCAAAAAAAGCGGAACATCTAGCATACAGGGGCAAAGGGTTTGAGCCGCAGGACTCAGAATGAATGAGAGAGAAAGCGCGCTGCATAGAGAGAGAAAGCGCACTACATAGAGAGAGAAAGTCTTCTTCTTCCCCTGCTGATTTCACGCCTTCTCCTACTTTTCCCTACTGATTTCTTTTCATTGAATTACAGCTTTTTTCAAAATTGGGGTGACAGTTGTACCCCCATGTCCCATTCTCGGTCCGCCAATGGTCGCTTGACTGATTCTACTATACCATCTTGCATGTCTAACAATCGTGAATGTTAGAGGAAGATGTTAGTTTTATACCACTCCTAATACCTGCTCATCTGTGACATTTCCATTTGCACTTGCAACAATTAGTGAAGGGAAATGGGTCTACTGTAGATTAAAAATACTTATCTTTGATTTTTAGATTTTAAAAGATGTTCACTTTGCTTAGCAGCCAAATAAAAGATTGCTATTCTTTATTGTGCTTCATTTGGACTGATGTTGACAGATGTTAAGTTTTCATTGCTGACCTTTTTCTTTTTCCCTCTTTCCGGTGTTGTCAGAGATGTTATTATGTGGATGTCATGGCTGTAACAACATCATATGATTCTGTTAGGCTGAACATCTCTTCTAAAGTTTGTACTATGTGCTTCTCTGATTGTAGGTCAATAGTTGCATGGGCAAAATGGGAAAGGCTGTTATTGAAGCAGCTGTTTGTGCAGGCCTTCATATTATTCCTGTATCATTTGGTGCTCAGGAGGAGAGTGGACAGTCTGTCGAAGTAGGTGGTAAAGAAATTCAGGTCCATAGTCCGTCAGATAGAGAAGATATCCTTGCCTCGGTCTATGAAGAATATCCAGATCTGATTGTGGTAGACTACACGGTGCCGACTGCAGTGAATGGTATACAAAACAGATAAAACTCAACTTTAAACTTGCTTTCTATCACTTGAAGCAAAAGATAAGTTGGAACTGTTTGATTGATGAGATTATATTATATGAGCCCTTGGCTAGTTTGTTGACCCTAACAACATATATTTGCTATTATAAAGATGAATTTGTTTATATGAGCCCTTGGCTAGCTTGCATCTGACCATAACAATTATCATCTACCTGTGATCGTTGATGATTCGATACTTTTATTCTATAAATACATGGAAGTTGATTGAATTTCTTCTTTTTGTTGAATATTTCTTACACTTTATGATTATGCATATTCTTTGTTTAGTTCTAGAAATATTTTCTCTGTTGAACTTTGCCTTTATATGTGTGCAGCATTTTTGTTTGTATATTAATGTTTTTGGGGAGCGGGGGGGTGGTCGTGGTGTGTGGCTCTATGCTTGGAGGGGTGAGGCTACATCCCTCTTACGCTAGTTTTACTTGTTAGCAAATAAAGTTATGGGAAATTTCAGGTTTTCTGATTATTACTATTTGGTTTTTACCTGTGAAACTTTGTGATTTCTACAAGCCCAGTGCTCTTACTCTTGTTTTCTATATGTTGACAAGTTATATATGAAACCATATTTAGTAATCTTTAATTTGCCCTGCTTGAATTTCAATAACACCAACTGAAGTCCGTCCATTTTGTTTATGACTGCGAATTGAATGGATGTTATTCTTTAGTGCATGCAGTAGATAAATTGACCATTAGTGGATGTTATAGTCTGATTGTCTAATGGAATCCAAGCTAGATTGCAAGTGCTGATGTACGTTTCAATAGGAGGGTTTATGAAGAGGGTTTGTTTGAGAAATATCCAATCTTCTTGGATTTAAATCTTTTAGTATGGGTGATCATCTTGGCTAAAATGATATGCAGATAATGCAGAGTTGTACTGCAAAATTGGGGTGCCTTTTGTGATTGGAACCACCGGTGGAGACAGAGAGAGGCTTCATAAGACTGTTGAAGACTCGAAAAATTATGCTGTTATATCACCGCAGATGGGAAAGCAGGTTTTTCATTTAGAGTCTTGTTGCCTAAGCCAGTTTTAAAAACATGTATCACAGCTCTCTTCACTGAATAATCGAACTCTTGGTTTCTTAAGGTGGTGGCATTTCTTGCAGCCATGGAAATTATGGCTGAGCAATTCCCTGGAGCTTTTTCTGGATATTCTCTACAGGTACTTCCCCTCTTTCATACCCTCCTCTTTGATGGACACTTTAAGTAGTTTTTGATGTGAAAAATCCATCAAATGTTTGGATTGAGGATTCTCCAATTTAGTGGTCATATCTTGGCAAACTCATCTACAATTATATTTGATGCTTTAAGATTGATTTAATTTTTGTTGTATTATACTACAACAGCTTTATGTCATTCGTAGTAAACTTTTTTCGGTATTTGTACAGCTATGATCTATGCATTATCTTGTGCATTGACCTTATTCTAGATGTATTTTAATCCAAGGAGTATTACATGTACCTAGTTGTTTAATGTAAGTGGTTCCATATGTGGATAAATTTTTTTTCTCCATGTATAGAAGTGTTGTATCAAGTCTCTGTTTGTTTTGGACGAAAACGTTTTCCAAGAAAACAATTTTCCTCATTTTCCGTTGTTTGGTTGGACAAAAGGAAAACAAGGTGGAAAGAGTTTTCCATCCCTTTGTAAATATTTTCTACCAAATCTTTTAAGGGAAACCATTTTTCTTTACTTCTCATTCCCAACATCTTCATTTTTCCCTTCTTAGCTTAATAGTTTTCCATCAAACCAAACAAAGGAAAACTAGTATTCATATGTGTTTTCCAATGGAAAATATTTTTCATGGAAAACCATGGAATATGGTTTTCCATCAAACCTAACGGACCCTAATTAAAGAACTACTAAAAAAAGGCAAGTGTTGCAATAATTTTGGAGCAGATGAAGTATGATATAGAGTAGTTCCATAGTTGGCAGCACCTATGAGTTTGGTTTTGCTGCTGCCACTATATTGTTTTGGTTAGATGAAATAGCCTAACTGCTTTTATATAGGATACAACTGATACCTTATTTTTAAAGGTAATGGAGTCTCATCAATCCAACAAGAAGGATGCGTCTGGGACTGCTAAGGCTGTTATCTCGTGCTTTCAGAAACTTGGTGTGGACTTTGATATGGATCAGGTAGGTATTTCTGGTGTGTGTTAAGTACCTTGCTGAAACCTATTTATCTCATTTAACTATTGAGTATTCGTTAGGACTATCTGATCACAATAGTCTGGTTAGGAACTCCAGAGTATTTTTCTACTATTACCTTCATTAGTAAAATTTGACACTACTGTAGATGTATCAATGTCATCACTTCCACCTCTTTGTGAAGGTCTAAGAAGTTTGTGTGGCAAGCATACATATTCCCTTTTTCAGTTATTCTATCTCTTTTAATCTTGACCTTTCTCACCTGTTTTTCAGTATGTTATGGATGTGGGGATTGTTCTCTTGCTTTCTTTCTGGCCTTATTTTTTCTGGGGAATTTTATGTTTGGACCTTGAGAGAAAACCTTATAGATGGAGGCAAGTCTGCCGTTGTTTGCTACTGTAATCTTTAGACTTTTCCGTGCTTTGTGAGCACGAGGGAGTTCGGTTCTGTTAGTTTTCTGAGCCTGCATTGCTCTTTTTTTACATGAGCGGTAATCAGGATCATAATCACAATTGAGACGCTTGCCAATGCATATATTTAACCATTAATATCCCTACTTCTCTATAAGTATAAATTATAAAAAGTTGATATTTTGAAAGTATATGTCGAGATCTAACAAGATCCTACATAATTATTTCCTTCATTTTCTTTTACTTGCAACTTTTGAGATTTTAAGGTATTTACTTGCTTGTATTCGAGTTTCGACTACCTCTAGTAATTTATATGTAAGGCAAAATATAGTCATGTGAGATCATGTTGGATTTATCTCAATGTATATTTTTACAATATCGAATTATTATAATTTTTACATATCTATAATTAGAGATATGAATGATTAAGGTTTTACATTGGTAAACATGAAAGTCAAAATGTTGCAAGTAAAAGAATACGGAGGACATATATTTTTACTTACACAGAAATCACAAAACGCGATCAAGGGAGAGTGTGAATATTGAAAAGTCAAACTGTGTCAAGTATTTTAGACGGGGGAAGTATATTTAGGAGCTTTCTTGGAGACTATGATTATTTGTAGAAAAGCATACTGTTTCCTATGTGAATTTTTGGAATACTGTTTTTTCCACTATAATCATTGACCTTTAAAGCATAGTAGAGGTATAGCTTCTCTCTACATGATTTCTCTTGTATTTTATGATATACGAGCTTAGATATCTCTACAACTTTCTCAGAGGCAGTATAACATATTGAAGAACTTGTTTTCCCTGTGTGATTTGGCTTGCTGACCAACTGTATCTGATCATGATATTCTATCCAATCCTTCGCTCGTTTTTCACCAGATACAATTAATAAGGGATCCGCAGCTGCAAGTTGAAATGGTTGGTGTCCCAAAAGAACACGTGTCTGGTCATGCATTCCACATGTACCACCTAACGTCACCCGACCAAACGTAATCCTGCACCTGTCTAATCAACTCTTCTAGATTTACGTTTTATCTATTCCCACTAAAAAGTTTTGCAATTTGTTTCCAGTGTTTCATTTGAGTTTCAGCACAATGTGTGTGGAAGATCTATATATGCGGAGGGCACTGTCGATGCAGCGCTTTTCCTTGCAAAGAAGGTAAACTGCTGTTTTTTTTTCTTTCCCTTTTTTCTGTTTGATTTTTCCTCCCTCTTGATTTAAAGAAATGTACTACCGGGTTATATAAGTTCAAAATTATTCTTAAACATGACATGTCGTTGAGAAGGAAAAGTGCTCTTATACTTGTATGCTCAATTAAGTATCTATTGAATTAGAAAATTTGTCAAAAAAAAAACCTTTTAAAATGTCCATTTTGCGAAAAACAACCTTATAAAAGTTTTTTTTGTTACTACATCCTTTAACTTCAACTTCTTTGCGAGATGGGGGGAATAAGAGGAAAAAGGTGGGTCAATGTCGGAAAGTGACGATCAACACCGGAAAAGAAGTCCGAGGTTTCATTCGGCAAGAAAAATGAAGTTAAAGGTGGTAAGTGACAAGAAATTTTTTTATAAGGTTTTTTTCGCAAAGTGGACATGTTATAAGGTTTTTTCTAACAAATTTTCCATTGAATTCAATTACTAGTTTGGGTGCAAGGTTTTTGGTATAGTGAAATATGCTTACCTGTTATGATGGTGATGCAAGGATGGAACTAGGAAATAGGATGTTATTGGAGTTTGTTATGTGGACGGATTAGGACTTTGGGTTTAATGACCTGAATGAAATAGGTCAATCTATAAATTTGGGAACAGTTTGTCTTAATAGATCAATATGTAATTTGGATCCGATTCAGTCATTACAAAATTCAATTTTCTGGCATGAAAATAGGTTGCTTATCTTCAATTTCTCTCTGATGATGATGTTGTGTGACCCCTGAGAACTAAAACAGCGAATTTAAGTACAGGTTCAATCCAAGGCTCCAAAACGGATCTTCAATATGATTGATGTCTTGCGTGAAGGCAAAGATGCGATGATTTGTCCGGGAGGGTTGCAGGCACTTGAGGAAAAAAAATTAAATTTTGTTCTACTGTCTGACTGACTTCTACATCACTTTTGTGTACTCCTGGATCATTTCAAGAACTAGATATTTTTGTAGCACAGTGTAGGATTATAGAGACAAAGAACTACTTCCTCCGTAACGAAATAAGTGCAACAAATGCCCTTGGCACGAACTCCTAGAGAGAAAATGGCAATTGTAGATTAAGAGGTGTATTAGGAAAAAAGGAGGAGAGAGAAGATTACATAATCAAATCCCACCTTCATCAACAACCACCATGCCAACCACACTTTCACCACCCACCACTACACCAATCGCTGCCTTCACCATTGCCCCTTAACTGAAACAACCACCACATTCATTGGCCACCACCAAGGCACCAACCAAATAAAAAAAACCCACAAAATTCAAACAAGACAAAATTTGATCTAAGAACCATTCGAACAACAAGTAAAACTCCAAAATCCTATCTAAGAACCAATCAAAAACTTGAAATTCGAGCAGAATTTTGAGCATCCCAACCCCAAAACATGAACATTAGATCTAAGAAAAACACAAAAAAATCAAGCATCCCAACCCTCAGAATTGAACCCAAAACCAAGAAAAATAAAACCTCGACCCAAAAATCATCTTCAACAACAAATAATCTACAAGAAGAAAACGAAATTAATCCACATGGAGCAAACTAGTAAATCGAAGAAATACAAGAAAATCAAATAAATGCAAAAGAAATTTGACCATTACCGGCGGTTCGTTTGGGGTTGATGATGCTTTCAACGGTGGTGGTTGAAATCGGCGGTTGGAATGATGTGGATGGGTGTGTTGCTGGTTGTTGTTGTTGCTTGTTTGTTGTGATTGATGCTGCTGATTCGTTTAGGGTTAATGATGCTTTCAGTGGCAGTTGGTGAGAGGTAGTGTGTGGTGGTTGGCGCTCGAGTTGTAGGTGTTGGTGATTTAGTGGTTGTGGTTGGTGATCGAGTGGTGGGGTTAGTGTTGGTGGTGGGGTTAAGAATGGTGGTGATTGGTGGTTGGTTGATAATTAGGCGGGGGTTATTAATGATATTAGGTTTATTTAGTAATATAGATTTGGTTATGTATAATTAGCTTTTACATTTTCTAATTGGGGTTGTCTTGGTCATTTTGTTACAGTCTAAAATGACAAATGTTACAGTTATTTTGTTACGGTGAAAGTAGATATTTTGTCCCATATCATGGCATTTTTGTAAACTTTTAGTAACTTGGTACAATATTGTAGTCATTTGATATGATAGGATGGCTAAGTGGCCTATGTGATCTGTACCATGAACACCTCAGTTAAAATCATAGTTTTTTTTTTTCTTATCAAAGATAATTTATACTTGTGCAAAATAGGATTGTTTCCTAGAATCTATAAGTACTCTCCTCATCGCCCTGCATATCGATTAATGTCTGCAAGGTGCCATGGTTAGTTAAGTGGCTTGATTATGTGAAATCGAGGGAGAAGTAATCCAAATATTGATAAAGCCATGGTAATTTGCAAGGTAACATGTATTTTTCATTAAAGCAGCTAAAATTTTCCTAGTCTCTCGCACAAAAAGAGGTAATGGGTTTGTTTGACAATAGCTTTTGAACTAGCACTCAAGAGAAAGTTTTTGGGGTGAGAGAAAACGAAGGTGCTTGTGATGTTGGGTTTGCTTCTAAAGCTTCTTGATGTCTTTGGCGACATCAACGACGATGGTTGTCCTAGTCCTGGTGGTATTTGTGACAGCTGTGTCATCCAATGATCGAAGAGAGAACATCCACATGACCCACCATTCGAAAAAAAAAGAAACGGAAAAGGAAAAGGAAAGAGCACGAAGGATGTGAGGACAGGGAAGAAGTAACAATAAGAAGATGAATTAGTATGTTTTGGGATGAGATTGGGTAAGTTTTGGGGAAGCCTTCTAGCTAACTCGCACAAAATTGGGTAATATTTTGGGATGAAATTAAACCGAGCAAATTTGCAACAATAGATTAGGAAGAGGGAGAAGAGGATGGTAGTCATGGATGAAGCTCTTCAATTGATTGCTAAATAATTGGGAATTTCAAGGTTTTGGTTTCGTGTTCTTACCAGAGAAAATTACTGGAGGAAAAAACTGCAATACAGTAATAAAGTGGATGTGGGGTCCAAGGAGTTTATCACAATTCACAAAGGAAATAAATGGGTAATATATTAAACACAAATTTCGGTGGGATTAACATGTGCGGATTTAGTTTTGGAGGGTGATGCTAGGTAGACGGGCATTGATGGATGTGACATTAATGAACATGTGTGGATTTAATTTTGGAGGGTGATCTTAGGTAGATGTGCATTGATGGATGTGGCATTAATGAACAGTAAATTAGAAACAAAATTAAGGACAATGATTTACGCAAAAATTTTACCCAAAAGAGAAACGATGCATCTATTAGGAAACATCTATAAAAGAAATACTCCCTCCGTCCCATATTATAGTGCCTGATTCCATTTTTACGCGGTTCTTAAGATGAATAGAATCTATAGTAATGGAACTATAGTTAATTGAAACTGTATTAATGCATTTGTTTTAAAAAAAAGGAAAAAGATTGGATATTGCTGATTTACAAGTTCAGTCGAGAATTTGAAGAGTTTTTCTTCTTTTTGTCAGCTGGTTTACATTAATACAGCTCAACCAAAGGCTAAAATACGTTTAATACAGTGCACCAATCCAAATAAACATAAACTAACCAATGATATTGCTTCAATTTTTTTTCAACCAATAGGATTACAAGAATTGAGAGTACATGGATTACTCCTTTAATCCAAATAAACATAAACTGACCAATGACATTGCTTTATTTTTTTTTCTTCAACCAATAGGATTATAAGAATTGAGAGTACATGGATTACTCCCTTAATCCAAAAACAAGGTAGAAAAAAAATTCGTTTTTCCCTCCATAAACTGAAGACTGTTGGGTTCTAACCACTATAAATACAGAACCAACACTCTCTACTCATTTCATCCATCAATTTGCAAAGGAAAAAAACAGAGAGAAAAAAAATTAAACACCTTTAACGATCCACTGCTTTATTGCTTGTTCTTTTCATGGCTTCAGACTGGAATTTGAACGATGCTTGGTGTCCATACATGGACGAAGAAATGGTGCTTGGTAATGATAATGGGGACTTTGAAGATCCGGTTGGTTTCCCATTGGATCTCAATGTTGAACCATTTTATTCAACCATGAATGCAAAAGAAGACAAGAGCAACCAAAGACCACAAGAGCAACCAAGCACCGTAAGAAGGACTCAAGAATGTTAGTCATCATAAGCGGATCAAGCTCAAGCAGGTGACAAAGCAGCTTAAAGTGCTGTTGTTTATGATGAACAGAGCCAAAGAGGGGAACTTGCAATATGGCTCAATCAAAGCAGCTTCCATAGAATTCAACATTTCTGTGAGATGTGTTAGTGGTATTTGGAACTCAGCAAAGAAACACACATAAACAATGCTGAAAGAGAGTGTGTTAACCAAGATGCACATGTGTGGCAGAAAAAGAATTCAAGTACCAGTTGATAGCATCACAAGTTTGGCAATGGGCCAAAGATTATGTATTAGGGACTTAGCAGGAATGCTGCAAGTTTCCACAAGCACATCCATAGGATGATAAAGAGGGGACATATCAGGCCTCACACAAATCCCCCGCACCCGTGTTTAAAGGAGCCCAACAAGAAGACAAGACTTGAGTGGATACTTAAATTGTTAATGGGAGACAACCCATTGACAATGAGAAAATATTACCCAATGTATGACTTTGTGTATTTGGATGAAAAGTGGTTCTACTTATCAAACAAATGACAAAGGGTGTACTTGGCACAAAATGAAAGAGGCAAATGTAGGGCCGCATCTTCAAGCAAATTCATACCAAAGGTGATGTTCACCGTGGGTGGTTGGTAGGCCAAGGTACAATGAAGATGGTGAGTGTACCTTTGATGGTAAGATTGGGATTTTCCCATTTACCTATCAAGAAGTCGCTAAGAGGTCTTCAAAGAATAGGCCAAAGGGGACTATGGTTACTAAAACTCGTTGAATATGTGAATTTGTGAATCGAGAGTCACAAGGCAAATGCTAATTGAACAAATTATTCCAAAGAATCAAAGCCAAATGGCCACAAGATGATGGTGGACCAAAGACCATTTTCATCCAACAAGACAATGCAAAAGCGCACATTACGCAGAGGACCCCGAATGGCAACAAGTTTATCAACAAGATGGGTTCACTTTCATCCTACTTCAACAACCACCAAATAGTCCAGATCTAAACATCTTAGATTTGGGTTTTTTCAGTCTATTCAAGTCCCTAATGCACAAAAAATGCCACAAGATGTGGACAAGATGTTGGAAGTCGTCCATGAAGCATACCATGAACTTGATCACAAAAACGCTTAGCAATGTATGGTACTCTCTACAATTTGTGATGAATGAAATCTTAAAATGTGGGGGTGGGAATGACTATGATATACCACATGTCAACAAGACAAAAATGCAAAGTGAGGGCAAGCTTGAAGACCAAGTGACTGCACCTATGTGGGCAGACAGTGAAGCATGGGAGAAGGTAATGAATGGGGCATCAAGTTCAAACATCAATTAGGAAGTTCGATTGAAGTTTAGGTTTTTTTTTTTCAAATCCAAAGAGAATACAAGTGAGTTTTTTTTTTTTTCGCCTACTAGAATGCAAGTGAGTTTTTAATTTCAAATTCAAAGAGAATGCAAGTGAGTTTGTAATTTCAGTTTATTTGTAATTTCAATTATGTTGTTTAAGTTCAAGTTTAAGTAATGTTAAGTTTTCAATTTCAAGTAAGTTTTCAATTTCACTTACTTACGGTTTTCAAACACAGAAGATAATTTGTGAATCAGAAAGTTACAAAAACAGTACGTAACAAAAATAAAAAATAAAAACAGGAAGTAAATTGTGAAAATGTAATGAAATTATTTGGATGATCATGTTGTCATTGTAATCTCAGGAGTCCCCATTCAACAATTATGCAATTCTCATGTTCAATTCAATCCACAATTGGTGGCTTAAGAGTGTTAAGATCAAAAATTGGTTATAAGAATTGATATGTTATGAATAATGAATCCTCATCATTGATTACATTTTTTTTCCAAACTTACCAATACAAAAATCCATAAGGGGACAAAATTTATACTCAAGCCACCCACAATAAGATCATCCAACATAAAATTATATACATATTCACAAAACATCAACATAAAATCTTCAAAAAACACATTAGAACAAATAATCATCCACATAAATTCATGTTGAAATCAAACAACATTATTAATATTGAAATACATCTTCAAAACATCAAAATTAAACACAAACAAAGAAGAAAAATAAGTAGAAACAGATACCTAGCAACTCATTATATGACACTTACACGCCTCAACAAAGATGATTCTCGCGTCACTTAGATCACCAAGTGAACGCCTCAACAAGATGGTCAACAGCAGGGGAACTTGATTTAGCATTTTTTTCCTTACCATCATTCTTTGAAACCAGCAAATCATCATCATCATCATCACTGATTATAATCACATCTGTAACTTGATTCTCGCATGCAACATCATCTTTTTGTTCACCAACCACCTCAGTACTTGTATCATTTTCAAGATACCTAGCACTGTAGCTATGAATCCCTTGACAATCCGGCCCCAAATCGTAATTTGGATAATCAGAACATGAGTAAGTATCACTTGGGACATCATCTTTGGAAGTATGTGAAAATCCGTAACTCATTTCAAAAGTGAGCAACAAAAAGCGTTTTTTGTTTTAGAAAACCGAAATATTGTTATCAGATCTGAGAAATTTCAATTGAAAAAGTTGAAACCCTAAAATCAGATCTGAAAAAAAAGAGATCTTGTAGGCTTTAAATATGTTTGGAATACGAAACAAGGTTGAAAACTTTTTTTTGGTAAAAAACAAACATACCTCTGTATCTGAAATGGTGAGCACAACTTGATCATCGAAAAATTGAGAATTCTTCATACCTTACCCTAATTTAATTGATTGAAACAGATCTGAACAAGAAATGAAAAAATTTTGCACCGAAACCTAGAGCCAAATTTAAGACATTCATGCATTTTTAGGGTTCAGATGAACAATAATGATTGAAAAGTTAGAATGTATATTGTTGAGTTTTTTTTTGAGGGGATGTATATTGTTGAGTTAAAAAAAATTAAAATGTATAATTATTGTTCTTAAGTTTAAATAAGTTTAAATACATATCTTTCATATTAGTTTGTTGTACCCTATGTTATTCAATTATCTTTTTTTCTTTTTGAATTTGTTGATAAATTGTTCTTTAATATTTAGAATTAAATTTTGATTTGTTGTTGGTTTGTTCTTCATATTTTAGTCTGAATTTAAATCTATTGTTATGATGGATGAAGTGACTTTGAAATTTTGGCATGGTGGTTTACTTGTGAATAATACAATAGGTGCTTAGATTATGAGGGTGGAAAAGTTAAGACTTACAAGGTAGACCTGAATGAGTTGTGTTATTGAGATTTAGTTGACTTAGGTAAGAAGTGTGAGGATTATGACAAGATTTAGGGTGTTTATTATTTGGCCCCAGGATTAAGTTTGGTCAATGGATTACGAAAGGTGTATGTTGATAATGAGGTATTAGAGATGGCTGAATTAGCAAGAAAGTATAGGTGTATTGTAGTGTTTGTTTGTCATGGAATTAACCTACTAGTGTTGCATCCCACTAAGCCACCAGTTACACATATTTCCAGCCTACCATGTCCAAATTGACAACAAACACAACCACTCTACCTCTGATCTCTTCTCAACTTTTTGACATAAACAATCCAGAAAACTGATGTAGATTCATCAAGTACTTATGATTGGATTGATCTAAGGCCAGAAAGTCCAATATCCTACAGTGCCTTAATCGATTATCACTGTGATGATACTGATGTGAGTGACCCTAATTATCATCCCGAAGGAGATGAGGTATTTGGGGGGAGGCCAATCGTAAGAGAGTAGCGATGATGATGTAAGGATCTTGATGATGAGGATGATGATGTGAGTAAGGATCTTGATGATGATGCGTAACAACGATATGAGAGTGAAATAGTTCAAGAAGATTTGGCTAATAAAGGAGATGAGTCAGAGAATAGTCATGGAGTTTAAGGTAGCTTTGTCATTTTTTTTCATGTTAAAGGATTAAGCTTATCTTGCATTCATGCTATGTGTGTGAGCAGTTATGTTCCAACTCATCTGATTCACTCACATGTTAAATGTAAATTCTCTTTCTTCTTCTTTTTCTTTTCCTATTGATTTGATTTGAATGTTAAAATTCTTGCATTGAAGTTATTCAATTTGTGTGTAGAGTTTTGATAGGAGAGATGGTTGTGACAAAAAAAAATGAATGAAGAGGAGTTGCTCCAAGCTACTAAACAAAGTTGGCCAATGTAGTATATTGGAGTACCCTAAGCTAAAGGGCTTTGATTCATTGAGGTCTCTTTTTCATTTGATTTTTATTTATTTATTTTTCATTTTTGGTGTTAACATTCCTGTACATCTTCCACCTCGCCCTCAAGACTCTTTGTGAACAAATTGATTATGGCTAATTAGAGGATAATATTAGTTGTTGTAGGAGTGTCTAACAAGTTCACTTTACTTGACAAAAGAGGTGAAGTTGATCATATGAAACATGAGCTTTCGAGGAGGTTTTTTTTTTTACAACGAGAAATCGTGCATTAATTAAAAGCGGAAGTACAGCCTAATGCTAATACAACCAAATCTAAACCAAATAAACAAGCCTAAATGAGCTTGATGAGCTCGTACATTCCAGCTAAAACTAAAAGAAGTAAAACTAATACAAAAACGCTTAGGAAGGGGGGGGCGTCGTCGGTCGGTGCTTGTGATGGTGGATTCGAATCTCTAATGCCGATGGAAGTGGTAGTACAAGCTAATGATGTTCACGATTCGGACAACGAACAACCAACGGCGAGCATCGCTTCTCGCCGCATGAGTAATCCCAACAATATGCTATCGCTTGGGATTCTGGGCTCATGATCTTTTGTGGTGACTTATTACTCTCGCTCGAGAGTATTTTAGGTTTCTCCATGAGGTAGGAGAAACGCAGATGAGTGGGCGTGCTGAAAACCCCTAGATGCAACTGGGCTGACGCCTTCAGATTTGAAGTTGTCAAGGCAAGGACCATTATGATCAATGCCAAGCTAGAAAGAGAGCCAAATAAGTGGAGCTCTCGAACACTCATCCGGTTTGCAAAACCGGAAAACATAAGTCCCAACCATGAAAACCTATCATCGCCTCGTCCGTGTTCACGAACTTCTTGAGTCATCTTGTCCCTCGCACACATATTCCCAAAAATCGACATATACTACCGCAATAACCTTGAACCACCAAACCCGACCCAACTAACAAACACTTGTCGATGGCCACAACGAACCACGAACAACATCTTTAGCAACTCGGAAACAATGCACTCCTATTATTCGGAGATTTAACACGCATTTTAAGAAAAAACCCGACATAACTAATTGGAAATTCCAACAACCAGGGGGAGGGAAGCCCGAAACTAACAGGGGGGAAGTGGAAGGGGAGCCCGACACTAACTCGGGGGAAGGGGATAGGGGAGCCCGAGACAAAAACAAAGGGAGGGGAAGGGGAAGCCCAAAACAACCATAAAACTAAATAAGGAACTCGTGCTTACCAAACACGAGGACGACGGCGTGGACGGGGACTATGCATGCATACAAATCGACAGACGACGGGGAGGGGGGAAGACCGACCACGCAAAACCCGATAAACTAACCACGTAAAACCCGATATTCGAAGGTAACGGGGAGCGGAAACACAGGGGAACCACCCTCGAAGACAGAAAAAAGGGGAGGGGAAGGGGAAGGGTGCGGCGACGTAAAAAACAGGAAGAAACCGGGAGGGGGAAATTGAAACCCTATCCTACGGGGATAACAAGACGCGGGACGACGGAGAGAGACAGGGGGTGGGGGGGGGACACGTGGGGAGGGGGAAGAACACGGGGAGATGAACTACGCAGGGGAGGGGGGACGGATACAAAGGGGGGTGGGGGACGCGACGAAAAACACAAACTAAAGGGGATGGGGGAAGGGACACCGACGAAAGACGAAGAAAAAGACCGGAGGTAGGCTCGCCGGCACCCCCCGCGGCCACCCTGCCCGCTCGGGCGGTGGGGATCTATTGGTTCTCTAGGGTTTGTGTCTTGGGGGCCGACCTTGAGAGAGAAAAGTCTAGGGTTTTTTGTTTAGTTTCTCGAGGACGTTTTGTGTTAAGGTTTTAGAGTATTCAGAATGGATATTGATTTTGGAAAAGTTGAGTTTCTATGGCAACCAAAGAACTTGGTTTCATTATCAGATTAGTATTAACCATTAGTTTCATTATCAGATCAGTATGTAGCTTGTCATGAGAAGCAACTAATAACGAGGCTTCAAAGTCATTGCCAAGACACAAGAAAAGGAAGGGCCAACATCATAAATTTTCTCATGCAATGCATTGATGCCATTTTCTGGAGGTAATTACTAGTTTATATTCCTTTGTAAAAGCTCTAATATAATATCTAAAAACTACATAAAATTATATAGTAAATTTAAAATTTTATTTAAACAATCTGTAAAAGCCAAGAAAATATGTCCACACGGTCGGGATTAACAAATGGTCTCAAGCACCCGAGATACGTTACAAGTCATTCCGGCTCCCCTAGGAAGGTTTTGGGAGAGAATTATGAATGGACTCCGGAGGAGTCCAAAAATACTACCAAAACAACCAAAATTGAAGCTTAATACACTCTTTCGAAAGTTCCGAGGGTCCAGGCACCAGAGGTCATGGGATGCCTCTTAGGGACATAGGAGGTCATTCGAAAGGACTCCCATGGCTTGGAACGAATATATGAATGCTTTTACTGCCATTTCGGGGAAATTTTAGGTTGCACGAGAATAGTATAAATGGGGTATTTAGAGGCTTTCTAAGGCAACATAAATGGTCCCAAGCACTCGGCATACGTTATAAGTCATTCCGGCTCCCCTAATAAGATTTTGGGAGAAAATTATGAGCGGGCTCGGATGAGTCCGAAAATGCCCCAAGAACAACCGCAATTAGGTTATAATACACGCTTTTCGAAGTTCGTGGGGCCCGGGCACCGGAGGCCATGGGATGCGTCCTAGGGACATGGGAGGTCATGCTAAAGGACTTTCATGTCTTGGAACGACTATATGAATGCTTTGACGGCCGTTTCGAGGCATTTTTAGGTAGGACGAGAAAAGAATAAATAGGGTATTTAGAGGCTTTCTAACGCAATACAAGTGGTCCCAAGCACCCGGGATACGTTGCAAGTCATTCCGGCGGTCTAAGAAGACTCAGGAGAAAATTATGACCGGGCTCAGAGGAGTCCGAAAATGCCCCTATAACGTACCACAATTGAAGGTTATAATACATGCTCTTCGAAATTCCCGCGCCCGTGCACCGAGTCCATGGGATGCCTCTTAGAGAAATGGGAGGTCATTCGAAGGGACTCCCATGCTTGAAACAGATATATGGATGCTTTTAATACTATTTTGGGGTATTTTTGGGTTGCACGAGAAAAGTGTAAATGGGGTTTTTAGAGGATTCTAAGGCAATGCAAATGGTCCCAAGCACTCGGGAGACTTACAAGTCATTTCGGCGCCCTTTAGAATGTTTTGCAAAAAAATTATGACCGGAATTAGAGGAGTCCGAAAATGCCACTAAAATGACCTAAATTGAAGGCTCTAAACTTCTAATACAAGCTTTTCGAAGTTCTAGCGGCCCGGGCACAAAATTCCATGGGATGCCTCCTAGGGACGTGGGAAGTCATTCGAGAGGACTCCCATGGGTTGGAACAGATATATGAATATGAATACTTTCATGGCCATTTCAGGGAAATATTGGGTTGAACGAGAAAAGTCAAATGGGGTATTTAGAGGCTTTCTAATGCAACGCAGATGGTCCCAAGCACAACGAATACATTACAAGTCATGCCGGCACCCTAGGAAGGTTTCAGGAGAAAATTATGATCGGGCTCGGAGAAGATCAAAAATGCCTCCAAAACAACCAAAATTAAATGTTATAATACACTCTTTCGGAAGTTCCCGGGGTCCGGGCACCAGAGGCCATGGGATGCCTTCTAGGGACATGGGAGGTCAATCGAAAGGACTCCCATGGCTTGGAACGAATATATGAATGCTTTTACGGCCATTTCGGGGTAATTTTAGGTTGCACGAGAAAAATATAAATGGGGTATTTAGAGGCTTTCTAAGGCAAAACAAATGGTCTTAAGAACCCATGATACGTTACAAGTTATTCGGCTCCCCTAAGAAGATTTCGTGAGAAAATTCGAGCCCGGTCATATTTTTCTCCCCGAAACGTTCATAGAGGTGTCGACATGACTTGTAACGTAGCCCGGTGTGCTTGGCACCATTTGTGTCGCCTCAAAAAGCCCCTAAACACCCCCATTTATTCATTTCTCGTGCAATCGAAAATTGCCCCGAAATGAACGTAAAAGCATCCATATATTCGTTCCAAGCCATGTAACTCCTTTCCAATAACCTCCCATGTCCCTAGGAGGCATCCCATGGCGTCCAGAGCTCGGGCATCAGGAAAGTGCGAAAACGTGTATAACCTTCAATTTTGGCTGATTTTGGGGTATTTTGGGACTTCTCCAGGCCCCGGTCATCTTTTTTTTCACCCGAAACGTTCTTAAAGGTGCTGACATGACTTGTAACGTAGCCTCGGTGCATGGCACCATTTGCGTTGCCTCAAAAAGCCTCTAAACATCCCGTTTATTCATTTCTCGTGCAACCTAAAATTGTCCTGAAATGAACGTAAAAGCATCCATATAATCATTCCAAGCCATGGGACTCCTTTCCAGTGACATTCCATGTCCCTAGGAGGCATCCCATGGCGTCCAAGCCATGGGAAAACATGTATTATAACCTTCAATTTTGGCTGTTTTTGGGGTATTTGGGACTTCTCCAGGCCCGATCATATTTTTCTACCGAAACGTTGTTACGGGTACCGACATGACATGTAACGTAGCTGGGGTGCATGATACCATTTGCGTTGCCTCAAAAAGCCTCTAAACACTCCCATTTATTCATTTCTCGTGGAGCCTAAAATTGTCCAGAAATGAACGTAAAAGCATCCATATAATCATTCCAAGCCATGGGACTCTTTTCCAGTGACATCCCATGTCCCCAGAAGACATCCCATGGCGTCCGGAGCTCGGGCCCGGGAAAGTGCGAAAACGTGTATTATATCCTTCAATTTTGACTGTTTTTGGGGCATTTTAGATTATTCCGGGCCCGGTCATATCTTTCTCCCGAAACATTCTTAGGGTGCCGACTTTACTTGTAACGCATCCCGGGTGTTTGGCACCATTTGTGTTGCCTCAAAAAGCCTCCAAACACTCCATCTATTTTTTTCTCGTGCAACCCAAAATTGCCCCGAAATGGACGTGAAAGCATCCATATAATCGTTCCAAGCCATGGGACTCCTTTCCAATAACCTCCTATGTCCCTAGGAGGTATCTCATGGCGTCCGAAGCTCGGGCCCGGGAAAGTCCGAAAACGTGTATTTATAACCTTCAAATTTGGCTCTTTCTGGGGTATTTTGGGAATTCTTCATGCCCGATCTTATTTTTCTTCCGAAACGTTCTTAGGGGTGCCGACATGACTCGTAACATAGCTCGGGTGCTTGGCACCATTTGCATTGCCTCAAAAAGCCTTCAAACACCCCCATTTATTCACTTCTCGTGCAACCCAAAATTGCCCCGAAATGAACGTAAAAGCATCCATATATCTGATAAATCATATTTACATATAGTTTTAAGGTGCATTTAGGTTGCATTTTAGAGTTTAGATTCATATTTAGGTTCATTATTGCATCATATTCTTAAGTTATGTTATTCTACTCCTATTCGGTATGTTTTCTTGTTTTTGATGAATTTCAGGTAATGAGAACGTATTTGGAGTATATTTAGCTGAGCTTGAGGATAGGAGCACTTGGAAATAAGCTACGATGCATAAGGATAGTATGGATACGTCTTAGTACGAGTTTGAGCGGAAAATCATTAGAAGAAATGTGAAAAAAGAGTCATGTATACTCTTCTGACCATAACTTTTGATGTGCTTCTTAGAATCAAGAAATTCCAGTTGGGTTGGAAACTAGACTTGAAGGGCTTTCCAACGATAGGTCACACACCCCAAATGGACTTCTGGTTCGAGAGATACAGCCTTCGCAAGTTGACGCAAAAATCACTGTTTTCCCGCCCGGGCGAAATGAAATTTTCAGGCATGTTAGCCCGGTCAACCGGGCGAGAAAGGAGCCAAAATCGCTTGCGCGCCCGACCACCGGGCGGATTTGCTGTTCTGTCGTAGCTCCTCAATCACCGTCGCCCGACCGGGCGGATTTCGCCCGGTCGACCGACCGGGCGGTTTCTCGAGACGGGTTTATTTGTTTTTTTAGCCGGTTTTGTAAAAACTATAAATATGTCTTCTCTCTCTCCCCAAAGAAGAACCTCTCTTTTTCTGACGTGATATTTTTGTATTCTTAGGTTTAGCTTTAGTTTCCTTCTTCCTTTTCTCTCTAGTTTTTCATGGCAAACCCTAGTTTATCTTTTCTTCATTAATTCATGAGTTTATAATTTTCATCTCTTTTCTTTCATTGATTTCTTTGATCATGCTTTTCTTTGTAGATTTAAATTTCTTTATTTATTTCATGATTGAGTAGTTTATATTCTAGGGTTTGGGAATCCATGTTTATATGCTATGATTCTTTATTAATATTTATTAATGGTTTGATTAGTTATTGATATTTCTAATTGATTAGTGTTTTTATTGTTAATCTTGCAATATGATCAACTGTCTGATTAAATATTGCTAATATCGAGTCATAGATCGAGAGATAGTACTCTTTAGAGGCTTACCTACAATTAGCAAATCTGATTATGTTGAGCGACCGTACTAGCATATGTTGATTTGAGAGCGTTAATGCCCGACCATAGGATTAACATGTGCTCTAGATATCTGATTAAGTGAATCATTGATGATATTTTGATAGATTATAGTTATGAACATGCTGAACCATTGCCCTAGATCCTTTCTAGCTTGATTTTCGTAGTTTGATTAGTTTAGAACTTTAATTCATTATTCCTGATCTTGTTTAGGTTCTCCATGCATTAGAAACTAAATTAAAACAACCATCTCTCTGTGGATTCGACCCAACTTACCCTACTACATTGTTAGCAGGTTTTGCAGGAATTATTTTTGACAGGTGTACGACAGCCTATCAATATTCGTTCCAATCCATGTGACTCCTTTCCAATAACCTCCCATGTCCCTAGGAGGCATCCCATGGCGTCCGAAGCTTGGGACCCGGGAAAGTCTGAAAATGTGTATTATAACCTTCAATTTTAGCTGTCTTTGTGCATTTTGGGACTTCTCCAGGACCGGTCATATTTTTCTCCCGAAACATTCATAGGGGTGTCGACATGACTTATAACGTAGCCCGGGTGCATGGTACCATTTGCGTTACCTCAAAAAGTCTCTAAATACCCCATTTATTCATTTCTCGTGCAACCTAAAATTGCCCCGAAATGAACGTTCCATATATTCGTCTCTAAGCTACAATATATTAGTTCCAAGCCATAAGACTCCTTTCCAATAACCTCCCATTTCCCTAGGTGGCATCCCATGGTGTCCGGAGCTTGGGCCCCGGGAAAGTCCAAAAACGTGTATTAACCTTCAATTTTTGCTGTTTTTGGGGCATTTTGGGACTTCTCGGGGCCCAGTCATATTTTTCTCCCGAAAAATTCATAGGGGTGCCGACATGATTTGTAACGTGGCCCAGGTGCTTGGCACCATTTGCATTGCCTCAAAAAGCCTCTAAACACTCGATTTGATCATTTCTCGTGTAACCCAAAATGGCCCTGACACGAACGTAAAAGCATCCACTTATTTGTTAGAAGACATGGAACTCCTTTCCCCTGACCTCCCAAGTACCTAGGAGGCACCCCATAGCGTTCGGAGCTCGATTTTGACTGTTTTTGGGCCATTTGGGACTTCTCCGAGCCCAATCATATTTTTCTCCGGAAACATTTTTAGGGGTGCCGACATGACTTGTAACGTAGCCCAGGTGCTTGACACCATTTGCGTTGCCTCAAAAAGCCTCTA
This sequence comes from Beta lomatogona, assembly GCA_947646795.1. Taxonomy (NCBI): domain Eukaryota; kingdom Viridiplantae; phylum Streptophyta; class Magnoliopsida; order Caryophyllales; family Amaranthaceae; genus Beta; species Beta lomatogona. The sequence continues at coordinate 167,878 of CANSNZ010000231.1, forward strand.
AACACCTCATTTATTCATTTCTCATGTAACCCAAAATTGCCACGAAATGAACGTATAAGCATCAATATAATTGTTCCAAGCCATTGGACTCCTTTCCAATGACCTCCCATGTCCCTATAAGACATCCCATGGCGTCCAGAGCTCGGGGCTCGGGAACTGCGAAAAACGTGTATATATTCTTCAAATTTGGCTGTTTTTGGGGCATTTTGGGATTTTTCTACCGAAACGTTCTTAGGGGTGCCGACATGCTTGTAACGTAGCTCGGGTGCATGGCACCATCTGCTTTGCCTCAAAAAGCCTCTAAACACCCCATTTAATCATTTCTCGTGTAACCTAAAATTGCCCCGAAATGAACGTAAAAGCATCCATATATATTCGTTCCAAGCCATGGGACTCCTTTCCAATGACCTCCTATGTCCCTAGGAAGCAACCCATGGCGTCTGGAGCTCGGACCCCGGGAAAGTTCGAAAACGTGTAACCTTCAATTTTGGCTGTTTTTGGGGCATTTAGGGACTTCTCCAGGCCCGGTCATATTTTTCTCCCGAAACGTTCTTTGGGGTGCCGACATGATTTGTAACGTGGACCAGGTGCTTGGCACCATTTGCATTGCCCCAAAAAGCCTCTAAACACCCGATTTATTCATTTCTCGTGTATCCCAAAATTGCCCTGAAAAGCATCCATATATTTGTTAGAAGACATGGGTCTCCTTTCCCAAGACCTCCCAGCATGTCCCTATTTGGCATCCCATGGCGTCCAGAGCTCGAGCCCCTAGAAAGTCCCAAATCGTGTATTATAACTTTCAATTTTGGCTGTTTTTGGGGCATTTTGGGACTTCTCCGGGCCCAGCCATATTTTTCTCCCGAAACATTCTTAGGGGTGCCGACATGACTTGTAAAGTAGCCCGGGTGCTTGGCACCATTTGCGTCGCCTGAAAAAGCCTCTAAACACATTTATTCATTTCTCGAGTAACCTAAAATTGCCACGAAATAAACGTAAAATCATCCATATAATTGTTCCAAGCCATTGGACTCCTTTCGAATGACCTCCCATGTCCCTATGAGGCGTCCCATGGCGTCCAAAGCTCGGGCCTCGGGAAAGTGCGAAAACATGAATAACCTTCAAATATGGCTGTTTTTGGGGCATTTGGGGAATTTTCTAGGTCCGGTTATATTTTTCTCCTGAAACGTTCTTAGGGGTGCCGACATGACTTGTAACGTAGCCCGGGTGCTTGGCACCATTTGCGTTGCCTCACAAAGCCTCTAAATGCCCCATTTATTCATTTCTCGTGCAACCCGAAATGAACGTAAAAGCATCCATATATTCATTCCAAGCCATGGGACTCGTTTCCAATAACATCCCATGTCTCTAGGAGGCATCCCATGGCGCTCGGAGCTTAGGCCCCGGGAAATTCCGAAAACATGTATTTATAACCTTCAATTTTGACTGTTTTTAGGGCATTTTGGGACTTCTCCGGGCCCGGTCATATTTTGCTCCTGAAACGTTCTTAGGGGTGCCGACATGACTTCGAATGTAACCCGGGTGCATGGCACCATTTGTGTTACCTCAAAAACCTCTAAACACCCCCATTTATTCATTTCTCGTGTAACCTAAAATTGGCACGAAATGAACGTAAAAACATCCATATAATCGTTCCAAGCGATGTGACTCCTTTTCAATGACCTTTCATGTCCCTAGGAGGCATCCCATGGAATCCGGAGTTCAAGCCTCGGGAAAGTGCGAAAACGTGTATTATAACCTTCAATTTTGGCTGTTTTGGGGAATTTTGGACTACTCCGGGCCCGGTCATATTTTTCGCCCAAAACGTTCTTAGGGTGCCGACATGACTTGTAACGTAGCCTGAGTGCTTGACACCATTTGCGTTGCCTCAAAAAGCCTATAAACACCCCATTTATTCATTTCTCGTGTAACCCGAAATTGCCCCGAAATGAACGTAAAAGCATCCATATATTCGTTCCAAGCCATGGGACTCCTTTCCAATAACCTCCCATGTCCCTAGGAGGCAACCCATGGCGTCCGGAGCTTGGGCGCCGAGAAAGTCCGAAAACATGTACTATAACCTTTAAGTTTGGCTGTTTCTGGGACTTCTCCCGATCAGATCATAATTTTCTCTGGAAACATTCTTAGGGGTACCGACATGATTTGGAACGTAGCCCGGTGCATGGCACCATTTGTGTTGCCTCAAAAAAGCCTCTAAACACCCCCATTTATTTATTTCTCGTGTAACCTAAAATTGGCCCGAAATGAACGTAAAAGCATCTATATAATCGTTTCAAGCCATGAGACTCCTTTCCTCCCATGTGTCTAGGAAGCATCCCATGGCATTCGGAGCTCTATGCCCGGGAAATTCTGAAAACGTGTATTATAACCTTCAATTTTGGCTGTTTTTGGGGCATTTTGGGACTTCTCTAAGACCAGTCATATTTTTCTCCCGAAACGTTTTTAGGGGCGCCGACATAACTTGTAATGTTGCCTAGGTGCTTGGCACCAATTGCGTTGCCTCAAAAAGCCTCTAAACACCCCCATTTATTCATTTCTCGTGCAACCCAAAATTGCCCTGAAATCAACGTAAAAGCCATGGGACTTCTTTCCAATAACCTCCCATGTCCCTAGGAGGCATCCCATGGGGTTCGGAGCTTGGGCCTTGGGAAAGTCCGAAAACGTGTATGCCTTCAATTTTGGTTGTTTTTGGGGCATTTTGAGACTTCTCTGGGTCCAGTCTTATTTTTCTCCTGAAACGTTCTTAGGGCTGCGGACATGAGTTGTAACGTAGCCCGGGTGTTTGGCACTATTTACGTTGCCTCAAAAAGCCTCTAAACACCCCATTTATTCATTTCTCGTGCAACCTGAAATTGCTGATTAGGCTATATTTTATATATGATTTTTGCTCGTTATATTACTCTTTGGTATAAGTTATGAGTCTTATAATAGGCTTTTTTCTCATATTTTAACGTTTTAAGAGTTAAGTTTCTTGTGTTATAAAATTGATTTAAAATAATATGAAAAATGCGTTCAATAAATTACTTGCTTGATTCTAATACTACTTACACATGCTAATTTGGTTTACATAATATTTATAATACTAGTATGTGTTTATTATGCAAATATTTCATTATAAAGCCCATTACTCTATTGAATTATTTGTAGGTCAAATTTGGAAAATAAAGAAAAAGAAAAATAAAGAGGAAGTATGATTACACTACAGGAAGCATACCTTGGCTTATCAAATGTGCTGTAATGGGTTGAGCCCATTTTCTCATTACACCCCACCTAGCGTTTAAAAACAAGGAAATAGAGGAGTGCAGACACGGAGGATCAAGAATTGAAGAAAAAGACCTCCTGTTGAGCCAAAGAAAGGAACCAAAACCTAAACAAAAAGAGTAAAAGGGAGGAACGCAGAGCACGAGAGTAGAGAGACTCACAACAGATTGGAGACAGACGCAGCACAACAGAGGAGGAGATCAAGAGAACGAGAGCCGACGCTAGAGCAAGGCGAATGTTCATCTGATTCTTCATATGAATCTGGAGTTTCTTTCTCTCTTCTCTTAGTTTATGCTATTTAAATTTCGTTAGTACTATGTTTAATTTTAGATTTTTATTTTCAATTAGTTGGGTTAATTTAGTTGCGATGTCTAGCCAAATTTTTATGTTCTAGGACTAGATGTAGTCTTTTATTTTCTATCAATGATTTGAACTAAGTTGTTTGGATTGATTTATTTTTATTGCAATTTGATAATCTTGGTTTGTTTTCATATAATTGATTTGGCCAGTTGATTATATGTTTAAGATATTGGATTATTAGCGGAAGTGAAATTTCAATATTAGTTCGTGGGATTATTAAACGTCAAGTAGTATAATTTTAGGAATAGTTATACACTTTGGGTGGTCTTTTATATGAATTTCTTGTTCGTAATGGGTTTATATTAATTGTTATGACCACGGAAGTAGGCGTAAGATTAGTATAAATACACGTTTTCTACCTTGGAAAAGGAGATAATACTCCCTCCGTCCCAGAAAGATCTGAACACTTGTTGGGACACGTAGTTTAAGGTGATAAGTTGTGGTGTGGTTATCAAATGTTATTTTATTTAAAAAGTAGATGTGATAGGAGTTGGTGGGGTATTTTTTATTAGAGGAGAGAGAAAGTTGTGTAACTTTTTATTGATAAAAGGTGGAGTGTGGGCCAAAGATGTGTAAAAGAAATAATATATTAATGGTGGGACCATGCCAAAAATGGAAGTGTTCAAACTAATTTGGGACAAACATAAAAGGAAAGTGTTCAGACTATTCTGGGACAGAGGTAGTATATCATAGGATGTTCGATCATTGCAATACAGTAGTTTTTAATCCGACAACTAGTTTAATTTCATTGCAGAAAGTAATTGGCGAAATCTAAGTCCTAGAACTATCTCTCTCATATTTGGTTATACTTATTATCCGACCATTTTAGAATTAGAATTAGTTTAGTTTTTATCTTTAGTAGTTTAGTTTATCACCACCATTCTCTATTTCCGGATCGTCTAAATAATATTAGTGTCTCTTAATTTGGTAGTTGATTATACCTCCTTGTGGGAAACGATATCTTGCTTACCCTATACTTACTTTAATTGACACGTACACTTGCGGTATTTTAAGGTACTTTTAGGACCGACCAATTGCCCCGAAATGCACGTGAAAGCATCCATATATTCGTTTCAAGCCATGGGACTCCTTTCCAATAACCTCCGATGTCCCTAGGAGGCATCCCATGGCGTCTGGAGCTTGGGCCTGGGGAATGTCCGAAAACGTGTATTGTAACCTTCAATTTTGGCAGTTTTTGGGAAATTTTGGGACTTCTCCCATCCCGGTCATATTTTATCCTGAAATGTTCTTAGGAGTTCCGAAATGATTCGTAAAGTAACCCGAGTGCATGACACCATTTGCGTTGCCTCAAAAAAGCCTCTAAACACCCCATTTATTCATTTCTCATGTAACCAAAAATTTCCCCGAAATGAACGTAAAAGCATCCATATATATTCGTTCCATGCCATGGGACTCCTTTCCAAGGACCTTCCTCGTCCCTCGGAGGCAACCCATGGCGTCCGGAGCTCGGGCCCCGGGAAAGTCCGAAAACGTGTATTATAACCTTCAAATTTTGCTATTTTTGGGGCATTATGGGACTTCTTTGGGCCCGGTCATATTTTTCTCCCGAAACGTTCTTAGGGTGCCGACATGACTTGTAACGTAGCCCGAATGCATGGCTTCATTTGCGTTGTCTCAAAAAGCTTCTAAGCACCCTATTTATTCGTTTCTCGTGTAACCTAAAATTGTCTCGAAATGAACGTAAAAGCATCCATATAATCGTTCCAAGCCATGGGAATCCTTTCCAATGACCTCCCATGTCCCTAGGAGGCATCCCATGGCATCCGGATCTTGGGCCCCGGGAAAGTGCGAAAACGTGTATTATAACCTTCAATTTTGGCTGTTTTTGGGGTATTTTGGACTACTTCGGGCCCGGTCATATTTTTCTCCCGAAACGTTCTTAGGGTGCCGACTTGACTTGTAACGTAGCCTAGGTGCTTGGCACCATTTGCGTTGCCTCAAAAAGACTCTAAAGACCCCAATTATTCATTTCTCGTGCACCCCAAAATTGCCCCGAAATGAACGTAAAAGCATTGATATATTCGTTCTAAGCCATGGAGCTCCTTTCCAATAAACTCCCATGTCCCTATCAGGTCCCTGGGAAATTCCGAAAACGTGTATTATAACCTTCAATTTTGGCTGTTTTTGGGGTATTTTGGGACTTCTTTGGGCCCTGTCATATTTTTCTCCTGAAACGTTCTTAGGGGGTGCCGACATGACTTGTAACGCAGCCCGGGTGCTTGGCACCATTTGCATTGCTTTAAAAAGACTCTAAACACCCCATATTTTCATTGCTCGTGTAACCTTAAATTTCCCCAAAATGAACGTAAAAGCAACCATATAATCATTCCAAGCCATGGGACTCCTTTTCAATAACCTCCCATGTCACAAGGAGGCATCTCATGCCCTCCGGAGCTTGGGCCCTGGGAAAGTCCGAAAACGTATATTAGCCTTCAATTTTGGTTGTTTTTGGGGTATTTGGAACTTCTCCGGGCACGGTAATATTTTTCCCCCGAAACGTTCTGAAGGGTGCCGATGTGACTTGTAACGTAGCCCATGTGTTTGGTGCCATTTGCGTTGCTTCAAAATGCCTCTAAACACCATATTTATTCATTGCTCGTGTAACCCAAAATTTCCCCAAAATGAACTTAAAAGCATCCATAAAATCATTCCAGACCGTATGATTCCTTTCCAATGACCTCTCATGTCCATATAAGGGATCCCATGGAGTCCGGAGCTCGGGCCTCGGAAAAGTTTGAAAACGTGTATTATAATCTCAATTTTGGGTGTTTTTGGGGTATTTTAGGACTTCTCCTGGCCCGGGCATATTTTTCTCTAGAAACGTTCTTAGGTGTGCCGACATGACTTGGAACGTAGCCCGGGTGCATGGCACCATTTGCGTTGCCTCAAGAAGCCTCTAAACACCCCCATTTATTCATTTCTCGTGTAACCTAAAATTGGCACGAAATGAACGTAAAAGCATCCATATAATCATTCCAAGCCATGGGACTCCTTTCCAATGACCTCCCATGTCCCTAGGAGGCATCCCATGGCGTCCGGAGCTCGATCCTCGGGAAAGTGCGAAAACGTGTATTATAACCTTCAATTTTGGCTGTTTTGGGGCATTTTCGGTCATATTTTTCTCCCGAAATGGTCTTATGGTTGCCGACATGACTTGTAACGTAGCCCTAGTGCTTGGCACCATTTGCGTTGCCTAAAAAAGCCTCTAAACACCCCATTTATTCTTTTCTTGTGCAACTCAAAATTGCTCTAAAATGAACGTAAAAGCACTCATATATTCGTTCCATGTCATGGTACTATTTTCCAATAACCTCCCATGTCCTTAGGAGGCATCCCATGGCGTCCGTTGCTTGGACCTCGGGAAAGTGCGAAAACGTGTATCATAACCTTCAATTTTGGCTGTTTTTGGGGTATTTTGGGACTTCTCCTGGCCCCGATCATAGTTTTTCACCTGAAACGTTCTTAGAGGGGCCTACATGACTTGTAACGTAGCCTCGGTGCATGGCACCATTTGCGTTTCCTCAAAAAGCCTGTAAACACCCCATTTATTCATTTCTCGTGCAACCTAAAATTGCACCGAACTGAACGTAAAAGCATCCATATAATCGCTCCAAGCCATGGGATTCATTTTCAATGACCTCCCATGTCCCTAGGAGGCATCCCATAGCGTCTAGAGCTCGGGCCTCGGGAAAGTGCGAAAACGTGTATGATAACCTTCAATTTCCAATGTCTTTGGGGCATTTTGGGATTTTTTACGGGCCCGGTCATATTTTTAGCCAAAACGTTTTTATGGTGCCGACATGACTTGTAACGTAGCACGGGTGCTTAGCACCATTTGCGTTGCCTGAAAAAGCCTCTAAACACCCCATTTATTTATTTCTCGTGCAACTCAAAATTGCCCCGAAATGAACGTAAAAGCACCCATTTATTCGTTCCAAGCCATTGGACTCCTTTCCAATAACCTCCCATGCCCGTAGGAGGCATCCCATGGCGTCCAGAGCTTGGACCCTGGGAAAGTCCAAAAACGTGTATTGTAACCTTCAAGCCCGTCCCTGACATTTTGGAGGCCCTGGGGCGAACTAAGAAAATGGGCCCTCCCCAATGTCAACTATTATTGTTGATGTATACTTAATGGCCAAAGTTCGGTTGAATATGGGTTTCGTAACTCATGAAATTTGGATTCATTTTAGCTTACATTTTTTATAAGGTATCCACTGGATTAATGGTTAATTGGATGTATTTTTATGACTTGTCTTCCTAAATTAAGTCATATATTGCTTCTTAAATTTATCACGTCATCCTCTACATTGAGTTCTCAGTTGGAGCTTAGGTTTTGGATTACGAAATTGTGTAAGCCCTTTGGCCTTTTCGATTACTTCTTTAATATTTTTCTGGGTTTGAATTGTGAAAAAAAGGGAAATAATAGAACTCCTCACTTGTTTAACAGTTCCACTTTGCCATTTGCCTTTTTTTTATTAACATCTATATATTTGACTATCCTACTTTATTGATTTGTACAATTTTTGTAAAATAGAACATTTTGAATGTAATATACATTGAGATAAATTTAATAACATTTCATATTAACATTTATTTTTATACATTAGTAACTTCATAATCGAACTAGAGCAAAAGATCAATGTATAAACATAAAAATTAAACAATTATATAAAATGAAGGGGGTGTAAAATAGCAAAAGCATAGTTACTCTATATGAGAAGGAAAAAAAACCACTTACTAAAGCTTAAGTAGTTATTTAAGATAATTGGAAATAAAAGAAAACCAAAAACGGAAAAAATAAAAGGAAACTGAAGCTTTAAAATCATTGAAAACAAAAGAAAACCAAAAAGAAAAAATAGAAAGCTGAAAGTTAAAAAAGAAAACAAAAGAAAAGCAAAAACAAAAAATAGAAAGTGAAAGACAAAAAAAACTATACGGGTTAGAACCTGGGATGGACAAAATGCAAAGAAATCTATCAGTGACAACAAACCAAGGAGCTACCACTAATACTAGACAAATATAATGCAACGCATATTTATTTATCCTTATATAGCATATTGCAAAAACAGCAAAGGGCCTTTTCTCCCTGGGCCCTGGGCGGGCGCCCCTCCTGCCCAGGCTCAGGGACGGGCCTGGTAACCTTTAATTTTGGTTGCTTTTCACTTCTAGAAAAAACCACTTTTGCTACATTACAAATGCTTTAGTTGTTTAAACAACCCGAGCATTTGATAACCTTCCAAAAAAATAAAAAGTTAAAATTCAGAAATGCTTGGGTGTTGTTTTAAAAAAACCTGAGCATTGGACTATTTTAACTAACACTTTTTTCTCTATCCTCTTTCCTATATTTGTTCATTAGAATCCTTGCCCCTCTTTCTCTCTCCTCTTTTACACCTCCTCTTACTCATCCACCCTCCTCCTACTCAACCACCCTCCTCCCTCATCAAATGTCTTCCAACTCTCTCACCTCTTCCTCGTTGAGCACGCCGACAACACCAACACAGCCCCCATTTCTGCCCTCCTTCTTTCTCCTTATCCTTCTCCTTATCACCACCGTTGTTTTCATGCTAAAACCCCAAATTCGTTCGCAGAAGCTTTGATTTCGACTCAATCTCCCATTTCGAGGGTTTTCAGTTCCATTTTCACTCGCATTTTACGCCAATCTTCACTATTACAAGTAAGCGACTCGAATTTGTTTGTTCTTTTTGATTTCTGATTGATTTTGTTCGAAATCTGGAACCCTAGAAACCTAATTATGGCTTCTCGATTTTGCCTCTTTCCGTTTGATTTTTTTTTTTATGGTGATGACTATCTGCAATTGATTGTTAGTATTATCTTCGTTTTTCATCTTTTCGTTCGCAAAATTCATGTCGTCGTTGAACAATGATTATGAGGTACTCTTTATTTCTCTTTCTCTTTAATGGTTTATATTATTAGTTGAAAATTAGATGTGTGCATTTTGATGGTTTAGTTGAATATTGGATGTGTGAAATTTGGATGTGTGAATTTTGATGGTTTAAGTGAAAATTGGGTTTGTGAGTTTTGATGGTTTAAGTATAAATTGGGTGTGTGAGTTTTGACGATTTAGTTGTAAATTGAATGTGTAAATTTTCATGGTATGTGAAAATGAACGTGTTACACAAATTAATGATTACATACATAGGTGATTTTTAAGTACAATAAAAGAACAATGGATCATAATTATACAAAAACATGATTTTGATTGATAATGCAGCTAAACTAGAAGGGTGTCATTTGATCTGATGAGTTAGTGATTCCGTTAAGAGTTGAAATCAGATTTTAAGCTTAGCGACAACTAAAAGTATAATGACACATCTTCTATCTGAGATTTCTAGGTTAGCAACAACTAAAAAGTATAATTAACCAGCGCACTAAACTAGAATGGTTTCATATCTTGCAGTATTAGCACTTGAACATGAGAATCGGGAGTGAAAGGGTGGTAAGCCCTTTCATCTTCCACCCACATGTTGTGGGTTCGATTCTTATCGTGGGGTTTGAGGGCTTTGGGGTAGGTTGTATTTAGGTACCCTGTGAGAGGGCGTTAATGTAATTTATCTTACCAATTTATTTACTTTTTTAAAAAAAATAGCACTTGAACATGTCCCTCTTTATGATTTTACTAGCTGGTTGCTTCTACTGGCTTCTGCTATTGTTGATTGCTTTTGAATTTTAATTGTTTTTGCAACCATTTTGATTACCTTCAAGTGTTGTTTCAGTTTGCATAGGATGCACTTGTCACTGGGTCCCGCAGTCTAAAAGCATTTGCCCTCACCCCCCAGGTTCCTCAAATGACATAATCTCTGCAAGTTTATGCTGAAGGCTGTACTTCCAAATCCATTACTAATATGTTCAATGATGATGTTTCATTTTTCTGTCAGGCTAAAGCGAAGATTGCTAAGGCAGCTAAGCATAGGCTTATACGTTACCTGTTCAAGAAGAATCCTTTTTGGCATATATTGATCTAAAGCATCTGATGTGAAAAAGCAACTTAGACATCATGCTATAAGTACCTGGAGCCGCAGTACATATTTGAAAATCATTCGCTCCGCCCGACCCCGAGAATATCCGCCGCTCTCTTGCCGTGTTTCGAGTTTCACACATGTGCTTGCATTTATGGAATCTTTTCTTTAAATTGATCAAAGCGGACTACTATTTCGAGTTTTCAATCTTATTGCTTTTGGGAAGTCATCTTTTCGTTAGGGCCAATGGGTAATTTAGTTGTTTCAATATTTCTCGCATTGCAACCTAGTTATGCCTTTAACAACCCTTTTTGCCCTTACCATGCCTTTTGTAATCTATTCTCGCTGAATGCTTAATGGTGTAAATTTACAACTTTATTAACCAGGAAAAACTGTTTTGAGTATTCTCACGGTGAATGAAAGACAAAGAACCTTGCAAGGGGTAGGATATAATGCCTTGTGTACCAGTTGTTTGTGTGCTTTGTACTATATTGTGCACACAACACTTTTAACAAATTCTATGCACACAAGTAGCTGGTACAACTCACCCTATGGTGCGTGCACGTAAAAAACATTACCCTTGATTACTCATCTTTGTCTACGAAGAATGGTGGCTTCCAGTTCTTGCAAAAGATTGCAACTATATCGTTAAAATATGCTAGATATGGCTTAATTGCCCAGATATCAGAGTATTCTGGAAAGGATAACATTAAATGACCTTGTCATTCTCGTACGATGTTCATGTTTCAACTTTATTAAACTTATCTTTAGAGTGGAAGTCGACATTTGATAACATGTGCGTAATCGATGAAGCCGCCTTTTCTCTTGATCTTGTTTTGGACATGGAGGAGTGGGATAGTATTCTCGTTTAAGTTGAATGACAAGAAGAGGTACCGTCGAATCGTTGCATCTATTGCAGTGTCCTGTTTGTGAGATGTTACTCCGTTGCTTGCATCTAAAAAGGAATCAGTATGCTTGATTGCATTGAACATAATTGAGGTATCTCTTGTTAACTTCAGGAGTATTATCTTATTCAAGTGCTAGATGCTTTCATCATTTGATGTATCATTTACTTGCGTTTGAATTTGTAACTCTTCTCCTTTGATTTATGCTTTTACATCGTACACAAAATTATTTTACACGCAATTATTTTACACAAAACTATTTGTTGTGATTTGTGAAAGATGGTGGTCTCTAAATTTATATTATATATAACGGCTCTAAAGGAAGGGGATCCTTGAATCCACTCGTCTTACGGTGTAGATATCTGATGTTATTGATTATCAAGTGGAATTGTGAATGTCGTCGCATTAGGGAGGACTACAAAATAAGAGAAAGTTTTGTTTAGTGTTTGTAGACATGAAAATTTTATTATGTGCCACGTCACACATTTAATTGACCTATTAAAGTCTTAAAGTCAAATGTTGACTTTTATTAATGGGTGATCATCAAATTTAATTAATTTGGACTTGTCACTAAATTAGGCCTATTTCAATTAAACATCTATTATTGGGTCAATGTCCCATCAAATGAAAGATGGGCTAATGAAAAGGTTATGTCCATGAGGCCCAGGAGGCAGGATAAGTGGAAACCCTAGGGTTCTTCTAACTCTATAAATAGAGCTCTCCTCTTCACTTGCCAGAGGAGAGAAGAAATCAGACTCCATCGCCAAAAGGAGAAAACAGAAGACAAAAATATAAATCTCTCAAATTCTCTATGCCAGTCAAGTCACATCAAGCTATTTTCCCGGAAGAAGGAAACAAGATCAACCTTGGACGAGATCAAGCCTGAAGGCCCTCATTTAAGAAGATCATATTTGTTTGTAAGCAACAACAAATCAACATTAACAATTATTCCAAAGAGAACCGTAACAACAAGCATACAAAACCGACGTGCCGTTCTATTCTACATCAAAGCCGTTCCATTTTAGATGACCAAACTTGAAGGAGATCAAGCCAAGAGGCCCTCATTCAAGGAAGTCAAACCATTCGTGGAGATTGAATCAGAGGATCAAATCATTAGAGATTGTAACCCAAAATTACAAAGATCAATAAAATATTATTTTGTTGACATATTTTGACTCTCTATTTTGCAGATTTAAAATTTGTGTTTACAAATTTGGCACGCTCGGTGGGACAATCTCTACCTCTCATCTCTTTCTCCATTCAAGCAATGAAGCAAATTCATTCGACCATGGTGGCCAAGATAAGATATGTTCATGACAAAGAACAAATCCTATCCTCCAAGCGTGAATCCTTCGACGGAGTCAATCAATGGAGCGACGGACGTTGTTAATGTAAGTGTCATGACCATTGAAGCAGATACCATGGAGGAAGAATTAGCAAACATGAAGATGCTCATTCACAAACTCGCCAAAGAGAATGAGGAAAAAGAAGCACAAATCAAATTCCAAAGCAAACAACTTGCTGCTCTGACAAAGAAACTTGAGAAACGTCCAACTGGTGAAAGCGAAGGCGATAGTGGTGGATCCAAATTTAGCAGGAAGTCAAAGACTAGTGCGAAGGATGGAGTGATCCATGGCGATTCATTCAATTTCCAACAAATTCAAGATATGATAGCCACAGCTGTCAAACACCAACTTGATGGAGATTTTGACGGGAACGACCACTACACCAAGCCTTATACAAAGAGAATTGATGCCCTAGAAATGCCTATGGGCTATCAACCTCCTAAATTCATGCATTTCGATGGCATTGGCAATCCCAAGCAACATATAGCACACTTTATTGAAACTTGTAATAATGCAGGTACTGAAGGAGACCTACTCGTGAAGCAGTTCGTTCGATCTTTGAAAGGAGTGGCATTCGATTGGTACACCGACTTAGCCGCTAGATCAATTGACAACTGGAAACAAATGGAATAAGCATTTCTAGATCGTTTCTTCAGCACTCGTCGTATTGTCAGCATGACTGAGTTGACACAAACCACCCAGCTGGAGGATGAGCCTGTCATAGAATATATCGATCGATGGCGAACGTTGTGTCTTCAGTGCAAAGATCACCTATCTGAAGCATCCGCTGTAAAGTTGTGCACCCAAGGCATGCACTGGGACCTAGCTTACATTTTGCAAGGAATTAAGCCAAACACATTCCAAGAACTGGCAACTCGGGCTCACGAAATGGAGATGACCATTGCCAACCATGAAGAGAATTCTGATTAGACATCTACATCGATGGTTGTTCATGGCTGCAACCTTGTGACAAAAAAAAAAGAAATTCACAAAAGGACAAAAGAAAAAGAAAATACTCCTAAGCAAGAGTTTAAATTGCATAACAAAGAAAATACTCCTAAACAAGAGTTTAAACTGCAATTCCAAACAAAACTTTGAACTACGTTTGGCTTGATCCAAATAGGCACAACTAACATGCATATTTGGTACGTAGGCATCTTGAGTATCTTATTCAAGTGCAGCCACATCACATTAAAAAACAAACTTGGGGGCAAGGGAACATTGAAATTTTTTCGCCTTAGCCTCATAAATTTACAATGATGAACGATGAGCACGTTGTCAATTGTTGTTTGTTCGAAGATTGGAGGAAGCTCCTAAGCACTCCTAAGCACCGGTGATCCACAAAAGGTTTGAAACGAAGGTCTAGAGAATGCTACCAAGCACTAGAGTTCGACAAAAATGTTAAGCATGGAGATGGAGAAAGCTTCCAAGCACCATAACCTATCAAAGTTCGATGGAGAAAGCTTCCAAGCACCATCACCTATCAAAGATTGTTGGAGAAAGCTTCCAAGCACCAACACTCAGCCAAGAGCACTTCAAGATTGAGTTGGAGAGAAGCTCAAAAGCACTTAAAATCTGGAGAAAGCTTCCAAGCACCACATTTTCGCCAAAAAAGTTCAAGTATGGAGATTGGAGAAAGATTTCAAGCACCAATACTTCGTCAAATTTCTCGAAGTTCTGGAGAAAGCTTCCAAGCACTAGAGATTTGCAAAAAATGTCAAGCACATGAGATTATAACAATAGGTCAAACAATGAGATTGACAAAAGCTCAAAAGCACTAATTCATTCCTTGAGATCTAGAGAAAACATTGAAGCACTGGAGATATGAAGGAAATGAAAGCTGGAGTAAGCTTCCTGCACCAAGAGCCTAAAAAAAATATACAACAAGATTTGGAGCAAGCTTCCAAGCACCAAATGGCCATGATCAAACACCATCCACATGACCACAAAACAAAATTACGAAGTATGTCAACCGTGCTTGTTAAGGCATATCCTAAAAATGGTTGTTCTTCCGTGGACGATTCATCATTGGCTCGAATGGCATCTTCATCAAACATTTGTTCTTTGATAGAATTGTCATTGGTCGCCTACCACCATAAAATCATCGTTGCATGTTCTCGCAGATTCAAATCTCACATATTCTTATTCTCCCTAAAAGATTTAAAATTAAAAAAGGGATAAAAAAAAGTTGAAACAAAGGTGTGATAATTACATGATAAGTTGGAATATATTAATATAACTCCTTTAGAAAAACGAGAAAAAAAGGGAGAAAGGATTCTGATGTCATGCAATTGGATGGACGTGTGCTATGATGCTGGTTCCATCTCCTCACACTTAATAGGACAAATATTAAGTTTCTTCTCTTTGTTTAAAGTTTAACAAAACAAAAAAATCAAACTTTGCAACTCTACCATACAATTGCTGCCACAAATTTAGAAAGAGAGGAAATAAAAAAAATTGAAATGAAGGAAGGTGTGGAGCAAAGTACCAACTCCAAGGTTCTGGAAGTCATACTACTTTACGAGTAGTAAGCAAAAGAACAAAAACATACAAAAAAGAGTCTTTCTTCTTGCTCGGAAGGCAACATGATGGTTGAGGCAAACCAAAGTTCCATCCTGGTGGTCTCCTTGGACATCAAATATGGGGTCGTCAAGAAGGCTCTGCAAAGCGCTCGAGTATGGCGTTAATTGTTTGGCTACGGCGTCAAAGACTCGCTCCACTTTCCTCCTTAATCTATGGCATCTCAGGTGGCTAGACTCGTCTACGGCGTCACCACGTCGGCGACTTCTTCATGGTGTGGCATTGCTTTCCATTCATCACCTACTCCGCGTCAATCTTGGCAGCTCCTTAAATATGGCGCTGGTTCAGGTTCACCGAGAAATTGCATGTTTTGGCTCCAAAGAAGTTGATGGCAGTATGGCACAACAACAATGAGAACACCACAACTGCGATAGGTTAATGCTTCACGGCTTGAGTATAACGTCGTCGTCTTCGGCTCCTCCTTCTCCTTGGTTTAGGTTGCCGATCACCAGTCTCTTTGGAACCACCACATCGGCCTCCCCGCATCCCGCTTCAGCTCACCACATCATCTCGAGAAGGGGTTCCATCAAGACCACCATGGCTTCGGAAACACCAGGGCCTGGGGCCGTGAGGTTATGGCAGTGCAAATATGGCGCCAATCTGGATTGAGTGGTATGACGTTGGCTTGGGTCTTCCTTCTCCATGCTTTAGGTCCGCCATGTCGGTCTTCGGCGGAAGGTGTTGCGGCTTGGGGGCTCCAATGATGGAGACGACAACTACAGAAATTGCTCCATCAATGTGTCAAGGCATGGGCACATGGCTTGGCTTCAAGAGTTGGGTAAATCAGTCATCATGCCAGGAGATTACAAACCTGCAAAACTAAAACAAAACAAAGAAAGTAAACAAAGAGATAAGTGCATCTTTCATGGTTCTGTTGCAGCAAAACATCAAAACTATGGATGGCTCTTCCTCCGTCATCTCGAGGCGTCAAAGGCGGATCGCCTGAGCTATTTTGTGATACCTCCTCCTTCATGGCGTCATCCTGTCGGCAAGAACAACATAAGTGGCTTGACAGCTCCTTGAACAACAGTCATGTATGGCACTATGTCAAGGCTTGGCTTGAAGAGCTTTGAAAACAAGAAAAAAATCACCAGTGATGTATTTATAGCCGGAGATATTGAGCTAGCAAGGACTTTTCATCCATCAATGACTCATTAAAGAAAAGAAAGAAAAACAAAAGTTAGTTGAGCATTTTGTGGGTTTTGACCAAGTTCTATTATATCCCAAAACAAGGATATAGAAAAGATACGTTTAGCATTTTGGTGGCTTCTCTCAAGCATGCTATTAAGGTATTATCATCTTATCATAAAAAAGAAAAGAAAAGAATGCCTAGCCCAGCCAAATACTCACGAGTCGTGATTTATGAAGTTTGTTTAAAGCAAGTTGTTAAGTGGTGACAAGTAGTCCATGTTGACGCTAAGTGCTGGCAACAAATTTTTAATCCAAAACAATTCCTTATTATTGCAAAAAAAAAAAAAAATCGAGACTTGATCACAATAATCAAACACTCAAAATCATGTATGTGACACAGTCTCGAGGGGGCAATTTGTAGACATGAAAATTTTATTATGTGTCACGTCACACATTTAATTGACCTATTAAAGTCTTAAAGTCAAATGTTTGACTTTTATTAATGGGTGATCATCAAATTTAATTAATTTGGACTTATCACTAAATTAGGCCTATTTTAATTAATCATCTATTATTGGGTCAATGTCCCATCAAATGAAAGATGGGCTAATGAAAAGGTTATGTCCATGAGGCCCAGGAGGCAGGATAAGTGGAAACCCTAGGGTTCTCCTAACTCTATAAATAGAGCTCTCCTTTTCACTTGCCGAGGAGGAGAGAAGAAATCGACTCCATCGCCGAAGGAGAAAACATAAGACAAAAATATAAATCTCTCAAATTCTCTCTCGCTACCAAGTCACATCAAGCTATTTTCCGGAAGAAGGAAACAAGATCAACCTTGGACGAGATCAAGCATGAAGGCCCTCATTTAAGAAGATCATATTTGTTTGTAAGCAACAACAAATCAACATCAAAATTTTTCCAAAGAGAACCGTAACAACAAGCATACAAAACCGATGTGCCGTTCTATTCTACATCAAAGCCGTTCCATTCTAGATGACCAAACTTGAAGGAGATCAAGCCAAGAGGCCCTCATTCAAGGAAGTCAAACCATTCGTGGAGATTGAATCAGAGGATCAAATCATTAGAGATTGTAACCCAAAATTACAAAGATCAATAAAATATTATTTTGTTCACATATTTTGACTCTCTATTTTGCAGATTTAAAATTTGTGTTTACAGTGTTGCTCATATATTTCTACTGCTTAGGTGCTGGCTAAACCTTGTCATAGTTGGATTTAATTGTCCAGTTAAGTATGCAAGTGGCTAATTGATTCTTTTTTTTCCCTGGCAATTCACATAGGATTGTATTGCTACACTGGTGAAAGTAGAGGAAGCATTTAGACATGAGAAAGAAAGTAGTTAAAGAAGGCATTGAAGAAGTAGCATCTTCATGTTTGTTCTATAATCTTAAAGACATTGTTGATGCTTGTTGAAGGGGACCCGATGGAAATAGATTACTACCAAAGAATGAACAAAATATGGCCTTTCTTGGTTGCTTGTGTTCGAAATAGGATCCATGTGGTAAGCATTAATACATATTTATTATATTTTTGGCAACAGAATATCACTTTCTTGACTCTATCAAAAACTTCTCCTCTTAGTTCCTTTGAATGACAATAACAACTTTGACTTTCTGTAATAAAACATAAAGGGGGATGACATAGGATAAAAAGGTTTTGGGTCGCGGGCGTAGTCCGGCGTGCTTCTTGTTGTCTATTCGGATGTATGTGGCTTTATTTCACTCTAGTATGACTTAACTTTTCATGTGTTGATAATTGGTTAAATATGGTACAGAGCTTAAATATTGCAGTTCCTCTTCTACCTTTTGTTGTCGGCAAAAACAATCAATCGTTACTTTAGAGCAACTTTTTTCCCTTTGTTATACGGGACGTTTGATAGGAGGGTTTTAAGGGAATTGGAATCAAGACCCCTTTTTTTTTTTTTTTGGGGGATTGGAATCAAGACCCTTGTTTCACCTTAGATGTTGTTTTGAAGATTTTGCTCCTAAGATGGCTTCCGGTATTTTGTATATATGTAGTTAAGGAACAAGTGATAATAGTTGTATTACATATCTCATGTACTTTGATTATATTTGATCATGGTTAATAATTTTTTTTGTTTATTTATTTGTATTGTACATAATATATGATACTCGATTTAGTTTTTCCTGGTTCTTTGCTAGATGGTTGTGTAATAATGTGGGGCTACTAACTGGTAGTGTAATGTGGCGCAACTACTAGGTTGTGCAATGCTAGGTTGCTAAATTTTTTTCCTTCAAAAAAAAAGCAAATGCTCCGGTTGTTAAGGCAAAATCGAAGCATTTGGTTGTCAAATGCTCCGGTTTTTTGTTAACGACTGGAGCATTTGGTAGTCAAATGCTCGTTTTTCTCTTACAACCAGAGCATTTAACTACTAAATGCTCGGTTCAAAACCAAAGCATTTGTAAAAATCCAAATGCTCGTGTGGGGTCTGCTACAGGTCAAATACGGGGAATTTATGGACTTAAAAATCGGAGCAATTAACGTTTTTTCTACTAGTGTTTGGGGTATTTGGAACTTCTCCGGGCCCGGTAATATTTTTCTCCTGAAACGTTCTTAGGGGTGCTGATGTGACTTGTAACGTAGCCCGGGTGCTTGGCACCATTTGCGTTGCTTCAAAATGACTCTAAACACCCCATTTATTCATTGCTCGTGTAACCCAAACTTTCCCCAAAATAAACGTAAAACATACATATAATCATTCCAAGCCATGGGATTCCTTTCCAATGACCTCTCATGTCCATATGAGGGATCCCATGGTGTCCGGAGCTCGGGCCTCGGAAAAGTCCGAAAGCGTGTATTATAATCTCAATTTTGGCTGTTTTTGGGGCATTTTAGGAATACTCCGGGTCCGGCCATATTTTTCGCCCGAAACGTTCTTATGTGTGCCGACATGTCTTGTAACATAGCCTGGGTACTTGGCACCATTTGTGTTGCCTCAAAAAGCCTCTAAACACCCCATTTATTCATTTATCGTGTAACCTAAAATTACCCGGAAATGAACGTAAAAACATCCATATAATCGTTCCAAGCCATGGGATTCCTTTCCAATAACCTCCCATGTCACTAGGACGCATCCCATGGCGTCCGGAGCTTAGGCCCCGAGAAAGTCCGAAAACGTGTATATAACCTTCAATTTTGGCTGCTTTTTGGGGTATTTTGGGACTTCTCCGGGCCCGATCATATTTTTCTCCCGAAACGTTCTTAGGGGTGCCGATGCGACTTGTAACGTAGCGCGGGGGCTTGGCACCATTTGTGTTGCTTCAAAAAGGTTCTAAACACCCCATTTATTCATTGCTTGTGTAACCTAAAATTTCCCTAAAATGAACGTAAAAGCATCCATATAATCATTCCAAGCCATGGGACTCCTTTCCAATAAACTCCCATGTCCCTAGGAGGAATCCAATGGCGTCCGGAGCTTGGGGCCCGAGAAAGACCGAAAACGTGTATACCTTCAATTTTGGCTGTTTTTGGGATATTTGGAACTTCTCCGGGCCCGGTCATATTTTTCTCCCGAAACGTTCTTAGGGATGCCGATGTGACTTATAACGTAGCCCGGGTGCTTGGCACCATTTCCGTTGCTTCAAAAGGCCTCTAAAACACCCCATTTATTCATTGCTCGAGTAACCCAAAATTTCCCCAAAATGAACGTAAAAGCATCCATATAATCATTCCAAGCCATGGGACTCCTTTCCAATGACCTCTCATGTCCATATGAGGGATCCCATGGCGTCCGGAGCTCGGGCCTCGGGAAAGTCCGAAAGCGTGTATTATAATCTCAATTTTAGCTGTTTTTAGGGCATTTTGGGAATACTCTAGGCCCGGTGATATTTTTCTCCTAAAACGTTCTTACGGGTGCTGACATGACTTGGAACGTAGCCCGGGTACATGGCACCATTTGCATTGCCTAAAAAAGCCTCTAAACATCGCATTTATTCATTTCTCGTGTAACCTAAAATTGCCCTGAAATTAACGTAAAAGCATCCATATAATCGTTCCTAGCCATGAGACTCCTTTCCAATGACCTCCCATGTCCCTAGGAGGCATCCCATGGCGTCCGGAGCTCGGGCCTCGAGAAAGTGCGAAAACGTGTATTATAACCTTCAATTTTCGCTGTTTTTGGGGCATTTTGGGAATACTCCGGGCCCGGTCATATTGTTCTCCCGAAACGTTCTTATGGGTACCGACATGACTTGTAACGTAGCCCGGGTGCTTGGCACCATTTGCGTTGCCGAAAAAAGCCTCTAAACACCTCATTTATTCATTGCTCGTGTAACCTAAAATTTTCCCAAAATGAACGTAAAAGCATCTGTATAATCATTCCAAGCCATGGGACTCCTTTCCAATAACCTCCCATGTAATACTCTGTATTTTTGGGAGTTATTCTTTTATAAATAAGAAAATATAAAGAATAAAGTGAAAGTATTTTTAATATTATTTACAGAAAAATATAGTTTGGGTAAGCCTACAGTTATAATTTAACTATACAACCTACTTTGGTACCTAATTATATTATAGTTTGGTTTCGTTTTATTTTCCAAATAAAATACGAAATAGAATTCGATTTGGAAAATATATCCTATTAAACCTAGGTTTCTCATGCTATAAATAAGAGAAGAAGAAAAAAAGTAAACCCTAACTTCTTTTTCCCCATCAGCCGTTTTACTCCTTCCCACTCAAATATTTTCTCTCTCTCCTCTCTTCTTCTCCCTCGTCACTCTTCTAGCTTCCCCTCTCCTGCGCTACCTTATTCCCTTCTCCCCTATGTTTGCGTCGACCACCATCGACGTGCGAGCGTTTGAGTGTGAGCATTGGAGGAGTGCGAGCAGTTGCGGTCGAGGCGAGTCGAGGGTGGGAGTCGTCGAGTCGTGGGTCGTCGAGGAGTGCGGGTGTGTGTGTACGGGTCGTCGCTGCTGTGCGTCAAGTCGAGTCAAGGGTCAAGGAGTGCGAGTCGTCGCTGCTGTTGTGCCAGCGAGTGTGTTGTGCGAAGGGCTGTGCGTGCGTGGGCTCGAGGGTGCGATGCCGAGTGTGGTGTGTGTGGGCTCGAGACTACGAGCGTTGTGTGCGTGCGAGGAGTCGTGGGGCGTGGCTGGTGCTTGCTGCCGAAATTCCGTCGCCGGTAATTGTCGTCGGCGAGTCACTTCGGTATAAAAAAATAACATTCCTTCTTTTCTACTTTAGTTAATTTGTAAATTCTGATTTTTATAATTCGTATATATATGTATATATATGTATATGTATATATATATATATGTATATGTATATATATATATGTATATGTATATATATATATATATATGTATATATATATATATATCTATATATGTATGTATCTTGGATTAAGTTGTATTGTAAATAAAGTATAGAATAAGTAAAAGAAATCAGATTTATAATTATATTTGTAGTTCTTATGATAAGTCTATTTCTCAAATCTGATTTTTATAATACTTATATATAGTTGTTTAAGTTTTGTGGTTATGAACAAGTATAATATAAGTTAGAAGAAATCAGATTTACAAGCATATTAATTAGTTTCTAAATATGTTAGTTTCAATAAAGTTTTGGAAAAATTGACAGGAGAGGTCTGAACTTTGTCGATAATTTTTAAAAGGTACCAACTTTAGATTAAACTGTGGAGGTCCTAACTTTGGGGGGGGGGTTGTCTTTTATCGGACCCTCCCGGGTTACTAACCTGCTCTAGCGAGGTTATGTGTCACGTGACTCCATTAAAAATCACGTGACACCCCTTTATCTTCTTCTTCCTCTATCCTCTCCTTCTATCTTTCTCTCCTCATCCTGCGTCCGCCATAGCAGCTATGTCAGAGCTTCAAACCTTCCCCACAAAACCCCGCCTGAAACCCACCTCAAAAACACCCAACAAATCCCAGGCCTTATTTATTCAATCACCTCCATTGATTTCTCCCCTCAATCTCCTCACAACTTGGAGCTACATACGGTTCTTCTATGTCCTTCTTCAACCCCCCCACCCCTTTCCCCTTCCGAGCCTCTCTCCACCATCCACTCATTCAAAGACCTCTCCTTTTCGCTTCATTTCGGCCCGATGGTAGGCTCATTCTTCTTGGGTGTAATTCGGGTAAAGTCCATGTATTCGAGGTGAAAACCTGTAAAGTCCATGTATTCTTTCTCTCTCTTTTCTGGTAAAATTTCTGGTAATTTCCAGCTTTATTGAGCTCAATTAAAGCTATTTTGGTAAATTTTTTAGAAAAAAATTACATGTTAATTAATCTCATTTATGGTTGAATTATATGGATTATTATGAGCTGGGATTTTGTTCTTAGTTTGATTTTCTAATGTGGGTATTATTTGGTTAAATATCAGGTTGATAACAAAAGTGATGAAGATGTAATAGTGGTTTTTCCAAGTAATGATTCAATTAAAAGTTTCTTTGGTAGTAAGGAAGAAAATGGGTTAGTTCAGCTAAATTGGATGAGAGTTTTATCATGGGTTTGAATGTGGGTCAAAAATTACTCACCCAGAAAATTTCGTTTGATGATTTTACTGCTTAAAGAGGAAAGAGAAATCTCTGGGTTGTTTTTTATGATGATGATGATGATAATGATAATGATGGTGTTCATGATGATGATGTTGATTATGGTCATCATATGTCGAATGAAGGGTTGGAAATCAAATGGGACCCACGTTTAAATTTTTTTTGACCTATTAAGCAGGTATCAAGTCATTAAGGCCCTCTTAAAGTTAAGACCCCCCATAGTTGGGACTTGTACAGGTTAATTTGAAGTTGGTACCTTTTAAAAATTATCGGCCAAAGCTCAGACTTCTCCTGTCAATTTTTCCTAAAGTTTATTAAAAGAAAGTTCAAGGACGTTTATTTTATTATTCGAAACACTAAGTTTTACATAGTTAGTTAAGCTGATTTTTATTTTAATGATATCAAGGATTTAGCACTGAAATACTTAAATTATTCGATTAGGTCCCAATTTCATAAACGGAACGTTTTAAGTAGTCAGCGAAGATTCTCCGTTACAAGGTACGTACGCGTACTAGTTCAATTAGAAATGTTAATATCATGTTTAGGTTATGAATTCTTTCATTGGAACCTAGAAGCATGATAGGGAACAATTGTATGGTTATGATTGATGAGATTGTTTGGTAACATGAAATCGATTGGAAATATGTATGTATTTCCTTGTTGTATGACTTGTGAGTTGGAATGAATTATTATTGGTATGCGTAATTCTATCATATCACAAGCATGAAATGAGAATTGGATTAGAATCCTATGATGTATTGTTGTAGCAAGGATGTTTCAAGAGGTTGCCTAAACTAAAGAATTAAGCAATGTACCTAAGAAGGAAAATTAAATGATTATATGTTTAATGTTATATGAATGAATATTACTAAGAAGGATTTTGGCGATAAACTTGTAGTTGGAATCCCTACAAGTAATGAACAATGGGGGGAGTGTGGGACTTGTTCTACACTCCTACGCAGGCCTACTGTGACGGTAGTAGTGTCCTTATAAATTTTAATAACTCAAGTAGGCAGAAGGTTCCGTACGATCTTGGAGGTATGTATACTAAGGTGATGGATGTGGAACGGAACGAAATCGTATTTACATTCCATCTAATAGACCGAGTTGTCTATTAAGGATTAAGTAGCCCGTATGATTCTAGAAAGAAGACGATGCCCGTTCGATGCCAAATAAACTGTAAAAACGGAATTTAATGTTTTGTAGTATCATGTTTAGGAATTTTTATTATTATTCTGATTATGCTTAGTGTATTATTTAACTAATTATGTACGTACTCAACTTAGCTGATTGTTTGTTATTTGTGTTTGTTTATTGACATGTGATGAACCATTGATACCTCAATGGGGAGCAGATTAGGTATGCTAATGTTGCTGCATGAGTTCGGGCATACGGGGGATATTCATTAGTTTATAAACTTTTCAATGTTTTGGTTGAACTTAAAAAAAATTTATAATCTACTTAGTTAATGGTTTGAATAAAAGGGGTCAATGGTGATTCCCGAGTTGTAGTTAAAGTTAACATTTTATTTCCGCTGCAATTTAGTTTTCATAAATAACAGTGAGTTAATGTTTTCATTTCAACAAGCCTTGCGTTTCACCGCGGCGGTAACACTCCCAAAGTCGATGCAACGTAGTTTAGACGTGTATGGATTTTAGGGATGTTACATCACATGTCCCTAGGAGGCATCCCATGGCGTCCGGAGCTTGGTCCATGGGAAAGTCCGAAAACGTGTATTATAACCTTCAATTTTGGTCATTGTTAGGGTATTTGGGACTTCTCCGGGCCCGGTCATATTTTTCTCCCAAAACGTTCATAGGGGTGACGATGTGACTTGTAACGTAGCCCGGGTGATTGGCAGCATTGCGTTGCCTAAAAAAGCCTCTAAACACCCCATTTATTCATTTCTCGTGCAACTCAAAATTGCCCCGAAATGAACGTAAAAGCACCCATATATTCGTTCCAAGTCATGGGACTCCTTTCTAATAACCTCCCATGGCGTCCAGAGTTTGGGCCCCAAGAAATACCAAAAACGTGTATTATAACCTTCAATTTTGGCTGTTTTTGGGGTATTTCTGGGCCCTGTCATATTTTTCTCCCGAAACGTTCTAAGCGGTTCCGATGTGACTTGTAACGTAGCCCGGGTGCTTGGCACCATTTGCGTTGCTTCAAAATGCCTCTAAACACCCCATTTATTCATTGCATGTGTAATCCAAATTTTCCCCAAAATGAACGTAAAAGCATCCATATAATCATTCCAAGCCATGGGATTCCTTTCCAATGACCTCTTATGTCCATATGAGGGATCCCATGGCGTCCAGAGCTCGGGCCTGGGGAAAGTTTGAAAGCGTGTATTATAATCTCAATTTTCACAGTTTTTGGGGAATTTGGGAATACTCCTGGCCCGGTCATATTTTTCTCCTGAAATGTTCTTATGGATGCCGAAATGACTTGTAACGTAGCCCAGGTGCTTGACATCATTTGTGTTGCCGAAAAAAGCCTCTAAACACCTCTTTTATTCATTGCTTGTGCAACCCAAAATTTCCCCAAAATGAACGTAAAATCATACATATAATCATTCTAAGCCATGGGACTCCTTTCTAATAACCTCCCATATCCCTAGGAGGCTTCCCATGGCGTCCGGAACTTGATGCCCGGGAAAGTCTAAAAACGTGTATTATAACCTTCAATTTTGGTTGTTTTTAAGGTATTTGGGACTTCTCCGGGTCCGGTCATATTTTTCTCCCGAAACGTTCTTAGAGTTTCCGATGTGACTTGTAACGTAGCCGGAATGCTTGGCACCATTTGCGGTTCCTAAAAAAGCCTCTAAACACCCCATTTATTCATTTCTCGTGCAACTCAATATTGCCCCGAAATGAATGTAAAAGCACCCATATACCTTCAATTTTGGCTGTTTTTGGGGCATTTTGGGACTTTTCTAGGCCCAGTCATATTTTTCTCCCGAAATGTTCTTAGGGGTGCCGATGTGACTTATACTGCCTAATCCCCTAGGAAAGTTTCCAACGAAAAATGTGTCAAGTCTCATGGCAGTCCAAAAACGTCCCCAAAACAGCCAAAATTAAAGGCTAAGTCACGCTTTTGGACGTTTCCGGTGGGCACCGAAGGCCGTGGGATGCCTCATGGGGACATGGGAGAGTATATATAAGGACTCCCATAACTTAGAACTGACCTAGGATGCATTTTATGACCATTCTAGGGCCAATCGGGTGCTGCACCGGAGAAGCATAAATGCGGTATTTGAAGGCATTCTGGGGCGACGCAGAGGGTGCCAAGCACCTAGGATTTGTTATAAGTCGTGTCGGATCCCCTATATAGGTTTACGCGGAAAAATATGTCTGGGCCCAGACAAGTCCGAAAACAACCAAAATCGAGGGCTATAAGTCACTCTTTTAGACGTTCATTGTGCCCGTGATTGAAGGCCGTGGGATACCTTTTGAGGATGTAAGAGGGTATATATAAGGTCTCCCACTGTACGACGACTTTTATGACCATTCCGAGGACATTCTGGCTCTACACTAGAAAATCGTAATATTTGAAGGCATTATAGGGTGACGCAAAGGGTGTCAAGCACCTGGGATACGTTATAAGTCGTACCAGAATCCCTAGGAATGTTTTAACGAAAAATATATCCAGGCTCAGGGTAGTCCAAAAACGGCCCCAAAACAGCCCAAAATTGAAGGCCATAGTCATGCTTTTGGACGTTTTTCGGGGACGGGGCACCGAAGGCCGCCGGATGACTCATGGGGACATGGGATATAATATATATATATATATATATATAAGGACTCCCACATCGTATAACGGACCTTGGACGCCTTTTACGACCATTCTAGGGCCATTTCGGGGCTGCACCGGAGAACCATAAATGCGGTATTTGAAGGCATTCTTGGGCGATGCGAAGGGTGCCAAGCACCCATGATGCGTTATAAGTCGTGCCAGATCCCTATATAGGTTTACACGGAAAATATGTCCGGGCTCGGAGAAGTCCGAAAATGACCAAAATGGAAGGCTATAAGTCACGCTTTTGGATGTTCCCAGTGCCCGAGAATTGAAGGCCGTGGGATACCTCCTAAGGACGTGGGAGGGTATATATAACGTCTGCCACTTCTTAGAATGGACATACGACGACTTTTTCGACCATTCATGGGACATTCTGGCTCTCCACAAGAAAATCATAATTGGGGGTATTTGAATGCTATCTACGGCGATGCAGAGGGTGACAAGCACCCGAGATACGATATAAGTCGTGGTGGAGCCCCTAGGAAGGTTTCCGACGAAAAATATGTCCAGGATCAGTGTAGTAAAAAAACGACCCCAAAACAGCCAAAATTGAAGGCTATAGTCACACTTTTGGACGTTTCCGGGGACGAGCACCGAACGCCGCGGGATGTCTCAACGGGACATGGGAGGGTATATATAAAAACTCCCACATTTTTGAACGGACCTAGGACGCCTTTGACGACCATTCGAGGGCCATTATGGGGTTGCACTAGAGAAGCATAAATACGGTATTTGAATGCGATCTTAGGCGATGTGAAGGATGCCAAGCACCCAGGATGCCTTATAAGCCGTGTCGGAGCCCCTTCCGGTGAAAAATATGTCCGGGACCTGAGAATTCCTGAAACGATCAAAATCGTAGGCTATAAGTCACGCTTTTAGACATTCACGCTGCATAAGAATTGAAGGCTGTGAGATACCTCCTAAGGACGTGGGAGGGTATATATAAGAATCCTAGTGCTTAGAACCGACATACGACGACATTTACGACCATTCCCTGGACATTCCGGCTCTATACTAGAAAATCATAATTGGGGTATTTGAAGGCATTCTGGGGCGATGCAGAGGTTGTCAAGCACCCGGGATACGTTATAAGTCGTTCCGAAGCACCTTGGAAGGTTTCCAACGAAAAATATGTCCAGGCTCAGGGTAGTCCAAATACGGCCCCAAAATAGCCAAAATTGAAGGTTTAGTCACGCTTTTGGACGTTTTCGGGGCACAGGCACCGAAGGCCATGGGATGCCTCATAGGGACATACGAGGGTATATATAAGGACTCCCACATCTTTGAACGGACCTTGGACGCCTTTTACTACCATTCTAGGGCTATTTCGGGGATGCACTAGAGAAGCATAAATGCGGTATTTGAAAGCATTATGGGGCGACGCAGAGGGTGTCTGGCACCCAGAATGCATTATAAGTAGTGATGGAGACCCTATATAGGTTTCCGTCGAAAAATATATCCGAGCGTGGAGAAGTCTCGAAACGGCCAAATCGAAGGCTATAAGTCACGCTTTTGGACATTCCCTGGTGCTCGGGAACCGAAGGTTTTGGGATACGTCCCGAGGACGTGGAGGGTATATATAAGGAGTCTCACTGCTTATAACGGACATACGACGACTTTTACGACCATTATGTGGACATTCCGGCTCTACACTAGAAAATCATAATTGGGGCATTTGAAGGCATTCTTGGGCGACACAGAGGGTCTCAAGCACCTAGGATAAGTTATAAGTCATATCGGAGCCCCTAGGAAGGTTTCCAACGAAAAATATGTCGAGGCTCAGGGTAATCCAAAAAGGGACCCAAAACAGGTACTCCCTCCGTCCCATAATACTCTTGACATTTATCAGGGCACGTAGTTTTACATGATAAGTTCTTGTTTGGTTATCAATTGTTATGTTATTGAAAAAGTAGATGTGATAGGAGTTAGTATGTAGTAAAAGTAGTATTTACTTTATTTGGTGGAGAGAGAGTGTGGCCAATGGTCGAGTTGGTAGGTAGTAGGAGTGGTAATATTTTATTTGGAGTAGAGAGAGTATGGACCAATGGTTAAAAGGGTATATATAAGGACTCCCACATCTTTGAACGGACCTTGGACGCCTTTTACGACCATTCTAGGGCTATTTCGGGGATGCACTGGTATTTGAAGGCATTATGGGGCGATGCAGAGGGTGCCAAGCACCCATGATTGCGTTCTAAGTCGTGTCGGAGCCCCAATGAAGGTTTTTGGCGAAATATATGTCGGGGCCCGGAGAAGTCCGAAAACGACCAAAATGGAAGGCTTTAAGTCATGCTTTTGGACTTTCTCGGTGCCCGAAAACTGAAGGTCGTGGGATAGCTCGTGAGGACGTGGGAGGTTATATATAAGGACTCCCGTTGCTTAGATTGGACATAAACGACTTTTACTACCATTCCGGGGACATTCCAACTCTACATTAGAAAATCATAATTGAGGTATTTGAAGGCATTATGGGCGATGCAAAGGGTTCCAAGCACCCGGGATACGTTATAAGTCGTGATGGATCCCCTAGGAAGGTTTCCGGCCGAAAAATATGTCCAGGCTCAAGGTAGAGATGGCCAACGGTGTGGATTAATCCGGCCCATCCAGCGCAACCCACTTCATGGGCCATGTGGGCAGAGCTCGCAAAAAGCCCGGTCCAACCCAGCTCGAATCGTGAAATTGGTGGGTGGGACGTAGGCATGATTTTATGTGCCCAGCTTATGAAAGCCCGCTACTAAAACCGCCCGGCCCAAACCACGAAAACAGTCCGGCCCGACACATGAATTGGACCCAACTGACCAAGTAATAATTCAACCAAATTGTGTATATTTTAATCAAATTGCAAATATTATAGTTTAATCAAATTCAAAAATAATGAAACTATTCATTAATATTAATAACGATCTTTTCACCAAATACCTGTAGACACCAAATTTTCAACCCCTTTTTCGGATAAATAAAGGTTTTGAAAGAATAAAATAATGAAAACCGTCATGCATCGTGGAGCAAGCGCCCCGTCAAAATGCATGTTTCGCCCCGGAGTGCGAGTTTCATTCTGTCGCACGGTTTTCCGTTTTTGCGGTTTCCGTTTAGAAATATATTTTTGGTGAGTCGTAGTCGATAACTACAACCACCGTTTTAATAAAGTGATTTGTAGTATAATCATGCTCGTCTTTATTAAGTTGATGAGTTTTTGTTAATTGTTTTAAGTTAGTCTTTCGAAAAAAATAGAAAACGAGTCGCGATTAGGCGTCGGGATTTTAGTCGTATCCCAAAATCGTTAATAATTAGTTTTCTTCATGGTCAAGTCATTGTTCGTTGGATAAAGAATAAGAATATATTCTTTATCCACTAATCACATCCTTTATCCATTAGTTAGAGAATAAGAATCATGAAAAGATGTGAGAATAAGAATCAAATCCCATGTGTAAGAAGGGGAAATCCGGATTTTTTCCGGAAGAATCAAATGTGCGCCTAGCGTACAAGCATGCTCTGTGCCAGACGCAGAGCCTTGCGCCTAGCACAGATTCGTGCATTAGGCGCAGCGTCCTGATCAGTTTTGTTTTGCACATTTTTTGATACATTTTTTTTACGTATTAGGATGTTTAGGGAAGAATATTTTCTGAAAATCTGATTTTACCTCATTAATGAGAAAATTCAAAAAGAATAAGAATATTTTTGTTTCCAAAGAGATTTGATGTTGTCATTAGGGTGAGGTCATTAGAGTGATGTCATTAAGGTGATTAAGGATGAAGAAAATCAGATTTTTTTTGGGTGAAAAGTCTGATTTTCTCCCTCTTTGAAACCCTAGTTCACCTCCCTCATTTCTCTATAAATACCCTCCTCTTTTCACTTCAAAACCAAGTTGAAAAAAAACACAATTCAACTTCACTCTCATCTTCTCTACTACTCTTCTCCTCCTTAATCTTTTCATCTAAGCAAAAGTCATAATTAGTAAGTAAGGAAGTTGAAAGGAGTTCAACTTAATTTCACTACTTCTCTCATCTTCTCTACTCCATTCCTCTAAAGAAATCACACTTAAAAAAAAAAGGATTAATTGATAGGAATAATCCCACCTTTGGCCGGTCTTCTCAAAACAGCTCCACTTTCAACTAATCTCAAAAAAATCCTACCTTTGCATATCATCTTCCCGAAATGGGCCTTAACCTGTTGGTAACCAGTTTACTAGGTAAAACTTGACACATCTCGTTATTCTATAAGTTTAGAGTTTTTAATTATATATTTTATAAAAAAAATCTCTTCCCTCCTTTACTCTGACCCAACCACCAACGCTTCTCCCTACACCTCATCTCTCTCCTCCACTCCACTGTCCTTTCTCTCTCCTCCCCCTTGCTAGCACCATGGCCGACCACCAACTCCCCATCCACCGTTGTTTCTCTCTTCTCCTACATCGCTCCATCATGACATCACCCTGAAACCACCATCAGATCCCCCCGAACCACCTCAAAAAATCCACCTCTGCCCCGAAACCACCACACACACCCAAAGCCACTACTCTACAACAAAACCCCGCGAACCACCCCCACAAAAGCCCGCGGTCGATGTTGCCTGCTAATTGCTATATATTGCTCCTTCCATCTATTACACATACACTCTCTCTCTCTCGAGTTTGTTTTATGGTGGGATTTTTGTAAGTGGTTCTATGGTGGAGCGGGTGGGGTTGTGTGCACGTGGTTAGGTGAGTTGGGGTTTTGTGGTGTTGGTTTATTTTCGGATGGTGGGTGGCTGGGGTTTCGTTGTGGTTGGTATGGTTTTGGTGGTGGGTGGGTAGTTTTGGTGTGTGTATTGATGGCACTCTCAGTGCAGTAGTTGGGTAGTGTTGGTGGTGCAGTCAAGTGGAGGAGAGAGAAGGAGCTCATATTATAAAAAAAAATAAAGGTTTTAACCTGTTCAATAAGCTTCAGGTAAGAAAGCCCAATTTAAGAAGATAAGGTGTGAAGATGGGATTATTTTGAGATTAATTAAAGGTGGAACTGTTTTGAGAAGACCACCAAAAGGTGGGATTATTCCTATCAATTAATCCAAAAAAAAAAGAGTAAAAGTTAGTAAGATAATTAGTAAGTAAAGCAGTTCATCAAAAGAAAAAAAAACCACAAGAAGAGTTTAAGTTAGTAATTAAGGGGATTTAGAAACTCACTTAGAAATTAAGAAAATCACAAAAAAAAGGTAGTAAATTTTGCAAAAAGGAAGTGCATTATTAAGCTAGCAAGGTAAAATTGAAATTCTTATTTATTTTGACTATCTTCTTAATCATCTACTAACCTTCTTTCTTGTTTTCTTCTTATCATTTTTTAATATTTGGAGTGATTTGGGTATGTGGAAGACATATAGGTTCCCAACCTTAAATCACCCCACCTAGAATAGTCACCTCTAATGGGGTGACTCTTAGGAAACAATGTGATTATGTGATTTTCCTTATTCAAGTTGTTATTCGTCACCAAAAATGATTTCATAAAAAAATTCAAGAAAAATTGTGTAAAAACATCTCCATAAAAAAAATATGATGCTGTAATTATAGTCAGATTTACTTTCCTATCTTATTTCATTTTTTCTTCTGCATTAATTACATATTTGTAGGATTTAATCTTTTTCCTACGAAGTGCAAGATGTTTCCAACAACTGGGCATTGAAATTTCTGTAAAAAAAAATTTGTACAAATAATTTAAAATCATACAACTTTGTTGTGCAAAACTGATTTTATCCAGTACCACATAAGCTTGTCTTGTTAATAAAGTTTAAAATAAAATCATTTAGATAAAACTAAAAAAATCAAGTTTGAATAAAACATCAGTAGATTTTCAAAAATATAAAAATCATGTTCATATGAATTTTATACAATTTTACATCATTTTTACAAAATCATTCATGTAAATCCCTAAATTTCCGAATACCGATTTTCTCTTCGAGTTAAGAAAATAAATAAAAATGGTCTTAAAAATGTCCAATTCAAGTGAAAATTTCGAGTCTAGTTCTTCAAAGTGTCTAGAATGTTCATGCTAAAATTCACTTCAAAATAAGTTCAATAAAGGTCCTGTTTTGACCAGTTTTGACATAAAATTCACCATAATTCAAGTGGTCACTAAAAACTTGTAAAATTTTGATACAACATAGATGTATCATATGCTCAGTTTAACACTTTGTACAGAAATTTATAAATTTTGTAAGTCAGTACAAGAACAAAAAGGCAATCTGGAAAATGAAATAAAGTGATTAACTCAACTTTCATAAAAAAAAATGTTCTCTTTTCATACGAAAATGTGAATTAAAATTCATTAAATCTTAAGTTTATCTTAAAATGACTCATTTTATCATGTAAATAAAAAATAAATAAAAATTGTCATAAAAAATCAAAATCAAAATCAAAAAGGTTAATTAATCTCTAATTTTTCACAAGTTTATAAATAAACATGAATTCCAAAGCTCATTCAAGGAAATGAAGATCAATGAGCATCATGGTGAACATCAAGATTGAAGATTTGTATAGATCATAGGTTTTGTACATTTTGTTGTAATAATGATTCTTTGTAAATAGTTATTGCATCACTCAATTAATAAAAAAAATGGAGATGTTTATGCATAATTTTCATAAATAATTCCACAACTCTTTTTAATAAAATGAGCAACCAATGTTACAAATATTGCATGTTGGATCAATATATCATAGTATATGAATCAAATGACCCAATCTTAATTAAGAGGAAAAATTGCAAATCTAACTAAGTTAAATTGTATGATGATCCATCTTACATTTCAAAATGTGTTCTTCATATTCAAATGGATTAATCATATAATTTGACATAATTAGATTGGTAATTATGATCTCCGAATTGATTTTAGGCCATTTCACGTGTCTCACTTTAAATGGCAAAATTCCAATTAGGCAAACACAAATTTCCAAATTCGATCGCAAATTGATCATTTCTCTCCAAATGACTTAATAATCTTCAATTAAGATTGTTTCTCAAAAACCTTCAATTAGGAAGCAAACCTTCTAAGACCTCTTGAAAATCATACGTGATCACTATTAAGGTGATTATTTCAATCCTCGATTAATCGCTAATTAGAGCGGTTAACTCAAACTTCCTTCAATCACTATTTTGGATGATTATCTCCAACCTCATTTAATCACTGATTAGAGTGATTATCTTAAACCTTAATAATAGTTAATTAGGACGATTATTATTCTCATTTAATCACTAATTAGAGTGATTATCTTAAACCTTGATTAACCACCAATTAGGGTTATTAGTTTAACCTTTCATCATATTTAATCACTAATTAGAGTGATTATCTTAAACCTTAATAATCATCAATTAGGGTGACTATTTCTTAACTTCATTGTTAATCGCTAATCAAGGTGATTATCTTTCCTCTTAAGTTTAATCACTAATTAGGGTGATTATCTTAACCTCCATTTTAAATCACTAATTAAGGTGATTATCTTAATCCTTCATATCTAATCACTAATTAAAGTGATTATCATAACCCCATTTTAATCACTAATTGGAGTGATTACCTCATTTCAAATAGATTTGTTTAATTCTAAAAGTGAGTTATTCATAATCTATTCCCCCCTCTTCTTTCCCCAGTAGAATTGGCCATTTAGGGTGAGACATATGCTCGAACTACGACGGTTTTGATCCATGAGTGGATTCCAATCCCACGGTGATTGGTACGTAGTGCAACTTCAGTGCTCAAACCTACCATGTACAAATGATATATTGGTCCTAAATAAAAATGGTTAATGTTTATATGAGCAAATTATGTGATTTTATTTCTTTTTAATAGCCATGATTACTTTAAAATGGAAAATAACGCATTTAGTAAGAGCCCGTTCTTTAGAACGGAAGAGGGGACGAGTTCCAGACGTTCGCACCTCTTAACCTAAACCCCGAACCCTATCTCATGGTATGAAAGATCAATTTTCAAAAAAGCTTTATCCATATGAAGTCATCATTGTTTTAAATGATTTTTCTTGAAATTGATTTTAAAACGATTTATTAAATAAATTTGCCCCTATTCATATATTAATATGGTGGCGACTTCCAAGTTTTCTAAAAATTCAAAGTCTAATGAGAGATTTTCGTGGGATTCAGACCGTTAATTAAGATAGTCAAAAATCAAATACCACAATACCCCTGACAAATTTTTTATTCACCAAATACCACAACTTTTTTCAAAATTCATCACGTACCCCCGACTTTCGAGAAAATACATCAGAATGCTCTTAATGACTAACGGCGGTTAACTCCGTTAGTCATTAACCCTAATTTTTTGTTTTAGACCCTAATTAACTCCTAACTCTAACCCTAACATTAACCCAAACCCCTAACCCTAACTTTAACTCCCTAACAACCAACCACCACCACCTCCCCCCCCATGACTTCCCCATCCCTCCCCCCCACCCCGCCGGCTCCCCCACCACACCCAACCACCCGCGGCCCCCCCACCACCCTCGCCTGCAATCTCCCCACCACCACCCCCAAGACGCAACCCCCACCCCTTCGAATCCCACAGCCCCCTTCCCCTACCCCCTTCCAATCCCGAGCCCTACCCACCCTCCCCCACCCCTTCGAATTCCGCAGGTTTGGTTCGAATCCGACGTGATACGCTTAGTGCGGGGGACTGCAAAGACTAGCGACATTAAGAGAGACGTGGGGTGCACCGGCTAGAGTGAGACTGGAGGAGTGTGCCGACGAGAGTGAGGGGGAGGGGGAGGCGCCAGTAGGGAGGGTGATCGGGGGGCTTGCGTGGGGGTTGCGGGGGAGATCGAGGGGGCCTACATGGGGGCTGCGGGGGGAGGAGGGGGGGTTTCCGTGGGGGGCTACGGGGGAGGGGGCATGCGTGGGGGCGTGTGGGGGGGAGGAGGAGGCTGCGCATGGGGCTGCAGGGGGAGGGGAGGGGGCTTGTGTGGGGGATGCGGGGGGGGAGGATGGGGGCTTGTGGGGGGCTGCGGGGGAGGGGGGGAGGAGAGGGGGTGGTGGGGATGGGGTTGGGTTAGGGAGAGAGAGAGAGTTAGGTTTACTTAAGGTGTTTAGGGTTAATTGGGTTTACTTAGGATTTTTTTAGGGTTAATTAGATTTACTTAGGGTTTTTTAGGGTTAATTAGGGTTAATGACTAACGGAGTTAACCGTCATTACTCATTAAGGGCATTCTGATGTATTTTTTTGAAAGTCAGGGGTATATGGTGAATTTGGAAAAAGGTTGGGATATCTGGTGAATAAAAAAAATTGTCAGGGATATTTGCTGAAAAAACCGTATTAATAATTGTATATATTTTAATTCGTTTTAAAGGTTTTATGTAACAATAATGAATAATTCCAATTATCTCATGTCGGCCCGCTGCCCGGTGGCCCGGCCCGCTAGGTCCTACCGCCATAACCGCTTCCCCGAACCATGAAAATAGGTAACAGACCAGTGTGAGCCAAGATTTTTTAGCCCGCGGCCCAGCCCTCTCAACCCGTGAATTTCACGGTCTAGACATGGGTCGTGAAATCTCAGCCCGGCGCACTAGGGGTTGAGCCTGGCCGCCCAGCCTGCACCAGTGGCCATCACTAGCCTCGAGTGGTGCCATGCCTATACTTGAATGATAGTCGTTGTTGTAGGAAAACTCTATCAGATCTAGATTATCTTCCCATGAACCCTAATATTCCATGACACAAGCCCTTAACATATCTTCTAAAGTTTGTATGGTCCTTTCAGCCTGACCATCGATGGCTGGGTGAAAAGCAGTACTCATTAATAGCTTCAAACTAAAGGCTTGTTGTACCTTCTGGCAAAAGTTAGACAAAACTCAAGAATCTCGATTAGACTTAATATCTTTCGGTACTCCATGTAGTCTCAACACATGTTTGATGTAAGCCTTAGCTAATTGGTCCATAGACCATGTTGCCTTCATGGGTATGAACACTGCATACTTGGTCAATCTATCAACAATTTACCCATATCGTATTATTCCCATATTTACCCTTAGGTAGAGCAACAAACAAATCCATCGAAATAGAGTCCCACTTCCATCCTGGCACGATCTTTTATACTCATAATTCTTGAACCAAAAAGGTCATGTCATCTAGTTCTAATCATATGCACCTAAATTATATTGATTATTAAATCAATCAACATGTTAACAAAAATGATATTTTCATATATATATATATATATATATAGAATTGAGTTCAGGTGAGAAGGGAGTTTTATATGAGAAGTGAGAACAAATTCTAACCCTTGGATCATGTCTTATTTAAGGGCCGAGATTAAAAACTTTAAAAACTAAAATCCCAAAGTTATTACGCTTCTCACGCATAAACTTTCTCCTCTCCTCTCTCTCTCTCTCTCTCCCTCTTATTTCGGTTTCTCTGCTTCCAGGTAATTTTTCATATCGAAATTCTTGTTAGGTATTGGTTTTCATTGGATTTCTGTTTTCAGGAAATTCTGCTTCATCTTTTTATCGATATGTTGCCGAAAATTGAGATATAGTTATGGAATTGCAATTTTTTCTTTAATTAAGTTTTGTTTGAGTTTGAAATTTGGAATTGTTTGAGGTGAAATCTGGAATTGAATTTTCTGCAGTTGTTATTCGTGATTGATCTTAAATCTGCAATTTTAGATTGGTAATTGGAGCTTTTGTTGATTAATTGTTGGCTTTGTGGTTGAATTTGAGGACAATTCGTCATTCTCCTCTTCATTAATGTTCATTTTAATGAATTCTAGATTTTTTGTTGTTGCCTATTCATAATCCGAATGTTCTTGATTGTTTCTTGCTGATTTATCTTTCTTATTCTTCTTATCCTCTTCATTCAAGTTCTAATTAGTACCGACTACATCTCTAATTAGTGCTTGATATAACTCTAATTGGTATTTTATATAACTCTAAACAAATTTTGCTCCAACTCTAATTAGTACGGACTACAACTCTTATTAGTGCTTGATATCACTGTAAATAAATGGTGCTATATCCATGTTTGATTTGTGCCTTACATTCTCAGAATATGTTAGGAATGACAGTAGAAAGAGCACTTAATTCATGCTTCTGTCTTCAATTGCCACAACCTTGAGGCTTGAGTATCATTTTGTGGGAGCTTTATTGTATATTGTTTACATATATGCCACAACTCTTACTCTGTCCTGGTCTTTTTGCCATAAATCTTCTGAACTTGTTGTTCAAACCTAATCAAATATATTAGCCATTAGTTGAACAGAAATTATTAGACGCAAACCGAACCGAATTGAACTTAAGTTAGTCATGAGTTGTATACTTTTTTGGTGCTGCATTGAATTTAATTGAACACGGCTGCTCTTATTAGCCCTGAACTGATCATATCTAAACTTTTCTGGATCAAACTTACTTAAGAAGTGAAAGTAATAGGTATGTGTAATAGGTTCAGGGTTGTTGTGAATAGAAAATACACTAGTTCAGTCTAGGTGGCTGCAAAACTTTCAAGCTTAATAGATTGAAGTACTACTAAGAGGTATGTCTGTATTTCATTAGAGTCATATCAACTAATAGTTAAGAGTTATGGAAATAGTTAATTAGAGTTATAGGTACTTGCACTTGGAGTTCCGCCAATGTTTGATTAGAGTTATAGGAACTTGTATTTGGAGTTATGCCAACATTTGATTAGAAATATATAATTTAGTAATTAGAGTTATAGAAGCATTTCATAGGAGTTATAGGAAGTATTAGTTAGAGTTATGTCAATATTTGATTAGAGTTAATAGACTAATAGTTAGAGTTATAAGAACTTGTACTTGGAGTTATGCCAACGTTTGATTAGAGTTATAGGAATTAGTAGTTGAAGTTTATGTGCGTTTCTTTCTCTACTAAAACCCACATATGTGTCCTTAATCTATATTTATTCAGATTGCACTTCTTTTTCATGTTATCTGTTTTCTCTCCCTCCTTATTGTTCCTCATTAACTGTTAGAGAACAACATATGAACTTGGTGTCAATGGAAAAGATGACGCAATGGAGGAGAAGGGTGGAGAAGGTAAGGAAATCAATCATGGCGAACGGCAAGGAAAGACATGAGTTCTGTTAGATTCAGGTAAGTACAAAGTGCAGCCCCCAAAGATAAAAGGGAAAATTTATGCTTGTCCATATGGAACTATGGTAATTAAGAGTCATGATTATTCATCCAGATTTTATGGGAAACTTATCTACTAGAGTCAGCTGCATGACATGCCAATTTTGTTCTCTCATAAACTTCATTCTTTCTTTCTAGAGCCTCTATTTTACTGTAGTTATGGCGTCTTGATCTATAGCGTTATCTCTGTCAAAATCAAATTTTATATAGATCATGTATATGTAGTCACAATTTTGTTTGCGAAAATTCCAAAATAATGTACCTTTGTCTTACATTGCTGCTAAATACACTTCTAAACTTAATTGATTGATTTGGACAGATTTAGACTATGTAGCCATGACACCATATTTTCCTCTTATTCGATTTTCTATTTTATAATTATCGTGAGTTCGTTTGGTGATACTTCCATTTGAAATGCTTTCCAAACTTAAATTTAGTTTCTTTATTTAGGGTTGTACTTCTGGTTATACTTCAAGTTCCTTTCGTTTTTCTGCTTCCGTAACTTCAATGGTTGATCCTCTTTCTCCAAATTTACTCAGTATCCATCGCATTTTCGGTCTTTAGTAGGAAGATTAAGTTACCCAGTGCTATTTTTCTGTATTAGTTCACTTTCATCCTTGTCAATGTTATAAGCCAATCCTTCATTATATTCGGTCAATTTGTAGAGTGTCCTTGTTTTTTATAATTCCGGGATTGATGAAGGTAAAAAGAAAATGATACATCTCATTTAGCTAAGAATTGAGCTCTAATCATTGAGAATCAAACATTAGCTTTGTTGCTTAGGATCATGAATTTGATCTACATACTTTTTCTATTGTTTTCGGCACTAACAAAAAAGAGTTTTTTTTTGTTGTTGTTGTTTTGCATTGCTGATCCCCAAAATGTAGTATATATGAATTTGGGTTGATCAATTATTTATGGGCAAACATGACATCAAATTTTTAGTAGTATTCAGTTATTCACTAACTTGCTATATTCTTCAGCTGATCATCTATATTATCATTTATCAGTAAGTAAATCCGAGTTTATAATTTCTTATCATAGCTCTGGCGCTTCCAATGGGTTCTTTTTGTATCTTAAGCTCAAGATGAAGCTACAAAATGCAGAGAGTAGAACAAAGAAAAAGAAAGTACTTGGGGTGATTTTACTTGTACTATAAAAACCTATTAGCTCAAATGGAAGAGCATTGTGCTATGCACAAGATGTGGGTTCGATTCCCACATAGGTTATGAAATGACTCT
This sequence comes from Beta lomatogona, assembly GCA_947646795.1. Taxonomy (NCBI): domain Eukaryota; kingdom Viridiplantae; phylum Streptophyta; class Magnoliopsida; order Caryophyllales; family Amaranthaceae; genus Beta; species Beta lomatogona. The sequence continues at coordinate 208,174 of CANSNZ010000231.1, forward strand.
TGTTAGAAGTTAGAAACCTAAAAATTGAAAAAATTGTTCAGTATGATTGCACTCATGTAAACTAAAAGTAGAGTCGGAATTTTTTTGTTATTGTGACTAAAGAGCTAGTGTAATTTATCCCTTCTTTTACCACCTCGTGAGGTAATAACTGACCAAGACCATTGAAAAGCAGGATTGTTTAAAGCATATCAAATAATAAAAGCCTGTGTAGGAGTCGAACCTACATTTTTGTGCGTTTGTACATAAATTACTCGCCAATTAAGCTAACAGGCTATCAAGTTGTAACATTTTATTACAGTTTATTTAAAGTAGTTAAAGTTACAGCAGCATTCAATTAGAATTTAGAGTTGTAGAAAATAAAAATTAGAGTTGTGCAAGCATTTAATTAGAGTTATAGTGACAAGGATTTAGAGTTATTCCTAAATTTGATTAGAGGTGTAGGAAGACAAAGTTAGAGTTATGCCAACATTTGATTAGAATTATAGAAAGTTAAAGTTAGAGGTATGCTAATATGAACTAGTAATGAGAGTTATGCCAACATTTGATTAGAGCTATATGAGCTAGTAGTTAAAGTAATTATGCCGACACTTGACTAGAGTTATAGTAAGTACAGTTGGAATAAAAGTAACAAGCTCTATTCTCCTAAAATATGAGCCAATTTTCAGTTTTGATCCCACTAAGAGGTTACTTTGTTGTAAAACGCGCCCGTAAGAACAACATAGAGGTACATAAGAACTAAATCAACTAACAAGTTATGTTAAAACATAAACTAGAACATGATAAATAAATAAAAAGGCACATTGAGATATAAATGGTAAAACCGCAATTATTCTAAAACAAATTGATCTTATAACACTAAAGAATGTGGTATAACTCTAACTATTATTTCCTATGACTCTAAACAAGTGCAGATATAACTCTAACTACTACTTCCTATGACTCTAAACAAATGTTGACATAATTATAACTACTACTTCCTATAACTTTAAGTAAGTTTTGGTTTAACTTTAATTACTACGTTCTATAACTCTAAAAAAGTATTGGTATAACTAACTCTAACTACTATTTCCTATAACTCTAAAGAAATGTTGCCGTAATTCTAGGTAGTAATTGCTATAACTCTAAAAATATGTTACTATAACTCTAATTAGTACTTTTTGTAACTCTAATTAGGTAGCCAGGCCAATTGCACTCAAATACCCACATTATGCTTACCCTTCATACTACCAACCTCGGAAATGTTCATATCTACATACACACATAAACTAATACATCTCTAAAACATATTGGTATAACTATAACTAATACTACCTATATAACTTATATCTCTATTATATATTGGCAAAAAAATTCTCCATGTGACCTACAACTCTAAGAACATATTGGTATAACTCTAACCAATACTACCTATAACTCTAATTAATATTAGCTACAACTCTAAAAATATATATTGGCAAAAAAAATTCTTCATGTGTAAGGCTGTGAATCAATCCCCATTGAGACCTAAAAGTGTGAAATTAATGAAGAAGGCTTTACAGAAGCACTAGCATGTCTAGCAATTTTCGTACTATCTAATGAATTTACAAACTCATGAAGAAGCATACAAAATTCGATTGATTCCAACCATACAAATTTACAAACTCATGAAGAAGCATACAAAATTCGATTGATTCCATACAGTTTACATGAACAAAATACGATTGAACAAAATTATGAACAACCATAAGAATTTTAAAAAACAATCTAACCTTTCTACGTCGCGGTAATTGATTCCATGAAATTCTTGGACAAGAACTAGATGACAGTAGTTTGACAACCTATAGTCTACAGAAAGAAAAGAGAGGAAAGAGACGACTTAGTGGGGATGGAGGATAAGAGAGGAGAGAGAAAATTAGGTTTTTGTATGGAATAAAGGAAAAAGTTAGTTGTGTTAATATTAGTTTTTAAATCTTGGCCGTTGATAGGATCTAATCTAAGGGCAGTGATTCTTTCTCATTTCTCACCTAATTTCCCTTCTCACATGATCTTGCCACGTTAATAACCATCATCGAATGGCTGAGATTTACATCTTTTCTCCCTCCTCTGGTTGTCTTAAACCTGCTCCATGAAAGAAGCACATTGAAACTCCAATTCTCAACATCTACCAGTGAAATTTGTTCACTTTTTCTAAGTGAATCAACACCATAAAAAAGCTTAGGTATGATTCAAGCTAATTATTTTTTATATCCCTTTTCAAAAACCTTATTTTTCGATTTACATTTTCTGAAAAACGAAACAGATTGGTTAGTTCGAAGTTTGGATTTTGGATTTTTATCCATCCTAGGCTTGATTTTGGTTTATTTTCTTTCTTCTTCCTTCAATTAGCAACTTTCATGGAATTTTTTTCTGATTTGTTTTAAAAATATAATAAAATGTAATGTAGAAGAGAGAAGAACTCACCAATAACTACAACAATGGCAGATGATATGGTAAAGAAAAGTAGTACAAATGAAGATGAGAGGAGAGATAGAGGAGTATAGGAAAGGTCAGATAGATTTACGAGACAACAAAAACTTTTGAGTTAGGAAAGAGAAATTGTTTTCCTCTGTACAACAATAATGAGGGTAGGATAATGCCAATCAATCTTAGTCGTTAAAATTGAATATGGATGGCATAAACACAAGTGATGCTCATTTTATCACTGCCGTCGAAATGTTATATTGGACAGTCTATATAACTAGTTTTCAGTTTTCATATTAAGAAATATTTTCACAAGATCCTATATAACTCAAATTTTTTTTTTTTTTCTTTGTTGTGGAAAGGCTGAAATACACCTATCAACTGCTTCATCCATCTCCCTCTTCTCCTTTCTAAATTAAATTCGTTTTTCTTTTGCTCAAATTTTTCCAGTCTCGATGTTTTTTTATATATATTTGGATATTCACGATCAAATTTTGCATTACACCATAAAATCCAATTAAAAAAACAAATAGATGTAGAATACGTAGATATGTAGGGTGGTAATTTCAATAAAAAAACTTACCAAAATAGTTTTAATTTACGAGGTGAAGGATGGGGGAGATGATTCTCTCGAAAATATACAATGATTTCTAACTGTTGCTCAGTCACATTCTTATAACATTTTGGTTCATCAGCCATAAATAAAAACAATATAGGTCCAACTAGTCTGAATCGAAATCTAAAAAACTTGGACTGAAAAATGGGGTCGAACCAATTTAGTTCGGTTCAAAATTTAGAAATGAACAACCCTATTTGGAAGGACGGCATTCATTGACAAGTTGTTAGAGACAATTTACCTTTTCAAAGGCGATGGTCGTTATAATTCTGGAGATGCATCTCGTGTTATCATTTTCATGCATACAATTTTTGCTCATGCAATGACTTTACCTATGATAGTGAACGCGGTCAGAGACTAACCACTAATTTTTATTCCGTTAACTATTTTCCGTATGAAGATTTCAACTACTATTGCATATCCAGAACATTCATCACACTCGGATGTACTATGTGCATGGTATACCCAATTTTTTGCTCATTTGCTCTTTAGAAGATCTTCCTTTGTATGTATTTTGTTCATTTGGAGGATTCAAAATGAGGAATAAGTAAAAAGAAATAGTGTTGAGTGTATCATATTGTCATGGTATAACCAAGATAAAATAGAAGTTATAACTACATAATGAATTTTCGGTTTTTTCACCAAAAACCCCTGGCAAATTTTTTTATTCACCAGATACCCCAACTTTTTTCAGAATTCACTATATATACCTAACTTTCTAAAAAATACATCAGATGCCCTTACCAAGCCGTAAATTTTTTTATCTCTTTTTTTATAGAAAATTAACTCCTAATGAAATTGAAATGCGAGTTACAAAAGTTTTTGCCTCTACATACACGATTCTCTATGATGCTATATGTGATTGTGCACAAAACTTGATTGGCTGTAAGGATTTATCAATTATGTCATTACTAATGTACACTTTCTATGTCTTTTTTTGGTAAAGGTGGGTTGTATTCATTATGCCCAAAACCCTAAAGCATGTCTATGAAACCATAGTCCAAATAAACACCTTTAAGAAACAGCTTACTACCTAACCAAAGGGCTATAAGACCAAAAAAACCACCTAGTTACAAGTTTTCAATTTAAGCCTTATCATTTACAGAAATTTTCATAGGCAATAATATGGATTATTCTTCCTAACAATTTCATCAATGCACTTAGCGATTTGACCAACAATTTCATCTCCCAGAAAGCTTAATTAAAAACCTTTAAAACGTGATACAAACACGCATTGTCTCATGTAAATATAACCTTCTTTTGAAAAGAAAAATTCTTAGATCGCTCAATACACTTACATATCCTTCCATACTCCTAACTAGCACAAGCAACGTCAAGGCAACATCTAATAACATTCAAAACTTGCAAAATAAAGAAGCATTCAAAAAAAATAAGTGACAATTTATCTTATAAGCATAATTACCTGTAGTGCATATATCTTCATCACAAACACCGTTTACCTGAAGCATAGCCTTTGTGTTAAGTCGACCAAGGAAGTTAAACCAAAAGATAAAAGTATGCTTTGGAACACCTAAACGACACCCAAACCTATCTAAGCCAAGACACTTTAACCCTACCACGAAGCCATTGATCCTTGAGCTGATAGAATATATATCGTTAGAGGTACCAGTCCACACATCACTTCTATAAGACTATAAGTCTATAACATGGGTCAACTTTCATTCACTTTACACAATATTCTCCAGTATCAATTGGTGGAAGTAAGGGGAGTATAGCTCCAATAGTCACACCACTTTAAGTAAATGTGATCTATCCACTGTATCCAAAGACGGTCAGACTTGCTATATATATTCCACACATACTTTGATATAAACGCATGATTCCAAGTAAGTAAATCATAAACTTCAAGGTCCCAACCTTCTTAGGCTTGCAAAGATTGTCCCAAGTCACTGAAGAGCTCTAGCCTCCGTAGCCTTACCCTCCCAAAAATATTGCCTACAGATTGAAGTAATCCTCTTAATCTTCTATAGTATGAATAGACTTGCCCAATAAGAGTGCATTAATAGCAAGACAGTGTGAGAGTGAGGAATAGCCTAGTGGTTAGAACTTCCCTCCTAGTTCCAATAGGTGTGGGATCGATTCTAACCCTATGCAAGTTAGGATCCCCTTATCCCCCCCCCTCCCCCAAACTTGTCAAGGTTTTTCTTTACCTTGTAAAAAAAAAACAAGACAGTGTTAACAAGCTACATCCTACCAACATGTGAAAGATGTCGAAAACCCACATTCTTATCCTCTTTAGATTCTTTCGATCAAAATTTCACAATTACAGAAGAAGATCTTCTTTGGAGAAACAGGCACGCCAAGATATTTAAAAGGCAGTTTACCATGCTAGAGAACAGATAAACTAACTATCTTTTGACTTATTTCATCAGGAACACATGATTTATAAATCTCATAGAATGAATACCACCTCTGCAAAACAGTAACAAACCATCAGCAAAATAGGGATGATTCAACATCTTCTGTAACACCTTGACAATTTTCTCTTTTCTAAAATACCTTTTAATATAAAACATAGAGAATTATCAAAGTATTATCGCCCGTGTGAAAACGTATCGGCTTATTCAAAATTTTGCAGCGGAAAACAATAATAATAAACTTTATAAATAAAATTTAGTCAACAATAAAGTCAACTCCAAAACCAACCAACAAAACCAAAGTCAACCTTAAAACCAAATTAAACCAATTATGAAAAGTATAACTCAAAAGTACTGAACATAAACTACACAAGCTCTCCAAAATCCCGAAACCAATGATGCTCATCTTCAAACCTGTAGATAGACAATGCACTATTGATCCCTAGAGACTGCTCACCGAAATGGGTCATCACAGGATCAATAAGGCAAAGCTATGATCAACATACACAACAAAAGCACGTAATCAGCAAAGCTGAGTACTACATACTAAACAAGTAAACAATCCTAACATGATACTAATAAATAGTAGGCAGGAATAAATAATAGTATAATAACTTGCAGATAACTTTTACTGAATTAAACTTTAACAACATTCTTATTACTTTAAATGGAATAGTCAATGGACCGAGTTGTCTAACTAAAATCAGCCTTCCCTTTGGAATGCGAAATACGGGCGCGACTCCGTATTCCCATGACCTATGATATCGAGGAACCTTTGAAATAAAAATAGGACACGGTGATCAATTCGGCCCCAGAAAAAGCCATGGCCCGCTCACCATGTACCCCAATTCCTAATTGTCCAACACTTTAGACGTGCACCAGTCTAAAGCTATTGCTATCCAGTTTCACTTTACATGATTTACCAGTAATTACTTATTATGACTCACAAGTACAACAAACATCACAATCAATAAACAATTACAAACTTCCATTTTTATCTTAGGATTAGATAAGTGATCACACAACTTAACAATCCAAGATAACTTTCAAATTTAATCCAATCCTTCTTATCTGTTGAACCTAGCCAACAACCAAATTACCTTTCATAGGTAGAATATATCAACTTACCAAATAAGGCCATCGGTCCTTATAAAGCAGTGAAACACTAGTACATAAATGACGATTTGCGTCGGATCCCAGACCATCATTTGCGTCGGATTGGGGTCCGACGCCACAAGCCTCGACGCAAATTGCCCAAATATAATCTGCGTCGGATGCACATTCGACGTAAATTTGGGCCATCTGCGTCGGATGGATGGCACCACGCGACGCAAATAGTCGAAAACCATGCCATATGTTGGGGGTATTTGTGTCAGATGTAGAACAACATCTGATGCAAATGATTAGTGATTTGCGTCAGACAGAAACTACATCCGATGCAAATAGGTAATACCATTCAAAAAAAATATTCAATATCTAACCGCAGTTCGATTGGTTTTGTTATAGCCAAAAGAAAGAAAAAGAGCAATTAAGGAACATTATTATTATACAATTTAAACCCAAAAAAATCAGATCTAACACACAAAAAACCCTAAAAATTAATATCCAACCATTAAAGGAATAACTCTACACTAAATTATGAGAAAAAAAATTTACAATTATTACAACTTGAATTACATAGATCCAAAAAAATTAAAAAAAAAATCGGAGGCTAATCCAATCTGAAATCGGCTAATCCAATACAATTTAGGGGAAAAACTTAAAAAAAATAACCTCAAATCTGAATGATGTTAAAATTCGAAGGCAAATTCAATATTCTTCAATCTTCGCCGTCAACTTCTGCTTTGATGTTAACATAGTCGCCCTCTTCTATTAAAAAATGAGATATAAAAAATAAATAAACGAAAGGCCATTATTTTCAAATCTAAAAAAGTAAAAAAAAATCTGATATAAAAAATAAAAAATAAAAAAAATCAAACCTGTTAGAGATGGAGAACGTCGCCCCATTCCAATTCCTTCTAACAGGTTCGATTTTTCTACGAACGTCGCCTTTTCAAGTTCACTCTTGTGAACCGTCTCTATTTGAGTTTCTTTGAAGCTTTCCGATCTCAACTGGTGGTGAGCGTCGCAACAGCATCCCGGCGAAGGTAGCGGAGCTACTAAACCCAACAGTACAACAACGATGGGGCGAAAACCTGTTAGAACGTCGCACCCGGAATCGCCATCACAAACCCAGAACCGCCATCACAAATTCAGAACCTACGAAAACCTGAAGATGTTGGAATCGGTGACTTGGTCTTCAAAATCAAAATTAGGGCAAAAGTAGAAGAGATAAGAGGCTCTCACGAAGAAGTAGAGAGGCTCTCAAAATCAAATTCTTCGATAGTCGTCATGTTCCCTTCATGATTGAAACGGCTGGAGAAAGAAATTTGACGAAGAATTTGGAGAGAGAAGAGAGGAAAATTGTGGGTTTGAGTTGGAAGAGTATAGTGAGGAGCAGAGAGTTTGAGAGTGAAAGAGAATGAAAAACGGCTGGAGTAAGTGAGCGTGTATTTTGGAAATAAAACCCTAAATGTGGAACCCATGATTTGCGTCGTGTGTCATGGCCCATCCGACGCAAATCATGGCCCATACTGGTTTAAATATCATCTGCGTCGCACACTAGGGACAATCCGACGCATATTGTCGGATCCAAAAACTTTAGGCTTTAATCATCTCCGTCGAACATTCGTAAACATCCGACGCAAATCTTCTTTTTACTCATTTGTTGTGGTTATTTGCGTCGGATGTTTTTTAACATGCGATGCAAATCATCTGTTCTTGAACATTTGCGTCAATCTTTCTTTTGTCCGACGCAAATAGGGAGACGCAAATTATCATTTCTCTACTAGTGAAATACTCAAAAGGGAACAATGATCAATCATGATCCAATACTAATAAATATATTAATTCCCCCATGTGAATTACTACCTCCTTCCCAGAATAGTCTGAACACTTTTTTTTTATGTTTGTCCCAAATTAGTTTAAACACTTCTTTTTTTGGCATGGTCCCACCATTAATATATTATTTCTTTTACACATCTTTGGCCCACACTCTACCTTTTATCAATAAAAAGCTACATAAGTTTCTCTCTCCTCTAATAAAAAATACCCCACCAACTCCTATCACATCTACTTTTTAAATAAAATAACATTTGATAACCACACTATAACTTATCACCTTAAACTACGTGTCCCAACAAGTGTTCAGATCTTTCTGGGACGGAGGGAGTAATAAAATAAAGTTCCCAATCAACATGCTTGCATCAATCTTCCATACAAACATAATATAAATCTCATAATATAATCTCAAAATCAACATGTTTACACAACAGCATAAAACATGCAAAATCCAACATAATAAATATCATAAATGAACTCAACATAGTTCCTATACATGATACTACATAATTTTCCTTCCTAAAATCATGATATTATCTCAATCAACACATAGGTATGTACGTAGTACGTACCTTGTGTAGAGAAACTGGGATGCCACTTTAACCAACTTAAAAGTCGCCTAGAGAGAATTTTCCGCCTAAAATAACCAATATAAATTTATAATCAATACTCAAATAATTTCCAGCAACATTAAAATACATTTTAGAAGTTGTTTCCATCATTAAAACTTCAATTACTAATACTTCATAGCATAGTACTACTATACTAGTCATTAAAATCCTTAAAACTCATTTAATAACATCCTTTTTAAAATTCCAGCAACATATAATTTATTAAAACTCTCCTTAAACGTACTTAAACATGCTTTGAAACATAAAGGCAATAACTTTCATAACTTATAATAAACTACTATGATTTCTAACTTTCAAAACCCTAAAAATTCATGCTTTGATAATTAAAATCTACTTTAAACCCAAATACGCAAATCTGAATTTTATTTTATCAATACACAAATTATATAACTTAGATTCAATAATAAATCATCAACTTATAACTTTTAAACATAAACTAATTAAAACAAAACCTAAAAATACAATCTTTGAATAAAACTTGAGGAGGAAGAAAAGAAACAAACCAAAGCAACAAGGAAAGAAGGAAACGTCGGCCAAGGAAGGGCGGCAGACGGCGACAGCAGCGACTGGTATCCCCGGCGAGGTGCGGTGGCCGGAGAAGAAACCGGAAGGAGAGGAGGAGTGCTGAAGAGAGAGAAAACCAGTGCAAAGAAAAAAAAAACGTAAGGAGAGAGAGAGAAGGCCAAAAGTGAAGGAGGAAGGAGGAGAGAGAAAATAATGCGTGGGAAAAATTTGGGGTTTAGGAGGTTTATATAGTTTTCCCCTTGTGGGCTTAGGAAAAGGCAATTGGGCTTCAAATAGAGTTTGATGATGAATAGGAATGGTGATTGAACTCCTAACATCACTAGAATTAGTATTTGGGTTCCTCAAGCCCATTTAAACTCCCTTTTCAAATCTAAATAGGTATTTCAAACATTTCAAGTACTTTCAAAGCATGACTTTAATAAATATTTGACTTGAATAAATTATTAATACAATTCCTTTGACTTTCAAATAGTCAATCTTTCAAGAATTAAATCATTAAAATGCTAAAATATATTAAAATATAAATAACTATATATTAAAATATATTTATAAAATTCATAAAATTACGGGGGATTACATCTCCGATGAAATTGAAAGTTTGGTTTTGCATCAACATACATGACTAATCTAGAGAGATATTCCATACACACATTACACGAAGTAAAAAAGACAAGGGATCCCTCTACTAGATACCTTTTCTCTCAAGAAAGAAACTATGCAAAGAACCATTCAGGAAATGGAGAAAAAACAATGCACATTATCCACCCAACCATTTTAGAAGGAAAATTTAAAGCCCACAACAATTCATTCAAAAATTCCAAGAAATAGAATCATAGACTTTCTTATAAAGATATGTTTCTGTTAAGGATTCTGGTTGACCAGACAAAAGCTCCTTGATTAGAGGATATGATGCCACGTAAAAACAAGTTTCAATTAAGGCCCCGTTCTTTTGGAGTGGGTGAAACTGAACCGAGAGAAACTAAACTGAACTGAAAATAAGTCCAAAAGAACAAGGTCTAACTATACACCAGTTCAAATATGTACTTCAAAAGGACTAACCAATAAGAGATAGGTCCAAAGTCAACCACTGAAACAAGGTGATCGCATTTAGGAACTGAAAAGTACTTAACCGTGTTTTAGTTCCATGTCGCGGCAAAATCTTCCTAACCCTATTCCCCACCTTTCCGTATAAATACCCCCGGGTTATTGGACCCTTCCCTGGTTGCTATACATGTATCACTTCTCACCTCTCCACAACCCGACTACACCCGCACCCCCACCCCCGCGATGGGGATGCTAAAAGAGCTTAGGTAAGCGGTAAGCGGTAAGCGTAGGAGGCATGCCCGAAGGACAACGGCAGCAATGTGGTTCCAAAAGCTTCCGTTAGATTGAGATCTACAGGGTGGCAGGTAACCCTCTTGGTAAAGTTAGCCACTAGAAAGAGATTCATTGGCTCCGTGAATAGGAAGACTTCAACTTTCCCGGCGAAGAGATTAAAAAGACGGAACTTCAGCGCACTGATTGAGCTAGCTAGAAGCAGGAACTCCTATTTTAGTCCCCTCCAAAAAAAAAAAATATTTAACTACGCAATATGATAAAGAGTGAAAAAGTGCAACTACGATTAACTTGCTATAACAGGTTGCGTGTAAGAGCAAGTTCGTCATTATGACGAAACAAAGTCACAATTACCGAAAATGGAATGGTATGTGAAAAAGCTGCAATAAGAAAACAAACGTTGGCCATCTGCATAATAGATTGGAAGCACCTCAAATAAACCATTTACATCACATCAAGCAGGTGGATGATTAACTTGCTATAAAGGTTGCGTGTAAGGTAGACACTAGGAGCTGTATACAAACATTTAATAGTCATCTCACTCGGCAAGGTGCAGGAACACTGGGAGAACAGTTTGGATTAGGTGAGCGACAACTAGCAGCAGCACTAACATTATCGTGACATCCTCTTGTGGTAAATTGAGTAGTGCGCTTACTTCTGAATGCTGATACTGGTAACGACGAGGATGTAGATGATATTTCACCCACACCATCACCACTACTCTGTAAAGGTTCCAGAGTCTCAACTACGTCACTCATCAAGGGTCTTGCCTTAGGGTTTTGGCTCAGACAATAGTATGCCAAACTGCAGGCTTTCTGAGCCGCCCGTATCGAGTACTGACTCTCCAATCTAGGGTCTATTATTTGCAAAAGTTTTCTCTTGTCATTGAGTTTTGGTCGAGCCCAATCCACCAAGTTCTGCTCCTTACTTGGCCTGGTCTTGTCAACCGATCTTCTTCCTGTCAATAGCTCTAAGAGTACAACTCCAAAGCTGTAAACATCACTTCTAGCTGTGAGATGACCTGCTCACATAAACTCTAGTCAGAATCCCCACTTACATATACTCCAAAAAAGATTAAAAGAGAAGTCCAAACAAACAATAAAGGTAAACGACAAAGGTGGCCAATTTGCAGGCCCTTTTCTTTATGAAGGAAACTACTTGGAGAACATGTTCTATAGAGAAACAGAGAGAAGAGAGGTGATGGTGCCCACTCCAAACTCCAAAGTGCAATTTATGAAATTACCCCTTTCTCTTGTTCCCAATAGAACATGTTTAAAAACCCCTCTCTTCTTTATCAATACCTATATGATAGGCAAAAGATGAAAAGAAAACAAAATTGTAAGCAACCAAGCAACTGTAATTTGCAACTATCATCAAAAACGAAATATGACAGTGAAAAAAGCTCCTCTAAGATGAGCTAGACCCACTTTCTTTCTGCACCAAAGATGCAACAAGACTGCATTTGAGGACTTTGGATAGATATGCAAATTCATGGGGTGGAAAAACTTAAGTCAAGGGTCCATTTAGTCGATGCACTTGGAAGCAGACATGGTTTAGCACCTGCATCCTACGTTCAAGCCAGTTCCAGGTCAGACAACAGTATAGTCCAATTCAGACAGTAATATAATTGGCATAAATACAATCCCTGCCATATGAAGTATTGAAACGAGGAAAAGGAGACCCATGGAGAAATCAAGGAAGACTGGGTAAGCACATATCAGAACCCCAATTCTTCCAACAAATTTCCATTTTACAAGCACTAGAGAAAGTTGTGACATACTAAAACTTCATTCTTCTGGTCCCAGCAGGATGCGTAAATGTGAAGAAAGTTTAGTTTTATGTAATTTTATACTTTTTTATGGAGGGGGTGGGGAAGAGGGGGTGACGGGAAAAATTAATCGTTATTATCCATGTTAATTTACACAAACCTTTGTCAACAAACTACTCCTGGCCTCCTCAGTAGAAGTCTTGATCTCAAAGCCACTCTTAAATCACCCTTGAGCCTGAATCTAGATAGAATAAACACCATAGCACAAGTCGATGCTCTCCATCCAACTCTGCTAACTTTACAAATAAAATCTCATTTTTACCCGAGTAAAAGCTTTTGGATATAATAATAAATCATTAAATTCCCCTTGAACTCTGACTAAACAATCCCACCTCCTCAATGCCATCAATTGCCAGATTCGCCACCAAAACTGCATAAGAGACACTATCCCTCTGCTCACCATACCCCTCTGTGACTAGTGCTGGCAATGAGTCGAGACAGCTCGCGAGCTACTCGAACTCGACTCGGTCAAAGCTCGACTCGACATGTTAACGAGTCGAGCAACCCAATATTCGACTCAAAAAGCTCGTGAGATACTCGAAAACATTATATATATATACTTATAATTTTTTTAAGAAAGTTTAACCTTTTTTTTTAAAAAAAATACTTGAACTTTTCTTTTAAAAAAAACATGAAAAACAGTACATTAAATGAGTCAAGGAATTTTTCCTATAAAAAATAGAACTATATTAATGGATGGGATTTACAGAAACCCAACAATATAATCTTAGCCGTCCATTGTAAAGAAAGAGTGGAAGACACAAACTCAACCCTAAAAAAAATCACACCAGTAGCAAATTGCTCGCCTCCCTCTCCGATCTCCCCCTCCTTCTCCAATCTCCATCTCCATCTCCATGACTCAATCTCCCTAATTCAGGAGACGCTTCAGGCCCACCACGCGTCCACTACTTCAGCTGACGCTGCAAGCCCACCACGCGTCGACGCCAGAGGCCACTACTTCAGGCGACGCTGCAAGCCCTCGCACACCACGCGTCCACGCCAGACTCCACCACGCATCCACGCTGCAAGCTCCCGCACAGGCTACCTGGAACCGAGTTCGAGTTCGAACTTTAACCAAGTTCGAGCTTGAAACGAGTTCGAGTTTGAGCTCCAGTTTGGGTTCCAAGTTCGAATTCGAGCTTGAAAATTTCAAACTCGCGAATTTTCGAGTCGGGTCGAGTTTGGGTATGGGTTTTCGAGTTCGAGTCGAGCATAATCAAACTCGAGCTCGCCTCGCATCATTGCCATTCCTATCTGTGACCACCTTCGTTTCCTCTCTCTCCACAAACACCCCTCCCCTACCATTACCTAGGCCTATGTCCAACAGCCACCTCCAATATTCCAACCACTGAGCTCAAACAACTGTGACCCCTCAAACAAATCCTCAGTGGCTAAACTACCTTATCAAAAGATTGAGAGATATAGGGGAAGTGAAAACCTGCACCATAAACTACCGAATTCATATCGTTTGAACATTTTCTTGGTTAAAATTGGCTATTGAGATCTGAATCCTCTGTTCTTAATCTTAAACACAAGAGGGTTGGAACTATACGCATACCCTAGTTCCATGATGACAGATTCGGTATATGTGAAAGGGGAAGGAGAAGATAAAGATGAAAATAGGAGGTTGAGACTTAAGAGGGGAATCTAGCTTGGTCAAGGGGGCTGGGGGGGGTGGAGGTTGGTAGGGAGGAGCATATAGCAACATGAAGGGAAACGAAAGGTGTTTGGATGCCCCTGTGAGGGGGGGGTTATTTTTGTACTTTTATAACGTTTTGTATGAGGCTTTATCTTTTTAATTCTTACTACAATAAGCTAGCAGCTAATAGTATGCACGATATGGGAAGTTCGCTCACAGTCTGATGGCTAATGACAGAAAATGTTTATGTATTTAATTGGAGAAGTAAGGCAAATTAGAGGGAAGTTCAATACAAATTGTCATAGTTATTGGTGTTTACAAATAATAATTCTCACTAATAGTATTTGGGTGTTTCTATGGTCTTCCCTTGTATTCATAGAAATTCTTCATTGTACCCTCGCCTATTCCAGTGTCTCAGTGATGCATATACTATAATCTCTTCAATAATAAATTACGTTAGTGAGATGCTTTGTGTGTTCTTAACTTCAATTAGGGCCTTTGAAAGTGATGTTATTAGCCAATTTGTCATTAAGTAGGGAAAAGTTAACTTCAAACTTATTCCTTCCCACTTTGAATAGAGAAGTTTAGGCTAATTAAATTGATTTCATACCCAAAAATGAGATTAGAATGAAAAAAACATCTACCTAATCATATTAATCGATGAAAAGATAACATTATGGGCATAAATACTTCAACTGGTGGACATTTGAAAAAGATGAGGGTACCATGTATTCAACAAAGTACTTCCTCTCAGATCTTCTAAGCTTGTATTTTTAATTTAGAAAGATTAATAAAATTACGGAGAAGATTGTAGCACTTTGTCCTCCGTCATATGAGACAATTTTAGTAAAACAAGCCTCGGGGAAAAAAACAGTATATTATTTGGTTGGCTGCTTAAGCTCTGTGCCATACATACCAGTCATCACATACTCAGGAGCAGCATATCCGTAGGTTCCCATAACACGAGTTGATACATGGGTCTCATCCCCCTGGGGTCCAGCTTTTGCAAGTCCAAAATCAGAGAGCTTTGTCGTATAATCCTAAATGGAGGCAGAAAGCACATACAAGAAATAAATGAGAGGTATTTGCACATCAATAACATCCCTACATGTGGGTAGAGATCAGACATTCAGGGCAATGCTTCTACATCAAACAAAATTATGTGAAACTAATTCCCCAAATGAAACCCTTTCCGTCCCTTTCTCCTTCAAACATGACTAAGTAGAAGATTAATGTATGTCAGCAACCCCCCCCAAACCCATCACCATCACAAGAAAAAAAAAAATACACCAATAGGTGCCATGTTGCACACAGCATCCAACTCCCTCCTTCCTTATATCCATGATCCCCCTTTTCCTTTGTCCACCAGGTACGTCAAGAGCATCCCTACGCCACAGAAAGGAGTCCATTTGTGAACCTGCCAATGGCCCAATGTCCTTCATCAGCTTCCATCATTGCTTTCCCCCCACCCCTACACAAAAAGGAACAGGAAAATAATCTTTCTCCTCAATCCATTGCCATGCCAGCAGTGCACCCAAACACTAAGCACCTCACTCCTGAGGTGGACTAACCCCCCCTTTTGGTTCCTTTTATTTCCCTCTCCAGGCTCTCTCTCCTTCCATCCTCCTTACACTCAGCAATATGAGTGTCATCAGTTAACAGCAAAGTGGAGGCTCTCACAGCTCCCCTTCGTTTTTTTTTTCTTTTCCCCCGCCGGGTTCCCAAGCCTTCTCCCCCAGATTGAAAGGGATGGTCATTGATGGATTTTAAGAGGCTAGGTAATAGAACCCATGAATGAAGGATATCAAGGAGGTGTCACCAATGTATTAAAGGATGGTTAAGAGACGAACTACCAACCCCTCAAACACATGGAAACACCCCTATATGAAGAACTAGAGGAAAGAAAGATCAAGCGCATGGTATACATGGCTTCAATTATACAAAAGTATCAAAAAGAAAATTTGAACGCCCTAACAAAATTTTGCACACACAAATGAGGACTTTTGACAGATGTGTCATCAGTTGGCTTTTACTCTTAAGTGTCAGCTATCGATTTCCCAGCAAGTGCATCTCTCATTTTCTTATCATCAACTTCGCTCTCATTAACACCCCCCTCCCCCCAACACCACCACCACCACCACCCAAAAAAAAAAAAAAATACACACACAGATACATGCAGGCAAGTTTACCAGCAACTGTTTGTCCAGAACAGAACAACAAACCAACACAGGTTTGTTTCCCAGTCATCAAACATAGCAACCAAAAAACAATCCCCAGAAGATGTGAAATATTTGATCCACTTAAATTTCAAATAAATGAAAAGAACATTGAAACAGCAAAGATGAGGAAACATACAGAGTCTAGAAGTATATTAGATGTCTTGAAATCGCGATAAATAACAGGCCTTTCAGCGTTGTGAAGGAAGGCAAGTCCTTTAGCTGCTCCAAGGGCTATCATCATTCTTGTCGACCACGATAAGGGAACAACTGCTTCTGCGTGCCTCAGGAAAAGCCATAACAACTTAAGCTGACATATAAACTAACAACATCCAGCAACAATGTATTAAAGTAATATGAACTAGAGAAGCAGCATAACATTGTTTACAAGTTGCGCAATGATCATATACTGATCACAGGGACACTAAAAGCTATTCGAAGAAATACAACAACCTGGACTCTAAATTAAGTGCATTCACACTGTTATCATCTTGGGGATTCATAATTTAGCAAAATACAATTGAACATATTCCAATGTGAAAAGAAGAGAACACACAAGAAAAGAGGAAGAGGCGGAAATAACATACTTCGAAACAGGTGATTTTCAAGGCTTCCTCGAAACATGAACTCATAGACGAGTAAGCGGTGGTCATCCTCACAGCAATAACCAATCAACTTGACAAGATTAGGATGTCTGAGCTGGCCAAGAAAATTGACCTCCGTCTGTGAGAAAAGAAGGAAAGAGACGTCAACTATCAAGGATTGAGACCGAAGAGGAAAAGAAATTTCAAAAGAAGTAGGACGACATACAAGCCATTCCCTGTGGCCCTGAAGACCTTCTTTGTTGAGAACCTTAACCGCAACTGGGAGAGATTTAAGGCCAACACGGACATTCTCATCGATGTAACCCTTGTAAACGGTACCAAAGCCTCCTTCTCCAAGAATGTAGTCTGAACGGAAGCTCTTGGTGATGGTCTCCAACTCATACAGTGTAAAAGCGATTACATCTGTATACAGTCCCACGTTTTCCCTCGAGTCTTCTTCCACGCCCATCAACCGAGGAGTAGATGAAGGATCGCTCACATCTGAAACTGACCTATTGCTACTATGCTGCTGTTTCTTTTCCAATGCTCCACCATGACCATTTCTACTATTGCTATTTGTTGCTGCCGCTGCTTGCAATGAGGTTAGCAAGTGAAGCTGATGAACTGCAAATCAACCAAGAAAAACACATAAAAAAAAATCAACAGAAAAGGCCTTACATCTGGAGGGAGAAAATGAAGTGGTCCACCCACCTTGAGCATGAGATACAACAGCAGATTCTTCTCTAGTGCCGCAATTGCCCATTGTGGTCAGAGAACTGTCTCAGCTTAGCTCAGCTGAGGTGCGTGGACAGCCTCGGCACGAGCTCCTGTGGCTACTGCTAATTTACGCCTGCCTGGGGGAGGATTGGAGTGATTGCTGATACTGACTCTCCTGCGCTACTTTGACTGGCGGATCCAAAATTTTGAGTCAAGGGTAGCATAATATTGCAATATACAAACAAACTCAGAAACAATTAAATTCAAAAAGATACAAAATCCAAATACAACCTAAAAGTACTTACATTTATAGATAAATCTTTCTCAAGATATAGTAAACTATCGCCAAAAAATTGATCTTCCATGCTATTGCATGAAGATTAATATTGTTAGCTTAATTGAGTTGGAGGAACGGGCTGCTTATCGATCGAGCCGAGCCCGAACTGAGGTCTGCTCTGCTTGTGTTCATTTAAGATTTTTTCGAGCTCGAGCTGAGCTCGAAACTTAACAAGCCGAACTTTGCCAAATGTTAAACGAGTCGACCTCGAACTGTTCACGAACAGGCTTGACTCTTTATCACCCCTAGTTTTTACATGTTTATTTGTTTTTCCTTTTTTAATATTTGAAATTTATAGGTTTTCTTTTAGACAATGGAACTATTAACTTATCATTGTGTTATCTAGGTTAATATATTTATGTATCTATATAAATATATTATTTTTCTATATAAAAGTATAATCGAGCCTGTTCACGAGCTTTCGAGCGAGAGTTTGAATACGAGCTGAGCCACCACGAGTCGAGCTTTGACCTAGCTTTGACCGACTCGATCCCAAACTGTTCGCGAACAGCCAGGAATTATCACCCTGGAAGAATTAGATTAAAATTATACCCACTTTCATTTTGTGTCCTTTTTGGAAAAAGGAATTGAAATATTCCTCTTTTGTTTTCTGTTACAGATTCTGAAATATGGTGATTATATCTAATTAGAGTCTAATTTATGAAAAAACATCAAAATTTCAACTCTTAATTGTTCTTCTAATTGTCATATCTCTATTGCTAATTCATCGTAGCCTTAATCAACAACACAATTATAGAGAAAATTCCTTAAATATATCAACTAGAATTTTTTACTCCCATTTCGATTCAACATTAAAAAACTATAAGAAAACCCCATAAACATGACAATTAGTTCACTAGTCACAACTGACAATTCATAAATTAGAATAATTCACTAATCACAAATCCATAAATTCACAGATTTCACGAATCCAAAAATTCAAAATGAATTCATAAAACCGTAAGCCTAAATATCAAGAATTAAATCAGATGCAAAACGGAAATAAAAGAAGAAGAAAAAGCTGACCTGCAGGCTGCAAAAACGCAGCGACGTAAGGCGGCAGGGGACGCGGGCAGAAGATCCAACACTCACGGAAAGACTCCACCAGGCACCAGCACGGCAGCCAGTCACAGGATCACCAGGTACCACTAACAGGCCACTTCCCAGCACCAAGACACCAGAGACGCAGCCAACATACTCATGGATCTGAAGTACTGAACGCCTTAGAAAGAGGAGGCAAGGAGGAGAGAGAGAAAAGAAATGACTGAGATGGAGTGGGACTGTGGGAGTGGGAGTGGGAGTGGGGCTTCGCTGCTGCTCTTTCTTTCTCTTCTTCTGTCTAAAGCTACAAATGAAAAAACACTCACAATTCACACAACCCAAAAATCTATAGAGGTTTCTAAACAACGTTACTCCTTTCGTTTTTTTCTTTTTTGTTACACTCTACTCCGGAGGATCTAGAAAATTGTGCAAAAAACAAAGAATAAGTACAATAACAATAAAATAATATTTTGTTTTGGAAAATGTAAAATAAGTATTAAAATATTATAGAAAATAAACAAATAGAAGAGAGTTAGGATTGAACTATCCTAGCGGGAAAGTTTTCGGTGGATTAAATGGAAAAATTGATAGGGATCTGCCTACCTACCTATGTCCCTACTTAGGAGGTTTTAACTTTTAGTGGGGCTCAATAACTTAAAACTGACAATTTTTTAAAAATCTCACGTACTTTTAACTTCAAGTCAGTTTCAAGTCACTGATGCCAATTAAAAGTTAAGACCCTCTAAAGTAGGGACATATATAGGTTAATCAATAGCTCAGACCTTTTAAAAATTATCACTCAAAGTTCACACCTCTTTGTCAATTTTTCCTTAATAAAATGAGTTGCGAGGTATATGAGGTGGAAAAGTGTGAAAACTTGATGTGATAGATTATCATATAAGGAAAAAGTCGAAATGTAACAATAAAAAAAGGACTAAAGAGGAAAGCGTAACAATAAAAATAACTGTAACACCCCGATAATTCTCTATTTTATAAAATACCCTTTTCCACATAACATAGGGAATTAGAATTATATGCACGCGATGCGTGCGTTAATTTCAAAACATGTTATTCGATTATATACTCGACCCGTACTATAGTTATGATTACACTAAAATCTGAAAGATTAAGAGTTAGATGAATTTAGATATATTAATTTCGCTAATGTAAAAAACTAACAAAGATTGTGAGGGAATTTTAATATTAATTTTTTGTGAATGAATTTTGAACAAAAAGAATAGATAAAATGAGTTGGTTTGACGGAATTAAAGAGTATCAAAGGTAGTGAGTGTATACCATCTTCTCTTATAAAAAAAAGTCAATATATTTTGTCCATTTAATTTTTTGATTGAAATATTTGATTTTTTTTTTTTGGTGAATTAATATTGAAATATTTGATGCATATACCATTTTTAACTTATTTAGAATGGCAAGTTGAAATGAGAAAAGATTCTTAAATTGGTTTCTTTTGTAATTTTTTTATTCCATTATATCATTAAGGGTAATTTAGTATTTTTAGAGGGGGACACCGTCTTCCTCCCCCCTTCCCTTATATAATAGAGATTACCAAAGTATTATCGCCCGTGTGATAACGTATCGGCTTATTCAGATTTTTGGAGCGGAAATAAATAAATAACTTTGAAAACATAATTAAAGTCAAGCACAAAGTTAACTCCAAAACCAAACCAAATTCAAACTAGCGTAAAAGTCAAAGTAGTCTAAACACAAGCTCTCCACTGTTCCCAGATCCCAATGATGTATCATCTTCAGACCTGGAATGGTTGATACTTTATTGATCCTAAACGACTGTTCACCAAATGGGTCATTACGGGGTCAATAAGGCACAACCATGATCGACACGAAAAGCACGTAATCGGCAAAGGCGAGTGCTACATAATAAATAAAACATATAACCTAACATGATACTAATAAGCATTAAATCAGAGATAAATAATAATATAACAAAATAACTGACACGCTATACTGAACTTGACTCCACAAACCAATAGATTAATTATAATTAAATTGAATAGTCAATGGATAGAGTTGTCCAACCCAACCATGTCTTCAATATAGAGGACGAAGTACGGGCGCGACTCCGTACTCCCGCTACCAACGACATCGATGTACTAATTAAATAAAATAGAACACAGTGATCAATCTGGTCCCAAGAAAAGTCATGGGCTACCGCCATGTACTCCAACTCATACTAGTCCAACACTTAAGACGTGCACAAGTCTAAAACTCATTGCTATTCACTTTCCACTTTTTTTTTTAGGGGAATTCACTTTCCACTTTAAGTATTAATAAATTATTTATATGTTGTGACTCACAAATAATAAAACAACTAACATAAATATCATGGATACACAAAATTCTCATTCTTATCTTAGGATTAAATATGGTGATCAACAACTCAATTAATACAAGAATAATCTCATTCATTAATTAATAACTAACCAACCTTTATTTGTCGACTTAAATCAACAACTAACCAACCTGTCAATAGGTGAATATACAACTTTACCAAACAAGGCCCATGGTCCTTATAAAGTAAATAATATAATAATCCAAAGGAACAACATGATACATTTCATGATCCAATAACCAATATATTTATTTATCCCTCATGTGAATTAATAAAATAAATGTTCCCAACCCACATGCTTGCATCAATCATCCATACAAACATATAATATTCATCATAGGCTACATGCTTCACACAACAATATAAAACATGCAAATTCACTTAAATAAAGCCACATATGAACTATAAAAAGTTCCCTATACATGATACTATATCAATCCTAACCTTAGGACATGATACTAGTCTAATAACACATAGGTATGTACGTACCTTGTGTAGAGAATATGAGATGTCATTTTCTCAACCTTAGAAATCACTCAAAGTAAAGTCTCCGCCTACCAAATATCAAACATCCAAGTATTAATACTCTAATAAAAATTACAGCAACTTTAAAATACTTTAAAATCTCTTAAATAGTGTTTTTAAACTCTCTTAAACATTAAAACTTCAACCTTTAGTATCCCTTAATATAGTACTACCATACTAGCCAATTAAAACCCTTAAAAATCATTGCTTTAATATTTATAATCTACCATAAGTATCTAATAAAAATTCCAGCAAGATATAACATCTTTAAAACTATTTTAAACTTACTTTAACATAGTTATAAAGATTAAAGTACTCAATTTTCATAAACTATAACATAGTACTATAGTTCTAACTCTTAAAAACACCAAAAATCCATGTTTTCATGCTTAAAAAACCTAATTTAAACATATATATTAAATCTGAAATTTAATTACTCCATTAAACTTATTGTATAATCTAAAATTAATATTAAAATAGTTAAAGATACAAACTTTAATTATTAAACCACCAAAATAATACTTCAAACATTAAAACTTATCATTAAAATAATATAGAGGAGGAAGAAAGAATTAAACCAAAGAGGGGGAGGAAGAGACACACGGCGTAGAGAGGGAGGACGCCTGTGTGCGGGGGCTACTGCGGTGGCGGCCGGAGGCCGCTGGTCCCGGCGGTGGTCCGTCGAGGAATGAAGGAAAGAGAGAGAAAAGGTCGGGTGAGGGAGAGAGAAAAGAGAGAGGACCGAGTGATGGGGAGAAAGAGGAGAGAAAATTAGGGTGTAATTGTGTGGGGATTTTCGGACTCTAATGGGGTTTATATAGGTTTGCAATACTAACCCTTGTGGGTTTAGGAAAGTGTGTTTTGATTTTTAATTTGGTTGATTGGGTGATTGAATTGAATTGGGCTCATCTGACCCATCTTTAAAAATCTTATAATTCAACTCAAACTAATTAAATTATTAAATAACTTTCAAAGTACGACCCAATAAAATATTTGATTGTTTAAAAATTAAATAATCCTTTGACTTTAAAAATAGTCAACACTTTAAGAAATTAGTTATTTAAATATTAAAACATATATAAATATACTTGAAATATATTTATAAAATACATAAAATTGTGGGGGGTTACAATAACGAAGGGAGTATGACGTATGTCGTTCTCTCTTGAGGTGTTATTGCATTATACTCAGGGATGTCAATAGGTAATGGACCCTGCCAGGATCCGTAGATCCAAATCTGGATCCTCAAATTTTGGACCCGGCGAATGCGGGTAGGAACTAGATCCATGTTTATAACAAAAACGAATGTGAAATGATTCTTAAAATATCACCCGGACCCGTTTAATGAACCAAAAAAAAGTAGTCTTTTATGTGTTTAATCAACCAATTTACACTAATATTTTTAGGGTGCTTAAAAATATCATCTGGTTGTTCTTTTGCATAAACTTTGATAAAAATCGATATTTAGTAGATGCTAGCAATGGACGAACGTTGTTCCTGACCGTGTTCGTACCCTCACCCCCGAACATAATTTTTGGTTCATGACATTAATGAAGTTATGACGGGAAATCTACATTGGATAAGTCCCTAAAATGTCTCTATGATTTCCCAAATATCCAATTAGGTTTATTAGTTTTTGTCTAAAGACTTGTTGGCGACTTCAAAAATATATTTTAATAAAACCTCAACAAAGGGGTAGTCAAATACGCGCTCACACCGTGTAAGCGAAATTAAATCATGCGTACAAATACCATTCTTTTTTTTCTTTAAAAGGGAATTAGCTCATATATTATACATTAAATCAACTCAAGGTCAACCAAAGTGATAAACTTTGGGGAAAAGAGTAAAAAATACACATGCTCGGACCCAACAACATTACACCTTGCCACATGTTGGGTTAGCGTATATCCCCTTCGTTTAACACGACAACATTGAAAAGACTCAAATAGACTTTTAACTCTATCAACCTCATCATAGAAAAGAAAAATAGGTGAAAATCCCTTTAATATTTCGAACCATGTCACAACATCACACTCCAAGACCACCTTCTTCCAACGCATTCATGCCACCAACTCCAACCCAACACTGCAGTAACTACTTTAGCCATTTCCACACTATACCCTATATTAGAACATTTATAGTTAAATGTGTCCATTGGTGATGTGTGATAATATTACGTTTAGGAGTTGTGTTGTGTGATGAAACGCAGGAAAACGAAAGAAGCGAAACAGGGGGTTTAGTACGCCTGTACCTAGTGCAACGGTGCACTCGCACCAAACCTTCTGCCTCGAACTTTTTGTTCTGCAAGAATTGGTGCTCCCGCATCAGTTTGTATGGTTTGACTCGATTTTTTGCGGAATGGTGTGTGTCTCTTCCTGTGGATGCATGGTTTCGTTCTTTTCTTCTGTAAATCTTCCCATTGGTATATATAGGAGGATATCACATATGGAATGTGATTGGATTCATTCACATACTTGCTTTAGAAGATTAATTTCTAGAATTCTCTTCTTGTTCAAAGTAAAATACAACCTCTAAACACATTGTAGTGAATAGAGTTTGTCATCAACCAATCATTATATTGTTTCTTCTTCGTATGTCACAAGTGTTTACCGTGAAACTCGTTGATCATAATATAGTGTGTCGGTAAAATTCTTGCAGGAAAGCGTATCACTACGTGTAACACCCCGACAATTTTCTTTTTTCTAAAATACCTTTTTAATATAAAACATAGAGAATTATCAAAGTATTATCGCCCGTGTGAAAACGTATCGGCTTATTCAGATTTTGGGCAAGGAAAACAATAATAATAAACTTTATAAATAAACTTAGTCAACCATAAAGTCAACTCCAAAACCAACCAACAACCAAAGTCAACCTTAAAACCAAATTAAACCAACTATAAAATGTATAACTCAAAAGTACAGAATAATAACTACACAATCTCTCCAAAATCCGCATCATCTTCGAACATGTTAGATGGACTATGCACTATTGATCCCTAGAGACTGCTCACCAAAATGGGTCATCACAGGATGAATAAGGCAAAGCCATGATCAACATACACAACAAAAGCACGTAATCAACAAAATTGAGTACTACATACTAAACAAGTAAATAAACCTAACATGATACTAATAAATAATAGGCAAGAATAAATAATAACATAATAACTTGCGGATAACTTTTACTGAACTAAACTTAAACAACATTTTTATTACTTTAAATGGAATAGTCAATGGATCGAGTTGTCTCATCTAAAACCAACCTTCCCTTTGGAAGACGAAATACGAGAGCGACTCCGTATTCCCATGACCTACGATATCGAGGATCCTTTCTAAATAAAACAGGACACGGTGATCAATCCGGCCCCAGGAAAAGCCATGGCACGCTCACCATGTACCCCAACTCCTAATTGTCCAACACTTCAGACGTGCACCAGTCTAAAGCTATTGCTATCCAGATTCACTTTATATGATTAACCAGTTATTATTTGTTATGACTCACAAGCAACACTAATAATAGAATCAATAAACAATCACAACTTTATCTTTTTATCTTAGGATTAGATAAGTGATCACACAACTTAACAATCCAAGAATAATATCAACTTTAATCCAATCTTTCTTATTTGTTGAACCTAGCCAACAACCAACTTACCTTTCATAGGTATAAAATATCAACTTACCAAATAAGGCCCTCGGTCCTTATAAAGCAGTGAAATACTCAAAAGGGAACAATGATCAACCATGATCGAATACTAATAAATATATTAATTCCCCCATGTGAATTAATAAAAATAAAGTTCCCAACCAACATGCTTGCATCAATCTTCCATACAAACATGGTATAAATCTCATACTCAACATGTTCACACCACAGCATAAAACATGCATAAACCAACATAATAGAAATCATATATGAACTCAACATAGTCCTATACATGATACTACATAACTTTCCTTCTTAAAATAATAATACTACATCAATCAACACATAGGTATGTACGTACCTTGTGTAGACAAATTGAGATGCCACTATAACGAGACTTAAAAATCGCCTAGAGAGAACTCTCCGCCTAAAATAACCAACATAAATTCATAATCAATACACCATGAATTTACAGCAAAAATAAAATACTTTAAACCCTTCTTAAAAGTATTTAAAAACTTCTCCCAACATTAAAACTTACTTAGTACAACCTCCTAATATAGTACTACTATACTAGATGATTAAAAACCCTTAAAACTCATGTTTAAATCATAAGAACTCCATAAACACTACTCTTTCCAAATTTCCAGCAACATAATATACACTAAAACTCTTTTTAAACATATTTAAACATGCTTATAATCATAAGAAAACCCAAAACCATAAACAATAACATGATACTATGATTTTCCAACATGTAAAACCCTAAAAATCCATGCTTTGATATTTTTAAACCCTATTTTAACATAACAAGTAAATCTGAAATTTTATTTCTTCAATACATAATTTATATAATCTTAGATTCATAATCAAATCATCAAATCACAAATTTTACATATAAACTTATTAAACCCTAAAAATATGAACTTTGCATTAAAATAAAACTTGAGGAGGAAGAAATAACAACCAAGCAAAGAGGAGGGAAGAAAGTCGGCGGCAAGGAGGGAGGAGGGCGGCGGTGCGCCGGCTGCTGCTGCCGCGACTGGCCAAAACCGAAGGAAGAGGGAGGAACCGAGAGAAAGAAAGAGAAGAAAAAGAGGAGAGAGAGAGACCCGAAAATTGGGGGAGGAAGATAGAGAAAATAAATGTGTTTAATGTGTGGGGATTTGTGTAAATGAGGGTATTTATAGTTTCCCCCATTAGGGGTCCAATAAAGAGTTGGGCTTTGATGGGTTAATTAAATGAGAATGACCATAGGTTAAGCTAAAAGGTTTGGGCTCCTACACCTAGGGATGCAACTGGGGCGGGGCGGGGCGGATTTTGGCATTCTCATCCCCATCCCCACCTCACTTTTTCATCCCCATCCCCATCCCCATCCCCGCGGTGGGTCCGGAACTCATCCCCATCCCCGCCCCGCCATGTACACAATTAAAACCATCCCCGCCCCATCACCCACTTGGGTATCCATCCCCACCAAATCCCCACCTTCCCCGCCCCACCATCCACTTAATTCTTATTTGAAACTCACTAAATAATACTCATATACCATATATAATTTCAAATACTAATAACAAAATATATATATAGCTAGAAAAACTATTAAAGAGTGTTATAGACTTGTAATTTGTTGAAAATTTTATATTTTAAGTGGGTAAGATGTAAGGTGAGTGGGGATGGGGTGGAGCGGGACGGGGATGGGGCGGAGTGGGGGCGGGGATGGGGCGGGTACAACTTAAAATCCAACCCCGCCCCATCACCCGTGGCGGGTATAACTTTCATCCCCATCCCCGCCCCACTACCCACCAAACTAGGGTCCATCCCCGCCCCATTGGGGCGGGGATGGGGCGGGTCTCCTACTTGACCCGCCCCACTTGCATCCCTACCTACACCCATTTACAAACCCTTTTCTAAATCCAATAAGTGTTTTAAATATTTCAAATACTTTCAAAGCATGACTTTAATAAAATATTTGACTTGTATAAATCATTAAAATAAATCCTTTGACTTTCAAATAGTCAACCTTTGAAGAAATAAATCGTTAAAATACATAAATATATTTAAATATAAATAGCTATACATTAAAATATATTTATAAAATCCAATAAATTTACGGGGGATTATACTACGTGCCTGGAAGTTCCATCCGGTTTCCCACAAATCCATATACACATATAACACCCCATATGTCTTCTTCTAGTTCCCGTTGCTAGCACGACCCCATCTGTGTTTATAATCACCACACCCAGACCCACATCATCGCCAGCTACCATATGTGCATCAGTGTTAACCTTCGTAACGCCAAGAGGAAGAGAAATCCGAGAAGACATGGAGGATGTGGTTATTGCAACCTAATTTTCGTGGGTTGTCCACTGTCATTTTTGAGAATCCAGTAGCCACACTAATTGGGTCAGGAGAATTATTTTGGAAAAGCTTTTGCAGTACCAAACAGCCCACATGAGAGAGGTAAATCAACCCAAATCATTTTTATCGAGCTTTATCGCAACCCGCTCGAAGCATTCACTAAAGAAAGTCAGAGGCGCATCTTCAATTAATCCACTAAATTGGCTTACAAGCCATATAGTACGATCAACAATACACTCAAAGACAGCGTGTATGATAGACTTTTTAAGCGCTCCACACACTTGACAAGCACCATCAGATGCAATGTAGTGACGAGATAACTCAACACGCACATCTAGACTGTCTTTGCAGGCACGCCATAAGAAATGACAGAGTTTCGAGGGACCCTCAACAAACTAAGCCACCTTCCAAATATTACTTTCTCGAGCACCATGCAGTAAATCCCACACTTGACGCGTCCCAAGTTTTCCCAACCAATACCCCGACTTCATCGTATACTCACCGTCATGGGATGGCCACCAGAAGTGACTATCATGAGGCCAATTAGTAACCAGGGGTATGTTGAAAATAAGCTCATAATCTTAAACGATAAAAGTCTCGTGAATCACATGTTCCTTCCATCTTTCGTGGTCACAATCAATGAAATAATCCGCCCGCTATGCGTAGTTTTGGGTCACAATAGATATTGGGTGTTGAGGCATACAGAGAACTATTCCCAGATAAGCATGCTTCATTCCTACCCAAATGTCATACCAATTTCCTACTCTCCACTTAAGACATCCAATAGTAAAGATTTCGCACCTCAAATACTCCTCCATGTAATAACTTGGGTCATACCCAAGGCGAGCATAAATAACTTCATCATTTTTTAAATATCTCGTTTGTAGCATAGTGAATAGCAAAGAGCTAGTATTATTATGCAAACGTCATGCTTGTTTTGCAAGAAGGGCATGATTAACACTTAAGATCCTGAAATCCCATTCCACCCCATATGTTTAGGGGGGCAAAGGGAACCCCACCAAAACAGAGCAAGAATTGCTCGAAAGTCATCAATTTAGCCATTAGGAATCCGCGCACTCATCATATATGTCAAAATAGCTTGTGCAACGACTTTTATGAGAATATTCTTTTCAGCTCTCGACATCACCTTCCTTTTCCATTCATTTAGCTTCTTCCACAATTTTTTTTAAGGCCACGCAAACATAGATTTCTTGAATCTTCTAATAATCTTCGGTAAGCCCAAATATTTTTCATGCTTTTCAACTTCCCAAACCCCATCGTACCAATATCTTCTAGTGACATTGGCACATTCGCTAAAAGCCACTTTTGTCTTGCTAAGATGGACTAAGTGACCGGATGCTCTCTCATATGAACTGATAATATTAGCAACTTTAGAGCATTCTCACAAATTTCCTCTAGCAGATAGTATACAATCGTCAACGAAGAAAAGGTGAGACACTCTTGGGGTGCCCTTACAAACTCACACATAAGTAGTTTATGTAACTGGTAGTTTTTTCACAAGATAGAAATTACAAAAAAAAAGTGTTAATCACATCACACATAAGTTTCAACCCAAAATTTTCTCATATAAATGAGAAATGCTCAAAAATAGGAAAAAATATATTTATATTACTTTTGCTTTAATTTCAATCTTTACACTACTTCACAAATGAGGTGATATATTGGAAGATAATTTAGTTGAAATATATGGTCTTTGGAAGAAAATGAGGAGAATTGTCAAAGTTAATTTATAAGATTTTCACCAAATGCCCATGAGTTTTCATGAAATTCACTAAATACCTCAAACTTTAAAAAATTCACCAAATAGCCTCACTTTTATGAAAAGATGCAACGATATCGAAGTACACAACTCGCATCAAGTTTAAAGTGGTGGAAGAGTATGACCAAAATGAATTAATTTGATTGTGCAAATCGTTGTGATTCCCTAATCTATATTTTTGAAATCTTGATTATTATTATTAGGGTTTTTCTATGATATACCCTTGTGTTTTTTAAAATTCTATAATGTACCCCTAATGTTTTTTTATTCTACACTATACCCCTGTGTTTTTTAAGTTTTCTACATAGTACCCCTAGTGCGTATTAATGAAAACGGACGTTAAACATTTTTGAATTCCCATCCGAACCTCTCCATCCCCTCCACCCCAGCCCCCCTCCCAGTCCCTTCCCTTCCCTCCACCCGCTGCGGCCCAACCCCCTCCCCCTGCCCGCCCGGACCCCCTCCCCCTCTCCTCCACCGCAGCCCCCCCCCCCCCCCCTTCGATTTTCCATGACCCCCAACCCCCTTCGCTTCGATTTACTGCACCCTCCCCCCTCCCCTCTATTTCCCGCAGCCATCGCCCCCTCCCCTTCGATTTCCCGCAGCCCCCCACCCCCTCCCCTTCGATTTTTCGCAGCCCCTACCCCCTCCCCTTCGATTTCCCGTTGCCCCAACCCCCTCCCCCTTCGATTTCCCGTTTCCCCCACCCCCACCCCCCCCCCCGTTGAATCGGGTTGATTTTTATAAAAACATTGGTGGTTGCGGCGGTCATGGTGGTTACGGCGGTGGAGGACTAGGGGTTGGCGGCGGTCATGGTGGTTGCGGGGGGTGGAGAGGGAGGGGGTGGGGGCGGGTGAGGCTAGGCTGGCGAGTGGGAGGGGTTGAGAGAGAAGCCCATAAATGTAAAGAGATAACGGTAAACGTTACGTTCATTTAACGTAGGGGTACTATATAGAAAACTTAAAAAACACAGGGGTACAGTGTAGAATAAAAAAACATTAGGATACATTATAGAATTTTAAAAAACACAGGGGTATATCATAGAAAAACCCTTATTATTATTGTTATTATTATTATAAATGTGTATAGCTTATTATTAATGAATAATGATATTCTTCTTTGAGAATACAAAAAAAAAAGTAATCTCTATATGGTGACCTCTACTTTCAAATTTTTTATTTGGTGGCAGGCTAAAAAAAGATATATACAGAGCGACATCCTACTTTAAGCAATTATATGTAGTGACCCTAATCCACTTAAAACTTGGCTAACCACCCAATTAAAGGTGAATTACTAACCTATCCCTAAGTTAATTATCAATATCATCAATCATCAATCAACACTGTTACCCATACAACTGAATCTCAACACAATTTCATCCATTATGCAAATTAGCAATAGCATGATTCAACATTGTTACTATTTGGTTATTTTCTTTCATGGCTATCATTAAGTCTCATTTTTTGGATTACTGTACAAAATCAAATCTATTTAAATTTCTGATCCAACGCATAAAGTTCAACATATTATTTTGCCGACGTGCTCATCAATCAACAAATCTGTATATTCTCTCATAATGGTTATTCTTTGGTTCTTTTCTTTCATGGCTATCAATTTCAATTTCATCCCAACATTCTCATCTTGTACTTTCATATCATTCAAAACTTGTAATCAGCATTGTTTTGGGAGTGAAACAGGGACGTCAAGGGTTGACGACCTTCGGAGGGATGGCAAGACTTGGCGTCTACTGGAGTTGACGGTCAAATAGTTGTCGAGTGCTTGCATAAGTAACAAAGATGACTGGCCTCGGGGGGTTGCCGAGGAAACCCACCCCGATGCCTAAGTCAGACCAGGTAGACAAGATAAATTGCAGGCAAGGTAAAAGTACTGGGTAAGAAAGCCCGTACCTTGAGAACAGTGCAGGGGGTCTATTTATAGCCCATGTAGGTCGGTTCCTTGTTGTACGATCTCGTCTGTACACATGTACGATATATGCTTATCCACGTGCCTATGTCGGCAAGGTCTTACTTGTCGGCACCAATTATGACATGCTTATTAGATTGGTCTACATATCTTTTATGATCGTCGACATCTATCACTGAACATGGCGGCCATCATACCAAGGGGTTCTCGGCCGTCATGAGAAAATGTTGTCGTGCTACTACAACAGTCGACATCTACTGAACATGGCGGCCATCATGCCAAGAGGTTGTCGGCCGTCATGCCAAGGGGTTGTCGACCGTCATGCCAAGGTGTTGTACATGTCGTATTAATGACCTAGTAATACCATGTTGGGACCTTGGCGGCCTGACATGTTTTCACCTTTATTGCTTAGCATGTGGATATTCCGACAAGGCACACCATGTCGGGTGGTTGTTGGTAACTCCCATACAACTATCCCCCCCAAAGTGATGTTGACTATAGTCGGCATCAACTTGGCGGCTTTATTTCTCGTAATATGTCTTTAAGATGTATGCATTTGCATACAATGATTTTTCGCTTGGGGATGGTGGACAAATTGTTTTAGTGCTAAAGTACTGAACATGGCAGCCATCAAGCCAAGGTGTTGTACATGTCGTATCAAGGATCCAGTAACACCATGTTGGACCTTGACGGCCTCACATACTTTCACTTTTATTGCTTAGTATGTTTCCCTGGCCATGGCGCAAGGTGCTGACAACCATGGCGATGGTGTCATACCTTGGTCAGCCGGCGATGCTTTGATTTGTTTGCTTTGTAGCTATCTTTTTCGTTGTCTATATTATTGCCGACATATGTTTTGTTTCCCTTGTGAAAAATATTGGTTAGAAACCATAATTATTTTCTAAGTGTTGGTTGGAAACCATATACACTTTTATTTTCATGGCATATGTATTGTGAAAATATTGGTTAGAAACCATATTTATTTTCTAAGTGTTGGTTGGAAACCATATACACTTTTATATTTTATGGCATCTATAGAATAAAAATATTGGTTATAAACCATATTTATTTTCTAAGTGTTGGTTCGAAACCATATACAACTTTTAATGCCAGGCTGTCATGCTATGACATTTTGTAAAGTCATTTTCCATCGGCATGGTATGCCTTGTCGGCATGCCATATTTCCTAAATGTTGTTGGAAACCATATACACTTTTTATGTTTGGCTGCCATGCTATGACATTTGGTAATATCAATGTTGTCATGGTTACGACAACCTTGTATCTTTGACCGCCATGCTATGGCGTCAGTAATGTCATGGTTGCATGGTTACAACAACCTTGTATCTTTGGTTGCCATGTCATGGCCACCATGTCCTGACCGCCATGTTATGGTGTCAGTAATGTCATGGTTACGACAACCTTGTATCTTTGGCCGCCATAATATGACCGCCATGTCCCGACCACCATGCTATGACGTCGGTAATGTCATGGTTGTCATGGTCATGACAACCTTTCAGCTCTCGTCGCCATGTTTCGACCGCCATGCTATGACATCAATAATGTCATGGTTGTCATGGTCATGGCAACCTTTCAACTCTAGTCGCCATGTTCTAACCGCCATGTTTTGACCGCCATGCTATGACATCGGTAATGTCATGGTTGTCGTAGTTATGGCAACCTTTTAGCTTTTGGTTGCCATGCCTTGGCCGCCATGCTATGGCGTTCTCATACACAAGTGTTGGTTGGAAACCATATACTCTTTTTATGCATTTTTTGCTGTAAAAATAAGAACTTTAGATTAATGATTTTTTTTTTATTATAAGTTCTATAGGTACGTAATGAGTTTCCTAGCGAGATGGTCAATGTTTCATTAATTTTACTATATATGTTTGCCCCCTCGTAAGTGGTGAGCTTTTTTGGTGCTTACAACCATGTTGAAAATTTTGATCTTGAATGAGTTTATATTTTTTCACAAAATATTTCTTGTATTAGCGACCTTGTCAAACTCCTCGCTTTTGATGAACTCATTAGCTTTGTCAAGGACGGCCGCCAAGGTCTTCAAACTCTTCCTTCCCAAATAACTTTTGAAGTCGCCATCTTTTAACCCAGTCATCAAGGCAAACACTGCCACTTCTTGTTGTAGGTTAGGTATGGTGACAGCTTCGCCATTGAATCTGCCAAGAAAGTCTCGTAGGCTTTCGTTCTCTCCTTGCTTCAAGGCCATGAGTTCACTAGTTGTCCTTTCTCTTCTTCTGTTGCTGACAAACATTGTCTGAAATTCCTCCGACAAGTGATAGAAATTAGTGATTGACCCTGGCGACAAACTTCTGAACCATGTTTGAGCGATTCCCGACAAGGTTGTCGGAAGCACTTTGCACCAGATGGCATCCGATTGGGTGTAAAGCTGCATATGT
Source organism: Beta lomatogona (assembly GCA_947646795.1). Taxonomy (NCBI): domain Eukaryota; kingdom Viridiplantae; phylum Streptophyta; class Magnoliopsida; order Caryophyllales; family Amaranthaceae; genus Beta; species Beta lomatogona. The sequence continues at coordinate 242,421 of CANSNZ010000231.1, forward strand.
CCCTCATATGCTGACAAGTGATCCTGTGGGTCAGTGCTACCATCATACTTGTTGGTCGGCATCTTGAAGTATTTCATGGGTTCAGCAAGAATCTCTTTGATGAATGGGGAGTGCCTTGGCGTAATGGGTGCAAGATGCCTTCCAGAGTAGGTACTTGATGGCCGCCATGTCTTGTCAATGTAATCGGCTTCGTCAAACTCTTTTTCAAGTTGGCGACCGTCATGAGAGAATGACTTGTTGCGCCTGATAGGGTTGCCATCCTGATTATGGCCAATGATTCGACAAGGTCTCTTCGAAGGTCTGCCTTCATTGTTGTCATTGTTGGCTTGTTGAATTTCAGATGTCATTGCTTGGAGAACTACTTTTGCCATCTCTATCTGCTCGGGGGTGAACTCAGACAATGAATTATTTCTTGTTGGTTGGCTAAGAGGAGTGAGTTTGCCAATCCGAATGTTGTCATCTTCCTTCGCCATGGTCTGCCTTGTCGGCATTGCCATATTTCGACAAGTTTTGAGTCTCGCCAGCACCAGGTGGAGTAGATGACATCCCCTCCTTCTAGCGCCAATTGTTTCGGGAGTGAAACAGGGACGTCAAGGGTTGACGACCTTCGGAGGGATGGCAAGACTTGGCGTCTACTGGAGTTGGCGGTCAAATAGTTGTCGAGTGCCTGCATAAGTAACAAAGATGACTGGCCTCGGGGGGTTGCCGAGGAAACCCACTCCGATGCCTAAGTCAGACCAGGTCGACAAGATAAATTGCAGGCAAGGTAAAAGTACTGGGTAAGAAAGCCCGTACCTTGAGAACAGTGCAGGGGGTCTATTTATAGCCCATGTAGGTCGGTTCCTTGTTGTACGATCTCGTCTGTACACGTGTACGATATATGCTTATCCACGTGCCTATGTCGGCAAGGTCTTACTTGTCGGCACCAACTATGACATGCTTATTAGATTGGTCTACATATCTTTTATGATCGTCGACATCTATCACTGAACATGGCGGCCATCATACCAAGGGGTTGTCGGCCGTCATGAGAAAATGTTGTCGTGCTACTACAACAATCGACATCTACTGAACATGGCGGCCATCATGCCAAGAGGTTGTCGGCCGTCATGCCAAGGGGTTGTCGACCGTCATGCCAAGGTGTTGTACATGTCGTATTAATGACCTAGTAATACCATGTTGGGACCTTGGCGGCCTGACATGTTTTCACCTTTATTGCTTAGCATGTGGATATTCCGACAAGGCACACCATGTCGGGTGGTTGTTGGTAACTCCCATACAACTATCCCCCCCAAAGTGATGTTGACTATAGTCGGCATCAACTTGGCGGCTTTATTTCTCGTAATATGTCTTTAAGATGTATGCATTTGCATACAATGATTTTTCGCTTGGGGATGGTGGACAAATTGTTTTAGTGCTAAAGTACTGAACATGGCAGCCATCAAGCCAAGGTGTTGTACATGTCGTATCAAGGATCCAGTAACACCATGTTGGACCTTGACGGCCTCACATACTTTCACTTTTATTGCTTAGTATGTTTCCCTGGCCATGGCGCAAGGTGCTGACAACCATGGCGATGGTGTCATACCTTGGCTGCCAGCGATGCTTTGATTTGTTTGCTTTGTAGCTATCTTTTTCGTTGTCTATATTATTGCCGACATATGTTTTGTTTCCCTTGTGAAAAATATTGGTTAGAAACCATAATTATTTTCTAAGTGTTGGTTGGAAACCATATACACTTTTATTTTCATGGCATATGTATTGTGAAAATATTGGTTAGAAACCATATTTATTTTCTAAGTGTTGGTTGGAAACCATATACACTTTTATATTTTATGGCATCTATAGAATAAAAATATTGGTTATAAACCATATTTATTTTCTAAGTGTTGGTTCGAAACCATATACAACTTTTAATGCCAGGCTGTCATGCTATGACATTTTGTAAAGTCATTTTCCATCGGCATGGTATGCCTTGTCGGCATGCCATATTTCCTAAATGTTGTTGGAAACCATATACACTTTTTATGTTTGGCTGCCATGCTATGACATTTGGTAATATCAATGTTGTCATGGTTACGACAACCTTGTATCTTTGACCGCCATGCTATGGCGTCAGTAATGTCATGGTTGCATGGTTACAACAACCTTGTATCTTTGGTTGCCATGTCATGGCCACCATGTCCTGACCGCCATGTTATGGTGTCAGTTGTTGTCATGGTTACGACAACCTTGTATCTTTGGCCGCCATAATATGACCGCCATGTCCTGACCACCATGCTATGACGTCAGTAATGTCATGGTTGTCATGGTCATGACAACCTTTCAGCTCTCGTCGCCATGTTCTGACCGCCATGCTATGACATCAATAATGTCATGGTTGTCATGGTCATGGCAACCTTTCAACTCTAGTCGTCATGTTCTAACCGCCATGTTTTGACCGCCATGCTATGACATCAGTAATGTCATGGTTGTCGTAGTTATGGCAACCTTTTAGCTTTGGCTGCCATGCCTTGGCCGCCATGCTATGGCGTTCTCATACACAAGTGTTGGTTGGAAACCATATACTCTTTTTATGCATTTTTTGCTGTAAAAATAAGAACTTTAGATTAATGATTTTTTTTATTATAAGTTCTATAGGTACGTAATGAGTTTCCTAGCAGATGGTCAATGTTTCATTAATTTTACTATATATGTTTGCCCCCTCGTAAGTGGTGAGCTTTTTTGGTGCTTACAACCATGTTGAAAATTTTGATCTTGAATGAGTTTATATTTTTTCACAAAATATTTCTTGTATTAGCATCCTTGTCAAACTCCTCGCTTTTGATGAACTCATTAGCTTTGTCAAGGACGGCCGCCAAGGTCTTCAAACTCTTCCTTCCCAAATAACTTTTGAAGTCGCCATCTTTTAACCCAGTCATCAAGGCAAACACTGCCACTTCTTGTTGTAGGTTAGGTATGGTGACGGCTTCGCCATTGAATGCGCAAGAAAGTCTCGTAGGCTTTCGTTCTCTCCTTGCTTCAAGGCCATGAGTTCACTAGTTGTCCTTTCTCTTCTTCTGTTGCTGACAAACATTGTCTGAAATTCCTCCGACAAGTGATAGAAATTAGTGATTGACCCTGGCGACAAACTTCGAACCATGTTTGAGCGATTCCCGACAAGGTTGTCGGAAGCACTTTGCACCGGATGGCATCCGATTGGGTGTAAAGCCGCATATGTCCCTCATATGCCGACAAGTGATCCTGTGGGTCGGTGCTACCATCATACTTGTTGGTCGGCATCTTGAAGTATTTCATGGGTTCAAGAAGAATCTCTTTGATGAATGGGGAGTGCCTTGGCGTAATGGGTGCAAGATGCCTTCCCGAGTAGGTACTTGATGGCCGCCATGTCTTGTCAATGTAATCGGCTTCGTCAAACTCTTTTTCAAGTTGGCGACCGTCATGAGAGAATGACTTGTTGCGCCCGATAGGGTTGCCATCCCGATTATGGCCAATGATTCGACAAGGTCTCTTCGAAGGTCCGCCTTCATTGTTGTCATTGTTGGCTTGTTGAATTTCGGATGTCATTGCTTGGAGAACTACTTTTGCCATCTCTATCCGCTCGGGGGTGAACTCGGACAATGAATTATTTCTTGTTGGTTGGCTAAGAGGAGTGAGTTTGCCAATCCGAATGTTGTCATCTTCCTTCGCCATGGTGCGCCTTGTCGGCATTGCCATATTTCGACAAGTTTTGAGTCTCGCCGGCACCAGGTGGAGTAGATGACATCCCCTCCTTCTAGCGCCAATTGTTTCGGGAGTGAAACAGGGACGTCAAGGGTTGACGACCTTCGGAGGGATGGCAAGACTTGGCGTCTACCGGAGTTGGCGGTCAAATAGTTGTCGAGTGCCTGCATAAGTAACAAAGATGATTGGCCTCGGGGGTTGCCGAGGAAACCCACTCCGATGCCTAAGTCGACCGTGTCGACAAGATAAATTGCAGGCAAGGTAAAAAGTCTTGGGTAAGAAAGCCCGTACCTTGAGAACAAGTGCGGGGTCTATTTATAGCCCATGTAGGTCGGTTCCTTGTTGTACGATCTCGTCTGTACACGTGTACGATATATGCTTATCCACGTGCCTATGTCGGCAAGGTCTTACTTGTCGGCACCAACTATGACATGCTTATTAGATTGGTCTACATATCTTTTATGATCGTCGACATCTATCACTGAACATGGCGGCCATCATACCAAGGGGTTGTCGGCCGTCATGAGAAAATGTTGTCGTGCTACTACAACAATCGACATCTATCGAACATGGCGGCCATCATGCCAAGAGGTTGTCGGCCGTCATGCCAAGGGGTTGTCGACCGTCATGCCAAGGTGTTGTACATGTCGTATTAATGACCTAGTAATACCATGTTGGGACCTTGGCGGCCTGACATGTTTTCACCTTTATTGCTTAGCATGTGGATATTCCGACAAGGCACACCATGTCGGGTGGTTGTTGGTAACTCCCATACAACTATCCCCCCCAAAGTGATGTTGACTATAGTCGGCATCAACTTGGCGGCTTTATTTCTCGTAATATGTCTTTAAGATGTATGCATTTGCATACAATGATTTTTCGCTTGGGGATGGTGGACAAATTGTTTTAGTGCTAAAGTACTGAACATGGCAGCCATCAAGCCAAGGTGTTGTACATGTCGTATCAAGGATCCAAGTAACACCATGTTGGACCTTGACGGCCTCACATACTTTCACTTTTATTGCTTAGTATGTTTCCACTGGCCATGGCGCAAGGTGCCGACAACCATGGCGATGGTGTCATACCTTGGGCCGCCCGATGCTTTGATTTGTTTGCTTTGTAGCTATCTTTTTCGTTGTCTATATTATTGCCGACATATGTTTTGTTTCCCTTGTGAAAAATATTGGTTAGAAACCATAATTATTTTCTAAGTGTTGGTTGGAAACCATATACACTTTTATTTTCATGGCATATGTATTGTGAAAATATTGGTTAGAAACCATATTTATTTTCTAAGTGTTGGTTGGAAACCATATACACTTTTATATTTTATGGCATCTATAGAATAAAAATATTGGTTATAAACCATATTTATTTTCTAAGTGTTGGTTCGAAACCATATACAACTTTTAATGCCAGGCTGTCATGCTATGACATTTTGTAAAGTCATTTTCCATCGGCATGGTATGCCTTGTCGGCATGCCATATTTCCTAAATGTTGTTGGAAACCATATACACTTTTTATGTTTGGCTGCCATGCTATGACATTTGGTAATATCAATGTTGTCATGGTTACGACAACCTTGTATCTTTGACCGCCATGCTATGGCGTCAGTAATGTCATGGTTGCATGGTTACAACAACCTTGTATCTTTGGCTGCCATGTCATGGCCACCATGTCCTGACCGCCATGTTATGGTGTCAGTAATGTCATGGTTACGACAACCTTGTATCTTTGGCCGCCATAATATGACCGCCATGTCCTGACCACCATGCTATGACGTCAGTAATGTCATGGTTGTCATGGTCATGACAACCTTTCAGCTCTCGTCGCCATGTTCTGACCGCCATGCTATGACATCAATAATGTCATGGTTGTCATGGTCATGGCAACCTTTCAACTCTAGTCGCCATGTTCTAACCGCCATGTTTTGACCGCCATGCTATGACATCAGTAATGTCATGGTTGTCGTAGTTATGGCAACCTTTTAGCTTTGGCTGCCATGCCTTGGCCGCCATGCTATGGCGTTCTCATACACAAGTGTTGGTTGGAAACCATATACTCTTTTTATGCATTTTTTGCTGTAAAAATAAGAACTTTAGATTAATGATTTTTTTTTATTATAAGTTCTATAGGTACGTAATGAGTTTCCTAGCAGATGGTCAATGTTTCATTAATTTTACTATATATGTTTGCCCCCTCGTAAGTGGTGAGCTTTTTTGGTGCTTACAACCATGTTGAAAATTTTGATCTTGAATGAGTTTATATTTTTTCACAAAATATTTCTTGTATTAGCAGCCTTGTCAAACTCCTCGCTTTTGATGAACTCATTAGCTTTGTCAAGGACGGCCGCCAAGGTCTTCAAACTCTTCCTTCCCAAATAACTTTTGAAGTCGCCATCTTTTAACCCAGTCATCAAGGCAAACACTGCCACTTCTTGTTGTAGGTTAGGTATGGTGACAGCTTCGCCATTGAATCTGCCAAGAAAGTCTCGTAGGCTTTCGTTCTCTCCTTGCTTCAAGGCCATGAGTTCACTAGTTGTCCTTTCTCTTCTTCTGTTGCTGACAAACATTGTCTGAAATTCCTCCGACAAGTGATAGAAATTAGTGATTGACCCTGGCGACAAACTTCTGAACCATGTTTGAGCGATTCCCGACAAGGTTGTCGGAAGCACTTTGCACCAGATGGCATCCGATTGGGTGTAAAGCTGCATATGTCCCTCATATGCTGACAAGTGATCCTGTGGGTCAGTGCTACCATCATACTTGTTGGTCGGCATCTTGAAGTATTTCATGGGTTCAGCAAGAATCTCTTTGATGAATGGGGAGTGCCTTGGCGTAATGGGTGCAAGATGCCTTCCAGAGTAGGTACTTGATGGCCGCCATGTCTTGTCAATGTAATCGGCTTCGTCAAACTCTTTTTCAAGTTGGCGACCGTCATGAGAGAATGACTTGTTGCGCCGATAGGGTTGCCATCCCGATTATGGCCAATGATTCGACAAGGTCTCTTCGAAGGTCTCGCCTTCATTGTTGTCATTGTTGGCTTGTTGAATTTCGGATGTCATTGCTTGGAGAACTACTTTTGCCATCTCTATCTGCTCGGGGGTGAACTCAGACAATGAATTATTTCTTGTTGGTTGGCTAAGAGGAGTGAGTTTGCCAATCCGAATGTTGTCATCTTCCTTCGCCATGGTCTCGCCTTGTCGGCATTGCCATATTTCGACAAGTTTTGAGTCTCGCCGGACACCGGGTGGAGTAGATGACATCCCCTCCTTCTAGCGCCAATTGTTTCGGGAGTGAAACGGGGACGTCAAGGGTTGACGACCTTCGGAGGGATGGCAAGACTTGGCGTCTCACCGGAGTTGGCGGTCAAATAGTTGTCGAGTGCCTCGCATAAGTAACAAAGATGATCGGCCTCGGGGGTTGCCGAGGAAACCCACTCCGATGCCTAAGTCGGACCGTGTCGACAAGATAAATTGCGAGCAAGGTAAAAGTCCTGGGTAAGAAAGCCCGTACCTTGAGAACAGTGCAGGGGGTCTATTTATAGCCCATGTAGGTCGGTTCCTTGTTGTACGATCTCGTCTGTACACGTGTACGATATATGCTTATCCACGTGCCTATGTCGGCAAGGTCTTACTTGTCGGCACCAACTATGACATGCTTATTAGATTGGTCTACATATCTTTTATGATCGTCGACATCTATCACTGAACATGGCGGCCATCATACCAAGGGGTTGTCGGCCGTCATGAGAAAATGTTGTCGTGCTACTACAACAATCGACATCTACTGAACATGGCGGCCATCATGCCAAGAGGTTGTCGGCCGTCATGCCAAGGTGTTGTCGTGCTACGACGACAATCGACATCTACTGAACATGGTGGCCATCATGCCAAGAGGTTGTCGGCCGTCATGCCAAGGGGTTGTCGGCCGTCATGCCAAGGTGTTGTACATGTCGTATTAATGACCTAGTAATACCATGTTGGGACCTTGGCGGCCTAACATGTTTTCACTTTTATTGCTTAGCATGTTGGTATTCCGACAAGGCACACCATGTCGGGTGGTTGTTGGTAACTCCCATACAAGCATGATACGAGTTTACCTAGATTTACGCAAATCATGCACGAAATTACAGTAATCATTCAAAACGTTTCGAATTCAGGAGGGTTTTTTTTTATGATAATTAACTTAGGGCAAGTTAGTAATATACCTTTAATTGGGTGGTTAGCTAAGTTTTAAGTGGATTAAGGTCATGAAGTATAATTGCTTAAAATAGGATGTCACTTTGTATAAATCGTGTTTTAGCCGACCACCAAATAGAAAAATTGAAATTAGGATGCCACCATATAGAATTTCCCTAAATATAAAAATAGCTGTAAGAAAGTGGGGAATCCTAATCCTTAAACTTGGGATTTGGTTAAAAACAGTAAAAGGTTGGTGGATCTGGGATGAAATGGGTAGTATTGCATTTCTCCATTGAGAATTGAGACGGGAGTAGTGATCTGATTCTGATTTTCTGATTTTTTGATCTGGTGGGAGTTGGGAGTTGGGAGTTGGGAGTTGAGAGTTGAAAGTTGAAAGTTGAAAGTTGAGAGAGTTGAGAGTTGGCATTACATTACTGATTACTGTTCAGATGTTACCACCGGAGCTCCAACCGTTACAGTATCGTCCTTACATATCACCGGCATCTTCCTCTTCATCTCTGAACCCTAAATCTAACCCTAACCCTAACCCTAACCCTAACCCTAACCCTAGGTCTGGTCCACTGAAGGCTTTCGCTCACAATGGTCGAGTCGCCATTGCTCTTGTCCCCTGCGCCGCCTTCCTGGTTGACCTTGGTGGTACTCCCGTGGTTGCCGTCTTAATCCTTGGGCTGATGTGCTCTTACATCCTCGATTCTCTCAATTACAAGCCCGGCGCCTTCTTTGGAGTCTGGTTTTCTCTCATATTCGCCCAGATCGCCTTCTTCTTTGGTTTCGGTTTCAAATCCTCCTCCGCCTTCCATTCCACCTCTCTTTCCATTCTCTCCTCTTTGCTATGTTCCCAAACTACTTTCCTCATTGGTGTCTGGTCCTCTCTCCAGTTCAAATGGCTTCAGCTCCAAAATCCTTCTACTCTACTTGCTTTGGAACGACTTCTCTTTGCCTCTCTTCCTCTTGTCGCTTCTTCCATCTTCACTTGGGCCACTGTTTCTGCTCTTGGTATGTCCAATGCCTCTTACTATCTCATGTCTTTTAATTGTCTTTTCTATTGGCTTTTCTCTCTTCCTCGTCCTTCTTCCTTCAACTCTTCCTCCCCTCGTTACCATGGTGGTCAACTTCCTCATGACTTGTTCATTCTCGGTCCTCTTGAGAGCTGTTTCCATCTTCTCCATTTGCTCTTCTTTCCCTTGCTCTTTCACATTGCTTCTCACTATTCCATCCTTTTTTCTTCCTCTTCCTCCCTTTCCGATCTCTTCCTTCTTTTCTTTCTCCCCTTCCTCTTTTTGCTTTATGCATCCACCAGGAATTCTCTCTGGTGGCTCACTACTAATCCCACTCACCTCCACTCTATCCGCATCGTCAATGGAGCCATTGCCTTGCTTGTGGTCGTTGTTTGCTTGGAAGTCAGGGTCGTTTTCAATTCTTTTGGCCGTTACATCCACCTCCCTCCTCCTTTTAGTTATATCCTTGTCACTGTCACAATGCTTGGTGGAGCAGCTGCTGTGGGTGCATTTGCCTTGGGTATCATTGCTGATGCTCTTTCCTCTCTCGCCTTCGTCACCTTGGCTGTTGTAGCTAGTGCTTCTGGTGCCCTTGTTGTGGGATTCCCTATTTGGGTATGTTCTCTGATTTTTCCACTTATGGCTTTGCTATTCTTCTCTTTTCGTGATAAGAAATCTGAAATCCTTCATTATAAAAACATTATACAGCTTTTTTTTTTCTCCTTCCTTCGAAAGTACTTCTAAGGAACTAGATAAAAATGAGAATAACACACTTGTGTCTCCCTGTTTTCATGGATTTGGATTTCTAAATAATTGAGTAGTTTAGCCTTTTTCCATTATTTTACATGTTAGTCCGTTTATTTGATACCTATTATGAAAAGGGGCGTTAAAATATAGTAAATTGTTAGATGGTATGAAGGTAGAAATTATTCCAGCAGTTTGTGACTTCCCGATAGGCATAATCTTATATTTTCCAGTGAAGTCTGTACAAAGAGATGGAGTGTATAACCTTTCAAAAGCAAGATATTGAATATGTGAAGGAGAGAGGAGAAGCTAATGTAGAAGCTAATGTAGAAGCTAACAAGATCTTGATAACTTTCTTCATGGGGGACAATCCAAAATTTACTCTGTAAGTTTTAAGCGATGACAGCAAGTATCGAAATTTAATTATATCACAACTAATTACAGAGTGTGAAATACCATTATTAATTTAAGAACCTAATTCCATTTTGTAATTAACGAACCTGCCAAATTACTTTCATAACCCATAACATAATTTAAGAGAAGAACAATTATTGCTTTTAATAGATAATTCAAATGATCAAATCATTTCTTAGACAAAGAACCTGGAAAAGCAATTAAGAAACTTCATGGCCTATATTAATTGAGCACTGGATCACCCAAAACCATTTCACTGTAGTGTAAGCCTTTCAAAACGAAGTCCACTTGAATCTATTAACACAAGAAAAAGATAAAGAAAACTTTGAAAAGGAAAGCTAATAGCAAATGCAGTGATACAAAGGGTTTGAGTCTTTTGAAGTGGTATAAGCCATAAAATCACATGTATTGGACCTTGTGCAAACAAGAACAAAAAAGAGAAAAGCGGCAAGGAATTTGGAATTTGGGGTCTTGCTGTATTGCAAATGCGTTAAAATATGGTTAGTTTTGGGCTCTCTGTGTAGTTCCACTGTATATTGGTTTTTGGACCAAAATCTGATGGGCCTCGCCCCTCTCCCACCCTTTAAATCTTCCCCTTAAAACCTGTGTGGTTTTACTGTATATTCAAGTCTTTGCCTCGTTTTATTATTTACTTTTCTTTGGAAACTCTCTTTAGTAACACAAACTTTGGGCCTTGTGCATTAACGTGACACCCTATGACCAATAATGCAAACTTTTATCACCTCAATCTTCCTCTTCCAAGCCCGCCAAATACATTTTATTTTCTCTTGCTCCTCTCTCATGGGATTTAAGGAGGAAATGAGATAGTGATTGGGAAGAAATAAATGTTTGAAACTAAAATTAGGAATAGGAAAATTTGTGAGAAACAACCTTTTAAGAAATATCTGGCAGAAGACCTTAAAATAATTTTTTGTGCAAAGAACAACCTTGACCTTTTTTCAGGCATTGACCAAGTATTTCTGGCTTTGACTCATCAATACCTAACATGTTGAGCTCACATGACCCATATTTCATATGTTTAAGCCCATTTTTATCCATAATTGATAATTCTCACATATGAACGAAACCTGAGTTGAAGATATGGGTTTATATATGAGTATTATGGAAAAAATAAGCTGAAACATACAAAATATGGGTCACATGCGCTACACATGTTAGGTTGAATGAGTCAATGTCGAAACAAGGTTGTTCCTGCAAAATAAAAAGGTCTTCTTTTGCCAGTTTTTTATAAAAAGGTTGTTTCTCACAAAAACTTGTATTTAAAAGGTGGTTTTTTTTTTTTTGCTTTTTTTTTACAAATTTTCCTTAGGAATATTAACATCTTTTATGGTACAATCTTAGTTCTATATGCACCCGAGTTTTATTGGAACTAGGAGTATTAGAAGTTTGTTTTATATCTTATAACCTAAAAGAGTATCAAGTTGGTGCCAATGTTTGAAGAGACCCAGAGCTTGTGTTATTATAGGCACATTGCCTTTTTTTAAAGACTCGGGACAAAAATTTCTAGAAAGGTTTGTAAATCATTTGTGCTAGATATTGATTATGACATTACTTATGGGTTAGAATTGTAAAGGGCTGAGTTCCGTATTTGTTTAGTGGTAGATGTCTTCATTCTTGTGGCTGTAATTTGTGTAAGAGCTCTGTTTGTCAAAGGTAATCGAACCTTAGAGAATATTCTTTAAATCGCGCATGCATGTCTCATTATATGTTATGTACTTGTATTTTACCTGATAATTTTTTTTTCCTACTTTGACCTGAGGAAGGGTATTAAGAAACAGACAAGAAAATAAAGGATTAGCTGTATAATGAAATTGTAATGTGTTATGCTAACATTTCTTCACATTAACTTGATTCCTTCCATTATTTGCAGCTACTTCCGATTCCTGCAGCATCTGGATTTTACCTTGCTCGTTTTTTCATTAAGAAGTCTTTGCCGTCGTATTTTGCTTTTGTTGTGCTTGGGAGCCTGATGGTTATGTGGTTTGTGATGCATAATTTCTGGGATCTCAACATATGGTTGGCAGGCATGTCTCTTAAATCCTTTTGTAAGCTCATCGTTGCAGGTGTTGTCCTTGCTGTGGCTACTCCTGGCTTGGCTCTTTTCCCTCCTAAGCTTAAATTCTTGACCGAGGCTGCTTTAATTAGCCACGCTGTGCTGCTGTGCCATATTGAGAACCGATTCTTTAATTACAGCAGCATATATTATTATGGTCTGGAGGACGATGTGATGTATCCAAGCTACATGGTTATATTAACAACTTCTCTGGGCTTGGCCCTGGTAAGGAGGCTTACTTCGGATAGCAGAATTGGACCCAAGGCAGTTTGGATTTTGACTTGCCTGTATGCTTCAAAGCTAGCAATGTTATTTATCACGTCGAAGTCTGTAGTATGGGTCTCAGCTGTCCTACTACTGGCCGTTTCTCCACCCTTGCTTCTTTACAAGTATGAACTGGTTCTCAATCCCTTTCCATAAGTTTTGAACTTTGCTACTTCTGGTGAGAGTCAATGAACTATCTCCTTTTGTATCTTGCAGGGACAAGTCAAAAACAGCCTCAAAGATGAAACGTTGGCAGGGATATATGCATGCTTTTGTGGTTGCTTTGGCTGTCTGGTTTTGTCGTGAAGCCATTTTTGAGTCTCTTCAATGGTGGTATGGCAGACCACCATCTGATGGCCTACTGTTGGGTTTCTGCATCCTTTTGATAGGAGTGGCTTGCATTCCTATAGTAGCCCTCCACTTTTCCCATGTGCTGGTATGATACATATTGTTGTAGTGATATGTAGTTCTTGATTTCAGTTCATGGAGAATTTGAACAATGCCAGATATCTGATGTTTGATACAGCATATGTTAAATTCACAGAATTGCTTGAAATATCAGATATCTTTCTGCTGGCTGAATTTTGTATGTTGATTTTTCAATTCGTTCTATTACATGGACACCTTTTGAGGGATAGGATAAAAAAATGGAAGATCTTGTCTAAAATCTATTATTAAGTCATTGTTGTCCTTTATTAAGTAATATGGTGATCATGTAATATGAGGTGCATGCTACAGATAAGTGATTCTCTCTTCTGTTTTCAGGTAAAATATCTTGTAGGTTCAGAAACCAATCTTCGTTTAAAAACCTTATTTGATGCCAAATTTCCAGTATATGTTTAACATGGTGATTGGCATGCATGTGATTTTGGTATTTTAGCTTTTCTTGATAGAAATTGTGTATATTTAGTTTTTCAAAGTAATCTTTTAAAATTTCTATTTCCAGTTAGTGCATTACTGCACTCTTAGGGAGATATTTCTAGTGGTGCCATGTCTTACCTAAAAACCTAGATCAATGCCTGTACTTCGATGGTCCTGGAAGCTTTTCAAGTCAATTCTTGATCAAAGGTCTTGTATGCTGTGGACTTGGCTTGGAGTTATCAGCTTCAAGAATCAAATTTCAATGGTGTTGTGTGAATAGTGAAACACCAAAATGTGATGAACTAAACCTTACTTCATGAGAGACATCTATACATGACACCTTTTTTCAAGACATGAAATGTTCAATTGTTCATCCCTCAAAATAAAATAAAATAACGAAAAAATGTTCAACTTTTTGTTCTTTTTATTAAGTTAGTTCTAAATGCTTCTACTTGTTCTTCTTCACATGGAGGATTGATGAGGAGATGCAGTTAGAGGCTTCTAGTCAGTTAACTCAGTTACCTTTTAGACACAGCAGTGTTATAAATTAGAAGTTCTTGGAGACATGTGGGCTGTGGCATTCTGTACTCATTTAGATGTTTTGGAAAATATTCTAAAGGGTGTTTCCTTAGATCAACAGTGAATATTTTGTTCTGGGATAGTGGTGTCTTAATTAGTAATGATCTAATGATTTCTCTGTGTGCTTTGTGTAGATTGCCAAAAGGTGCTTAGTACTGGTGGTGGCAACTGGGTTTCTCTTTATCTTGCTGCAGCCACCTATTCCATTTTCATGGACTTATCACTCTGACCTCATTAGAGCTGCTCATCAGACTGGAGATGACATCTCTATCTATGGCTTTATGGCGGCGAGACCAACATGGCCGTCTTGGCTCCTTATTGTGGCTATCTTGCTCACACTTGCTGCAACAACCTCATTAATTCCCATCAAGTACATTGTTGAATTAAGAACCTTTTATTCCATTGCTATTGGTATAGCTGTGGGTGTCTACATATCTTTTGAGTTCTTCCCTCAAGCTGTTATCCTGCAAGCCTTAATTGTTTTAACTATGATCTGCACCTCGGTGTTCGTGGTCTTCACGCATCTCCCATCTGCCTCTAGCACAAGAGGTTTGCCATGGGTTTTTGCTCTCCTTGTTGCACTTTTTCCTGTGACCTACTTATTAGAAGGTCAGGTTAGAATTAAAAGCCTCATAGATGGTGGAGACATCACAGAAGAAGAAAGAAGACTAACTACAATATTGGCTGTTGAGGGTTTGAGGACGTCGCTCCTTGGATTATATGCTGCAATTTTTATGCTTATCGCATTGGAAGTAAAGTTTGAGCTGACTGCGTTAGTGCGGGAGAAAGCTCTTGAGAGGGGTGTCTATAAGCCGAGTCAATCTGGTCAAAGCAGTTCGGCAAATTTCCCTGCAAAAATGAGATTTTTGCAGCAGCGTAGAGCTTCCATGGTGCCAACATTTACTATTAGGAGGATGGCTGCTGAGGGATCCTGGATGCCGGCAGTTGGTAATGTTGCTACTGTTTTGTGCTTTGCAATATGCTTGATCTTGAATGTTAATCTCACTGGTGGTTCAAATCGTGCTATATTTTTGCTGGCACCGATCTTGCTGCTACTCAATCAGGATTCTGATTTTGTTGCGGGGTTTGGTGACAAACAACGGTATTTTCCTGTTGTTGTTGTTATATCATCCTATTTAGTCTTAACTGCTTTACACAGTATTTGGGAAGAAGTGTGGCATGGAAATGCTGGTTGGGGGTTGGAGATAGGTGGACCAGACTGGTTTTTTTCAGTAAAAAACGTGGCTCTCCTGATTATGACATTCCCAAGCCATATTCTATTTAACCAGTTTGTCTGGAGCTATGCGAAGCAGAAGGATATGGCCCCTTTGCTTACTCTACCTCTAAATCTGCCAGCCATCATAATTACAGATGTGATCAAGGTCAAAATATTAGGGCTACTGGGAGTTATTTATTCCTTGGCTCAGTATCTAATATCAAGACAACAATACATTTCAGGATTAAAATACATCTAGATATGCACAAACTTTGTACAATACTTTTTTGCAATCGTCAGATGGGAATTTCAGGTTTGTCTTTGGCCACTCATCAGTTTAGCATAGTTTGAGTTGTACATCAGTTGCTTGAGCTGAATTTTGATTCTGAAATCAATAGAAATCAATATATTAGCTCTAAAATGAATACTTGCAAGTTTCTTTGCAGTGTAATTGTGGTTGAATCGTATTTGCTGTTTCTTTTATTAAGCCTGAAGCACCTGTTGGTGGACTATTTGGAATGAGGTGCTGACATGTGTTAGCTTCGGAGGAAAATTGATGGAGCATGAAGTGTGACAGAACTATTTGAAATATGGTGCTTGCATCACCGTTGGCTGTTGCAGGCATTTGTAGCTGACATTGGGGTGTTCTGGTTTAGAATTTTAGATGAAAAAGTGCTGTTATATACTTCCACCAAATTCAATTGTTATTTGGGACTGCGTAGATATTTTGTCCCATGACCTAATAGGGAGTAAATTCAGGGATGACACTGGACATAACTGTTGTCATTTAATCCCAAGAATTGGGCCACCCTAAAGCATCCTTTCGGATGATAATAGAAAAAAAAGAATCCGGCGAATCGAACCAATAAGTAAGATTTGAAACCGAATGCCCCCGATGCGCCATCCAATCAGCAGCTCTATTTGTTTCCCTAAACCCATGATCGATCCGCACCTCATCAAACTTCTTCAAATCTTCACTTGCATTTTTTATAGATTTTTGAAACATATGTCAACTATTATGAGTATGAGTTGTACTGTACCTGAAGTGAATCGTTATTTGAGGTAAATGTTTTACTAAAATAGACGGCTACTCTCCTTGTTTCCTAAAGATATTTACATTCACTATTCAGGAGGTCAATGTTTAAAAACTTTGACTATATGTGCTAATTAATACTTCCTTTTATTTTCTATTGCAATAATTACCACTTTAGGTAATTTTATATCTATTGTAATAATTTTGCTTTTGGTAAAAAAAAAAAAAATACAACTTTAGTTTAGAATATTGACCTTATTTTATCAAAATACAACCATCATTAATTACTCAATTTGCCTCAAAAAGTTGCTTTTACTCTATTAAAGTTTTATTTCTTTCTCCTACTCTAGTTAATTAAAGAAGTACCTATATGTTAAATTACCCACGCTTTTCACTTCCTTAAAAACCGTACCCAAATTCATTGTTGCAATAGAAAAAGAACGGAGGAAGTACATGTGAAAAATATTATCATGAGAGATTTCGTTGGATTCGTGACAATGTATATTTTATAAAATATTAATCTTTAATCATGACTCACGAGCATATGCACATTATCCTTTTTCTCCTATTCTTTAATATTAGACATAATGTGCATATTCCAATATACTACATTTGTTTCTTTTTAATCTATACACTTATAAAAATGATGTTTTATATTACCTCCGTTCCTTTTTAATAGTTACCTTTTCACTCTTGATACTATTCACAAATTTTCCTTTGACTATCATTTGTGATTTATGGTTAAGAAAAAAATATAGTCATGTGGGGTCTTGTTTGATTCATCCTTTTAGAATATCGACTTTTTATATTTTTTACAAATACAAAATTAGAGATATAAAGGCTCAAAGTAGTGTATCGACATACGTGAAAAGTGTAAGTATAACTATTAAAAAGGAATGGAGGTAGTATTCTACAACTATAATATTACAAGCTTAAAGTTAACAAAAAACATGGAAAACTACCCAAAATATGATTATACAAAGTTAAAAAATATCGCACCTAAAAACAATATGGGTAGATGCAAATTCATAAACAGAAGTATAAAATGATGTAAACAAACATATCAAAATTTATAATTGTATCATTGATAATATATACTGTATTGTTTTAATGTTTTAGTAAGAGTATCACAATTATAAGAATTTTCATCAAATAAGATAAGAAAATAAGTTCAAATAAGATAAATTATATTTTAAAATATTAAGATAAGATGATAAGTCGAATTTAAAATAATTTTGATTGTTTTATATCATGTCAAAACTAAAAAGCAGGTAAAGTCATCAGAGCATCCTTAATGGTGAAAAAAAAAAGAAAGATTATGTGCTTGATCTTAAATGGGCTCCCTTAGTGGTGATTGAGAATAAGATTGTGGGTTGATTGGCAAAAAAATTTTGTATCCCACGATTGAAAGCATGATCAGGCGTGGGACCCACTGCTTGATCCGACTTTTTGTAATTTTTTTTGGCTTTCCCCCAGCCAAAACGACACGTTTTGGCTGGAGCTGTGAGAGAGCTCCAGCCAAAACGCATCGTTTTGTCTGGCGGAAAGCCAAAAAAATTTCAGCAGCACTGACACGCAGGCTGACACGCGCAGGAGATGTTAGGCAGTAGCAGCATGACAAATGTTACACCTTTCCACATGTCAGCTTCCTATTGGCCATTAAAATATAACCATTGTAAATTTTGCAATGGTTATATTTTAAAAAATACAAATCAAAAAAATAAAAAAAAATACCAACGGTTCTATTTTTTCGAGCTCTATAAATAGAGTCCCATTTTGATATATTTTGGACACATTTAATTTTCTCCATTTTCACTAATTTCTTCTACTTGTTCTAATTTATTTCAATTAATTAATAACAACGCTAATTACGTATGCTAGGTAATTAATAAAAGCTAATTATGTAGATAACTTAATTATTAAAATGATAATTATAATTTTAAAATATTTAATTTAATTAATTAATAATAAAATATCAATTAGTAATGAATATTTCATATCATTAAAAATTAAATAATAAAAATATAATGTTGGTTGGGTGATGAGAGAGAAAAAGTAGTTGGGTGAGATAAAAAAGTAAGAGAGAGAGGAAAAAGTAGTTGCGATGATTTTTTTTTTGGTTCATTGTTAAGAAGAAAGTGGAAAAAGATTGTGGGATGTAATTTTTTAGAGAGAAAAAGTTAGAAAGAGAGTGGGATGATTTTTTTTTCATTCACCATTAATGATGCTCTCTTATAACGGCTATATCTGAAGTTGTGAGATTGTGATTTTTGGAGTTTGAAAAAGTGTTGTTAATCTTATGGATTATCAAAATCATAAGTATGTTTTACTGTTATGTGTTGTTTTTTCATTACTTGGGATTTTTCTAGAGTTGTTAGATTGTTGATGGGTTGGATTGGAAATGCAGTTTTTGTGATTTATGTTTCTGGGTTTGTGGCAAAGATGTGGAATGTTGATGGTGGTTACTTTTAAATTTCTGGGTTGATTTTAGTTTTTTGGTCAATGAAAATGCTTGATTATGTTCCTTTGTTGTCTGGGTTTGTTTGGTTTTTGTTGAATTTTAAGTGGAAAATTAGTTTTAAGATGAGGGTTTTGACTTGATTGGTGAGTTTATCCCACCTGTTTTTGATAAATCTTTTCTTTTGTAACTTCATTTAATAATTCTGGGTTCATTTTCATGTTTTTTCATCGGTAGCCGCTTCTGCAGCACAAGTGCCGGCCATTACAGTAATGATAAGCAGGAGAAACATCTTACTTCCTGAGCATTTCGTCACCTTCATCTCGTTTTGTTCCTTAGATGAATCTACTTGTTTAGACGATTTTTGTTGCGAATTTTGGTGTGAAATTGCGATTTTTAAGATCTACTTCATGTGATTATTCATGTGATTGGTTTTATGCGATTGTTATTGTTTATTTCATGAATTCAACTTATTTTTTCTTTATCTCATATATGTTGTTTCATGTTTTTAGGGATAATTTACATGTTATAAACTTATGATTCGAAATTCTGGTATAACTTGTTAATTCATGTTTGTTTCGTGGAACTAAATGATAAGAAAATTTATGTTACAATTTGTAGATGTACATATTTTCACGCGATGCGATTGTTCACTTGTTCTTGTTTAATTTCATGAGATCAAATTTCCAAGTGTTGTGGCAGGAAATCAGGAATGAATAACCTGCCATCCCTGGGCCAGGGCGGCTGCCCCTCCTGCCCTGACTCAGGGACGGGCCTGGACTCATTTATGTTAGGTGCAAAAATATTCATGGCCATTAGAAAAAGTACGTGAAACGAAGAAAGAAATAGGAAAAATTTGTCAAAACAACCTTTTAAATACAAGTTTTTGTGAGAAACAACCTTTTAAAAAAAATCTGGCAAAATAAGACCTTAAAAAAATATTTTTTTTTGTGAGAAACAATTTGACCCATTTTCCCGGCATTAACCAAGTATTTTGCGGCTTCGACTCAATGAAACCAAACATGGCAAGGCACGTAATCCACATATCTTATGTTTGAACCCAATTTCCCTTCATATATTGATAACGTCAACGTCGGAAGATACTTGATCAATGTCCAAAAATGGAGAAAAATAGGTCGAGGTTGAAACATGAGAGATGCAGTTCACATGCACTCTACATGTTTGGTTTGAACGAGTCAACGCTGAAAAAAATGCTTGGTCAATGTCGGAAAATAGGTCGAGGTTATTCCTTGCAAAATATTTTTTTCTCTTAAGGTCATTAATTGCCAGATTTTTTTTAAAAGGTTGTTTATCGCAAAAACTTGTATTTAAAAGGTTGTTTCTGACAAATTTTCCAAAGAAATACTATATATAAGGATAATTGTGCGATAATAGAAGAACTATAAAAATGCATTCACGACACGTTTTGGAACCATTTTGGAACGTCTGGTCTGATTTGTTCAAACCCTGGGTCTACCATAGAAAATCTGGGTCTGGATCTTGTCGGACCCAGAGGCGAATTTACTATGGGTTCATTTTTGAAAAAAAATTGCCCAGTTTTTTTTTTTTTAAATTAAAAATATTTTAGCTATAGATATACTTCCTCCGTTTCAAATTACTCGCTACACTTTCCATACAGAGAAGTTTCATATTACTTGCTACACTTCCTTTTTGGGCAATAAACTCTCTCTATCTCTCTCCTCTCACATGGGTCTTTTTTCTTTTTACTCTCTATCTCTCTCTTCTCCAAAAATTGCCTAGGAGTCCGTGAATTGAGAAGTGTAGCAAGTAAAATGAAACGGAGGAAGTATACAATTTGCGTGCAAAGTGAAACATCAATGAGGTGGGTGTGAGAGTGGTTTTGTCTCTCCATAAACTTCTATGTATGCGCGCGGGTTTGAGTTCGAATCCCATTAAAAGCAAAACAACCTTTTTTTCCTTCTCTTTTCTTTTATCTAATTCCAAACCTAAAACTGAAATCCCAATTGCTCTCCAAACTCCAAAGTCGACTTTTTTTTCTCCAAAACCCTAACTCCCTAAGCAATGAAAAAACCCACTTCACTGCCAACTGACCGCCGGAATACGGATATTTGCTGCGGTCCTCGACGGCGCGCTGGCGACTACTCACCGTCTCACCCACCTGCCACCGCGGTACGACTAAACTGACGACAGCCTGATCACAGCGACACATCAATTAGCCAAAGGTAACTGATTTCTTGTCTTCTTCAATTCTAAATATGAATTTCAGATTTTAGTCTTTTAGATTAGAATATGTATTGAATATTCGTGATAATTAGACATTAGAATTTCAGAATATGTATTGTTTAAAGGCTCTTTCGTGAAATTGAGATAAAATTAGACTCTTTCGTGAAATTTTAATGCCAAGCAAGCCTTTGAGCTGTTGAAGAGCAATAGTAATGGCAGCATGACCATAAACCCAACCGTAGCAAACATGAGAAAGGAAGTCCACTAAAAAAGCCCAATCTAGCAACAACCAAGGCCCAACTGTTTCCAATTAGATTGTTACGCCTTTACCACACTGATTTCTTGTCTTCTTCAATTCTAAATTTTAGAATTTCAGAATATGTATTGTTTGATGAATTTTGTGACTTATGATTTGTGATTGAACTTTGAAGGCTCTAGACTCACTGACTCATGGAGTTACAATTTCTTGCTTTATGAATTTCAAATTTTAGTCTAAAAGACATTAGAATATGCATTGAATTGTTGAATGAATGAATGTGGATTGTGGAGTTGTTACTTGTTAGTTACTTTGTTTGAACTTTGAAGGGTCTAGACTCATGGAGTTGAAATTTCTTGCTTGTGTAGATTGTATTATGACTATGAAAGGTTTAGAATTCTTTTGGAAAGATCGTTAGGAAACAAGTCACAAAAATCATCCACTTGCTATTGTAGTTTGATATTTGAATTAATGTATTGAACTTTAAGTGAATGAATGTATTTTTTTTTACCGGCTTTGAACCCATAGGGTTGGAATCCTAGATACGCCACTGGTCGGACCCGCCCATTGCCATCCCTAATATTTATTCCACCCCTGAACTTTAGAAAGCTCTCAACTTCCCTCACTCACTCATCAAAACAAAAAGCTTCCTCACTCATACGGAATTCTAAGGGTCAAATTAATCTTCAAAGCACGTTCCAGGTTCTTTTACATCTTTTCTTTAGATGAATCTACTTGTTTAGATTTTGTTGCAATTTTTCATGTAAAATTTCATTTCTTGCGATTTTTAAGATGTAATTTATGGATTATTTATGCGATGGATTTTATACGGTTGTTATTATTTGTTTCATGAATTCAACTTGTTTTTCTTTATCTCATGTTATTTGATGTTTTATGGATAATTTAGATGTTAAAAACTTATGATTCAAATTTTTGGTATAACTTCTTAATTCAAGTTTGTTTTATAGAACCAAATGATAAGAATGTTTATGTTACAGTTTGTAGTGTGCATACTTTCATGTCATTGTTCATTTGTTCATGTCTTTTTCATCAAATCAATTTTTGAAGGGTTGTGACTCACAATCTGGAATGAATTAGCTGTAAGCCCTAGGCCCAGGGCGGCCTCCCCTCCTGCTCTGGCTCAGGGACGGGCCTGGGTTTGGTGAGTAGTTGTATGACTTTGGATAATTATTGGCCAATTGGTTTCTTTGTTACTGTAATGACAATAAGCACATTATTTGAATGTTGGGTTGTTATTGCCTTATTGAAAATTAATTTGTAATAATGTGTTTAATTTATAAATGCTAGAAGTGGAAGATCAAAAACAAAAGTTTAGAATTTTTATGGATTTTTTATTTATTTGAAACTTGTGTATTCCCGTCGCTTTCAATTAGTTGTAACTTAAATCTTTGATTGAATATCGATATTGTATTTTGAGTCGTAATTTGATCTAGTATCGTACTTTATTTTACTCGATCTTATCTTATCCGTACCCCAATTCCATAATTCATAGATCCGCCCCTGCCGGTGAGTCCTAAATCCTATCTTCTTCAACAATGCCTACAAATACGGCGGAAAACTCCAACGCAGTGGAGCTATTCCTTAAAATAGGATTAGATGAGAAAGTAGCTCATAATACAATTGCAAATAACAAGGTTACCAATAATCTGTTGGCAGTGATTCATTAGGTACAAACTATTTCTATTACGTTTGTCTCTACTGCAATTCTCTTTGTGTTTTATCAACCGCGTTTCTTTCTGGAATTTAGGCGGGTGTTACCAATGGTTGCGATCGGACTACTGGAAATCTTCTATACACTGTAAGTTTACTTATCTTAAAGAGGAATGGAATATAGATTGGATTGGGAAGATTATGGCAATTTTGATATACTCCCTCTTTTTCAAAATATAAGGCATGCACGACGTTCGATGTTGAGCTCTGATCGTTAATGACTCTCAATTTATGTTGATAAAGATTATAAGAAAATAATATTATTGTATTATCTTTCAAGACAAATCGAATGATATAATTTTTGTAAGTTTTATTTGTCATATTGTAAGAGATATTTACGGTCAAAGCAAATTTTCGTAAAGCGTGTGTGCCTTATATGTTGAAACGGAGGGAGTACCTTGCCGAGAGATTAATGGTCAAACATATATGTTGAAAACCACGAAAATGTAAACGGGGCGTAGTTGTAGGGACGGATGAAGGGAGTAATGATAGGAATTATAGTCTTCTTTATGAGAAATTGTGATAGAAATTTTCTGTCTTTCTTTTTGCATTTGAATGACAGGTTGCTACGAAATTCCCTGCCAATGCTCTTGTGCATCGGCCTACGCTAGTCGGATATGTTGTATCTTCAAAGGTAGGTTGTAGCTTTTTATTGTGGTTATATGAGTATGTCAAATCATAAAATGTTTCAAGAGCCTTTTGTTTTTGTGTAGCAATGTAATTTGCAATGAAGAAAGTAAATTTAGGCGCACCATTTATATATTCACAATGATATATCTATGAAATTCGAATTTTTTTTCAAATTAAGACACCAGCTCAATTGGAAGCTGCATTCACAGTTTTTGCAAGTGTCGGTCCTGAAGAACTCAATTTAAGTGACTTCGAAAAAGCTTGTGGAATCGGTAATTAGTTTTGATATTCTTGTTTGTTTCACTTGAATTTCTTAGATTGTGATATGTCTTTTTGGTACTGTATGCATACATGTATTATAGTTTCTGCGTATGCTGATTAGGTATTGAAGTTTCTAATGAAGAAATAGAGCGTTCAGTTGGTGAAGTCTTTGAAGAGCTTAAAGCAACAATTTTGGAACAGCGATATAAAACAAATGGTTGGTAACTATACGCCCTATAGAACGATGTCATCGTTCGAGAAGATCATATGTTCAATATATAGTATGCAAGTTTAAATAGTAGTTCTATGTTAAAATTTGGTACAAAAATGGGATATAAAGTCATTGTTGCTTGCTTTTTGCTTTCTTTCTTTTTGTCCTAGCATATGTTGCCGTGTTTAGTTTTGCGCAAAAGTTCCGCAAAGGAATTTTTTTCCTCCACCAGTCTTGTTTTTCATTTAACGTCTTCGGCTAGCTACTGATACTATATTGTTTTTGTTTACCAGTGGGTGACTTGTTTCGACGTGTTCGTGAGAGACAGCCATGGGCTGATCCAAAGATTGTTAAGGTACCTTTGTTTTAATTAGTTGAACAACAAATCAACTATATAATTTAAATTGGCATAACCGAGTGAATTGTATTCAAATCTTCATCGTCAATCACGGCTTCTTATGTTGCAGCAAGTGGTAGATACAAAACTTCGTGAGCTACTGGGTGAAAGGACTGCAATAGATGATGAAAAACCAGTTAAAAAGAAGAAGGAAAAGCCTGCTAAAGTTGAGGTCGGCTCATTGTCTGAGTTTTGTTGATAATGTTGGGTTTCTTTCTGTGCTAGCTTACCCTTCTCTTCTGTCCTGTATAGGAAAAAGTTGTTGCTGCTGCTCCAGTTCAGCCATCTGAAGAAGAACTTTACCCATTTTCTATCTTCCCACCTCCAGAAGAAAATCTTAAGGTATCATGTGTTGTTCTATCACTATGATATCATATAATAGATCATGCGTCTTCTAGTTTTCATTTACGCCTAATTGATTATTCAATAAGTTTGCTATTTGTTCTTATGTATAACTAATTGTTGGGCCTGGGCTATGGCCCGGGTAATTAAATAAGATAAAAAAGATGTATAGTACTCCCTCCTTTCCTCAAAGGATTTTCCATTTTTAATCTTGGCACTATTCATAAGTAAAAAAAAATCTTCTAAATTCTTTCCAATGTAGAAGAAAAAACAATCATGTGGGGCCTTATTTGATTCGTCTCAATGAGTAAATTGCCAAAATCAAACTTTTATTATTTTTTACTAATTTGTAAGTAATGTAACTAAAGATATTGATGATACAAAACATGCATCGGCAAACGTGAAAAGGAGAAATGGGAAATCCTTTGGGGGACGGAGGGTGTATAGTTTAGGATTGGCATTTTGTCACAGGCACATGTCATAGTATAGTGGTAAGATCATAAAATTACAAAGTAAGAGGTCATAGGTTCGTGCAATTTATTGATCACTTGTAAGGAATGCCATGTTGGAGCGAAGCGGTGTCACATCAACGTATGAGGTGGGGTGACACGTGGCGGCTTGCAATGCTTGGCCACTCTTTTTTATAATATATATAGGTATCTGAAGAGGAACCTGTGGATATTTGTAACACCCCCAAATTCCATACACGTCTAAGCTACGTTGCATCGACCTTGGGAGTGTTACCGCCGCGGTGAAACGCAAGGCATGATAAAAATCAAAACGTTAACAACTCCTTTTATAAGAACTACATTGCAGCGGAAATAAAATGTTCACTTCAAATTACAACTCGGGAATCACCATAGACCCCTTTTATTCAAACCATTAACTAATCATACTAATTGTTCTATAAGTTAAATAAAAACATTTAAAAGCTTATAAACCAGAAAATATCCCCCGTATGCCAAACTCATGCAGCAACACCAGCACACCTAGTCTGCTCCCCATTGAAGCATCAATGGTTCATCACAGGTCAACAAACAACACAATAACACACAATCAGCTATGCTGAGTACATAGTAAAGCAGTATATGCATACAAAGCATAAACAGAATAATAAGGATCATTCCTAGACATGATACTACCATAGCATCAATTGATTTCATGTTACCAAACAATCTCATCAATCAAAATCAACCACAGTTCCCTATCATGATTCTAGGTTCCAATATAACAATGACAACCTAAACATGATACTAATATATCGAACTGAACTAGTACGCGTACGTACCTTGTAACGGAGAATCTTTGCTGATTATTAAAACGTTCCGCTTATGAAATTGGGACCTAATCGAAATATAAGATAATTCAGTTAACCAACTTAACTACTGTGTAAAACTTAGTGTTTTGAACAATAAAAAGTAAACGTTCTTGTTGTTTAAACTTTTCTTTCATAAACTTTATTGAACTAACATATTTATTACTTACTAATGAGGTTCTTATAAATCTGATTTTGTTTAACTTTTACACTACTTTGTTTACAATAACAAAACTTAACTACCTATATAAGAACTATAAAATCAGATTTGAAGAACTAAACCTAAGTAAGAATTAGTAATATATAATAAATCTGATTTTGTTTAGTTCATAATATACTTTTATTTAAAATCACAAACTTAAACCAATATACATAAGTATAATAAAAACAGAATTGAGACTTAAACATCCTCCTAAGAACTACTAATATAATTAAGAGGCTGATTTTTTTTTTCCTTTAACCTTTACTATACTTAGTTTACAAAACTAAGTCAAACCATTATATCCAAGTATTATAAAATCAAATTTGAGGAATAAGTTATCTCAACAATTAAAGCATAATTATAATTCTGATTTTGTTTTAATAATTCTATGCTTTATTAATAATTACAAAACTTAATCACAATACATAACAAAATCAGATTTAATACATTGATTTGAAGAAGAAAAGAGAGGGGAAAAACCACCGGAAACACGTCGACGACCGACCCCAACGGAGCACCGGCGAGCCACGAACTTCTACCGCGCAGCACAACCCCGAACCCCTTGATCCTCGTGTGCGACACTTCCGGCAGCGACGACGGGAACCACGACCCAGCCGCTGGATCACGGCGGGGAACTCGCACAACCACGCGAGGTTCGACCCACCTTCGCGCGACCCCACCAACGCTCGAACCACCAGACGAGACGCGAACCTCCACCGCAGCCTCGCGCGACGTCCACGAACAGCCGGCAACGATTGCCACTAACCGACGCCGGCGAGGGATTTCCAGACGCAGTGAAGAAGCAAGAAAGAAAGAAAGAAAGAAAGAAAGAAAGGAAGGAAGAAAAGAGAAGGAGAAAAGAAAAGATCTTGAGAGTGAAGAGAGGAAAAAAAAAAACGGCTGACTAAGTGAATAGGGTTTTCCAAATTTTTTTTTTCTCTCTTCCTTTTTATAGTATGAGAAACCTTAGTTTATTAGGATTCGTTTCCAAATCGAATTCTGACTTACTTAATAAAACCGAATTAAAATATAATTAGGTACCAAGGTAGGTTGTATATTTAAACTATAACTGTAGGCTTACCTAAACTATACTATACTTTACTTTCACCTCTACTTTATATTTTCTTATTTATAGCAAAATAACTCCAAAAATACAGAGTATTACAATATTTTAAGTATTTCCCCTATTTCGGTAAAGTTGTTCATGCATAAGTCGGCTAGCATTTTAGCTCAAGATGTATCTTTGTAGTTTTGATTATAATCTTTTTCGTTAGTGTATTCATTTGGTGATGATATTAGCAGAAATTTCAACTTTACATGCCTCTTATCAATTTGATGAGTTACGTCACATGCCTGGACATTTCCCCTGTGGATGACTGTGCTGAAGTGTAGTAGAAAGAGCTTTGAAACGTAACTTCTTTCCTAAAATACCAAGGGTGTTTTTTTTCTATCTTTTTATGTGCAATTTTGCCTCTTTAAGTTGTTATCTTGTCTTGTGAGTACATGACAATCTTTATGTCGATCTGCCTAGTTTTCCAGATTTTGACATTTTGTCTTGAGTGTTTGCTGGTATCTGCAAGGTTTTGATTGAGTAATCTGTTCACTTAAGGTCCTCACAGAAGTTTTCTTTAGCGATGGTTCTATTTTAAGAGTTTGCAATACAAGGGAAACACTTAACAAGCACTTAAATGTAACTGCGGGAAAAGTTCTTACCCGCTTCCCACCTGAGCCGAATGGGTACCTTCACATTGGTCATGCCAAGGTAGCTTGCAACTTGATGCTGCCAATCTTGTTGAACCTTAAAGTCATTTGTTAAATGAAGTATAATTTGGTTTTTATTCTATATTATTTATAGGCTATGTTTTGAATTGGCTAAGGACAGAGGTGGACACTGCTATCTAAGGTGGGAACCTTCGTGGCTTGGTAATTTTGTGAATTTATTTGTTTGATTAGTCTTTATGATCTTAATTTTTCAAACGTTTGATGGCTTCCATGTCTTTCTGCTATGTTCACTGTCTATACCCCATAGGTTCATGTTTATCGATGCTTGCAGTTGTGCCATAAGGTGTTTTTGTTTTTTGGCTGATCATGTCGCTATCACTCTAAAAATTCAAAAAGTAAATGTGGTCCCTTTCATGAGATGAAATATTAAATGCTTTTGACTTGGTAGATTTGCATTGCTGTCTTTTGTTTATTTGAGGATGGATGATATATCACTAAGCGGATAGTGAAGAAACTGGTGATGGCTTGGATCTTAATTTATCAAGTGGTGCAGCTGAGAGTGTATCCCCTCAAAAGTCTAAACCCCCAAAAGCTTGTACTATTTCCCGAAGCAAACAAAAAAGTGAAGAGACTGTTCAATCTGCTGAACTTAAACGAAGACAAACTAGCTTTGACGTTGTTATTCAATTGTTGTCTATTAGTGTTGCTAGTTCCAGTGGCATTAGTAAAGCTCAATTGATTAGTGATACTCTTAAGAATATGGAGGTAGCTGAGAAAAAAGGTGATGAGTTCTTCGTGGATGTTGTGGATTTCTTGAGCGAAGACAAGCGTGTGGATGCCTTCTTATCCCTTTAAAATGGCACTCAGAAGTGGATCTATTGGAAACGAGTGAATGACATATGATGACTTCTCGGTAGTTAAATTGATTTTCCTATGAACTTTGTGTGTTGTTATTTAAATTGAGTGATGTATTACATATTACTAGTAGCTTTCAAGACTTGTGGAACTTTGTGTGTTGACATTGCATTTGTGTTGCTAACACACTTCTTTAATATATGAACTTTGTGTGTTGACTATATATTATAATATTCTTCTTTATTAGTTTCTTGTGTTCTGTTATGTAGAATGAAAGACAATAGCGTTAGAAGTGCTTGTATGATAATATCATTAGAAGAATTAAGAAGATCAATTGAAGATCCTCCTCAAGCATCGGCATCAACAAGACAACCTAGAAGAGGAGGGGAAAGCGGTTCCGAATACATATATAGGTTGTTAACGGAAAATGCTACGTCATGTCAAGTTCAATTACGACTTGATCGAGATATGTTCGTCTCACTTGTAAACTTGATGATTGAAAGAGATCTACTACATGATGGTAAATATGTGAAAGTAAATGAACAAGTAGGTATATGTTTATATATATTAGCGAAAGGAGCTTCATATCGCGATGCTTCCGACACTTTTAAGCATTCCGTATCTACAATCGCGATATGAAGCTCCTTTCGCTAACATATATAAACATATATGCAAGTACTTTATGAAGTTGTGTTTGCGTTGGTTACATTGTCCTTTGACATTATTAGACCACACCACGACTTGTTAGAGGTGCAACCCGAATTACGAGAAAGCCAAATATATTGGCCTTACTTTAAGGTATAATTTCATATAACCTTCATTCTAACCTTTACATATAAATAGTAAATTATATGTTGGTAAAAGCATTGTATTATTTTGATTAGGATGCTATCGGGGCTCTCGATGGAACTCATTTCAAATGCGTTGTTGGTGATGTCAACGGTGTGCCATTTCGTGATCCCCATGGAGAAAAATCTTGGAATGTGTTGGCTTGTTGTTCGTTTGATTGAATTTACACATTTGTTCAAGTGGGGTGGGAAGGAAGCGCTCATCATCTCACGATGTGGAGAGATAATTTAACTAATTCTACTTTCGCTTTTCCGCATCCACCTCTAGGTAGACTTCATTTAATTTCTTTTTATTGAGGGGTCAAAGTATATTTATGTTTAATAAAATTTCATACTCGTTTATTATTGTAATAAAATATTGTTTGGCCGATTCAGCATATCCAAATACTCTTGGATATATGACTCCATTTTCCGGACTCAGAGTTAGATTTCATATGCCGGAATTCAAGAAAGGACCACCGAGATGATTGAAAGAACATTTTAATAAGCTACACTCGTCTTTAAGAATGAAGGTAGAATGTTTCTTTGGTATTTTAAATAAAAGGTGGAAAGTGTTATATAATATGCCACAAGTATCACTACAATTTCAAATGTCAATCATTGTGGCCTGCTTCACAGTTAATAATTTCATTAGAATGCATACACTTGGCATTTCGATAGTACGACATGATGTAGATGTACAAGGAAGAATAGATTCCGGTATGTTTGATGCAAGGCGCAAAGGTAGTATGGACAAAATGCGCTATGGTATAGCAAAACAAATTTTCATGGCGAATCGATGAGAAAGTGACGATGAAATCTATGAGAAACTTGAAGTGAAAGAAAATGATGGCAACATAGAGAATATGGAAGTCGATGTCGAGTAAATAAATATTGTGCATGTGAATTCGAAGATGTTGGAATTCTAGGATCTTAGATATGCGTTTGTCGTTAAATTATGCTATGCTATGCGTATTACATTGTAATTGACTCGTGCTTGTTGTGCTTTAATTCGAAGATGTTTTGATACTATAATACAATTTGCTAAAATTATAGCTTTGTTATAATACTATTGATTCATAACAATAATAATAATGACAATAATAGCAATTTATTAATAAAAAATATAATACTAATATATTGTAATTAACCAAAATAAAAATAATAATAATAATAACAAAAACAAAAACAATAATAATAATAATAATAATAACAATAATATTAATAATAAAAAAAATATAAAAAATGAAAATGATAAAAAAATTAATTGTTATTATAATTATAATATTAATAATAATAACAATATTAATAGTAATATTGAAAACAAAAATAATAATTAAAATATTTGACAGGACAAGACTGAACTGAACTGAAAATAAGTCCAAAAGAACAGAGCCTTAACTTTAAATATTTTTATGTACTTTTTATGGATATTATATCAAAAATTTATATTAATAGCTATATTTTTTGTATATTAGAGAGAATGGAGAGGTGAGAAAGAGATAGAGATTTGGTGTATCAGAGGAGATCAAGGGACGAGAGAATTGAAGAAAGATAATGAAGAGGTGAGAAAATTTAGCAAGCCAATTGACTTTAGAATTTAGAATTTCAAATGGCATGATTTGATTTGTAATTTCAGATCCCCTATGTAATGTGCACTTTTAAGTTGACCAATTATTTGGGTCAAATTCATATTTCAAATCCTTAATCATCCAAATACATTACATAAGATTAAAGAGAATCCAAAGAGAAACAAAGTTAACAAAAATTAAATAACACGTCAGTCACATTTTTTTATATTATTTGATCTGTTTTAACTAATATTCATGGATGGTTAACCGCTCCGAAAAGACATTTTCGGTTCGCCAATTTTGTTAACCATAACAGCTGGCGGTTAACTTGTTCTTCGGTATGGTTTTCCAGTTAACCATTAACTGTTACTCTAAGTTTTATTAATTTATATATTAGATTTTCACTGTCAACATAAAAGTTTAGAAGTTGGTGAAAAGTTCACTGCCAATATTTTGATTATTCAACTTTTTTTTTTGTATTTTGGAGACAAAAGTTAATGAAAAGTGAGTCTGATTTTGGTTGCTAATTGTAATGGTGTTGCAAGCTTTTGTGTAGAACATTTCATTTCAACGTTAAAAGGTCAATTGATACATGAAAATAGAAAGAGGTATCAATTTAGTTCGTTAGTTTCATTTCTGGTTCGAACCAAATAATTCAGTTTAATTCAATTCATTTGACTTTCGTTATATCTTTCCCTGAATTGGTTATGTTACAACTTTTTCATTTTCAGTTTCTATCTAGTGTAGTTGATTGAAATTTTAAATTAGCTTAGTTCAACTGCATTTATCTTAAGGTTAGAAAGTTGATTATTATTATTATTATTATTATTATTATTATTATTATTATTATTATTATTATTATTATTATTATTATTATTATTATTATTATTATCATTATTATTATTATTATTATTATTGTTATTATTATTATTATTATTATTATTATTACTACTACTACTATTACTATTATTATTATTATTATTATTATTATTATTATTACTATAATTATTATTATTAATTATCGATTCTCTTCCCTAGTAAAAATACGAAGATGATATTCTTATGTCATTTATAGTATTTTCTTAGAGTTTGTTACAATGTATGAAGTATAAATTTTACGAAATATGAATGACTTTTCTTCAATAAATATTTTCCCTCCGTCCCTAAATAGAGTTTCTATTTTTTTCATTTATATTTGTCCCAAATGAAATTCCCATTTCCTTATTTGACATGGGTCCATTAATTAAAATATTATTTAGCTTTCACTTTTTATTATATTACCCACTTCCCCGTAAACGATATAACTTTATAAAGTGATCCACATTCTCTTTCTTCAATAAACTATTAATGAATAGTGTACAAATTCTAATTTTTAATTCTGATTTAATACAGCTAAGGACCCACTTATGATTTTTCTTTAATACTTGTGCCCAAAAGAAATGGAAATTCTATTCGTGGACGGGATAATAGTTATCTATTATCATCATGATGTAATTATGGTGACTCATAATTTTCATTACTTAGTGTAAAATAAGGTACCTTTTGGAAAATTTATCTACCACTTGGCAACGATAAAAGTTAGATAATAATATTTGAATTCTATATATGTTTGCTATGTCTTTCAGAGTGACTATGTAATATATCATATACGTATAATGCTAATAATAATACCAAGCTAAGCTTTGCCTAGTGGTTAGAATTATGCCTTCCAACCTTGAGTTTGATGGGTTCAATTCCCACTAGGGGCACTTTGAGGGTAAGGATTTCGCTTATCCTCCCCCCAACTCTGAGAGTATCTGGTACGGCAATTCATCTCTCAATCCAAAAATAAAAATAAAAATATAAGGCTAATAAAAGTTTAAATATCATGTAATTATATATTTATATCATGTATATAAAAGGCTAATAATAAAATAATATCATGTAATTTTATCTTTTCAATACATCTTGGGTGGACAGGGTTTACAATAATCTATTGTGCACCCAAACTGAATTTATCACACAAGAATTGACTATATTAGAAAAAAAACCTAACTATATCATAAGAAAACTGGTTATGTCAGAAAATTAATCATATCATACAAAAATTGACTACATAAAAGGTGATTATATCTTACAAAAATTGACCATATCAAATGAATAAGGACTATAGCGAACGAAAACATACTATATTATATAATTTTCGGTGCACAATAAGTATCATAAACCTGGCCCATTTAAGTTTTTTTTAATGTTTTGGAGTGTTACATTTTCGGGTCTTTTGCATCAAAAAAATCTTAAATTACATAGGTATAGCCATATAGTATAGTATACAACACCCTCACGGTGTCCCCCAACCTACGAACCTCTCAGCTTCCCTCACTCATACACAAATTCCTCACTCATAC
This sequence comes from Beta lomatogona, assembly GCA_947646795.1. Classification (NCBI taxonomy): domain Eukaryota; kingdom Viridiplantae; phylum Streptophyta; class Magnoliopsida; order Caryophyllales; family Amaranthaceae; genus Beta; species Beta lomatogona. Next base: position 275,902 of record CANSNZ010000231.1, read on the forward strand.
GCAAATTTCGAGGTTCGAATTGAAGAAGCTAGTTCCAGGTTATGTTCCTTAGATGAATCTACTTGTTTAGACGATTTTTGTTGCGAATTTTGGTGTGAAATTGCGATTTTTAAGATCTACTTCATGTGATTATTCATGTGATTGGTTTTATGCGATGGTTATTGTTTATTTCATGAATTCAACTTATTTTTTCTTTATCTCATATGAGTTGTTTCATGTTTTTAGGGATAATTTACATGTTATAAACTTATGATTCGAAATTCTGGTATAACTTGTTAATTCATGTTTGCTTCGTGGAACTAAATGATAAGAAAATTTATGTTACAATTTGTAGATGTGCATATTTTCACGCGATGCGATTGTTCACTTGTTCTTGTTTAATTTCATGAGATCAAATTTTCAAGTGTTGTGGCAGGAAATCAGGAATGAATAACCTGCCATCCCTGGGCCAGGGCGGCTGCCCCTCCTGCCCTGACTCAGGGACGGGCCTGGACTCATTTATGTTAGGTGCAAAAATATTCATGGCCATTAGAAAAAGTACGTGAAACGAAGAAAGAAATAGGAAAATTTGCAAAAACAACCTTTTAAATACAAGTTTTTGTGAGAAACAACCTTTCAAAAAACATTTGGCAAAATAAGACCTTAAAAAAATATTTTTTTTTTGCGAGAAACAACTTTGACCCATTTCCCGGGCATTAACCAAGTATTTTGCGGCTTCGACTCACTGAAACCAAACATGGCAAGGCACGTAATCCACATATCTTATGTTTCAACCAAATTTCCCTTCATATACTGATAACGTCAACGTCGGAAGATACTTGATCAATGTCCAAAAATGGAGAAAAATAGGTCGAGGTTGAAACATGAGAGATGCAGTTCACATGCACTCTACATGTTTGGTTTGAACGAGTCAACGCTGAAAAAAATGCTTGGTCAATGTCGGAAAATAGGTCGAGGTTATTCCTTGCAAAATATTTTTTTCTCTTAAGGTCATTAATTGCCAGATTTTTTTTAAAAGGTTGTTTATCGCAAAAACTTGTATTTAAAAGGTTGTTTCTGACAAATTTTCCAAAGAAATACTATATATAAGGATAATTGTGCGATAAAAGAAGAACTATAAAAATGCATTCACGACCCGTTTTGGAACCATTTTGGAACGTCTGATCTGATTTGTTCAAACCCTGGGTCTACCATAGAAAATCTGGGTCTGGATCTTGTCGGACCCAGGGGCGGATTTACTATGGGTTCATTGGGTTCTGTTGAACCCAGTGATTTTTGAAAAAAAATTGCCCAGTTTTTTTTTTAAAAATTAAAAATATTTTAGCTATAGATATATACAATTTGCGTGCAAAGTGAAACATCAATGAGGTGGGTGTGAGAGTGGTTTTGTCTCTCCATAAACTTCTATGTATGCGCGCGGGTTTGAGTTCGAATCCCATTAAAAGCAAAACAACCTTTTTTTCCTTCTCTTTTCTTTTATCTAATTCTAAACCTAAAACTGAAAGCCCAATTGCTCTCCAAACTCCAAAGTCGACATTTTTTTCTCCAAAACCCTAACTCCCTAAGCAACGAAAACACCCACTTCACTGCCAACTGACAGCCGAAATACGGATATTTGCTGCGGTCCTCGACGGCGCGCTGGCGACTACTCACTGTCTCACCCACCTGCCACCGCGGTACGACTGAACTGACGACAGCCTCACAGCGACACATCAATTAGCCAAAGGTAACTGATTTCTTGTCTTCTTCAATTCTAAATATTAATTTCAGATTTTAGTCTTTTAGATTAGAATATGTATTGAATATTCGTGATAATTAGACATTAGAATTTCAGAATATGTATTGTTTGAAGGCTCTTTCGTGAAATTGCGATAAAATTAGACTCTTTCGTGAATTTTTAATGCCAAGCAAGCCTTTGAGCTGTTGAAGAGCAATAGTAATGGCAGCACCAGCCATAAGCCCAACCGTAGCAGCATGAGAAAGGAAGTCCACTAAAAAGCCCAATCTAGCAACAACCAAGGTCGAACTATTTTCAATTAGATTGTTACGCCTTTACCACACTGATTTCTTGTCTTCTTCAATTCTAAATTTTAGAATTTCAGAATATGTATTGTTTGATGAATTTTGTGACTTATGATTTGTGATTGAACTTTGAAGGCTCTAGACTCACTGACTCATGGAGTTGCAATTTCTTGCTTTATGAATTTCAGATTTTAGTCTAAAAGACATTAGAATATGCATTGAATTATTGAATGAATGAATGTGGATTGTGGAGTTGTTACTTGTTAGTTACTTTGATTGAACTTTGAAGGGTCTAGACTCATGGAGTTGAAATTTCTTGCTTGTGTAGATTGTATTATGACTATGAAAGGTTTAGAATTCTTTTGGAAAGATCGTGAGGAAAGAAGTCACAAAAATCATCCACTTGCTATTGTAGTTTGATATTTGAATTAATGTATTGAACTTTAAGTGAATGAATGTATTTTTTTTACCGGCTCTGAACCCATAGGGTTGGAATCCTGGATACGCCACTGGTCGGACCCGCGCATTGCCATCCCTAATATTTATTCCACCCCTGAACTTTAGAAAGCTCTCAACTTCCCTCACTCACTCATCAAAACAAAAAGCTTCCTCACTCATACGGAATTCTAAGGGTCAAATTAATCTTCAAAGCACGTTCCAGGTTCTTTTACATCTTTTCTTTAGATGAATCTACTTGTTTAGATTTTGTTGCAATTTTTCATGTAAAATTTCATTTCTTGAGATTTTTAAGATGTAATTTATGGATTATTTATGCGATGGATTTTATACGGTTGTTATTATTTGTTTCATGAATTCAACTTATTTTTCTTTATCTCATGTTATTTGATGTTTTATGGATAATTTAGATGTTAAAAACTTATGATTCAAATTTTTGGTATAACTTCTTAATTCAAGTTTGTTTTATAGAACCAAATGTAAAGAATGTTTATGTTACAGTTTGTAGTGTGCATACTTTCATGTCATTGTTCACTTGTTCATTTCTTTTTCATCAAATCAATTTTTGAATGGTTGTGACTCACAATCTGGAATGAATTAGCTGTAAGCCCTAGGCCCAGGGCGGCCTCCCCTCCTGCTCTGGCTCAGGGACGAGCCTGGGTTTGGTGAGTAGTTGTATGACTTTGGATAATTATTGGCCAATTGGTTTCTTTGTTACTGTAATGACAATAAGTACATTATTTGAATGTTGGGTTGTTATTGCCTTATTGAAAATTAATTTGTAATAATGTGTTTAATTTATAAATGCTAGAAGTGGAAGATCAAAAACAAAAGTTTAGAATTTTTATGGATTTTTTATTTATTTGAAACTTGTGTATTCCCGTCGCTTTCAATTAGTTGTAACTTAAATCTTTGATTGAATATCGATATTGTATTTTGAGTCGTAATTTGATCTAATATCGTACTTTATTTTACTCGATCTTATCTTATCAGTACCCCAATTCCATAATTCTTAGATCCGCCCCTGCCGGTGAGTCCTAAATCCTATCTTCTTCAACAATGCCAACAAATACGGCGGAAAACTCCAACGCAATGGAGCTATTCCTTAAAATCGGTTTAGATGAGAAAGTAGCTCATAATACAATTGCAAATAACAAGGTTACCAATAATCTGTTGGCAGTGATTCATGAGGTACAAACTATTTCTATTACGTTTGTCTCTATTGCAATTCTCTTTGTGTTTTATCAACCGCGTTTCTTTCTGGAATTTAGGTGGGTGTTACCAATGGTTGCGATCGGACTAATGGAAATCTTCTATACACTGTAAGTTTACTTATCTTAAAGAGGAATGGAATATAGATTGGATTGGGAAGATTATGGCAATTTTGATATACTCCCTCTTTTTCAAAATATAAGGCATGCACGACGTTCGATGTTGAGCTCTGATCGTTAATGACTCTCAATTTATGTTGATAAAGATTATAAGAAAATAATATTATTGTATTATCTTTCAAGACAAATCTAATGTTATAATTTTTGTAAGTTTTATTTGTCATATTGTAAGAAATATTTACGGTCAAAGCAAATTTTCGTAAAGCGTGTGTGCCTTATATGTTGAAACGGAGGGAGTACCTTGCCGAGAGATTAATGGTCAAACATATATGTTGAAAACCACGAAAATGTAAACGGGGCGTAGTTGTAGGGACGGATGAAGGGAGTAATGATAGGAATTATAGTCTTCTTTATGAGAAATTGTGATAGAAATTTTCTGTCTTTCTTTTTGCATTTGAATGACAGGTTGCTACGAAATTCCCTGCCAATGCTCTTGTGCATCGGCCTACGCTAGTCGGATATGTTGTATCTTCAAAGGTAGGTTGTATCTTTTTATTGTGGTTATATGAGTATGTCAAATCATAAAATGTTTCAAGAGCCTTTTGTTTTTGTGTAGCAATGTAATTTGCAATGAAGAAAGTAAATTTTGGCGCACCATTAATATATTCACAATGATATATCTATGAAATTCGAATTTTTTTTCAGATTAAGACACCAGCTCAATTGGAAGCTGCATTCACAGTTTTTGCAAGTGTCGATCCTGAAGAACTCAATTTAAGTGACTTCGAAAAAGCTTGTGGAGTCGGTAATTAGTTTTGATATTCTTGTTTGTTTCACTTGAATTTCTTAGATTGTGATATGTCTTTTTGGTACTGTATGCATACATGTATTATAGTTTCTGCGTATGCTGATTAGGTATTGAAGTTTCTAATGAAGAGATAGAGCGTTCAGTTGGTGAAGTCTTTGAAGAGCTTAAAGCAACAATTTTGGAACAGCGATATAAAACAAATGGTTGGTAACTATACGCCCTATAGAACGATGTCATTGTTCGAGAAGATCATATGTTCAATATATAGTATGCAAGTTTAAATAGTAGTTCTATGTTAAAATTTGGTACAAAAATGGGATATTATGTCATTGTTGCTTGCTTTTGCTTTCTTTCTTTTGTTCCTAGCATATGTTGCCGTCTTTAGTTTTGCGCAAAAGTTCCGCAAAGGAATTTTTTTCCTCCACCAGTCTTTTTTTCATTTAACGTCTTCGGCTAGCTACTGATACTATATTGTTTTTGTTTACCAGTGGGTGACTTGTTTCGACGTGTTCGTGAGAGACAGCCATGGGCTGATCCAAAGATTGTTAAGGTACCTTTGTTTTAATTAGTTGACAACAAATCAACTATATAAATTTAAATTGGCATAACCGAGTGAATTGTATTCAAATCTTCATCGTCAATCACGGTTTCTTATGTTGCAGCAAGTGGTAGATACAATACTTCGTGAGCTATTGGGTGAAAGGACTGCAATAGATGATGAAAAGCCGGTTAAAAAGATGGAAAAGCCTGCTAAAGTTGAGGTCGGCTTATTGTCTGAGTTTTGTTGATAATGTTGGGTTTCTTTCTGTGCTAGCTTACCCTTCTCTTCTGTCCTGTATAGGAAAAAGTTGTTGCTGCTGCTCCAGTTCAGCCATCTGAAGAAGAACTTAACCCATTTTCTATCTTCCCACCTCCAGAAGAAAATCTTAAGGTATCATGTGTTGTTCTATCACTATGATATCATATAATAGATCATGCGTCTTCTAGTTTTCATTTATGTCTAATTGATTATTCAATAAGTTTGCTATTTGTTCTTATGTATAACTAATTGTTGGGCCTGGGCTATGGCCCGGGTAATTAAATAAGATAAAAAAGATGTATAGTACTCCCTCCTTTCCTCAAAGGATTTTCCATTTTTAATCTTGGCACTATTCATAAGTAAAAAAAAAAATCTTCTAAATTCTTTCCAATATAGAAGAAAAAACAATCATGTGGGGCCTTATTTGATTCGTCTCAATGAGTAAATTGCCAAAATCAAATTTTTATTATTTTTTACTAATATGTAAGTAATGTAACTAAAGATATTAATGATACAAAACATGCATCGGCAAACGTGAAAAGGAGAAATGGGAAATCCTTTGGGGGACGGAGGGTGTATAGTTTAGGATTGACATTTTGTCACAGGCACATGTCATAGTATAGTGGTAAGATCATAAAATTACAAAGTAAGAGGTCATGGGTTCGTGCAATTTATTGATCACTTGTAAGGAATGCCATGTTGGAGCGAAGCGGTGTCACATCAACGTATGAGGTGGGGTGACACGTGGCGGCTTGCAATGCTTGACCACTCGCTTTTATAATATATAGGTATCTGAAGAGGAACCTGTGGATATTTTAAGTATTTCCCCTATTTCAGTAAAGTTGTTCATGCATAAGTCGGATAGCATTTTAGCTCAAGATGTATCTTTGTAGTTTTGATTATAATCTTTTTCGTTAGTGTATTCATTTGGTGATGGTATTAACAGAAATTATAACTTTACATGCCTCTTATCAATTTGATGAGTTACGTCACATGCCTGGACATTTCCCCTATGGATGACTGTGCTGAAGTGCAGTAGAAAGAGCTATGAAACATAACTTCTTTCCTAAAATACCAAGGGTGTTTTTTTCTATCTTTTTATGTGCAATTTTGCCTCTTTAAGTTGTTATCTTGTCTTGTGAGTACATGACAATCTTTCCAATATTGAAGAAAAAACAATCATGTGGGGCCTTATTATTATTAATTATCGATTCTCTTCCCTAGTAAAAATACGAAGATGATATTCTTATGTCATTTATAGTATTTTCTTAGAGTTTGTTACAATGTATGAAGTATAAATTTAACGAAATATGAATGACTTTTTTTCAATAAATATTTTCCCTCCGTCCCTAAATAGAGTTTCTATTTTTTTCATTTATATTTGTCCCAAATGAAATTCGCATTTCCTTATTTGACATGGGTCCATTAATTAAAATATTATTTAGCTTTCACTTTTTATTATATTACCCACTTCCCCGTAAACGATATAACTTTATAAAGTGATCCACATTCTCTTTCTTCAATAAACTATTAATGAATAGTGTACAAATTCTAATTTTTAATTCTGATTTAATACAGCTAATGACCCACTTATGATTTTTCTTTAATACTTGTGCCCAAAAGAAATGGAAATTCTATTCGTTGACGGGATAATAGTTATCTATTATCATCATGATGTAATTATGGTGACTCATAATTTTCATTACTTAGTGTAAAATAAGGTACCTTTTGGAAAATTTATCTACCACTTGGCAACGATAAAAGTTAGATAATAATATTTGAATTCTATATATGTTTGCTATGTCTTTCAGAGTGACTATGTAATATATCATATACGTATAATGCTAATAATAATACCAAGCTAAGCTTTGCCTAGTGGTTAGAATTATGCCTTCCAACCTTGAGTTTGATGGGTTCAATTCCCACTAGGGGCACTTTGAGGGTAAGGATTTCGCTTATCCTCCCCCCAACTCTGAGAGTATCTGGTACGGCAATTCATCTCTCAATCCAAAAATAAAAATAAAAATAAAAGGCTAATAAAAGTTTAAATATCATGTAATTATATATTTATATCATGTATATAAAAGGCTAATAATAAAATAATATCATGTAATTTTATCTTTTCAATACATCTTGGGTGGACCGGGTTTACAATAATCTATTGTGCACCCAAACTGAATTTATCACACAAGAATTGACTATATTATTAAAAAAAACCTAACTATATCATAAGAAAACTGGTTATGTCAGAAAATTAATCATATCATACAAAAATTGACTACATAAAAGGTGATTATATCTTACAAAAATTGACCATATCAAATGAATACGGACTATAGCGAACGAAAACATACTATATTATATAATTTTCGGTGCACAATAAGTATCATAAACCTGGTCCATTCAAGTTTTTTTTAATGTTTTGGAGTGTTACATTTTCGGGTCTTTTGCATCAAAAAAATCTTAAATTACATAGGTATAGCCATATAGTATAGTATACAACACCCTCACGGTGTCCCCCAACCTACATGTTTAGAACCTCTCAGCTTCCCTCACTCATACACAAATTCCTCACTCATACGCAAATTCTGAGGCTCGAATTGAAGAAGCTAGTTCCAGGTTCTTGTTTTGTTCCTTAGATGAATCTACTTGTTTAAACGATTTTGTTGCGAATTTTGGTGTGAATTGCGATTTTTAAGATCTACTTCATGTGATTATTCATGTGATTGGTTTTATGCGATTGTAATTGTTTATTTCATGAATTCAACTTATTTTTTCTTTATCTCATATATGTTGTTTCATGTTTTTAGGGATAATTTACATGTTATAAACTTATGATTCGAAATTCTGGTATACCTTGTTAATTCATGTTTGTTTCGTGGAACTAAATGATAAGAAAATTTATGTTACAATTTGTAGATGTGCATATTTTCACGCGATGCGATTGTTCACTTGTTCTTGTTTAATTTCACGAGATCAAATTTTCAAGTGTTGTGGCAGGAAATCAGGAATCAATAACTTGCCATCCCTAGGCCTGGGCGGCTGCCCCTCTTGCCCTGACTCAGGGACGGGCCTGGACTCATTTATGTTAGGTGCAAAAATATTCATGGCCATTAGAAAAAGTACTTGAAACGAAGAAAGAAATAGGAAAATTTGTCAAAACAACCTTTTAAATACAAGTTTTTGTGAGAAACAACCTTTTAAAAAAAATCGGGCAAAATAAGACCTTAAAAAAATATTTTTTTTTTGCGAGAAACAACTTTGACCCATTTCCCGGGCATTAACTAAGTATTTTGCGGCTTCGACTCACTGAAACCAAACATGGCAAGGCACGTAATCCACATATCTTATGTTTCAACCAAATTTCCCTTCATATATACTGATAACGTCAACGTCGGAAGATACTTGATCAATGTCCAAAAATGGAGAAAAATAGGTCGAGGTTGAAACATGAGAGATGCAGTTCACATGCACTCTACATGTTTGGTTTGAACGAGTCAACGCTGAAAAAAATGCTTGGTCAATGTCGGAAAATAGGTCGAGGTTATTCCTTGCAAAATATTTTTTTCTCTTAAGGTCATTAATTGCCAGATTTTTTTTAAAAGGTTGTTTATCGCAAAAACTTGTATTTAAAAGGTTGTTTCTGACAAATTTTCCAAAGAAATACTATATATAAGGATAATTGTGCGATAAAAGAAGAACTATAAAAATGCATTCACGACCCGTTTTGGAACCATTTTGGAACGTCTGGTCTGATTTGTTCAAACCCTAGGTCTACCATAGAAACCCTGTTCGAATCCCATTAAAAGCAAAACAACCTTTTTTTCCTGCTCTTTTCTTTTATCTAATTCTAAACCTAAAACCGAAAGCCCAATTGCTCTCCAAACTCCAAAGTCGACATTTTTTTCTCCAAAACCCTAACTCCCTAAGCAACGAAAACACCTACTTCACTGCCAACTGACCGCCGGAATACGGATATTTGCTGCGGTCCTCGACGCCGCGCTGGCGACTACTCACTGTCTCACCCACCTGCCACCGCGGTGCGACTGAACTGACGACAGCCTCACAGCGACACATCAATTAGCCAAAGGTAACTGATGTCTTGTCTTCTTCAATTCTAAATATGAATTTCATATTTTAGTCTTTTAGATTAGAATATGTATTGAATATTCGTGATAATTAGACATTAGAATTTCAGAATATGTATTGTTTGAAGGCTCTTTCGTGAAATTGAGATAAAATTAGACTCTTTCGTGAATTTTTAATGCCAAGCAAGCCTTTGAGCTGTTGAAGAGCAATAGTAATGGCAGCACCAGCCATAAACCCAACCGTAGCAGCATGAGAAAGGAAGTCCACTAAAAAGCCCAATCTAGCAACAACCAAGGCCCAACTGTTTTCAATTAGATTGTTACGCCTTTACCACACTGATTTCTTGTCTTCTTCAATTCTAAATTTCAGAATTTCAGGATATGTATTGTTTGATGAATTTTGTGACTTATGATTTGTGATTGAACTTTGAAGGCTCTAGACTCACTGACTCATGGAGTTGCAATTTCTTGCTTTATGAATTTCAGATTTTAGTCTAAAAGACATTAGAATATGCATTGAATTGTTGAATGAATGAATGTGGATTGTGGAGTTGTTACTTGTTTGTTACTTTGATTGAACTTTGAAGGGTCTAAATTCATGGAGTTGAAATTTCTTGCTTGTGTAGATTGTATTGTGTCTATGAAAGGTTTAGAATTCTTTTGGAAAGATCGTGAGGAAACAAGTCACAAAAATCATCCACTTGCTATTGTAGTTTGATATTTGAATTAATGTATTGAACTTTAAGTGAATGAATGTATTTTTTTTACCGGCTTTGAACCCATAGGGTTGGAATCCTGGATACGCCACTAGTCGGACCCGCCCATTGCCATCCCTAATATTTATTCCACCCCTGAACTTTAGAAAGCTCTCAACTTCCCTCACTCACCCATCAAAACAAAAAAGCTTCCTCACTCATACGGAATTCTAAGGGTCAAATTAATCTTCAAAGCACGTTCCAGGTTCTTTTACATCTTTTCTTTAGATGAATCTACTTGTTTAGATTTTGTTGCAATTTTTCATGTAAAATTTCATTTCTTGCGATTTTTAAGATGTAATTTATGGATTATTTATGCGATGGATTTTATACGGTTGTTATTATTTGTTTCATGAATTCAACTTATTTTTCTTTATCTCATGTTATTTGATGTTTTATGGATAATTTAGATGTTAAAAACTTATGATTCAAATTTTTGGTATAACTTCTTAATTCAAGTTTGTTTTATAGAACCAAATGATAAGAATGTTTATGTTACAGTTTGTAGTGTGCATGCTTTCATGTCGTTGTTCATTTGTTCATGTCTTTTTCATCAAATCAATTTTTGAAGGGTTGTGACTCACAATCTGAAATGAATTAGCTGTAAGCCCTAGGTAGGGGTGTGCATAAAGGGATCGGGACCGAAATCTGGACCGGAACCGAACCGGATCGGTTGATTCCAGTCCGGTCCCCGATCCAGAGAAATCAAGGATTTCGGGTTTCCGGTCCGGTCCTGGTTAAAACCGGATTTTCCCGTCCGGACCGGAAACCCGGAATTTATTATTATTTTTTTTAAAAAAAGTCGCTGGCTGGCTGGCTGAGTCTTGCTTGACTCTTGTCTCTCTCCTAATCTGCCTTCAGCCCAACAAAACATGAAACCCTAACCCTTCAATCTCTCGGCCCCCTTTCCTCTTCTCTCTCCTAAACTCCCTCAAGGCTTCAATCTCTCAGGCGTCTCAGCAGCACGACGACCGCACGCGACCGCACGAGATCACCGTTTGCCGGCCACCTTTACCGGCGACCGCACGCGAACCCCATTCCTACTACCGGCGACTCGGCGAGGCGAATTTAAGGTAAATACCTTCCTTTTCTTTTGTATTTTCGAATTATTTTCAAATTAATTTATGAATTCTTGTGATTTGCAATTTTATTATGTTTTTTTAAATCCTTGTTTGTTTGTTCATTAATTTCAATTTTTCGAATTTTTGTTTTCATTAATTTCGAATTATTATCTTGCAATGCATGTTAATTTGAAAAAAAAAAAAAGAAAAAAGAAAACAGATCCATTCCGGTCCAAAACCGGACCGGACCGGAATTTTCAGGTCCGGAAAAATCTGGGATTCCGGTCCCGTCCATTCCGGTCCGGTTTTGGACCGGTGCACACCCCTCCCCTAGGCCCAGGGCGGCCTCCCCTCCTGCTCTGGCTCAGGGACGTGGCTCAGGGACGGGCCTGGGTTTGGTGAGTAGTTGTATGACTTTGGATAATTATTGGCCAATTGGTTTCTTTGTTACTGTAATGACAATAAGCACATTATTTGAATGTTGGGTTGTTATTGCCTTATTGAAAATTAATTTGTAATAATGTGTTTAATTTATAAATGCTAGAAGTGGAAGATCAAAAACAAAAGTTTAGAATTTTTATGGATTTTTTATTTATTTGAAACTTGTGTATTCCCGTCGCTTTCAATTAGTTGTAACTTAAATCTTTGATTGAATATCGATATTGTATTTTGAGTCGTAATTTGATCTAGTATCGTACTTTATTTTACTCGATCTTATCTTATCCGTACCCCAATTCCATAATTCTTAGATCCGCCCCTGTCGGTGAGTCCTAAATCCTATCTTCTTCAACAATGCCTACAAATACGGCGGAAAACTCCAACGCAGTGGAGCTATTCCTTAAAATAGGATTAGATGAGAAAGTAGCTCATAACACAATTGCAAATAACAAGGTTACCAATAATCTGTTGGCAGTGATTCATGAGGTACAAACTATTTCTATTACGTTTGTCTCTACTGCAATTCTCTTTGTGTTTTATCAACCGCGTTTCTTTCTGGAATTTAGGCTGGTGTTACCAATGGTTGCGATCGGACTACTGGAAATCTTCTATACACTGTAAGTTTACTTATCTTAAAGAGGAATGGAATATAGATTGGATTGGGAAGATTATGGCAATTTTGATATACTCCCTCTTTTTAAAAATATAAGGCATGCACGACGTTCGATGTTCAGCTCTGATCGTTAATGACTCTCAATTTTTGTTGATAAAGATTATAAGAAAATAATATTATTGTATTATCTTTCAAGTCAAATCTAATGATATAATTTTTATAAGTTTTATTTGTCATATTGTAAGAGATATTTATGGTCAAAGCAAATTCTCGTAAAGCGTGTGTGCCTTATATGTTGAAATGAAGGGAGTACCTTGCCGAGAGATTAATGGTCAAACATATATGTTGAAAACCACGAAAATGTAAACGGGGCGTAGTTGTAGGGACGGATGAAGGGAGTAAGATAGGAATTATAGTCTTCTTTATGAGAAATTGTGATAGAAATTTTCTGTCTTTCTTTTTGCATTTGAATGACAGGTTGCTACGAAATTCCCTGCAAATGCTCTTGTGCATCGGCCTACGCTAGTCGGATATGTTGTATCTTTAAAGGTAGGTTGTAGATTTTTATTGTGGTTATATGAGTATGTCAAATCATAAAATGTTTCAAGAGCCTTTTGTTTTTGTGTAGCAATGTAATTTGCAATGAAGAAAGTAAATTTAGGCGCACCATTTATATATTCACAATGATATATCTATGAAATTCGAATTTTTTTTCAGATTAAGACACCAGCTCAATTGGAAGCTGCATTCACAGTTTTTGCAAGTGTCGGTCCTGAAGAACTCAATTTAAGTGACTTCGAAAAAGCTTGTGGAGTCGGTAATTAGTTTTGATATTCTTGTTTGTTTCACTTGAATTTCTTAGATTGTGATATGTCTTTTTGGTACTGTATGCATACATGTATTATAGTTTCTGCGTATGCTGATTAGGTATTGAAGTTTCTAATGAAGAGATAGAGCGTTCAGTTGGTGAAGTCTTTGAAGAGCTTAAAGAAACAATTTTGGAACAGCGATATAAAACAAATGGTTGGTAACTATACGCCCTATAGAACGATGTCATTGTTCGAGAAGATCATTTGTTCAATATATAGTATGCAAAGTTTAAATAGTAGTTCTATGTTAAAATTTGGTACAAAAATGGGATATAAAGTCATTGTTGCTTGCTTTTTGCTTTCTTTCTTTTTGTCCTAGCATATGTTGCCGTGTTTAGTTTTGCGCAAAAGTTCCGCAAAGGAATTTTTTTCCTCCACCAGTCTTGTTTTTCATTTAACGTCTTCGGCTAGCTACGATACTATATTGTTTTTGTTTACCAGTGGGTGACTTGTTTCGACGTGTTCGTGAGAGATGACCATGGGTCGATCCAAAGATTGTTAAGGTACCTTTGTTTTAATTAGTTGAACAACAAATCAACTATATAATTTAAATTGGCATAACCGAGTGAATTGTATTCAAATCTTCATCGTCAATCACGGCTTCTTATGTTGCAGCAAGTGGTAGATACAAAACTTCGTGAGCTACTGGGTGAAAGGACTGCAATAGATGATGAAAAGCCAGTTAAAAAGAAGAAGGAAAAGCCTGCTAAAGTTGAGGTCGGCTCATTGTCTGAGTTTTGTTGATAATGTTGGGTTTCTTTCTGTGCTAGCTTACCCTTCTCTTCTGTCCTGTATAGGAAAAAGTTGTTGCTGCTGCTCCAGTTCAGCCATCTGAAGAAGAACTTAACCCATTTTCTATCTTCCCACCTCCAGAAGAAAATCTTAAGGTATCATGTGTTGTTCTATCACTATGATATCATATAATAGATCATGCGTCTTCTAGTTTTCATTTACGCCTAATTGATTATTCAATAAGTTTGCTATTTGTTCTTATGTATAACTAATTGTTGGGCCTGGGCTATGGCCCGGGTAATTAAATAAGATAAAAAAGATGTATAGTACTCCCTCCTTTCCTCAAAGGATTTTCCATTTTTAATCTTGGCACTATTCATAAGTAAAAAAAAAAAATCTTCTAAATTCTTTCCAATATAGAAGAAAAAACAATCATGTGGGGCCTTATTTGATTCGTCTCAATGAGTAAATTGCCAAAATCAAATTTTTATTATTTTTTACTAATATGTAAGTAATGTAACTAAAGATATTAATGATACAAAACATACATCGGCAAACGTGAAAAGGAGAAATGGGAAATCCTTTGGGGGACGGAGGGTGTATAGTTTAGGATTGACATTTTGTCACAGGCACATGTCATAGTATAGTGGTAAGATCATAAAATTACAAAGTAAGAGGTCATGGGTTCGTGCAATTTATTGATCACTTGTAAGGAATGCCATGTTGGAGCGAAGCGGTGTCACATCAACGTATGAGGTGGGGTGACACGTGGCGGCTTGCAATGCTTGACCACTCGCTTTTATAATATATATAGGTATCTGAAGAGGAACCTGTGGATATTTTAAGTATTTCCCCTATTTCAGTAAAGTTGTTCATGCATAAGTCGGATAGCATTTTAGCTCAAGATGTATCTTTGTAGTTTTGATTATAATCTTTTTCGTTAGTGTATTCATTTGGTGATGGTATTAACAGAAATTATAACTTTACATGCCTCTTATCAATTTGATGAGTTACGTCACATGCCTGGACATTTCCCCTATGGATGATGTCTTTGAAGTGCAAGAAAAGAGCTATGAAACGTAACTTCTTTCCTAAAATACCAAGGGTGTTTTTTTCTATCTTTTTATGTGCAATTTTGCCTCTTTAAGTTGTTATCTTGTCTTGTGAGTACATGACAATCTTTATGTCGATCCGCCTAGTTTTCCGATTTTGACATTTTGTCTGAGAGTGTTTGCTAGTATCTGCAAGGTTTTGATTGAGTAATCTGTTCACTTAAGGTCCTCACAGAAGTTTTCTTTAGCGATGGTTCTATTTTAAGAGCTTGCAATACAAGGGAAACACTTAACAAGCACTTAAAAGTAACTGCGGGAAAAGTTCGTACCCGCTTCCCACCTGAGCCGAATGGGTACCTTCACATTGGGCATGCCAAGGTAGCTTGCAACTTGATGCTGCCAATCTTGTTGAACCTTAAAGTCATTTGTTAAATGAAGTATAATTTGGTTTTTATTCTATAATTTTTATAGGCTATGTTTGTTGATTTTGGATTGGCTAAGGACAGAGGTGGACACTGCTATCTAAGGTCGGAACTTTCGTGGCTTGGTAATTTTGTGAATTTATTTGTTTGATTAGTCTTTATGATCTTAATTTTTCAAACGTTTGATGGCTTCCATGTCTTTCTGCTATGTTCACTGTCTGTACCCCATAGGTTCATGTTTATCGATGCTTGCAATTGTGCCATAAGGTGTTTTTGTTTTTTGGCTGATCATGTCGTTATCACTCTAAAAATTCAAAAAGTAAATGTGGTCCCTTTCATGAGATGAAATATTAAATGCTTTTGACTTGGTAGATTTGCATTGCTGTCTTTTGTTTATTTGTGGATGGATGATATATCGGAAATTTTTGTTCATGTATAGTTCTCCCTCTGTTTCTTATTACTCTACACACTTTGCTTTTACTTTAACCAAGAAAAAAGTGAAAAGTATGAGAGAGGAAGAAGAAAGGTGTAATAGAGGGAGAGAAAAAGTAACCAAAACATACATCACATGGGGGGTTTGATTAGATAAAGGTGTGGGACCAACATCCTAATATGGTATAAAAACAATGCGTAGAGTATAAAAAGAAATGGTCGAAAAAGAAAAAAAAGTGTAGATTAAAAAGAAACAAAGAGAGTAGTATGTTATCTTCAAATTAGTTTGAGACTAAGGCTTTGTAGTATGTTATCAAGTACTATGTTATCTAATTGTCCTTATTATTACTCCAGCCATATCATTGTGTGATTCTCCTACTTTCAAAGTTTTGTGAGAGATCAGAGAAGCCATGAAACATCAAGAGTGGAGTCTTTAGTATTGAGTTCTATGACTTGCCATAGCGATAACTCGTTTATAGTAAAACCTATTTCCATTCCAGAATAATGCGCCACAATCAATTTAAGCGATTAAAGCTTACCGAAAAAAAAATACGGACTACAAATCTGTCAAATGTGTGTTGATTACAGTATATGATTGTTACCCGGGTCGCTTCCCCGGACCGCGACCCAAGTTTGTCGTATCGGAACGCTGGCAAAACGCGACCCAGATGGCTGGCGGTTGAGGATACATCTTCCTTAACATTGGCATCGGAAAAAAGAGGGAGAGGGGAGAGAAAATTGAATTGACAGTTTCACACGACATTGGAAGATGAGAGAGAGAGGAGAGAGACAAAATAGTTAAAGCATGATAATGAAAAAAGGAAACGGAAGATGAGAGAGAAAAAAGAAACGGAAGAGGAGAGAGGGAAGAAAACGAGAAACTAGGCTAAACAAACTAAGAAAACAAACTACAAACCTGAAAGGAAGAAAACAAGAAACTAGACTATTTGGCCAAACTACATATTATTAGGAGAGTTATCCACCACTCACACAAACTTAATCCAGCCAAATGCAAATGTTGCCAGCGTAGGAGAAGCACAACGAAACTCAACAGAGACTGGACCCTAACACAAAGCTAAGTGAATAACCCAAACCATACTGATCGAAGGCGTTGCAAGCGAAAAATATCTTCAAAGCGTCATTGCCGTGACGCATTATGCGAGGATTTTTATCCTCGCCATTGAGGTCATCCCAAGGACCTAAAAGAGATGGAACCTCTTAGGATCTTTGACTAGCAACTCAATGGTCAGCTTCCTAGGATTACGAGAATGTCGAACTCCCGAGGAACTTGCTTCCTTCAACAAGAAATGATTAACAATGATGACCGGACAAACCACCACCCAACACAAACTCGAGGTTAAGGGAGTTCCTTTGTCCCCCAACGTAGCCAACATCGATGAAGCAGTCGACGCCGAACTCACAACTACTGTAGACAACCTTTGTAGGTAAACTGCATTCAGAATCCTGAAATGGATCTCCCTCTAATCCTTCCATCCTAATACTTAGAAACCATCCACTCCAAACCAGTGGAATACCCTCACTATAGTTCCAAAGTTCTAAACCTAATCCCACCAAGAGGACAAGGCCAAACGTTGGAACCCTGTCCCTAAACTTCAAATCCAGCCAAAGATACCTACAACCAACCTGAACACCTTTGAGCCTCTCTTCCCTAAGAAAGAACACAACGGCAGACATTTCAAACCACAATGGAAAATAAACCAAAGGCCAAAGCACTAACACCTAAAAAAAAGAAAACAACTGAAAATATAAAATGAAAACAACCTGACAAGATCTAGACACAACTAGAAAAGGCTGACCGAGAAGACCACTGTGGTGCCCAAACCAAGCCCAACCTCTTCAGACCCACCAAAACATATAAGGAAGCCACGGTGGAAGAGGAAACAAGGAACCACCATATCCGACCAGGCCATAGGCAGCAGTAGCACAAGCATCCCCGAGAGCGGCAACGGCCCAAACTCTAGACCCCGGCGTTGAGGACAACACTACAAACCCCCAACAGAGGAACCCACTCAGAAACCGCAACGTAAGAGCGGAGAGCGAAACCACCTCAAACAACCACAAAGACCAACTATAAACACTAATTAAAGAAAGGAAACAAACGTAGCTCACCGGCACGGTGAAAAATCACCAAGCGCCTGTGAGCAGGAGGCTTAATTAGTGTGACGGTGGAGGCGGTGGGTAAAGCGGTGGGGAGAGAGGGTTTTTTTATCTGTGAAATGAGTGTACTAACTAAGGCGATAATCTTAGTATATGGTGAATGCACTCTTTTTATAGTGTTATTTTCATTATTATTTCCCATTTTTGGTTGTGAACACTTTGTATAACTGCTTATGAGTCCAGAGGAAAGCTTGAAATTTGGGATTATTGGGCATTGATTTGTGAGCTCTGAGCCTCTGACATAATCAAGGTGGTACTTTTTTTAGGTATGATGATACAAATCCTGAGGCTGAAAAGAAAGAGTATATTGACCATATTGAACAGATAGTCAGGTGGATGGGATGGGAGCCATTCAAGGTATAGTATTTGCACTGCACATTCAAGTTCCATTACAATGCGAACCTGCAGGATTAAGTCTTGCTACCTGCTACATATTCGCAGATAACTTACACCAGTGACTATTTTCAAGATCTCTATGAACTAGCTGTTGAGCTCATAAGGAGGAGTCATGCTTATGTTGACCATCAGGTATGCACTTCTATCTCCCTGGCTTTACTACCTTTTTCTCGTCATGTATGCTTTGTTTTATTTTCTTTTTAGTGATCAATATTCACTTTTTACTCTCTTAACTTAAATTTGTTGACATTGAACTGGCTACTGTGCTTAAGAACTTCTGTTGCTAATTATTTGTAAAGATTATTTTCTAACGTCAGTGCTAGTATTGCAGACTCCTGATGAAGTAAAGGAGTATAGAGAAAAGAAGATGAATAGTCCTTGGAGAGACAGACCAGTAGAAGAGTCCTTAAAACTTTTTGAGGAAATGAGAAGGGGAATGATTGAGGAAGGAAAAGCAACACTAAGAATGAAGCAAGATATGCAAAGTGACAACTGTAATATGTACGACCTCATTGCATACCGTATCAAGGCAAGTGTGGGTGTAAATTTTGTATGCATACCTGGCTTGTAATCACTTGAATTGTATCATGATACTTCATGCTGTCTATCTGACCCCCCTCATCCTTCTTATCTTTATTTTTTCATTTGGGCTTTGTGCAGTTTACTCCTCATCCTAAAGCAGGAGATAAGTGGTGTATTTACCCTAGCTATGATTATGCGCACTGTATCGTAGACTCTCTTGAAAATGTAACCCATTCGGTATGTGCTCAATACAATATGATCTCTCTCTCTCATACTTATTTTTAAGGTTAGCTGATTTACTGACCATATGTGATCATTCCTTTTTAAAAACTGTTACTTTTAAGTCTCATAATATTTTAATACACTTATGTTTGGTAGGTGGTTATAAATGGCACTAATGGTAATGAATTTTAGTGTAATTTTGTAAGGAAAAACCTGATGTCAATGTCCATGGTAACGAGAATCCATCCCCTAACATGTGTCTTTCCATGAGTTTGCATTACCATCCATTACCATGGTAATAGGCTATGACGCTAGGACTCAGATATGTGTACCCGACTCGGGTATGGTTCCGAGAAGGCGAGAATTGGACAGGGGAAATTCAAAATTAAGGACATGCAGAGACATCTAAGTGGTGTCCAATTTTCGAATATGGATTCGAGGAAATGGGCACTTGGCAAACCACAAATGAAAATATTACTATAATAATTTTTTTATATAATTTTTTAAGAAAAGGAAATAGAGACTGGTTGGTGGAACGGTAGCTGAGTAATATTTTCTGGTAAAGGGGAAAAAGTGAGATAGGATATGTTTGACAAAAAAATTTGCGAATCAAGTCGTGCCAAGCTTTGGACATTGGAACTCTAATTCGGCCCAAGAATTCCCTTACATGCAATTCCTTACATGCTTTGGGCATGTAATTCCTTACTTGTTATCTACCATGAGATTTATGCACACTGTCTAATAATAAGTTTATAGTATGGAAATTCTTGTCATGCACTGATAGAGTATTGCTGATCATCTTCTGGTAATACTGAATTGAAGAAGATATGCTAGATTCTGTAGAGCCTGCATGTAAGAGCTAAATGTAGTGAAATCAACTGAGAGTCCGAGACCCTGTTGGTAGGCTATCACCGAGCAAGAGGCAGAGAGCAGATGCAAGATTGATTTGTTGAGAATTGTGCACACGAGATCTCTCTTTTTATCTGCATGTTGCTTCTCATCATTGATGGCTCCATAAATGAACCGCATAACAGTCACATATGTAGTGAATCAAGTCGGTCAGCAGATTTCTTTGATTCCCATGCTTGAACTTTTGTTCTTTTGTTTCATACGTTATCATATTCACATTCCAGATTTATGGACATCATTGTCTCATGAAGAGCAGATTAGCCTGCAGGAAGATATTTCGGAAGTTCGAATATCTATTTCTAATTGACAATATGTATATTTCAAGTCCTCTAAAATCTGTGATCGCTGTTTAGTATTTCTGGGTAGAAGGGCGTGTTTTTTTCTTTTGATAATTTTGCGAGGATTATTTTGTAGTTGTATCATGCTGTCTTCAATATACATAGCATGTGATTCAACCTCTAATGTCAGTTAGGTTCATTTCAGTACTTAATATTGTCCTTGTATCTCTCCCTCTTTAGTACGTGGTATCCTTTAGTTCATTATAGAGCTTCAATTTTTGATGCAGCTCTGTACATTGGAATTTGAGACACGGCGGGCGTCATATTACTGGTTATTGCATGTACTTGGCCTGTATATGCCTTATGTATGGGAGTACTCACGGTTGAATATGACAAACACAGTGATGTCAAAGAGAAAAGTAAGCTTTTCAATATACTGATTCCTGATAATTTTTAAAAATATATAATGATTGCTGATGAGTTCGATCCATCAAAATCGTGTCCAATTTTTCAGCCTTATGACAATATGACTTACTCTGATCAGTGTGTCTTTTACAGCTTAATTGTCTTGTTACTGAGAAGTATGTTGATGGGTGGGATGATCCTCGATTGATGACTCTTGCTGGTTTGCGCCGTAGAGGGGTGTCAGCAACAGCAATTAATACCTTTGTTAGGGGTATTGGAATCACTAGAAGGTGAGACTTTTGATGTTTCTTGATGGTTACTTGTTTTGCCCCTGATAGATTTTGCAAGCTAATTTTTGGTGATTGAGGATATAGCTATGCATACTACTATTTTGGCAAAATAAATATCACATTATCTACCTGTACTTTGCTTAAATAGTTTAAAGTAAGTTTAGTGTTTAAATTAGGCAATTGGTTAAAATTTTATGAACTATTTCCGATGTGGAAACTAATACAACTTGAACTATTTGCTCTAAACAACACTAACTTTGCCCCTGGTTGTATAGTACAGGGATCACCACGACAATATTCTGGCGGGAAAACACTGAAACATTTGAAGACTATTTTAAACTAAGAGATAAGAAGAAAAGGTTTTGGATTTTTCTTTTCAAAATATATTTGAAAAAATAATAATTCTTGAACAAAATAAATGTAGAAAGCTACTTACTCCCTCGTTCCTTATTGATGTTCCTACTTGGAATCTTGGCACTGTTTATAATTCAATAGAATCTTCTAAATTTTTCCCAGTATATAAGAGAAAACCTAGTCATATAGGGTCTTATTTGATTCGTATCAATGAGTACTTCGATAATATCAATTTTTTATATTTTCTTTTAGTAATACGTAATTACGTATATTAATAGTCAAAGATATGCAAGGTAAACTACGAACATCAATAAGGAATAGAGGGAGTATAACAATTTGAGTTTTGGATTTTTTTATTAATAAAATATTTTTTATTTTCAAAGCATTCTTATTTAATTTTCATATCTTAAAATATACATTTTGTGTTTTTATATAATGTTATATAATTAAATTAGCGAGCTTATACTTTTTAAAAAAAAAAAATCTATTACTTAAAGTTTTTGTACTTATTTCTTAATTTTAGAATAATTTTTTCTTTATGTTGTACTGGAAGATATAAACCTCTAACATACCTTCTAAAAGCTTCGCTATTCCCAAAATATTCTCCTAATGTTTATCCTTGTGTAATGTTGCACATATGGTGTAAAGGTTGTGTTGTTCAAGAGCAAATAGCTCTGATCATATTATTTTGCACATATTTATTATAATTCACAGTTCATTTTTTTTATTGCAACATACTTCCTCCGTTTTTTTTAGTTTTACCATTTCTATTTTGCACGTTTAACAAAGCAAAAGTTTCAGCATTAATATATTGAATTATACATAAGTAAAAATTATAAAAAGTGGATATTTTGGAATTTTTTCCCTAGATAATGTCAAAGGGAGTATTAATTCCTCCTATGCACCAAGCTTCAAATTAATTCCCGGCATATCGCCCACGGTAGGACAGTATGCCAAAAAAATGTTTTTTTTTAATTTTTTTTTTCGGCAAAGCAAACCACTACCTAGAGTAGTGGTTAACTTTAAGTTAAGCCGCTACTCAAGGTAGCGGTTTACGAGTGCAAATCGCTACTTGGCGTAGCGGTTTACACCGGTGAATCGCCATTGAGAGAAAAGGAGAAAATGTGCGCCACGCAGTAAGCTTGTGCCCAGCGTAGGCCTGCTGCGCGCCGCGCAGCCTCGTGCGCGGGTCGCACCCCGTCTGCTTGGCGCACATTTTCTCCTTTTTACTTGTATTGCTCCTCTTCTGTAATGAACCGCTATTTGAAGTAGCGGTTTATATGCGTGCGCCGTGCCTTATAGCTTGTCTTAGGGACACAATATAACCGCTATTTCAAGTAGCGGTCAACTTCGGTGAAACATTATTGGTATTAACCGCTACTTGGAGTAGCGGTTTTAGTAAAAATTCAAAAATCTAGCGTGCTGTCCTACGTGGACGGTATCCATGGAATTAATTTCAAGTTCAGCGCATAGGAGGAATTAATACTCCCTTTGACATTATTCATGGAAAAAATTCGGTTGAAAATATATATCGACAAAAATCTAACAAACTCTCACACGATTATGTTTTCCTTCAAGATCCTATATATTGAATTATACTACGAGTTTACTGCTAAATAAATTATAAGGAGAAATGGAGTTAGCTCAGTAGTCTTTTTGCAGCGCTAAGAACGAATAAGTGTAATGCTAGTCGGTCTTCAGACAAACTCGCTCCTCTACTTTTAGTCCTATTTTTTTTCTTTTACTTTTTTTGCCCCCTTTATTTTGTTTGCTTTGTTTTTCCTTCATCTGATTATCGACTGTTATTTATTTTTTAGCTAGTTTACGGATTTGGATCAAAGCTAGTTATTTAATAATTTTGATTGTAAAATCTAATTAGCCCATTAATACCTTTAACTGATTTAAAGAAGCCGTTGCAAAACAACTTCAGTAATATCTTCTTTGAGAGCTTTCCAAAATCTTGATCTCGTTTTGTTCAACGCATTTTCTTGACAACTAATCTACATGGATATGACCTTCTAATCTAAGAAAGTTATAATAAATTCCCTACTTCTCGCCACTTCAAAGTAATATGTCAAGAAAAAATGATTTGCAATCTGTAATTTAGACAAAGATATATGGATTTTATTATGTGTAACCAAATTCATTGGTCTTGTCAGCTTATGTTTTACCTTCGAACCCACGACCTAATATTTCTGGATCCACTAGTGTTTTTCCTTATGTATAAATAACACAAGATAAATGGTCAAAGTGAAATTTGGGAATAGTGTCAAAAGTCAAAATGGTAGAACTAAAAAAAACAAAGGGAGTATGATTTGGGCAAACTTTTTTAAGGAAATTATATAGGTAGTGGAGTTTGGCAAAAAGAACCCATGTAATAGATTGGTGGGTAATTAATGATGGAATTAAGTAGACTTATAAGGGCAATGTAGTCCAATTGGGTAGATTTTGTTACCAATAAAGGGAATGTTGCAATAGATATGAAACTACCGGAACATGTATATGTTGCAATAGAAGAAGACTAGAGGAAGTATCATTTTTAGCAAATTTTCCTCTAGAAATTGGAAGTAGACTATCATTTGGGGTTATTACTCTGATGAGAGACACTTAGATGGAAAGGAGAGATATTGATTGTGTTAGTGTGTTATGTGACTCCCATTTCTCTTGGCTGCAGTGACTCTAGTCTAATCCGGTTAGATCGCCTAGAATACCATATTAGAGAAGAGCTAAACAAATCAGCTGCTCGCGCAATGGTGGTCCTACATCCCGTAAAGGTTTGGATATCTGTTTCGATCAATTCTCTAAAGCTTAATATGGATCATGTGTCTTATATTTTCTTCCATTTAAGGTTGTTATCACCAACCTAGAAGCTGGTAAAGTTATTGAACTTGATGCTAAGAAGTGGCCAGATGCTCAAACTGATGATACCTCAGCATTGTACAAGGTCAGTGTTACTTTTGTTTCTATTATATTCTTACAAGGATGTCTTATTGATGAACTTCAAGCAAGAGCAGCCTGTTTCCGCTGTCTCGTCAACCTTTTGCTATATGTTCTTTGACACTTGTATCTTATTGTTTGAGATGCCTGAAGAATGGTGTGTTTATGACTTCAACGCAGGTACCATTTTCTAATGTTGTATACATAGAAAGATCTGATTTTCGGATGAAAGACTCGAAAGATTATTATGGACTTGCTCCTGGGAAGTCTGTCTTGTTGAGGTAAGAAAGAACCTAAAGTATTATGTCCTTGCAACTGGACAAATATCTCAAGTACTGTGCACACATGCAGATATGGATTTCCGATTAGGTGCACTGATGTAATTGTTGGTGATGACAATGAAACGATTATTGAGATTCGTGCTGAGTATGACCCAGACAAGAAAACGAAACCAAAGGTTTGTCCTCTCATTAAATGTATGTCTATCTCTTTTCTTATGTTGAATTTGTAGGATCTGTGGGCTGATTTTTTAATTTTTTTTACAGGGTGTCCTCCACTGGGTTGGTGAGCCTTCCCCTGGTGTTAATCCACTTAAAGTGGAAGTCAGGCTTTTCGAAAGACTTTTCCTTTCTGAGGTAGGTAGAGCTGGAACTTATTTCCAGTCTACAATAGTAACCAACATGAATTATGACTTTACTCTTTTCTGATTGTTCAGAATCCCGCGGAGCTTGATGATTGGCTTGATGATTTAAACCCCAACACAAAAGTTGTCATACCTGAGGCATATGCAGTTTCTTCACTCCAGAGTGCTGTACTCAGTGATAGATTTCAGTTTGAACGTTTAGGTATGTTCAAGTTCAACGATTTCTCAATTACTGAATTATAGCTTAAATGACACGAACGTTTGAGTATTAATCATATTTAGTACTCTTTCTGTCCCATTATCTTTCCACTTTCCTTTCTAAGGTGTCCCAAAAAAAACTATCTATTTCCTTCTCAAGTTAAAGTCTCTTATCTCGATTTCAATACTTCCACTTACTATGTTTTCTGTCTCCCCATTATCTCAATCCTTCTTTTGTTTGTCACTGAGCCATGTAATAAATATGTTAAACACATTGCTAGTTCTTGACGACAAACCTGTTTCTTCTTGTGCTTTAGTTTCCCACATCTGTTTATTGCTTTTATAATTGATTATTTTGGTTTCTCGTTTTAGGTTACTTTGCTGTGGACAAGGACTCCACACAAGAGAAATTGGTTTTTAACCGGACAGTCACATTAAGAGACAGCTATACCAAGGGTGGGACATAGACCATGCATGCAGTCATGAGAATCTTCCTTTACGTTTTAAATCTAATTTAATCAATACTTGTATATGCGAGTTGAGAAACAAGGTGGTGACTCAGTAACACTTTGTTTGAATAACAAGATAGAATGGGAATGGAAGGGGAGAAGGGAAAAAAAGGCAAGAGGAAGGTGGAGCTCTATTTTTCCTCTTGTCTCCAATTTTGAAGGGACAATGTTTATTGAAGACCAAGGGAAAAATCGATGTCTTCCCTTCCTTTTCCCAATCCTTTATCCAAACAAGGAAATTTGTTTCCTTTCTACCCCTTGCTCTCTATTTTCTCTTATTCAAACAAAGTGCTTTGTTGTTGAAATCTGTACGACATATTTTGTTCAAGGAGATTGTCCATTTGCATCGATTAGATCATTAACGTTGTCAAGGTTTTTGTGGACTTAAGTCCATGCTTTTATTTGTTTATTTTAAGCTTGACTAGATTGTATCATCTTTGCACAAGTATTTTCAACTTAAAATGCCTCCTATTCAATACGCAAAACCTAATTTATCTAACTATTATCGAGTAAAGGTACCAATTAGAGATGATAATCTAGTTTGGATTAGAAATGTCTTACTTAATTCTCCCAACAACTTAATTAATTTATTATCCACCAACCTACACAACAATAATTAATCAATCCACCCAACCCCCCTTCTCATCTCAGCCACCTTTCTCTTGGCCCACCCACTCGCTCGCCCGCTCCTCTATCTCCTTAACTCAACCCTTTCTCTCATCTCATCCCTCTCTCATCTTAACCAATCGACATCACCACGCTGACACCACCGACGATTCGTCGATGATATCGAACGTTGGGGTGACTATACGACACTGTTTGTTGTCGGGTTTGAGATGGCGAAAGATTTAGGTAGAAAGATGGATGAAGGAGACACCCAGAAAGTTGCAAATCCTACTGCAGGTAATGACAAGTATAATTCTTCGGGTCTTATGTATACTTGCGGTGGTCGTAGAAGATGGGGTTATTTTTCGAGAGTGGATCATCATTTGTTATTTTTCAGGAATTTCAAGTGTTTTGGTGAAATGTGCTCCAGTGGTTGGTGTTGGCTTTATTGGATATGCACATATAATGGAGCTGAGAGGGGTTCAATTCCTTTGCTTTTCAAATAAAGTGTTGGCTCTAATTTTCTTTTTCTTTTTGAAGATAATGCTTTTTGGTTCATGTAGAATTAAATGACAGTTGTTTTGCTATATGACTTTCTATATATTTTTTCTATAATGCTTTTTTGTTCATTTGAAGTCTTATAGTATATTTTTTTGGTTCGTTTCAATATAATATCCATTGTATAGATTGTTTATAGACTAACAATCCATATCTCATTATGTACAACTGTGAGTCTTTAGCCATCGATATGTCTGTCTATCATGCACTTACAAGTTATATACAATTGCTCTATTCATTTCATTATCCTTATCATAAAAAGTGAAATTGCGTAAATGCCATTCTGTCTTCTTTGTTTCTTCCCGTCTTTCTTTTACCTACTTTGTTCTCCTCTTCTCACTTCATGGCCCTCCTCTCTCATCCGTCTTCTTTTTTTCTTCCTCCATTTTCACTTCATTTCTCTTCGTTTGTGTTGATTTGATACAAAAGCTTGCTTTGCTCTGCGTTTAAACAAGAGATCGACATGAAAGTGATGGTATTATGTAGGTAAGAATTAAAAGCTTGTCGATTTTGTTGATTTTCAAAGGTTTGCTATTTCATGTTTTAGGGTTCCGTTTTAGTTTTGAATTTTATTATTTTCATATTTAAGGGTTTCATTTTGATGTCCCCACCAAGTAATAAGAAGTGGAGAAACCCTATTTGGAGGAGAAAGAAAGAAAGAAATTGGGGAAGAAGGTTTAATCGTTGCCACAGAACTGAAGTGTCTTCAATAGAATAATCTTTTTCTTCAACGCTTTATATACATCAGAAATGAGAGAAGAGAAAGCAGGTAATATAGAACCATTTCTTCAACGCTTTATATACATCAGGTTGGTTTTTTTGTCGATGTCAGCAGGTCTCCAAGAGAATCGTGAAATCATTAGTCAATAGCTAGCTGTTGTATACACTAAATTCTTCTAGAGATGCTATATTTTCACATGTTTAACATTTGCATCACAATGATTTGTTATTATTGGGTATTAGCAATTAGCATGTCATTGGGAATTAATTATTTCTTTGACTATTGCAGTCTCCAGGTTGCTGTTGTATACACTAAATTCTTCTAGAACGCTTTCTCTTAGCTCCCTCAGGAGAGAGAGGGGGAGGGGGGGTTGATGGCGGTGGGATGGCAGTCTTGTATTTAGTGTGGAACTTTGCAGTCATGTGTTTGAATGCTTTAATGTTTATGTAGCTAACTGTGTATTTTTCTCACAGTGCTAATTTAACTTGTGTAAGACTTTCCCATTGTGTTATGCAGAAAGTAGCAATGCAGCACAATGCTCAGGATACCATCTACTTTCGGCAGGTTAAAAAGGACTTGCCTTTTTAAAGTACTCTTGTATGGCATTAATGTAATTTTATTGAATCTTGCTTTTCTTACTAGGCACGTTCGATACAAGAATTGGCTATGAGAAATTTCAAGAACCTATGGGCAGAGAGTGATGATAATGAACTAGAATTAGAACCCAAGGTTGTAAGGAGGGAAAGACTGCCAACGAAGAATTTGAAGAGACCACCCGGTAGAGCCCTCTGACTTTCCTGAACTGCTACTGGTGGAACTACAAATCGATCTAACAATGAGGTGACAAAAGCATCTCATCTTAAAAGGTATGGATCAACTGACTCATGCACACGGTCCTTATATGGCTTTTGATATGGCAAGGCTTATGTTGGCTGGATTCGACCATCGCATCCTGTCAAAGGTATTCCTACTTTTTCTCTTCTTCTATTCCTCTATCTCTTCGTCTTCTTCACTATTGTTACATATGTTAGAGATGAGCAAAGAAAATGCGATTTCTCCAAAGAGGAGGCTGTAGATGTTTTTCTTCTCTAATTGTTGAATATTTGATGTGAAATCATGATTGCTAAATTTTGAGAATTTTTGCTTAAATTTCAATTTTGCTTGCAGTTAGTGTTTTCATATAAAGCTACAGTTACTAAGCTAGAATTGTTTTGCATCATATGTTTGCTTTAGGTACCTTTGGTCGGGTATTTGAGTGCTGGGATCATGAGCGGAAAGAATGGTCGCCATAAAAATTATACGTGCAATCAGAAAGTATCGGGAGGCAGCAATGATTGAAATTGATGTGTTGCAACAACTGGGTAAACATGATATAGGAGGCAATCGGTGAGTAATTTGTCCTTGTTGCACTTGTATCTGTGTGCTTGCTGTTGTGTGGCATTGTCATGGAGGTTCTTAAAGTTTGAATGCAATGGTTGAATTTGGTTTGTTCCTTGCAGTTGTGTGCAAATAAGAAATTGGTTTGATTATCATAACCATATTTGTATTGTAAGTATATAGACAATATTTTTGTTTTAGAATGGATTACCCCAATTAGACATTTTGGTGCTAAGATTCATGGTTGAATTGTCAAATGGTCTTCACAGGTTTTTGAGAACCTTGGACCAAGCTTCTATGATTTCTTTCGCAAAATCAATTACAGTTCAGTTCGCATTGATATTGTCCGTGAGATTGGAAGGCAAGTGTTGGAAGGTGTAGCAAAACCAACCAACTCCATCTGTCCATCATAAAATACCCCTCTCTTCCTGATAAGGTGGAAAAAAGTGTCGACAAATGGTCCAGAACCGTCTCCTTCGCTTTAGCTATCAGACAACCCACACCTAGAACTCAACTAATTAAATCTCATAAAATGTACCCTTTTCACTAAATTTCAGTTCAGGAGCAATCAAAATCAGAGGGAGCTCTTCTAGCAACAACACTAAAAAACGTGTCTCTGTTACTCAATGTTCTGCAACTACAATTCTTGCATAAACTTCGCAACTTACTAAAGTTGTTTAAGTGAAGAATCTGAGTTATCAAGGTTAAATACGGTCTGAAGTTGACAGCCAATCAAGTGGGTTCTTCTTGTTTGATGAAAATATCAAAGTTTTACAATTTACTTAACTTGGGTGTGATAGAAATCTGATTTTTATGTTTATTAATTTAGTTTTAATAAGGGTCCGAAGTTGACAGCCCATCAAGTGGGTTCATTTTATTTTCCTTACATTTATATTATTGCTATCCCGGACCCTGCTTATCGCTCCTAAGTAACTCTTTTGCTGAAAAGTACAAGTACAAGAACAAGCTTCTTCATACTACTATTATGATATACAACAGTAGCCATCATCTTGTATGCCTACATTAATTTGTCACTACCCTATTATATGATTTTGTCGATGAAGAACTCATGATTTGATTGAATATGGAAAGTGCTCTAATTCGGTTTTAATTGGTTTAGTTTGTGTGACTATATTGTACATTTTTAGCAAAGGATCACCAATTTTTAGGTGATCCTATAATCATATAATGGTTTGATCACCCTGATAGTAGTAACAAACACTTTATAATCTAAAAACCCAGATGCCAAAATCCTAGAATTTTTTACCTGTTCATTTGGTATAATCTTTGAGGTGATCAGGATTGATAAGATTCAGAAAGCTGGTTTTGCTTAATATACAGGCGAGCTCGAGGTTAGTGAATGGCAAAAACGAGAAGGGAACTGTTAGCTCTACTTGAACCGTCCCTAGCAAATATCGGTCATTTAGGATCCTTTTTTTTTCTTGATATTCTTGGTTTTGGAACTTGAAGTGTGTAAATTGAGTATGAATATGATTTGGTATTTGGGTTGCGAAATATGGTGTTGAGAGAATCATTTAGCTTAGAACATTGCTCTGATAATACAAATAGTCTAGATCTAAAATGCAAGACAAGATAACCTTGTAAACTTATGCACAATATGAATGAAAGTGAGCTATTTTGAATGAACAAGTATCTGTACAAGAGGGTTTTGAAGCTGACATTTATGTTGCTGACACGGGGACCTTTGCCGCTTTCATCTCTTTTAGAGATGTTTTTCAGAGGCAATGAAGGACTTTATTTCATCCATGTTCGTTCACTAACAGGCTATCGAACAAATATTCTCCAATTGTGATTTTAGTAAATAACCAAATATAATACTTGGACTACGGGTAACGTTGGTAATTTTCTTACATTTCCACCTCCTGGACCCAGGTATCTCTTCTGTTTTCTATGCCAGGCGGAATCCTAGCCAGGTACAAGATTCTTCTATGCTACCTTTTTTAAATCTTCAATGACTACCACTAAACATAATTAAGGGTGATCTTTTATGCTCTATTGCAAGCATGTTGTATTAATTCCTTGATGCTATCTATTTGGTTTATAATTTGTTTTCTTCATTGTTGTCATTCAATAATTAGTTTTGTTCTCATCAATGCAGCTTTAGGAAGGAGACATCAAATCGATTTGGGCCGCATATCCTCACTCTGGAGCTCGGGAGACATTTACACCCTTTATATCGGATGACTAACATTTATATCTATGTTAACACCTTTGTAAGTGCAGCTAGCTCAATGCAAATATAGGTGCAGTTTATGGCGGGAATATAACATGTTTAATCTTGTCCAGACTTTCCGCTGAAGCATATTCAATGCCACATATAGCATCACTTGCATCCGTACCAAGATCTATGCTCAGACTTGTAATCTGATGCACATATTTGGAGGATTAAGACGCAATGTACATATTTAGCAGTAACTCTACATTAATTTCTATGTTGCGTGTTAAAATCATGTATTGAGATGTGATGGTTGAATTTTTCATGTACAAGAGTATAAGGTGTTGGCTACAAAAACTGGTGTAAGAATAATTTATGTCGAATTGAAATACGACTATATGGGACAAGAAGTTGTTGTAGGTGGTAAGGAACTGACTCTAAAATCAAACATTTAATGGAAATAACAATATGATAAATAAACTACGATATGCATCACAAGCAATCTGAAATAATATAGTATACTACTTAGATAGAAATAATAAAAATGCTTAGTTTCATAAACCCTAACTATAGTTATACACTAATGTCCTTAAGTTAACATATGTTAGTTGCAAATTAATAGCAAGTCATGAACAATATGTTTCTATATACATATACTTCCTCTATTGTTTAATAATTGCAAACGATTTGTCATATTATTTTAGGAGCATGATAGGCTAGCCAAATGGACAAGTTAAGTAAAATAATTTACGCACACAATTATACAAAACCATTTGATTGCAACTATTAAATAAACAAGTATTACTAGAAATTATAGAAGTATCAATCATATGTAATTGAAATAATACTGCTATTAGTGTAAATTATAAAAAGATGATATTTTGTAAATATACATGAAAATAAATCTAACAACATTTCACAGACTTAATTTGTATATTAATCAATAATTTTCGGTCAAAGTTAATACGTAAATAGTGCAAAAGTCAAAATATTGCAAACTTTAAAAAACAAAGGAAGTATCAAACTGCATTGAGTTAATTTATAACATTTATGATTAAGATAATTAGACTGTCCATTCACTAATCAAATTTTACTACCTTGGGGGACGGCGCGCATCGCGCTCCGGCCAACAACTAGTTAAAATAAATGCATCAATTCGACTATATGCACTTGCAGCCCAAACAAACTCTGAGTCTTAACTATCAAGATTTCTATCATGCACTTAAAAGTTAATGCTCTCAAGGGTAAATGAAGCAGAATCAAACAAACAAACTGGTCCCTTCCCTATGTTATAGGGGTTTTGCGCGCTCCGCTCGATGACAACCCCCTCATGGGTTTGGCGCCTCCCTTGAAGCACAAATAGAAAGGGATTTGGCCCCAGCCAAAGTTTTTTAACCATAACCCCTTTGGACCTGGGACCAAACCGGTCCAACGTCAAAGATGCTTCAACTACCCTTCACCAAAAAGTTGACTCTAACAAGATGGGTTGGTATCCTCTATCCAAAAGGTTGACTCCAACAAGCTGGGTTGGTATCTTTCTCCAATCTAAAAAAAAAAAAAATACAAGATTTATTTAAGACCACATCTAAGTTCAAGTTACATCCTTACTACCTCAAATATTGGTCCACAGGTTTAAAGATAAGTCTTAAATTTAACATAACCATATAATAATTTTAAATATTAGCATAAACGTCTTATAAATGTATAGGAGATTGAATCATATCCTAAACTAAAGTAGTTAGTTAGGCCGTTCTTTTAGATCGAAATGGGTTTAATTGAACAAGACTAAAATAAACTTAACCTAATAATGGCCGGTAAGAGCTGAACTGAATAAAATTGAATTGAGCATAACTTCTTTGAACTATTTATTCGAATTTAACTAAACTAGAAAGATTAGATTGAAAAATTCAAATCTAAGCTTAAAAGATCAGGACCTTAAACTTTTACTTGTTTGTGCGTGGAATCCATAATCATATCAACGAAAGATAATTTACTCGAAAAGAAAGTTGATAATGTTCAACGTAACAATCCATTTATCCCAATTCCGATTCAATCGCAACACTTTTCATACTTGGTCGTCCAAATCTAATCGCAACACTTCCATTTAAAGCACCAATAACCAATCCTTTTTTTGGTCACTCAATGACTCACAATGTTTATTCAAAATGATGAAGCAACAATAAAGTAATTTCTTCCCCGAGCGCACTCTCATCTATCAAATAAGCTTTTATTATACAGAAGTATATCATATGACCTACTTTGTCCATCATCTAATAGTGCGTGTATGAAATTTTGTTGCAACTAAAGTGGGTTGGAGGGAGTAATATTTATTTAGCAGTCACTATATGTTTTGGGTACGATAGAGTTACTGATTCCGGTTGTAAATATTGGAGTCACATGCACCATGTGTATACATCAGGTGATCTTGTCTTGTTATCGATATATCCATTAGGGTTCAATTTGAGTTAGAGTCATGTTAAGTTTTGATTGGGTCAATTTAAATTCGGGTTCGAATCGATTCGAGTTTGGAATAGTTTATTTCGGATTCAATTAGAGTTCAAATATGGTCATTAAAAAATTCGGGTTGAATCATGCTTGAATAAGGTCAAATTTCGGCCGGGTCGAATTTTTGTTTGGTTTTGTTCGGCTTGGTTTAGTTCAAGATCGAATCTTGTTAAGGTTTAGGCTAAGTCATTTTCAGTCACTTAAGTACCAAGATAAAATCAACAACCTGCTTTAATTTGAATAAGAAAGTTTTAGTTTCATAGCCCGTATTTTAAGCAGCTAACATTACAAATATATATTATTTAGTTAGCGTAATTGCTTTTAAAGTTATTATGCTAAACATTGGTGAGGAGTTAATTATAATTTGGTTTTTACGTGGTACTAGTACAGTGTTTTCGAGGAAATATTTGATTTTTATTATCGTTCAAGTGAAAAGATAAAATAATGTTAAGTGAATTTATTAAGGATTTCTTATGTTGTATTAACATAGTCTTTTGTGTTAAATAAATCATTTCACTTTGTTAATTGATTGAATTTTCCGTTTTAGTGACTTGATGGATAAAATATTTGATTGATGTAATATTCCTTATAAATGTACTAAATCTTATAGTCAATATATAACTTGATTGCCTTTAACATAAAAGTTATTTTTTTATTGCTATATTTGAGTTTGACTTGTTTTTTTCCCCTTTTTTTGGTAATAGTTAATTTACTAATTAATGGGCAGTTAAGTAAATTTATAGGGGGACACCATAGTTTCCCTTCCCTTATATAATAGAGATTAGTTTAAAAATATAACTAAAAAGAGGAAAATTGATCTAACAAACTGCAAAGCAATTACCACTCATCCTCCGACTTCCCACGGATAGTGTTATGTGCTAGTAATCAATTAATCATAGAGATGATGTTCTTGGGTCGAGGACTACTCCCAACATTCTTTTTCCACTTCTTCACAGCTTAGGGTTTTAGACTTTCAGTAGCAAATAACCTTCTCCCCCCTCACCACCACAGTCCTACCGTGCCGCGATTGCCGTACGAGCCCCGACGGTGATGCAGCCTTCTCTCATTTGCTGTGAGATTGTAGCTCTTGAATGTGAAAGTAATAATTCTTCTACTTTTTGTTGGAACATTTATAATTTAAATGTGTTCGTTGATGTTATGTGATGAGAAAGAAGGAAAAACGAGAAGGCAAGTCAGTAGAGTGCTCGCTCTCCAGAAGAGCGCACGCTCAAAATTGGCAGGGATTTGGAATTAGAACCAAATTCTTGACAGGGTTGAGGAGCGCCCGCTCCACAGGGGAGCGTCAGCTCCTATTCATCAGTTTTCCTGACGAGGCATTTCTTTTGCGAAATGGTGCATGTCTTTTCGTATATGATTGCGTCTTTTCTTCTATAATTCTTCCCTAGTATATATAGGGACATATCACATGTGGAATTGGTTAGAGAGATCATTCATACTTACTTAAAGTGTGAAATCATTCCATGGTACTTGCTTAGAGAATAGAATTCTCTTGTGTTTTCTCTAAACAAAATCAAACTACAAACTCTTGTTAGGATTGTTTCTTGTTAACAACCAAGATTCAATGTTTCTTCTTCGTATCTCATAAGTATTACTGTGATACTCTGTTGTTCCTAGTGGGTCGGTAAATAACTTATAGGAAAGCGTATCTAATACGTGCTTGGAAGTTTTAATATCCTATTACTCACTGTTTTATCCACACACATTTCTAACAATCTATAAGTTATTTAATCCTTGGGTAATTGGATCTTCCTTGAGTGAGATGTTTCTAATTTTCTGAAGTTGGAATGCCATTGTTCAATGGAAAGAGAAGAAGAATGTTACAAGACAAGAGGCCGGGAATGATGTCTTTCACAATACTCATTTGCATGGTTGAGGGAATTTCAAGTAAGAGGTTTCTTGTTTTATTTACTAAATCAAAACTTGATATTTTCTTTTGTTAATACTAAAATGGGGAAGAGCATTGTTACATGTATTTGATTTTAGTATTTACATGTTTTTGTCAAATTTTGGTGTGAGCAATTAATTATAGTATAATTATTGTTCGTATGATCAATGTCTATCATGTTCATGATGTTTGACATGCATAGTAAGATCATGGTTTTGTTTGTTGTGCGTTTTGATTGTCAAGTGGCAGTTATTACTTATTAGCATCTTTGTAATGGATGTTTTACATTGACAATACCGGAGCCCAAACAATGCATGCAAGTGATGCAACTTTATGTGAATGAGAATTATGGTTATTCTTTGCAAAAGTTAATTTTTTTCCAAACCATGCGTGCAACATTAATGCACGGTTTTTTGACAATTTTTTTTATTTAATTTATTTAAATAAAAAAATATTGTTATGTTTATGTTTATGGTTATGAGTGGGCATGTGTAGTGTAATGTTTATTTGGGAACATTATGAAGAGAAATTTTGTTGTTCATGTTGATATTTCACTCCCCTAAAATCTGAAATTTATTATTTTGTTAATACTAAAATGGGGAAGAATAATATTAATTTATTTATTTAGTTTTAGTATTAACATATTATTTTTCATGATTTTGGTTTGAGTATTAATATGATGATCATTAATTTTATTTATTGATCATGTTATAGTTAGTGGGTTACTATCACTAATTATGTTTTTGATTATATACTCATGAATAAGTTATAATATTTATTTTATTAAAGTAAATGTGTTTATTATAATTTGTTGAGTATGTAATTGTTGACATGAACATGAACTTGTGGAAATTATAAACATGTTATTTGTTAGTAGGCCATCCTTGTATGGGCTATGAGTTTTAATTTCATTTTCACCATGTATTGTCTAAATGTTATAAATGTGATTCTATGTTCTTTAGAATATTTATAATTTAGACATGTGGTTAATATGATTTTCAAATGTACTTCTCAATTTTATATAAGTTGGGTGATGTTTATAATTTACAAGTTGGAATACAAGTTGGAAAAGTCAAAATATTGATCTATTTCAATGATTTTGTGTTAATCACTAGTATAAGTGTTTATATGTTTTGTTAATACTAAAATGGGGAAGAATATTAATTTATTTAGTTAGTTTTAGTATTAACATGTTATAAATTTATATTAGAAATTGATTATGCTTTATGAAATGTTGTTATTTCATAGTTTTTTCACTTTTTAAAGTGACATGTATGATACTTGAATAAAGTCTAATGAAAGACATGGTAATTAATTATTTCAATTTATGAGATCATTAAGTTCATGATTTTGAGGAAATCGGTTGTATAAATTGGTTATGTATTAAATTTGGGGAAAATGAAATTTTGTCTAAATTTGGTGTTGTATACATATGATTTTTACCGATTTTGTTTTAATTGAAATTATTAAATGTCTTGGAAGATAATGGTTTATTGTCTTTGATCTAATCTATTTAATAGACGGAATTATGTGAAAATAAATATGTTCTTCGGTTTGAGAAGAATAATTTGACGTGAGTTAAGTCTTGGTTTAGGGATTTGTTTCTTACAAGAAAATGATATTTTTCTTGGAGGAGGTACTTCATGGGGGAGTTTATTCATGGAGGAGGTTAATTCCTTGTGATCCAAGAAGCGTACTTACGTGGTTGTTTCATATACAAGTCTTGGTTTAAATAGATAAGATGTTTATTTTGTTAATACTAAAACGGGGAACAATATTAATTTATTTGATTGTTTTAGTATTAACATGTAATTTCTTCATAATTGATATTTGAAGTGGGTTATGGCTTGGACCATGCAAATTCATAACTAGTTATTGTGATATACTTCAATGAGTATCAATGACATATGATTAATGATTTTATTTTGTTTATAATGGAAAGTCACAACATTCTTTGGATTGCGACATTGTGGTGTTTGTGATTTTATAAACATGGAGTCGTGTTAGTTAACTTTTATATATGTTTTATTACTTGATGAATTTGGCCAAAGTTGTTGTCAACTTATGTTATATAAAAGTAGGGATGTGTTTTAAGCCTTGATTAAGTAAATTGCAAATGAAGAAAACTCAATTCACGTTTTGTACAACGCAAGATCTTGAATTCAATGAGGATCCCACTTTATTTAATTTGTAATTTGGAGTACTATAATATTTATAATTACATCCCAAGCTTAGTGCTTGCTTTTCGCAATGTTGGAGGTTGATTAATCTCTTAATAAACCTTTGGTTAGTTGCTCGTTGCGAGAGCATGTTATAGAAGGTTTACCTATATAAGTAAGAAGTTTGGCCGCTTCACCTAGTTTGGGGCTTAACTAGGAACACTCATGAATGTGGATATGGACTCAAGGCCTTTAATGGAGTCAAAGGTGACAATGTTATTTGTGTAAGCTTGTGTGTATAGCATCTTCAAATTTTCATATGGTTGAGTGATTCAATGCTTAGTCAATCATTTCAATCGAAAGTTTGTAAAGTGTGCTGTACTAAGTGGAAATTCAATCTTTAAGACATTTTCATTTATGCACAAGTTTAGTTGATTTTGTATAGTTTGCAAGTGTACGGATTCAAAGCATTTATACTATAAATGGAGGAGGATTGTTGGAACATTTATAGTTTAAATGTGTCCGTTGATGTTATGTGATGAGAAAGAAGGAAAAACGAGAAGGCAAGTCAGTAGAGTGCTCGCTCTCCAGAAGAGCGCACGCTCAAAGTTGGCAGGGATTTGGAATTAGAACCAAATTCTTGACAGGGTTGAGGAGCGCCGGCTCCTGCCTGGAGCGCCCGCTCCACAGGGGAGCGCCAGCTCCTATTCGTCAGTTTTCCTGACGAGGCATTTCTTTTGCGAAATGGTGCATGTCTTTTCGTATATGATTGCGTCTTTTCTTCTATAATTCTTCCCTAGTATATATAGGGACATATCACATGTGGAATGGGTTAGAGAGATCATTCATACTTACTTAAAGTGTGAAACCATTCCATGGTACTTGCTTAGAGAATAGAATTCTCTCGTGTTTTCCCTAAACAAAATCAAACTACAAACTCTTGTTGGGATTGTTTCTTGTTAACAACCAAGATTCAATGTTTCTTCTTCGTATCTCATAAGTATTACCGTGATACTCTGTTGTTCCTAGTGGGTCGGTAAATAACTTATAGGAAAGCGTATCTAATACGTGCTTGAAAGTTCTAATATCCTGTTACTCACTGTTTTATCCACACACATTTCTAACACTTTCTACTCCTTTACTATATTACAAACCTTTGGTTTCCAATTCTTAGTAACTAGTTGCAAAAACAAAATCAAATGCTTAATTACAAAATTTGAATGATCGGGTTGAATTTTTGAATGATCCGAATTTGAATGCTTGGATTGAATGACTAATTAGCTGCGATAATAATTGCAATTTACGTCATTACTCATGCATGAGTTGCAAAACGGAATTGAAAATTTTGAATGCTTGGATAAATTAGAATATTTTCAAAGTATAAAAACTCGTAGAATGGTTTTTCAGTCTTTTTTTAATGTAATCTAAGAAGTGATCCCATAGTCATCTGTTGCAGTTTATTGTTTGAATTAATGTATTGTATTTTTTTAATCAATTGAATTTGTTCCTTTTTTTGACGACTCATCGTTTTAGGGCCCCTATTCTAACATGAAAAATTGGCCCCAAATTTGTAAAAAATAAGATGGAAGGTTGGGGTATTAAAGGTGGAAAGGTGAAGAATTAAAAGATTGATCATTGAGAAATTTATTAAGGGGGAAAAATAAGAGTTATTTCCTCAAATATGAAGTAAATTTTTTTAAAAAACATATTCGAGGGCCCTTATAATTTTGGGCAAGTATGTCTTTGCCTCAGACACCCTCCCATCTACCCCGGTTGACTATATCTTTTGTTATTCTTTATTTTTAGGTGTAAGTAATTGGTTATTCTAGTACCCATTTAAGGACCATTTATTGCTTAATGAAAATCAAGAAAACTAGCTGTAGCTTTCTCTCTGCAAACACTTCTTACTTGCTTTACTGATTGTGATTTGTGAAAGCAACAACACACGTCCAAGAAATTGTTTTATTGGATTTTTTAGATAATTATACCATCACATGCATAAGTGTACGTACACAAATTTTTCAGCACCACATGCATAATTATATGGATTTATTCGTAATATTTTTCTTGTCCTCACGCATACGTTGTAGAATGGTTATTCTTTTTGGTTGATTCAAAAACCAAGGAGAACATGTTTGAAAAATTAGGCATGGTCCCATAATTATTTTATTATCTTTTTTACATCCCTTTGACCCATATTATATTTCTATAGAAAAAATTCTACTTTTTCTCTCTTTTAATAAGAAAATACTCCCTCTGCTTTTTTTTATTTGCTACATTTGTTTCCTTGGGAATGAAGCCACTACTTTGACCAATTATTTTGATTATTTTATAAGTAAAAATATAGTCATGTGTGATCTTGTTAGATTCGTCTCGACGTGTAGATTCATAATATCAAATTTTTATAATTTTTACTTAAGCGAAATAAGAGATATTAAGAGTTAAATAATGCTTTGAAAACCGTGCAAGTCAAATGTAGCAAATAAAAAAAAGCAAAGGGAGTATACCACAACTCTTATATTTTTTAACTACAGTACAGTCGATCACCTTAAACTACTTGTCCTAACAAGTATTCAAACTCTTTTTTGTAATGTAGAGAGTATTTAATTTTTATATTATTCATATCAAATAGTTCAATTCGTCTTATTTGACACATAGTAATAGTGAAAATTCATACTTCCTCCGTTCCATACTAAGTGAAACACTTACTATTTTAGAACGTTTTAAAATAAGTGAAACATACCTTAAATGGAAAAAAGAAAGTGACAAAATGACAAGATTACCCATCACAAACTTGTGTGGTTTGTTTTTCTCTCTCCTCCTTTTGATAATGAAAAGGGTATTTTATGACTTTTTGGCTTTTGAAAGTGATGTTTATTAAATCTTGTGCCCAATCCCTACGTTTCACTTATTATGGAACGGAGGAAGTATTATTTTTAGGCACTTTTCCTTACAACGCCTTTTTCTAGGGAGTGGGGATAAACAAATCGAATCTAAAGCTAATATAATATTAAAGCGTCGTGCGTGAGACGAGGTCCTATTATCTATTTATTGCTATAAACTATTAGTTTATGGGCATAGGACTATGAGTTTATGGGCATAAACTATCATATATCTAGGTCAATTAAATTATTGATAGATGGTCTGGGTCAAACTGATATACGTCTGGGTAAAACTGATATGTTCTGAGCTAAACAGATTATTGTCTGGGATAAAATGCTATCTTATAGGTTAAATATGTTGGGGTTAAATTGATGAATGTCTGGGTTGAAATGATAGATATATCGTTTAACTTACAATTTTCATGCTTAGACTAACTTAATATCTGTCTTCATTATGTCTTAGATTGAGATGGTCTCATACAAGACATTTCGATATAATATACCCCAAGAAAAGAAGTGATTAAAAGACACATAATTACTACAACTTCAGTGGTCATATATTGATCAATGTTTTATTCATAAATTATAAAAACAGCCATGCAACTTATTGCAAACACGACAACATGAAACACCATACTTTCAATTCATTGTGACACGAACATACTCCCCAATAAGATGGGGAGTAATTTTATTTAGACAGACACAAAAGGAAAACCATGCAGTTGTTGACGACACACCAAAGTGAACCCAGTCCGAGCTAGCACTGCGCAGCCTGCAGCCACATCTTCTAAGAGCACCTACCATTGAAAAAGCCGCTGCATCTAAGACCAGGGCAACATGGGTGAAGATGACCGCACGTATCACCACGTCCTGGACACCATCGGCATAAACCTCCTATCCCTCCAGTGGCTCTGGTATCACACCATAAGCCTTGGCAACACTTGGGCATTGAAGGGAGGTCTATGCATGCCATATTAGCTGAAGTGCAACGTAAGTCGCCGCCTCCGCCGCCTTCAAGAAGGATGTTTGAAATCCTCTTCAGCTCTTCTGACACTCCGGGATATTCAACGCCAGCCGCCACACAAGTACCTGCCATTACAGTAATAATAAGCAAGAGAAACATCCTACTTGCTATGTAGCTCTTCACCTTCATCTCTCCCATGATATTACTCTTTTTTTTTTTTTTTTTTTTTTTTTAACTCTCGTTAGTTTGCTGGTTGCTGAAAATGAGAGGGGGAGTCCTCTTTTTATAACCAATCCATGCAATACTTGATGTAACCTAGCCACATATTAGTTCACGCACCCAATAAATTATTGTATTGGATGTTTAAATTATTCATTGTCCTCACATGCATAATTGTCTAGCTTTTTCAATACCACATGCACAATTGTCAGGGCCAGCTAACAGCCAATGCAAGCTGGTCTGTAGCACAGGGCCTCCAAATCTAAGGGGCCCAAAACAAAAAAAAAGTTCCATTACTTTTTGACCCAATTACTTTTATTTTGAAAGAAAATCTCTCATTCTCTTTACACAACTGCAATACAAAGAATACTGAACTTGCATTAATTTTTTTTGCTTTCCCGTAAATCTCAATTCCTCACATTAACCAATATTATTAAGAAATATCAAACGCCAATATTATTGGACTCTTCACTACCACAATTCTTGCTGAAATCGATCTCAAAATTTCTCACTCAAAATCACATATCTTCCTCTAATTTCTTTTTATAGATAAAATATTGATCATATTTTTGAGATATTGGTGGAAGAATGCTTCTCAAATAATCTGGCCTTCCATGATTAATCTTTCAAATCTGTAAGTTAATTTTTCCTCATTGAAATGGATTTGAATCTGCTTATTTTTAATACGATTGGGTTAAATATGTGGGATTTGTAAGATTAGGCCAATATTTTGTGAGACTTTGGACGCTATTGGAATTTGGATAGAGAGAGAAAGAGAAAAAAGTTGGGAATTAAGCTTCTAAAAGAAGTATTACAGTAGATTGTGGTACGGTGAACTAACATAATATGAGCATTGAGCAGTATCTCCATAACAGACCATAAGTTTATATTATAATATACTAGTAAGAGTATATAATAGTTTAGTAAATTGTGTGGTATAAGTGTATTAGATCGTCCCTATAGACTTCAGTTTGATAACAGTAAATCAAAATGTTCTTTTTGATTAAAAGAACTATGATGATGGGTTTGGGAGATGGTACCAAAATTATAAAATTTGTTATGCTTAGAATTTTGGTACTTTATATTGGGTTTTAATTTTTTTTTTTTGATGCAATATTGGGTTTTAAATTTGTAATGCTAAGTATTTTAGTACTTTATATTATGTCTTATAATTGTATTAAAAAAATCTTTTAGGGCCCTAAATTTCTTAATAAGAACAGGGCCTCAAGAATGTTTGAGACGGCCCTGACAATTGTAGTAGCTTTTTCAACACCACATGCATAATTGTACGAAGTTCACTGTAATATCCAAATAGTTTTTTTTTTCAAATGGGTACGTTCTAGTATGGGTTACTCGTATGGGAGTATTTGTCAACCACATACACATCTGTCATCTCTATGTTCTTATAAGTCGGTAAACCTTATCCCATGTGATAGATAATAGGTTAATATTATCCTGTCAATATTATGTAAAGATATATCTTGTGTAATTTAGGTAAATATGTATTCTCAATATTTAGGTTGTAAATATCCTATATATATTCAATTAATGAGAATACTCCAACCAAGGAGAATTACACTATTCTACACCATGCACCAATAACAACCACGCCTAATTACCCATGTGAATTGTGTTTTTAGTTACTATCCATATTTGATTCAATGTATACCACTTCTATCAGAAAAAAGAACATTTATATACTACTGCATCCGGTCTTTATTAGTTTACCCGTTTCTTTTACACAGAGTTTTATGAGAAATAGTGTTGTGGGACATAGAAAGAAAGAGCAAAGATTATTTAATATTAAGGTTGAATGTGCGATTATTATTAAGCTGGAAAGTTAGTGGGTTCTATTCCAAAAAATAGAAATAAAAGAAATGGAGAAACTAATAAGGGATATCTAAAAGGAATATGAATAAACTAATGAAAATTAGAGGGAGTATTTTCCTTGTCTTCATTTGTGTGCCCACAGATAAGATTATTGTCAACCACAAATCTCATCTCCCCCGTGATAAGCCTTGTCCCATGCACCAACCATATCAACCATGCTTAAATATGCATAGCATGTGAATTGCGATATATCCGTCTTTTTGTTTAATAATGCATACTACTTTCTTTGTCTTCTTTTGTATGCCCTTTTGAAGCTAACTTGCTTATATATAAAACTTTTTGCTCAGTTGAATAAATTTGCTCGGTGGAATAAATAAGAGTAACAAATGGTATAAACAAATATAATTAAGAAATGGTTTGAGTAAAGTGGTAAATCCTTATGGTCATTCTAGTATGCAATAATCTTTATAATAGGGATGTACAAAAAGTAAAATGTGTTAAGTAAAACATGACTGAGTCAATACATAGATAGAAATGGTGAACAACAAAAGTATGGATCGTTTGAAATAGGGTTGTTCCACCTTTGCCAAAGGTTTCAGGTTCATAAAGCAAATAGACTATGTCGGTTTACAGGTGTGAGAGAACGTCAGCATCTTTTTAATTTTTCACGAAATTTTTAGATTAAAATTAACTCAATCTAGAAGGAAATATTGGGGTGTTTGATTTATGAAGGGGAAAGGGAATAGGTTTAAGAAAGAGAGACAAGGAGAAAGGAAAGAAAAATCTTTGATTAAATTAAAAATATTGTTTGGGTTAGATAATTCCTCTTTCTCCACCATATTTCCCCCCTTTCCTCCAAAGACCGCCAACCACCGCCCCCTCTCCTCACCATTGGCCACCGCCGACCCACTGCCGCTCCTCACCACTGTCAGGGCCATTTCTGAACGTTTATTGGCCCGGGGCAAAATAAAAAATGAGCCCCTAAGGACGAGAAATTTATTGAAAGAAATTTTTTATTAAAGTAAATAAAAGTAAAGTTCTTGAAAAAATGAAATATATTAAGCATTCACATGAAGTATTTCTATTTGATCAATCATATTTTCATTAGAATATTAATATATCTCTATTATATAAGCCAGGGGGTGAGAAGTCGTGTCCACATGAAAAGATACTTTCACCCTTGGCTTACACATGAAAAGACACGACCTTGTGAAGTACTTCTCT
This sequence comes from Beta lomatogona, assembly GCA_947646795.1. Taxonomy (NCBI): domain Eukaryota; kingdom Viridiplantae; phylum Streptophyta; class Magnoliopsida; order Caryophyllales; family Amaranthaceae; genus Beta; species Beta lomatogona. The sequence continues at coordinate 320,748 of CANSNZ010000231.1, forward strand.
TCACCATGATGCAAATAATCATCATCAACCACTCCTGCCATGGTAGTTTGCCTTTCATACTCTTTTTTTTTAACTCATAAAACGGAAGATGGCTTGCAATGGCTTACTTCCTATTCTCTCTCTCTCTTTGAGATCTAACCTGGAGCTGATACTATGTTGAAATTATAATAATAAAGATGAAAGAGGAGAAAGAATAAGAAAAACAAAACTATAGTCTTCATTCAATCCATTTAACTATGAACTACAGAATAAGTACTTATAGTAAGAGAATTAGAACAAACTAAGCATGAATATAGATAACTAGCTCCTAACTTCAAGGCTATGTGAACCCACTATTGCACTAACAACGTGACTAATGTATTTTGACTGAATAAACAACAAACCCACTAAGTTGATAAAACTAAACTATTGCAACTGAACTAGATAATTTAGGAATCCACGATCCCACAACTTTCAAGCACTATATTATAACCGTTTCAACCTGTACATTGATAAAAAGTATTTCATTCAATATAAATTTAATAGTATGTATGTTTTTTACTTTACAAATTAAGTTTATGAGATATCTGTCGTGGAAGTATATTTTTGAAAAACATAGGTTTGATATAAAAAAAACCAACGGATTGACTATTGAGTATGCAATCATCTGAATTATCTAATTAGAATTAACTTTGTGCACTGATTTTTTTCTAGATAAGGATAAGCATATCATAACCAAATCATTAAGGTAGATTAGCTGATTAAACGACACATTATCACTCCTTCATAATTATATATCAAGAAGCTGGCATTGATTATAAATTAAACACATGAAACACCATACTTTTATTTCACTATGAGGACACACTAACACACTCTCCACGCATATATATATAGTATATGCTTATTGCTTACAACCCAAGTGATGAAGTTGTTAACAATACACCAAGTCACCAAGTGAACATAGACCATAGTACACATCTTCATTCATCTAGAAACGCACTGACCGCTAAAATAGCCAGTGCATCTGAATCCCTCGCAACACGGGTGCAAAAAAACCGCAAGTTCCCCCCGCGTCCTGGACACCATAAACACTTGTAAATTCCAGCGCCAACACTGTCAAAGCAAATTGTGCATGGGCAACACTTTGGATATCCAGGGTGCCTTATGCAGCGAGCATTTTGTGCTACGCAAGTCAGATTGTCATCAATAAACCCCCCCGCCACCGACGCCACCTCTGCCACCTTCAAGAAGGATGTTTGAAATCCTCTGCAGCTCTTGCGAAAATTAATAAGTCATGGAAATACCGAGAAAACAACTTCTTCATCAAGTAATTTTTATTTTTTGTATTTACACCACATGATATTTAATTAGAACTAATGATGATTGTAAATTACATCCTTCAAAATACATTTAGATGAAATTTAAGAATAATCGCCAAAATAATCCACGCACGCATCGCGTGCAAAGAAGGCTAGTACCTATATGATAGAAGAAAGATACAGAAAACTTTTAACCAAATATAGTAATGTTATAATTAATATTGAACTTTCATAAATAGAAGTTGTTGCAATAAGTATAATATTGTTATAATCAAATTTTCTAACTCTCTGTCATGGGCCACAATCCTAGTCCATTAGGTAAACAAGAATTCGTCAACAACAAACCATAGTCTATCACTCGTTATGCATGTTAAGAATTTTCATAACTTTATTTGGATGGAAGGAAATGGAGAGAAATAGAGAGGAATTAGTTCATCAAAATATAAGAATATTATGCATAACTTTTTTTTTTTTTTGAAGTGTATTATGCATAACTTTACATAGGAAGTCTTTTGTAAAATCACTTTTCAAAAAAAGTTACTACAAGATGACCTGAAAATTTTAATATATAGTTTTTTTTTCACATTGAACATAGGGTAAGGAAGTCTTTTGCAATATTGTTATTGCATTTCAAAGTTTAGGTAGAAATAAAATTTTATGTCTTTGATTTTGTAATTGATTTAAAAACTACTTTAGTTATGTTAATTTATTCTTCAATCATAAACTTTTTCTTTCACTACACATATTTTTATGTCAGTTTATTTTAGCTACTTTGAACTTTCTTTGATATACATATTTTAAATTAGGAAAGGCTATGATTAAGGAAAATCTCAAAATCTTAATAGGTAATATTTTTTATTGAATTAAGGGTTAAAAAGTCTTTTCAAAGGGGGACACCGTAGCTCCCCCTTGGCTTATATAATAGAGATCTCTATGTTTTTCTTTCAATTTATGGAAGTATTTATGTGTTGAAACATTTGTAAATTTTAATATTCATAAATGTAACTATGGTAAGAAATGATTAAACAATACAACTATTTATCGCATAAATTTTTTATAGAAAGAATATATATATGGTTCAAAATTTCAATAACTTTCCATATTATTTAAGATTCTTGTTTATTATGATCACGTTTTATATTATGGAAAATTGAAAATAATATATACTTTCTCCTCTTTTAATAATTGCAATGTTTTTCATTTTCATAAGTTTTCTATTACTTGCAACAACGAATATTTTTTGCAATATATTTTGTGTTTCTTGCTCTTAGCACGTGGAGGTTATTTTTCTATGTCTCCCCTCTCCTTGTCCTTGTGCATATCTCCACGTTGCGACTTGTGAGTATTATATAATAAAGGAAGTATATGGCAACTAATATCAAATATTATATATGTTATACATTTAAAATTTCGTACGACATGTATAATGATATAGTGCATTCGTTTTTCTAAGAGGGACATTATTTTGACTCGGAACGATTGGCGAAGCACTTATGTAACCATTATTTTGATTGTACATGAATAAAATTATACTCCCTCCGTTTTTTTGGTAGATGTAACGTTTGACTTTTCACACTTGTCGAGACACAACTTCGACCCACAATATATCTAATTTTATAAAAGTAAAAATTATAACAAATACTTCTTTGTAAATTGTATATCAAGATGAATCCAACAAGATCTCACATGACTCTATTTTTCCTTATATATAAATAACAATTGATGGGTAAAGGGAGTTGGATGAATAGTACCCGAAATCAACGTGTTACATCTAAAAAAGAACGGAGGGAGTATAAACTTAGTAATTTGACAATGCACTTTGAGGAGAAAATTAAGATCCTACATGATATAAACTAGCAAATTATGCACGCGATGCGTGCCTGATTTTTTTTTTTCAAACATAGATTATAGCCTTTTTGGGCATAAACAACCAAACATGGGTAAAAATTTGAACATTAGATATTTTTTTGGCTAAATTTCACAGGTTAAGCCTCTATCACTCAATCCTTCTTTTCTTAATTTTTTCCTTTTTTTGGTAGTAGTTAATTTACTAATGGGCATTTAAGTAAGGGAGACACCGTAGCTCCCCCCTTCCCTTATATAATAGAGATATAAAAATCGATTTTTTCACAAAATACCCCCGACAAATCACAAAATTCACCATATACCCTCAATGTTTCATATATTCACCATATACCCCTAACTTCTCAAAACTGTTCACCAAATGCCCTTTTTGGTAACGGACGTTAAGTTGCCGTTAGAGTTATTTACAATTTTGCCACCCTAACCCCCTAAACCCTAATAATGACAATATCGTAAATAAAGCTAACGACGACTTAACGTCTGTCAGAAAAAGGGTAGATGGTGCACAGTTTTGAAAACTCAGGGGTATATGGTGAATATCTGAAATATTGAGGGTATATGGTGAATTTCGTGATTTGTCGGGGGTATTTGGTGAAAAAACTGTATAAAAATTTACTACTCCCTCCGTTACTCATTGATGTTCCTAGTTTGACTTGCATATTTTTCAATGCACATCTTTACAAATATATGTAATTACATATTTGTAAAATTTATAAAAATTTGATATTATCAAAGTATTAATTGAGACGAATCAAACAATACCTCACATGACCATGTTGTTTCTTATATATTGAGAAATTTTTAGAAGATTCCAAGTTATCCCAAATAGTGTTAAGATTCAACTAGGAACATCATTAAGGAACGGAGGGAGTAAATAAAAACAAAGAGAAAGTATGATATAAATCCCGAATATTCAACAAAGTAAGTGATAAAGGAAGTATAGATACATGTTACATATAAAAAACTTATTATACCCTAGTATCACCTTAGCAACACAAAAAGATTTACCTAAAGTCCGATCGCATGGCTTATAAAGCTCTAAAAATCCTAGCAATCCATTTTATAGATATTACTCCTTTTAGTCGATAAAATTTGTGATAGATTGTACAAGACATCAAAAAACATAATCCAATTATATTCATTCCCTTTTTTTATCTCCTCTCAAGACGCGCGTATAAAAACATAACTCAAACCTCTACTATACTAACTTGAGCAAAGTTTTACATCCAACCAAGAAACAAATATCATGCAATAGTAGATGAAGTAATAAATCACTCATAACTCATAACCAATCCAACCCTTATAGTTTAGTCACACATATAGGCCATAAAAGTGGTATAATGAAACCTTGCAAAATAGTCACACATTAGGTAAAGACACTTGAAAGAATGGTTCAAACACACCCTTCTTGAAACCAAATGAAGCAATATTTAGAGTATTGTATATTTGTATGGCACTAAATGTGGAGAAAAACTAGAAAAGTACCACCACTACTACCAAAGTACCAATCTACCACCATACTCCACCACCACCCAACATCCTTCATTTAGGATGTTTTATGTTAGCCACGTGTGTCACGTGCCAAGGACAATTTTTTTCACCCCTAATAAAATGGCGCGTATATAACACTCAACCTTAATTTATAACCATATTAAGAAGAACCTAAATTAGGATTAAAATCTCAAGATTCACTCCCTCTAGTAAGTATATAGTAAGAAAAGACCAAAAAGTAATTAATGATTAATTAGTAAAGATAATCACCCCCAAAAAAGGGAAAAACTTTGTCTACCCACTGGGTAATCTACCCACTAGAGATAGACATTAATAATTAGTGGAGTCCAACTCAGCAGAATCAATTATAATTTAATTCTCTATTTCTAATGGGTAGTCTACCCAAGGTGGGTAGATGTAAGCAATCTCCCCCAAAAACCAAGTAACGGCCTTTTGACCCACTAATATAAAATCCCCCGCAAAAAGATTTTCTTATTACCCTCCAAAAAATTAAAACTAGGAAAAAGATGCATAAATAGAGAGAGAAATAAAAGCGCAGAAAAGGGCAAAGTTTGGGAGAAGAGAGAGAAAAATAGGGAAGAGAAACGACGTTTCATTTCATAATCTTTACTGCACACATCTCAAGCAGAACTTTTTTTTTTCTTTCTTTATTTATTATTTTTCATTTTCTTTTTTGTGGGTATAAATTAGGAGTATCAAAGGTGGGGGTTGAGGAGTACATACACACTTATGGTCTCAAATCACTTAGAGCATCCTTAATGGTGAAAAAAAGCTTGATCTTAAATGGGCTCCCTTAGTGGTGATTGAGAATAAGATTGTGGGTTGATTGGCAAAAAAATTTTGTATCCCACGATTGAAAGCATGATCAGGCGTGGGAGTGGGACCCACTGCCTGATCCGACTTTTTGTAATTTTTTTTGGCTTTCCCCCAACCAAAACGACAGGCTGGAGCTGTGAGAGAGCTCCAGCCAAAACGCATCGTTTTGTCTCGCGGAAAGCCAAAAAAATTTCAGCAGATCTTGACACGCCGGGCCGACACGCGCAGGAGATGTTAGGCAGTAGCAGTGTGACAAATGTCACACCTTTCCACATGTCAGCTTCCTATTGGCCATTAAAAATATAACCATTGTAAATTTTGCAATGGTTATATTTTAAAAAATACAAATCAAAAAGATAAAAAAAGATACCAACGGTTCTATTTTTTCGAGCTCTATAAATAGAGACCCATTTTGATATATTTTGGACACATTTAATTTTCTCCATTTTCACTAATTTCTTCTACTTGTTCTAATTTATTTCAATTAATTAATAACAACGCTAATTACGTATGCTAGGTAATTAATAAAAGCTAATTATGTAGATAACTTAATTATTAAAATGATAATTATAATTTTAAAATATTTAATTTAATTAATTAATAATAAAATATCAATTAGTAATGAATATTTCATATCATTAAAAATTAAATGATAAAAATATAATGTTGGTTGGGTGATGAGAGAGAAAAAGTAGTTCGGTGGAATCAAAAAATAAGAGAGAGAGGAAAAAGTAGTTGGGATGATCTTTTTTTTGGTTCATTGTTAAGAAGAAAGTGGGAAAAGATTGTGGAATGTAATTTTTTAGAGAGAGAAAGTTAGAAAGAGAGTGGGATGATTTTTTTTTCATTCACTATTAATGATGCTCTCAGGGTCTTGTTCAACAAAGACTAGTTGAGAGTTGAGCACTTGAGCCCAATAGATGATAGATCATGTCATTGTCAGCTATTTAAAACATGTCAACTGTGCAGTTTTTTTAAACGAGTCACAGTAACAATAGAAGCCTTTGAAATTCTGTTGATCGCCTTATTCCCTGATTACTGATTCCCCTGTTACTCTGCCACCGTCTTTACAGTTTACTCTTCCCGCCAGGCGCCATGACTATAACTTTAAAGGAAAACGTAACAGCCATGAGTATGACTCTACAAGAAAATCTATCCCCAATTGAACAAAACATTGTTGAGTCTTTGAAAGATCTCGTAATCGTCAATGTCGATTCTTCTAAACCCATTGTTCAACCTTCCCAAGAAATAGAAAACCCAATTTCCATTATTGAAGAAACTTCCCAAGAAATAGAAAACCCAATTTCCACTATTGAAGAACCTTCCCAAGAAATAGAAAGCCCAATTTACATTATTGAAGAACCTTCAAAAGATCATCCAACCTCCATCACTGAATCTTCCCAAGAAATCACAACTAATTCTAATAGCTTTAGCTTCCAATTACGCCCGGCAAGCATATTGAAGCAAGCATTAGCATCTCTAAGCGATGCCGATTTTAATCCACAAGGTTTAGGGTTGATCGAAGTTGGGGAACTTGGTTTGGAGATCACAGTTCGCAATGCTAAAAGCGGAGTCGTTGCCCATCTTTGGCTGAAATCCACTGGTTTGATCAACTTCGAGTTTAGCAAGCCCATGAACAACAAGATGATTAACTTGAATCACATTTTCGACAATCTTGTTGACGCTGCTGCTAATGATACCATCACCTTTCATCATCTTGATGGGTCTTCTCAAATCACCTTCTTGTTTGGTGAGTGTAGTATCATTTATGATACTTTGATCACTTGATTGAATAAAGGAAACTAGTTAGTGAATTTTATTTTAAATTGGGATGTCCTATTTGTTCATCTAAGATTTTAATGGAAGTTTTTTGTTGGGTAAGTACATATGTTTACTAAGTAATCTTGTCTCTGATTTGAAGTCTGATTATTAGGAGAAAGTAGCACTTAGTACTTGGTATACTGTCATTAGCTCCAAAGAAGTTTTGTTTAGTAGCACATTTTCCTTCCAAATCACAAATTATTTCTTGTGAAGGTTGTCCTGACATCTGCTCATACTCTTCTCTATATTATAAATCAAATGTTTATCTAAAGTTCTTTTTAAGTTCAAATGTCTTATATGTGTGGCCTACTCCAAGGTCTTGACTATCTAAATTTTCGTCGATTTCCTGACTTTTGTGACAGTCTCATAATTATACAAGGATACCTGAGGACGAACTTTTGATAGAAATTTGAAGAAACCTGAATCATCTTGTGAAAATTATTATACTTGGATATCGATAGGGGTGATTGAAATTTATTAGCTCCATGGGTTTACCTGGCATTTGTTCATGTTCTTCCCTATTTGAGAAATCAAATGTTAAGTAGTATTTTTTATCAAAGAACATTTGGTTCTCTATCAGCAAGTTCAGATACTTCATATTTTGTGGCCTAATGAAAAGTATTTGACAATTAGTAAAATAGTTCATCCTGAAGATTTCCTAATTTGTAACAGATGGTAAATATGTCAAACCTCTGATGATTTATTTCAGGAAATGCTTCTCCTAGACATTTTGCTGTGGATTTACTCAAAATGGAAGCTAGCTTCGAGAAATTTCCCAACATTACTTACGCCTCTGAGGTTGTCATACTATGTGATCACTTGAGGCAGATGATTCAAGAATATCAGGCAGCCGAAAGCCCTAAACTAGGTCCTAGCTAACTTCTTCTTTTCTTGTTTATTTTTAAAGGAAAGGAATGTGAAGATTACATTTTCGTTTGTCATCATCAAGTACAGGATCTCTTAACTTTTTTTCTTTCTTTTATTCACATGTGCCAGTTTCAATGGACATTTCGGAGAAGGTTTCGAACGTCTTCGTAGGAAAAACAGATTGGATGTATGATCTGGTACACTCAAACAGCTAAAAGTTGATTCCAACATGAACAAAAGCGAAGAAAAAAAATTTCAGTACTTATTTGTTGGGGGCTTTGATTTTGCAGGTCTATGGAATTAGGGGAATGGAACCAGATCAGAAACATCATGCTTGGTTCCAGTTGCCTCATTGTGAGTCTTTAAAGAAGGCATCGTTCGTGGCAGCAGGGTGTCTTCTGTGCCTTGTTACTGACCCAGTCGAACACATCATGCTGCGGTTCAACCTCCGAGAGCTTGGAGATTTGGTGTATATCAAAAAAGCCATTATGATCGTTTTCAACACCGATTATTTCAACGAGATCAATGGACTTGGCCATTTAGCTTCTACTGCCTCACTAATGTGAATTTTCAGTTTAAGAACCTGTCATTGTTCGGCATACTAGTATAACGCTACTGAATATAATGATACAAGGTTAACAGAAAATACTAAAAGAGCTTATTGTTACAGAAGAATGTAGCATATTGCTACTAAGTGTGCCTTAGCATATTGTTACCCCAAAACATACATTTGCTCTATCGTTTAATCTAGATGATTTTAGTTTACTTGTACATATAATCTTGTTTTTAATTGACTTAGTACCTGTTCTTAATATTGTGCACACTTTTATACAAAGCATACAAAGGATTAACATTGGTGATCTCAGTGATGTTATGCAATTTTACTAAAGTTCGCTTCTCTGCTCCTATTTTCAGCTCCTTTATCAACATCGCTCCTCTATCAACTATTAAAGATTTGAGCTCTCTTCTCTGTATGGCATCTTTATTAGTCTGAGATTTGATAAATTATGAAATAGCATTTGCCCTTAATTATAAAATAGCTTTTTCCCTGGTGTAATTGGATCTGTAAGATTGCGTCATTTACAATGGAGACTGCCTTAAGCTAGGGCTTCAACATATAGTAAAAACACCTACTAATGATGATTGGAATGGATGTGAATAACTAGATAAGTAATGACACCTTCAATTTTTTCTGTAGCAAAGACTCGTGCGGGGAGAATACAGATTACACAACTTACTCGAACCAACTCCAAGAATAAGTTATTTTAACTCTTCAATAAAATATACTCTTTGTATTTCTTCGTTCTACCCTTAAAAAGAAAATGAAATAATTACAATTGAGAGTGGATTCTAAAAACAACGAGACAACAACCAGCAGCTAATCTAATGAATGATTGGTATATGGAAGGACAACAAAGTACATGCTGTCTCACAAATCCTAAACCCGTTAATTAATAAGTACCTAATAAAATACTTTCTCGTTTAAGTCTGAATCTCAGGCATTGCTGAGACATCTATGATCATTGTCAAATTATTTTGCATCCAGACATCCAGTAAAGATAATATCCTCGTTCTAGGCAGCATTCCAACATGGTACAACAAAATAAAGATGAGATACAAGTGACCACATTTCATGAGCAGGCAGGTGAAAATAGACGCAAATGCAAAAAACTTGAAGATGAGACAAGGTAAGCATGAGCCATAAGCCCATACGTAGACGTGGAAAACAGGTCAGTCATATTTGGTATTGTTCCGGTTGTATTTCGGTGATGAGAGTCATACGGTTTGGGTTGGGTCATATATCAGGTTTGCTGTTAGTTACTTTACAGGGAATATATCATTTTTTTCGTCATTGATTTCCGAATCGGATTAGGTCAGGTCAGAATCAGGTTATCACAGTACAGTTTCGGTCAGACGGGTAAATATTACGAGCCAACCAATTTGCCAATTTGCAACGCGGAGTATGTGACAGTGACACTGGTCTAGCCACAACTCATAAGCTGACATTCTTAGCGTTAAGTATCAAAGCAAATGTCAAAAATGTATGTATGATTCACATAAATGTAAAGATGATATCCACTTACGAATTGTGGTAAATAATATATCTAAACAGTAATGACATATAGACATTGACATTGTGCAGTAGAGATTTGTGTTATAAACGTAGAGCAAGTCAATAGAAGCACAAGCAGTGAAACATGCAAGCTCAAATCCATGCTTTCTGTTAAGTTCATTGAGCCATCTGCCAATGTTATCAAATATTTGGCATCTACTGATATCAAACACCAAAAGATCCCCAACTGCACCTATGTCGTATGCTGATGTAACTGCTCTGAACTGCTGCTGACCAGCGGTGTCCCAGATATCTGCTTTAATTATCTCCATCTTCTGTGTTTGAAACTCCTCTAGCAAATAGTTAGATTTCCGACAGCAGAATCGCCAACAAGTTCTATCTTAAAGAGATAGTCCTCAGCTGCTTGTTCCACTTCTGAATAAAATGCCATCTTCCACGCTTGAGAATCAAGTCATCTTTAGACATTCATACCATCCACTTTCGAGTCTTAAATCATATCAAGAGCTGAGTACCAGAATATAACTGCATCTTCCCTAGTGCAGTAATATAAAACGCAGAGAGCACGTGAAAACACCACCAAAAAGTTCGAGAGCAGGCAATAAACATCGTAAATATAAGGTTCTTACCAGAACGTACAAGCAAACCTCCTACCAAATCAACCATTGGGACACGGGTGTGAGCGCCACATATGGGGTACAAAGTTATTTGTTTTCAGTAAGATGCAAGTAAAAGCTAGGAGACCTTCTCCCAAGGGAAACCAGGTCTGGGTCCAAGTGTCTAGGTCAACAAAATCTGACATGGGGACCTGTCTTTGAATTCGAACATGGGTGCAGGAACACAGCATTTTTGAAGCATGTTCCAGACACTAAAAGACTTTTGTCTGTCTCTTCACAATAAAAATACATTCTCACACTCTTTTCTGACAAAAATTACATTTTACGTTTACTTATTTGCTACTAGTTCTTAGTATCTCAAGCCCAACATTGAACACGCATCACACAACTATATTATTGTTTGTCCCTACAATATGTTACAAAGATACTTGAGGCGTCGAGATGAAAATTGAAGAATCAGGTCAGAAGTTCCATACTCTTGTCCGAGTCGTGTCGGATACAAGTACGTAAGATGAATAGAAGAGTCAAAGTAGCATCGGCAATAGCTAAGCTGCAGCACAAAGAAAATGATTACAAACTATTCAATGTCCAGTTTGTCCACAGACCACACTAAAATGTCCACACTAGAAGCCAAACAAGAATACAAAGGGACCATGATTTACGCTCACTTCTGATGACCTTATGGAAATTGCAAGCACCTCAAGATTGAATTTAGTGAGCATAAAATTGGAAGAATCACTTGGAATCTCATACCATTAATTGTAATAGCAAGTTGAGCCGATAACAGAAGGGTAGGAATGGTTACATTCCCACACTTGTCCGGGATAGCTAGGTTTAGCCATTGGCGGAGCTCCTGCTACTTTATTTTCCGACAGCTATAGGACAAGTGCCAGAGACGCAAGCATCATATGCATAGTTACCACCAAACTTCCCTGCACCATGTTGCGTGTTAGTGTCTTCTTGTATAAAGAACACAGTTTAGGCTTGAAAGAACTCAAGGGTAAGTATGTTAATGTTACATTAGGAAGTAGCCAAAGCAATAAAGCATACAAAAACATTGAACCTAACTATCAATAATTTTTATAAGATGGTGATAGTTTATCATGATGCCACTAATTCAGCTTCCCTGGCCCACAGCTTGACCAAATTAGACACTTAAAACTAATATATAGGTAAGATATTTCATCAGATAGCTGCAAAACATTAAATTCAATATTGAATAGCAAGAAAATATAAAACCATGACAAAGTTTCAGTCAACGACAAAAAACATTAAGACTTTTCTAATTTCATAGCTTTTAGCTAGTTGTCATATACCATCAGAATCAACGATCTACAGAATTTGGAAGTGTCTTTCTAAGTTGTATCATGGCTGTAGGCACCACCATAGTAGTCCTTTATCATCTCAGAACATTTAGAATAAAAAAGTCATACTTCACAGATCTTATGAGATTAATAGTTTCAATTCAACTAAAAAAATAAGTCTACATAAAAGCTGAACAAAGTTTTAGCATCCAATATTGACAGTTGATATGAACTGTTCAGGATTCAATCATCATCTAAAACATAGTTCTATCCTCCAGAGAGCGCAATAGAAACTCTTGGTCAGAGAACAGGCGAAGGGATGGATCATGTTCAACCAGTTCAGACCTTTTTATTTGATTAATGTTGGTACAGATTCCAGTGCAACCCACCCCTTCTAGAAAATAAAATAGATCCACTAAAAACCAGGGCAACAATCAAAAAATTATCAGAATGTTAAGAAAAAAGACATTATGGAAACAAACAAAACAATATTGTGTAAGCCAAGCTAGCGTATCTCAAGGAGCTCTATCAAAAGGTCGTGTATCATTGTAACAAGTATCCCAAACAGCCTCCAATGCATCCTTTGCAGCTGTTTCAGAACAATAAGGATTGGCCATCACTGATTTGATCACCCTTCTCTTCACACAATCTTGCTCATGACCTCGGAGCTTCATATAGCCACGCAACAGCTCTCGTTTGAAGTGACAATCACCACTCAAGTGCCCAGCACGAATTTCACTACAAGCATGATGAGCACAATTAGCCCAATTCAAGTTTTTTGCCGTACAATCATCATAAGCATGAATGAGCTCATGGATCAAAACTTGGTCGACCTCATCTTGCAAGTTCATATGATTGCTACATACTATTATCCCTCCACCGCGAGTGTAACCACCAGCAACTTTCTGATGGCAATTAACAGCTTTTATGAAGTTATCTCCTATGGTACACCCAGAATTTTCTAAATTCTCCATCAGAAATTTCACCATGGGAGATCGCAAGCTTTTTTGGATCATGTTTTGGCACTCATTCACAGTTACACCATCACCATTCACAACTGTTGTATTTGTCACCCCTTTTGCATCATCCCCATTTCCTTCCATTAAGGCTTTCCCACCTGCTTGAACTAAATAAACACACATTAAATATATTTTTATCCTGACAAAAACACAAATATTATCCTTCTTTGGCCTGGGAGGAAGGGCGACAGACATGTAAAGCATCCACAATTGAACAAAGTGTTTATGCAAGATGGTAAAAGAGATGTATAACGAAGAATCCCGTGTATAGCATGAGCAGAATATATAATGTGCTAGTACCCGTCAACAATCGCAGACCAAACTTCCAACAATCAATCAACCAAGTCTACAATAATTCTATTAAAGATGGGTCTTTCCCCCTCTTATTCAAGTATTGGCCTAGATCTCTAGTTTGTAAACAAGTAGAGAGCAATACCTTTTCTTTTGTCACAGGCTCACAGCAACAGAAGGGGAATATTGACAGCTAAATATATCAGTATTCAGTAGTCTAAACAGGCCAACTCAAATGAATGATATGGCATGTCATCAAGCCAAATCCTCTCCTCTAACACAGAAGGCTGAAATCTAAATATAGTATCAGCCAAATTCTCCTCCCTCTCAGCAAAAGATGACGCACAAAAATAAAACTTCAACGACCAAGACAATATCTCATTAATAACCAAACCAACAAGAAACTTAGAAACTGAATTATGTAACACTTTGTCAATCAACCAAGCTAAATATCATCACCTCGAGTAAAACACTCGTCTCTTAGATGATAGAACTCCACATCAAAGTATTCCTGATGCTGCATCACAAGTTCCCAACTAAGGCCACAACTTTACCTTCCTTGTCAAGAACAACAAAGAAAATTTAGACCAACTAGAACCCAAATTTAGCTTAGACGCATTCCATTAACCAAGGGCCCCCATAATTCATTTTTTAGACCAGCCAACTAAAAATTATAAATGAAGCTAAATGCATTATGAGCTACCGATGACATATCTATCTTCCTCACCCATCCTATATACCCACTTGCTTCTAGCATTCCAGACAGCCCAAGCTACTTTTAAACTCTCTTTGAAACATCTTCCAACTTAATCTGGTCCACTCAATGCCGCAAAAAAAGAAACTTGTCAATTCAAACCTCCTCACTCATCCCACCACACTTTCAATTTCTTGCAATTGCTGACAATTAACACTTAGATTCACTAATCCCAATTCCATAAATTAACAAATTTCACAAATCACAAATTTATAAATTCACACAATTCACCAATCCATAAATTCACAACTCGAAAATTTATGATTATGTAAATTCACATTTCATAAATCCACAAACCTACAGATCAACATTAGAAATCAAATGCAGATTCACGACAATTTATAGAGTTGGTCGATAGTGCGCACGAGTGTAGGTAGAGGATGGTGCGCACCATCCAAAACGCAGCAACACAAGGCATAAAACGCGGGTTCATTAAACCAAAAACGCACGGAAAGAACAGTTGTTGATCTCCAATGAACACCGACGGAAAGAACATCTGTTCATCTCCAATGAACACCCAAAAACATAAAACCCATTTTTTGAATTCATTTCTTTCATTTTCCAACACAAATTTTCAGAGACTTTCTCTCTCTTCTCCCCAAATCCTCTAACATCTCTCTAACTCCTCTCATCAAACTCTTCAAATTCTTCATTTTTTTGCATAATTTTCGTACATGAAGATGAACACAACAAGATGCAAAGCGAAATCGACAACATAAGGTATTAGATCTATGCATTTGATAAGAAAATAGATTTTTTTTTTACATTTTGCACTTTCATTTCTTATTTTTTTCCCTCTTTTCTAGTGAAAATCTTGATAGTGGTTTGTGAAAAAATGAAAACAGCCTTGCAATTGATATCCAAATGAACAAAGGAGAGAGCCCTATGAACAAAGGAGATGAACGAGTTCAACATCTAGAAAAAACCACGTAATGTTCATTGTACTGTAAATATATGTTCGTTGTATAATTACAATGTATTCATTGAATTTGTGTTGATCATATATTTATTATATTTAGCCATATGTTTGTTATGTGTTTGTTCAGATGTTAGATACAGTTGTTTATATGTTCATTGTGTGTTTGACACATATTATGTAATGAATCAACCTGGGATCGGGGAAAGGAACGATAAAGTGGAGACCTTTAAAGGAAAAGTAAAGAGAAAACTCAATTGTTATATTGCCACTAAATTCCACAGCTTTCGAGGAGCTGGGTTCCTCCCAATGATTACAATCACTCAATAATTTCTCGGATACCTTCTACCGCTTCTCTCCCTCTCTACTTATAGCCTGGCACCTATCGTGCCCTAGATAGATCCCCGTCCAACGGAATTATTCTAGAAAGAAAAGACAAAAAGGACAACTAGGCGATGTAATACTAAGGACAAATTTGCCAATCATTGCCGCGCCTCGCCACTAGAACCTTCTAGAACTCTCTCTTCATTTCGGGCGTCTCGCATACACAAACCCGAGAGGTGGTTTAGGCGCGTTCATTACATTACCCGCCACCCAAAGTTTCACCTTGTCCTCAAGGTGGAATGTGGGAAACCTCTCGCTCTCCATGGTCGCCATATCTTCCCAAGTAGCTTCACTTTTCGGGAAAGCCTTTCCACTTAATGAGAATCTCCGGGGGTTTGTCTTGGCCTCGAGCTGTCATACCGAACACTTAGGAGGGCCTCGGCTCGCTTAGTAGTTCCAGGTCGTGGGAGAGTTGTTACGGTATCTTGCTGGGAGCGTTGTGATGTCCAATGGCGAGGTTTCAATTGAGATACGTGAAACACGGGGTGTATCTTACTCGTGTAGTGGCAGTTTGAGCTTGTAAGCCACTTGCCCAATGCGCTCAATTACCTGGAATGGTCCGTAGAAACGTCTTTGCCCGCTTCTCGAATGGCCTTCTTGCCAATGTTTTTCGTCGATATGGTCGTAATTTCGGATAAACATAGTCCCCCTCTTCAAGTTGCAGCTCCCTTCTCTTCTTATCTCGCCTAAAATTTCATCTTTCGTTGAGCCCTTAGGAGATTCACTCGTAAGTCATCCATGATTGCATCACGCTCCTGCAGATGGTTGTCGAGAGAGTCTACTTGGGTTTGACCCGCGCCCCACTCGAATCAAGGGAGGAGGGTCCCTTCCATACAAAGCCTTGAATGGGGTCATCCGGGTAGAGACATGGGGGGAGGTATTATAACGTATTCGCCCATGGGAGCCAAATAGGCCATTGTTTGGGTTGGCCATTCACAAAGCATCTCAAATAAGTTTCGAGTGACTTGTTAACATTCTCCGATTGTCCATCCGTTTGAGGATGATAGGCTGTACTTCTTTTGAGATCGGTGCCTTGGAGTCGAAACAGCTCCCTCCAAAATACACTCATAAAGATTCTGTCTCGGTCTGAGATAATTGAAGCCGGAAATCCTTGGAGCCTCACAACTTCTTTCATGAATAGTCCCGCAACAGAGGCAGCAGTGAAGGGGTGCTTTAGGCTTAGGAAATGGGCATACTTCGTGAAACGGTCAACCACTACCAGTATGGTGTCTACCCCTTTAGAGGGAGGGAGACCTTCAATGAAGTCCATAGTGATGTCATCCCACACTTGGGTTGGTGGAGGTAGAGGTTGTAAGAGACCGGCTGGGTTTTGATTTGCGGACTTGTTCTGTTGACAAACTTGACACTCCTTCACATATTGGGCTACATTTCTTCGCATCCCGACCCAATACCACTCGGATGCTATACGAAGGTAGGTTTTGAGGTCCCCCGAGTGCCCTCCAATAGGCCCATCGTGATAGAATTTCAGGAGGCTTTGGGCTAAGGCAGATTTTGGGGGCACAACAATCCGGCCCTTATACATGACCAGCCCCTTTTCTTTAGTGAACCATTCCATGTGATGGTCTCCCTTCTCCAGGTCAGCAGCAAGCTGTTGTATGTAAGGGTCTGTTTTGAGCTGATTTTGCACTTCCTCCAAACTAGGCCCACTGGTGGATATGAGCAACTTCAATTCTGCCTGAATCGGGCATTGGCGTGAGAGAGCATCGGCCACCCGGTTGGCTGTACCCGGCTTGTATTGTATCTCAAATTCGAATCCCATCAGTTTACTAACCCAACACTGATATTCCGCACCCACCTCTCTTTGTTCCATAATGAACTTCAAGCTCTTTTGATCTGTCCTTATCACAAACCGGCGGCCTAAAAGATAATGTCGCCACTTTTGGACGGCGAGCACGATAGCCATGAGTTCCTTTTCGTAGATTGACTTGAGGCGACCCCGGGGCCCTAACACGTGGCTATAGAAAGCTATGGGTCTGAAATTTTCCATAAGTACCGCCCCCAGACCAAATCCCGACGCATCAGCCTCGATCACAAACTGTTGGGAGAAATCGGGCATAGCTAGAACTGGGGCAGCCACCATGGCTTCTTTCAATTTCTCGAAGGCCTGAGTGGCCTCTTCTGTCCATGCAAAACTATCCTTCCTCAACTGGTCAGTTAAGGGGGATGCAATTCTGGCATAATTTGCCACAAACTTCCGGTAGTATCCGGTTAGCCCAAGGAATCCGCGCAATTCCCGAATGTTCTTAGGGAGGGCCCAATCCACCATAGCCCTTACCTTTTCTGGGTCTGCTGCCACCCCATGGGCTGATATGACGTGGCCCAAGTAAGCCACCTGTGGTCTGCCAAACTCACATTTGCCCAGGTTGGCGTATAATTGGTGTTCGGCCAAAGTGTGAAGAACTTGAGCTAGGTGGTGGGCATGGGACTCCTCATCGGGGCTATAAACCAATATGTCGTCAAAAACACCAGCACAAACTTTCTAAGAAAAGGTCGGAACACTTGGTTCATGAGGGATTGGAACGTGGCCGGTGCGTTGGTTAGGCCGAAAGGCATTACTAAGAACCTAAGTAGCACCGATACGGGTACGGGGACGGATACGGGTACGGGTACGGGGACAGAAAACGACAAAATTAAAATTTCCGAAAACGGGTACGGCTTGGATTCGGCAAAAAAAAAAAAAATGTAATACATTTTAATGAAAAATATTAGGTTAATTTTTCTTACATAAACCTCTATTTAGTTTTGTATAAAAGTATTAAAAGACATACATATAAAAATATAGTTGACCAATAAAAGTACAAAGGGTTATAAATAATTTGATTAAAAAAACAAAAAGAAGAAGAACATAAGCAGCAGAGAAAGACAACGTGGGGCAAAGAGTCAAAGACTACAACTTCATTTTTTTTTGCAAAAATAAGTTTGACAGCTGTATAACACCACACCACTATGACTGATGACTCTCTCTCTTGTCACTTTCACGTGCCATCTTTATTAATTTTAACCTCTCCCCTTTCCCACGCTCAAGTAAAAAGTAAAATGTACCAAACTTTTAGCGACGTAAGAAAAAAGTGCGAGAGAATATCTACTGCTTTCCGGCAAGGCTGGTGGCCGGTGAAGAGGCGTAACTAATTGAGTAAAAAGAGACGAAGGAGAGAAGCCGGAGTGCCGGATTGACCTGCTGAAGATGCGAAGGAGAGACGTCGGAGGACGCCAAGGGAAGTGCCGGAGTTTCTCACTTATGAAGGTCGAGGGTTAGGAGAGAGAATTTGCAAGATTTTTCTTTTTCCCCCTTTATATTTTCATTAAAGTGACTGGATACGCATCCTAAGCTCCAAAAACGTACCCAGCCCGTACCCAAGTGCAGACCACCCGTACCCATTTCTTGCCGCCGTACCCACCTGCCCGGAATCGTTTTGGGTACGAATCCCAGGCGAATCCGTCCCGTACCCGTACCGTACCCGTACCCGGTACGGGAAACGGCCCCTGGGAAGCGTACCTGTGCTTCATAGCTAAGAACTCGTAGTGCCCTTCATGAGTGTAACAACCCTGAATTTCCAATACTTCTAAAACAACTTATAATAAATCCAAAGATGCTACGCCGCGATAATTAATAATAATAACCGCAAGGCTAAATGTTCTACTATAAATAATAAACAATAAATCCTAAATAATTATTACAGACCAACTAGCTAGGAAGTAAATAATTATTACAAACCAGAATGTAAATTCTAAAGTCAAACAAATAACAGCGGAAGTCTTATTAATATTTATTAAGCTAAAATATATCCAACGCACTCTTTACCCAACCAAAAGCTAACTATATTCAGGTACCTGCACATTAAACACTGTAGTATCAGCCAAAGGCTGAGCAAGATTTCATACTATAATAAAACAAAACTATTCAATGTGCAGGTAAGATATATAGGAATATCTTACAAATTCATTTAAAAGTTGTACAAATTATATATATAATGTATTAACTTTCAAATAACCTCAAATACAATCTTTCTTTCTTTCTGAACTATTCTATAAAACTTTCAAATATAACTTTTCGTAATCTGTGAGTAGGAAGTAATAAAAATCCAATGAGCTAGCTAGGCTCACTAAATAAGGTAAACACCAAAGTCCCTAGTATGCATACCCCTAACTTGATAACGTACCAAGAAGGAAGACGAATGGCAAGAGTATTGATCAATATACTCCCAACTACTAAAATATATTGTTGAGACACTGTTAACTCAACATACTCCCATACTCGAGGAATACCGCTTACCGGCAACCCCACAATTTAGTTAAACTTGATAACCATGAGGAACTTCCTCCTTTTAATATAAATCTCATAAATAATCTTATAAACTCTTTCAATATAAATATCGAGAACCATTTAAATCTCAACGTATAAACTTCATAAAACAATCTCATTGTTAAAATAAATATCTAAACAATGTGAAAACAATTCTGAACTCATCTGTACAAGCAAAGTAAGAAATCTTACCTTATCAGCAATCACAATTAATGGATCTCAATCTCAAGTCAAAAAGGTTCCTCTACGAACCCACAATCTACAATATAATAATAGTATAATATAAGTCACTTGACTATACTTCACATAATTCCCATACAAATAACCTAACCGAGTTAATAAGCGTTAATTGAAAAGTAAATCAAACTAGTTGAATCATGCCATGAAACCACAACATGCCATGATTTGCACAGTACACATTATCATCATGATTAGCACACCGTTAATAAACCAAGCTAAGCCTACTATGTTTGTTTTGTAATGAAACCATAAAGTCAACTCATTATTAAATCCAACTAAGTTGCTACTGTGTTTGAGTTGTAATTACAACGTACTACAACCTCAAGTAGTATAGCTAGAAACTACTACTTAATAACAATTACCACACTATGAATAACTGCATAGTACGTCATCCAGTTTATCTAATATGTGACCACAACAATGGCACATAGCAGTAAATTGCAACACTAATCCCAAAACAACCCACTTATATAACCACTACAACAACACACCACAGCAATAACGACGAAGGTATAATAACACAATACTTGATTAGAATTTATATACTACAATAATCTCAATTGTAATTCAACTAATAACTCAAACTAAGAAACTAATCAATCATAAATCAGATATAATAGAATTCAAAATAAATTCCAAAAGTAATAATTTTGCGACCCAAACCCGAAAATATGTATAACTAAAACCAACTAAACATCGAACATGAATCAATTTACACTAATTTCAAACACTCAAAATTTCCCCAATTCAATTTATTCGGGAACCCTAATTTACAAAAAACCCCAAATTTAGATAATCAACCAAAATAAGAAATTAAAATTTAAGATCATAACATACTTGAGTAGGGGAAGAATGAGGGTGAAATTACACTATAAAAGGACCCAAAACTGATCTTTGATCCGATTCTCGACCCGAAACAGCAAAGCCAAAACTCGATTCTCCCTCTTCAAAATACCCCCAAAATCAAGATATGATAAAGATAAATGGACAGAGTTGATGTTTGATGGTGGTAAATAATAAAAATTGTAGCTTCAATGGAGGTATTTGGTTGGAGCAAAAGGTTGAAGAAGAAAGAAAAGAAAGGTAGAGTAAAGGGATTGAAAACGTGGGTTTTGGTGTTTGGGAACTAGGAGCAGTACAACTCCCTACTTTCTTTTTTTTTTTTTTTTTTTTTTCTAATTTCCTCTCTCCTTATAATACTAACAACTAGGTATTGGGTTCTAACTTAACCTAGTAAATTTAGGAGCTTATTTTTGACCACTTATAGAGTAAAGTCAAAGCTAATAAAAAAAATATTTTTAAATAAAAGAAATCTGAAATTATTTTCATTAAATAATTTAATACAAATAGTTACTAATTGGGTATAAAAATTACGGAGTGTTACAATCTACCCCCCTTAAAATAAGTTTCGTCCCGAAACTTAAAGTATTACACAAATGATCAAACTAATACTCTTGTTTCTAAAAACAGATCATTAAGTCTATAGGTCAGCCAACTACTATCACTTGAAATATAACCTCAAATTGCATTTCACATTTCTTATAGATAAATTTAACACATAAAAATAAATCATAAACTCTCTACTATCATATGAATGTTCATACTATAACAAGCAGTCATGAAACACATTAAAGCTTTATTAGAAAACTTTCAATCACACTTGTTATCATAACACTAACGCATGAAATTAGCATGAATTCTACCCCCCTTAAAAAGGGAGTTACGTCCTCGTAACTAAAAAAAATTTACCTGGGTGAAGAGATGGGGATATTTAAGACGCATAGCATCCTCAGCCTCCCAAGTAGACTCCTCTGAGTTGTGGTTTGACCACAACACCTTCACGATCTTTGTCTCCCCTTTGCGAGTCTTTCGGACTTTGTGATCTAGAATCTGAACTGGAAACTCCTCATAAGACATGTTATCATCTAACTGGAGAAACTCTGGCTGTAGCACATGCGAAGGGTCACTAATGTATCGCCGTAACTGAGAAACATGGAACACGTTATGCGCACGATCAACGCCTGGCGGCAACGCCAATCTGTAAGCCACCTCTCCTATTCTCTCTAGAATCTCATACGGGCCAATGAACTTAGGGCTCAACTTGCCCTTCTTCCCAAATCTCATCACTCCTTTCATAGGAGAAACTCTAAGCAGTACCTTTTCTCCCACCTGAAACTCCTCATGGCGACGATGCTTATCACCATAGCTCTTCTGTCTATCTTGTGCCGCCTTCATTTTCTTTGGATGAGCTTTACCGCTCAACGAGTCTCTTGAATCATCTCTCGGACCAATCACAACAGACTCGCCTATATCACTCCAACACAAAGGAGTACGACAACGCCGACCATACAAGGCTTCAAATGGTGCCATCTCGAATGGTAGAATGGTAGGTTGTTATTATATGAGAACTCTATCAAATCAAGCTTATCCTCCCAAGAGCCCCGAAACTCTAAGGCACAAGCCCTCAACATATCCTCCAATGTTTGAATAGTGCGCTCCGTCGGCCATCTCGTAGCGGGATGAAAAGTGTGTACTCATCTTCAATTTCGTCCCCAAAGCTTCCCGAAGCTTCGCCAAAAGTTAGACAAGAATCTGCGATCCCTATCTCGAAACAATATCACTCGGAACACCATGAAGTCTAATCACGTGCTCTCTATAAGCGGTAGCTAATCGTTCATGCTTCCAAGTATCCTTCATGGGAACAAAATGAGCGAGACTTGGTAAGACGATCCACGATAACCCAAATCATATTATTCCCCTTTGGTGTTCTTGGAAGTCCACAAACAAAATCCATTGAGATCGAGTCCCATTTCCATGCAGGAACCTCTAAAGGCTGAATCATCCCCTGAGGCCTCTTGTGCTCACTCTTGACCTTCGACAAGTCAAGCATCTCGATACATACTTAGCAACATCGGTCTTCATATGCGGCCACCAAAAAGTCTCGCTTTAGATCCTTGTACATCTTATCCCCTCCGGGATGAACCGAATCTTTGCGATGAATGAGCTTCTTCTAGGATCTTTTCCTTGAACTCGGGAACATTAGGAACACACCATCTCCCCTTAAATCTCACGCTACCATCCTCAACCATTGTGAAATTGTGAGGCTCATTAGCTTGCTTGTCCTTTAAGAACTTATCCGTACTTGTGCTTTTTGATCTCATCATACAAAGTGGACTGAATCATAAGAGAGTTAAGTTGAGCTCCCAATTGCACCATCTCTACATCAAGATTCTGAAACTCCTCTCGAAGACGATTCCTCGAACGCATGGTTTGCAAACAGGTGAGAGGATTTCCTACTAAGTGCATCTCGCAACAACATTGGCCTTACCCTCATGGTACTTGAATCTCCATATCATAATCCTTGATCGGCTCTAACCATCTCCTTTGCCTCATGTTCGGCTTCTCTCGAGTGAAGATGTATTTCGGACTCTTGTGGTCCGAAAATATCTTGAATGATGTGCAGCGGATAATGACGCCGGATCTTAAGTGCAAAAACAACCGCCAACTCTAGATCATGCGTCGGATAATTCAACTCATGGTTCTTGGTTTGCCTAGAAGCGTAAGCAACAACCTTTCTATCCCGCATAAGCACACAACCAAGACCATTCTTGAAGCATCCGTGAACACTTCGTACTCGAGGTTTCCATCGGGTAAAGTCAACACGGGAGCCGTGGTGAGACGCTCCTTCAAAATCTGGAATGCCTTCTCACAATCATCATCCCAACGATACTTAGTATCCTTCCTCATCAATGCAGTCAACGGTCGAGCTATTTTCGAGAAGTCCTTCACAAACCTCCTATAATAACCCGCCAAGCCAAGGAAACTGCGAATCTCGGTCACACTCTTTGGAGTAGGCCATTCACAAAACTGACTTGGATCTTTCTTTGGATCAACCGAGACGCCCTCTCTAGAAATGATATGACCAAGAAAAGCAACTTTCTTCGACCGGAATTCACACTTGGAGAACTTAGCATACAACTTATTCTCCCTCAGGACCTGCAAAATAGTGCGAAGATGCTCTTCATGCTCACTTGCATCCTTTGAATAAATTAGTATATCATCTATGAACACCACCACAAACTTATCCAGGTACGGCCTGAAGACTCTATTCATCAAGTCCATGAACACAGCTGGAGCATTAGTCAACCCAAAGGGCATAACCGTAAACTCATAGTGCCCATAGCGAGTTCTGAAAGCCGTCTTAGGAATATCATTCTCTGCAATACGGAGTTGATGGTATCCAGATCTCAGATCAATCTTAGAGAAAACTCCAGCTCCCACCAACTGATCGAACAAATCATCTATTCTTGGCAACGGGTACTTGTTTTTCATCGTAACATTGTTGAGCTCTACGTAATCAATACACAAGACGGAGACTCCCATCCTTCTTTTTCACAAACAAAACAGAGCACCCCATGGAGATACACTAGGTCGAATGTACCCCTTATCAAGCAACTCTTCTAACTGAGCCTTAAGCTCTTTCATTTCAGCAGGTGCCATTCTGTAAGGAGGCTTAGAAATAGGTCCAGTTCCAGGCATCAAGTCAACACTGAACTCAACGTCACGTCTCGGAGGCATGCCGGGAATATCATCAGGAAAGACATCTACAAACTCATTAGCAATTCTAACATCTTCAACACGTGGCTCTTCCTTACTAGTGTCGTGAACATGGCACAAGTACATAGGACATCCCTTCCTCAAGTAGGATTTCAGAGTCAAAGCAGAAATGATTTTCAAAGAAGACCCTCTATAAAACTCATGGACTCCACTAGGACCAACTACAGACACCTTTTGTTTCTCACAATCTATCTTGGCTTTATGCTTACTAAGCCAATCCATCCCTAGAATTACATCAAAATCATGCAAAGGAAAAGCTATCAAATCAGCTACTAGGGTAGTACTACCACACATAATAGGGACATCTGGATACAAATTATTACAAGTTATGATCACACCAGAAGGAGTAGAGATGTCTACATCACAAGTTCTAGAGTTCTCTAACCCTAACTTCTTCACAAGAGGTTCAGACACAAAAGAATGAGAAGCACCAGAATCAAATAGCACATAAACAGACATCGAATGAATAGAAAAAGTACCGGTGACCACGTTGCCTTTGGTGTTTGCCTCAGTCTGGTTCATCACATAAACCTGCCCAGTGTTCCTCCTCACATCACCTCTGTGTGCCTCGAGTAGCATTAGCGGTCCCTCCATTGCGATTAGGTGCGGCATTCCCTGGAGTATAAGGAGCGGGACGACCGTTGTTTCCATTTCGGGGTCTCTTATGCGCTTGTGCCCCATTCCTCGAACTCATCTCGGGCTCGAAGTTCCTAGATCTTGGGTTAGTAAAGCATTCATAAGCACGATGCCCCTTCCTCCCCACGGTGATTACACTCCACCAAATTACCATCACAATCCTTGCCGGGGTGGTTCTCACTACAACGTTTGCAGTAGAAAATCCGATCAGTCCTCTCGGTTCGAACTTGGGGGTCGCTACGGGAAGGAGTGGAATTCGATTGTCCTTAGAATACTCGCGACTCGAACCTCCCTTATTGTAATTACCACCGAGAATCACGGTTCCCAAAATTTCGGTTTTTAGTGAAACCCCCTCTACCTTTGTTGTAACCAAGTGGAACCGAGATGTATCACCCTTTTCGTCGCCCGAGTAGACCTGCTGGAGTGGATTTCAACTTCTTTGCAGCTTGCCTCTTCTCCTCAATCCTCTCAGCATTACAAGCACGAGTGTACACCTCCTTCACTGTAGTATACTCACCAGCTCCCATCCTAGAATGAAGATCGGGGTCTAACTTCTCCTCAAATTTCACCGCTCTCTCCTGCTCATCAGGAACTAACCCCTTAGCAAAACGAGCCAACTCCTGAAATTTCACATAGAACTCGTGAACGGTCATATCTCCCTGCACGAGATCATTAAACTCCGTCCTCTTCCTCTTCCTCATATGGGCTGGAAAGAACTCATCACGGATCGCCTTCTTGAACTCACTCCAACCAAACTCTCTCTCCTCCATGAGCTCTTCTCCTTCCTCATCCACGGTAACCTTAGTAGTCAAATCAAATTTGTTGTGAGTCCACCAAATATCAGCATCCTCGACCAGATAATAGGCAGCAGCATCAACCTTCATCTCATCAGGGACTTGGAGAGTGGTAAAGATTTTGTCAAATTCTCTAATCCAGTTCTCCATCTTGGTAGGGTCACCCTTACCATCAAAAGAAGAAGGTTTCTTCTGATCAATTGCTTTAGAAATTATGGCAGTTTTGGAAGTAACATTGCCAGCAACAGGAGTAACAGGAGTATTAAGGGCAACAGCTTGGGCCTCAGCAAATTTCTCCATAGCATCAGTTAAGGCTCGAGTGGATTGAGCTATCTCACGCATCATACGATTCGAACTTGAGTTTCGAGCACGCACGTGTCTACGCATCATCTTAAAAGCACAATAAAAACAAAGATAAACCAAAAATGATTCACCCTTACCAAATAATAAATAAAATTCAAGAACTCACATAGTTTATAATTTTACTAGTTTCTAAACTCCAATAAATCAAGCAACCAAATGAAATGTAAAGTATATATCATCAACACATAATAATAATATAATTCCTTCTCTTCCCATATCACTTCCTCACAACGGCTTTTCAATTTTAATAATTTATTTACCAATTCTTGTTTAAGGTCATCTTAAAGAAGTCTTAGTAACCTAAAGCTCTGAATACCAACTGTAACAACCCTGAATTTCCAATACTTCTAAAACAACTTATAATAAATCCAAAGATGCTACGCCGCGATAATTAATAATAATAACCGCAAGGCTAAATGTTCTACTATAAATAATAAACAATAAATCCTAAATAATTATTACAGACCAACTAGCTAGGAAGTAAATAATTATTACAAACCAGAATGTAAATTCTAAAGTCAAACAAATAACAGCGGAAGTCTTATTAATATTTATTAAGCTAAAATATATCCAACGCACTCTTTACCCAACCAAAAGCTAACTATCTTCAGTGTACTCGCACATTAAACATCAGTAGTATCGGCCAAAGGCCGAGCAAGATTTCATACTATAATAAAACAAAACTATTCAATGTGCAGGTAAGATATATAGGAATATCTTACAAATTCATTTAAAAGTTGTACAAATTATATATATAATGTATTAACTTTCAAATAACCTCAAATACAATCTTTCTTTCTTTCTGAACTATTCTATAAAACTTTCAAATATAACTTTTCGTAATCTGTGAGTAGGAAGTAATAAAAATCCAATGAGCTAGCTAGGCTCACTAAATAAGGTAAACACCAAAGTCCCTAGTATGCATACCCCTAACTTGATAACGTACCAAGAAGGAAGACGAATGGCAAGAGTATTGATCAATATACTCCCAACTACTAAAATATATTGTTGAGACACTGTTAACTCAACATACTCCCATACTCGAGGAATACCGCTTACCGGCAACCCCACAATTTAGTTAAACTTGATAACCATGAGGAACTTCCTCCTTTTAATATAAATCTCATAAATAATCTTATAAACTCTTTCAATATAAATATCGAGAACCATTTAAATCTCAACGTATAAACTTCATAAAACAATCTCATTGTTAAAATAAATATCTAAACAATGTGAAAACAATTCTGAACTCATCTGTACAAGCAAAGTAAGAAATCTTACCTTATCAGCAATCACAATTAATGGATCTCAATCTCAAGTCAAAAAGGTTCCTCTACGAACCCACAATCTACAATATAATAATAGTATAATATAAGTCACTTGACTATACTTCACATAATTCCCATACAAATAACCTAACCGAGTTAATAAGCGTTAATTGAAAAGTAAATCAAACTAGTTGAATCATGCCATGAAACCACAACATGCCATGATTTGCACAAGTACACATTATCATCATGATTAGCACACCGTTAATAAACCAAGCTAAGCCTACTATGTTTGTTTTGTAATGAAACCATAAAGTCAACTCATTATTAAATCCAACTAAGTTGCTACTGTGTTTGAGTTGTAATTACAACGTACTACAACCTCAAGTAGTATAGCTAGAAACTACTACTTAATAACAATTACCACACTATGAATAACTGCATAGTACGTCATCCAGTTTATCTAATATGTGACCACAACAATGGCACATAGCAGTAAATTGCAACACTAATCCCAAAACAACCCACTTATATAACCACTACAACAACACACCACAGCAATAACGACGAAGGTATAATAACACAATACTTGATTAGAATTTATATACTACAATAATCTCAATTGTAATTCAACTAATAACTCAAACTAAGAAACTAATCAATCATAAATCAGATATAATAGAATTCAAAATAAATTCCAAAAGTAATAATTTTGCGACCCAAACCCGAAAATATGTATAACTAAAACCAACTAAACATCGAACATGAATCAATTTACACTAATTTCAAACACTCAAAATTTCCCCAATTCAATTTATTCAGGAACCCTAATTTACAAAAACCCCAAATTTAGATAATCAACCAAAATAAGAAATTAAAATTTAAGATCATAACATACTTGAGTAGGGGAAGAATGAGGGTGAAATTACACTATAAAAGGACCCAAAACTGATCTTTGATCCGATTCTCGACCCGAAACAGCAAAGCCAAAACTCGATTCTCCCTCTTCAAAATACCCCCAAAATCAAGATATGATAAAGATAAATGGACAGAGTTGATGTTTGATGGTGGTAAATAATAAAAATTGTAGCTTCAATGGAGGTATTTGGTTGGAGCAAAAGGTTGAAGAAGAAAGAAAAGAAAGGTAGAGTAAAGGGATTGAAAACGTGGGTTTTGGTGTTTGGGAACTAGGAGCAGTACAACTCCCTACTTTTTTTTTTTTTTTTTTTTTTTTCTAATTTCCTCTCTCCTTATAATACTAACAACTAGGTATTGGGTTCTAACTTAACCTAGTAAATTTAGGAGCTTATTTTTGACCACTTATAGAGTAAAGTCAAAGCTAATAAAAAAAATATTTTTAAATAAAAGAAATCTGAAATTATTTTCATTAAATAATTTAATACAAATAGTTACTAATTGGGTATAAAAATTACGGAGTGTTACAATGAGTGCGAAAGGCGGTTTTGTGCACATCCTCCCTCCTTACTCGTATTTGGTGATAGCCGGATTTCAAATCCAATTTAGAGAAAATCACCGAGCCATACAACTCATCAAGTAACTCATCTATTACCGGAATCGGGTATTTATCGGGTACGGTTTCTTTGTTTAAGGCTCGGTAATCGACGCAAAAGCGCCGAGACCCATCTTTTTTTTCACAAGGAGAACCGGGCTTGAGAAAGGGCTTGTTGATGGCTGAATGATACCGGCGGTAAGCATGTCTCCCGCCAATTTCTCGATTTCATCCTTCTGCACTTGTGGGTATCGAAAAGGCCTCACTGAGATTGGGTTACTCCCCTCCTTCAATAGTATGTTGTGCTCTTTTCCTCTGGTTGGGGGAAGGCCTGCGGGCATAATTAAAACATGCTGGTAGGAGTGAATGAGTGGCTGTAGGCTGCTGGGTATGGTGGCGTGTTTGTCACACTCCCTTTCCATCCCCCCTTCTTCCTCCATCTGGTTCATCTCTACCAATACCCCTTGCCCCTCTGCTCTCAAGGCTCGAAACATGGCCTTCAAGGAGACACGGGTTCGGTCCAAGGAGGGATCACCCTGCAAAGTTACCTCCTTGGTTCCCAGCTTGAATTTCATCACCTGTGACTTCCAATTGGTAGTCACACTTCCTAACTTTTCGAGCCACAGAAGCCCTAAGATCACATCGGAATTACCAAGTTCTAACGGTAAAAAATCCTCCTGTATTATGAGACCCTGCATTTCAAGTATCACCCCCTTGCACTCCCCTTTTCCATGTACAGTAGCACCGGTGCCCAAAGAGACACCAAAATTAATGTTTCTTTCCATGGAGAGCCCCAATTTCTCGACGGCTCGAATGGAAATAAAGTTATGGGTGGCCCCCGGGTCCACCATAACTACCACCTCGTTCCCGTCAATTAGCCCTACCAACTTCATGGTCCGCGGGTTAGTCAGACCCACAATCGAGTTTAGAGATAACTCAACGGCGGTGATCTCCGCGCTGATCTCGCCTCCGTTCTCCGATTCCACCGCCTCCTCAGGGCCCACATCAGGGCTTTCGGGTAGGTGATTGTTTTTGTGGCTGTGGTTTGGGAAAAGGGTGGTGTATTTTTGGGATAGAGGAGGGTGTTGGTTTTAGTGGGGTTTTGGGTCGTGGTGGATAGGTATGTGTTGTGGGTTTTGGACCCAGATGGCCCGTAAGTGGACCTGGCCCTACTTCCGCAGTTAATCTTCACCTCAGCCTTTAGGGCAAGATGCATGGCTTGGTCAACACTGATTGGGCCCATTAAGTGGACCTCAGCCTTTACATCCTCTCTCAATCCTTTAATGAACTGGCCCATAACAATAGATTCAGGTAAGGAGTCCAAAGGAGCAGCGTATTCTATAAACTTACGTTTATACTCCATCACTGTCCCTTCTTGCTGCAAGGTCAGCCATTGTTCATGGAGGGACCCCTTGTGAGTGGGCCTAAACTACCTGAGCAGCAGCGTTTTCAGCTCCTCCCATCGGTGCACGGGTTTCCGGCGATGCTCCCACTGGTACCAGGCCAACGCGTCATCTTCGAGCGACACCACGGCTGCCTCTAACTTCTCATCCTCTCTTAGTCGGTAAAAATCAAAATACCTCTCTGCTCGGAGGATCCATCCGTCGGGGCCGGTACCATCAAAGAGGGGCATGTCAAGCTTCCTGTATCTCCAGTTCTGCCCTCCTGCTTGTCCACCGTTTGGTGGTGCGACTCTACGCACGAACCCAGGAGGTTCTCGATCCTCTATGTCTTCTTCCCCATTTCTTGGAACTGAGGCCAGCGAGGCAATAACCTCTTCCCTGAACTTTACTTGTTGCTCAGCGAAGGTGTTAGCAAGGAGTGAGATCTCCTTTCGCAAAGTCCTCATGGACTGCTCTTGGTTACCATGGAGGTTGTTCAACCCTTGCCGTAGCGTCTCTTTTATGGCAGCAAGTTCTTGCTCCATGGTTTCAACTCTTTGCGTGGTGGATGGTGGTGCCATTGGGGTTCCCAGGGCTCGGCTCTGATACCAAGTTGTAATGAATCAACCTGGGATCGGGGAAAGGAACAATAAAGTGGAGACCTTTAAAGGAAAAGTAAAGAGAAAACTCAATTGTTATATTGCCACTAAATTCCACAGCTTTCGAGGAGCTTGGTTCCTCCCAATGATTACAATCACTCAATAATTTCTGGATACCTTCTAGTGCTCTCTCCCTCTCTACTTATAGCCTGGCACCTACTGTGCCCTAGATAGATCCCCTGTCCAACGGAATTATTCTAGAAAGAAAAGACAAAAAGGACAACTAGCTGATGTAATACTAAGGACAAATTTGCCAATCATTGCCAGCTCCTGCCACTAGAACCTTCTAGAACTCTCTCTTCATTTCGGGCGTCTCGCATACACAAACCTGAGAGGTGGTTTAGGCGCGTTCATTACATATTAATTGCATTAATAACAAGAATTATGGCATATGTTCATTGTTATGTTAGCATATGTTCACTAAAACACATGTTGATCAGATGTTTATTGCATTTTAGTCATATGTTCATTGTGTGTTTGTTGTATGATTATGTGATGTTTATTGTACTATTTACAACTACAAAGTGCACATTTTTAGGCTGATGTTCATTGTATTACTAGCATGTTCATTTTAGGCACATCTCGTTATATTTGGTCATATATTTATTGTGTGTGGGAGCATGTTCATTGTATTATTAGAATGTGTTAATTGTATATTTGAAAGCTTATGTTCATTGTATTATAAACATGAATAATTTTGTTTGGCAATTTTGAATTTTGTAAAATTCGAAAACATACTGAATTTTGAAATTAGTCGAAAATGTTCAATCCAAAATTGCAATTGTTCATTCAACAGAAAATATGTGTTTATTACACTAAATTTTTTATAAATGTTCATTCCAAAATTCCAAATGTTCAATAAAAAATAGTGTGTGTTCATTATCCAATTTAGTATTAACATGTTCATTTTAGTCACATGTTCGTTATATTTGGTCATATATTTATTGAGTGTGGGAGCATGTTCATTGTATTATTACAATGTGTTAATTGTATGTTTGAAAGCTTATGTTCATTGTATTATAAACTTGAATAATTTTGTTTTAACTCATGCTCTTTCCTTTCTTGTATCAGTTCAATTCAACTAGTTCAGATACATTGTGATGTCGAGATCTCACAAATCAAATCAATCGGAAATGGAAGGAAGCTCAGAAGCAAGAATATTTTTTTAATGAACTCAATAGTGTTTAATTAGCAATAGATGTTCTTTTGTAAGACCTTGGTGTTCATATGAGATATATTGTATTATTTTGGTTATATTTTTACATTTGGGTACATACTACATTTTGAATTAATCATCTTTTGTAATTACTTAGTTTTTGATACCATATAACTATTCAGTTGGGTTATTCATTATAGATAGTATGTTGTTCATTGGGAAATCATATTTGTACATTACAAAGAATCATAATGACAACATAAATATTTATCACAATGAACATATAAGTAATTTGAAAGAACATTTAAAGAACTTGGATGAACAAACTAACATTTGAATCAACAATATGTTAATGAAGTGAGAAATGAACAATAGTAAATTTGAAAAATATTTTGTAATTTGAATTTTGAAAATCAACGGCAATTTTGAATTTTAAAAATTCGAAAATATACTGAATTTTGAAATTAGGCGAAAATGTTCAATCCAAAATTGTAATTGTTCATTCAACAGAAAGAATGTGTTTATCACACTAATTTTTTTATAAATGTTCATTCCAAAATTCCAAATGTTCAATAAAAAATAGCGTGTGTTCATTATACTACAATGTCCATTGGAATAAACCGGATGTTTATTGGTTTACAACACACATAGGGTGAAAAAGTTGAGGAAATAGAAATTGAAGTGGATCCCACAAATGTTCATTCCAAAATTGCAAATGTTCAATGAAAATTAGCGTGTGTTCATAATACTACAATATCTATTGGAATAATCTTGATGTTTATTGGTTTACAACGCACATAGGGTGAAAAATTTGAGGAAAGAGAAATTGAGGTGGGTCCCACAAATGTTCATTGGAAAACTGCAAATGTTCATTGGGACTGTGCGCACCTAGAGGAGGGTACTTCCGTGCGCACCTTCGAATTTTCGCAATTTATACTCCTAACTAAATTCATTTCTGATGGACTAATTTCAGTTCTAGTAAATCAAACCTAATTATACAAAACATATTTCACAACAATTCACCACTTTCAAATCACAAATCAGAACAACTTATTCTCTTAACTTCATTTTTGACGTACTATTTTCAATTTTAATGAACCAAACAATCATTAAATCACAAATATGACTTTAATTTTTTTTTTTTAAAAGCAGAGAACTTTACCGTTTACAGATTTTGGCAGACGGCCAGCAGACGGAGCCGCTGAACTATCGGAGGACAGATGGCAGAGGAGTGAGGGCCGCCAACAGCAGGACAACAAGATTGAAGAGGAGAATTGGACTTAAATCTAGTTTAGGGAGCCGTCAACCGGGGGGGGCGTGAGGCCTGAGGAGAGAGAGACAAAAACTGTAAGTACTCTCACGGCCCATTTGGTTAGTGGTCATAAATGATGGTAATGATAATATAATCTAGTTAATTTGTAAGGTAGTTCTAATATCAAATAGCCATGGTACTAAAATTTTATCAAAAAAATATGATTTTTCCTTATAAATTTTCATTACCATCCAATATCACCTTCCCAAGTGCCAAATTTTCTATTCTAAGTGCCAAGATAGAAACAAAACACCCATTGTTTGAGACTTAAGTAACCATAATAAAAGCAAGCTTAAATCATTCGCCACCAAAACTGTTTAAAGCTTCTTCTTTTCTTATCAATCCCTTAGTTTTCAAGTGTTGTGAAGCCTCTCTATCATATAGCTTACTTGTAAGCACTACATTAAGTAGGTAATACCCAATTGGGATAGCCATGGTACTCATATTAAAGAGCATAGAAAAAAAGTTTGAGGCCAAATATCTCGGATATGGTGGCATTTATCAATGGACATTGATCCCCAAACCAGAATCCGACTATCACTGATGTCGCATAGGCCGAGTTAGGGACCGTGAAGGTGATGAGGAGGTAGCCTACACAAGAGAAGTGAAGGTGACAAGTTGTGATCATGGGCCTTGGACACTTATACTTTGTTAGGACAAAATCGAAGATGAACCCTCGACCCAAGTAGTTCCATAAGCTCACTAAGGAGACAAATGTGGTTATGGCAAGGCTTAGTTAGCCCAACAATCTTCTTATTAGTCCCATATTGTCAATGGCGGTTAGGGATCCGCCTCGACCATAAATGGTAGCTAAGAAGAGAAAAAGCATGTCAATGGTAAAGATGGATTGGAGTATGGTGTAGCCCTCTCCTCTATTTGGTGGGTTGAATATGTTGTTAAGGCAATAAGAATTATTATTGTTATTGTCTTTTCTGTTTTCATTTGAGGGGTTGATTGGTGGTTATTTTGATATGGTTTGGATTATGATCTTATTAATTGAATCATTTTTCACATTTTGATTGTTTTGGTACTCTTGTTTTATGGCTATTATGAGAGGGAGAAAGAGAAATAAAATGACAATGAAGGCACTTCTAGAATAATCCAACCTTTGTGAAGTTGATCATGTTTTTGTATTATGATTATTACCATGAAAAATCATGCTAAGAAGAGTGATATGTAGAGGAGATTGTAGAAGACTTTGACCTCATCCTTTTGTTGTTAGTTTTTTAGGTTTACAATCCTTGGCTCGAACGAAGAGAGTGAAAATCACGATAAGAAGCCAAGCAAATAACAAAATAAGGTTCGCAGACTTATTACCATGAATAGCAAGGTAGAAATTCTTTACACAAGTAACAAACATGCTTATGTTGAGAGTTACATGCTATATAAATGTAGATACACATTTGCGACAAAGCAACTCTCTTCAAACGACTAGTGAAGGCTAGTCAAATCATAGAGTACTAGAAGAAGTTCATTACGACTCCAATAAAGAGAACCACCCAAGGGGACGTGACCTCACTAATGAGGCTAGTTAATATGCCTACAT
The DNA here is from genome assembly GCA_947646795.1 of Beta lomatogona. NCBI lineage: Eukaryota > Viridiplantae > Streptophyta > Magnoliopsida > Caryophyllales > Amaranthaceae > Beta > Beta lomatogona. Next base: position 356,091 of record CANSNZ010000231.1, read on the forward strand.
AGCAACCCAAGTCCTTAGAGTCTAGAGACACTATCCAGATTGACAGTTGCTTGGTCATATCCCAATCATTGATAAATAAGTAATTCACTCCAGCCATTCCCATGATCTGGAGACAGGCAAAGACCATATATGAGCCTGCCTCCTACCTAGGATCACTTGTCACACAAAATCACCCATGTTTCCAATCCTTGATCACCACATCTAAGCACAAAGAAGCCCTTTGATGAGTAAGTAACTAGGTTATGAGGAAAGAAAGTTGGCTATTTCCTTAAGTGTTATAATTAAGGGAGTTTGGATGACATGTATGTATAAAGAAAGAAACATTAGGATACATATAGACTTGACGTACCTATGTGTTGTAAAAATTTGGTACCATCCATTATCTAGCTAATGTCCCATAATCTTGCAACATCAAGACAAAATCCCACATGCATGATTAGGCCTTATATTTCATGCCTACATGGTTACATCTGCTACTATAATGTTGCAAGCTTCTCACAGATGCAAGGAATCCTTATCTTTGTGAAAAGGACCAACAACAAGATGCATCTTTAACGAGTTTTAGTAGGAAAGAGAAAATGCAATATAATACATCTCCCCCGTCTTTATGCCCTAGCAAGGCAGCTGTTTGAGAGCTTCATGCTCATCACAAAGTATGGTGATAAAGATTAGCTCCAATTTCAATGGCTCCACAATCAACATCCAAAAGGTACATTAGCACCTTTTAAGTCTCTGAAAATAGTATTAACAAGTTACACCTGCTAAACACTATCTAGTCATCATTGAAGATCTCCAACAACTAGCATCTTCAAATATTTTCGAAATTGACTTGCTACCAAGTTACAACAACCCCTAATATACGTTGTGTGGTGTTGAACTCCATGGGACATTGGTGGATCCATGAATTAACCTCCGTGCGTGCGAAGTCATTCAAAAAAAGACCAAACTAAATAGATTAAAATTTCCAATATTGCCATCAATCTATATTTAGTAAGTCTTGCGTAAAATCGCCTTATGTTACAGTTATTGTAAGACCACCATATTTTTTGCTCTCAAAGTATCAGGTGTAAATTATTTTTATTAAATTAAAACGGTCACTTTTAGATAAAGGCTCACATTCTATATTAAATATAAGTGATCCATTTAGGACCAAAAGTTTTCCACGTCTTAGAATAATTTATTGTAAGACGATCTTATATTATATTTTATATCTATATACCTATCATTCTAAAAGATCCAATATTTCCATCATTCCAAAATCCAATATTTATTCATCCTCAAAAATCCACAATATCCATCATTAAAAAAAAAAGTTAGTGAATCATGATAAGTAATTTGGCACTCAATTTCATGTTCCATCATTCTACTTCGATCAATTGACAAATAAATAGTTGACCATTCACCAAAATCAACGAAGACAAATCATCGTTTATTCAATCTACCAATTAAGTGCTAAAACTATTTCTGAAATCCTTAACAAATAGCATTGACTGCATGAGCAAAGTATTCTGAAATCTAAATTGACTAACAAACAATGATACATAAGCGACACAATGTTAATTATTCATAAGATACCAATAATACAGAATAAGATACAAGTAAAGCTTGTATTTTTCCTCTTAACATACATGAATAAGATGCCAATGGCCCAATAATACAGAATTAAATAAAAAATTTCGAAAAAGATGAAAAAAATCATTTATAAATTCACAAAAATAAGCAAAACGAATACTAAATCAAGACCCATATGCCTAGATCTCCAATGAGGCAATGACTATAACCAGAATCAGAAATTCAAATCAACCAACATCAAATGTAATCATTATATTCAAAAACAAACCATCTAAAACACAAATATCATGAAAATGCAGGCAGGAGAGTTGAAAGGGCAGTCTTTTTACCCAAAAAAAAGAAAAGAAAAGCTTTGGCTCAATATATTCCATAAATCGAAAGTTATACTGAAGCAGTCCCTTAATTAACTTACCCAAGCTCTGATTCCTGAACAACTCCAAAGTTAAAATGTATCACAAAATTGCGTTTCTATAATAGATTTCAGAATCTTTCAAACAAAACTGGAAACAAAGAAACACAGAGAAATGAAATGGGCAGGAAGGATACTTACAGAATAATGGCCCGACAATTTGCCTTTTTAAGCTGTTGTGGTTCCCCTAAGAAGTAATACAGGAGAAAGAAAGCGAGAGAGACGAACTTTTTAAGAGTATTAATGGCATGTTGTAACTTGTATCGATTGGCGGATCGAGAAAAATCGAGATGGGCTTGCAATAAGAGTTAGAACCTGTGACATTTTGTTATATAATTGTTACTCCCTCCGTCTCATAGAATTTTTTCCTTGAATAATGCAAAATAGGGTTTTAATTCCCGAAATATGTTGAAAGGGAAATTAATTCCCTGCGTACCGTCCACGTAGGACGGCACGCGAGAAAATGTTTTTTTTTTTTTTTATCCCAGGTAAACCGCTACTTCAAGTAGCGGTTTATTTTAAATTAAACCGCTACTTCAAGTGGCGGTTTATACATATAAACCGCTATTTCAAGTAGCGGTTTATGTATATAAACCGCTACTTGAAGTAGCGGAAACCGCTACTTGAGATAGCGGTTTATGAAAAAAAAAACGCCTCTCATCGTTCTTCCCATAAGCGGCCAAAATGCAGAAACATAAAAAAAAAAAAAAGCTATCCAACCTGCAATTTCAACACCAAATTCCATCCAAGTCCATACAAAGTCTATGCATACATCAATCACCAAACACCAAGTTCATCCACATTCACATTTATCCAATAAGTAAGATTAAGAAAATATGTCAATCACAAACAAAGTTTAATATTTAACATAGTGTTAATGAACTATACAAACAACAAATGAAAGTGCTAAGACCCCCTCTTCTTCTTTTGTGAAGGTCTAGATGAACTAGGTGTGGTCTCACTAGACTCTGCAATGGCATGAAGAGAAGATGGAGTGGTGGCGAACGGCGTCGGTAGGTCCTCCGACGGATCGGGAGGCGAAAGCAAAGGTCTTTGTGGTAGATGTATGGGCGGCGCAGACATAGAAGGTGTAGAAGTCGAAGTATGTACAGCAAAGGTAGGCACGCCCTGTAAGATGTGGCCATGTCCAGCTCGGCTAACTGCATCAATGAACAGTCCCCTCATGGTCTGCAATGTCTGTGCAAACAACTGGCGCCCCATATCTGGAGGCAATGACTTAGCAGCCTCTAGTACAGTGCTGCACCTATGAGCAACATCAGATAAAGTATGTGCGGCGACGATGGTCGGCTGAGCAACTGTGGTGTTCGACGGTGGTGTAGCTCCGGTGATCGACGGTGGTGTTGTGTGGGTTGTGGGCGACGCTTAGTAAGAGAGAGAGAGGGAGACAAATTTGAGAGTGAATCGTTCGAATCTGAGAAATTGGGAAAGCTAGGGCGGGTTTTGGGGATTATAGTAAACCGCTTCTTGAAGTAGCGGTTTCTATTAATGAACCGCTACTTGAAGTAGCGGTTTACTTTAGTCAGCGCCAACTTGGGGTCCAGGTACCAGTAAACCGCGACTTGAAGTCGCGGTCAATTAATATTAACCGCTACTTCAGGTAGCGGTTTATTTTTTATTAACCGCTACTTGAAGTAGCGGTTTATAAAGGTTAACCGCTACTTGAAGTAGCGGTTTTACTTAAGTAAAAAAAAAAGAAAAAAAATTCTCGCGTGCCGTCCTACGTGGACGGTACGCAGGGAATTAATTTCCCTTCCAGCATATTTCTGGAATTAAAACCGTATTTTGCATTATTCAAGGAAAAAATTCCATATTATAGTGCTTACATTTCATTTTTGGTGTCCCAAAATATTGTGCCTACTTTATTTTTTATTAATTTATTAGACTAATCAATTTTACACAAACTTTTCAAAATATTCCTACCTTTATTTCAAAATGTGTGCTCTTATTTATTGCTTTGCACCATTCCAAGAAAAATTTATGATCTTTTGATTTATTTTTAAGGAAAAAGAACATACAGAAGTATTTCCAAGACAAAAGTACTTCATTAGTTATTTTGTTTTTAGAATCCTACTACTCCCTCCATTTTCCTTAAATTCCGTGGAAGAAAAAAGAAGTAAGCACTATATTATGGGACGGAGGGAGTATTATTATAAAGGGGTGTTCATAAAAAACCGAAACTGAAAAATCGTACTGAAAAACCAAAAAACAGGAAAATCGGTCAAAATGGGCGGTTACCAAACCGTGAAATTTGGGATTAAATGGTATGGTTATCGAACCGGTAAAATTCACGGTTAAACGTTACGGTTGTGATTTTTGAGTAAACGGTTAACCGAAAAACCGAAATATTTTTTTCTCTATTTTATTTATTGTGAAACATTTCCCAACAACTACATTAATTCTAATATTTGTTACTAAGTAACAATAATTAAAGGAAGTATGAGATTATTGAAAAAATTTAGTACTAATTTAAACACTATAATTATGAAATGGAGTAAATTCTTAGTGTTATTATGTTTTCTATGGATTTATTATCCACTTTATAATATATTTTATATTAGAGTATATATAATATTATAGTATATGCACACAAAAATAGAAAATATATATTTACATTAAGGGTATGTTTTGTTCAACTTATTTTGTCTTATCTTATCTTATCTTATCTTATCTTATCTTATAAGATCTTATAAAATCTTATCTGATCTTATCTTATCTTATCTGATCTTATCTTATCTTATCTTATCTTATCTTATCTTATAAGATAGTTTATTGTGTGTGTCTAACATCTTATTTATCTTATCTTATCTTATCTGATCTTATCTTATCTGATCTTATCTTATCTTATAAAATCTTATATAAGTTAAAATAAGTTGAATAGAACGGACCATAAGTAAAATATAATAGTATAAATTGAATAACGGTTAATGGTTAACCGAAAAACCATACCGAAAAAACGGTTAACCGCTTAGGTACTAACTGGGTCTAAACGGTTATGATTCGCAAAAAAAGGGAACCGAAACTTTCGGTTACCAGGTTACCAAACCGATATGTTGTTTCGGGACGGTTAACCACCCATGAACACCCCTAATTATATATAGCAAGATTACCATCTCAACAAACTTTTTATCATAATTTAAATATCCACATTATTCTATTTGTACCTTTTAAATACTTATCTTTAATATATTTTAATACGAATGGAAAAAAAAATGCATATCAAGTTCGAAAAACTATATCATCCGAATCATCCGATGCAACTCTCAAGCCCAAATACTAGTTAGTGAGGTAAAAAGTTGATCTATGTATTCATAGAAAATGAAGTGTTTCAAAAGTATATTAAAATAGGTCTCTCTTTTAATTTTAAAGATCTAAAAATAAAGTTGTTGGTACTTTTATTTTATTTTTTTTGCTTAATATTTCTAAAACATGGCTATTTGAAGATTTCCACTGTTTTTCTAACTCCCTCTTATACACAACAAGTTTCCCCAATATATAAATTTCAACTTTTTTGCATCCTCACTTAATCAGAATTTTAGAAAATGGGGATGCAATTGCTCTCCATGAGGACTACATAGATCCGCCCATGATCGAAGTACTATTATGAAGCTTCTAATAATGAAGTATTACAACAACGCACATATTAGTGGTATGGCGATGTTGTATTGAAGTGAGCAGCATGTGTTGGCCAAGGCCTGGAATTGAGTCTCACCTTCGCAATGCTGGATTTCTCTTTATCCCCCATTGCTTATATTAGTGGCATGAAGTTGTATTTTAAAGGAAAAAATTTGTTGGCATATGCCCATATGGCCATGTTACATGTGTTATTTACTCATGTATTATATTCACTATCATAACTCATAAGTAGAAGCAAGTCAGGGTTGTGCCCCTCTCATTCACCAAAAAAATAAAAATAAGAAGAGGCAAGTCAATGAATATTGTATATAAATTTACAAATGTTGTATTGTTATAAATGTTGTATTTTCAAACACTAAATTTACCGAAATGTCCTAATGTACATGTGAAAAGCGTTCCATAAACTATTGAGCAAACTTATCAAAGAATTAGCGTTTGTAATACAAAATAAAAAATAATCTTAACAGTACGAATAAAAAACGATGTTATGAATATTAAATGATTCAAGAGTATGCATATATAACAATAACAATAACAATAACAATAATAATACTCTTTTTTTGCTAACATCATTATTAAAATTATAACTAATGGAAAAGTAGTGAGAAATGGATTTAGGATGAAGATGCTCAATTGAGTAGTGTTTCTGTCCAGAAATTAAGGATTGTGATTGGTTGAGAAATGACATGTGGGCCCCAAGAGCGATCGCCTGAGCTCCGATATCCGTACGTCGGAATCCTGCAAAACAAGGTTAGACTACCCCGGGGGTGTTTCCGGGATCGCCCCTCCGACGCTCAAGTCAGATGTGATTGAGGTAGAGAGAGAATGAAGGCCTAGAGAGAGATGCTGTAGTTTGTTAGGTGAGAATTGAATACCTGTTCATTGATGAGGCAGTTGGTTTTTATAGTGTTGGGGATTTCCCAGACAGGAAACATTATTCAGATGGGCCTTTTTGGTAGCAATGGGCATGTTACCTTTTCAGGCAATGATGGCTTCAGCTTTTAGAGGTTTCCCAAATACTGGTGATTAGGTCAACTTTCAAGTGGGACCCACAGTTGCCACCTGTCCCATGCTTTAGCAGGCCTGTGCTTCCTTATGGGGCTGCTGATTAAATGAGCCCAAACAATTAGCCCCACGCCATAGATAGGGGATCACGGAGATCTGACTGGAGGGGGGCCTGTCTGTGGCGGAAGAGCAGTTATCCTATTTCCGACTGGAAGCAGATATGCCGACCGGGTCTCCTTCTGGCTGGAAGTAGGAATGCCGACCGGGTTTCCTTCTGGCTGGAAGTGGGAATGCCGACCGGGTTACCTCCTGGCTGGAGGCAGGTAGGCCGACCAGGTCCCATTCTGACTATAAGTAGCTGAGCCGACCGGGTCTCCTTCGGTCGGAAGTGGGAATGCCGACCGGGTTACCTCCTGGCTGGAGGCAGATAGGCCGACCAGGTCCCCTTCTGACTATAAGTAGCTGAGCCGACCGGGTCAGCTCTTGATTGAAAATGGATAGGCCGACCGGGCCATTTTTGCCTCAAGGAGGGGATGCCGACCGGGTTACTTCCTTTTGGAGGAAGGACTCCGACCTAGTCATCTTTTGCCTCATGGTGAGGACGTCGACCGGGTCGATTCTTATATATGGCTGAGCAGATTATGGAGCCGTTCGGATGAGGGGATAATGAGCCCCAAGACGATCCGAGGGGGTGCCAACTGATACTTGGCCATTTTTGGCCGAGTATAGAAGCGACTCGGCAAAGGAGGGAAGCTCCTGTTGGCCGAGTAGGGTACATGACCACTCGGACAAGGGGCTAATGAGCCTCAAGTTGGTCTGAGTGGGTGCTAGCTGATACTTGGCCGTACTTGACCACGTATAGAAGCGACTCGGCAAAGGAGGGAAGCTCCTGTTGGCCGAGTAGGATACATGACCACTCAGATGAGGGGCTAATGAGCCCCAAGATGATCCGAGTGGGTGCTAGCTGATACTTGGCCGTACTCGACCACGTATAGAAGCGACTCGGCAAAGGAAGGAAGCTCCTGTTGGCCGAGTAGGGTACATGACCACTCGGATGAGGGGCTAATGAGCCCCAAGATGATCCGAGTGGGTGCTAGCTGATACTTGGCCGTACTCGACCACGTATAGAAGCGACTCGGCAAAGGAGGGAAGCTCCTGTTGGCCGAGTAGGGTACATGACCACTCGGATGAGTGGCTAATGAGCCCCAAGATGATCCGAGTGGGTGCTAGCTGATACTTGGCCGTACTCGACCACGTATAGAAGCGACTCGGCAAAAGAGGGAAACTCCTGTTGGCCGAGTAGGGTACATGACCACTCGGATGAGGGGCTAATGAGCCTCAAGTTGGTCCTAGTGGGTGCTAGCTGGTACTTGGCCGTACTTGACCACGTATAGAAGCGACTCGGCAAAAGAGGGAAACTCCTGTTGGCCGAGTAGGGTACATGACCACTCGGATGAGGGGCTAATGAGCCTCAAGTTGGTCCGAGTGGGTGCTAGCTGGTACTTGGCCGTACTTGACCACGTATAGAAGCGACTCGGCAAAGGAGGGAAGCTCCTGTTGGCCGAGTAGGATACATGACCACTCGGATGAGGGGCTAATGAGCCTCAAGATGATCCGAGTGGGTTTCTGCATTTCGGGTGATATGGCCGCGCCCATTTTGCCCGACCGTGTATGCCTGTCCTGCGACGTGACATGGCCCCTCTTGATGCTTGGGATCTTGGGACCTTGGGTATTGGCAGAGCTGGAGAGGCGTCCTGAGTACCTGGGCCATTCGCGAGATGGGCTGAGCAGGTCCAGTTGGGCCTCAATTTGAGGCCCATTTAGGCAACGCGGGGGGGTTTGCGTTGCACATCCCCCGAGGTGTTCCTATATATGTCTGAGAGGAGAGAGAAGTTGAGGATCACTTGTTTATTTCCTCCTCCTCTCTCTCCCAAAGATCTCCAAATCTTCTCTCTTTTCCCAAGTTCTTCTCCCAGTTTCTCCGTCCGACCAGGTACGCGTTTGTTGTTTTATGTTTTTCTTTCTCTTTCTTTTTCTTTCGAATAACCTCGGCCGACTCCCTTGTTAATAAATAATGGGAGATTCGTCCGAGTCGTCGACACCTCCAGCTTCACCTCCCTACAATCTGGCCGAGGAGGCGAGGGGGATGGGAATAACTCTGGTGTTGACGATAATAAACTGTCCCGACCCCTCGGTTGTGCCCGACGCGGTTGCTCTCCCGAGTCCGTCTTCTTCGGTTGAGGATGAAGCCGAGGGAGTCATTCCCTTCCCTTGGGAGGTTTCATTGGCCTATCCTCCTTCAAGGAGTTACTTAGATAAGTGTCTATCTTCTGATGTAGTGAGGGCCATGCCGAGGGGAGCAGGAGAAGCATCCACATCGGGTCGGGGATTGGAATATCCCGACCTTGATCCAAAAGGAGGTCCGGGATCATTCTTTCCCGAGCCGGGAGTGATTAAATCGCTGACCGAGGACCTCCGGGGTACAGCGACAAGGTTTCAAATAAAAGACCCCTTCTACTTGGTCCGACCAGAGGCCCACCATACCGTGATCTCGCCCCCTCCCGGTTGCGTTGCAGTGTACTATAAGTCCATGGATATGGGGCTTAGGTTTCCTTTGACCCCTTTCGTGAAGGAGTTGCTGAACGCCTATAACCTGGCGATCTGCCAAGTTTCCCCGAACTCTTGGGGCGGAATCAACGCCTTCCAAGTTCTGTGCAATCTCATGGACATCCAACCAACCCTCAAACTATGGAGGCACCTGTATAGGTTGGTCGAGGTTATGGCAGCTAAGAACGGACCCGGTTGGTGGAGCTTCCAGATCCGACTGGGGTACCGAACCGTCCTCAATCTCCATACCTCCCAGAAGGGGTTCCGCCGGGAATTTGCCTTTGTGTATTTCGGCGGGGATTGGGGGATTCCTTTGGTTCCGCCCTCGGATGAGCCCCTCGTCGCTTTGAATTACCGAGTGGGTGATTTAGATGACGAGGAAGGAGCCGCGGCCTGCTACATGCAGACCGAGGCGAGGATCGTTAACGGGGGAGAGGTATTCGTACCCGGGCAATGACTGCCCGACTGCAAGCTTTTCCGAGACGAGCACTTTCTCTCGGCTATGGGTCTAAGCTCGACCTTCCCAAAGGGTAATTTGCCGGGGAGGAGGCTTTGGGTGGTCGGTATGACAGTTTTTAGTTTTTGACTTTCCATTTTGGCTAACTCTTTTCTTCTTTGTTTTGAATTTGCAGAACCTGCCCGAGCGTATATCGACGAAGTAGACCCAGTCATGGCAGATAAACTGAACGTGTCCGCTATGAGGGCCGCTCGGCTGAAGGCCGAGATCGCGGTTAAGTCGGTGAACATCCCCGCTCTTCCCAAAGTGAGAATAACACCTTATTGCTCCCATGCTTGGTTGACCGGCCATTCAATATGCCGACTAACCGTTTGTTTCTTGCTTCAGGACCCTGCTAAACCGAAGACCAAGAAGAGGAAGGAGCGGTCTTCTGACAAGGTGGCTCAGACCGAGAGAGCAGTGGCTCGGTCAAAGGCCGAGCGGGAGAGGGCCAAGGCCGAGCTAGAGAAGGCCGAGAAGAGCAAGTCGATAGAAGTTATTAGCCCTAGGGGCCTTGCGCAGCAGGCCGATGGGGGTGACATCTCCCTCCATTCTTCCGACTTCAGGCCAGTCGGGAGCCCCCAATACACCCCTTTATCCCCTTTTCAGGAACTGCCCGGGGATAATTCGAGGGGCGTGGAGAGACCGGGCGTTCCATTCCCGGGGCTGAGCAGGAGAGAAAAGGATAAGCGCTGGACTTCAGCCCCTGAACACATATACACTCCTGCCGACCGGGAGTACATTGAGATCACCCATGGTCCTAACGAGACCAACGAGCTTTTCCGCTCCTGGCTCGACGTAAGCTCTTTTTCCAGTTGACCTTCCTTTCTTTTACTTCGCTATACATCTAATCCTTTTTTCTTTTGTTTCAGTTCTCCGCTCGGATGGCTAATGTTGCCCAGAACCGAGTAAGCTTAACCGAAGAGGTGGCCGTTCTCAAAGAGAAGGCCAAGAAACACTTTGACTAGGTTTATCGTGCCAACGAGGCCACGCGTATAGCCGAGTCAAAGCTCGACGATGCTCTGAAGGCCATTGAGAATGACCAGAAGGGTTTCGAGGAGGAGAGGGCTAGGTGGACAGAGGAGAAGGCCGACCTGGTCTTGGCGCGGAACAACGCTCAAACTGCCAAGGAGGAGGCCCTGGCTAAGCTGCGGGAGGCCGAACAAAAGGTGGCCGATCTCGAGGCCAAGCTGACCGAGTTAGAGGGCCAAGTCAAAACCGAGGCGCAGTGGTTCTCCGACTGGGAGCAATCCGAGGCTGCCGAGGCCTATGCTAACGAGCTCGGCAGCGCAGCGCACAAAATGGGGGAGGATGAGGCGCTTGATCGACTGAAAAAGGTTCTAGCCGAGTCCCACCCTGACTTGGTCTGGGCTGACATCTGGTCGGGGTACCAAATGTCCATTGACGCCGACAACGCTGTTATCATGGCTCAGCTAAAAGCTGAGGGGACTGGCTCCGATGAAGATGATGAGGAGGAGGACGAGGGCCGCGTGGATGTTAACGTTGTCGACGGTGATGACGTTGACGATGATAACGTCGATGAGGCCTCGGGTGCCGGTCGGCGTGAGGAGCTGGTCGGTGATAATTCCGAACCTAATGCGGAGAGCATGACCGATCTTCCCCCTCCTCCCAGTTCTTAGGCTGTGTGGCCCTTGTGCTTAGCTTACTTTTAAATTTTGCCCTAGTTGCCTTTGTAACCATTTCTTCTGTAATGTTTGACTTGATCAATGAAAACTTATCTTTTGGCTTCTGTTTTCTTGTTTGTTGATTGCAATACTGCCCGACTGACTTTTGTTCTTTCCGACGGGCTTGTTCGTATGCTCGATAATCCGATCGAAGCAAATTCCGATTACATGAATGCCGATTACCTGGAGTGGTTAGGTCTGAATTTATATCGATTGGCTTGGTCAAAATTCCGACCAGCAATAATTTCAGGAAGAGTTCGAACTGTTTTGGCTGGTTAAGTCTTAAATTAACTCCGACTGACTTGTTTGTCAATCCAATTACCGACTGACAATAACTTGCAGATACAATGCCAACTATTTTGACTGGTTAAGCCTAATAGGTTGGACGAGGTGTAAGATATGCCGACTGGCAGTACCAATTCGTTACATCTAAAACCGACTACAAAAATGCCGACCGGCTACGAGTAAGCTATTACAATATATGCCCCTATTGCAAGCAACAAACTTTACACATAGTACTTCTTAAGGTTGTCTGCATTCTAGGGTCGGGCCAAGGGGATGCCCTCGGCGGATTCTAGTCGGAATGTGTAATACTCCGTATTTTTGGAGCTATTTGGCTATAAATAAGAAAATATAAAGTAAAAGTGAAAATAAATTATAGTATAGTTTAGGTAAGCTTACAGTTATAATTTAAATATACAGTTATAATTTAAATATACAACCTACCTTGGTACCTAGTTATATTTTAATTCGGTTTTGTTAAGTAAATCAGAAGTCGATTTGGAAACGAATCCTAATAAACTAAGGTTTCTCATGCTATAAATAGGGAAAAGAAGAAAAAAAAAAAAAAAAAAAACATAATACAAACCCTATACTCAGCCGTTTTTTTTTCTCAAAGATTTTTCTCTCTCCTCCTTCCTTCTCCTTCCACGTTTCTTCTTCCCTCTTCAATCCTCCACTGCTGCTCGTCGGTCCTAAGGCTTCGTCAGGCTCGGTTGCTCGTCGGCAGGAACTCGAACGCAGTGCGGTGGTCGTCGGCAGGAACTAGAGCGCAAGACGGTGCTGCCGGAGTGCAGTCTCGTTCGCGGCTGGGGGTTCACGAGCGTGGGGTTCGCGCGAAGTGTGGGTCGAGCGTCGTTGGTTGCTCGAGTGCGTCGTGGGCTCGTGCGAACCAGTGGTGGTTGCCGGAGTTGGTCGCGCGTCCGCCGGTGGTTGGTGGTCGTCGGTGCTGCGGTATGCTTTTATAAAAAAAAAAAAAAAAACTCTCTTTTCTTATTTAAATTAAGTTATATAATCTGATTTTTGGTTATTCTTTGAGTATCTTTGATTAAATTTGATGACTTTAAACAAGGCATAATATATAAACAAAAATCGAGATTTAGAATTATGTATATAGTTCTTATGATAATTATATTTCTTAATCCTGTTTTTATCATCCTTATGTATATTGGTTTAAGTTGTGACTTTAAATAAAAGTATATTATGAACTAAACAAAATCAGATTTATTACACATATTACTAATTATTACTTTGGTTTAGTTCTTCAAATCTGATTTTGTAGTTCTTATATGGGTATTTAGTTAAGTTTTGGTATTGCAAACAAAGTAGTGTAAAAGTCAAACAAAAAAATCAGATTATTAGTTATAGTTATAATGTTATAATGGCCTTGTTATTCAAATCTGATTCTAGTAGTATTGGATATAAGGATTTAAATGGAGTTGGTAAAGGTACTATGTTATTAAACTAACTAAAATCAGTTTTGCCCACTATTATTGGTTCTTAAATGACGTTAAGTTCAATAGAGTTATGAAAGAAAAGAAAGTTAATGAACAACAAGATTACTTATTTTTATACTCCGAAATACTAAGTTTTATATAATGAGTCACGTGTTATATGTTAATAATATCAAGGATTTAGCACTGAAATATTTCTATTATTCGATTAGGTCCCAATTTCATAAGCGGAACGTTTTAATAGTCAGCAAAGATTCTTCATTACAAGGTACGTACGCGTACTAGTTCAGTTCGATATATTAGTATCATGTTAGGTTGTGATTGTCATATTGGAACCTAGAATCATGATAGGGAACTGTGGTTGATTATGATTGATGAGATTGTTTGGTAACATGAAATCAATTGGAAATCTGTATGTATTTCCTTGTTGTATGACTTGTGAGTTGAAATGAGTTATTATTGGTATGCGTAATTCTATCGCATTACAAGCATGAAATGAGAATTGGATTGAAAGCATATGATTTATTGTTGTAACAAGGATGTTGCAAGAGATTGCTTTAATTAGAGAATTTGAGCAATGTCCCTAAGCATTTAACGATTATATGTTCGATGTTGTATGAATGAATATTATTAAGAAGGATATTGGCGATAACTTGTAGTTGGACTCCCTACAAGTAATGAACAATGGGGGAGTGTTTGACTTGTTCTACACTCCTACGCGAGCCTACTTGTGACGACAGTAGTGTCCTTATAAATTTTGATAACTCAAGTAGGCGGAAGGTTCCGTACGATCTTGGGGGTATGCATACTAAGGTGATGGATGTGGAACGGAACGAAACCGTGTTTACATTCCATCTAATAGACCAAGTTGTCTATTAAGGATTCAGTAGCCCGTATGATTCTAGTAAGATGACGGTGCCCGTTCGCTGCCAAATAAATAAAAAGTAAAGAATGTAATGCTATGGTAGTATCATGTCTAGGAATGATCCTTATTATCTTGTTTATGCTTTGTATGCACTTACTGCTTTACTATGTACTCAGCATAGCTGATTGTGTGTTATTGTGTTGTTTGTTGACCTGTGATGAACCATTGATGCTTCAATGGGGAGCAGACTAGGTGTGCTGGTGTTGCTGCATGAGTTGGCATACGGGGAATATTTTCTGGTTTATAAGCTTTTAAATGTTTTTATTGAACTTATAGAACAATTAGTATGAATAGTTAATGGTTTGAATAAAAAGGGGTCTATGGTGATTCCCGAGTTGTAATTTGAAGTTAATATTTTATTTCCGCTGCATTGTAGTTTTATAAAGGAGTTGTTGACATTTTGATTTTATCTTGCCTTGCGTTTCACCGCGGCGGTAACACTCCCGGAGTCGGTGCAACGTAGTCGTGGACGTGTATGGATTTTGGGGGTGTTACAAAACTGAGGATGTGTCTATAGTTAGCGAATTTCAGGATGTTTTTCCTGAAGAAATACCTGGTATGCCGCCAAGGAGAGATGTAGAGTTCACTGTTGACTTAGTACCTGGAACTGGACCTATCTCAAAGGCCCCATACCGAATGGCTCCAGCAGAAATGAACGAGTTGAAAAACCAGTTAGAAGAACTACTAGAGAAGGGGTACATTAGACCTAGTATGTCACCATGGGGAGCCCCTGTCTTATTCGTGATGAAGAAGGATGGTAGTTTGAGGTTGTGTATAGACTACCGTGAGTTGAACAATGTCACTGTGAAAAACAAATATCCATTACCTAGGATAGATGACTTGTTTGACCAACTTCAGGGTGCAGGGATGTTCTCCAAAATAGATTTAAGGTCTGGTTACCATCAGTTGAGGAGATATACCTAAAACTGCCTTCAGGACTAGGTATGGACACTATGAGTTTACCGTCATGCCTTTTGGGTTAACCAATGCACCTGCTGTTTTTATGGACCTCATGAATAGGATTTTTCGACCCTACCTCGATAAATTCGTAGTCGTGTTCATAGACGATATATTGATCTATTCAAGAAACAAGGAGGAACATGAGGGACATTTGAGGCTTATTTTACAGACACTTAGGGAGAACCAGCTGTATGCAAAGTTTTCAAAGTGTGAGTTCTGGTTGGAAAAGGTGTCATTTTTGGGACATTTCGTCTCTAAGGAGGGTGTGTCAGTAGATCCTGCAAAAATAAAAGCTGTGAGTGAATGGCCTACCCCAAAGAATGTCACAGATATAAGGAGTTTCTTGGGTTTAGCCGGTTATTATAGGAGATTTGTGAAAGACTTTTCGAAGATCGCAAAACCCATGACCAACTTAATGAAGAAAGATTGCAAGTTTAATCGGGTGATGATAGTGAGAAAGCCTTTCAAACACTCAAAGAGAGATTAACCTCGGCACTGTTCTAGCCTTGCCTAACGGGGATGAGGGGTATGATGTCTATAGTGATGCGTCCAAGAATGGGTTGGGTTGTGTTCTTATGCAAAATGGGAAAGCTATAGCTTATGCGTCCCGTCAAGCGAAACCATATGAGGTTAATTACCCAACACATGACCTAGAGTTGGCCGCAATTGTCTTTGCCTTAAAAATGCGGAGACATTACCTTTACGGGGTGACTTGCCGAATTTTCACCGATCACAAAAGCCTCAAATACATCTTCACCCAGAAAGACCTTAATATGCGACAGCGCAGATGGTTAGAGCTCATTAAGGACTATGACTTAGATATTCAATACCATGAGGGTAAAGCAAACGTTGTTCTTGATGCATTGAGTCGTAAATCTAGCCATAGCTCGAACACCTTGGTAGTTCTTCGACAAACTTTGTGAAGAATTCTCTAAACTCCAACTTGAGGTGGTTCATGAAGGGGAAGTGGAAAAGTTATTGAGTGCCCTAACCATTCAACCCAACTTCCTAGATGAAATAAGAGAGGGTCGCACTGGGGATGTGAAACTTGAGCGGGTCAAAGCAAAATTTAAGGAGGGAAAAGCGGAAGGGTTTGAAATCCATGAGGATGGAAGTATGCGCTACAAGGGTCGGTGGTGTGTACCGCAAAAATGTGAGGAGTTGAAGCAAAAGATAATGAGTGAAGGTCATAATACGAATTATTCCGTCCACCCGGGGGGGATAAGCTATATAAGGACCTCAAAAAGATGTTTTGGTGGCCTGGGATGAAGAGGGCGTGGCCGAGTTTGTTTCCAAGTGTCCGACGTGTCGAAGGTAAAGAGTGAACACAAGAGACCTCAAGGAAAAATTCAACCTCTTGACATTCCAACATGGAAGTGGGATTCGATATCCATGGACTTCGTCGTAGCCTTACCTAGGAGTCGGGGAGGTAATAACACAATATGGGTGATAGTGGACCGATTGACCAAAACTGCAAGGTTCATACCCATGAAAGACACGTGGAGTATGGAATCCCTAGCCAAAGCATATGTTAAACATGTCATTCGACCGCACGGGGTACCCACGAGTATAGTGTCCGATCGGGATTCGCGATTCCTTTCGAATTTACGGAAAAAGGTCCGAGGAGGCATTTGGTAGTGAGCTATTAATGAGTACAGCCTTTCACCCAGCTATAGATGGTCAAACGGAAAGAACAATCCAGACCTTGGAAGACATGTTAAGAGCTTGTGCCTTAGAATATCAGGGATCATGGGAAGACCATTTAGACCTCATAGAGTTCTCATACAACAACAGTTATCATGCTAGTATCAAAATGGCTCCATTTGAAGCGTTGTATGGGAGAAAGTGTCGCGATCCCTTTATGCTTGGAACGATATTAGTGAGACAGTGGTGTTAGGTCCTGAAATGATTCAAGAGATGTTGATCAAGTGCGAGTCATTCAAGACAAGATTAGGGCTGCACGGAGACGGGCGGAAGTCCTATGCGGATCGAAGCGAAGGGAAGAGAACTATGAAGTTGGTGAAAAGTGTCTTTGAAAGTGTCTCCAATGAAAGGAGTGATGCGATTTGGGAAGAAAGGGAAACTAAGCCCTAAGTTCATAGGACCATATCAGATTTTGGCGAGAGTAGGCAAAGTGGCTTATCGCTTAGATTTGCCCAACGAGTTAGAAAGGGTTCACAACGTGTTTCACGTATCCCAACTTCGGAAATACGTACCTGACGAGTCGCATGTCCTAGAAACCTGAAAACGTCGAGTTAGACGAATCCTTGTCCTATGAGGAAAAACCCATCAAGATCCTAGACAACAAGGTGCGCGCGATACGAGGAATAAAGACGTCAAAATCGTGAAGGTGTTGTGGAGAAATCAAAATCCCGAAGAAGCCACATGGGAAGCGAGAGGATGCGATGCGTCCGAAGTACCCCGAGCTTTTTCAAGAGGTAGGCGAGTTACGAGGACGTAACTTTTCTTTTAAGGGGGGAGAATGCGATAGAATTTCGCGCTTCCCCTAAAGTTTGCTTAAGTTGTTATTTATGTGTATTATTGTTTATGTGATTTGCGAAAACGAAAACGCTTGTGAAATTTTGGGACTTAGAAGTGCGAAAGTTCGTCGTTAAGACCTGGCTACCCCAAAGTTTCGGGACGAAACTTTCTTTAAGGGGAGAAGCCTGTAATACTCCGTATTTTTGGAGCTATTTGGCTATAAATAAGAAAATATAAAGTAAAAGTGAAAATAAATTATAGTATAGTTTAGGTAAGCTTATAGTTATAATTTAAATATACAGTTATAATTTAAATATACAACCTACCTTGGTACCTAGTTATATTTTAATTCGGTTTTGTTAAGTAAATCAGAAGTCGATTTGGAAACGAATCCTAATAAACTAAGGTTTCTCATGCTATAAATAGGGAAAAGAAAAAAAAAAAAAAAAAAACATAATACAAACCCTATACTCAACCGTTTTTTTTTTTCTCAAAGATTTTTCTCTCTCCTCCTTCCTTCTCCTCCCACGTTTCTTCTTCCCTCTTCAATCCTCCACTTGCTGCTCGTCGGTCCTAAGGCTTCGTCAGGCTCGGTTGCTCGTCGGCAGGAACTCGAACGCAGTGCGGTGGTCGTCGGCAGGAACTAGAGCGCAAGACGGTGCTGCCGGAGTGCAGTCTCGTTCGCGGCTGGGGGTTCACGAGCGTGGGGTTCGCGCGAAGTGTGGGTCGAGCGTCGTTGGTTGCTCGAGTGCGTCGTGGGCTCGTGCGAACCAGTGGTGGTTGCCGGAGTTGGTCGCGCGTCCGCCGGTGGTTGGTGGTCGTCGGTGGGCTGCGGTATGCTTTTATAAAAAAAAAAAAAAAAAACTCTCTTTTCTTATTTAAATTAAGTTATATAATCTGATTTTTGGTTATTCTTTGAGTATCTTTGATTAAATTTGATGACTTTAAACAAGGCATAATATATAAACAAAAATCAGATTTAGAATTATGTATATAGTTCTTATGATAATTATATTTCTTAATCCTGTTTTTATCATCCTTATGTATATTGGTTTAAGTTGTGACTTTAAATAAAAGTATATTATGAACTAAACAAAATCAGATTTATTACACATATTACTAATTATTACTTTGGTTTAGTTCTTCAAATCCGATTTTGTAGTTCTTATATGGGTATTTAGTTAAGTTTTGGTATTGCAAACAAAGTAGTGTAAAAGTCAAACAAAAAAATCAGATTATTAGTTATAGTTATAATGTTATAATGGCCTTGTTATTCAAATCGATTCTAGTAGTATTGGATATAAGGATTTAAATGGAGTTGGTAAAGGTACTATGTTATTAAACTAACTAAAATCGGTTTTGCCCACTATTATTGGTTCTTAAATGACGTTAAGTTCAATAGAGTTATGAAAGAAAAGAAAGTTAATGAACAACAAGATTACTTATTTTTATACTCCGAAATACTAAGTTTTATATAATGAGTCACGTGTTATATGTTAATAATATCAAGGATTTAGCACTGAAATATTTCTATTATTCGATTAGGTCCCAATTTCATAAGCGGAACGTTTTAATAGTCAGCAAAGATTCTTCATTACAAGGTACGTACGCGTACTAGTTCGATTCGATATATTAGTATCATGTTAGGTTGTGATTGTCATATTGGAACCTAGAATCATGATAGGGAAGCGTGGTTGATTATGATTGATGAGATTGTTTGGTAACATGAAATCAATTGGAAATCCGTATGTATTTCCTTGTTGTATGACTTGTGAGTTGAAATGAGTTATTATTGGTATGCGTAATTCTATCGCATTACAAGCATGAAATGAGAATTGGATTGAAAGCATATGATTTATTGTTGTAACAAGGATGTTGCAAGAGATTGCTTTAATTAGAGAATTTGAGCAATGTCCCTAAGCATTTAACGATTATATGTTCGATGTTGTATGAATGAATATTATTAAGAAGGATATTGGCGATAACTTGTAGTTGGACTCCCTACAAGTAATGAACAATGGGGGGAGTGTTTGACTTGTTCTACACTCCTACGCAGGCCTACTGTGACGACAGTAGTGTCCTTATAAATTTTGATAACTCAAGTAGGCGGAAGGTTCCGTACGATCTTGGGGGTATGCATACTAAGGTGATGGATGTGGAACGGAACGAAACCGTGTTTACATTCCATCTAATAGACCAAGTTGTCTATTAAGGATTCAGTAGCCCGTATGATTCTAGTAAGATGACGGTGCCCGTTATCGCCAAATAAATAAAAAGTAAAGAATGTAATGCTATGGTAGTATCATGTCTAGGAATGATCCTTATTATCTTGTTTATGCTTTGTATGCACTTCTTTGCTTTACTATGTACTCAGCATAGGCGATTGTGTGTTATTGTGTTGTTTGTTGACTGTGATGAACCATTGATGCTTCAATGGGGAGCAGACTAGGTGTCTTTGGTGTTCTTTGCATGAGTTGGCATACGAGGAATATTTTCTGGTTTATAAGCTTTTAAATGTTTTTATTGAACTTATAGAACAATTAGTATGAATAGTTAATGGTTTGAATAAAAAGGGGTCTATGGTGATTCCCGAGTTGTAATTTGAAGTTAATATTTTATTTCCGCTGCATTGTAGTTTTATAAAGGAGTTGTTGACATTTTGATTTTATCTTGCCTTGCGTTTCACCGCGGCGGTAACACTCCCGGAGTCGGTGCAACGTAGTCGTGGACGTGTATGGATTTTGGGGGTGTTACAGAATGTGCCTGGCTTTATGATTTATGTTACTTTGTATGGACCGTCCCAGTTAGGCCCTAGCTTTCCTTTCAGGTGTGAGAGCCCAGTGGCCTCGACTTTCCGAACGACCCAGTCGCCAAGCTGAATTGGACGAGTTCTCACTCGGCGATTAAACATCCGAGTGACTCTTTGTCTGTACTGGATGGATCTCAGCAGGGCGTTGCCCCTCGTTTCTGGGAGCAGGTCTAAGCTGACCGGCTTTTCTTCCTCGTTCCTTTCGAACTCGTAGAACGTCATTCGTGGGGATGGGATGCCAATCTCCACTGGTAAGACCGCCTCGCTGCCGTACACAAGGCTGAATGGTGAGTGACCCGTTGCTTCTTTGGTCGTAGTTCTAGCCGACCAGAGGACTCCATGTAGGTCATCAACCCATGCTCCTTTGGCAGCTTCCAAGGATTTCTTGATTCCCTTGAGAACTATCTTATTAGCCGATTCTGCTTGCCCGTTAGTTTGTGGTCGGGAGACTGCTGAGAATTTGGTGTGTATTCCGAACCGATCGCAATAATCTCTAGTAGGGCCACTGTTGAATTGTCGCCCATTGTCGGAGATTAGGACTCTGGGGACTCCGAACCTGGTGATGATGTTCCTCCAAATGAACGCTTGAACTTGTTTATCCGTAATGGAGGAGAGTGGTTCGGCTTCAGTCCATTTGGTGAAATAGTCAATGGCGACTATTAGGAACTTTCTCTGCCCGGAGGCTGGGGGAAATGGTCCGAGTAGGTCCATGCCCCACTTGTCGAATGGCAAGACAGCTTGAATTGTTGTTAGGGGGGTGGTCGGTGCTCGGGGAATGTCCGAATGGATGCGCGGGACGGACATTTCTTCACCGGCTCTTGGGCGTCGGTTTTCGAGTAGGCCGGTAGTATCCGGGCTCGGAGGGCTTTTCCTGCTATGGTTCTTCCTCCTTGGTGACTCCCACAGGCCCCTTGGTGGATTTCCCTGAGGATGTAATTTCCTTCCTCAGGGGTGACACATTTAAGCAGGAGATGGGTGAAGGACTTCTTGTAGAGCTGATTCTCATGCCATAGGAACCATCCGGATTTGTGTTTGATCCGATCAGCCTCCTTGCAATCCTTTGGTAGCTTACCGTCTCTCAAATATCCGACTACTTCATCCATCCATTCGGATGTCCGATTCAATACAAGCTGCTGCTTGGCGTTGATTGGGGCTGCCGGGAGGACTTCCCACATGATTGTTCGGGGAGCGACTACCTTCGCCGAACGCGCCATTCTCGCCAAGGCGTCCGCTTCTTGATTTTCCGACCGGGGTATATGGGTGATACTGAACTGAGATAGCTGCTCGATTATTTTCTGGTTCCTGCTTTCAATGAGCTTCTTGAGCGACTGACTAGTGAGGACCTTTATAGGATGGGCTTGGAAGTAAGGTTTGAGCTTCCGACTAGCCATTACTAACGCAAAGACCATTTTTTCCACTTCGCTGTATTTGGCCTCTGCTCCTCGGAAGGCGTGGCTAACGAAGTAGACTGGGTGTTGTTTTTCTTCTCTTTTGGCTATCAAGACAGCGCTGAGCGCGTATTCTGAAATGGCCAAATAAACGAATAATGTTTCCCCCGGCAAGGGGGAGATCAATTTTGGGAGAGTTAGGAGATGCTCTTTTAGGGAGGCGAAGGCTTGGTCGGCTTCGTCATCCCAAATGAACTCTTTTCTTTTCAGAGTTCTGAAGAAGTGCAAGCTTTTATCCGCTGAGCGGGATAGGAAGCGACCGAGGGCGGCCAGACAGCCGGTTAGGCGTTGTACTTCTCTTACATTCCACGGGGGCTTCATTTCTATTACTGCTTTGATTTTGTCGGGATTTGCTTCGATCCCTCTCTCATCAACTAGGAATCCGAGGCACTTACCCCCTTTCACTCCGAAGACACATTTCTTCGGATTTAACATCATGCGGAAACGCCTCAACGTCCCGAGGGTCTCCCTTAAGTCAGAGGGGTGATGGCTATGGACTTTGCTTTTGACGATCATATCGTCAACATATACCTCTATATTCCGACCAAGTTGGTCCTTGAAGATTTTATTGACGGTGCGGCGATATGTTGCCCTCGCATTTTTCAGCCGAAGGGCATCATCTTATAACAATATACCCCCCTGGTTGGTGATGAACGCAGTATGGACTCGGTCCTGTTCGGCCATCGGGATTTGATGATACCCCGCGTTTGCGTCCATGAAGCTTAGAAGGGCGTGACCCGCAGTTGAGTCGACCAGCCTATCAATTTTGGGTAGAGGGTGGTTATCTTTGGGACAGGCCTTATTTAGGTATGTGAAATCCACACACATTCTCCAAGCCCCCACTCTGCTTCTTGACCAGGACCACGTTGGCCAACCATTCTGAGTACTGGCATTCTTCAATGAATCCCGCTTCGAGCAATTTCTTTACTTTTGCTGCTGCTGCGGTATTTCTTTCGGGGCCTTGATGCCTCAGCTTTTGCTTGATCGGCCTGAATCCCTCTTTGATGTTAAGCTCATGGCACATCACATTAGGGTCGAGTCCGGGCATTTCACTGGCTTCGTAAGCAAATACGTCTCTGTACTCTGTCAGAACATGAATGATCTTGCTTCTTGTCTGAGGGTCCATGGCCTTGCCTACCCTCAGAGTCCGACCATGCTCCTTATCAATGGTGACTTCTTCGTCCTCCTCGGCTGGCAGAGGGCGCTCGTATTGCTTGGGATTTTCGGTAATGTAGACCCCGAGGCCACTTGAGGGCTGACCATCTTCTCGCTTTCTCTTCTTCGAGTCCTCTTGGACGTCGATCTTACTTTTCCAGCTGTTCGTATAGCATTCCCTAGCTGCCTGCTGATCCCCTTGGATCCTTCCGACTTTACCCTCGTCGGTTTCAAACAGCATAAGAAGCTGGTAAATGGAAATTGCTGCTTTGACCTTGTTCAGAGTTGGTCTTCCCATTATGATGTTATATGGCAGAGGGATGTCCACCACTAGGAAGTCAATCGGTAGGCTTCTTCCTTTGCCCTTCTCCCCTATCCGAGTAGGCAACTTTACAGATCCGACAGGGTGTACTGAGTTTCTCCCGAAGCCTATGAGTGGCTGATTGAGTGGGGTTATATCTTTTTCATTATATTTCAGTTTCCTGAGGCACTCCAACGTGATTATGTCGGCCGAGGATCCGCTATCCACCAGCACCCGTTTGACTCGGGTGTTGGCCACTTTGAGCTCGATGACCAAGGGGTCGTCGTGGGGCGTGTGTAGTGGCCGACTGGATTCCCCGAATGTCATTATAGGGCAGTCGGGTCGGGGGTGGTTAACATCGAGTACCTGATGCTTTAGACTTTGGAGGTGGGCTTTGCGTGATCGGCCGGTTAGGCCTCCCGACGCGAAGCCACCTGCTATGATTCCGATGAACCCTTCCGTGTCTCCGCTGTTGGATTGACCGACTTTTTGCTTGACCTTCTCTTCACTAGAATGCTTGAGGTACCGGTTCAGCTTCCCCTGATCAGCTAGGTTGTTAAGGGATTTCTTGAGTTCCCTACAATCCTTAGTGGTGTGCCCGCATTCTTTGTGATATTCACACCAAAGGCTCTTATCTCTTCGAGCGGCTGATGTTTTGATGGGAGGTGGTCGAGGGAGAGCGACTTTGTCTTTTATGTCCAAGTATATCTCTCTCCTGTTTTTGCTGAATCGGGGGTCGATGCCATGGTCGTTGAATGCGTCGACCGACCACCCGTCTTCCGCGTCGCTTCGACTGATCCCTGGCATTTCCTTCATCCTTCCTCTTTTTGCTCCCATCGTCTGAGTGACGGCATATGTCGGTTGCTTGGATGAATCTTTGAGCTCGAGTCATTGCCTCAGAGAAGGTTTTGACTTCGTTTTCGGCCAAGGACCACCTTAGCCGACCAGGCTGGAGTCCAGACATTAGGGCAGCGAATGCTACCGCATCCTGCAGATCTGAAATCTTCAATGACTCCTCATTGAATCTTTTAATATAGTCGGCCAGGCTTTCATTCTTTTCCTGCTTGATTCCCATTAAGTGGAGGCTCGTTTTCTTTTGTCTCTTTCCCGCAACAAATTGATGGATGAATAGGTCTTCGAGGACCGAGAAATCAGTTATAATCCCCGCTGGGAGCTCTTGGAACCAGCTCAGGGCCAGACCTTTGAGTGTTGTCGGAAAGAAGCGACACCAAGTGGCCTCACACCCAGTCTGAACACTCATTTGAGCTTTGTATGTGGCCATGTGATCATCCGGGTCGGTTAGGCCCGCGAATGGTTCGACAGAGGGCGTTTTGACCTTTCCCGGGTTGGGTGCCTCGAGTATGGCCTGGCTGAATGGGACCATGAACTTGAGTGCCCCGCTGTTGATCCGAATGGGGTTCGACTGCGCTGAATCACCGTGACCCTCGCGCTGAGCGGCCTTTTTGTTTAATATGTGCCTCGCATCATAACCCTTGCTGAGGCGCTTCTCGTTGAGGAAGTGTCGGGCATCGTTTTGCTTTTGACCCACGTTGCCCCGAGGGGATTTGGATATGTGAGTCTCTTCAGCGGGCCTAGCTGATCTTCCTTTAGATTCGAGTCGGTCTCCTTCCCCCTGCCTTGATCGGCGCTGACCAGGCTGGCTATATTCCCTTGCCCCCGATTGCTGCCGGCTAGGCTAACCGTGGTTCTCTGCCCCGAAGAGAAGGGACCAGGGCTTGGTCTTTAGGGGGCTGAAGAGGGAGTCCTTGCTGCAGGTTGGCCAGCATATCTATCAGGCTCTGTTGCAAGGTTTGCTGGAGCTGAGCGGCTATCATGTTTATATCCGCCGTGGATATAGGATGGGGATCAGCAGGCTGTAGCTGACGGGAAGGGTCCTGCCTGTCTTCTATGGAATGCTCTGCTTCTTCATGATCAAGGGTTTGAACGGTCGGTGTTTTGGGCCGTTCAGACCTTCGTTGAAGAGATGGGGATGGACTCCTCTCGGACCTCTGAGCCTGTGCTGAGGGCTGGCGAGTGCGAGTGCTCTTGGCTAGGGCCGTTGCAGAATCGATCTTACTAAGTGGTGGCGAAGCGACTTTGATTGTAACTTCCCCCACAGACGGCGCCAAACTGTTTCTGTCCAGAAATTAAGGATTGTGATTGGTTGAGAAATGAGATGTGGGCCCCAAGAGCGATCGCCTGAGCTCCGATATCCGTACGTCGGAATCCTGCAAAACAAGGTTAGACTACCCCGGGGGTGTTTCCGGGATCGCCCCTCCGACGCTCAAGTCAGATGTGATTGAGGTAGAGAGAGAATTAAGGTCTAGAGAGAGATGCTCTAGTTTGTTAGGTGAGAATTGAATACCTGTTCATTGATGAGGCAGTTGGTTTTTATAGTGTTGGGGATTTCCCAGACAGGAAACATTATTCAGATGGGCCTTTTTGGTAGCAATGGGCATGTTACCTTTTCAGGCAATGATGGCTTCAGCTTTTAGAGGTTTCCCAAATACTGGTGATTAGGTCAACTTTCAAGTGGGACCCACAGTTGCCACATGTCCCATGCTTTAGCAGGCATGTGCTTCCTTATGGGGCTGCTGATTAAATGAGCCCAAACAAGTAGGTTACAAGTTACCACCAATAACTCTGAAAAATGGTTAAAATTTTAAAAAAGGAATCATTTTTTAAAAAAGTTTGTTCATGTCTATTATGTACTACCTCCCCTTTTTTATTATACTTTGACATTCTAAAGTATTCACAAATTTTACTTTGACCATTGTTTGTGATTCATAAGTGAATAAAATTAAAATACAGTTATGGGTGATCTTAATAAATTCGTTTTAATAAGAATTTTATTAATATGTACTTTTTATAATTTTTAAATACAAAGCTAGAGATATTAGTCATTAAAGATCTGCATTGGTATGCATGAAAAGTGTAAAAACAATATTTGTAAACGAATAGGGTATTTATTGAATTGTGTGAATGAACGTTGGAATTGCAAACTTGTTCAAACACTAGCAATATCATTCGGTTCAACCGTTCAAGTCTGCAATATGTTGGGTCTCCAAGCCTTGTACGGGTTGAGTTATTGACTTATTCCTTTTTCCTTGGTTTGTTGGTATTTTATGTCTGAAATTTGCTCCTCTTTTCGGTTTTTTTCGATCAATCTGACATTATTTCTTTCCATTTCTTATTCCTTTTTTATTTTTATTCAGATTTATTGACATATTTAATTCTTCATTTATAATGGGCATGGAAGGAACACTGAATCTGGAAGGAAAACAAAGAGAGAAGAAAAAGAGGTAGACCCCACTAACGGATTCATGGATTCATGTCAAGGGGTAGGGTTATAGAAAAAAAGTTGATATAAGGATGAAATAATTGTAATGTAGAAATAATTGTAATGTAGAAAAATTACTAATGTTGTATGAAAATGACAAATGTTATATGAGAAATGACCAATGTTGTAATTCCTTATATAGATTATTTTTATCTTACTCAATTTCCTTGTATAGATGTACTTTTTTACATCTTGTTCCCTTTAAATCTTCCTATTTATGGCATTAGGATCACTTTCTTAAGAATCAAGACTGACCTAGTTGGTTGGAGGCTCTCCCTCTGGGCTGCCGCCCTTGTGACAATAGTTCGATTATTTCCCATTGCAAATGTTAATCCCCAAATCCCCACTCCTTCCCATGCAAGGGATATACCTCTTACCTAACAAATAGCATCAATTTCTTTTTCTCATCCAACTCCTCTGACTACTTATAATAGAAAAAGTTGGTTGAGATCACTTTTCTTCGCATCCATTTATTTACAACAAATTCAAGTCATGAGACTTATTTTTCTCTCATCCTTTATTATTTTATAAAATAATAGATATATGAATATGTCACATTATCAACCTATTGCAAATGGAAAATTTGTCGAAAACTACCTTATATAAGCAACTTTTTGTCGGA
This sequence comes from Beta lomatogona, assembly GCA_947646795.1. Classification (NCBI taxonomy): domain Eukaryota; kingdom Viridiplantae; phylum Streptophyta; class Magnoliopsida; order Caryophyllales; family Amaranthaceae; genus Beta; species Beta lomatogona. The sequence continues at coordinate 383,293 of CANSNZ010000231.1, forward strand.
AACAACCTTTTTAATTTTTTTTTGTTAAGGAAAACCTTAAACCAAAATACTTTGTTTGAATGATGACGTCATTCCGGCGTTGACCTATATTTTCCTGCATTGACTCAGTTAATAATCCGAAAAATTTGCAAGAAGTAACCTTTTACAATGCCTTTTTTTGTCAAATGCAACGTTTTATAAATTTGTTTGCAAATCAAAAACCTTAAACTAAATTGTTTTTCGTGAGATCAACCTTACCTAGTTTTCTGTCGTTGACCAAGCCATTTCCGACGTTGTCGATGAGAGTGCTGTCGATGAGAGTGGCACTTTTGACTTCACCCATTATATAAAAAATTTCCATTCTTTTTTTCAGTCACCATACAAACTAACCCGCTTCGTTCTCTCTTTACTATTTGAGATATCCCTTTTTAGTTTCTCTTAACCAAATCCTCCGAAAAAATTCTTGGTTTTGCAATTCAAGTATTGCACCTCAACTCAACCTAATTCGAGTATTGCCCATCTCAATACAAGCACGATCCACGTCAAAAATGCTTAGTCAACATCAAAAAATTAGGAAAGGTTTCATCTCAAAAAAAAATTAGTATAAGGTTTTAACTTGTAAAAAAAAATTATAAAACGGTTTTTCTGAAAAAAACTATTATAAAGGTTGTTGCCGGCAAATTTTAAATTGAGTCAACGCCTGAACGACATCATCAGGTTTCTTCAGACAAAGGTTTTTATGTTTAAGGTTTCTCTTGATAAAATATCATTTAAAAGATTGTTTTGGACAAAAGACACTAAAATAAGACTTTCTTTGTATTAAAATTAATCAAAAAAGAAATACTAAAAAACATTAAAAAAGAATATATGCCGCAAGTATTAAGAAACATAAGATGTATATATATTTTCTCAATTTATAGGGGCTGGATTATACGGTGGTTATGTACGCTCCCTTCAGAAATCATAACAAAATACACAGAATACCAAGGTCATAGACATGCACGTTTTAGTAGATAGAACCACCTAGGAGAGGGAGAAGAACTCATGCGCCTTGTAGTAGCGCTCAAGAACAACGTTATACAGAGGGTGTGTTGGTTCCAAGAGATTGGAGTAAGGACCAAGAACATCCTGGGCTACAGGTGGAGAGTCAGCATCCTGCAAACTGATATACTGACATAGTGAAAGACCGCTTAAACAATAACATGTATGGTAGAAATCTCTGCTCTTTCCAGGTTTGTCTCTAAATCCTCCGTCCATAACCTGCAACAATAACATCACATCACCACCACTGCTAATTTGACCTACAAAAACTCACAACCTTAACTTATGCGCCTAGCCAGCCAAGATAAGCAGCAGAGAGGTTGTATATCAATATATCAAAGAAAAAAGATGGTCAATAGGCATTTCCCCCTCTTCTTCCTTTTTGTCTTGCTCCCTCTTTTGGAAGGGGTGGAGGAAGGGGGTTATTCTTCAATTTTATTAAAGCGCAAAAGGAAGTGTGTCCAGCAAAATCATATTTTGCTTCAACAACAAACAAATCATGTGGCCCATGATCCACAATAGATAATCTTCACAAAACCCATGGTCAGTGCACACTCTACCATCAAAGCAGAACCTTAATCCACTATATAAAGATCAGCTGCAACAATTCTTCAGCAACTATTAGCGAAGGGAGCTCAGACAATTTTATGTGGCTAGCTACCCAACACAAGCTGCAGTGGCAAATGGGGAGATGGATTTCCACGGATAATGTGCACCAGTGCGCCAATTGCAATGTAAGAAATGATTTGAAAGATAGTGAGCTTGTTAAGGAATTTTGATTTCTTATCTCAATCCACAAAAGTTTACAGCCAAGGCCGTCTTACTTGTCCGCCCTAGAAAGCAACAAAGGAAGACAATAATTGGTAGTATTGATTATCAAATATCTCATTCCACAGAAAGTCTTGACCTTGTTAGGAAGTTCGAAATTCTAACTAAGAGAGTGCTAGAAAAATATAGCCGAAAAGCCACCACACAAATCCGCAAACCTAAATCTTCATCTGGACTTTTGAAGATCATGATTCATGATAATGAGAATGGTATCTTTCAAACCACATTCTGCGGATTTAAATCAATACTCCTCCCAAAAACTGATACATGACGTGCAGCAAACTCCCTTGCCAAATATCTCCTAAAAGATTCATTCATACCCCCCCCCCTTTCCCCTCTCCCTCCACAGCACCACAAAACCCCCTATAAGAAAAGACATCTAGGTCAGTAAGGAATATCTAAGACATTGCATAAAAGCGCCGCACCAATTCCTCCATATGCCTAAAAAACAAGATAGTTTAAAAAAGGTGCACTCGAAAGGAAACCCCGTTAATTATTTTTGTGACCAGCTATATATATTTCTAAACAGAAAATTCAGAAACCAATCTTCCCAACACATTAAGAAGCAAAGCCTCTTCCATCAATCTGAGTCCCGACAGGTATTCCCCCGGCAATCCTCAATTTTACATATAATAATAACAAATCCAGAAAGGGGATTTATGTAGAAAGATTGGGCACAAACAAAGATGCACATAAAATAACGGTCGAGCTTCCATATTCATCTGCCAAATGCCATAAAGGACCTCTACTCACCTGGCCAGTCGACTCAACTACATGACAAAGCTAGCCAGCAAGAACAAACTTGTCAACATATAAAGCAAATCTAGCTAAGTTAACTTGCCAGAAAAGCCCTCTCCATGCATACAGACTTATTATAGGCACCATCAGTTCAGCCAATGGTATCAGCTTAATATGGGTCCGTATAATTCCACACCTATATGCCTCATTTGGTAGGAGATTTTAGAAAGTTAATACCGATGAGACCCATGCGAAGAAACCACTTAATATGGGTTCGTTACACAGGATGGGAAAGGTGGCATTATTTAGTGGCGGCTCCAGGAATTGAGCCACGTGGTTTCAGAGTAGTTCGAATATAAATTCTTAATTAAATTTTACTATGTGGAGTTACAATTTTTAAAAAGAAGAAGATTAAGGAGTAAAACTGATATTTGATTGATAATATGGAATTTGACAGTAAACAAGATAGTAACAAGCATTCGAGAGGCTGGTTTCTCTCCCAAAACTAAACTACTAAATCCTCCAATATTTTCTTCATATCTGGATACCATGAAGTCAAGTTCCTCATGATTTCTGTGAACCCCTCACTAATCAGATTTCTAATTTGCTGCATTCTCTTTTTTTTTTTTTTTTTTTTTTTTTTGTGAGTGTGAAATCGAAAAATCAGCAACTTAACCTCTCTGAATCGTACTGCTCTGATACCATTGATACAAGATCACAAGAGAATCTCCCCAAAAGCTAGCCTAAAAGGAGGAGAGCCCATAATCCTATATAAGTCCCACATCAACCCCCCATATGACCGATGTGGGATTCTAAGTCCCATAACTTGCAAAGGTACTGTAGCATACCACCCCTCTTCAGAGCCACATGCCCTCATGTGGCAGGCTTTGCACTAGGCAAGAGAGAGAAGGTTCCTAGCCCCAGACGAGCACCGGCGTCACCTCCTTCGGTCATACGTGGCACAGTCGAGGGATGGGCGGCTCTGATACCATTACAGGATCACAAGAGAACCTCCCCAAAAGCTAGCCTAAAGGGAGGAGAGCCAATAATTCTATATAAATATCTGAGCAATGAATCAAGTAATCAATATAGTAAAATTTAGTAACCAATTATACTTAGGGTATGATTAATTGATTGCTCAAAGAAACCAGATTCATTAGCTTTTATCTATGTTACCTGGACTCGGCTAGGAGTGTCGGGTATGGGTAAGGATCCGAGTGTCTGGTACACCATTTCCAAAAAATCAGGACACGAGGACTCTCTCCGAGATTTGGACATGGGTACGGCTATGGCAAAATTAAGATTTTATAATATATTTAATACTCCCTCCGTCCCAGAAAGATCTGAACACTTGTTGGGACACGTAGTTTAAAGTGATAAGTTGTAGTGTGGTTATCAAATGTTATTTTATTTAAAAAGTAGATGTGATAGGAGTTGGTGGGGTATTTTTTATTAGAAGAGAGAGAAACTTAGGTAACTTTTTATTGATAAAAGATAGAGTGTGGGCCAAAGATGTGTAAAAGAAATAATATATTAATAGTGGGACCATGCCAAAAAAAGAAGTGTTCAAACTAATTTGGGACAAACATAAAAGGAAAGTGTTCAGACTATTCTGGGACGGAGGTAGTACTAATTTTAAGTTTTATATTGTCGCTTTTTAATATAACAATAAATTAAGGTAGTTGTTTAGAAAAACAACCACCTAAAAGCAGTTGTTTAGAAAAAGAAAGCAAAATAGAAGAAGAATAGGAAAAAGAAAAAGAAAAAAGAAAAAGGTAAAGAGAAGAAAACTCACGTGGCCACAAAGGACAAAAAGAAAATGAAAAAGAAAGAAGAAAAAGAGAAGAACAGAAGACCGAAGAGAGAGAAGAAAGACAGAGAACAGAAGGAAAGAAAGAAAGAAGAGAAGAAAAAGAAGAAAGAAACTGACCGGCGGTGGCGGCTCCGGCGAGTTCGAAGCTCTTGCCGGCCGTCACGTAAGTTTTCCTCTTCTCCTCATCTTCTTCTCTTCTCTTCTTCTCTTCGCGTTCGAATTAGGGTTTCCCGTGTCCGAGTGCAATATGGAGGATTCGACTCGTATTTTATACCCGAGTCGGTGTCGTGTCGTACCGACCCGGGTATATGCCAAAAACTGCAGAGTCCGAGTAACAGAGGCTTTTATTGTATTTGTACTTGGTGGGAGGGAGAGATTTATAGATAAAAAGTGAGCTGAAAAATGAAGGGGGATTAAGAAAAGGGAAAAAAAGACCAAAAATATAACACAAGCATAAAGGGAGAAAAGAAAGGAAAAAGAAAAGACAATGAAATAATACAGCCAGGATGGAGATTTTATAGATAAAAAATGAGCTGAAAAATAAAGGAGGATTAAAAAAAGGGAAAAAAAACTAAAAATATAACACAAGCATAAAGGGAGAAAAAAATAGGAAAAAGAGGGTACAATGAAATAATACAACCAAGGACAATCGAACCCGCGACCTTAACATGAAGAATACAAAGTTACACACTCTACCGCTGAGCGACACTGCATTTCATTGAAACAACACGCATGTATTGATATAAAAGTTATATATTTCTCTTGTGTTTTCCAGTTCTTTTTCCGGATCTTCGTGGGTTCAGTTGAACCAGTGTAACATAATTCCCTAATCTCCCCGCGAACCGCGATCCGAAAAAAGCGAATTATGGTCGGTGTTCGCCTATTTTTTGCCCATTTTGGGCGAACCGCGATCCGAAGAAGCGAATTATATAGCGAATTATGTGACACTGAGTTGAACCCACTGAACCCACGCTGGATCCGCCACCGCCACTGGGATTATTCATTCTCCATCACATGGAATCAAGAAAAAAAATTAAATTAAATTATCTCGCACACCATCATTGCGCCACCAACCCACCGCACCAGCTATAGTCAAGTGACCGTAGTATCGTACACCCACCACCACTACAAATGTCGTCCATGAGCTACTTTCTCTATCCTACTCGTCCCCTCGCCTCAACTTGACCATCCTATCCCAGTGGCGGAGCCAGCTAGGAGCATGGAGGTTCACATGCGCCCCAAATTAGGAAAAAAAAGCTTCGTGCAAAAAAAAAAAAATTGTGTGCCATAGACCGTGCGTCCCGCGCAGGAAGAAATCATTCATCTTCATTTTCTCCTCTATTACTCGATTTAAGTTATCTTCTCAAACAATCCACCCAATACCTCAACGGGCATCTTCATTGGCCCCTTTTCTCAAAAAAAAAAGAAGAGAACTCACCCAAAATTAAGGAGTCCAACGGGCAAATTTTTGTATCAAGACGCTCAAGTGTCAATAACACAGTTTCGATTTATATCAATATAAAGGATGAACCGACGAACAATCGTTGTTGCAAGCACCCAAGTTCTATTCCTCTGTTTCAGGATTGTGAATTATTATATTTAATTAAGATCCGGGTTATTATTGCTTTAATTTGTATATAACCGTTGTTTGATCTGTCAATTTTTTTGGTATAATATGATTGTCTATTGTAATTGTATTTGGTTTGATTATCGTTGTTTGCTTTAATTTTATATGTAATCTCCGTCAAAAGGATGAAATTATTAAAGTAAAATATTAATGTTTATGGTTTCATTGAGATATCATATATGATAAGAAATAAGTAATATATATTTTTTTTGTCCCTGTGCAATAACGTAGTGTCATGGGCAAACTTGATTTTCAGATGGAATTCCATTTTATGTGTTCACATAGTGGTGCAACCCCGAATTTAAAAATCTGGATCCGCCCGTCTTATCCTCAATACCCACCATGTTCATCCCCTATGATTATCAGCATTTATCACCACCACAAATACACGACCTTGATGGCCGAAAAGATTGAAATGACAACTGAATACAAAAATCTTCGTACCTTGATATGACATCTCCTTTTATCTAGACCACTAGTGGTGGTTTTTTGTCACCCAATTTCAAAATGAGAAAAATTGACTTCAAAAGTTAATCTTTTAGTACCACACACAAGAGGCAGTGGAAGGGGATAGAAAGGAGGCAATGAAGGAAGTGAGGAAGATGAGAGAGATGAAGGAGAGAAACAAAAGTGAAGGAACGAGGAATTTTCTTTTTACCAACCATTATCAGGTATTGGTAAGTCATCCATTCTAAAACATATGACTTGATTCCTAACCTGATAACTGGAGATAAAAACAAACAAAGCCTTAAGCCTATGGAACTACGGAAGCAAATCGCAAAAGTAGTGTCCCATATCTGCAATCTAAACCTTTATTCTCAAAGTCATCTTCTAGAGAGAAAAAAAATATGAACAAAATCAGAACTAAGAAAGATTGATCGAAACATCATGAAAATCACAATAATAGTCATCCCAAAAAATTCCATCAGGATGTCAGCAGCTGGATATAGAGCATTTAATTCTAGCTACGCAATAGCTGTTCCGCAAACAGATGGAACCTGCCCTGGAAAGGTAGTGACCTTACAAGGCAAAAGGGGAAAAAACCCCATTTTCAAGGTCACCCCCATATACTCCCAAAAAGTGCCCCTTCTTTTCACTGTCTCCCCCTAAAACCCCAGTAATTAAATCAGGGAATTGAAAGAAATAGCATCAATATCAGTTACTTCTTAGTTCTTACCAATCTCGGAGATTGATCAACTGATTATGGCTCCACTTAGTAGAAAGAACTTCAAAAATAGAACATATAGAGCTTCTGCCTTGCATGGAGCTTCACTAGACTACATTTCTTGTACCTCTTGTTTCTTGCATTTTATTTTCCTCCTTTCTATGTGGATTCACATAACAGTTGCACACTTAGAGAGTGTTTGCACACAACAAATAAAACAATCTAGTGACCCTGCATTGAGGAATGTATGCAATCTACCTCTTCCTAGAGTAAGAAAAGAATTTACGGAACACTCAAAGGGAAAATAGGAAGCTGAAGAATGTGTGCATATATGCATATGACTATGTTGCGACCTATTAAATATATATCTGTACTGCTGAAAGATCTACCCAAACAACAGTCAACAGTCAAGCATGCTACAAGGGAGCAACATTAATTACAGATATCCTAAAAAATAGAAATAGCAAACAGAACATTATCCATTTGAACAACAAACCAAAATATTTACAGTAAGAGATTACCTGAGAACAAAGAATTATGTACTGTTGCAGAGCAAGGTTGTGAAAGAGAGGTCCAATATTTGCCGAACGTTTCACAAAATCAAGACCAACGCCAGAGAGGTTCACAATATTAGGATGACTTTGTAGGCCTGCAGATAGAAGTACAACCACCAGTATGTCTTACATGCTTCTACACAAAATAATGTGCATAGATATATGGAAAATGAAGCAAACGCTCTCCAACTAAAAAACTCTTCCTAAACAATTTTCAATCTTTCATCCCACATAACCATACTTAATACCTGGTCATGGTTGAAATATGATCAAGACTTTAAATTTAAAACATACAATATAAAATATCTCACCTCCTCCCATGTCCTCGATATTTCCATCATTACTCCCTCTCCTCTCTAATCCCACATGAAACCATCATTCAACCACCACATCCTTTTCGTTAGTGAGGCCAAAACCATTACAATTGTTGTGTCCAACACTAATCACCCTTAGCCCCTTTCCCCTTTCCCTGATAGATCGGCAGAACTAGGAAAAATCAAAAGATAGGATTCCTGAAAGTCTGAGACTACGCCTGAAAAATATTTCATTTTTTTTTATCTCAGTTGCTGTAGTTGATGTGCAGTTAATGGCAGAGAACCAGTGTGAGAGAGGAAAGAGAGAGAAATTGGGGGCTTTGCTGCCACGCTGGCGCCTGGCGGTTGGTATAGAGGTAGTTGTTGGTCACAATTGTAACAGGTATGTATGCTGGTTGACTCACTATGTTGCTGATTATCAAAGTATAACACTATAACCATATAAAGGAATTTCTCAATGAAACCCACCTACTTCTTAAGTTCAAAAATTCCATGCCTCAAAGGTTTCTCAAGATGGATTCCACTGGCACCAAATCTGTTAAAGCATAAAAGCAACATGTGGTATGGGTTTGACTGTTTGAGTGATTCCAAAACCACAAAAAAAAAACCATAGCTGTGCATGAACCAAACACTTCGTCACAATTAACATAGCTTAAAAGGGTATCTAGAACATTCCTCCTATATGAAAATAAAGTTCCTAATCGACTTTGGCACCAATTTCATGAGTGTTAAATGTAATTACGTAGTTGGAAGTCGATGGAAAGAGGACAAAAGGTAAAGAGAAAACATCAGGCTAGAGACAACCACCACCTCAAAAATGTGTCGATAGAGATGGTAAGAGAATTCATGCGGTGGATTGAAAAATAATTAATAACCAACTATTAGTTCTATTCAAAAGGGGCAAAACACTTTTTGGGACATACAAAAGATAGTATCCCCTCCGTCCTAAGTCGTATGCTCTATTTAGATTACTTTTACACTATCTCTTAGCGACATGTCTGGCCATTAATATATTTAATTACGCATTTAGGGAAATATGAAGTTGATAATTTGGAAATAGGCAAAGAAACGAATTTGACAAGATCGCAAACGAAAATTTTTGTTACGATAAGTGATAAATCTCTAACCCTAGTCCCTAGTAGCCGACTTAATCATCTTCCTCACAAGTCACTCCTCAGTTCCTCACTTCTTCTCACTCTCCGAGTCTCTCTCTACCTTGCATTCCCTCTTAGTCTCTCTGCCTCATTTACTAATTCATAACTCATTTCATTATATGAATTTCCTTTTCCCAGTTTTCTTTCAACTTAGATCGAGGTTGCTATTAAGTTACTATTTTAGGTTAGGTCTTGTATTTTGCAATTTGCTTCTGATTATAGAATTTATAAATGGATGTACTTACTTTATGGAATGAATGTAATGAGTTTAATTTCAAATTTCAATCACGAGAAAATATCGTGAACCTAAATTGGGAAAAAAATATTATATTTCCTTCGTAACAAAATAACTGCAACCAATTTGTTCGGAACGGATTCCTATGCAGAAAATGGTAATTATAAATTAAGAGGTGTATTAGGGGAAAAGGAGAGGAGAGAAGATTACATAATCAAACACCACCTTCATCGCCGACCACCGCACCAACCACCACCTTCACCACCGACAACCACACCAACCACCACCATCACCAGCGACCACCCCCACCACTCACCGGCTCACCGCCTTCACCGCTGCCCCTTCACCGAAACAACCCAAAAAATTCGAACACCTCCATAAATCACCACCAGCAAACCCCGAAAATTAGAACACCTCAACAAAAGCAACCCATAATATTCGAACACCAGGCAATCCGAAACCCTCCACAAAGTTCGAACCAAAATCAAAAGCAGAATTCGAGCAACATACAAAAACAACTAACAAAAACAAAAAAAAGTTGAGCAACAACACGAATTCGAGCAAAAAACCAAAAAATTAAAAGAAAAAACACAAAAAATCAAATCTAACCCCAAAATCGAGCATCCTTACCCCCAAAACTACCACGAACCGCAAACCCCGACCAAGACGAAACCCAATCCAGGAACTTCGAAATCCAACCAAACCAAGACAACAAAACCCACGACGAAATTCGAGCAAAATTGCATGAATTCGAGGCAAATTCGAGCAAAATGGAGTTTTCGTGGTGGTGGTGATTAGGGTTTTCATGGTGGTGGTGGTGGTGAGTGGGTTGATGAGTGGGGTGGTGGTGATGAGTGGGGAGGGTGATGATTTGTGGCAATGATGGCACGTGGTGGTGATTTGTGGGAATCATGCTTGGTAATTTGGTATCTTAAGTTGTAATGATCTTCAGTTAAATTTAAATCAGTATTAGGGATGTTTTTATTAGAGTTTATGTTTATTAAGGGCATCTTCGTAAATTTGCACCAAAAAGTTTACTAAAAGAATTAAGTTTTCAATTATTGCATTTTTTGTGTTACACCCCAAATCGGAAACCGTTGCGTTTTTTTTGTTACGGAGGAAATATAATATTCGGACTCGCTTGCACTGGATTCAGACTAAAAAAAAGTTTCCAAGTGGACTGGACTGGCCTCAAAAAAAGTTTGGATCGGATTTGGACTCAATTTCTCGAGTCCAAAAGACTTTGGACTGGATTTGGCAAAGTCCAATCCAATCCAACCAATTTGACACCCCTACTTACAACCAATTTAATCCTGAGTCTATTTTTCCACCCTGTCGGCTGTGACTCACCCTAGGCCACCTACTAGTGACTTACAAGAGAAGAAACAAGGAGAGAAATGATAATGCTGAGCTGGAGAATATTCACAGCAATGCTGAGCTGGGGAATAATCAGAGTGGTGCTGAAAATATCTGACCATATTCTAGAAGGGGCAAGCTTGTCTTTTACAATTAATTTTGTTATGTAGGTAGTGGGGTGTGCTGAGTAATAAAAGGGGTACTGTAGTGAGTGAGAGAATCATCCAGAAAAGTAAAGAGAGAATAGGAACCTTTAGGAGAGCACTCGGCCTTGAGAAAGTTGAGCATTCTATGAAGTTGATGTTAATCTAATACAACTTATCTTTAGACCCCTAAATTACTGTTTTTGTTTGGTTTTGATCTGAATTCATAGCACTGTCCCTTTCTATCACCACCACTGTCTATTCGATATACTCACATCCACAGTGAGACTTACCTCACTTTACTAAATTCCACCCACTATTGGACTGCAGCAAATCCTCCAAGGCCAAGGCCTCCCATCACACTCACATATTTCAGACGTGGCAATAGGAACTCAGGGGGATGAATGGAAATATTGGAAATACTGAAATATCAGGAATTGTCGGAGAATAATTCTTAAAACATGAGTGCTCCATCCTATTATTCATATAAATAAACGCTCATTCATATACGTTACCCACCTCGAAAACACACATTACGTTCTTCTGCGCAGCATCATTTTTCAGTTGCAATATATGTTTTTCCTCGAGATTGGTGTTTATTCTCGTGAGATATAGAAGAACAATCTCACGAAAAATATATGTGACACCTTACGAGAGACCAAATTATTTGTCTCCGGTCTCGTGAGAACGTGAATATAAGACAAATCTCACAAGATTATTATATAAAATAATCTCGTGAGATATATAGGAACTACAGATCGAGAAGATATCAGAACAATCTCACGAGATATGTCAAATAAAACAAAAATCTCACGAGAATTCATGTGATATCTCAGGAGAGACCAAAAGTTTTGTCTCCGATCTCGATCTCGTGAGAATCTCGCAAGATTTAATCTCATGAACATAAAGACGGAGGAGCTTATAGCTGGCACCATCAGTCTACAGGGCTACATTGTTGAGCAAGGCATCCTTATGTAAAAGAGTAGGTTGGTTTCACCCAGGGGTCCCCTCTTATTCAGTCCCTGTTGCAAGAATATTGTACCTCTCCCATTAAAGGGAATTCTGGTGTGCATAAGACCCATCAAACGATGGCAGCTCAAGGGTTTTGAAGGGGATGAGGAAGGACATTGAGAAGCTTGTGCAATACTGTTCTACTTGCCAACAACAGAAAACATCTACCCTGAGCCATGCCGGGATTCTCCAACCCCTTCTCATTCCCATTAGAATACGGAAGGATGTGACAACAGAATTTGTAGAAGGCTTACCAAAATCCTTGGGGTGGACACTGTTCTGGTGGTGGTGGGTAGACTATCCAAATATGGGCATGTTTTGAGTCCTAAGCATCCTTTTACAGCTCACTTAGTGGCTATACTCTTCATTATGGAAGTAGTACGTTTACATGGATTTCCCTCCACAGGAAGAAGGTTTTCATGAGTGCTTCTTTGGAGGGAATGCTTCAGATTGTAAGGTACTCAGTTGCATCGAAGCACCTCTTATCATCCCCTGTCTGGCCATCAGACGGGCGGTCAACCAAACAGTGGAAAATTACCTGACATGCTTTATTCAGGGCAAACCTCGCACCTGGGACGTTTGGTTACCATGGGCAGAGTACTGGTATAATACTTCTTCCCACTCTTTCACTCAGTGCAGCACCTTTAAGGCGGTTTATTTGCAGACCCCCCACCCCAAAAAAAAAAAACACCTTTCAGGTTTGAAAAAGGCAGCACTGCTGTTTCTCTTCTGAAGAGCAGTTACAAGTCTTGCAACAGAGAGATGCCATCTTAGATGAGTTGAAGCTCCATCTCCCTCAAGCCCAGGAAAGCATGCAGTTTAAAGAGAATCAGAAGACAAGGGATGTTCACTTCAGTCTTGGTGACATGGTCTACTTGAAACTGTAACCTTGTAGCCAACAATCTTTGGCTAGAAGACCTAACGAGAAGTTAGCTCCTCGATTTTATGGGTCTTATAAGGTACTTCAGAAGATTGGTTCAGTGACCTATAAACTAGAGCTGGTAATATCCTTCTCAAGGTCAAGCAAGCTGTTGGGGCTTGGGCGTTTGCCTGCTTCTGCACCATCCTTACTCAACTCTCAGCTGACTTCATTCTGGAGGTAACTCCAAAGGACGCTCTAGGGGTCAGGAGTGATGCCAAGGGTCCCATGGTCACTGAGGTACTGATTCAGAGAAAGTCATTCAGAAAACTGGTAAGATCAGTCTAGAGAGGGAGAGACCTTATTTCTTGAAACTAAGGGTCGTAATTGGTGTGATTACTCTTATCAAACAATACAACATCCATCCGGCGACCTAATCTTGATTGTTCTTTATTTTGCTTGGTTTAATTTCGACAATGTTTGAAAATGAAAATCCTTTATAGTGGATTTTCTTAATTTTGGTGATATTTTAATCTAAATTGACCCTTTCTAAGAATAAGCAATACTCCCTCCGTTTCTTTTTAGTTTACCCACTTCACTTTAGGGGAGAACCAAGGAGGAAGTACAAAAGCATGAGAGAGAAAACTCAAAGGTGGAGACAGAAACTCAAAAAAGAGAGAGAAACTAAAAGTGGGTTAAAATATTAAAAAATGGATGACATGGGTTAAAAAAGAGAAGAAAGTAGATGGGACATGTTACCAAGAATAAAGCAATACTGTATAGATTGAAAAGTAACAGAACAAAAAATAAAGTGTGTATATTAAAAAGAAACGGAGGGAGTACTAGTTAATCAATTATCACAAGTTTTAAGTACATTCAAATTTTGAACATTCTAACTGCTCATTTTGAGAATAGAATTTGTATTTGGGGCATGTTATCATGGCAAAGGGAGTCTATTGATGAGAGTGAGATTCATGACATCATAACACGACCCAATCACCCAAACCTCTGTCAATCATTGCCTTTGTGCTTTTTCGGGTTTTAGCAGGATACACAAGCTTATACATATTATAAGTTCACTTTTGCTTCCTTGAAATTCATTCCAAGAGACATCGCAAGCCACTGATCCCTTTTACCGCAACTCGGTTGAGCTCAGGCAACAGCACCTATTGCGCAACTGCATTAGGATCCCGAACTTGTGGTCGTATTGACGCATTAGACGGAATGCGAATAGATTAGATTATCCACGCCACTGCAGCCATACCTTTGAGGACTATCATTTCTAATCCCGATCAATCAGTATAGTCTCAAATATCTGTTGGAATGACGATTCTTGACTTCGCGGTAACAACATAGGCTTAAAACCATTAACGGGAATTAATTTGGTGTTGAATTTAAGGTTGGCAGATAATAGCGGAGGCCTTGCTGCGCTGATGCTGACGGCTGCACGCCCATACACCCACCCATACAAACACCCACAACTGCCCGCACCCGCACACCCACCCCCCACCCACCGCATGCATGCGACACACACACCAGACCTCACGTACACACACGCACCCCCACCCCCCTCGGCGCATGCCACACACACACACACACACACACAAACCACGCCACGCGCACGCGCACGCGCACGCACTCGCACACAAACACCCATCCACACCCACACACACACACCCCACCCGCACGTACCCACCCACACACGCACCTGCCTGCACACACACACCCGGTCACACACACAGCCCTCAGGTTGTTTTCTAGCGTAGCTTTGTTCCTTTTACATGGACTTCGGCAAAGCAAAGTATGAAGTCTGAAATTATATTGGAAAATAAATCTGCACTATTATCCCTTCTTTAGGAAGAAAGTAATTGAAATTTAAGTAACTTATATCAAAAATGAAAATAGTGCATCAGTGGCGTATAATACACATACAAAATTCCTACTGGGATAAATATTGGATACTTAAATACTGTAGCCACCCAAGGAATACCACAGACAAACTACCCATGGTCCCTACTTCATGTTAAAACAGAGATCCTAGGGTTGTGAACCTATGATGCCTAAGGTTGCTTCCTAAGTAACTATGCATGGTCTTTCAAAGGTGGCTCTTTGCTATCTCTTTGGGTATGGAATAATTTGATATCTACTAACAAATCGAAGCTACCTAACGTATCTAAATCACTATATTCACATGGTAAATAATATGCCTCATTAGACAAACAGAAAAAAGCAATAATTGAGAGAACTCCAAACCTTTCTGTTCAAAATGGCTCCTGTCGATTTGACATATCTCCTCAGGTAAATTAAGATATCTTTGTGAAGAATCATGTTCATGCTCACAAGAATCCGGCATCCTCAACTGCTCCTCAACAAGTTGATGCAATTTGTGAATAAGTGGAAAAACACCTCCCTAGATCCATTTCCTAAATGTCAGTCCCTTGCATGAAAACAAATTAACCAGCAGACATACATGTTCAACAATCACCTGCCAAAAGGAATAACAACCATCGACCAATTTGTTTGTCCTTCCCTGAAATCCACCTTCAACTCCTTGACGAAATACGACCCAATTCTGGTTCAGCATTCATATGATCAGAAATAATAACAAGATAGAAAAGATTATAGTACTTGCGACAAAAAAACGACAAGGATACTAAACAGCTTATCTTACTTTAGTCGCACAAGCTTATCCATAGTCTGATCTGAATTTCTTGATTTCTCTTTTAAATAAAGGGCAATTGGCTAAATTTTATTTGAACTATGACTGTTATGTGCAGAAAATACGAACTGAACTGTTTGATATGATTAATATGAACTTTACTGTTAGTTGTGCAAAATGATATGGGGCTCATGGACGAAGTAATATTTCAACATATATTGTGCTGAAATAACAATTAAAAAAAAAGACTATATAAATAAAACATACACAACAACATATTTAAAAATTTAAAAAGTTCTAAAATATCCTTTTTAGATAGTTTTCTGACAGTGTATTATGAAGCTTATAATATTCATAGCAAATACTTTAGTTCGTATTATTTTGCACATCTGAGAGAAAATTCATCTTATTTTTACCCAATATGCCTTAAAAATATGAAGCTTCACCATGTCCAAACTCCAACAGTCAAATAGGTGCAATTCTTCTTTAATTAATGAATATAAGCAGATTGGTTCACATAACAAAATAAACAGAAACACTATGCATTAACCAGAGGCGGAATCATTAAGAACTGAGAAAAAAGTTTGGGTCTCTTGGACGACATACACAACAAACAGGAATCAGGGGTAATCAAGAATAGAAAAAAGGGGAAACAAAATGAATTAATAACATTGTCTACCCAACAAATATATAAAGATTCCCCTTTTAGCCAAATTACACAAACCTCCCTCGACAACATTGGCCCACATGTGTGTGTTTTGCTTGACCATCGTAAAGATTAGATGCCAACAACTTTGTTCAAGTGAAAAAAGTATCATTTTTCTTGAATGCTTATAGATGTATCTTGTAGGAATTTGTGCCTTGAATCTGGTTGAATATCGTCGACGGGACTTGTTCGCAGGGCCGCCCGGTCAAGTCGGGCGTGTGCCGCCCGACCGGGCGGGATCCAGTGACTTAGCAGAGGGTTTGGAAGGAAGGCGCCCGATGGCGTCGGGCGTGTTCGCCCGATCGGGCGAGTGACCGAACTCGACCGGGTGGTGGTCGCCCGATCGGGCCCGAGAACATTCCTCGTTTAGTAAAGTGGTCCGCCCGATGTCGCCGGGCGGTGGGCTTTTTGACGCGGAAACGCGTTTTCGGGGTTGGGTTATAAATAGGCTTTTAACCTAATTCGTTTAGTGCGGTCATTAGTGCTAAAACGCATCTGTAATTCTGGTTATCCTTCTCATCAATAATATTATTCTCTCTCTGCCCGTGGACGTAGCCAACAATCCGTTGGTGAACCACGTTAAATCTGTGTGATTATTCTTTGTTTTGCAGTCAATATTTGTTCTTTCTCACATCTGTCATAACATATCTCAAAATCAGAAATCAAGGAACAAAAGCAAGATCGTCCTCTTTGTTCACCAGCAGGTGAAACATTTGAAACAATGAGTAACAAGAAAGAATTAGTCTTACAATTAGAGCAGACAGGTCCAATCGATGAACCTCGTTGATAAGAATCATTGTGGCCAACCCACAAAAGGTATACCTATTGCAAGTCAAAACAAATGTATATGTTAAATCACAAGGAAAAAGAGCAAACATGGAGATTTAAACAGCAATTACGACATATAATCATCAATAGTGAACATACATACCCACCATGGGCTTCAGAACCGGGCTCGCCAGCAATGCCACCTTCATATGTCTGACAACTGGAGAAACATCCATGCCACATTAAGCAAAGAGTGGATTATCATGTTGTAAAAAGAACAATTGTAGTCAGAACAATTTATGTATTTCAATGAATATCTTTAACAAAACACTTCCGTAAAAATAGGAATTAAATCTAGAGGAAAAATAGCGCAAACAAACAAAACAAAAGCCATATGCAACCAACCTTAGAATGTAATCCCCAACATTTTCCATTAACTCATGATCTAAGAAGTTCAGAATACTTGCAACCTGGTCAACGTTGGAAATATTAATCCAGGCTTCAAGAACAGATTGCTGTTTCAGATAGGCTATATACAAAAGAAAAACTCCTGTCGTCCACAGATAAATGTCCTCTAAAGCTATTGCACGCATATTAAGAGTATATAGTGAGAATGTATTAATGTAAGCTATTCAAGTAGATAGTGTAAAAGTAACAAGAAGATAAATTGATTGTGTTAGTGAGGACCCACTTCACGTCGTTATGCGGAGAGAAAGAGAGATTGCAAAAAAAGATGGTTAGTGGAGGGGCCCAAATCACATTTTGACTGGGTTGGGCAGGGTACCAAACATATTTTTTATTTTTCTTCTTCTGCTATTTTATTTTTCTTCCATCTTCCTGTCTAACGTGTTGGATCCCAGTATGGAGCAAAGAGAAACAGACCAGTCAGTGTTTTTCTTTCTCTTTCTTTTCCCTTTTTCTAGGTTGAGAAGGGGATGGGAGGGAGAAACATGTGATGCAATGTAGCTGTACATCATCAGTCATCCCTCTTTAACTTTTTTTCTAAAGGTACTATAAAACCATGTGGGCCTCAGCTGGGAGAAAGCAGATTGGTTACTGCTTACTGCTTACTGCTTACTGCTCGTCAATCTTAACAAATTACATAATGCTATAACTTTTCTACTCCCTCTTCATTTTCAAAAGCCAGAAATGACGACTAGATTTTAGATGAATATGCTTTATGAAATATGTACCATATTGCTGTTGATCAGAAGAGAAATTATTGATTAAGAAAATTATAATTGAGATTATTATATATGGATTTTGTTAATGATATACTTTATAATTGCCGTACCACCATACCACTGCCAAAATTTAGGACTCTCCCCGTATCCAAAATTATCAATATTACCATATCATACACTCAGATCCACACCCATATTGGATACTAGTACCTGAGTCCAACTAACATAGCCCAAGCATCATGGGTAAAGGAAGTCATTAGTATCTACTCACTTCCGTCACATGTTACATATCATTTTATCAGAGACCTATACTTTTGAACTGATTTTCAAATTAGGGCTTTTATTAAATAAAGACACTTAATTTAGGGTCCAAATTAGCAAATTCATACAACGCTTTGGGTTGAGTCATAAGACTTAATTCGGAGAAACTTGATCATATTATTGTTTTAAACTAAAATCTCCAGCCCTTTCTGCAAATGACACAAAAACGCCCAGGCCGCCGTGCATCCCGCGTCCCTCAAAAGCGGCTAGAGGTGACGCCTAGTCGCCTATGAGTGCCTGTGTTGCTGTTAGTTGCGAGTTGCGCTGAAGCTTACTCCCAGGGAAGCTCTCTAAAACTATACCCATATCTTCTTGGAATAAGGAAACATTCCAAGACACTAAAATTGTCCTTTCTCATATGGCCTAGGACATAACTTTTAATAATTGGCCTATATAAATGGCCTATATGATGACAGAAAATTTGACAATATCAATAACTCTATCCCCAGCTCCTCATCACCAGTTTTGAATAAACACCTGAGATCACATATCAATCCAGACCAATTTTTAGTAACCTCATCCAACTATCAGAACATAGCCACTCGACTGAAAATGAGGAGGGGCATTAACTTGACTATACTAATTCAAGGCCAATTCTAGCCACCTATTTAAACCCCCATTTTGTAACCCTTGAGCTTACCTTTGTTCTGTTTGTATTTCTTAAAACTTTCCTAAGCTTACAGCCCACAACTTTCTATTATCATAGGAGTATTTATTAATTTGTACTTCCTCTGTTCTTTTATTATTGCAACATTTCCCTCATTTGGAAGTTTCATATTAATTGCAACATTACCAAATTTGACTATGTTTTCTCTCTATCTCTCTCCTTATCACATGGGTTCCTTTTTTCATCTCTCTCTATCTCTCTCTTCTCCTTAAAAAATGTGCAACCCCTATATGTTGCAATTATTAAAGAACGGAGGAGTATTATTTTTTATCCTGTGGTTTGTATACTTCTATTTTCCAAAATCTGGGTGAATTTGAGTAGTACTATATCATTATGGAGCTCTCATTATTAAAAAAACAATGAAATTGTAATAAATTTAGGGAACTCTAACCAAATACAAGTAACCAAATATGGGAGCCCCTTCTCATTGCGCCTAGGGTTTAGGGATTCCTCGCGCCTTGCACATCACAAAGATAAGTTATTCCTAAAACTTTTGAATTATAAAAGCAGTTAACATGATCTGTGATAATAAAAGACTAATTACGCAGTTATCCCAAATTAGCAAATATCTCCCACTTCCTTGAGATAGAGAGAGTAGCAAAAAAAATTACTCACAAAATCAGCCACCAAAAACAGAATATCACAAGGTTAACTTATACTTAACTAGCAATTCAGGATGAGCAATGACCCCAGATACTTTTGAATTATAACATGATCTGTGATGATAAAAGACTAATTACGTGGTTGTCCCAAATTAGCAAATATCTCCCACTTCCTTGAGATAGAGAGAGTAGCAAAAAAATTACTCACAAAATCAGCCACCAAAAACAGAATATCACAAGCTTAACTTATACTTAACCAGCAATTCAGGATGAGCAATGACCCCAAATAACGAATGGACAACCCCTTGTCATAGCCAGGCCAAGCTGAGCAAGAACCTCACTACCCAGTTCCAACAACCTGATTGCCACATTCCATAACAATCAATCAAAGTTCATTGTGTATTTGTGCTGTTTCAACTTGTGTTTGGCTTGGTTCAATAAAGTATGAAAAGATGCTTGTATATCATGTAACACCATGTGAAACAACTAAAGGTAGAGAGAGAAGAAGCACAAGTGAAAAGGAAAAAAACATTCTTACAGAAATTGCGGTGTAGCATGCCCTAACATCAATTTCTCCCTTTTCATGCATCCTGAAGAGCAAAAGATATCTAATCATGCAACATAAATGATAAAACCAGTCTCATAGAACAAATGTTACAAAACAGTAATCTCTCCATCCCTAAAAGTTTGTTATTATCCCAATAACTCTTTTCCAGGATACCTGCCATAGAAACTAAATATTTGCAGCATCAACAATTTGGCGATTGCCAAACTTATCAAAACAAAAATTTTACTCATTTCCCCAATAACAAGTCAAGAGTGATTTTAGATACTACTAACTTTCCTCTAACTGTCATGCAAACCCTCTTTTTTAAGAGTGACAAAGAAGTACATGAGAAATACATAAAAAACTAGACAAAAATACAGGTCCACACCTGCCAGCGTCTAATATATGACATTTGTAGCCCAAAAATAAGGCTTTTACCTTTATCTCAGTTCTTACAGTATTTTACTGAAAATTGAGGAGTGTGATATTAAGAATGGAATGGAAAATTGTGAAAAAGAAAGTGGAAGAATTTAAAAATAATAATAATAATGGTTAAAAGACTAATATTTGATTAAGAGGTCTCATGATGAGTTTCCTTTTGTATAGGAACTGGCAATTTTTTATATAACTCCTTGACATAATGGAATGCAACAGAGAAGCATTTAACCATTGGTCCTAACTAGATGAAAAAAGAATGCATTTTAAGATGAAAACAGAATCACTGTAGGAGGATGGAAGCAGATCCCAGCAAGAGTGTCACTGTCTGTAACAAGACAGGAATTCTATTGAAGTAAAAAGATAGAAGCTATTTACCTGAATGACCCACTTGGGTCCTTCATCCTCTGCAAGAATGCCTGCAACCTATCTCTGCATAACAATATATAGTCTTAATGTCAACGATAATTGACGTTGATAATCTAAATGAGTTTGTGCACATCCTATTTCACAATTCAATGTTATTTCTTTTTGGTATTCTTCCAACACAAATTTGATTGAAGTAATATAATTCCAAGAAAATGGACTAACATAAATAGCCCTTCCAATGATATACGGTGTGGATAATATAGCACTTACTCTAAGTGACCAATTAGTTAGTAGAAATTCAAAGTATTACACCACGACTGGTGTTTGTACATGTGTATACATGAAAAGGACAACCATGGACCTCAACTCTTCGAATGTAGCAAGCAGACTACCTATTAATAGATGACAATGCATTTCGTCCTCCCAATGTGATAAGTGAATTGACAGAAGCATATGTGGTTGCAAGATGAGGCATCTGAAAAGCAAGCCTAAAATGTGTTAGGATCAGTGGCCTACCTGGTTGAGTGTTCGCAAGCAATGGTAAGGTGAACCATAAACACACAAAATAACAACGATAAGAGCGACACAGAAATTTAACGTGGGAACCAAAGAACCAGGGGCGAAAACCACCCAACAATGCACTAGAAATTTCAATGGTGTGCATGATGCTATGTTACTTGGACTCTCCAATTTACAAGTACCCCTGTCGGATCCTCGACCTTAGGATATGAACACATTTGACATTTCATTTTGGGAAAAATCATGAAAAGTTTACACAAAACAGCCGAGGCGGACACTTAGACATGTACGCATAACCTACATGAGTATCACCCTAGAATTTGAATCCCTCTTAACCACACGAAAGTCCTTTCACCCCGAGCCATACCCCATGTTTAACCCAAACACTCAAATCATGGCTTTTCCACACCACATACATTTATTTCCTCCCATGATCAATATTTATGGTCAATAAATATAATTTACTCCAAGTAGGAATATACAAAGCTAACCATATCCCTAGATACACTATAATACATGCCAAAATTTTAACTAATTTTCCTAAACACAAAACTACTAGAGTTAGGAAACTAATATTCCTTGGCATACTTAATACTCACCAAATCAACAAAATTTTATGTATCCCAAAATTTTATTTCCTATAAAGCCCACTATCAACCCACTAATTGCCACGCAACTCGTTTGGCTTGGTCTGCTTTGACTCGTTGATCTGTTTGGCCCAACCACACAATAATGAGGTCTAGCAACAACCACCAAAGCTCCCTGGACTTTCTGGAGTTTCCTCCCTGACAACCTCTGTCTTATCATATATATTCGATTCTTTAATGAGATTCACTACTTAGGGTTATTTTTAGATCAGGGTTCTAATTAGGAATAAAAATGATGAAATTTCATGGAATTAATTGAGGCCTTTTGATTAATTAAATTTTGACTTTTGAATCTTCAGAATGTTTTCATAAAAAGAACTTTGGTCCTTTTTGGTTTTTAGATCAACTTTTCGTTTCTCTCTCATGCACCTACTCTAAAAGCGGCTCTCGCTCCTAGATTAGTGCCTCCCAGAAAGCTTTTAGAAGTGCCAACTACCACCGTCATAGGGTGTTCTCCCAAATTTCCAATGAAGATTTCTCTTATGCCTTGGGCGCGCTTTTTTAAACTAAGGCTGGAAAGGATACTTCTTAGCAAATTTAATCATCCTTACCTTGGTAAAAGCTTAGATTTTGATGCCACAAGTTAATTTTTCGAATCTCTCAATAATAGAATTTCAAACAATATGCATTTAAAGGGAGCATCAATAGGAAGATGCAAAATAGCTTGAACGAAAAAGTTACCCCATAACCAAATACATCGGCTAAAGATTCCAAGTTCGGAACCATGCAATAGAATGTGCATGCTCTTATAAAGGTTGAACCTGAAGCCTCTCATTTATTCAAAACCAATAAAGCACATCTTAAATAACTCCAAGATATTCAAGTTGGTTTAGCCAAAACCTAGAGTATCATCAGCAAAGAGGAGGTAGGAGATGATGAGCTAATCGTAAAAAAAGAGCTGTCATAAATATTTTCTATCCAAATATCTTTTAGTTGGGCTTTGTTCTGTAGTGAAGCACCGGGGCATATAGCTATTACACTATTACAAAGCCACTTTAGTCACAAGGACACTAAGTGGGGATTGGAACCGTGGAAGTGATAGGACGAAAATACTAGTTCCCAGTATGTAACTATATATATATTATATTAAAAAGGGTTGCTATCTTGAAGGAGATAAGCCACCCAATACTTTATATCGGGCGGGGATCACTTTGAAAGATCAACTTGCTAGAAAGTTACTAAAAAAGATTTAGCGATTTCATGCTTCATGAAAGGATAAGCCACTTCAGCCTAAATAACTAGAGATAGACTGTCATAATAACTTTTGTTGTAAAGCTAGGAGGGGACAATCTAAGCATTATCCATTTATCCTTATGGCAAAGATTGCAAACATTTGAGCTCTTCACTTTGACGATTGTCGTTCGCATCCTAGAGATGATAAGAGTTCGGATTTAAGGCCTTAAGAAAAATGAAAGCTGCTTGGCAGAGTAAAAGTTCAAGAGGCAGACATGATATAACGAGTTCCTGTATTAAAATTTGAAGGACATTAAATCTGAAAATCTTTAAAGTAAACTATGAAATTCTTTCACGCCTACTGACACATTTCGAAAACAAAATTTTACCTAAGGTTTTGAGTAATTCGGACAGTTGATTGGATTTTGGAATTGGCCTTTGTGCTAATAGGTTTATTTCATATTATTCACACGATACACGCCCATTCTCAAATTTCTCGTTCCACCTCTGCCTTCTCAATAAGGTTAATTTTTTTTTTAGGCTGTTTTACTCTTGTAGCCTTGTTTAAAGTAAAGCCCGTCGTCATTTTCAATTTCCTTTATATCTTAATGATTTTATAACTTATTATTAAAAAAAATGGAAAACATTTAAAATTGTACGATCAGAGAAAGCAAGTTTTCAATAAAAATTTAGATCCAGAAAGTAGAAGGATCTTCTACAGTTTTCTTCCTTGGTGTTATTGGTGGTCTATGATGTGCTCCTAGACAAAGAGTAAAGAAGCAAAAACTTTGTCCCTTTCTAAAACCAAAGACAAAATACATGTAAGCCAAAATGACAAGTGTTTCGAATATATAGACAGACATCAAGTAACAAGGAAAATTGACATGAATGATAATATTCGAATTGTCTACTTCCATGTTGATTATATGATCGCGTGTTTTCTAGTTGACTACACAGTTCTGTGAAATAGGAACCCTTATAAAAACGCATATGTATGTCGTTCTCTGCATTATAATTGAAAACTTCGTTTCACTACATTTCGTGACTCGATTTTCATACCTTCAAGATTACTCATTCCAAGACCCTTCTTCTGTGAGAAGCGAGAGACGGCTTTGGATGGAGGAGACATAATATTTGCTAAAGATATCAAATATTTAATTACCATTAATATTTCAAGTTTTAATATTGCACAGAGAATGACAGTTCATCACTTAAACAACATTGATATTACTTTCTTCTAAGATCTATTACCAGGTAGAATCTCATTTTCTAAACTGATCAACCAATAAATTAATAATGATCATATTATATTGCGAAGCTATGTGAAACTGAGTTAGTTACTCACTTGTCCTGGTCCACCACCATATCCACCAAGTGGGTCCTGCATTTAAATACAGCGTAAATGATGAGTTTGCAATCCACCAATGTTCATAAGAAACGCAGAGGAGCTAATATCTTATCATTTGCTCGATGATGTATGCATGAAAATTAACAAGTCCAATGCCAAACAGATGCTGACACAGCCAAGATGTCAGCTCAAGGAGTCAAGGGAGGCCAGCACCAAGAGACAACTACACATATGCATATCAAATTCACCGCCACCACCAAACTAAACTATGTGACCCGTAGAAAAAAATTGCGGTATCGCGGAAGCGGCTTGTATCGGATGTATGGAATGGATTATGGCTTACGCGGCGTGAATATTTTGAAATAAATAACATACAAGGGATTTAACGTCATATTTGCGTATTTACAGTTTGAGAAGTATTTATTCACCATAATATATGAAACAACTCATATACTACCAAACTTAAATGCCCCCACTAATTTATTCTCCATTCTTGAGTGTATGCATGTTGTTTTTCTTACTATTTATGTCTCTCGTTGATTCTGTCGAAAGAACGGATGTAACGGAAAAAAGAACGCACTAACGCGGCGACTCACAGTTATGTAACGGACGACGCGGCGAGAAGGACATCATTTTTGTCGCAACATTCTATAACGGGATTTCCTGGAACGGCAACTTCCAAATCTGTTACAGAACGGCCGTTACGTAACAGAACGGAGTTTTAATTCCATGACGTGACCCCCTATCTTATGTCAAATCAATAATATGTAGCTGCATATGTTCAACCCTGCCACCTTGATGATTTAATCCATCACACACCACGTATTTGAGCACTTCACTTTTGATGTTATCTTGAAATTGTAAACAATTGAGGATCAGAAAATATTATACACAAAGGGTTCCCGAGTGCATTTACATTTTGTTGCAAAATTTTCTCATTTGGCTATACAAGAGAAGAATGGTGTCAAAGTGTTAACTCCTAAGAACATAAATAGTAATATTGACATGTCCTCACTTTCTTCATTTTAAACTGAGCAACGGAACACTTTGATAGTTTCAAAAAATAATTGAACCCAGCATCCCATTCCCCTTAAAGAACCGGAGAAAAGAGTAAGACATCCTGGACAAAAAATAAAACAGGAAAGATGCCAAATACCCTAGGCACACAGCTTTCATCTTCTTACTTTAAATTAATAAGCTGATGCTTTATCTATTATAAACAGCTACTTGGAGGAAAAACCAATGTATGTCTATCAGCCCCCTTCCCCACAACACATGGTCATAGTTTGAAGCCCGGTGCGAAACACCACTATATCGATTTGACTAGAGTGACACACTCGCGCGCGCGCGTGCACACACACTTTTGATAGGACACGGAGCTCTTGTCTTCTGACTTTGATTAATACAAGGATGCTTATCCTAATAGAAACAGCTACTTGCAGGAAAAATTAGTGTATTCAGCCACCTCCCTTAATACATGGGCATAGATTGAATTGTTGAAGTTAAAGCCTACAGAGAGAAATCCCTTTTCAAATTTACCTAATACATGGTCATAGATTGAATTGTTGAAGTTAAAGCCTACAGAGAGAAATCCCTTTTCAAATTTACCTAGGGTCAGACACACACAAACGCGCATATGCATAATTTGTAAGGTCAATTTCATTAATGCACTTTCATACGGCTTTAGTACAACCTATTAACTGCCCAAACTATGATTGTTAAGGTAACGTTGCTTAATGCCCTCTCTTCTTAGGCGGGGAATTGTCCTTCCGGTATGAACCGAATGGAAAGTAACATGACACTTATAAAAATGAAACATATCATTTTAAAAAGGAAAATTTGTCAAAACAACTTTTTATAAGTAGCTTTTTGTGAGAAACAACTTTTTAAAATATATTTGTCAAGAGAAACCTTAAACCTTAAAAACTTTGTCATAAGAAATCTGAATATCTGATAACGTCATTCCGACGTTGACCAATTTTTTCTAGCATTGACTCAGTTAAAAATTTGTCACAAACAACCTTTTATAATTTATTTTGCAAGTTAAAACCATAAACTAAAAATGTTTTTTGTGGGATGAAACCTTACCTAATTTTCCGGTGTTAACTAAGCTATTCCTACGTTGACCCGCGCTTGTATATTACATAACCTGTTTTTTCTATTGATTTAATTGAAAATTTTGGGGGAAAATCCTAATTTCAATTAATGCATAAATTGCAAAAAATTAGGAGAAATTGTAGAGGGTAACATACATTATCTTGGTCGAATTGGGCTGAATTGAGATGGACAATACTTGAATTGCAAAACCAGTAATTTTTTTTGGAGGATTTGAATAAAAAAAGCTAAAAAAAGGATATCACAAATGGGAAAGAGAAAGCGAAGCAGAATAGTTTGTACGGTGATTGGGGAAAGGGTGGAAATAAAATAAATAAATAAATAAAAGAAACGGGGTCAAGTGCCACTCTCATCGGTCAATATTGGAGATCACTTAATCAGCGTTGGAAAACTTGATAAGGTTTATGACTTATCATACAAACAAATTTAGTTTAAGGTTTTAATTTGCAAAGAAATCTATAAAAGGTTGTTTCTGACAAAAAAAATATCATTGTAAAAGGTTGCTTCTCACAAATTTTCCGGGTCATTAAGTGAGTCAATGCCATAAAATATTGGTCAATGACGGAATGACGTTATCAGGTATCTTCTAAAAAAGATTTTTCTAGGTTTAACGTTTCTCTTGACAAAAAAAAAATTTAAAAGGTTGTTATGACAAAAAGTTGCTTATAGAAGGTTATTCCTGACAAATTTTCCTTTTAAAAATGATAATGAATTTCATAAAATGAAATTGAAGTTTTGAAAAATGACGCTTATAAAATGACATAGAACAGTTGAAAATGGCAATTTCAAAAATGTTAGACTCGAAAAATGACACTTTTAAGATGACTGGAAAACACTTGAACAATGACAATCAGATCGCAAAAACTAACATTGACATTTTGACATAGGACAGAAAAAATAAATGACACGGGACAGTTTGAAAAATGAAACTTATAATAATGAACCAAAACACTTAAATTGACACTTACAAAAATAACACTGAAATGAAGGTGGTTTGCACCATTAGAGTAGTTAGTACTTTACCAAATACTATAGAGATAGAGAATAAAGTTCAAGTGAGAAGTCCTTACATGAGAACGTGAGGACGGTGGAATTGTAATGCATTTTAGTAGAACTGTAATCTGTTTTTAAGATATTCCATGATAATCCTTTTTTTCAAAATGTAATCCTGTTGGAGGATTGTCCCCACGAGAGAAAAAAATGTTTACAATTTACCCAAAATGGATTACATATTGGTTAAGAAAGATTATTACAAAGTGAGTATATAATTGTACAAGGATTGTTCTCATGGGATTCAACCCTACAAGGTTGAGTTCCGGTGAAAATAACTCTTATATGAGAATGTGAGAACACTAAGTAGTAATCCTTTTTAGCCAATAAGTAGTCTTTTTTGGCTATAATGTAACCGTATTGCCCTTGCATGGACAATCTTTCAAAAGTTTTACATTTTCAGGTTAAAAATTACCATGTAATATGTTAATAAAGGATTACAATTTAATAATTTTGGATTACTATTCTAGTTCTCACGTTCTCATATAATGAGTGTTTTCACCATGGGGAGAGTGATGCTATTAAGGAAATGCAGCACTACAGCTTCTAAGGAGAGAAACCCTTTGAGTGAATTGCCGCAACTGCAATAGTCCTTGCCTGCAACTCTTATAGTTTTGATAATTCTATAACTACTACCGGACTGTGAAACTGAGAGGAAATCCTTAGTGATACAGTAGCTCTAAAATAAGGCATGTGTACCAATAAAAGATGTGAGATCTTTGTATGATAAAGAGTGACTTCAAAAAACAGCCATTATTCATAAAATAACCATAACTCCTCTCTATCTTCATAAACCTTCATCTCTAAAAGTCCCTAAGTTCGATTCCTCAAATTTTACAGATTATTCATATCAATTTCCTCTAATAGTCATTGGTTGTTAACCTTGATAATCAATCAATTTAATTCGTCGACTTAGAGTTAAGCAACGCTAGTAGTCCAATGGGTGGCAAGGATTATGCAACGATATATTAATCCTTCATCCATTCAAATAACATGGCAAACCCCACAAAATGATACTGAAGGTAGGACGAATTATCCCCAAACTATGTGTCTCTTGGTTACATAATGCTCGTCCTAATTACAAGCTACACATCTCTCCGATATGAGCGCAAGAGGGGGGGAAAAGTATAGTACTAGCCTGGTGTATTTCATTTACTTTAGACTCAAATGCACATCAAATGCTAAAGCCGTGAGGGCAAACCTCAAAATAAGTTTCAAAATTAATGATTAAAATCCAGCAAGGTATGTCAAACAACCATTTCAAAGAAAATTGGTATAGCGACAATAGTAGAGCAAATTGATCCCAGCCCAGGGCAGAAAAATTAAAAGAAGAGCATCTTGCATAATCCAAAAGGTTGTCATACTTTGTAACACAATCAGCGAATACGAACGAGAAGAAGGCAAACCTGGCACCGACTGAGAAAATCAACAATGCTATTCTCCAGGTTGTCATCAATAGACTCACCCAAAAGAGCAAGTGAGTGAAGAATCCAATAGCAAAGCCATGGTCGACTGCGCAACAAAAATATGATTTTATTGTAAGGAGATGTTTAACAATCATCCAGTCTACAAAATATGAGTATTTGCCGAAACATTTACTATTTAATGTGAAATATCAAACATACAGATACAGGAGTTGTTGAAGTTGGCATCATGAATCATGAATGATGAGCAGCAATGAATAAATCATAATGGGTAAAATTCTAAGTATGAAACAATAAGGCAGGTTCCACAGCACAAGGACTAAGGAGTGGTCAGACGATGCAAAAGCAATGACATATGAATGGGAAAAAAAAAAAAATACACACTTGGCATCGAGAACGCAGAAAGAAGGGGGGAGGCGTTGAAGGCCATTAGTGAGGTAGCCGATGTGCATATCAGTCGCAATTTCGAGCCTGAAAAAAAGACATTAGCAAAATACATGAGCTCCAAACAAAAAAAGCAATTGATATTTCTTAGAATACAAAAAGGTCCAAAATACATGACGGTTTGAGCTCTCTTAGGGAGCTCCCTGAAATAGCCGTAGATGCCGAAGACCTGACTCTCCACCATCCATTGTTCTCTCAGTGTCACTGTCACATCTGCGTCTCGCATCGTAGTAATGACCACCACACCGCCTGTGTCGCTGCGACTTATGTTGAAACCACTTGTAGACTGTAATTTTATTCTCAGGTGTAACGTCTAAGTATACGTATGCCTACTATTTTTTCAATGTAAATTGAAGTCTTATAATATGGGGATTTTTTTTTTTAAAGAGTTTGTAAGATGAAAGACCCTACTGAACTGGTACAAATGATCCCATGACTTTGAAGTCATGAGGCTAAACCTTTACCACTAGGCCAAGTCTTACTTGATTGTAAAATGGGGATTGGAGATTCTTATTATATCGAGTAAATGTTATATTGTATTATATCGAGTGAGTAATATACATATCTTTACTATATAATCATACTTCTTGACTACTCCTATATAATAATATAGCACGATTGTATCATATCATATCATAAAAATAGTTATTATATGTATCTAGATAACAATTTATCAAATCAAGTTACTAGCATATTGCATCCAAAAACAATTGTCAAAAAAAAATTCCATAAAAAAGACAATTTGTTTCATTAAAATTACAAAAATGCAATGGTAATGGACAAAATTGTCTCACACGTGATATAGATCGTCGCTCCAACTTTTCTACAGCTTCAAGAAGTTAATTGTTCTAAAATTTTGTCTAAGTTGTTAATAGGCAACTTAACGTGACATTTCGATTTAGTTCTAATAATGTCATGATAATAGTCCCAATATTTTATGAGTATAATTATCTGTACAAAATAAATTAGAAAAGTAAGATTATTACAAGTTTCAATCTCAATAACTAGTGTGTTGGCCCGGGCATTGCCCCGGGTGTTACCTTTTTTCTTCTACACAATTGATATGTAGTTTTTCCACTCTTGTAAAAATTAGTTTTAAAAAAATCTAACATTTAATTTACTTTATGTTTGCAATGACTAAAAACATTATGTGGATTTATGAAGTACTAAAAAAAGTTGGTTGAGATGGTAAGGACAAACTTCTCTTTGCAAGAGGTCGCATGTTCAAATCTAGTGGCAAACAATATTTATTTTGTAAGATGACATAATGATCTACATGGCACATAAGATGACGTGGCGAAGCTAGGTGGCTCATATATAGTGAATAGTGTCACTTCCTTTGATAGGAACACCTTTTAATATATAGTATAGAATGAGGATCATTGTGTAACCTTAGAAGTTGGTGACATCATTATGTTCACCTTCATTTATTCGTAGTGGACGATTGGTGGTGAAATTCACTTTCAAAACAGATGTACAAAACATGATCTCTAAGGGGTCGTTTGGTTCAAGATATGAAATGGAAAGGGAATGGAAACAAATAAAGGAGGGAAATGGTAATAAAAATGGTTACATTTATTGGGTGTTTGGTTCAAGCCATGGAATAGAAATGGAATGGTAACTATTACCACCAACTAATGGATTTTGTTACTTGAGGGGGAAGGGAGGTAACAAATTGGGGGAGTCCATTATCACCAAGTAATGGTAATGGATTGGTGAGGGGTTGAATCAAACATGAAGAAAGGGAATCGGTAATTGATTCCGTTTCTTGGACCCTAAAACTAGTGAACCAAACCGGCTCTAATTCTTTTCTTTGTTCTTTTATTTAAGGTTTCTAACAATTTTTTATGTACTTGTCAGTAAATGAGCGGTGAATGGTTACCTAAGCGAATGCGGTAGATATAGTATATCGACTATCTAGTTAAATTAGTTCACTGACTGTTATTGAATGATTACCAACCGTGTCAAACTTGTCGCTAAAGATGTGATCTATTGTATTGATAGGAGTAGTGAGGAGGGAACTTAGGCCCTATTCTTTTGCCCACAATTTCAATTCACTTCATTCGTCTATTTTTTCACATTTTTAGTCAGTTCCATTCAACTCAAAAGAACACGACCTTAGTATAAATAAGAAATAGTATAGAATACAAAAATATCCAATTAATGTGTTTACTATTACGTAGCATTTATTGTAAAATACTTACATGAACCTGGTCCACAATAATTTATTTTGGACCTAATGCTAGCACATGTAATTTATGAAAAGAGGGTCATTATGTTAAAAAAAAAACAAATATAAAAGAAAAATAGCTATAGATTGTAATGAGCAATTATTTATGATGTTATAAAATGTAACTTTTATTACCATAAACTAATGTAAGAAAGGGTGATCGTACGGAAAAAAAATGTCACTGTATTAGATAATGGCATATTAGTGTAACTTTAGATCGAAAAAGATGATATTAGTGTGAACCAAATGTACGCAAAACTAGCTTGCATTTGTTGGGAACTACAGAAGTCTCTCGAATGCTCGTTCAGTATTACAGCTTCATCAATTAATCTCCAATTTCATCTCTTATTCGTCTTTTTCAATACGCCGCTAATACTTTCTTATCCAAGCTAAGCTAAGCTCCCTAAACTATCTCTGTACCTCAATGTTAAATCACACTAGGTTAAACAATGTATGATGAGTCATAGGATCGTCGGATCTTTCATTATTACTCGAAACAATTTTTTCCAGCCAGACATGAAAAAGATAGATAGTCATCAAATGCGGTGTTATTCACTAAACGTACAAATTTAGGATTTATAAGACAGCAACATATAATGCCCTCATCTGGAAAACTTCCATCAAAATTCTTGTGGATCAGACAGCAGGGCAACTAATCAATCCTCGCACCACGACCAGACTACATGCCACAACAGATACAAAAAGGCCCGTGTTGAATAACACAGGATGCTGAAGCTCTATTTGTCTGAGTACTGTGAGAGGAAATCTACTACCTCAGCTGCAGACTCATAAGCACCCTCTATGCACCGCCCCAAGGCAACACCTGAAACATAGTTGCCACCAAGAAACAGTCCTTTAACCCCTGTATCTGTCAGAGCAGCTTTTGCAGCATCGAGCAGATCAAAGTGCCCAATAGAAAACTGGGGTATTGCTTGAGGCCATACTCTCACACCCAGTACACGAGGAAGTTTTGCATCAGGATTTATAAGCATTCTTCTCAGGTCCTTGTCAACTGTCTCGGCAAGTTCATCTTTCGACTGCATGGTGAGAAATGTTCCATAAGAAGAATACATTTAAACGATATATACAGGGTATCAGATCAACAAATAAAAAGCTCAATGATAAAAGTAGGGTCATCCTTACAGGACCAACAAAGATACACATAAAAAGCTCAAGGATAAAAGTAGGTCATCCTTACAGAACCAACAAAGATACAGATACACCCTATTTAAGTTCTGATGCTTTATTCAAGGCGACAAGGCATCAATCCTGTACGAATATTTTAGAATTAGAATCACACAAGACAGTAGCTCCTGAAAATGACTTGCCTTGTTTAATATGCCAGGATTTTTAGCACCTCCAATGTAGCTCAAGATCAAGATCCTACCAGTTGGTGCTCGACCAGGGAAAAGAGACGAACTATAAATTGTTCCTGAAAAGTCCAGTCAAAGAATTATATGCTACATTAGCGACACCATTCTTAGCAAAGCAAATAAACTCCCAACTGATGTAATACAGCTGAATTGTTAAACTGGAGTGTTTACCCAAGGTTTCCACACCCTGACTGCGGGGATGTAGTTGCCCAAAACCTTGAAGTTCACCATTAATCAAGCATTCTGATCTGATCGCTTCTTTAGGATAGGAAAGTGACACTGCTGCAACTGGTGGATAGTAAAATTTTGAAAGAGAATCTGCAGCAGAATCCTGAGCAGAAAATATTAGCACCGTGGAATGAAGTTTGCTACTCTATAATCCAAACTCCAAAATTCTAAGACCCAATTCACTTAGCTAATCAAAATGGTAAATTAAGCAATAGAGATAGGGAAAACAGTAGGATAGATATTGTATTAAGAAAGAGCAATCTCTCTAATACAACCCTTACTTTCGAGAGGTAAGGTATCTCCCTCCTAAACCACTTCTTATCTCAATTTCTGAATGAAATCCTACTGTTGAGCTAAAGTTCCTATTTGTTACAACTTTCTTACTTTCTCTTTCTTACTTTCTCTCTCTACTGCCCTACTGCTCATTCTCACATAACTAATTCTGTTATGGGTCAGAAAATATTTTTCCCCCAACCATTGAGGTTGGGCCAGCTGTTGAAAGGTGATTAGTGACCTCTCGCCCTTATTTTCTTCTTTCTGGTGTATGTGTAGAGTATAGGTGAATAGGTGAGGTCTTAGCACAAAAATACAAAGTGCAAGGCAAGCAATAAAACAACAAACAAAAAGTCTAGCTGCTACAGTTACTTGTCCACATCTACAGACATCTCCCCGGTGCATATTTTGAGGAAGGAGTTGCAGAATAAACCAAGAAATAACTATATAGATCTTTTTCCTGCATTCTCAATCTAACACATTTAGTTAACAACACACGTCCACCTATACAAGAGAACCTAAACCTTCCCATAGCTATCAGTGCACACTCATCATTGCTTTAGTCAAAGACTTTTCAAACAAACAGTAGCATGAGATATGACCATTCAAAATTTGGTGTTCCGACATTCCTTGTTGCTAGGGCCACACAATTGAATCCAACAAGTGGCTCTAAGTGATTAAATGCAGGGAACCGTGTGAACAAATGGTGTTAGAGTTTGTTAACAATATCTGTTCAAGTGGGTTTTATGGGCTTAATGCACAGAATTTCAAAAGTATTTGAAATAGAAATCAAAGAATAACTGCATCTTGAGTCACCAAAATGCAACAAAATGATTCAGGAAATGGGTTGTCAGCCAACAAGACAGCCTATAACTACCAAAATCCAGCTATAATTTCGTCGAGAACCCAACATCTACAAAAAATATTCTCAAGTCTGACGAATGCACGAAGCTTTTAGTATATTGGAGTCCAGTGCCCCATACCTAACGCGGAAACGGAAACATTTTGGAAACAAGGAAGACGGCAATCACAATGAAAAGGAAACAGGGCAACATTTGGGGAAAAATGTTACTTAAAAAGACTTACAAACAAGTAAATTTAATTGAAAATGTCTTACACACAAAAAAAAACCCACCAAACTACGTGTCAAAGTCTTATTCTTCATCATATTTATTGACTAAAGTAGAGAGGTTCTCTTTTATTTTTGAGAGGAATAGTCGAGAGGATCTAAGCCAATTGCATTCAGGAGGCACATCCGGGAGGACTAGTAGAGAGGATCTAAGCCATTTGATAGTTATTTATATCATCAACAGGGAGAAATGGGGAAAAGGGAGATAAAAGCATGTCATTCCAATCTGATATATAAAGCTTAATTTAGACACTTAAGGTCTGAATGACACAAGAATTGTCCTTATATTAATATGCCACATAATTCCCATCTTTCAAACCAAAATGTTGCTCAAGACCTTTTCTTCTTTTACCACTTTGTCAAAGACCTCTTTTTCAATACTCTCTCGGTCTCATATTGGTTCAAACAATTATCATGACACGTAGTTTCAGGAGATAAATCATTGAATGGTAGTGTTAATTTGTTATTTTTATCAAAAGCTAGATGTGATAGGAGATAATGGGTATTTTTTATTTAAAAAGAGGGAAATTAGGGTATGTTTTTCATTGGAAGAGCTAATGTCAGTAGTGGGCTAAAGGCGGTAAGAGAGAAGTATCAAAATACTAGTGGGATCATTCCCAAAAATTAAGCGTTCAAACTATGCTGAGATAAATGATAATAAAGAAGAGTGTTTCAAGTTGAGATAGAGAGAGCACCAATTTCGTAGTTCAACTCAAAATAGTGCTCCATACTTAGTACTAGTAGTTAGTAGTGTCTCTCGTATATTGCAAAGTATTAACCACATCATTCCATCCAAATAAATTATCCTCGATGTAACTCCCTAAAGAGGAAAAACGGATCATAATAATCCCAACTAGAGATCACTCTGCTAGGAATCAAATTAATGCAAAGATTTCTAGGGAAAGATTAAAGGATAAGTTATGTTAACTGGATCAAATGACCTCAAAATCAATACAAGTGCTCACTTTCGAGAGGTTAGTTCTCTGCACAAAAGGAAACTTAAAAGATAACAATATATTCCATGAGAGAGAGTTATTCTACTGCTTGCTATTTATACTACTAGGATTGAGCACCTCAGGTATTGCCCTAATACCAACGTCTCTATTTTCTCCACTCACTCAGCTAGTACAAGGAATAATCACTATTATGGGAAATATACTCTGCTGGCCTCCTGATGGCCTTTGTACGTTCACCCTTAGTTGGCATTCTCTCCTTTTTACCTCTTCTCACATATGTAATTATGTTGTGTGCCCCTTGATTCCTTGCACGTTCACTTTTAATAATCTTAACTATGGGTTATTCCAAAATAATCCCAACTAATAGGGATGTCTTCCAAGAACACTCCAATGGCGTGAAAAAATGGTTTAGGAGATAAATACATGGTGTGTCGAAACTTTATAGGTTCAATACTTCTAAATCTAATTTCATTATTTCCCTTTTTTCTTTCTCCTCCCTCTCTCAGTCTCTCTCCTTCCCCATACCATCTCCATCTCTACCACCAACCAACCTCCTTCCCTGCCAAGGCCATTTGCCATAGATCAACAACATTTAACACCCAATCACCCATTAATTAAAGCCAAAACCTCCCTCCATATCTAATCACAGCCTGGCACTGGGAAATTTAAGGCCTCCTTCTCGACCCGAAAGAAATGGTTGCAACCACACTGGAGATTGACGCCGCTGAGTAAAATTACGAAATCGTGGAAGCAAATTTGAGGGAGTAGGGCGTACGATGTTGACAGATTGGGGAAGGAAGGAGAAAAATTAAGTCGCTTAGTGGAATTGTTTGTGCCTCTGTTCAGGTCTTGTGTATGGAGGAGCTTCCTCTTTGTGCTGATGTGTTTGATAATTGATTCAGGTCCAATATTTGATAATCAACACAAAATAATTGAATTTTTTTGTTAGATGTAAGCAGTTTTCTTGAATATAGGTTTTTGTTTTGTTGATTTGTACAATAAGTTGTAGGAGCTGTACAACAAGTCCCTCAAGAGGGAGTCTGAGGTTGAGGGGGTCGGGTTGGATGGGGAACAACACATGGATGAGTGAAGTATGGTTTGAATTGATGAATAATGGGAGGTTGGAGAGGAACAGGGATGGTGGCTACCATGGAAAGGAAGAGGTATGTTGGCAGGAAAGACAGATAGAAAGAGAAACAAAGGAAAAAAAATTTACTTGTTCACTTGGTCACAATGTATTTTCGGAGCCGGAACATGGAAATATTTTCAAATAACCTATAGTTAGGATTATTGAAATTTGAAAGCACCATAGTTCAGATTATTCTGATCCAATTTTCCAATAAAATCAATACCTATTCAATAGGACACTTAGTGGCTAAATAGATTAGGGAAAAAAATATGTCAATGTCTATCTTTTCAAACGTATTAGATTTACTATTGTTACCTTTTGCCAAATTTTAATCGATTTTTATCTTTGGGCCCCAAATGAAGTCATAATGTATATTTAAAATTTGAAGTCATTCAAATGATGGCCTCAAAATGAAAAAAGCCAGCATACATAGCAAGAAGTAACAATAGTAAATGTGATCAGTTAGAAAAGACATTTGGGAAGGTAGTAATCTACAACTTATTTTTGGAAAAAACTATAATTCAAAAAGTGGCCTAGTGAATAGGAGTAATTATATGAAATTCTATCTTTCTTTTTTTTTAAAAAGAAAGGAAACTACATGGCAATTTTATAACAAAGTACTTCCTCCATTCTAATTGCAACATGGGAGGAACGGCGAGATCTATTCTTTGAGGAACCCATGTGATGAGGAGACATAGAGTTATTAAAATAGATGGACTCATACGATGAGGAGAGAGATAAAGGAAACCCATTATAGCCAAATAAAATAATATCAAGTTGCAATTATCTACGAACATAAGAAGTACAATACTTACTGAAAGCGGACGAAGAAGCCTACTTGCAACATATGATGGGACAGTCATCACAACACTTTTGGTTCTTACAGCAACCAATCCATCTGGGGTATCATAAGTCAGATTATATTCTCCATTGAGTGACTTGACAATACTAGAAAGGGTCCAAGATAGTTTCACTCTACTGCCAAGTCTGCAAAAAATATAATAAGTTACCAAGGAGATAAATTCTTGGGATAGGAGCAGAGAATGTTTAACAAATTATGATCTTATAGCAAACACATTTCAAGAAAAGATACCTAGCAGAAATGGCGGTAGGCAACATAATGAGTCCTTTTCTAAAGGATCCAACAGTCTGACCCTTTGGTTTAGGGAGGCGCCTGCAGTATGAAGAGAGTAAAATAATGAAAAGGTACCACTAACAGCAGAGGAAACATTACATCTTGCAGGTCCATGATTGATGAGACTAGACGAAAATAGAAGGGGAGTGGAGTAATGTCATTACGGGTCTCGAGGCGGCTTAGGATTACTCCCTCTTTCCTGTATAGTTTTAAGGGTGCCACCAATGATGCTGCCACCCTTTTGCTCCAACTTCCAGACCCTCCCAAAAGCAGCTTTCATACTCAACTTGGCAGGATCACCAGCATAGACACCTGAGGTAAACAATAAATAGGAGTTAGGTACGAAGAAGAGAAAATTCAGAAACGGGCATCCGAAGACGGTAATAAAGTTAGTCTAGCACTAGAAGTGTGTCGATTCTAAAGGTGTGCGATGTGGGCAACTGCAAGCCTCCAGTTAAACTATAATTACACAACTTTGTACCATAAGTATGCTATTGTTAATATAGAGGTAAAAGCTTGTAGATTGATAGTTGCCTTTCGAGGTTGATAGTTCAATACTTCAATTCCAGCAAGGACATTATATTCCTCCCTGTGCATCCTCTACCCCAAATAACATCCAGTTCCGACTTCCAAGAGCTTTAAGTCTTGAACCTCATTGAACTACAAGCTTGAACTACCCAAATCCGATTTCCTCCTCAATCATACTCAGAATCCCATAATTGACTTTAACTACCGGATTGCATTTCATCTATTTCTAGTTTCATATGACCTGCCAGAATGCAGTCTTAGTAGACTTAGGCTTCTAAGAAAAGAAATGGAAGACAATCAATCCTATCACTTGAATGTAATTTAGAATTCTTTATACCTTGACTAAGAATTAAGTTTTGAGGACAGTTTACAGAGTAGACTATAGAGAGTATAGAGTAAGTGAGTGAGGGATTAGGAAAGAGACCTGAACAAAAGGGTTCAATCAAGCGTTCAAAGACCTCATCTCCGAGATTACGACGCACAAAGTGTTCAACAGATTCCTCATGAGGCTGTCACTTTATAGTTTTTTTAATGAGAAAAGAAAAAGGAAGCTAGTTAGAAGAAGAAAGACAAAGTGAAAGAGAGAGAGAAAGAAGGAAGAGGACGAAACTGGAGGAGAAGGGCGAAATCCGAGAGCGCCAAGAGCAGCCCTAATCTTGCCGGGGATGGTCATGAGGTCGAAGAAAGGGAGATCGGTGAGGCTGGAAGGTACGGGCCTTAATTTGTCATTCCACAGCACAAAGCGAGGAGCATTGGGATCTCCGAGCACCAACTCATCTTTCAAACCACTGTCGACCTATTCCACATTTCACATTTCACATTATTAGCAAATGCTTTACTTAGGAATTGAATTGAATTGAATTGAATTGAATTATGATTATGATTAGGGATAATAAAGAGAGAGAATTACCGCCATAGTGAGCACCGCGTCGGACGGCTGGAAGCTATTGGGTCCCTCCTCCCAGATATAGCCATCGGTCTCCACAGTGACGATGTTGCCGCCAACTCTGTCTTTGGCCTCCGTGACTATAAAATTTGGGGATAAAGAGGACGAGGACGAGGACGAGGAGTGTTTTGTACAAAGAGCCTGCGCGATGCAAAGCCCACTAATTCCACCGCCAACGATTACGCAGTCTAGCAATCCTCCTGCTCCTGATCCTGCTTCTTTAGCCGCTGACTTTGATCCTGAGCTTGTGCTGCAACTTATGCTCATCCTGCTCTTCTTATGTGAATCTGAACCTCGTCTTCCAATTAAACTACATGGAATTGACAAGATGATACAATTGCCCTTGTAATGCCCGCTGCTGCGCAATGCCATGCACTGTGTCTGTGGAATGCTGCTTGATAACGCCATCGATTTCCTCTCTCCCTCTCTCCCTCTCTCCCTCTCCTTATCCTTTATATCCCTTTCTTGCTTACTCGGGAATTCTTTTTTTTTTTTTTTTTTTGAGGGGAGCTTACTCGGGAATTCTAGTTAACCTCATATCAAAATGAAACAAGTGTTTGTAGTTTAAAAGGTTTTGGATTTTTCTACGTTATATCTTTGTGTTTTTTCAATTTCTATATTGTACCCCAACTTTTATAAAATTCCACACGGTACGCTTAAAGTTATTTTATTTATTGCACAATGCCCCTACCACTGATTATATGTCATTAATTTAGTTTAATTTTTTAAATTTATTGGAACTAATTTAACTTATACATAGTTTTAACGCTTGGAGGGAATATTCACAAATTAGATTAGTTCCACTGGATTATAAAAAGTAGACGAAATTAATGACGTATAATCAGCGGTATGACCATTGTGCATTAAAAAAAGGTAAGTTTGACTGTTTGAGGGTACCATGTGTAATTTTTAAAAGGTCGGGGTACAATGTAGAAATTGAAAAAACACAAGAATATAACGTAGAAAAACCCAAAAGTTTTTTTTTAGATACAAATAGGCAATTTAAGGTATCCTTCTTTCAAAAGTATATCAAGTTATCTAAAAAGATAAGTTTAAATACCTTAGGCTCCTCTTGGGCCTTGGCCATTGATGTTGCGGATGTCGTGTTTGATATGATGTCCGCATTTGGACAGGTAGTCAACAACTCGATTTGCTTCTCTGAAGATATGTCTAATTTCAACTAAATAGAAATTACAAAGTACATTTTTTATATCAGTTACCAGAGTTTGAATACTCCAAGTGGTGCTAAAAATGTCTTTAACAGGGTTGTTGAGGACTAAATTATCTCCTTCAATGATGAGGTTCTTGATTTGCATGTATGAGCATGAAAAATGCATTCATAAGGGCTATAGCTTCAGTAATAAGAGCCAAGAGGTGTTAAAAGTTAAAAACGTAAAAGTAACTAAGCGACTAAGGGCATGTTCTCCCCAGCTTATTTTCAGTTCAGTTCAATTCATTTCAGTTCCTAAATGATAATCATTACTATTAATTAGTTATAATTTAATTCAGTTCAGTTCAGTTCAGTTTAATTCAATTCAGTTCAGTTCAGTTGTTTTATGCCAGAGAGAACAGACCCTAAAATCATTTTTTTGTTTGAAAGTTACCTTTCTTGGCTACCCTAAAATGTATTTACCAAATACCTTTTTTTTTATTACATGGAAAGCGAAAAGTAAGTAAAAAAAAAATCATACTCACTAACCGCATAAAATATGAGCTGAAGGTATCCCACTAACCGAGTGCATGTGAAGCACCCTAAGGCAATGATAACACAACATCCCCACCTCCTCATAATTTCTACAAGAACAACAAACAAACTTGCTGGAACAACCAAAAGTGACATGGTGTGTCTGTTGTGGATGCTTCTCGGACCAAACTTTATACACTAATGTTGTGTCATCCATAATCAACAACTCACAAAATAGTACCCAAAGAATACCCAAATTATTGCTCAAAATCCCTAAACAATGTAGTTGTGTAAACTTGACTAGCATGTTTCAACATGCCTGCCATAGGTAAATAATACTTAGGGACATATCTCGAATCTACAAACTCATCATTGATTTTAGTTTGTCTCCACCGTAAAACAATGATGTGGTACACACCATAAAATTCATACAATCTCGTTATCTTGGAAGCTTGAAAGCCCATAGCATTGTTAGTACTTTCACTGTTCTGAGAAGACAAAGTCTCAGCTGAGAATAAGTCATTGCTCAATGTCGTGTACCACTTATCCTTCAACTCATACAAACGAGCAAACCACTTATCACCTATCAGACCATACTTCTCCATTATATATGTAATCCCCCATAATTTTAAAGGATTTTATAAGTATATTTTAGCATTTATATATTTATATTTTAGTTGAAATGATTTTATTATTTAAAGAAGGTTGACTATTTTAAAAGTCAAATGACATTATTTAAGGATTTAAGAAAGTTGAAAATATTTTAATTAGGCATGCTTTGAAAAAGGTTGAAATACGAATTTGATTTGGAAAAGAAGTCTAAGTGGACTTGAGGAACCCAAATTCTAAGTAGATTAGGAAAGAGGAGTTATATTGATGCTAGGAGTTCTAATTTATCAGTCCTAGTCGTCATCAAATTATATTCAAACTCAATCTCCTTTTCCTAAGCACAAAAGGAAACCCTACTTATAAATACCTAAAGCCCAATTATTTTTACCACACAAAGATTTATTTTCTCTCTCTTCCCTCAAAACAGCCATCTTTCTCTTTCTTCCTCTTCCACGTGAGTTTCATTTTTTCTTCCTCTCAAGTATTTATTTCTTCTTCTTCAAGTAACGCTTTCTTCTTCGCTAAGAAACGTCACAACCACCGCCGAACACCAGTGCACAGCCGCTGCTCTTCCTTGGCATGCGCATCATTCCACTTTTCTCTTGTGTTGGTTTAATTCTTTTCTTCTTCCTCAAGTTTCCATTAAAGACTATGTTTTTATTAGAGGTGGTCATGGGCCGGGCCGGGCCGCAAAAAAAAAATTGCCCATTGTGCGGGCCGGGCCCAAATTCGGGCCAAAAAATTGTGCCCGAAGCCCGGTATTTCGGACCGGGCTGAGCGGGCTTTTGCGGGCCAAACGGGTCGGGCCCAAAATTTAGACTCAAAAGTGTTTTTTTGGCTTGTCCAAAGCCCGCCCAAAAAAAAAAATTTGGCCGGGCCCGGCCCAGAAAAACTGCCCAAGCCCGCCCAAAAACCGGGCCGGGTCGGGTGGGACTTGATCAGCTCTAGTTTTTATGCTTTATTTTAATGTTAATCATGATTATTGATTTTAATTTACTGTTTTAATAAATAATCTTGATTCATATATATTATATATTATAAGAATAAAAATTCAGATTTGTTTATTATTGTTAGATTGAAGTTTTAATCATTAAAGCATGGATTTTTAGGGTGTTAATTATTAGAAAACCATAGTAGCATGTTGTATACTATGAGATTGATTTAATTTATGATTTTAAGCATGTTTAAGTGGGTTTAAAGAGGGTTTTATGATTTTATAAGTTGCTGGAATTTCAGAAAGTATTTTATTTAGGGAGTTTTAAGAATTTTAATTACTAGTATGGTAGTACTATGCTAGGAATTAAAAGTGATTGAAGTTTTGATAGTAAAATCAATTTTTGAATATGTTTAAAGGAGACTTTAAATACTTTAAAGTTGTTGTCTTTTTATTTAAGAGTATTGATTTTAGTTATATTTGATTTCTAGGTGGAGAATATTCTGTAGGAGACTTTTAAAGGGTTAAAAGTGGCCTGCCGATTAGTTTACACAAGGTACGTACATACTTGTGTGCTATATGATTAGTATCATGATTTAAGGAGGAAAAAGTTGTAGTATCATGTATAGGAACTTTATAAGTTCATATGTGATTTTTAGTATGATTGATTTCTACATGTTTTATGCCTGTAAGCAAGCATGTTAATTATTAGATTTATTATGAGTAAAGAAGTGTCATGTTTGTATGGATTTATTGATGCAAGCATGTGGATGGGAACTTTAATTATTAATTCACATGGGGGAATTAATATGTTATTAAGATTGATTCATGATTATTCATGTGTTCCCTTACAAGTATTATTTTCACTACTTTATGAGGACTGT
This sequence comes from Beta lomatogona, assembly GCA_947646795.1. NCBI lineage: Eukaryota > Viridiplantae > Streptophyta > Magnoliopsida > Caryophyllales > Amaranthaceae > Beta > Beta lomatogona. Next base: position 427,126 of record CANSNZ010000231.1, read on the forward strand.
GGGTCTTATTTGGTAAGTTGATAAGTATGCCTTTTTAAAGGTAAGTTGATTGTTGGCTAGGTTCAACAAATAAGAAAGTTGAGATTAAAAGAAAGTAAGTCTTAGGTTGTAAGTTGTGATCACTTATTAGATCCGAAGATAAAAGAAGTTCAATTGTGAATGTTTGAATTATATTATGTGTTGCTTGTATGTGTGTCATAACAAGTAATAACTTGTAAAGAACGTAAAGTGTAACGAGGATGGTTATAGACTTTAGACTGGTGCACGTCTAGAGTTGGACATTAGGAGTTGGGGTACATGGTGAGCGAGCCATGGCTTTTTATAGGAGATGGATTGATCACCATCCCTTTTTCAGTTAGCAAAGGTTCCTCGATATCGCAGGTCATATTTGGAATACGTGGTAGCTCCCGTATTTTGTCTTCGTAATGAAGGCATTAGTAGATAAGACAACTCAGGTCCAATAACTATTCCATTTGAGTAATAAAAAGTTGTATAGAATTAGTTCAGTTAAAAGTTGTCTGCAGAATGTTATATGATTATAATATTATTTATTCCTGCATGTTATTTATTTAGTATCATGTTAGGAAAGTTTATGTATTGTTATGTAGTACTCAGCTTTGCTGATTACGTGCTTTGTTTTTATGTGTTGATCATGGCTTTGCCTTATTGATCATGTGATGACCCAATTTTGGTGAGCAGATTCTCTAGAGCATTGACATTTACAGGTTCGCAAATGTAGCATCATTGGGAATCTGGGAATGGAGAGCTTGTGTAATTTAGTATATCATATTTTCTGCATTAGTAGGAACATCTTTTAATAAGTTTGTTTGAGTAGACATTTATAGAGTGTTTGATTTTGAAGTACTTATTTATTTATTGATTTATGATAATAAAGTATAAAGTTTAGTTAGTTGTTTTCCGCTGCAAAATTCTGAATAAGCCGATACGTTATCACACGGGCGATAATGCTTTGGTAATTCTCTATGTTTTATATTAAAAAAGTATACTGAAAGGAGAGAATTATCGGGGTGTTACAATATATTTCCAACTTGTCTCAGACTCAAAACTATCACAACACGCTACAAGGAAAGACCATATCAACGACCGCTTAAAGTCGTCGTTGATAAATACAAAACCGTCGCTGAAACGATCAACGGCGGCCAACGGTCGTTAACAGACAGTCATTGTATCCATGTCGCTGATTTAGGAATCAATGACCGTCTAACCGTCAGTGACATTATCACCGACGATTTCCGTACATATCAGCGACTATTTTGTAAACCGTCGTTGATAATATGTGTAATAACCAGGAAAAAAAATATTTATTATAAAGGGATTGAAGGTTAAAGTATTATTATAAGATAAACTAGTCCCTAAGATCTTATATACGTTATTTTGTCATTTATATGATTATTTTAGATGAAGTTATGTGTTTCCTTGGCTTTGTGCATTTGCTCAGGGCAAGTTATATGTGCATACATATATCATTTATATTAACATTATAGTTTATAAAGTAATTTAAGGGTCAAAGATTAATAAAATTATCAATTACTAGTTTACGAGCTTATAAATATATCTAGTAGGATTTTTAGTAAGTACTGTATAAACCTACAATGCTCCTAACTTATAAACGGTGAAGCTAATGACCAACGTAGTTTACCAAGGACCCTTGGGTCCAATGGTATGGCTTCCTATCTCCCACATGGGAGACCAAGGTTCAAATCTTGGTGGAAGCAAATTTAATTATTGTTGGGGGGTTGGGGGGGGGGGTTGGGGCTTGTTGGGCCTCTGGGTGAGTGGCCCTGTGTGAGGGCAGCCCAGAGGAATTCATCTTACCACGGGTCCCCGGAAGGGGGCCCAAAAAAAAAAAAAAAAATGACCAACGTAGTTTACTTTTTAGAATTGTCACTAATGACTTTACCTAAGGACTGACAGTCGCTACCCATTTTATGACAATACACCAAATACAATATTGGTAGGTTTCAGATTGAGTGAAATTATAACACTTGGCAGTAGCTAAGTGAGTTGTGATAAACATTAGCCATGCAACAAGATTATCAACTTGTAATAGTTGACTTTTCCAACAATACTTAGCATACAAAGCCTAGCTCACTAGGTATGTTTGATTTTAATTCAAAGGAAAAAAAAAAAGAAACATGTATATCCTAACATCATTCTAACTTTGCCACAATTACCTAATTTGTTGTGGTCAACTGCAAAAGTTGAATTACTCCTCTATATCATGAATGTTGTACAGGATAGGATTAGAAGACCAAGTTGAACATTTTCTCCTCTTACGTGAGATAGTGAAAGTAATATGCAGTAATTGTAACAAAGTTGGTATTTTCTTCTAAACTCTATAATTACCATGCAGTAGTAAGCATGCTTGATATGAGGGACGACAGTAAAATAAAAATAAAAAAGATACAAAAAAAAACAAGAAGAGTGAGAGACATATTGTGAGAAAAATATACGAGAAATTTGGTTAACACACCTTATTAAGGTACATTCTTGAATACCCCTTCTTAATGTTGTTTTGCTACAATGTATTGTTATATTAATCTTTTTAGATAAACTATTAGTAATAATTTTGCCTTAATAATAAAGGTATATTGTGATTTGCAAATAATGTGTTTATAATGCAAATGGTATTTGTCACATTATGATTTATATACAAGGTGATCCTAAAAATACTATCATATGTGGTAATAATAATGTTATATAAAGATGATACTATGATAAAATGAAATGGAGGTTCGTGGTATTATGAAATGGAGGTTCGTGGTATTATAAAATGGAGGTTCGTGGTATTATAAAATGAAGGTTCGTGGTTTGTGTTGGAGGAATGAATTATATGGAGTGACGTACGTCATTGTAGGGGTGTGCACACGGAAGTATCAGGAGGGGCTAAAGGCCTGAAAATATTATCCGGAGTGACGTACGTCATTGTAGGGGTGTGCACACGAGATTTGTCGGGAGAAACTATAACAAATGATTTTATATATTCGTAACTGATTACTTTATATAATTATCTGCAAAGTGTTTTTACATGGTATTGAGAATGTACTGGACCCTTTTGGGTTGACTGTTATAAAATGTTTTGTTTTCAGGTACCAATGATGGGAATGGGCAGGATTGAGGATTATAAAATATTAGGACTAAGATACTATATGCTGTTATCTTGTTTTTTTTTATAATATTAGTATCATGTTGTATTTTGTCTTCTCCTAGTATTTCTATTATTAGGAATACGGCAGTAATGTCCTGTAAACTCTATATTATATAATAAATAAAAGATGTAATATTTGGTTCGATTCTGGTACTATCATGTAGTGTTTCATTATTAGAATTATATTAAAATTACAGGGCGTTACAGTTTGGTATCAGAGCCAATTTTAAAATAATATAATATTACAAATAAAAGTAAATGTAATAAAATATTAATAATTACATTAGTAACCCATTTGAGAGAAAGGGTTGGGGTATTTATAATTTATTGCTTATTAATGTTATTTCGTGATATTAATCATGTGTTTTTATCATCTTAGAATGGCATGACCAATAAGTCCACAAGACTAGCTATGGATCCTGACTATAGTGTTATGGATGATATTAATCGCTTAGCCAGATCTATAGATGAGTTTAATGCTCAATATCTAGAATGTAGAATGATCATACCCTATCTAACTTTTGTTTTAATAGAAACAGTTCCAATAAGTTCCCCATGGGACACTTCTAAAATTAAATATAGTGACCACGGTGGACTCCGACCTTTAAATAATCAACTAGATAGAGAGTTGTTGGCCTTTGAAAGAGACCATGTGGTGTTCATATCTAATGATGAGTCCAAATCATTTAAGAATGGATTGCCCTTTATAGAGAGGTAAAATGCCAAATGCAAAAGTAACTACACCTAATCGCTATACCTCAAAACCTACCTCTAAACATCAAGGTGGAGCTAACCATCGTCAAAATCCAACCTCTGGTCGTGTGTTTATGATAAATCCACAAGAGGTCGAAAACTCAAGTGAAGTAGTTACGGGTAACATTTCTATACACTCTTTCCCGATACATGTTTTATTTGATACCGGAGCATCCCATTCGTTTATATCCATTACCATGTCTAAAAATCTGCATTTGAATCCTAGTGAGTCAAATTTAGAATTTTACATTAGCCTCCCTACAGGAAATATTGTCCCGTGTCAAACTATATATAAAAAATTGTCCTTTAAGCATAGAGGGAAATATATTTCATGCTTACCTAATTCAATTTGACCTTAAGGGATTTGATGTTATCTTAGGAATGGATTGGATGAGTAAACACCGTGCCATAGTAGACTGTCAAAAGCAATCTGTAACCTTAGTAAATTCTGAAGAAAAGATAGTCACATTTCAGAATAATAAGACAAAACCAAAATCTAGAATCATTTCTTTTCTTCAAGCACAAAAGATGTTGAGACAAGGTTGTGAAGGATACCTTTGTGATGTTGTTAGTATTGAAAAATCTGAACCTAAAATCTCTGAAAAATTCCAAGATGTCTTTCCTGAGGAAATTATAAATATGCCTCCGCAAAGAGAAATTGATTTCACCATTGAATTAGTACCTGGGGTAGCACCTATCTCAAAAGCACCATATAGAATGGCACCTACAGAATTAAAGGAATTAAAGGTACAACTTGATGAGTTATTGGAAAAAGGATATATTAGACCATGTATATCACCGTGGGGAGCACCCGTTTTATTTGTAAAGAAAAAAGATGGAACCCTAAGGTTATGTATAGACTATAGAGAAATTAACAAGATAACCATTAAAAATAAATATCCTTTGCCTTGTATTGATGGCCTTTTTGACCAATTACAAGGTGCATCGGTATTTTCAAAGATAGACTTACGATCTGGATACCATCAATTAAGAATCAGACCTTTAGATATTCCGAAAACTGCTTTTAGAACGAGGTACGGTCATTATGAGTTTCTTGTTATGCCTTTTGGTCTTATTAATGCCCCAGCGGTATTTATGGACCTTATGAATAGAGTTTTCAGACCTTATCTAGATCATTTTGTTATTGTGTTTATTGATGATATTTTAGTGTATTCCAAATATAAGAAAGAGCACGAAGAACATTTGAGAATAGTTCTGGAAACTCTGAGAAAGAATCAGTTATTTGCAAAATTTAAAAAGTGTGAATTTTGGTTAGATAAAATATCATTTCTAGGGCATGTTGTGTCTAGAGAAGGTGTGCAAGTAGATTCCCAGAAAGTAGAAGCAATCATTAATTGGCCTCGACCCACCAATGTGTCAGAAGTACGAAGTTTCCTAGGGTTAGCAGGATATTACCGTCGATTTGTGGAAAACTTTTCCAGAATTGCTCAACCTATCACAAACCTCATAAGAAAAACTACAAAGTTTGAGTGGAGTGACAAATGTGAAGTAGCATTCCAAGAACTGAAATTTCGTCTTACCACAGCTCCAATTCTTACTCTTCCTAGTGGTACCGAAGGTTTAGAAATATATAGTGATGCCTCTAAACAAGGGTTGGGATGTGTGTTGATGCAACATGGGAAAGTGATAGCTTATGCATCTCGTCAGTTAAAACCTCACGAGCAGAATTACCCTACCCATGACCTTGAGCTTGCCGCCATTATTTTTGCATTGAAAATTTGGAGACATTATCTATATGGGGTTAAGTGTAAAATTTGCACAGATCATATAAGCCTTAAATACATTTTCACCCAGAAAGATATAAATATGAGACAACGATGGTGATTAGAATTTATAAAGGATTATGAGTTGGATATTCAATATCACCCTGGAAAGGCCAATGTGGTAGCCGATGCTCTTAGTCGAAAAAAATTACGCTACCCTTAACTCACTTACCATTTAGCCTGTTACCCAAAGAGAACTTCAGAGGTTAGAAATTGAGTTGCTTGTAGGTGATCTGGAAGGATATTTAGCAACCTTAGAAATCAAACCGACCTTGAGTGAAGAAATTAAGGAGTTGTAGAAAACAGATCCACAATTAAAGAAGATTCATGAAAGAGTGTTGATTGGGAAAGGGACTGGACGATTGTGTGTACCGAATCAGATAGATTTAAAAAGGAGAATCTTGAATGAAGCACATAATACCCTTTACTCTGTACATCCAGGTGGAAATAAAATGTATAAAGATCTTTGTGGTATGTTTTGGTGGAGTAACATGAAGCAAGAAATTGCAGAATTCGTTGCCAAATGTCTGACTTGCCAACAAGTAAAAATAGAACATCAGCGTCCTTCAGGACTTTTGCAGCCTTTGGATATACCCACTTAGAAATGGGTCAATAGCAATGGATTTTGTTATGGGATTGCCAACAACTCCTCAAGGGATGTATTCTATATGGGTTATAGTGGATAGGCTTGCAAAAAGTGCTCATTTCTTAGCAATTCATAATACTTGGGATCTTGAGCGATTAGCAAGAAAGTATGTTGAAGAGATTATTAGACTTCATGGAGTACCTAGCTCTATTGTGTCTGATCGAGATTCCCGATATGTGTCTAAGTTTTGGCAAAAGCTACAGAAAGCATTAGGTACACAACTGAACATTAGCACAGCCTTTCACCCAGCTACAGATGGCCAGACTGAGAGAACAATTCAAACTTTAGAAGACTTGTTACGAGCTTGTGTTTTAGAATTCAAAGGTTCCTGGGAAAAGTATTTGCCATTAATAGAATTCTCCTATAACAATAGTTACCATGCTAGCATTGATATGGCACCTTATGAAGCTCTATATGGACGAAAATGTAGAACCCCTTTATGTTGGAGCGATATAGATGAATCGAAGATAATCGGACCTGAAATGATACAAGAAACATCTGACAAGGTTCGAATCATTCAGGAGAAAATGATAACTGCACAGAGTCGTCAGAAAAGTTATGCTGACCTTAAACGAAGACATGTAGAATTTTCTATAGGTGAGTAAGTATTTCTAAAAGTTTCCCCTACCAGAGGAGTAGTGAGGTTTGGAAAAGCAAGAAAACTTCGTCCTAGATACATTGGGCCATTTGAGATTATCGAGAAAATTGGAAACGTAGCTTACCGATTAGCACTTCCTAGTGAATATTCTCGAATACATGATGTGTTTCACGTTTCACTTTTACGTCGATACACTACTACATAATTGACCTAAGGTAACACTCTAGTGTAACACTTTTTGAGATCCAACTTTCATTAACACATAGATAATACTATAGTAACACTTTATTGATATGTAACACTTACATGTAACATTTTTTGATAGGTAACAATTTAAAGGTAACACTTTTTCATAGGTAACACTTTGACGGTAACACTTTTTGATAAGTAACACTTTTTGATAATACTTTATTTATAGGTAACATTTCAACCTTTGAGGAATTTGGTGTCCACCTGAAAATTTTAAAAATTTGGTATGATAAATTACATTAACGCCCTCTCACAAGGCATCTAAATACAACTTACCCCAAAAGCCCCCCTGATGAGAATCGAACCCACAACATGTGGGTTACCACCCTTCCACTCCCTCATTCTCATAAATTGTTAAAATTTTTAAAAATTTAGTAAGATTAATTACATTAAAACCCTTTCACAGGGCACCTAAAATACCTAACGTGCTTTTTTTTTGTATTTTAAAATTTAATGTTGATATACTAAAACTATTATATTTTTTTTAATAAATTGAAGCACGCATTGCGTGCATTTGAATATAGTGGATGAAAACACAAGCCCAAATACTTTTAAATATCCAAAATTCAGTCGTTTCGGTTATTGGGTTGGGGTGTCATACAATAAATTCGTTCAATTGAAAACAAAATATAAGAAAAAGAAAGCCAGGCTTATGAGGTGAAGTTATACCTGATCAACTCCAGCCCGGCCCGGTCAATCTTTTTTTTTTTTTTGGGCGGGCTTTGGACAAGCAAAAAAACACTTTTTTGCCTAAAAAATGGGCCCGGCCCGTTTTGGCCCGCAAAAGCCCGCTCGGCCCGGCCCGAAATACTGGGCTTTGGGCAAAAAATTTTGGCTCGGATTTGGGCCCGGCCCGGCCCGCATGATGGGCCCTTTTTTTTGTTCGGCCCGGCCCGAACCCGGCCCGGCCCGGTGTTTGATCAGGTCTAGGTGAAGTATATATGAGAAACTATTTCTCAATTGAGGTAGAGAGCTTTGTAGCAGCGCACCTCTCAAATCACGACAGCGAAGTTCCGCCATTAATGAAAACTTTTGCTCAACAATATAATTGGTATTATTCAGAACTTCAACTTCTTAATTTCAATTTCTTCTGCAAAATTTCTAATTCTTGTTCTAGTATCGTGTATTGTAATTCCAATGCTCTTGTAAATTATAATCTTAATTTGCCCTAGATTGGAATTTACGCTACTCGTTATTAGTTTCCAAGTTTGGTCAAGGGAAGCACATTCGGAAGTGGAAGGAGCGCCAACACCGAGAGCAAAGAAGACATCGACAACTCCTTCGATTCGACGGCGTCTTCTTGGCGGGACCTCGCCGGTGCGTACGACAGGCGTTTCGACAGCGGGAATGAATCAGCCATTATTGCGATATTTAGTTTATCGGAAATCGAAATGTAAATGAAAATTGAGGCGCCCAACTGACCGCAGGCCACCACTAGCACAGTGCACTACCACAGAAACAACAGCCGTCCACTAGTGGTGATTTTCGCCCTCTAACCTATTCTCCGATTTCCGAAATCAAGTAAGCCTCTAACCTTAACTTAATTTTGACCTAATTTTAATTGATTGTTGTTGAGTAACTGAGTTCTTTAATTTGTTGTATTCTTATTCAATTTATCAATTTTATTTCTATAATTTTTGATTTGTTATGTATACTAATTGTTAGTATTGTTAATTGTTGGTGTACTTTGTCAAGTTTAACTCTTGTTGGTGGTAGATTATGAAATAAATAATCGTAATTATTATGTATTGACTTTGTATTAGTTAGTACCTAAGATATAGTGATAGTGGGGTTCTGATCCTAAAAAACACAATGCAATCAAATAAACCCAAAAGAGAAAAGATTATCATGATTGAGATGTATGCATAGTCTAAACTCCATAAGAGGTGCTCTCAATGACCACAGAGCAAATTACCAAAAATATTTCTTTTATGGTTCATGGCATACTACTGCAATTTGGTGTATGTATATGAGCTAAATTCTTTCCCCTTCTTTGTTCTTCAAAATCAAGAACTAGAACTAGACCATGAATTATATATTATCTTCATATAATTGATGACTTTTGGAGAGGAAGAACAATTCCTTGCTAAGATTCTTGATATAGATACAAATGCAAGCTCAAATTTTCACAATTTTGTAGCTAATGCATGGCTGATTCAAAGGCTTGAGACTCTTTCTATCATTGTTCTTGTAACAGCAGCCTTGTATATGGTTTTGCTTCCTATTTGAACTTAGCTCTTGCTAGAGACATTTTTTCTCTTTTTTCTTTTTTGGGAGAATAAAATGGTGGAGATGATCATTGCTAAATTTTTTTTCCTAATTATTAGGATTATCCTAAATCCTTAAACAACTACTAATGCGGGGTTTATTAGAATGGCACTATTATACTGTCTATAGTTAAATATTTCTATGGTTTTTACTGTTGAAAGTCAGTGCGTCTTAGCCAACTTTATTATATGTAGTATATACCATTGAAGCTCCAAAAATCATTGAGACTCATTCCCTCAGAGTGCGGCCAATAGTTGGTAAACTAGAGATACGTAATCTGCAAGTAGCTTTAATGTAGTTGGATTCACATCATATCAAATATATAGAAGAATCTTAATTATACCAACCAATTGGTGCCTCCAGATAAGATATTGACTAGATACACCACTAGTATTAGCTCCACTGTCCACGATAACCATTTTACCCATTAGTTGCTTTCTCTCAAAAGTTAGCTTGATAGGTGGCTTGGTGTATGGATGTACTATAGATTGTTGTGCTTGTCTGGCATCAATTTGAAATGAATGCAGCAGCTAGCAACAAGCAATTTTATTCTAATGAACTCAAGTGAAACCAGAACAAGGATAGAGATAGAGAGATAGCTGATTTATATAGAATCCAGTTTGTCATTGCCTGAATTTTTGAGGAACTCAAGACAAATCAGTTTGTCATTGCCTGTATTTCATTACACGGTTCGTAAAGAACCAGGAGCAAGATCTTCGGTTTGAGATCTGAACAAAGGTCTCGCAAATAAGATTTTAGCACATACACAAACTGTTTTGACGTGAATTAAACTTAAGATCTAAATTCTGTTGTGATTGTATGTAATTGGTCTGAAATGAGATATGAAAATAAGATGTGAAAAGTAGTTGTATGAGCAGTTTTACAGTGATATACTTTGTGTGGTTCCTCCTTTTTTTTAGATTCCCTACTCTTTTTTTGTGGTGAATATTGTATAACCCTTATTGCAATATTTTATGTTTCTTAAGACACTCTTGGAGTAACCTTCAATTTCTTAGCCACATAAAGGATTTGTTTTCCCTGCTACCAATTTCAGTTCGACTGAAAATAAATATTTTCACTATCAACTGAAGGTAATGTTCAGTCTTTGAGCATCATATGCTCATCTAGAGTTGTTCTTTTTCCTCACATGTCTCTACTTGTAGTGTGCATAAGTTTATATTTTTTTTGTATAAGATCTAGATGGCAGATTATGAGAAATATAGACAAATGAGGATATATCGGAAAATAAATTTAAAATGCAAGAAATGGGGGTTGATTATATGGTTATGAAATCATTCAATCAATGAAGGGCACAAAACAAACATGCAGGAGTAAGAATAGTTCTAGAAGTCAGTTAACGATGATGAATAGTTGAAGATTATGAACAACTGGTCCACTATTGGCAATGACAAAGGAAAAATGCATGACATTGAGGTGTCATTCTAAAAAGGTTGATATTCAGTTTGTGAATTATTTTATTTAATTAACTTTGTACATTCTTTGTAATTTGTTGTACTTTTCAGTTTTATAAATTTCAGCACAAAAGATAAGTCCTGTCATGCTTATAGATAGTGCAAGTGTCTTTCAAACACCAATGGCAAATCTAGGTGAAGATACGTCATCCAAGCTCGAAAACGGAACATATAGAGCAGGATTTGCAAGGGAAATTCAAATCGAGGCCGCTAGGAAAATGCATGCATATGGCAAGATGATGGAAGATGGAGAAGAGATATACAACTATTAAATTTAGTTTTAGATTATCATGACTATGTTGCTTGTTGGATGATTTAGATTTTGTATTGAGCATAATATTATTTTTCATTAGTTTATCTATGAAAATAGCACTAATAAGTGTATAAAATTATATCATTATTATAATATAATTGCCAATTCATATATCAATTTTGTATTTTCATATTAGTATTTTTATTTTCAATATAGATATATATCCTAATGATGAAAAGTGTTACTTAATTACCCACAAGGTGCTACAAGAGATGCCAAAAAGTGTTACCTAATTCGCAGGACATGCTACATTAGATGATAAAAAGTGATACGTAATGTTAAATAAAGTGTTACTATAGATTAATGGTAACACTATAAGATGTTACTAATAAAATAAAAAGTGTTACATAAAAGTTTTTGGTAACATTTTAAAAGTATAACAATAGGTATTAATAGTGTTACATAAACGAATTTAAATTAACATTTGTTGAAGTGTTACTATATGCTTTCAAAAGTGTTACCTAAAAGCATAGGTAACACGGGCAGATGTAACACCCAAAAAAGTGTTACCTATTATCTAATGTAACACTTTTAGCACTTTAAGTAACACTTTTTGGGTGTTACTTAATGTCAATTATGTAGTAGTGATATATACTAGACCCATCCCATATCATTAATATACCCCCCTGTTCGAGTTGGAGAAGATTTGACTTATGAAGAGCAACCTGTTCAAATTCTAGATCATAAAGATAAGGTACTACGCAACAAAGTAATTCCGTTAGTAAAGGTGTTATGGTCTAATCACGCCGAAACAGAAGCTATATGGGAAGTCGAACATGATATGCAAGACAAGTACCCACACTTATTTTAAGGTAATTTAACTTTAAGTTTCGAGGACGAAACTTCTTTTAAAGAGGGGATAATGTAATAACCAGGAAAAAAAATATTTATTATAAAGGGATTGAACGTTAAAGTATTATTATAAGATAAACTAGTCCCTAAGATCTTATTTTAAAGAGTACGTTATTTTGTCATTTATATGATTATTTTAGATGAAGTTATGTGTTTCCTTGGCTTTGTGCATTTGCTCAGGGCAAGTTATATGTGCATACATATATCATTTATATTAACATTATAGTTTATAAAGCACTTTAAGGGTCAAAGATTAATAAAATTATCAATTACTAGTTTACGAGCTTATAAATATATCTAGTAGGATTTTTAGCAAGTACTGCATAAACCTACAATGCTCCTAACTTATAAACGGTGAAGCTAATGACCAACGTAGTTTACTTTTTAGAATCGTCACTAATGACTTTACCTAAGGACTGACAGTCGCTACCCATTTTATGACAATACACCAATTACAATATTGGTAGGTTTCAGATTAAGTGAAATTATAACACTTGGCAGTAGCTAAGTGAGTTGTGATAAACATTAGCCATGCAACAAGATTATCAACTTGTAATAGTTGACTTTGCCAACAATATTTAGCATACAAAGCCTAGCTCACTAGGTATGTTTGATTTTAATTCAAACGAAAAAAAAAAACATGTATATCCTAACATCATTCTAACTTTGCCACAATTACCTCATGTGTTGTGGTCAACTGCAAAAGTTGAATTACTCCTCTATATCATGAATGTTGTACAGGATAGGATTAGAAGACCAAGTTGAACATTTTCTCCTCTTACGTGAGATAGTGAAAGTAATATGCAGTAATTGTAACCAAGTTGGTATTTTCTTCTAAACTCTATAAATACCACGCAGTAGTAAGCATGCTTGATATGAGGGACGACAGTAAAATAAAAAAAAAAAGATACAAAAAAAAAAGAAGAGTTTATTAAGGTACATTCTTGAATACCCCTTCTTAATGTTGTTTTGCTACAATGTATTGTTATATTAATCTTTTTAGATAAACTATTAGTAATAATTTTGCCTTAATAATAAAGGTATATTGTGATTTGCAAATAATGTGTTTATAATGCAAATGGTATTTGTCACATTATGATTTATATACAAGGTGATCCTAAAAATATTATCATATGTGGTAATAATAATGTTATATAAAGATGTTACTATGATAAAATGAATTGGAGGTTCGTGGTATTATGAAATGGAGGTTCGTGGTATTATAAAATGGAGGTTCGTGGTATTATAAAATGGAGGTTCGTGGTTTGTGTTGGAGGAATGAATTATATGGAGTGACGTACGTCATTGTAGGGGTGTGCACACGGAAGTATCAGGAGGGGCTAAAGGCCTGAAAATATTATCCGGAGTGACGTATGTCATTGTAGGGGTGTGCACACGAGATTTGTCGAGAGAAACTATAACAAATGATTTTATATATTCGTAACTGATTACTTTATATAATTATCTGCAAAGTGTTTTTACATGGTATTGGGAATGTACTTGTAATACCCCGAATTTTAATCTCGTTTTATTAGCTACTAATTATGTTTATTATTATAATTACGTCCTAAAATTTTGCGAAACTATTCTGATGAAGATTATCTTCTAAAATAAGTATATTTACCTTAGTTATTACGAAAGTGATGTTTATTATGATAAATGATTTTATAATATGATTTATGAATTTAAAAAAAAAAAAAAAAAAAAAAAAAGGAATGAACTGATGTTCAAACCCACGCTCAACCACCACCTCCCTCTACTCCCTCTTTACTCCCTACTCTAAGCTCCCCTATTTGAACCACCATCCATCATCTACTACCTCCATTAATGTCTTCAAAAATCTTTCTATAAATGCTCAGTATACATGGAGCTTTGAAATCTCACAACAACAATTCTCCTTCTCTTTCTCGTCCCTCATTCTCGTCGGAGCCCGAAGCTCGCCGGAGCTAGCTCGCGTTTTCTCTCTCTCTCCCTTTCGTGCACCGTTTCTTCCCCTCATCTGTTTGTTGTGGCTGCTGTGTGTCGTTGTTGTTGCCTGGTCGCTGTTGTTGTTGCGGTGTGGTTGTTGCTCGCGCCGGAGTTGTCATGGTGGTGATGGTGTAGTTGTTCTGTTTTTTGTTGCTGCTGTTTGTTGTTGTCGTCGTTGCTGCGCTACTGTTGCTGCCGGTGTTCCTCCGCCGCTGCCGGAGCTCCGTCCCCTCCCCTGTGTTCGTCCCTGCTCAGTAGAGCAGAGGTACTACACCCCTCTCTTCCCCTCCTCTTGTTTCCCTCAAATTAAAAGTCATTTTTAATTTGAAATCTGAATCTGAAATACTATTGATGCTTTGATGAATTATGAATTTCTGATTATGAATTCTGACAATTGGTTATTAACTGTTGATACTTTGAATTCATGAGTTATTGTTGATGATGTTGAATTGGTTGATAATCATGAATTAAAATCACAAATTAAACAGTTGTGTTGGAAGATGGACTAAGTATGATGTTTTATTGGTTAGTCGGTTAGTCGGCTAGTTGGTTGAAATCAGATCTTTGGAGTAGATTGAGTTACTTGATAATCTTAGTTGTTATTTTTATTGATTTTAGAAAGGAATTCTAAAATGATTTTATAAGTTAGTTTAAGTAAATTGCAAGATCAATGAAATCAGATGTGAGTTACATGTCTAAAGCGTATCATAATCATTTATTTATTAAGTGATTAGTCTATATTATGTAGCTAACACCTGAGTTAATTAGAGTTAACTTTGAGAGATCCAGTTTGATTAGTTTCTAAATGATGTCTGTTAGTTGGTGCAAGAGTTGGTTTTAAGAAGGACAAGCTAAACTAAAATGCATAGCAAATTTATGGATATAATTAAAATGGAAATAAGGAGTCTGGTTATAAAATAAATGAATTGGTTAGTATGAATGAATTGAGATGAATTATTGATTTTCAGACAATCTTAGTATTATATGACATTCAAAGTATATTTGTTAACTATATCAGGTTTACCATTATATTTTAGTAAGTTGGAAAGCTAAGAAAGATGTATTAAGAACTATTGTGAGAATTGTCTAGAGTCGAGTTATGTTTAACGACGATAGTCGATTTTGGGAATTATATCACTAATAAGCTTATTATATGGATGTAGTATGAAATAAGTATGCTTTCTGTTTCTTAGGTGATCGAAAAGTGTGAAAGATTACCTTTGTTCTTATGATGGACGAGTTATGAGATTTATACTACGATATATGTTTATGTATTCCGAGTATGCCAAAATATACCTTTTAACTCTGAAACTATCTGAAAGTATGAATAGATACGAAAATACTGCTATGTTTCTGTTGTTATTCTTAAAAGTACTTTAAGTTATGAGACATGCTTATGATTACTTTCCATGATTAATGATATGTTTTGCATATGGATTGCGGGAAATGAAATGTTTTATGATGATTATGATGATACGATGCTATGAAATGATTATGAATCTGAAGTGATAAATGAACTCAAGTGATGGTTGTATTTATGAAATGAGTTAATGCAACCACTATGAAGGGATTGAGATTATGATGGATGAAATATGTTCACACTGGATTGAACAACGATGATGTAATTGTATACGTGATTTATGTGATGACGTGAATTAAAAGATGTTAATCACGTAAAGTGAAATATCGGAGGGAAATGATGAACAGGTTGCCCTGTATGAGTGGTTCAGCGGCCCCTACAGGTTCTCTGGTTACTATGCTGATTATTCTGTTACTGTCTTCCTTCTATCTTGTTGTGATCCAAGTAGAAGGGGTGTGCACACTAGGGACTCTGTTATTATGGCCATTGTGTTATCCGTAGGTGGTTACAGGGGATTGACCCCGGCCTACAATGTTGAAGTAAGTGGTTACAGGGGATTGACCCCGGCTTACTGGCGTTCTCTTTCCTCTCCTTAAATAATTGGATTAATTAAGATTAATTATGTAATTATTCATTGTATATATATCTACATGTGAACGTATGGATTATGTGAATATTGCTATGTTGTTGTGATATGGTTATGAATGATGTGAACATGTATGGATTACGTGAGAGTCGTAGACACCAAAGCATGTTTTAAGAATATTTTATGGGTTAGTATTCAGCGTTGTGCTAATGTGTATGTCAATGTTTTGTTTTGTCACTACTGTGGCCTGTCACTTGGTGGGTGGCAGTGTTACAATAGTTTCAGGTTGAAGTTCTGGAGCATCTATTCCAAGATAGAAGCAGTTACGTGCTAAGGGTACAACTATGATTGTTTTATGTTTCCTTTGAGGCGAGGACGTTCCACTTTGTAATAGTTAAATAATTAATTGATTTAGTGCTCCTGATTCTCTTTAGCTGGTACTCCGCGAAAGCGTTGAGTTTTGGGATTTGGTATATTTTATTTGTAACAGGTTTTTCAAACATTTTCCCATTTTGGGTTGTCCAATTTACAAAGGAAACTCTGCCGAAATTTCTAGAAAATATTAATTTATTATTAAAGTGTTTCTTTCAAAAGTGTCAAATCAAAGTATTGTCCCTGTAAGTTAATGATTAATGTAGCCTTGCATTTATCTCCAAGGAGATAAGTGCGGCGGTAACACGCCCGTTGAGTCGAACCTTCGTGGATTTTCCCACATCTCGAGTTTTATTAAATGAAAAAGGGTTCGGCTTGGCGGGGGTGTTACAGTACTGGACCCTTTTAGGTTGACTGTTATAAAATGTTTTGTTTTCAGGTACCAGTGATGGGAATGGGCAGGAGTGAGGATTATAAAATATTAGGACTAATATACTATATGCTGTTATCTTGTTTTTTTTTTTTTTAATATTAGTATCATGTGTTTTTTTGTCTTCGCCTAGTATTTCTATTAATTAGGAATGCGGCAGTAATGTCCTGTAAACTCTATATTATATAATAAATAAAAGATGTAATATTTGGTTCGATCCTGGTACTATCATGTAGTGTTTCATTATTAGAATTATATTAAAATTACAGGGCGTTACAATATGTCACCAACTGTTTGGAGTTGTCGTTGATGCAACGACGGTTTAAAACAGTCGTTGAATCAACGACAGCTCCAAACAGTCGTTGAATCAACGACGGTAAAAAGCAGTCGCTATTATTCTCCAGCAGTCGCTGCCTCTTAAGTCAGTGGTAGCATTACTTTCCTTTACAACGACTGTATAGCATTCGTTGTTTCAATGTTTAGCCGTTGTTGTTTTTTAAATAGTAATGTTCCAAATTATAATTAATTTAAATAGTAATGTTCCAAATTATAATTAAACATGTACCTGCACGGCTGCACCTAAATATACTACACTAAACCTATTCCTCCATCGCCTCCATCACATTCAATATTTTCAACTACAAAAATATGCAATTTTAATATATATTACAATTTGCGTAGATACTTATATAATTACATGAAATAGATTAAAATTATGTACACAAAATAGATCTCGGTGTCGGGAAATAAAGTAGAAGTCGGGTTCTACAAAAATATATCGACAAATCTAGAAACTTATAAGCTAGATGTCGATAAATATAGACACTAAATGTCTATAGTTAGACAAACTTGTAACACCCCAGAATTTCAAAGACCGAAAAGAATGAAATAATAATATAATTAATAGGACGATGGCGGAAACATCGTCTTATGGGAATGTCACTACTACAAGATTATTGTTTAAATAACTAAGTGATAAAACCAAACATAATTAAATACTATAAGTAAATTAATTACTTAGATTAAAATCGAAAAGAGAAAACTATCTCAAACTAAAGAGAAGTCTAGAACTAAAACCCCTAATAGATTATTTCTCGCATCTCAACCCGAGCCCAAAATCAAAGAAAATCCCCATCAACAAAACCTGCAAAATATACAACAAATATCCACAATCAGTGGGGAGTAACTAGCAGTTCTCCCAGAACAAAAGCAATCAAAGTACAATTCAGACATAGATTAATAAGAAAGGAAATAATTAAGTCAAGTTAACTACAATATGCATTCACTTCCATATAACTCACAAATAACGCAAATGAATAATAAATAGCAAGTGAGTTGGATAAAAATAAATAAATCATCTCAAGAGTACTTTTAGAAAAATCAAAGTATAGGTAAAACAAGTGTCTGAGACAGAAACCGAACGCTAGTGATTCGCAAATCACTTCCTAAGGTTTGTCAGATCGCAATCTCCAGGTCAGTCTATGGGCTTACGTTCCCCACTGCCTGTGTCTAAGAATGGCCAAACTCCCGATGCAGGGTAGAACACGCAGAACTCCCTGACCTCTCGGACGACAACAATTAACCCCAGGCTTACCCCTAGTTCGCAAACCAGGTGGTTGGCATGTTCTTCACTGGGGACTACATCTATCCCACCGGATGTTCTTATCTCAAAATAAAATCATAAATATCATCAAAGTATTATTCATCTCAAAAATATTCGTCAAAAGGGATGCCACCCGGCCTTATACCCATAATTCATCAAAAGTAATTCTTCAAAAATCCTCAAAGTAAATCACTTACAAATTTTCAACAAATATTCCCACAATAAAAGTGAATCATCTCTAAACATCATCAATGATATTATACTAATTTTTACAGCAACCACACTTCAATCAAAATACATCACCAATTAATTCTAAATCAAATTCATTAAAAGAGTAATAACAATTAAATCATTTTATTCCATAAATCAAACCTAAACATGTGGTTACTCAAATGATGCATACTGTATACTACTGAAAATCAGCAACCCAGAATATATTAAATTATAAATTATATCTGATTTACAAGCCCTCAAACAATTTAATAGTGTGTCCTCAATTTCATCACAAAAACACCATAATAATTATGAAACTAACAAATTCGAGCAGTAAAATCACACAAAAATTATCATATGACCCTAATGGCTCTACTGACATGGTACAATTTTTATTTATAATTTTCGGACTCAAAAAGTATTTTTAACAGTTAATATACAGTTTCCTCAAATAAGCCATTATAATAATTAAAAATATAAAATGACGCCCAAAAATTACCAAAAATTCACATAACATGTAAAAACTCACGTAAATACATATTATTCAAATAAATTAATTTTTCTGCCTCTATAACTAATTTTCATGAATTATATACTGACTGAACAGAAATTACAAAAACAGATATATCAATTAATTAAAACAGTAAACAGTAGATAAAAATTATTCTAAGGCATGGAATACATTATACGCATGTAACATGATCAAAGAAAAATGATTTCATCAATTTTAATAGTCGTTCAATAATTATTACGAAATTTAGCCAAAAACGCACAAAATACTAATTAAATCAAATAAATATTAAAAATCATGAGAAAATTATTTTTCTCTACACAGTATTCACATAGCATGTGTCACGTATGTTCATGTCAAATTTCATCAAAAATATCATTCAAAAAGTATTTTAGATAATTCCTAACGTAGTAATCTAATACCGAATAATACCCTAATCACTATGGTTCTAAGATAACAACTAGTTACCTGGATCGTCGGGAGGAGAGCTGAGTCTAAAGAGACAATCACGAGTTAAGCATGCAATCCAAATCCTCTTCTAACCCCAAGGCATAACGAACGAGAATTGTAGCAACAAGACACTAGGCATTTCTTCTTGAACGTTGAAAACTCTTGTTTCGCACTGCTCTATTACGACCATGATTCCCGATGTTCAAAAGCTCAGATTCAACATCGCTCTGGTCAGAATGTAGAACAAGACGTTATAAACGTTGTGTCCAAATTTGAACACGATCTAACGGTTAGATCTCAGGATACGGTTATTTTCGTGAAGGTGCGACAGGAAAAACCGGGTTGAACTTTCTATTCTTTTGCTCTTCCTTTTCTCTCTTCCTTTTCTTGAAAAAAACGGTGGGTGATAAATGAAAATGAGGCTGAACTTCTTTGAATAAAAATCAGAATTTTATGGATGTTTAATGGTTGAAATAAAGGGTTTTAATGAAGGAGAATAATTAGGGGGTTATAGGAGTTACAAACTACCAAGAGTCACAAGGAAAAAAAAAAGAAAAGAAAGAAGAAGGCTCCCCTATTTCTTCCACTTGGCCGGCTGCCCCAAGCCCAACACCCACACAAAACTTTCGGCCCAAATTCAACAACGATCCATGCTCCGAAAGCCCGATACGCGATAAAACGGTTAATTCCTAAATCGCGCCTAAACTTTGAAAATACTTAATAATGAAAATAATTCTAATAAATTATATTATAAATATAAATATAATGCACACATTAACACACCATAAGATAAAATAATAATTCGGCTCCCAAATTATAAAGAATAAAAATCATTGATCTAGAGAAAATAATAAATAATTTATTTTTTTACGAAAAGAATATCATTTTAAAATAAACTAACACCAAAAATAAAGGGTGAAAATTACGGGGTGTTACAAACACTCCCCCTTAAAAGAGTTTCGTCCTCGAAACTTCAAAACAACCAAGAGACAAAAGAAAGTATTCCAGATAAAGAACATTAAGGGAACAAAAATCAATGGATTTTAGTTAAGAATTAAACAACTTTGCAGGTATAAAAATTTGATAACTCAAATAATATATATTTTATTTTGGAAGACCAAAAGAGTTGTATAGTAAAGAAGCACGGTAACAACAATCATTTTATAAAATGTGAAAGAACCAAAGACAAGAGAAAATTTAAGGTAAAAACGTTTGCGCAATAAACTATATGTAATTTTGTAAAAGAAGCAAGAATAAATATTTACGTAAAATTATAAAAGAATAAATCCGATCATACATAAATATTTTGAGAAAAGAAACGAAGAAGAAAAAGTTCGTAAATAGATAGCCAAATCAATTTAAATAGAGGTAACCACACGGGCTTATACTCCACTTAAAGAGATAAGAGCACTTTAATAAAGAGTAGCTAGCTGCTTTATTAAAATAGCACTTACGAACACAACTCATGACATATGTTATAAGAGCGTACGCCTCCTAAACATATATATGAAAATTAAAGTTCGCAAAAGAAATTGAAAACTTTAAAATAAATTTCACAACGACGAAACACTAATAATAAATAGGCAATAAAGTAATAAATTATTAACATCAATTATAAAATTTGCTAAGTCGACACAATTGTGCATGGAACCACCCATTGCAATCTAGTATCAACAAAACAATATTTGAAAGCCAACTTATTAAATCGACATTAGAGTTTACTGGAATCACCCAATGTAAACTTAATGTCAACTCAAAAAGGAAATTAAATCAAAACAGATAAAATGCGTCAACTTATCAAATTGACATACAAGTCAAAGGAATCACCCATTATGACTCAATATCAACTCAAACAAGTTTAAAATTTAGACTTATCAAATTGACATACAAGTCAAAGGAATCACCCATTATGACTTAATATCAACTCAAACAAGTTTAAAATTTAGACCGAGTATATAAATTTCATTTTCAAAGAATATAAAACAGATCAGTCAAAATCAGAGAATTAAATAAGAAGTAATGAAAACAACCAAAATTTTGATATGAAATGAGAAAGCACTAAATATTTAAACAAGAACAACAAATAGTAAACGAGATCCTTTCACGCATTTGAGTTCGAAAAAAATAATGCTAATAAGAAAAGTAAATTAGTAAGTAAAATAAAAGTTGTTGAATGCTAACCTTTAAAACAAAATAGTTTGCGTCTACATTTCAATCTAACACCAAGACAACTCATTAAAGTACTTTCATTTTCAAGGACAACAAAACTTATTACCATAATTAAAGGCTGAACAAGGATTAGCATGAAAACTAAAAATATTAAAAGGAAAATATTTATAAATATAGATGGTCAAAAACGGTAAGAGAAATTTGAAGACAATTGAAATTAAACGTTTTTCAAAAGAGTATGTCAAAATTTTAACAATAACAAAATTTGAAAGTCAGAAAATAACTCTAACATAAGTATAAAATTTATTAAGTTCAAAGATCTAAAATATAATTTGGAATATAAATTCAAATTAGAAAGTTTTGTAAATAATAAAACAGATACGTAGTACTCACATAAAAACAACACTCAATTGAAAAAGAACAGAAAATATATATTGTCTCACATAATAACATATACTAACAAGCATCTAGCAAATAAAATAAATGCAATGCAACACACAACACTATATTAAAATAAAATTAAAGTTTATTTCTAAATTGCAAAACACAAAACAAATTAAACACAACTAAACCGAGAAGGCTATAAATTACTTCGCTTTCGCTGCGCACTCTGATAAAAGAGAAAATAAATTCCTTGCAAGAGGCCCTGCAAATAAGATTAGAAAACTTGGTAGACTAATTCCACCAATAATACAAATAACTATACATATAACATATGCTCCATAAGCATGAGAGCACATCACATTCCCATAAGGCTTCCCTTTACTTACTCTACCCATCACACTCTCATTATAGTGAAACAACTAAACTTAATTCTAAACAAATTTTATATCCTATGGCTAACTAATAATTCTAAAGAATCATTAGCAACTCTTTTTCGAGTTTAGGAGCGTTTTGCTCGATACCAACCGTAACACCCCAGAATTTCAAAGACCGAAAAGAATGAAATAATAATATAATTAATAGGACGATGGCGGAAACATCGTCTTCTGGGAATGTCACTACTACAAGATTATTGTTTAAATAACTAAGTGATAAAACCAAACATAATTAAATACTATAAGTAAATTAATTACTTAGATTAAAATCGAAAAGAGAAAACTATCTCAAACTAAAGAGAAGTCTAGAACTAAAACCCCTAATAGATTATTTCTCGCATCTCAACCCGAGCCCAAAATCAAAGAAAATCCCCATCAACAAAACCTGCAAAATATACAACAAATATCCACAATCAGTGGGGAGTAACTAGCAGTTCTCCCAGAACAAAAGCAATCAAAGTACAATTCAGACATAGATTAATAAGAAAGGAAATAATTAAGTCAAGTTAACTACAATATGCATTCACTTCCATATAACTCACAAATAACGCAAATGAATAATAAATAGCAAGTGAGTTGGATAAAAATAAATAAATCATCTCAAGAGTACTTTTAGAAAAATCAAAGTATAGGTAAAACAAGTGTCTCGAGACGAGAAACCGAACGCTAGTGATTCGCAAATCACTTCCTAAGGTTTGTCGGATCGCAATCTCCAGGTCGGTCTATGGGCTTACGTTCCCCCCTGCCTGTGTCTAAGAATGGCCAAACTCCCGATGCGGGGGTAGAACACGCGAGAACTCCCACGACCTCTCGGACGACAACAATTAACCCAGGCTTACCCCTAGTTCGCAAACCAGGTGGTTGGCATGTTCTTCACCGGGGACTACATCTATCCCACCGGATGTTCTTATCTCAAAATAAAATCATAAATATCATCAAAGTATTATTCATCTCAAAAATATTCGTCAAAAGGGATGCCACCCGGCCTTATACCCATAATTCATCAAAAGTAATTCTTCAAAAATCCTCAAAGTAAATCACTTACAAATTTTCAACAAATATTCCCACAATAAAAGTGAATCATCTCTAAACATCATCAATGATATTATACTAATTTTTACAGCAACCACACTTCAATCAAAATACATCACCAATTAATTCTAAATCAAATTCATTAAAAGAGTAATAACAATTAAATCATTTTATTCCATAAATCAAACCTAAACATGTGGTTACTCAAATGATGCATACTGTATACTACTGAAAATCAGCAACCCAGAATATATTAAATTATAAATTATATCTGATTTACAAGCCCTCAAACAATTTAATAGTGTGTCCTCAATTTCATCACAAAAACACCATAATAATTATGAAACTAACAAATTCGAGCAGTAAAATCACACAAAAATTATCATATGACCCTAATGGCTCTACTGACATGGTACAATTTTTATTTATAATTTTCGGACTCAAAAAGTATTTTTAACAGTTAATATACAGTTTCCTCAAATAAGCCATTATAATAATTAAAAATATAAAATGACGCCCAAAAATTACCAAAAATTCACATAACATGTAAAAACTCACGTAAATACATATTATTCAAATAAATTAATTTTTCTGCCTCTATAACTAATTTTCATGAATTATATACTGACTGAACAGAAATTACAAAAACAGATATATCAATTAATTAAAACAGTAAACAGTAGATAAAAATTATTCTAAGGCATGGAATACATTATACGCATGTAACATGATCAAAGAAAAATGATTTCATCAATTTTAATAGTCGTTCAATAATTATTACGAAATTTAGCCAAAAACGCACAAAATACTAATTAAATCAAATAAATATTAAAAATCATGAGAAAATTATTTTTCTCTACACAGTATTCACATAGCATGTGTCACGTATGTTCATGTCAAATTTCATCAAAAATATCATTCAAAAAGTATTTTAGATAATTCCTAACGTAGTAATCTAATACCGAATAATACCCTAATCACTATGGTTCTAAGATAACAACTAGTTACCTGGATCGTCGGGAGGAGAGCTGAGTCTAAAGAGACAATCACGAGTTAAGCATGCAATCCAAATCCTCTTCTAACCCCAAGGCATAACGAACGAGAATTGTAGCAACAAGACACTAGGCATTTCTTCTTGAACGTTGAAAACTCTTGTTTCGCACTGCTCTATTACGACCATGATTCCCGATGATCAAAAGCTCAGATTCAACATCGCTCTGGTCAGAATGTAGAACAAGACGTTATAAACGTTGTGTCCAAATTTGAACACGATCTAACGGTTAGATCTCCGGATACGGTTATTTTCGTGAAGGTGCGACAGGAAAAACCGGGTTGAACTTTCTATTCTTTTGCTCTTCCTTTTCTCTCTTCCTTTTCTTGAAAAAAACGGTGGGTGATAAATGAAAATGAGGCTGAACTTCTTTGAATAAAAATCAGAATTTTATGGATGTTTAATGGTTGAAATAAAGGGTTTTAATGAAGGAGAATAATTAGGGGGTTATAGGAGTTACAAACTACCAAGAGTCACAAGGAAAAAAAAAAGAAAAGAAAGAAGAAGGCTCCCCTATTTCTTCCACTTGGCCGGCTGCCCCAAGCCCAACACCCACACAAAACTTTCGGCCCAAATTCAACAACGATCCATGCTCCGAAAGCCCGATACGCGATAAAACGGTTAATTCCTAAATCGCGCCTAAACTTTGAAAATACTTAATAATGAAAATAATTCTAATAAATTATATTATAAATATAAATATAATGCACACATTAACACACCATAAGATAAAATAATAATTCGGCTCCCAAATTATAAAGAATAAAAATCATTGATCTAGAGAAAATAATAAATAATTTATTTTTTTACGAAAAGAATATCATTTTAAAATAAACTAACACCAAAAATAAAGGGTGAAAATTACGGGGTGTTACAAACTACCTATATCAAATATATGTACGCAAAATAGATCCCCGGTGTCGGGAAATAAAGTAGAAGTCGGGTTCCAAAAAAATATACCGACACATTTAGAAACGAAGCTAGATGCCGATAAATATAGACACTAAATGCATATAGTTAGACTAACTATATAGAAACTATAAGTTAGTTACCTAGTTGCCAAAACCAAACAAACTACAATGTCACGGGTGTCTCTGTAGCACTACTGCCACCACCAAACCCTGGGTCATCTTCTGGTCTGCGTTGTGGAGGGGAGCCTGTGTTGCAACCTGAGAACATGTGGTCGAAACCAGACATGTTCCTCATCATTTCCTGCAGGAGGCCCCGGTTTGACTCTTCCATCCGTGTTGCGACCCTTGCCTCCATCTCTTCCATCCGTGCAGCAACCTTTGCCTCCACTTGTGCCTCAAGCTGAGAAAAAATGGACGACTCATATGGTTGTGAAGAGCCATCTCTTCTCCCAGATGAATAGTTGTAATACAAATTATCTCCCTGACCCAACCCTTGCACTTTTCCTTTGTTCCTCCCACCAACTGTCTCCCAATACAACAGATCAGGGTTCGGCTGTGACCCCAGAGTGGTACAATCATCCAGCTTCTTAGTGTACGTGCATTTAAAAGTAAAAACTACTATATGACACACCAAACAAACTATTTTTGCGTTGCTTGGTTCTAACATGCCTATATTTTGTATTTTCAATCAAAAATAATATTAAACTCATGAAACAAAGTATATATATGATGTTTGATGTGTTTATAACTTAAACTAACTTCAAACTACTCAAATTCATTCATTTTCAAGTAAAATGGCAAAATAATGGGCTAAAATGGCCTAGATTTGGTTCTAACATGTCTATATTTTGTATTTTCAATCAAAACTAATATTAAACGAATGAAACAAAGTATATATATGATGTTTGAAGTGTTCATAACTTAAACTAACTTCAAACTACTCAAATTCATTCATTTTCAAGTAAAATGGCAAAAGAATGGGCTAAAATGGCCTAGATTTGGTTCTAATATGTCTATATTTTGTATTTTCAATCAAAACTAATATTAAACACATGAAACAAAGTATATATATGATGTTTGAGGTGTTTATAACTTAAACTAATTTCAAACTACTCAAATTCATTCATTTTCAAGTAATAAAATGGTAAAAAAAATGGGCTAAAATGGCCTATATTTGGTTCTAACATGTCTATATTTTGAATTTTCAATCAAAACTACTATTAAACACATAAAACAAAGTATATATATGATGTTTAAGGTGTTTACAACTTAAACTAACTTCAAATTACTCAAATTCATTCATTTTCAAGTAAAATGGCAAAAAATGGGCTAAAATGGCCTATATTTGGTTCTAACATGTCTATATTTTGTATTTTCAATCAAAACTACTATTAAACACAAAAAAATGGGCTAAAATGGCCTACATTTGGTTCTAACATGTCTATATTTTAAATTTTCAATCGAAACTACTATTAAACACATGAAACAAAGTATATATATGATGTTTGAGGTGTTTATAACTTAAACTAAATTCAAACTACTCAAATTCATTCATTTTCAAGTAAAATGGCAAAAAATGGGCTAAAATGGCCTAGATTTGGTTCTAACATGTCTATATTTTATATTTTCAATCAAAACTACTATTAAACACATGAAACAAAGTATATATATGATGTTTGAGGTGTTTATAACTTAAACTAACTTCAAACTACTCAAATTCATTCATTTTCAAGTAAAATGACAAAAAATGGGCTAAAATGACGTATATTTGGTTCTAACATGTCTATATTTTGTATTTTCAATCAAAACTAATATTAAACACATGAAACAAAGTATATATATGATGTTTGAGGTGTTTATAAATTAAACTAACTTCAAACTACTCAAATTCATTCATTTTCAAGTAAAATGGCCTAAAATGGGCTAAAATGGCCTATATTTGGTTCTAACATGTCTATATTTTGTATTTTCAATCAAAAATACCATTAAACACATGAAACAAAGTATATATATGATGTTTGAGGTGTTGATAACTTAAACTAACTTCAAACTACTCATATTCATTCATTTTGGAGTAAAATGGCCTAGATTTAATTTGCTTAAATATATGTTTAGAAGTATGTTTAGAAGTATGTACAGAGATTTGCTTTGCTTTCTTGCTTGCTAGAATTTCTCCTTTTCCAGGAAGTCTTAAAATGATTCTTCAAGAACAACTCGGGAGCTGTAGGGAGTACTCCTCCTCTGCTCTTTGCCTGTACACATTGTTGAACAAAGGCTTTGTTTTTTACTTATACCGAAAAATGTCATGTAATTTAAACTAAGTAGTAGAGTATGGAACATTTTTACCATCTGTTTAGCATGTTGTGCCGCCGAAATAGAACCTTGAAAGTGTGACGGCTCAATTGGATTAGATGAGGAGCCACATCTTCGATTCTTCTTCGCCTTTTCAGATTTTTTCAGAAATGTGGGGTCTTGACTTTTCTTCTTCATGTCTTCGTAGATGGTCTCCCCCAACCATTTTGGCCTTTCTTTGGCTTTGTTAAGCGCCCAATATCGCAAGTCTCTCAGACGATATGCAACTTTCATCTTGTAAGCCTTCTTCACTTGGCCATCTAACTCAGGAGCCCATTCGTAAAGACCCATTAATCAAACTTTAAACCAAGTTATTAATAAACTAATATAATCAATTTCATTCTTCAAAATTCGATTCATACATACTGTGAAGGAGTTCCACCAATGCGTCTTTGTGGCATCGTCTACCTCACTGTAATTGAACCAAGGTCGTCGAAAATGGCCTTGGAAAATGTCAGTGATGGACCCACTAATCTTATTATCATCAAACCTGAATTGAAAACCAAAAAACACGTGAATTGTGAATATCATTTGATACAAATATCATGAAGCATATATTAGCTTACAAACTTACCACAATCCAGTAGGGCTTAAAACCTTCTTTTTTTGCACGATTCGACCCTTCACCTTCCTCCATATCACTGTTCGGAGTCTCCGGTACGTGGTTAACAAAGTCACGTGCCTGTGAATCATCTTCATGTGTCTCTGAGATAGGGATCTGCCTTTCTTGTGGTTCTGGTGACTGAAAAAGCTCCCTGGGAATCAAATTCCCACGACTTTGGCTTCCACCTAAGCCATCTCGACCTCCGCGCCCCTTAGGATTAGACATGATTACCTAAAAAAAACAAATATATAAATCATGATCTCCGATCCAGTGAGTTACTTTGTCATTTAGTATGAATTATGCGGCTGTATATTGTGTTATTCGAGTTGTAGTAAATACATTTTCATTTTGACTGCATGAACATAGACTATAGAGGTTCAAAATCCTATCTTTGTAGCTTTTGCACCTGGAAATTTTTTGATGGCAGCAACTTACCGTTTTCAAACTCATAAGATTTAGTACACTCGTGGAGCTTCGTAGAATTGAATTGGAGGGGGGAAAAATGAAGAGTAGGTTCTATGATTTCAAAGTTAGAAACTCACATATTTGAACTTCTTTAAAAAAGAGTACATCAAATCTAAAGCTAACATTTACTCCGATCCAGGAGACTGTAAAATAGAAACACTAGAAAACTACAGGAGCTTACTTGCGGTACTCAGATGGAGGAACTAGTTTCCTGAACAAAGAAACCATGACTATAGTAGATGTCAAGTTGTCAAGAATCGAACTCAAGAAAAAGGTTACGAAACCAACCTGCACAGACAAATGGTACTATTTCATCATTATGATATGATGCCTCACATTATTATGATACACTACTATGTAAATCGAACCCATCAAGTAAGTACCATTCAATACAAACAAAAGAATCAGAGACCAATATTTCTATGATTTAATTGAATATACATGAATTGCAGGGTGACAAGAGAGGTGGCGCTGGGACTCCATGCTGCACATAGATGTTCAAATTAAGAGCAGGCATGCGTACTGTAATCCCCCATAATTTTAATGGATTTTATAAATATATTTTAGTATTTATATATTTATATTTTAGTTTTAAATGATTTTATTATTTAAAGAAGGTTGACTATTTTAAAAGTCAAATGAAATTATTTTAAGGATCTAAAGAAGTTAAAATGTTTTGTTAGGCATGCTTTGAGAAAATGTTTGAAATACTAATTGGATTTGGAAAAAAAGTTTAAATGGTCTTGAGGAACCCAAATTCTAAGTGGATTAGGAAAAAGGATTTCTATTGATGTTAGGAGTTCTAATTCATCAATCCTATTCATCATCAAACTCTATTCAAACTCAATCTCCTTTTCCTATGGCCAAAAGAAAAACCTACTTATAAATACTTAAACCCAATTATTTTACCACACAAAATTTTCTCTCTCCTCCCTCACATACAGACCGGCGCTATTCCTCTTTCACGTTCTTTTTCTTTTCTCCAATTTTCTTTCTTCTTCTTCAAGTAACGCTTTCTTCTTCGCTAAGAAACGTCGCAGCCACCGCCGAACACCAGTGAACCGCCGCCTGTCCGCCGCCGCTGTTCTTCTTTGACCGGCGCATCCTTCCTCTTCCTTCTTGTGTTGGTTTAATTCTTTTCTTCTTCCTTAAGTTTCAATTAAAGATCGTATTTTTATGTTTTATTTTAGTACTAATCATGATTAATAACTTTAATTTACTGTTTTAATGATTAATCATAGATTATATATATTATATATTATAAGAATAAAAATTCAGATTTGTTTATTATTGTTAGATTGAAGTTTTAATCATTAAAACATGGATTTTTAGGGTGTTAATTATTAGAAACCATAGTAGCATGTTGTATACTATGAGATTGGTTTAGATTATGAGTTTAAACATGTTTGCATATGTTTAAAGAGGGTTTTATGATTTTATAAGTTGCTGGAATTTCAGAAAAGATTTTATTTAGGGAATTTTAAGAATTTTAATTACTAGTATGGTAGTACTCCCTCCGTCCCATAATATAATGCTCACATTCCTTTTTTGGTGTCCCAAAATGTTGTGCCTATTTTCTTTTTTGTCAATTTATTTGGACTAAATTATCCTTCATTTCTACATAAAGTTTTCAAAATACCCCTACATTTCTTTTCAAATATGTGTCCTTATTTATTGTTTTACACCATTCCAATGAACATTTATTGCTTTTTTATTTAAATAAAAAGGAAAAAGAAAGTAAAGAGTTAGTTCCAAGACAAAGGTACCAAGAAAGTACTTACTCCTTCCATTTTCCTTAATTCACGTGAAAAATGAGAAGTGAGCACTATATTATGGGACGGAGGGAGTACTATGCTAGGAATTAAAAGTAATTGAAGTTTTGATAGTAAAATCAACTTTTGAATATGCTTAAAGGGGATTTTAAATATTTTAAAGTTGCTGTATTTTTATTTAAGAGTATTGATTTTAGTTTATATTGATTTCTAGGCGGAGAATATTCTGTAGGAGACTTTTAAATAGTTAAAAGTGGTCTGCCGGCTAGTTTACACAAGGTACGTACATACTTGTGTGCTATGTGATTAGTATCATGATTTAAGGAGAAAAAGTTGTAGTATCATGTATAGGAACTTTATAAGTTCATATGTGAGTTCTAGTATGATTGATTTCTACATGTTTTATGCCTGTGAGCAAACATGTTAATTATTAGATTTATTATGAGTAAAGAATTGTCATGGTTGTATGGATTTATTGATACAAGCATGTGGATGGGAACTTTATTTATTAATTCACATGGGGGAATTAATATGTTATTAAGCTTGATTCATGTTATTCATGTGTTCCCTTACAAGTATTATTTTCACTACTTTATGAGGACTGTGGGCCTTATTTGGTAAGTTGATAAGTATGCCTTTTAAAGATAAGTTTGATTGTTGGCTAGGTTCAACAAATAAGAAAGTTGAGATTAAAAAAAAGTAAGTCTTGGGTTGTAAGTTGTGATCACTTATTAAATCCTAAGATAAAAAAAGTTCAGTTGTGAATGTTTGAATTGTATTTTTGTGTTGCTTGTATGTGTTTCATAACAAGTAATAACTTGTAAAGAACGTAAAGTGTAATGAGGATAGTTATAGACTTTAGACCGGTGCACGTCTAAAGTTGGACATTAGGAGTTGGGGTACATGATGAGCGAGCCATGACTTTTTACAGGAGATGGATTGATCACCATCCCTTTTTCAGTTAGCAAAGGTTCCTCGATATCGCATGTCATTTCTGGAATACGTGGTAGCTCCCGTATTTCGTCTTCTTAACGAAGACATTTGTAGATAAGACAACTCAGGTCCAATAACTATTCCATTTGAGTAATAAAAAGATGTGTAGAGTTTAGTTCAGTTAAAGTTGTCTGCAGAATGTTATATGATTATATTATTATTTATTCCTGCATGTTATTTATTTAGTATCCTGCTAGGAACGTTTATGTATTATTATGTAGTACTCAGCTTTGCTGATTACGTGCTTTGTTTGTATGTATTGATCATGGCTTTGCCTTATTGATCCTGTGATGCCCCAATTGTGGTGAGCAGATTCTCTAGAGCATTGACATTTACAGGTTCGCAGATGTTGCATCATTGGGAATCTGAGAATGGAGAGCTTGTGTAATATAGTATATCATATTTTCTGCATTAGTAGGAACGTATTATAGTAAGTTTGTTTGAGTAGACATATATAGAGTGTTTGATTTTAAAGTACTTATTTATTTATTTATGATAATAAAGTATGAAGTTTAGTTATGTTTGTTTTCCGCTGCAAAATTCTGAATAAGCCGATACGTTTTCACACGGGCGATAATACTTTGATAATTCTCTGTGTTTTATAATAAAAATGTATTTTAGAAAAGAGAGAATTGTCGGGGTGTTACACGTACTTTAACCAATGAAGTGATAATAACTTTCTTATCCTTGACTTTTGAAAGTAGAATGTGTAATGATCAGCTTACCACTACAAAACTCTACATTTGGAACATATATCTACTAAGTGTAAACCTTTTATCTACCAAGTGTAAACAAAACAATATTTTCAACCTCTGGGCTCTGAGGATATTCCAGATTCTCAAATCACATATGTTTGAAGTCTGAACATGGATTGTCAGATTCAAAAGAATACAGAGCAAGGGCTATATTCATTTTAGTACTTACAGATGAAGAGACTGACAAATTGAACATATATCTACTAAGTGTAAACCTTTTATCTCAAAATATTCGAAATCTTTCAAAAAAGTTGTAGCCACAAGAAAAATAATACACATACTCAATAGAAGAAAGGTTCAGCAACGAAAAAATTGTTCAAGTCTACCAGGGAAAAAAGAAGATGAAAAATGCAAAATTTGAGCAGCGAATATGCAACAAATTGATCAACTAATACACAAGCGCCAAATTTGAGCAGCGAATTTTCACACATATAAAAACTGAAAATTCAAACAGAGCCTGGAATAGTAGTCGAACTTGAAGATTACAAGTGAATTGTCGACTTGAGGTAATACCGGCGGCGTACGGTGGTGTTGGCCACCTATATCCCAAAAACCCAATTTTTCGGGTTTGATGAGTAAGAAAAAAAAAGAAACATGAAGCTTTAGGAATTATCGGCGGCAAGGAGAGCGGAAATGGGCTGTCGCCGGTCGTTGGAGGAAAGTGGAGGTCTGACCTTGGCCTTCAATGGCTTCTTCAATTCCCGCGCCCTCCTCTCCCTTTTGTGTTTTGAAAATGAATGAATGGATACAGTCGTTTAACAACAAAGAGGCCCGAGTTTATTTCAACTCCTTTTTAATCAGCGACCGTTTAATACAGTCGCCTAAGCTTTAAAAAATCTATAATAAAATCAACGACGGCTTTAAACCGTTGTTGAAAAACGACTGTTTATCCGTCATTGTATACTTGAAAAGCAGCCGGTGACCACCGACGGCTAAAAGCAGTCGCTGTATGTAATAATAACGACCGTTTATCACATTGTCGTTGTGAAGCAGTCGTTGTTTTAGCATTTTATTGTAGTGCAACAACAGAGACATTTCTTAAGAACATCAGAAAATGTGTCATCACTTTCAAAGTTCCAAAGTGACTACCTACATTATGATGAAAAATGTCATTGGAGTAGCATACGCCTTATGTTAGGAAACACCTATATAACACATAAAATTAGAAACTTATTTATGAATATAGCACCTAAATGAAGCCATTCAGTGACCATTTTGTATTATTTTGTGAATATAGTCCCTGAAGATTACAAAGTAATTTAAAGTCATTTAGTGTCTACTTAAATCATATAGTACCCCAGTATACCTTTATAAGTTATCAACTTAAGTATTTTTGTGACCACTTTTACATATAAGGTAAAAAGACTACAAAATTTTAACAAAAATACGTGAGTCAAAGCATTGATGTAGATACTGATTTGGTCTGTAAATTTTCTCACAGGACAAACCCCTCCCATACATTTCTTGAATACCTTTGTAGACACTAAAAAATTTATTGGTGTTTTATATTAAAATGGATTATTATTATCATTAAGCTAAAATAAATATAACTATCCCAAATTTATTAATTTAGTCAATTCAAATAAGATATCCAAATTAGATATAATTTGGGTTCTAAAATACTTGGGCAATCCACATCACTAGCCCAAATAAGTTGTCGAATGGCAAAGGTAAATAAGACTTCTAAGTCATAAACGGACCCAAACCCATAAACTACCAAGTCCATGAAGAGATATCCATTCACTATAAATAGACTTCACCTGCTTCAATTGAGACTGGAAAATCATTATTCTCAAGAGAGCTCATAAAATTCTTTGGTAATTCTCTACGCAAATAGTCAACAAGCACATCAAATCCGTGCCGACTGTTCAGATACACTCAAACACATTCAACTGAGATTCAAGCTTTTGTCAGTCCTCATTCGAATACGCTCAAACAAATCTCAATCTCAGGTTGACGTTGACAAAACGTCACCCCACACTCAAACTCGGGTTGACGTTGACAAAATGCCATTCTAGACTCAACTCTAGGTCGACATCAATACGTGTCACTCTACAGCTGCAAAGCAGAATCAGAAGACTTAATTAGTTTATTTTTATTATAAACTGTTTTGAGATTGTACTCAATACATTTATTGAAATAAAATTTCTTTGTTACCTTATTCATAGTCTTATTTATTTTGACTCGAAATTTGTGTATACTAATTTTGGCACGCTATGTGGGACCATCTCTGCCTCTCATCTTTGTTTCGTCATCAACAACATATTTGAGAAATGGCCTCAAGGAAGAACATTTATCAATCTGCTGAAACTTTTGTTGACAACCATGAAAATCTATAACGTTGGTTGACTTTATGGATGACATGACTCTTGGTTTCCGCACTAGAAAAATGAAGAAAGATGTTGTCACTGCTTCTGTTATGGTGACCTCAGTTAAAATAGTTGAGGAACAACTCAAAGAATCCCAGGCGACGCATCATCAAGTCAGGGTGGTGGTGAAAGCGAAGACGAGAGTGGTGACAACCCTCACCGTCCACCAACAGCTCGACAACTTAAATTGTCGATCGCTCATGCTGTCAAGAATCAACTTAGGGAAAACTCTTACTGTAGTCATCAATATGTAAAGCGTTATACCAAGAGGATATGATAAGCTGCATGTGTCTTTTGGCTATCAGCCCCACGATTCGATGGGAAAGGAAATCCAAAGCAACATATTGCTCTCTTGTGGAAACATGCAACAATGCTGGTACCACAGACGATTTCCTCGTCAAATAATTTGTACGCCGGGGTCGACCTTTGATTGGTACACAGATTTTTTCTCATAATCCATCAATAATTGGGATCAAACGAAAGAAGAGTTCCTAAACAGGTTCAATACCACTCGACATATTGTCAGCATGGTGAGTTGACTAAGACTCACCAATGGAATAATGAGTCCGTCATGGACTACATTAATCGTTGGTGTGTTTTGAGCATGCAATGTAAATATCACTTGTCTGAAACTTTTGCAGTCGAAATGTGCATCTAAGGCATGTATTGGGATTTGACCTACATCTTGCAAGGGATCAAACCCAAAATATTTCAAAAACTAGCAAGTAAACGCATCAACGAAGGATCCGTCGACGCCATTGTTGTGAAAATTATTCTAAGTGAAAGATCTAGGGGGCATGAAAACAAAACCTCAGGAATACAAACAAAATAAATCCTTTTAAGCAAGAGGATAAACTGCAAGTTTAAAAAAAAATTATAACTCTTAAACAAGAGTCTAAGGCTATGTTTAGTTCACCTGAAATTTTCTTATCTAAACTTATCTGAACTTATTTTTTCTGATCTGATCTGATATGATATGATCTGAACTGATCTGAACTTATCTTTTAAAAAACATATTATTACTAATATTATTATTACTTTGTATTTCATTACTAGTATTACTATTACTATCATTTTATTACTATGCACAACTTTCAATAATAATAATAATAATAATATAATAATAATATAAATAATATTATAATAATAATAATAACAATAATAACAATAATAATAATAATAATAATAATATAGATAACATAATAATAATAATAATAATAATAATAATAATAATAATAATAATAATAATTATTATTATTATTATTATTATTATTATTATAATTATAGCATAATTAGTTTTTTTTTTTGAAAAAGAGCACATTAGTATATGAACATATAATTAAAAATAAAATATTAAGGACTCTTGGGTCCAATGGTATGGCTTCTTACCTCCTACATGGGAGACCAAGGTTCAAATCTTAGTGGAAGCATATATTTCAATATTGTTGTGGGTGAGGGAGGGGGGTTGGGGCTTGTTGGGTCTTTAGGTGAGTGACCCTGTGCGAGGGCAGCCCAGAGAAAATTCATCTTACCACGGGATTCCCGAAAGGGGACCAAAAAAATTAAAAATAAAAGAACACTCATGTTCAAGGTCCGTTAATAATAAGAATTTAGGTTGTAATGAAAAGAACATATAATGATATTAAAAAAAGAACATATACTGAAAGAGCATGCAAGATCTATTTAAAGAACACATTTTAAAAATAAAAGATAGATGTTATTTTTATATTGATGACATGTTTGGATTTAAATAACAACATGTTCTTTGTTATATCAATAAATTGTTCTTTTTATTATAAATAAACCTATAAATATATATAATCATATGATCTTGAACAAATGGTTAAATATTCTTCTTATATCGTTGTCTTGTTCTATATAAACTTTGTTTCTAAAGATAAGTTGAATTCCTTTGTAGGGAAAATTTTGAACGTGATGACAACACCATTAGGTTATCCCATGCTACTCATGTTTAAAAAAATAAACATCGTATACTATTGTCATGTTCGTTACATGTACAACATCAAAAGAACATCACATATCAAAATTATTAATTAGAATAAATATAAAAAAGAACACTTACAAATGCTAAAAGAACATTCTTCTTCTTGAACACAAATAGCTTCAAATAGTGATATCAATGACATTTATAATAATAGCAACGACATAAATAATAATTACCAATATTAATAATTAATAAGTACAACAACGACAATAATAATAATCTTTTTGGACAAATGTACTAGTAAATAATAATATTAATAGTAGTAATAATAATAATAATGATAATAATAATAATAATAATAATAATAATAATTATTATTATTATTATTATTACAATAACAATAATAGCACTAGTAATACTAATAATCATGATGATAATAATAATAATAAGTTTTTAAATATAAGCATAATACGGGCGATCGATCTCGGGCGATCGATCCGATCCGATCCGATCCGAATTGAACTAAACTAATCTGATTTGATCTGATATGATCTGAACTTATCTGATCTAATCTAAACTTATTTTTTCTGATCTGATCTGAAATATGAAAAAATAAGGTGAATGAACATAGCCTAAATATGCAATTAAATTTTTTAAAATTGAAAATGGAAAATTTAATGGAGCAAACATTTAGGTACAGACATACACTAGACAACAAAATACGTTCATATTTCATGGGTTCCTTCCTCTTGGTTCGGCAGAAAAAAGAAAGATGCATATATCAGTCTGTCTCCCATAATAAAAAAAAATGTCTGTCTCACTTTGTTTTCGTGTGCGAGAGAACCGATGTTTGCAGGGTATGACATGAGTGTATATGACTTATGACTTTGAGTATTGTCTGAGTAACTTTTTAGAATTTGCAAACTTTTTATCACTTTGTTCTTTGTGCAACAAACCCTTTTTTTTTTTAAATTATCAATTACAGTAGCAAATTAGCACATGCTCCTTTTTGCTCTTTAGAGTTTAGACTTTAGTGTAGTGTTGTGACACTAACTCTAGCTAGTACTCTAGCTACCAATACCATGAAGCACAGTACAATATTCCTTGACTAATTAAATAATTAATCTAGTCATGACTTATGAGGTACTAGTGTACATACTCCTGTTGGGCTGTTGAGGTGGGAAATAATTTTATTACTAAGGTCTAGTTCAAAAAAAAAAAAAAGGTAGTAGTTAGTAGTTGATTTATAAATTAGCTAAGCTTATAGACAGTTGCTTTTCCCACTCCAGCAAGTAGCAATCTCATTCTCATTCATGAGCCGAAGAAGGAAGAGATTATAATATATACTCCATTTACTCATTTAGTGGGTTAGGAGTAGGAAGAGTAAGAGGAAGAAAGAGCTGAGCTCAGTCATTCATTTGAAAAGGATGACAGTGGTGGTGATGGTTTTGACGATACTAGGCTGCATTATTAGCGGCAGAGTAATGGGAGCACCGCCGAGGAAGGCCGTCGATGTACCCTTTGGGAGGAACTATGCGCCTACATGGGCTTTTGATCACATCAAGTATTTCCATGGAGGCTCTCAGATTCAGCTCCTACTTGATAATTACACGGGTATAGTATATATATATGCTACTTTTTCCTTCTCCATTATCATAATTTTCACAATCCTATGATTTATCTGGAAAACCCATATGAGTTATGACTTCTAATGGTTTTGTTTTATTCTAAAAAACCATTTTTAAACTGCTTGAGAATCCTCCTACTCCATAATCTATGGGGTCGTTTGGTTCAAGGTATGGAATGGAAAGGGAATGTAAACAAATAGAGGAGAGGAATGGTAACAAAAATGATTAGATTTATTAGGTGTTTGGTTCAAGCCATGAAATGGAAATGGAATGGTAACCATTACCACCAAATAATGTATTTTGTTACTTGTGGGGGAGGAAAGGGTAACAAATTGGGGAGTCCATCACCACCAAGTAATAGTAATGGATTGATGAGGGGTTGAACCAAACAAAAGAAAGGGAATAGGTAATTGATTTCGTTTCTTGAAGCCCAAAAATCACGAACCAAACATGCTTTATGAGTAGATTACTGTTAACAAACAATAAACTGCAACCGGATGTTAATTATTTATTCTCATGACTACTTATTGTCTATTGATGAGTGAAAATTGCCAACTTAATTTCGTCTCGCAGGTACAGGCTTCCAGTCTAAAGGTTCTTATTTGTTTGGTCACTTCAGCATGACTATTAAATTGGTAGCTGGAGATTCGGCAGGAACCGTCACTGCTTTCTACGTTAGTATTACTAATTTACTCTACTTCTTCACATTTAGCCTCCACTCCTTTTATTTTCAAACAAAATTACTTTTTGGTTGACACTTGAATTAAAAACATTTTTCCTTTTGTTTGATTTCTTATTAGATACTCCTACTATTTGGTGAAAATGAGATAAAATAAGCACTAATAGGATAGCAGAAGAGAATGTTGGAAGTAAAACTAAAGAAATAATTATAAGGAATTTCTTTATATTATAAAATCTCAAATTTAGAATGTTTTACCCTATCATATCTGAAGTTGATTTATTTATGAATAATTCTAAAATAGGCCCTGGAATTGGAGTTGTCTAACACCAAGTTATTCCACATCCTTAGTTCTTCGCCATATTTTTATACTTATAGAACATATGTCCACCATTCTTTTTAGTTGGAATTGTTCTTGTTCTTGGATGTTCCGATTTAGTTGCAAAACTTTTAATTTGTGAGTGTTTCATTTTAGTTGCAACATTACCTATTTTGGATATTCTTTGTTTTTATGTCTTATCTCATCACACGAGTATTTGTCTATATCTCTCTTTACCTTACTTTATTCTCTTCCTATGTTGCAACTTGCAACTCAATCAAGACCAAGGAAGTATGTAAAAGGATATTTCCAATTGAGTTCTAATATCATTACATAAATTATCTTATATTCATCATTTTCTATATATACGAGTCTTTTGATAATTAGTAGAAGGAATTATAATCGTTATTAGTTAAATTGCAATAGTAAAACTTAAGGGCCCGTTCATTATCTTTTTTTTTGAGTTTTCTTTTTAGAAAACCAAAAACCAAAAAAAACAAAAAGTGTTTTTTTTTTTGTTTCAAAATCATCATGTTCCACTAAATTTGACTAAATTTTTATTCATTATAGGCATATATCATATGCTTTCAAAATCAAAAAAAAAAAAAAACTAAGTTATTCTTAATCTACTAGTTTGTGCATCACAAAGTTTCAAGGCTAGTAATTAATGTATAAGGTCTCAAAATTTTAAATAAGTTTCATTTGAATTTGATCCAATAATTTCCAATCAGGTGTAATACATTGTAATAAGTCATTTACGTTTAGCTCATCTTAGATTTATGGCAAAGACATTGTACCCCTTAAGTGGTATCTCAATTTCCTTTTTAATTTTGACCATAAAAGGTCTACTTTTCAATCTTGTTTCGATTCACGCTTGAACCAAGTAACCAACCCTTCACAAACTCGTCTTATAGCCATCTAAGACCGGACCGGGAAGGATAAAGAATCTGAGTATGACCTAATACAAAGTTTACCTGACCTCAAAGCTACATACGTTTACCCGTCATGATGTGATATCTCATATGATCAATTCTGAACCCTACCTAATGTCCCAAAATGACACTTCTTTTAATTCGACTCCTTTGTCCTTTTTTTAAACCTATTTAGACCCCTATTGTTTTGTTTGCTTTCATCGAAGTTCTCCATGCCCCATCCACCACTATTATGCCAATGTTTTTTTTCTCAGTCAAAACCCCCCTCACCTCATTTTCCTCCCTTGATCTTTATCTCCACGACTGCATCGTGTTACTCACCACAATCACGATCTTGACCAACAAGGCAACCCTCCCCAAAATTTGGTGGCAAGCGATCTAGCAACCATCCTTTATTTTTTATTTTCTTTATTATCTCTAATCCTAATAAATTTATGGCATATACTATCAAATATCAATTAGGTGTTATAACTTTTTTTTGAAGAGAAAACGAGCTAGATATATTATATAAGATCAAGTCCCGCCAAAGTTTGAATACTTTGTGGGAACGAGTGAGTACATATATAGTCAGACTAGATATATTAAATAAGATATATTAATTAGGTGTTATATTTTAATGTCAGTTGTTATTCTACTAGCTTATATTGGTATGTTTTGAAAAAAAAAACTGTGATTTAATTTGAACAGTTAGTATTCACCAATACTTTACCTCAAAACAATGATCCACTTTTTTTACTTACACACTCTATATATAGTGGATCATTGTTTTAAGAATTTAAGGTAATGTATCGGTGAATACTAACCGTTAACATTAGTACTATTAACATTAGAAATCAATGGTGAGAAGTATCTATGTTTGAAGTTAAACTGAAAAGTTATAGTTGAAAAGATCAATTTCCTTCATTTTTTCTCTATATGTTTATTGAATGAATAGGCTTGTACATTTTATACCAGCTCTCATCACAAAGCTCGGAGCATGACGAAATAGACTTTGAGTTCTTGGGAAACAGAACGGGACAACCATATATATTACAAACTAATGTGTTCACAGGAGGAAAGGGAGACAGAGAGCAAAGAATATATTTATGGTTTGATCCAACCAAAGCCTTTCATAGATACTCCGTTTTGTGGAATCTATATCAAATAGTGTAAGTTTTTGCCTCTCTTTTTATGATATCTTTCAATTACAAGTTTACAAGTTGCAACCTTAGCTTTATTTTTTACTTAGTGCGTGTTTATACAGTTAATACTAAATCGAAAATGTAGCTTTTAAACAATTATTGTTTAGTACTCCATATAGTACTCCATTATAGAAAACAACAAACAATTAATGAAAAATAAAAAGAGAAGTTGATCATAACTTGCTGTGTGAGTTTTGCATTTGTTCAAGAATCTTCTCCTATTTTTTTTAGTTATATAGACTGAGAGCTGTGTGAATTTATGTTAAGGGAGCTCAAGCTCACCTTCAATAATGACATAATATAGAAGAGAGAGAATAGAATAGAACAGAATTGAGAGGGAGAAGAAACATAATTTCAGAAAAGATTTCTACAAGTCCTCATTACAACTCTTTATAGCTACAATTTACAACTGATTATTAACAGAAGTTTAAAACAGAAATAACAGAATTTGAAATTCTATTGGCGCCAAGCTAAGAGTGAGTAACAACCCTTATCATTCCTCCTCCCTTAAAGAGAACTCGACCCCAAGTTAAGAGAAGCCATGAACTCAGGGAACTTGTCTTCAAAAACTGTAGCAACTACCCAAGTAGCATCAGTAGGAGAAGAGTTTTCCCATTGAACCAAATATTACACTTGAGCTTGATTTTGGAACTTAACCACCTTTGTATCTAGGATGGCCAGAGGCTGAGGCACATGAGAAGCATCTTGACCCTGGAACCACCGAGGAATGTGAGTAGCCACAGGGAGGGTGCCATGGAAAGACTTGAGCTGAGAAACATGAAATACATCATGTATCTTAAGCCTCAGCAGGAAGCTGAAGCTTATATAACTCCAATGGCAGCAACTATTTGAAAAGGCCCATAAAACTTGGAAGCAAGCTTATGATTGACCCTCCTAGCCACTTATTATTGCTTGTAAGGATGTAATTTGAGCCATACCCAATCACCCACTTGAAAGACCCTATCAGATCTGCCCTTATCAGCTTGTTGTTTCATCCTTGTTTGAGCTCTCACTAAATGAAACTTAAGCAAAGCAATCATATCTTCTCTCTTCTGAAGACTCCTATCAACAACCTCCACATTAGAATCTCCAGGCAGATATGGCAAATGAAGAGGTGGTGGTTGGCCATAGACAACCTTATATAAGGTGAGTTGAGTTGCTGAGTGGAAGTGTGTGTTATGCCACCATTCAACTAAAGGTAACCAAGCATGACAAGTCTTAGGTTTTTCACTGCACATACATCTTAGATAGGTCTCTAGGCACCTATTCACAACCTCAGTTTAACCATGTGTCTGAGGATGGTAAGTTGAAGATAACAAGAACTCAGTGCCATGTAAACTGAAGAGGCATGTTCAAAAGTTGCTAAGAAACACAAGGTCTTTGTCACTAACAATGCTTCTGGGCCAGCCATGAAGCTTAAAGACATTGTCAAGATATACTTGAGTAACCTGTAGAGTAGTGAATGGATGTGCTAAAGCCATAAAATGGTTGTACTTGCTCAACCTGTCAACCACCACAAAAATAACCTCATACCCACCAGATTTGGGCAATCCTGTGATGCAGTCCATGGAAATGTCAATCCACACAACCTCTGGGATAGAGAGAGGTTGGAGAAGGCCGGGAGAAGCTGCAGTATCATATTTTGAGGCTTGACAAACCTGACATTGCCTTACAAATTCTCTGACTTCCTTGGTGAGATCTTTCCAATAAAAGAAACTTTTTACTCTTTTAATATTCATTTCCCCGCCTGAGTGTCCACTCTCTGGTGCAGCATGT
Organism: Beta lomatogona; assembly: GCA_947646795.1. NCBI lineage: Eukaryota > Viridiplantae > Streptophyta > Magnoliopsida > Caryophyllales > Amaranthaceae > Beta > Beta lomatogona. The sequence continues at coordinate 470,474 of CANSNZ010000231.1, forward strand.
AACCAATGCATCACCTTTTTCTTCAAATTGGCATCAGGTCCAACCACCAACTTACCCTTTCTCTTTAACAACCCAATAATGAAAGTATAATGACCTACTGATGAGACTTGCTGCAACTGATTAATAAGCTCTATAAGATGATCATCTAAGGCATAGCATAACTAGCCTTAAGTAGCTTAGCCAAATCAGAAGACAAAGTTGATACATCCATAGTCAAAAGATCATCCCCTTGTACTCTAGAGAGAGCATCAGCAGCTATGTTTTCTTTTTCACTCTTATATTGAATTTCATAGTCAAACTCCATCAACTTAGATAGCCAAAACTGTTGAAATGGTGTTGACATTTTCTGCTGCAATAGCTACTCTAAGCTTTTCTGATAAGTTTTAATCACAAAATGGGTACCCATGAGGTATTGCTCCCATTTTTGAACTGCAAAGACAATAGCTAAGAGTTCTTTTTCATAAACTGACAACCACTGCCACCTGGGACCTAAGGCCATGCTAATGAAAGCTAATGGGTGATTTGCTTGCATTAGAACTCCCCCTATACCCTTCTTGGAAGCATCAGTCTCCACCACAAGCTCTTTATCAAAATCTGGGACATCCAACATAGGAGCAGTCACTAGGGCTTGCTTAAGTGTTAAAAAGGACTGCTGAGCTGCATCAGACCATTCAAATGCACCCTTTTTGAGCAAATCGGTCAAAGGCTTGCTAATCAAGGAGTAATGTTTAAGAAATTTCCTATAATAGCCTTGTAAGGCCTAGGAAACTCCTCAATTCCTTGAACTGTAGTGGGAATTGGCCAACTGTCCACTGCTGAAACTTTGTGAGGGTCTGTCTCAACTCCTTTCGCTGAAATGTAATGGCCAAGATATTCTACCTTGTCCATAGCAAAGCTACATTTATTTGCCTTTGCAAACTTCAAATTCTCCCTCATCAAGTAAAAAACCTGAGACCAATGATCCTCTCTAGTCTTACTGTAGACTAGGATGTCATCAAAGAAGACCAAGACACATTTCCTTAGCAATGGTTTGAATACACTATACATCCAACCTTAAAAGGAAGCAGGAGCATTGGTCAACCCAGAAGACATGACCAAGAACTCAAAATGTCCCGAGTGAGTCTTAAAAGCAGTCTTGTAGACATCCTGATCATGTACCCTCAGTTGATGGTAGCCTGCCTGAGATCCAACTTACTAAAGACAGTAGCACCAGCCAGCTCATCTATTAGTTCATCTACCACAGGGATAGGGAACTTGTTCTTAATAGTCTTGCTATTAAGCTTTCTATAATCTACACAAAGTCTCCAAGTTCTATCCTTTTTTCCAACTAAAACCACAAGAGAAGCAAAAGGAGATGAACTGTTTTGGATAATGCCCCTCTCCAACATCTCTTGAACAAGTTGTTCAATTATGTCCCGTTGTTTAAGAGGGTATCTATAGGGTCTTATATTCACTGGCCTAGCTCCAGGCTCTAAAGGGATGGTATGATCAAACACTACCCTATGAGGAGGAAGTGTTTCAGGATCTGCAAAAAGATCTTGATACTGGAGTTTCAAAACTTCCGGTTCAGGAGGACATGGCTGTGTTTCAGGTTGAGTAGTAGCTTGCATCTCCATAAATGCAACATCCATGACTTGGAGAAGACATAACTCCACAGCACCAATGAGCATTTTGACAGAAAGGCCCCATTCAACATCTTAACCTTTTGTGGATGTACTCCTTTCAACATAAACTGATGCCCATGCATTTCAAACTGCATTAATAGCTCTTTAAAATCTCAACAAATGGGTCCCAAAGTAGCTAACCATTACACTCCCAATACCATATCACACCCTCCCAAATCAATCAACATAGTATCAGCTTTGAAAATCTTGTCCTGCATTTCCCATTCAAAACCCTTACACACATGCTTCCTGAATCCACCAAAATATGGTAAAACTTTCCTTAAACCTTACCTATAACTCTCATGGTTTGGAAAGTTTGATTCCCATATAGGGCACTAATGGATATTAAAGGCTCATTTAAATCATCTTCTTCAAAATCCTCCTCACCATCACTTACTTCCTGTTTTCCATCAGTTTTGGCTATTTCAACTGTGAGTAATTGAGGCTCTTTAAACCGACATTTGTGGTTTCTATCATAAGGTTGGTCACAGTAGTAACACGGGCCTTTAGCAATCTTTTCTGCTCTCACATCAGCAGGAATATGTCTAGGATTTTTTATAGGTTTTTGGATCAAATTTGGTTAAAGAGAGTTGAGTGTTTGGTTTGATAGGAGGGGTAGGAAGAAGAGGGGGTTTGTTGCTATTAATAGGAATAGCTTGAATAGGTTTATAAGGAAAAGAAAATGTAGGTTTAGTGAATTTCTGTGTAGCAGCTAGAGCCTCTTCTTGCAACCTAGCAAACTCCACGGCTTCCACCAATGTAGCAGGCTTAAAAGCTTTCACAAAAGGTTTTATTCCAGATTTCATTCCACCAATAAAGCTATCTAATATGTATTCTTCAGAAAGAGAGTGGTGTGTTTCTAACACATCAGATTTTAAATCTTCAAATTCATCCAAATATGATTCAATGGAATCAGTTTGATCAAGTTTATTGAACTTTTCTACAGAATTAACTCCTCTTTCATCCTTAAATCTGGCGGACAAATCCATCACAAACTCAGGCCAATCTACATTCCTCCTAGAAGACAGATAACTAGTAACCCATTTTTCTGCTTTATCAGTCATGTTTAATGCTGCCAAACCAACCTTTTGTTCATCACTAATTTTGCATAATTTAAAGTATTTACTACATTTCTTCACCCATGTTCTACAACTAGTGCCATCAAACTTAGGAAAAGATAGTTTAGGAATATACCCGAGGGATTTAGGTGAATTAATCTCCTTATTTACTCTTGATCTTGAACCTTCAGTAAAAGATTCATTCAATTTATCCTTCAGTTCCGGTATGACATTCAACATGTCATCTATTTTCTTTGTTTGATCCTGAATCTGAACAGATTGATCATCATATTTCTGTGATTGATCTTGAATTTTCTGCTCCAGCATTCTCAGTTGATCTTCCATTGCTAAAGTTTTTTGAGTTTGAGGAGCCAGAATGAAGAAGATTCAATTGAAATTTTGTTCAATTTTCGCCAAAATCGGGTGTTGCATATAAAACTCAATTCAACTCAGAATTAAGCGATCATTAGATTATTGAACTCAGAATTGAATGAAGATTTTAGTGATCAAAATTCCACAAAATTTCATAAAGTTCAAAAAATAGGGTGTCAATTTGTGACTGAGATACAACTCAGATTGAAACAATTTTTAGATGTATGAACTCGAAATCTCACAGAGATTCTATTGATCTAATTTTCACAAGATTTGATCAAGATTTGCTCTGATACCAATGTTGAGGGAGCTCAAGCTCACCTTCAATAATGACATAATATAGAAGAGAGAGAATAGAATAGAAAAGAATTGAGAGGGAGAAGAAACAAAATTTCAAAAAGGGAGGGAGAGAATTTCAGATAGAGAGGGCAACTTAGCTTTCATTTAATGATTTGATAAAATTCTACAAGTCCTCATTACAACTATTTATAGCTACAATTTTCAACTGATTATTAACAGAAGTTTAAAACAGAATTAACAGAATTTGAAATTCTGTTGGCGCCAAGCTAAGAGTGAGTAACAACTCTTATCAATTTACGATTAAATTTCTCAAATTTTAGACAATGCCTCTATATATAATGGTGCATTCTTATTATTTATGTTGGTAAGCAGGTTCTTTGTGGATGAGACACCGATTAGAGTGTTCAAAAATTGCAAGGATTTGGGAGTAAAATTTCCCTTCAACCAACCAATGAAAATATACTCGAGTTTGTGGAATGCAGATGATTGGGCTACAAGAGGTGGTATGGAGAAAACAAATTGGTCAAAGGCTCCTTTTGTAGCGTCCTATAAGGGATTCCATATTGATGGTTGCGAGGCTTCAGTTGAGGCCCGTTATTGTGCTACTCAAGGAAAGAGATGGTGGGACCAAAAAGAATTCCAAGACCTTGATGCGTATCAATACAGGAGATTAAGGTGGGTTCGTAGACACTCTACTATATATAATTACTGTAAGGATAAACTTAGGTACCGCATCATTCCTCCAGAATGTTCAAGAGATAGAGATTTGTATTGACACTCCATTATGCGAGTGCTTAATCTTCACTTGTCCATGAGCATTGATTGATACACTCCATTTAGTTACTACTCGGTTTTTATATACCTATTTGCAAGAGCGAGTAACAACTACTGCTACTTTCTTTTTTGGTGTTTCCTCCTTTTTTTTGGAGGGGTTTCCTTATTTTCTTTGTAATAGGCAACTTTAAAATAGTCTTAGTTTGATTGATTATAATTTATAATCAACGCTACTATGGTATGATTCATTTTTGCAGTCCTCAATATTTTTATTTAAATTTCTTTTTTACTTTTTGGAAAACAATAGGGTGTTAAATCTGTTAATATGTTATTATTCTCATGAACACCCTATCATAGAAAAATATATCTCATGAACACCCTCAAAGGCAAATTTTTTATGATTTTGTCAGATAGCATGCCATATATATCATTAAAAAGAATAAATATTGCAATAGAACATTACATTAAATACAAAACTAACATGAAATGTAAATTAATTAATGATCTAGTGAACTCAACGCTGATGGGGATTGGTGCGATAAAGGGTTGGGAGGGGAACGAGGTTGTGCATCATCAAATTGTTATCATATATTATGTGCCTAATCTAATCCATTATGTAGTAATTGTTTATCACAATATTACTTCATCCTTGGATCTCCCTATCTCTATTGCTCTCTTTGTTGTTTGAACACAAATCATTGTCCACAACAAGGACTAGTATTTTAAAGTCAAGCAAACTCTCTATCATTTGTTAAATTGTGATTTGTGAGGCAATGAAAGTGATTTTAGATCAGATGGAAAATTAGTTAAATATCCAATTTGTGCTTGTTATATCCAATTGATTATGTATATATGATAATGTTCGAACACTTTATGAATTAAAGGAAAGTTTCGATTAGAAAACCCAAGATTTTGCAAAATTCCACTTTAAGTACCTCATGTTTACATAGCCTTGCTTTAGGTACGTGAGATTTGAACTTAGTTTCATTTTTGTTACTCGAGGTTTGAACTTAGGTCCACTTTAGGGCCTCTTATTTTTGGGGGCCTCAAAATGAAAAAAGGAAAAATTAGTGCTAAATGCTTCATGCACTATTAACCAAAAATCAACTGATTACGTCTCACTTCCCAAAAATAGCTCACATTAAATTAATCAACTAGAGATTGTGGTATAATGTTTTGGGGAAAATGAAGAAACTCCCATTAATGTTCTTTCATGACTATTGTTATTCATAATTTGAGAAACGGTAAATTGAATTACTTCAATTATTACTCTTTCTCTCCGGAATCTCTATAATAATAAGGAAAAATGGAAGTTTGTTTGATTGGAAATTAAAGCTCAATCCTAATATATAAGCCCCAACTCCCAATTCAATCGACAAATTTACCGTGTAGAATCTTCACCAAATTATCACAAAATTATTTTACTTGTGCTAGGGGAGGGGAAATAAGGAATATTTGAAGATGGTATTGCTTTGCTAGAGAGTAAAGATGAATCAATTAGATTTTGGAGGATGGTGGTTTTTAAGCTAGATAGAGAAGAAAGTATGTCAACAAAAATCTAACTTCGATGGGTAAGTTCTTAGTATTTTGTGCTTTTCTTCATCTTTTTGAGTTTTAAGTTACTGGTTAGGCAAGTAATACTATAAAAATCCTTAAAAAAAAGTAACACAAGAAAAACTTGTATTTTTGTCAAACATATATTATAAAATTGCATTTTTTTTATATAGTAAAATATTAGTTAGGGGCCTAAATTTTACAATAGAACAGGGCCTCCAACAGGTTTGAGACGGCCCTGATATTTTATAATAACTTTTATTGATATGGCAAAGTCTAATAACTATATTAATGTTAACCTACTCAATTTTAAAATAAATTAGAGTACAATTCTTGCAACAAATTAAAGAAATCTTCACTAGCAAAAAGAATTCGGATCAAGTGCATGTCCTTATTGATAAGGTATTTCTCTTCTTTAACTATTTGCCAAGTTTAACCATACAAATCACGTCTACATTCAACAAAAAGTCGAAAACCGTTATTGGAACTAATTACTTCCGATGCCATAGGGTATGTTATTTTCAACTTATTTTTGCATATATTCAGAATAATAAGCAAAGTCCAGAGAAATAACTTATGAAAAGTTATGATAAAATAAGATAAGTTCAAAGGTTAAGAAATAATAAGAAAAGTTAAAATAAAATAAAATTATGACAAGTTAAAATAAGGTAAATATATTAAACTCTTAAACTCTCAATTTCAATGTAATAATTAAAATAATGGAAAATTTGTTAGAATCCACCTTTAACAACACTTTTTTTTTTGTCACAAACCACCTTTTTTAAAAAAAAAAGGCACGCAACCACCTTTTTGTTTTATTTTTTGTGGGAAGCCACCACTTGTCGGAATACGTTTCCGGCATTGATTATTCTCTCTCTTAAAAGAGATACTCCTTCTGGTTTTTTTACCATTCTCATTTTCCTGTGCGCGTCTCCCAATACACCTCTTTGAACTTAAATATCTTTCATTATATATTAGTAAAAATTATAACGATTGAATATTAATAATGTAATAATTGAGACGAATCAAACAAGACCCCACATGACTATATTTTTTCTTATAAATTGAAAAAAAATTTGAGAATATTCTCTTTAAGTACGAATAATGCCAAGATTCCAAGTGAGAAAGATAAAAAAACAGAGGGAGTAATAAGTAATTAATAGTAAACGTTATGTACAAATAAAAAACTTAAGGGTACATTGTAAAATAAAAAAAATATTAGGGGTACAATGTAGAATTTTTTTTTTAAAAAAATGGGTATATCATAGAAAAATCCTATATTTTTTTGGAAAAATTGACAAGAGAAGGCCCAACTATGGCCTCCATTTCATAAAAGATCCCAACTTTCAATTATTCCACACCAGTCCCAACTTTGGGGGGGTGCTTTATATTATTAATGGTCCTAGCAGGTCACCTAACCTGCTACAACAGGTAAACCTTTGAAACCACCACCCTTGCCACCTCTCCCCCCGCACTGCCACCCCCTCCCCCGCCATCGTAACTCCTCCACTACCCCGCCACTCCCTCCCGTGCCCTTGAAACCTTATCCCCTGCCCCGCTACCCCCTTCCCGTCCTCAAAAACCTCCTCTAGTGTCCCACCACCCCTTCCCCGTCCCTGAAACCACCAATCTTTGCCTCCCTCCCGATTGCCTCCAAAATTCAGGAATTTTTCAACAACAAATACACCCCTATACTCCTCCCCCACCCAAATTACTCAAACTCATCAATCCAAATTCACAATTACCACACAAATAACAGAGAGTGGTAAATTTTCAACAACCCAAAACTGCATCAAGCCCATCATTCCAAATTTCACCAAAACCATCACAAAAACCAAATATTTCATCATACCCATTATTCCAAATTCAATACTCAACACTGAAAAACTAAAACTTCAACAAAAATCAGAAAGGAGAGAGAAAAACAAAAAAATGTAACAAATTGGCAATGGTTTCAACAGTAGCAATCTTATTATTCCCAACTTCATAAGACACTAACTGAACTAAAAAACGAAAAATAAGTAAATGAAATCAGATCTGGAACTAAAGAAAGCGAAAAAATGAAATCTCTCTCCAAACTTTTCGCTGATTTCTCGACTTCTGAGCATTTCGCTCACTTCAAAAACCAAGAAAAAAGCTGCTCTCTCTTAAAAAACCGAAGTGTAATTTAGCTGAGTAAAGATGCTAAAAGATGGCGAAAATCCGAAGTTTTATCGGATAAACATGATGATGGAGTGGAGTTTCCTTTTGCGTGTTAGTTTGATTTTGATTTGAAGAAATTGTAGAATTCATTGTTGAACAGTAGTAATTATAGTAAATTTGATGTATGGAAGGGTTTCATTACTTTGAGAATGGATGAGTTGAGGTTGAGTTGAATGTCTTTAGTTTAAGATTGTGATTTTTGCAGTGAAAATCTGGATTTTGCTGATTACTTGGAAGGGTGGATAGAATGGCGATGGATCTTACTCGTAAAGAACTTGTGGAGCGGGATATTAAGGGCCAGGGGTTGCAGGGAGGGCGAAGAGGATTTGGTGGCAGGGGAGGAGAGATAAAGACTGAAAAAGGAGGAAGGAGAGGAGTTTAATTTTTTTTACAGGCTAAGCAGGTCACCCTTCCACTTGCACCATTTTTGTAAAAGACCCCTTAAAATTGGGACTGCTGTAGAATAATCGAAAGTTGGGATCTATTATGGAAGGGTGGCCATAATTAGGTCTGCTCTTATCAATTTTTCTTACTTCCTCCGTTTTTTTTTACTTGCAACACTTTCCTAAAAGGGAAATAAATTAATTACTTGCAACACTTTCTACTTTTGTTTTTCCTATCTTTCTATCTCTCTCCAATCACATGAGACCCTCTCTTTTTTTCCTCTCTACCTCTCTCCTATCCAAATTTTGCATTGGAGTTGATGAAAAAAAAAAGTTGTTGCAAGAAAAAAAAAAAAACGGATGAAGTATTTTTTTTAGTTGCAACATTTAATTATTTTAATCCACTTATAAAAAAAAAAAAGTTAAAAGTAATGTTTTAGGCATTTGAGGGGAATTAATAAGAAGCTTGAAAAGGAGTTATGAATTGATGATAGATGGGTGTTGTTTAAAAAATAAAATGAAAGGGGAGGTTGAATTTGCGAAATCGACTCCCCTTTGCCTTGGGGCTCCTTCATACTGAAGGGCGGGCGTAAGCGTAAGTAAGAGGTGTTGCAGCAGCAGCTGAAGAGTGAAGAAGTGAAGATTAACATCGTCATGATCTAGTAGTTGCCATTTTGAAAGTAAGTTCACCTGATGTCTCATTCTCATTTCTGCATTTGATGTGTATTAAGTACTATTTACTGAGTCTGATTCTGGTCTTTACTTATGTCTGCTTGGATCTAGTCCTGCCTCAGTTAGCTTTTCAATCGTCCTTAATTTTCTTCTTTTACCCTACACTCTATTATATTGCCTTCAACCTATTACCTATTACCTATTACCTAATTTACCTAATTGTAGATTTGTAGTACGATTAATCCATAAAAGCTTACTTACATAATAGATGTTTTTGGATCCTAGGTATAAGATGTTAGGCTCAGGTACACGCTATAATATCAGCAGTAACCTAAATCTAGTTGTTAATTGCTGCTGGCCATTTTCATTTGATTTTAAGCAACTTTTTGGTGTTTTATTCCATGTATCAGCTATGCAAATTTTGTCACACTGCAAAAGTACATACTCAAGAGTGAACTAATTATGAGTTGTTTGGAGATGGAATCTGGTTCCTTGGCATGTATGCTGAATACAGAAATAAGTGCTGTTTTGGCAGTAATGAGAAGGAATGTCAGATGGGGGAGTCGCTTTACCTCAGTTGATGACCAACAAGAGCACACTCTGATTCAATCTCTTAAGGCTTTGAGAAAAAAAGTATTCACATGGCATGCTCACTGGCATACCATTAATCCTGTCATGTATCTCCAACCTTTCCTTGCTGTCATTCGATCTGAAGAAACCGGTGCTCCCATTACAAGTGTTGCTTTGTCGTCTGTGTTGAAGATCTTAACACTAGATGTATTTCATATACATACTCTTAATATTCAAGATACAATGCATTTGATTGTTGAAGCTGTGACGAGCTGTCATTTTGAGGTTACTGATCCAGCTTCTGAAGAAGTCGTACTAATGAAGATACTTCAGGTTCTTTTAGCATGTGTAAGAAGTAAAGCATCACTTGCTTTGAGTAATCAACATGTTTGCAATATAGTGGAAACTTCTTTTCGGATTGTTCAACAAACAGCTTCAAAGGGTGAGTTAGTGCAGCGCATTGCTCGTCACTCAATGCATGAACTTGTTCGCTCAATTTTTTCACGCCTTCCAGAAGCAAACTGCACATATCATGAGTTGGCTAGTGGAGGCAACTTAATTAATCATGAGGTATTGGTCCATTTTTTTTCCCCCTTCTGCTTTCATGTCCTTTTAGGAAACTTTTTAGAGGTTTTGACATTTTCAGTGAAGAAATCTCACCTTATGTGCTGGATCTATGGATTATCATCATGCCATTTTGTTTGCCAATAGCTTCCATTTTTTAGTAATCTTTGTTCTAATAAATTGGAGCTAGTGTAATTAATATTTTTTTCCTTTGTTGCTCTGTGCATTGGACTACACTTTGTTTCTTCTTTATTCGTAGTGACTTTGACGGGTTATACAGCGTGATTTCTCCCTTAACAAAGAATCATAATTAGGGTATGGAATTAATGAATGGAGGATTAAAGTGCTTAACTGGTTTAGTAGTGCCAAAGTACTAGCAAATAGTAATTTGGAGACAACACAAAAGTATTCCAGTGAATACCATGCGATAATCAGATTAATACAACCTTGGGCAGGACACAGAATGGGAAGGGCTGTGAGTCATGGCCTCTCTCATCATCCATACTATATCCAAATATTGGGCAGTGGGACAAAATCTGAAAGCTTTTCCATGGACTTGTTGGCGTCCCCTATTCAACCAGGAACATGTTGGCTATGGAGGTTGAATGCTATGGTGGTCTTGACTCTTGAAGACCAGAGCTTTCAACCACTCAACCGTCTTTCTAACATAAGTTAATTTCTAATGTCCTCTTAGGCTCTTATTTCCTTGAATGGATCATTAGCCCGACTGCATATTTTGGTTTAAGGTTTCGGTATTATTGTTGTTCCTTGAATGGATCATTTTTATATGAGCTATTGATAGATTGATCTATTAATTAGATTCTATGTATAAATGTGAGTGACGCATTGCGTGCATGACCAATTTTCAACATCAAGCTTCTTGGAATACAATATTCTAGCCTGTTTTATGAGTAATCATGGCTAAAAATTGACTCGTCTTCTAGGTTTGGATGAATTTTGTTTGGGTGTTGTCAGTAGCAAGATGGCTTTGTTCTTTGTTTCCAGTTAATGTTCTTTTCTTGTTGATATTATACATATCAGGACATGGGTAAAAAAAAGATGGTAGTTTGTGGCTTTGTGCGGATGGCTGGGGGGGGGGTTGATAAAAAAAAAGTTACTTGCAGCACGATGTGTTTTTAGCGTGTTATGTATTTGTGGATAGAAGCTGGCGACAATTTCAGCTATGTTACATCAGTTTCTTACTTGTGTTAGGATAGTGGGCAAAAAAATGTTTACACTTTCAAACGAAGCTATTGACCTACTATAATTCTTACTAAACTATGTGAGGTTGAGAAAAAAGGAGTCATATCCTTTTATACTTTGATATTACTAAAATGAAAATATACATTTTTTAAAATTTTTAACCTACTGTTAAAAAATTTAACCAAATAACTGGAACCAAAATTCTAAGGAAAGAAAAAAAGGGTCATCATCTAACAATCTAGTACATCACAAAGGACACATAAAGTTGGGCAATGCTAGCATGGAAACTATGACACTGGTACGATGATACCTTATACCTCAACAAAGCCACTTCTCAATCCCGGAGTAATTTTCCTGCAACCTACTTTCAAAGCTGCAATTGCCTGCATTGTTTTTTTGTAATATTCCTATTTAAGAGTTGTGGTCCTATATATTTATTTATTAGAGATGTCTGGTCTGTAGTTTGACTCAATTGTGAGTGTGGCATGTTGATCAGTGGCTGTAATCAACAAGTTTTTAGTAGTAGAAAGTTGGAGATCTAGCAGTAAATAGGTACCTCCTCTTCCAACCATCCCCATATCATAAGAAATAGTTTTTGTACTGGTCTGTAAACTAGTTAAGGTGAAGCTGCATAGATTTCGACTCCTCAAGGCCCCTCCTGTGGTAGGATCTAGGGGTGTTAACGAGCCGAACCGAGACCGAGCCTGGCTAGGCTCGGCTCGGCTCGAGAAGGGGAAGGATCGAGCTCGGCTCGAGCTCGAAGCTCGTCGAGCTCGAAGCTCGTCGAGCTCGAAAATCTAGGCTCGGCTCGAGCTCGATACAAAAAAAATCCGGCTCGGCTCGAGGAAGTGTACGAACTGTTCGACTTGAGAAAAGCTCGAGAATAGGAGTAGAAGAGCAGTATATACAAGCAAAGATGAATAAGAATAGTTTGTTGCTCACCTTTAAAATAATATGCATAGTTCATCGAAATACCTACTGTATATATATCAATGGAAGAAAAAAATAAAAGGAAAAAAGAAACATAAAAATAGACAAGGGAGGAGAAGTCAGACATCAGAGGATGAAAAAATGAAGAAGAAAAACAAAAAACGAAATGGGCTGGAGATGAAATTAACCAAAACAAGTTGTCCTACTCGCCGGCTGCTGCTCACCGCCAAGGACCACGTTGCTCGCCGGAAAATAGGCACCGCAAGTCTCAGCCTCAAGTGTGAACGGTAGGTTAGAGTTTTAGGGTTGAAATTGAAAACCCTTGAACTGCTCCCTGTCATTCTCTCTCTACTATACTTGCTTTGTTAGGTTTGTACTTCTATTTATTAAGTGGGCTGAAAATTTTATATGGTTTGTATTTTTTAAGTGGGCTGAAAATTTTAATTTGATTTCTATTTTTTAATTAGGCTGAAAATTGGGCTTTTTTTTATAGTGAATACACTTAAGGTTCAAGTTAGATTAAAAATCAATGCATAAATAGTAGTTTAAAATTTATCGAACATGTTTGTGAGCTTTCGAGCCGAACTCCACTAGGCTCAGGCTCGGCTCGTTAAGGTCTCGAGCCGATCTCGAACTCAAGTCGAGCCCTCTTGAGCCGAGCTTTGACCGAGCCGAGCTCGAATAGTTTGCGAGCCACCCTGGCTCATTAGCACCCCTAGTAGGATCCTTATTTGGTTGTGATTGTTATCTTATTGCTCAAAAGTGAGGTCCTACTTGAACTCTATGCTGGCTGGAAAGCATGTTAGAATATTTCAGTTTTATGGATAAAATACTCTTTGAAAATTTCTTATATTGTGCAGATTCAGCAGGTTAACAGTGATCCCAATTTAGTAGCTCCTGAACCTGGTTTTAATGATAACACTACAAACTACAGTGAAGTGTTCGTGGCATGTTCTACTTCCAGCTCTATTCCTTTGGTCGATGGTATGACTAATGGAACCATGGATGATGTATTGCATTATGATTCACATCTCATGAATCAGCAATTTGGAGTCCCATGTATGGTTGAGGTACTTCATTTCTTGTGTTCTTTGTTGAACATTACAGAGCATGTTGATATGAGTCGGAAATCCAACTCTTTGGCTTTTGATGAAGATGTACCCCTTTTTGCTTTGGGCTTGATTAATTCAGCTATAGAGTTAGGTGGACCTTCATTCCACAGGCACCCAAGGTTACTAAACTTGATTCAGGATAATCTATTCTGCAATCTGATGCAATTTGGCTTGTCTATGAGCCCACTTATTCTTTCTATGGTTTGTAGCATCGTTCTCAATTTATATCAACACTTGCGTGTTATGCTGAAACTACAATTGGAGACTTTCTTTTCTTCTGTGATATTGAGGCTTGCACAGAGTAGATACGGGGCTTCTTATCAGCAGCAGGAGGTTGCGATGGAGGCCCTTGTTGATTTCTGTAGGCAGAAGACATTTATAATGGAGATGTATGCTAATTTTGATTGCAATCTGACCTCTAGAAATATTTTTGAAGAGTTGGTTAATGTGCTGTCAAAAAGTGCATTTCCAGTGAATAGTACACTCTCCACGATGCACATTCTTGCTTTGGAAGGCTTGATTGCAGTGATCCAGGGCATGGCTGAAAGGACAAAGGAAGAACGTGTTGGTCTGGGCAACACTCCCACCACGCTTGAAGTGTATAAACCATATTGGTTGTTCAAGTGTGATAGTTACGAGGAACCGAGTCATTGGGTTCCATTTCTTCGCCAAATGAAGTATATCAAGCGGCGCTTGATGACTGGTGCCGATCATTTCAATCTTGGCCCCAAGAAAGGACTGGAGTTTCTTCAGGGAACACATTTGTTGCCTGAGAAACTTGATGCTCAAAGTGTAGCTTGCTTTCTTAGATATACTGCTGGGTTAGATAAGAATCTCGTTGGAGACTTCCTGGGAGATCATGAGGAGTTTTGTGTTCAGGTTCTTAATGAATTTGCTCAGACTTTTGATTTTAAGGGTATGAGTTTGGATAATGCATTAAGGATCTTTTTGGAGACCTTCAGACTCCCTGGAGAGTCACAAAAGATACAGAGAGTGCTTGAAGCATTCTCAGCGAGGTACTATGAGCAGTCACCACATATTTTTGCAAACAAAGATGCTGCTCTAGTGCTGTCTTATTCACTTATATTGTTGAATACTGATCGGCATAATGCACAAGTGAAAAAGAAGATGACAGAGGAGGATTTTATACGAAATAATAGGCGCATCAATGATGGTAATGACCTCCCTCGAGAATTATTGTCCGACTTGTACAACTCAATCTGTGAGCATGAGATACGTATTACTCCAGAGCAAGGTTCTGGTTCCTGTGAAATGAGACAGAGCCATTGGATCGATTTGATGCAAAAATCCCGTAATACATCTCCTTATATAGTAGCAGTTGATAAGCCGTATCTTGATGATGATATGTTCGCTATAGTAGCAGGCCCAACTGTTGCTGCCATCTCTGTTGTATTTGATCATGCAGAGGATGAGGATGTTTACCAACTTTGCATCGATGGCTTCTTAGCTGCTGCTAAGATTGCAGCACACTTCCATCTTGACTCTGTGCTTGATGATATTGTCATTTCTCTTTGCAAGTTTACAACCCTCTTGAATCCATCATATTTTGAGGAGTTTCTTTTGGCATATAGTAATGACACAAGGGCCAGGATGGCGACAATGACAGTGTTCATTGTTGCAAATAAATATGGTGATTATATTCGAACAGGTTGGCAAAACATACTAACCTGCATCTTGCGATTTAATGAGTTTGGCTTTCTTTCTGCCTTTTCCGTGTGTGACACTGCGGATGAACCTGGTTTCTCTGCTATTCCTGGAGTGGCTGGACATGTAAAGCCTCTGCTAAATTCATTACCTTTGCCTCACATACAAGCAAGTGCTGCTCCTAAGAAACCTTCAGGGCTCATGGGCCGCTTTAGTCAGCTCCTATCCTTTGAGATCGAGGAGCCGAGTGCACAGCCCTCTGAAGAGGAAGTTTTTGCTCAGCAGCGTATCGAAGAGACAATTCAGAAGTGCCAAATCAACAATATTTTTATTGAGAGCAAATTTTTGCAGGCTGATGCCTTGATGCATCTTGTATGTGCAATTGTGGCGGCAGAGCAAATACAAACAGAAGCTAGTTATTCGGAGAATGAAGTTAATGCTGCATTTTGTCTCGAGTTATTGATTGCCATCACTCTGAACAACCGAGATAGGATCTCACTGCTATGGCAGTCAGTCTATGAGCACATCTCTAATATTGTTCAATCAACTACGGTTCCGTGTGCTTTGGTGGAAAAGGCTGTTTTTGGGCTTCTTCGGATATGCCAACGCTTAATGCCCTATAAAGAAGATTTAATTGATGAACTTTTGAAGTCACTGCAGTTAGTGTTGAAGCTTGATGCTCGGGTTGCTGATGCTTACTGTGAACAAATTACACAGGAAGTAGGACAGCTAGTGAAGACAAATGCCAATCGCATCAAATCACAGATGGGTTGGCGTGTGATCCTGTCTCTTCTTGCAATTACAGCACGACACCCAGAGGCTTCTGAAGCTGGATTTGAAGCACTATCTTTCATAATGAGCGAGGGAGCCCACTTGTTGCCTTCAAATTTTGTTCTTTGTGTTGATGGAGCAATGCAATTTGCGGGGTCTCGTGTGGGTGAAGTGGAGCGATCTGTTCATGCATTGGATCTGATGTCAGGATCATTGAGTTGTTTGGTTCGGTGGGCACGTGAGAGCAAAGAACTTGTGAATGCGGATGAAGTTGCTATGGTCTCTAAGGATATTGGTGAGATGTGGTTAAGACTTGTGCAAGGATTGAGAAAGCTTTGTTTGGATGACAGAGAAGTAGTTCGCAACCACGCCCTTTTTTCTCTACAGAAATGCTTGAGTGGGGTGCAAGAGATCTATCTTTCACACTTGTGGTTACAGTGTTTTGATGTGGTCATATTTCCGTTGCTGGACGACTTTGTCAAAATTGCGCAAGGGCAATCTTCAAAAGCATACAGAAACCTGGAAGCCATGCTTTTGGTTGCCATCAAGCTCCTATCTAAAGTGTTTCTGCTCTCTCTCAATGAAGTTATGCAGTTACCAACATTTAATAGCTTGTGGATGGCTGTTTTAAGCCAGATGGAAACTTATATGAAGGTCAACATTAGAGGGAAGAAGAGCGAGAAGCTCCGTGAACTAGTTCCTGAGCTCCTCAAAAACTCATTGCTTATAATGAAGACAGGGGGGCTGCTTATTCCGGGAAGTGGTTCGGGTGGAGATAGCTTATGGGAACTGACATGGTCACATGTGAATAAAATTGCACCTTCCTTGCAAGCTGAAGTGTTTTCAAATGCTGATTTAGATAGAGGGCAGCATAACCAAGGCAAGAAAGAAGCAATCCAAGCCTCTGCCGTTTCTATTCCTAGCAAAATTGTGGCTTTAGAAGGTTAAAACGAACTTACCGAAGCTGACCGTGTGTATTGGGGACTGTTGTCTTCACCAGTTCAAGTTGATATACATAGTGATGGTCGAATCAGAAATATTGTCCAAGATGTGCTATTTGTGCTGAAGTTTTGAATTAATACGGATGAAAAAAACCCCTGGTCTGGGCTTATTTGCTTTGAAGTCGATGGTACACATACAAAGATGGATGTGAAGCTTCTGCCAGTTGAATTGCGTTGAACTTGTGGTTAGTATTCATATAGTTGCTCATCTTTATGTCTTCACATTATACTTATCTGTGTAAATATAGGAGTAGGTAGGCAGGATGACCACTTTGGTGGTAAGCCTATCCTACACAGACCACAGACAATTACAAGGGATAGTAATCTACTTCCATATTTTCATGTTTCTTTATTTGGAACATCATAAAGTTGTATGACAATTGACATTGGCTTAGTGGCTTTTTATGCTATGCACATAGTTCAACAGTGATTTTTTCTTTCCTGTAATCGAACCACTATTAATTTGTTTTATCCCGATGATTCAGTTAAATATGTACTTATACATTTGTGTTTTACATTGTCTACTCTGCCTTGACCTTTCTCCCCCTCCCCTTTCTTTCCTCCACTACCCTAATATCTCTGTCAATATGAGCTCCCTGCCTTCCTCCAATGAGACCATGGAGAGTTACAAATCATGGTTACAGGCACTGAAGGGATGACCCTTTGAGTCTCGTAAAATTATTGTTTGTGGTGAGCTAGCTTTGATCGAGTCTGAGAGAACTAATTTTGTGAATTGAGGAGGAGGCTAACTACACATTCCAAGTTCTGACCATTGCCTTTCAGGAACCAAAGCTTTAAGATAGCTCTCAGATATTTTTGTAATTCAGGGAAAGGGTAGTTAACGGTTTGGTCCTCATGATTGTAAAATTTAAATATGCTTATTAAAATAATTGTCCTTTGGTATAGAGTATCATAGACAGGGTGGTTGCTGTTGCAAAATTACCATATCTTTTTGGGGAGATTGTAGGATCAATATCCTGACATGGGTTCAAGTGGGTAAGCAAATCAAGTTGTTGATTTTAGTGGAAGTTGCCAGAGAAGGTGAGACCTTAATACTTTAATGAGAAGTGTATGTTTTTTTAGATTGCTAATTATCTATGATTCTATTCAACTTTATGTATATATAATTAGATAAGGGAACCTTAAAATTATGTTAAGTATCCTATAAGTAACAGGGTAAGTAGGCCATATGACTGGACCAAATGGGTGTCTAACTTGGCCTTTTCCTTGATCAAAGTGGATCAATCCGCCTTTCTATGATAAAAAAGTTGGTCAAATTGGGTAGTCTTTAGGACTTTAGGACCAAATTATGTTTTCTTCGAATCTTCGCTAATGAAGTTCTCCAAACGTGTCATATCTTCATCGTATAAGTCAAAAGGGTCATGTACTCGTGTACGCTATCTAATATTTGCTCAAGGTTCTTCACTTGCACTTTATGTTGTCTTGTCCTTAATGCTTTGCGTTAACTAAATGAGTAAACTCCCGGTCACGACTCATTGCTGGCACCTAGGCATCATCGTTACTATAGAGGCGCCCATGTGCTGCTAGGCTACCACTTCCTATAAATTGGTTTATCTTTTAGAAGCCTTGATATACCACTGAACACTCACTTTGCAGTAATGTAATAATGGGATATCTCGATTCTCTGGAGGCCAAACAAGCTTCAATTGCGACGAAACTTTTGAGTCCACCACATTTCAGGCCACCGAAGATAATGGTAAGACGGTTTTTCGAATCGGGGTCCAGATTTACGAGATCGTGCATGACAGTAGCGCCAATGCCTTTCGGAGCACTCTAGAGCATTCTGGAGGACCCTTGTACATTCTTGTAGAATCTTCTAGCTTAGTCCATCCTTGTACAGATTTGTTTAGAGCATTCTAGAAAGGCCTTGTATCTTAGCTTTGTGTATTTTCCATGATTGATTCCGAATATACTGATTAAGATTGTAAATTCTTTTTTTTGTTTTTCTTCCGCTTGGTAACTAATTAATCACGATATTATAATTTGTTAATTGCATTGTAGCTTTGAAGATGTTATTTAATAAAGTTTTAAATGCCGTTTCTTAATTTTGAGTCCAAATCTTACCTTTAGAATCACGGTCAATTTTATCAAGTCTACCTAATTGAGGACTTCCATACTTGTACACGGATGAACATTTCTATGATGATCGTAAATAAATATGACAATGGAAATCTAATGATTTAGAATGATTTTAGATTATAGAATACGGGTCTTATATCATTCTAATTCTTTAGTATATGGTTATACTTCCTCTGGTTCCTTTTATGGAAATGTTACCCTAAGTGACACATAACTCAAAATGCCGAACAAACTTCTATTTCCTTACTCTTTAAAAAGCAAGAAGTTTGGTTGCTGTAGCAATATAATAGTGAATGGGCGGTTTTGCCCGTTGTGTTCTTTGTTCCTTCCAAAGACAACAGGTAATTGGCGGTTTTGCCCTTGGTTTGCCTTTTTTGTCCCTGGAGCTGTTGCTTCCCTCTCTTCAGCTTGTACCTGCTTTTCTTTCTTTACTTTCTCTTTCCTCCCAGTTTTCCTCTGAATCCCCTCCATCTTCATTTTTCTCTATAACCTACATGATTCTCCTTCATTTTCTCTCTCCTCTCCTCTTCTTTGTTTTTGTTGCTTTTTTTTCTTGCTCAGGGTTTACCAGCTCAACCATCAGTGGCGCTTCCTCCTAAAGGTATCTCTTCATTTCTCTTAATTTTCTAACTTCTCTTTCTTTATATATGCTTATTTTTAGATGTTAATGCTTTGGGTTTAATTGGTTTCTGCATCTTTTGCTTTATTTTTGTGTGTTCTCTCTTTTTCTATGAGAGAAAGGTCAGCTCATATCTTGCATTTAATTTCTTTTTCCAATCACTAAAGAAACCATGTTTATTATAATTTTGATCTTCAATCAGGTTTTCCTGTGTTTTCCATTCTATTTTGCTTCTAATTCTTGTTCCTTTTTGTGGAGTATAAATTTAGGATGGAACTTTATGCTTTAAAGAAGGCGTGCTTGAGATATACAAAGGTAAGGCAAGTCAGTTTAGAAAATTTAGAATTGACTAATTGGTAAATGATATTGTTCTCAATTTTGAAAAACTTAGCTTCCTGTATTTTCATCTAACTATGTATTTCTAATGTTAATCTTTGTTATCCTATTCTCAATTTCGCCTTCCAATCTCCTGTACTTAGGTAAATCAAAATGCTTTTCTTTAATTCTTTGTAGTTGCTACATTCAGTTTATGTTCTAAAATTAAAATTATGATATTGTTTTTTTTTGAATTTTTTCTAATAGAATTACAATTTCCCATCTTTTTTTTTTTGAATTTCCACATTAATTGTGTTATGAAGTGGACTGAGGTAACTGCACCTTTTGACTTAACTTGTTTACCGTTGGTTATTCTTGTTAAGTAAGAACTAAGAGTAACCATATTTTTTTCTTTTCCTTCCCCTTGTTTATCTTTGACTAAGAGTAACTTGGTTAAGAACCTTTTGTGTGACTCAAGGTTTCAGAGGCTGGATTTTGAGGGGAAAAAAGTTGCATTTTGGGACTTCTAAAGGTCCGGTATTCTGATTATATATGAATGGTGTGGTTGAGTTTGGGTTCTCCTTGACTTGCTGCATGTATACAGGTAGGTATACATTAGTGCTTTTAATTAATTAATTAATTAATTTTAGTTTAGCTTTATGTATATATATCATCTATTACCAAAATAATGAAATCATATATCCAGAGATAGGTTGATGCTCTTAAAAGATGGTGAGTCAATGTCAAAACCCTTTGTGGTTCCTGTTTTATTTGAGAAGAACACCCAGGAATCAGGATAACAATAAATATTATGGCATATTGACTGTCATATTTGTTGAGGATGAGAGGTGGAGAGAATATTAGGAAATGGAGGGCTTGGGCTTGAAGGATCGTTGGGTATTGAAGAATCGGAAGGTTGGTTGAGGCAGAAGTTTGGTGGAGTAGGAACTAGAGGAGTTATATTACTGTATATTGCAGGAAAGTATGTACTACACTTGGTTCAGCTGTTATGCTAGATACTAGATAGTTTTACTGGGTTTTACTTTTGCTGTGTGTACTACGACCTTTAACGCATATAATCAAATTTACTGCCACCTTGAGAGTTGAGACTCAGTATGGCTTCCCATATTTTTTGTTCGGATTGTTTGATTTATGATTTAAAATATTGGTGAGATTCTTTGCAATTTGAATATATTGGTTAAGTTTTGATACAATATACATTGGAGTTAGTTAAACAAGATGCAGGTAAATATTGATGGAGAATTTGTATTTCAGTTGTACCTGATTTAGAATGACTATAAGAGCTTAAACCGTATTATCATACATAATTTGAGTTTTGGACAATTTGCAATCACCATAGAGCTTTTATCTATGTCCACTTGCCATTATTGAAATTTAGAAGAATTTGTCTTCAGTTATACCTGATTTAGAATAACCATGCAAACTTTCTCAAACTAAGAAGCCTGGTTGGTGTACTTTCTTTTTATGAAGACATTTAATTAAGAAGCCTTTCAGGAATTCTATGGTTAATGCTTGATTGGTATCAGACGTTACAGTTTCCTATTACTTCAGTAAATTGAAGTGGTTGGAGTATGTTTTCTGAATAGGAAGCTTTGGAGATAATATCGGCCGGCTCCTTGATGGATGTAATTAAGGGAGAATTCGAGAAGAGAGATGATAGTGATCCTTGGGTCAAAGGGAAGCAAGGAGGCATCATCGGCGGAGCTGCTTTGGCTGGAGGGGCAGTGTTGACTGTAATCGGAGGTAAATCTCTGGTGTCTGTACTCTGTAGACAGTGGCTAAAGTATTATTATCGCAATTGTTTGGAACTAATTTTCACCTCTCAAACTCTTATTTTGCAGGAGTAGTTGCTCCTGCAATCTCTCAAGGGTTTGGCGCTGTGGCTCCAACATTGGGAAGTCTGTAACCTGCCATTGGTGCAGGTGGATTTTCTGCAGCTGCTACTGCTGTTAGATATTTTGGTGATCCGATTGTGGCTGCATCTTTTGGTGGTGTGAATTGGGTTTCTTTTCTCATAGCTGGCTGACCACAGTTTTCTTGGCTTTTAGACCATTGCTATTCTCCCTTCGTTTTCTTTTAAACCATACATTTTTGCATTTTTACACTATTCATATGCTTTAATGCTGCTGCCATACATTAGTGCATCACTTAGGCTAGCACATGGATTTTTCTGAACTTCGTTAAGTTATATTGCGTTTATGTGTACAATTTTGTACTGGTGGGCTGTTGTTGGAACCATCCGACTGGCGGATTTTTTGAAATCCTATAGAACCCGTTTTAATTGCTTCGAAAAGACATTAGGGCTTTTAATGTATTAGTTGTGTGCATAAAGGTAGAGGATTTTTATGATTTCATGTTTGCTAAATTTCATGTATATCATATTAACCTGCATTTCCTTTAACCATGTATCCTCCACGTTTGGTACATTTTGAAGCATATTTATTATGACTTCCAGATATGCACAGTAACCTTTGATGTCCATCAATACCTCTCTACAAAGTTATAGTGGCTTTGAACTTGACTACACTGTTATTGTTATCTACGTAAGTGGATTGTAGCTGACTTACAAAATGTGTATACTCTATTCATAGCCAATGTTTGGACATGTCCATGTTTTCTACTGATTGTAAATTTCTATTTTTGTACTCATTTTCATATTTTTATTCCATCACTCTAAAATACAGACTGTCAGTTATAGGTTTCTCCTCTCAAAGTCTTTCAGCTATAATTTTCTCTTTTCTCCTCAATTTCTCCTAATTCCTAGGTCTGATAAACCCCAAATAATTATACATCTTTTTAGGGGATTTCATGGTTAATGTTATTAGTTTCTTTGTCCTCCTAAAGTTTTTGTAATATTTTTCTTCTCCCTCAATTCCCTTTCCATTTCCTCAAATTTGTATATTTTTTCTTGTTTCTTTAAAAAAATCGTTTAAACTTGCTTTGCTAATTGTTTTTCTTGGTATCTGGGGATTGCTCATAGGTTTCTTACCATCGTGATTGCGTTTAAATCTAGCATTATTATTGAAACATCTCGTCCTGCTGTTGCATTTTCCTCTTTTTGTCTGGACTTTGGGTTGCTATTATGTCGACTACCATCATGATGACTTTGAATCTTTTGCAAACCTGCAGAATGTTATCAAGGAAGAACCTGAAGTCAAATCAGAAGATAATTTACTTCTTGATGCTAATAATGGAGATACTACTCTTTTATCTAAAGCAATGGCCGAAGAAGAAAAGAAATTGCTCGAAGCGAGAGTGAAGGAAGAAGAGAAATTGGCAAATGGAGCCGGCCATTTGAATGAGATTCAGTTTTTAAAGTTTGATGATTTTTGAACTCAAAACAGCTTTACTCAGCGTTCTTGTTGGAAAAGATGGATGACGTTACATTAGTGTTTAGCTTTATTTTATCATCTAATCTTATTGATTTATTTTTCTATGTTGCATGTTTATATGCTTATTCATGTGCCTAATGATTGTAGAATGGAGTGGAGGAACAAGAAGAAGAGCCTAGCAAGGGAAGGAAGAGAGGACGGGGTGGAAAGAGGAAAGCTTCACAGTACGATGATGTGAGCACTTCACTTTTTCCTTGAATTTAGGAGCAGTATTGTGGCATTTGTTGTTTATTGTTCTACATGTTGATCTTAGTAACAAGTTATGATAGTGTCAGCCAATGCTTAATCGACGGCGATGCAAATTGGTGTTAGTTTGGGGATATATCTGGATGTTCCTTTTCTCTTTATTGTGGCCAAACTTAATGGGGTTTTTTTTTTCTGTCAAGTACCAATATTCTACTTTACATGTTCGAAAATGGATGGGAATCTTTATTTGTTGTTAAGTTGGTGCTGCTCCGTAACCATGGATCTAACTGTTAGCTGTATTCCTTTATTTACTATATATTTGAATTTTGTTGCTGGAACATTATATGTATCTAAAAATTTTCATTTTGTATGTTTGTTTATTTTCTCTATCTAGCTTAAGCTGTATATGTGACAATTCTGTGTTTTGTGCTATGATTGCTCTGTAAATTCTTGCAGAGGAAAGCAAAGAGAGAAGTTGGGACAACTACATAAGATGCTGATCTTACCGAGGAAGATAGAACTGTGAAGTAGCAGCTTAAGCTAATACCTCTGTTGACTGGTGGAAAGTGAAGAAGTCTTACCAAATCAAAGGAGTAAAGTGGCTGATTTCTCTTTGGCAAAATGGCCTTAATGGAATTCTTGCTGATTAAATGGGACTTGGAACGACAATTGAAAGTTAAAACCAATGGGGTCCTGGCACATCCTAAAGGGAAGTGTTTGGATGGGCCATATATGGTGATTGCTCCTCTCTCTACTCCGTCAAACTGGGTGAATGAGTTGAATAGGTGAGTAACTACTACCATTTCTGTGCTTCAGTAGTATTTAGAGCATTGCAAACACAATTTGATTCCCTCTAAAATTTCAGGTTTACGCCTTCAGTGACAGCATTAATTTATCAAGGCAATCGGAGAGAGAGGAATGCATTAAGGCTCAAACATATGCCAAAAAACATTGGTCCAAATTTCTCAGTAGTTCTTACTTCTTGTGAGATTCCTCTTAATGATTCCCGGAAATACTGAAGGCATTACAAGTGGAAATATGTTGTTGTTGATGAGGTAAAAATATAATAAACTGGCCAATCTTATAGACTGGTCCTTTCTATGCATTTTGTTTGCAGGTGTATATATTTTTGGCAGGGCCATCTTTTGAAAAATTCAAACTCCAAACTGTTTAAAGCGCTAAAGCTTTTATCGTTGAGAATAAGCTTCTGTTGACTGGAACACTGTTTCAACTTGACGGAGTTGTGGTCGTTGTTGAAATCATATTGCCTGACATATTCTCATCTAATGGGGAATTTGAGTCATGGTTCGTGTTCTAAGTTTATACTTTTCATATCAATCCCTCAACTGATTAATAATCCGATCTTTTTTCTTCTTGCTCTCAGCTTATAATTTACAGTCATATTTTAGGTAATCATCGAGTGTTGTGAGCAGCTACGTCTACCTTCATAATCTGTCCTTGGACCTTGGCTTCTTGCTCTACAGTTGTTTCTATAAACGATTGGATTGCTTCTTTTGAATGTTCTTTTTTGTGTGGTTATCATGGTCCTGCTCTGAGAATTGCAATTGAATGATGTAGTTTGAGTTTAGAATCATGCATCGATCCCAAGAAATGTAATAAATGCGTACTTTGGTCGCAGTAGAAGAATTCTTATACTCCTCCGTTCTGTTTTAAATGAAACGTAGCTCCTTGGCACGGGGATGGGAGAGGAGAGAGATAGAGAGAAAGAAAGAAAAAGAGGGCCCCATGTGATGAGGAGAGAGATAGAGAGAAGTGAATACCAAATAAAGTAATGTTTCATTTATTTTGAACGGCCTAAAATGGTAAGTCTTTCATTTATTTTGGAACGGAGGAAGTATATACTTCACTTCTTAGTTGCAAATCTGAGATGTTGAGTTAAATGTTTCCTTTATGGATATTTGGGATTCCGTCACATTACTTATGATAGTGGTATTGCTTTTTTCTGGAATTTTCCTTGGCTTTGTTTGGCTTTTTTCGCCCAGTCATTGAGGAATTTTCTTTGGCTTTGTTTGGCTTTTTTTTTTTTTTCGCCCAGTCATTGAGTTTGTCCACACTATACCAGTCACTTGATGGAGAATGTCAATGCAGGGAAGGTTAAAGACTAATGATAGGTCATAGGGAGAGGAGTGAGAGGAGGGAAGAGGTGAGAGTGAAGAAGGAGAAGAGACTGGGGGAAAGGAGGGATAAAATTAGGTGATTCATGCAATCACATTAGTTCATAGACCTATAAGACAAGGTTAAAGTTTTATTTTTTGTTTTGCCGCGTAAATGGGTTGATTGTTGTCGATGCTAAGATAAGTTTTATAGACATAGAATGGTGCAGCTTGCAACATTAAGATTGTTAACGGGCACATACTAAATTAGCTATAAAAATTAAACAATGATGGAAGTTGGAAATGGTGCAGGTAGTACCTTAAATGAGTATAATAATATGAAAGGTTGATTTGCTTTTCCATTTGCTTTTGTATTCATTCTTGAACTTATATCAAGGGATCTAAAATGGCTGATACATTGATACAACGACTGCAGTCATGACTTTTTTTTCCCTCCCCTTCCCCCTCCGGCTAACAGGGTTGTGATGATGAGTACCCTCGTCTCGTGAACTTAAAAAGGTTCTATGAGCTGTCGAGATATGGATGATTATGAGTACCCTCTTTTAGTGAACTTAAAAAGGGTGATATGGATCATGGATTATATGGTGATATGAGTTTATGAACTTGGGTGCAAAATTTAATCATGAGAATAAATCATCTTATATCCTCATCTGATATTCCTTGCAGATGAGACTGAAGATGAAGAAAGTAACAGAGAGTATGTAAGAGAGACATCTTGAGATGGTTTTATGGCAAAGAACTTTGAACATTTGATATGTTTGGCATTCCTTTTATGTTAGGGTATTAATTATTGACTGTTAAGACCTTTTTCAGCGACCAAGTACGCGGTTTGACGTTTACTGTCCATAGCTTTAATTTGTTTCATATGGTATTTTCCACTGGGAAGATGGTTTATTTAAGCTGAGTTAGTAATCTTGATTCAGGAATAAGGTCCTTCAGATATCATCTCTCGTTATGTAATGCATGGAAGCAGCATAGCTGAGATGCTCAAGCAGTAATAGCTTTCTTAAAGGAGAGAGGGGGGGGGAGTGAGCTTTGGTTTGTATCTAGAAGCACTTAAAAGGGCAAGACATCAGTGAACTGGTTTGCTGTATTTTGGTTCTGGACAGATGGTGGCACCTGGCACTTCACCACTGTGTAAAGATATAATTGCGCAACTTTTACCATTTATCTCAAAAAGAGTCCTGACTCATGGTGTTTATATCAATCATTTTAGGCGTGGGTTCCACAGGAAGAAATGAGGTGTGGACCTTGGCTAATATTCAAGGGAAGGTGAAGACGGGCGAGCAAGCGGGATGGAGGAAAATTGAAAGTTATAGAATCCTGCTGAAATATGTGAAGTTTGGTTATTATTGTTATTGTTTTGACACGTAGAAAATGTTTCAATAGATGATGATGTATTGGAGTTGGATAAAACTTTATAGTATGTCCTAATATTGTTTTTAACTATAATGTTACATTAATGTAATTACTTCTTCCATTCTCCGTTAATCGTCGTCTAAGGTTATGCACAAGGTTTTGAAAGATATTATGTATCACTCTGTAATTTACACAAGTACTGTTGCTTTGGTGATTTACACGAACATATTACACTTTTGTTTAGTTATTGTTTATCAATTGAATTGGCAGGCATGAGCTGTGAAGTTTTAACAATGATGGTAAATTGTCTATGAACAAACCTTTTATTGATTGCAAAGAACTCGTTGCTTAACTATCATGAACGTCTTAAAACATGTATTTTCCATATCATTTTCTTGTACTACGTGTTAATATAAAGGTTTCCCATTCCCTCAAAGATTACTCTAAGAATGGGATTTGGTTGCTGAGGGGCAACAAACTTTAATAGTAATATAGACTTCATTAGAATTTTCTTGGTCTTAATTGACAATGAATCCTGATAATTAGTATCAAGTATGCCAATACTATTCTAATTGCTTGAACTTGAATTATTTGTTGTAATTGTTTCTTTGCGAATAATTTATATCTTTCTATGTCTAACCTTCTGAATATGTGTGTCAATTTTGTATGTTATTTAAAAGGAAACGAATGAAGTATATAATATGCTTTGTATGCATATGAATAAGTCCCTATCATATAAAAAAGAGAAATGCCTCAGTGAATCAAATATAGCAACGTCTAGATTGTGCACACGCTTGTACGTATAGCATGGTGCACACATGTACATGGCTAACAAACCAAATATACATGGATAACAAGCCAAATAAACACGTGGAATTTTTTCCTTGAATAATGCAAAATGGGGTTTTAATTCCCGAAATATGTTGAAAGGGAAATTAATTCCCTGCGTACCGTCCACGTAGGACGGCACGCGAGAAAATGTTTTTTTTTTTTTTATCCCAGGTAAACCGCTACTTGAAGTAGCGGTTTATTTTAATTAAACCGCTACTTCAAGTAGCGGTTTATATATATTAACCGCTACTTGAAGTAGCAGTTTATGCATGTAAACCGCTACTTCAAGTAGCGGTTTATGTGGTCAACACCTTCCCGCACTCACACTGTATAATATGTAAACCGCTACTTGAGATAGCGGTTTATGAGAGAAAAAAAGACCTCTCATTGTTGCTTCCCCATAACTGGCCCAAATGCCAGAAACATAAAAAAAAAAAAAGCTTTCCAACCTACAATTTCAACACCAAATTCCATCCAAGTCCATACAAAGTCTATGCACACATTAATCACCAAACACCAAGTTCATCCACATTCACATTTATCCAATAAGTAAGATTAAGAAAATATGTCAATCACAAACGAAGTTTAATATTTAACATAGTGTTAACGAACTATACAAACAACAAATGAAAGTGCTAAGACCCCCTCTTCTTCTTTTGTGAAGGTCTAGATGAACTAGGTGTGGTCTCACTAGACTCTGCAATGGCATGAAGAGAAGATGGAGTGGTGGCGAACGGCGTCGGTAGGTCCTCCGATGTCGGGAGGCGAAAGCAAAGGTTTGTGGTAGATGTATGGGCAGCGAGACATAGAAGGTGTAGAAGTCGAAGTATGTACAGCAGAGGTAGGCACGCCCGTAAGATGTGGCCATGTCCAGCTCGGCTAATCGCATCAATACACGGTCCCCTCATGGTCCGCAATGTCCGTGCAAACAACCGGCGCCCCATATCCGGAGGCAATGACTCGGCAGCCTCTAGTACGATCTTGCACCTATGAGCAACATCGAGATAAAGTATGTGCTCGCATAGAAAGAAAAATACATATTATATAGTCGGATAAATAAATAAAAGTATAACTACAAATCATGGCACTTACCAGTACTACATCTGCAGCCTGGTGATAGTGTGTAGAAGGAGGTCGCCTCAATGGATCCGTCATGCGTAACCTCGTGATGCGACGATACCACACCATATACTCCTCAATGGCATGAGTACGACCAGAAACGGAGTGCCCCGAACAACACGTCTCGCGCTCATCCCATTGCGCTATGTAAGGGCGATGTCCGAGCGGATAATTCTTGTTCTTCGACCTCCGATCTATGCCATGAAGGGCTGTGCTTGTATCACAAGGTCTTTGGAATCCTCGCTCGAAGCCAAACCGGCGCATAACTCGATCAGGACAATGGAACTCCACAATGTCGAAACAAATAAGTGGAGCCATTGTGCGCCATACATGTCGATCGGCTCGACATATAGCGGCAACAACTCTAGTCTCGCATCGTATATGGTGCCAAGTCATCTACAAATAAAGAATGTTGCAAATATTAGACACGTGAGAGATGTCTACCAATGTATATAAGTTAGGCATGTGAGACTCTATGTACCTGCTCGTCCGTCCGATGGTCAAGTGCATCCCCTGTAGTAAGATAGCCCACTTGCTAAGTGGGACCTACTAAGGTGTACCCGAAGCCAACCGAAAAGAAATACACATTAATATCCTTCGAAAAATGAAACTAAATAATTTCAACAAATGTGAGACACTGCATATTACCCGACAGCTAAGGGGTCAACCCGGAACATTTTGGGAGCCTAAAATAGGAACCGCATCGTCAACCGTGGAGGTGGGTCCCGCAACCTCGAAATCGAGGTCCGCCGATGTGTACGTGCTCCCATGCCCAAAGTCGTAACAACAACACGGGACCACCTAACTCCCCGGCACGCCTCGAGATGCCCGACATAGCTGTCGATATAAGTATGCAAGGGTGGCACTACCCCGGCTATATGTCCCCTGCTACGTCGAGATCCGCCAAAAGTGGAAGATAAAGCACTGCATCTTGTATCTCCACTCTTGTCAGCAAAAAGAATGGAGCCCATCAAAACAAGAATATAAGCCCGTGCGAATCGCTGTACTGTCACCTCATCAGCATCGTTCGGCAACAAGAAAAAATGAAGACGAAGCCATGTCAACCTCAAAGACGAACCCTGGAGAACTTTGGGCTCGTTCTCCGGGGTGGTGGGCCATACCCCTAACAACTCGTGCACAACTGCAGCCCAATTACCCTCGCCGCTACCAATAACAGGTGGTCCGTGCACTCTCGGTCCAAGGAGAACGGCGACATCTCCTAAAGTAATCGTCGCCTCCCCAACAGTGAAATGGAAGGTATGGGTCTCCTGCCTCCATCGCTCCACTAATGCCGTAAGAAGTGGTCGATCAAGCTCCACTAATGCCGTAACATAGCACTTAGTGACTCGTCATCCTCTAGTGCAATTGGCACATATTTCCCCGGCATCGGATATCTCATAAACAATTTCAGTTCCACATACATACGATCAAATCCAACAACGTCATATACCCTATTCAGAATCTCTTGAAACATCATACCAGAATTGATGAACAAAAACTTTTTCCTTCCACCTCTATACACAATATCAACGTCATTTTGAGATAGTTCACCATTCCAATAAAGGTATAAAGGATATTTAGGTTGTTCCATATTCTACATACAAAAAACATAATGTTAAAGTTATTCTTATTCTACACATTCAAACAATATGAACACCATTCTTCACCTATACTAGTAGCATTTGCAACCTAAACACAACAATTCATGCAAAATCAACCATCACATTTGCTCAACACCATTTTTAACCAACCAATATAATCAATAAATCACCTTCCAATTCATGCAAAATCAACCATCACAAAACGATAAATTATGCAAAATACTAAATTATACTAATCAAACCAAACAATTTCCATCTAACAACAGTTACAAAGCTAAAATACATAACAAATATGGCATGCTAAGCAAATTAAATTAAAAAAAAAAAAAAAAAAAAAGACTACTCACCCGGGCTAATAGACCGGTGGCGTGCGGTTGGTGGCGCGGGCGGGCGACGGTGGCGTTTTTTTGGCGACGCCGGACGACGACGGCTTTCAGCCGGGCGACGATGGTCGGCGTCTTCGACGGTGGTGTGTAGCTTCGGTGGTGTAGCTCCGGTGGTGGGCGACGTTAGTAAGAGAGAGAGAGAGAGGGAGAAAAATTTGAGATAACAATCGTCGAATATGAGAATTTGGGGAAGTTAGGTCGATTTGGGGATTATAGTAAACCGCTACTTCAAGTAGCGGTTTCTTTAATGAACCGCTACTTGAAGTAGCGGTTTACTTCGATCAACGCCATTGCTCCTGGTACCACAAAACCGCTACTTGAAGTAGCGGTTAACCTTATTAACCGCTACTTCGGTAGCGGTTTATTTTTAATAACCGCTACTTGAAGTAGCGGTTTATAAGGTTAACCGCTACTTCAAGTAGCGGTTTTACTTAAGTAAAGAAAAAAAAAATTCTCGCGTGCCGTCCTACGTGGACGGTACGCAGGGAATTAATTTCCCTTTCAACATATTTCGGGAATTAAAACCCCATTTTGCATTATTCAAGGAAAAAATTCTAAACACATGTACATGACTAACCAACTAAATGAACATATGTATATCTTTGTTGGTACATGTTCGTTGGTATTGGTCTTTTATCTATTCCTTAATGTTCATCGTGCGTATGGTTCTTATCCTAGGACGTATGTATGTACTAATTTGGGCAAATATAGAGGTTATGAATGTTCAATGTTGGTAGGCGCATAGGCAGATGTTAATGGGTTGATATGCCACGAGGCACGAGGTGAAGTACGAAGAGTCATAATTTACAGTTGTTAAAGAATCAATCTGTGATTCTGATTTCTGACCACACAGATCAGCATCAGCTGAAATCTGGAGTATTCTGAAACACTAGAGTTTAAAAGTTAATTAGAGAGAGATTAGAAGGGAGGAGAGAGAGAGAGAGAGAGAGAAATTGGGGATCTAAGAAGAAAGGAAAAGGATGCAGTACAAGAACTTAGGGCGTTCGGGACTGAAAGTAAGCCAACTATCATACGGAGCTTGGGTGAGCTTCGGCAACCAACTGGATGTGAAAGAAGCGAAATCGATTCTGCAATGTTGCCGAGATCACGGTGTCAACTTCTTCGACAACGCGGAGGTTTACGCCAATGGAAGGGCGGAGGAAATCATGGGACAAGCCATAAGAGAGCTTGGTTGGAAGCGTTCTGACCTTGTTATTTCAACCAAGATCTTCTGGGGTGGTGCAGGCCCAAATGACAAGGGTCTTTCACGAAAACATATAATCGAAGGCACAAAAGCATCACTCAAACGACTTGACATGGAGTACGTTGATTTGATCTATTGTCATAGGCCTGATTCTTCCACCCCTATTGAAGAGACTGTGAGAGCCATGAATTATGTCATTGATAAAGGCTGGGCTTTCTATTGGGGTACTAGCGAGTGGTCTGCTCAGCAGATCACTGAAGCCTGTTCCATTGCACAACGCCTCGATTTGATTGCCCCCGTTGTGGAGCAGCCTGAGTACAATCTGCTTTCCAGGCACAAGGTGGAGTCTGAATACCTCCCACTCTATTCCAATTATGGTATTGGTCTCACCACCTGGAGCCCTCTTGCATCTGGGGTCCTCACTGGTAAATATAACAAGGGTACCATTCCTTCTGACAGTCGTTTCGCTCTTGATAATTACAAGGTCTGTACTCCCTTTCTTTCTTTCTTTTTCTCTATATATGTCGTTATTCTGTGATTGTTACTTCTTCTGACATCATCATTTGATTTGATTTGATTGTAGAATCTAGCCAGCAGGTCATTGGTCGACGATGTTCTTAAAAAGGTCAATGGACTGAAACCAATTGCAGATGAATTAGGTGTCACATTGCCTCAACTTGCCATTGCTTGGTGTGCTGCCAATCCCAATGTCTCCTCAGTTATTACTGGTGCAACAAAGGAATATCAGGTGAACCCTTTTTTGTCTGTAAACTAGGATCACGGATATCTATTTTGTTTCATCTTCATGCTGAATGTAGATAGGTAGATAGATGCAAAATAGATTATAATGCAAGGTAAAGATTGATTTGGTAAGTAAGAATTTTTGAATGATCTACAACTTTTGGTGCTATAGATTTATAACTAGATTGTTCATGGTAAGCTAAATCACTTAGCTTTTCTGGAAAAATACAAGGGGACGGGGAAGAGAAAGGAAAGGAATAGAAAGGAAAAAACCCTTAACTTCCCATGTTTGGTTTAAATTTTCTCTTTCCTCCCAAATTCCCCCACTTTTGGGAGGAAAGGAAATTGAAAATTTATTAAGGAGTCTTTCCTTTCAATTCCTTCCATTTCCTTTCATTTAAATTTATTTTCTTGAACCAAACATTGGAAACTAACAACTTTTCTTCCCCTTCCTTTCTTTTCCTTCCAAATCCCTTCTACCAAACAAGTTGTAAATGACTTGGCGTTTTTGGATACATTAAAGGGGTTACCATTTATCTCTGAAATGCAAGGGAACCTCTCCTCTCATGAACAATTCTTAAAAGCACATTACAATTACAACTTTATTTTATTTTCCTTCTGTATGATAACTTCTTGGCCCCTTGGTATGCATTTTTTTTTTTAATATCGAATCTACTATCTGCGTTTTTGCGCTTTGAAACTGTTTTACTATGTAAGCTTGCCACTCTAACATTCAACTCAAACTTCTATTTTAAAGCGAATCCATTTTCACCAATGCAGGTTGAAGAAAACATGAAAGCTATTAATGTCATTCCCATGCTTACTCCTTCTGTAATGGAGAAAATTGAGGCCATTGTTCAAAGCAAGCCTAAGCGTCCAGAAGCCTACAGATGAATGTTGATGCAAATTTGGTTTCTATGGTTCTGATGTCTGATTTGATGATGAGTGACATTACCCTATATCTTTCTTAAGTGTCGTATGCATTAGCTGCTTGAAACTTAGTATGGGTATCTGAGTATCTTAGTTTTACTGTGGATATGGCACTTAATTTTGCATTTATGTTCCTTCGGTTTCTCCGAACTTATTTGTATCCAAAAAAAGGGAAAATGAAGAGACCTTGAGGTCATATCAATCTATGAGTTACTATATGTCGTGCTCTATTGTTGCAATATATTATTCTAAGATGGTAAGGTTACTAGGTTAGGATACCCAATGGGCTACAACATACAGGCTGAGGCAATGAAGAATGTTTAGTTTGACCTTTCAATGTTAATAATCTCTACTTGGAGCTAAACGTAATACAAGTTAATAATCTCTACTGCCCAAGGTTGAAAAACAAGTAATTCCTCGATTAAACAAAATCCCCGATGTCAATTCCAAGTTCCACCCTAGCAGCAAAGTCTTGACATTACAGCCTCTACATGGACTACTAAGCACCATGAGAACAATAACAGTATTAATTTTGACCATTATTGTTCATACTTAAAGGTAGAGCAGTACATCAGTACCAATCCTGATATTAATACAAATGCAACACAATGCAAAAATGAAATTCTCACACAATTTAGAAATGTCGAATCAAAAAGTAATACTATATGATACTTGGATAGAGCCTAGAGCCCTAGAGGGTAAATGGGTAATGTATGAATGGGGTAATGACTAATGAGAACAAAAAGAAAAAATTTGGAAGACATGATATAGATAGTAATAGGAGGGGATGATAAAAATGAAATTGTTGCGCACATTTTGAGAATGATTGCATTAACCTATTGGATGGTAAGGGGCAAAGGATCCTTAGGGCCCAAAGAGGCCAAGTCCCCGATCATATGCTGAACAAAATTTGTCAATCAAGTGATTTTGTGATCGCCTTATAGAATGCATCAGGTAAGTAATCTTCTAAAAGTTTTAAGCCCACCACCCACATGTGATAAAGGGTCCATTAAGGGCTATGGAGGTGGCAAAAGAGCAAGAATGTAATCGTGGAACGCTGAAATGGAAAAAGTTACCGCAACATTAAGGGCTATAGAGGTGGCGAAGGAGCAGGGATGACAAATGTAATCTTTGAAGGTGAAGTTAGGAACATCATTTTGTGCCCTTAATAAGGAAACCAAGCAAATTGTCAGGTTCAAATTATCATTGAAGATGCACATTCACTAATGATTTTCTTTCAGTTAGTTCTCTTTTCTTTTTGCTTTCGTGAATGTAATGAAGGTGCCCACTGGCTAGCTAAGTGGGCAATCTCTAGTTCTTGTGATGAGGTTTCGCTTAGTGGAGATCCTTCTTGGATTTCCGATATGATTGTATAGGACTTTCCACACGTTTTTAGTCTCTAATCTAACCTACCTTTTTCCTCAAAAATTTAAACTGAAATTTGTCCTTCATTCAATTTTTTTTGTGCTTCAAAGATATTTAAACCAGAGCGCTCCATATCTCCAAAATCCAAATCCTATCCAAAAGTGTCCATATCAGTGTCCATGCATAAAATTCTGAAAATTTTAGAGGGGACAGGAAATTAAACATCCCGGTCCCTTTTTAAGGTTGCCTCTACTCTCTAGTGGGCAAGAGACACCTCTCAACAAGATACACACTTTACTGACATTATCCAACTAATCTTTCCATTTCTTAAAGTTCTACTCAATTACTATAGATACACACTTTAAGGCAAATTGGAGAGAGAGTTTAAAGAGTGGGTCCACTTGGTTTCTCTTTCTTCATTTGCCTCTAGTTGTCTAGCATATGAACCTATTATTAAAACAAAGTTCAGGAGAGGAACGGTTCAAATCTTTCCTTCCATGAGCTAATTATTAATTCAATACAGTAATAAATAGAACCAGCAGAAATAGAGAAATGCATTTGCGTGAAGTTTCATATCTTAAATGTACAGGGATGACAGAATACTACCAGAATCTACAGTCCATATTTCTTTTACTAGTCTGTTGCCAAAAAAAACTCGTTCTCCATAACTAAGACCACATGTCAGTAAATACACATTACAATGTTGATGATTGATGAATCTAAGCAGCTCACATATCCTCCAAATTCAAATCAAAGACGCATGAAAGGTGGATTTGCAAGTTGAGTCTTGTGGGTTAAAGGTATGAGCTGTGAAGTTGAAAAGCAAAGCCTTCCAGAGCTCTGCACCAAAAATGTAAAAAGAAAAGGCTTAGTGCACGCACATTGTAAGTACATTATCCAGAGTCCACACACCTAATCATGCCAACCTGCACCGAGGATGATATCAGCCAATTCGACTTCAACAAGCACTCACATACAAGATTATTTAGATATATACATTAAAAAAAACACGAAAGACAGAAGGCAGCACAATAACGCAGGTGACACCATGGGATAGAACGATGCTAGCAAAAGTCTGTCAATATAAGACTGGCAGGTCATTCAATGGCAAAGCGTGGTTTGTGCACCCGAAAGAACATGTCGTTCATCGAAATGAACATGAACTTTTTTAGCAAATTTTCTAAGTAAAAAGAACATACAGTTCAAAAAAAAAAAAAAAAAACATGTTTAATCTTCATTCATCAAAGAACATAGATCATAATGCAAAGAGCATACAATTCATAATAAAAGAACATATTTTCTAAATTTAAATTTGAAAAAAAATATCACCAATGAATTTGAAATTAAATACTAATGTCATGTTCTAATTAAACTAACCCGTATGTTATTATATCAACCTTTTAAATTAAAAAACAGATCAACTAACCAGTATGTTATATATCAACCTTTTAAATTAAAAACATACCTGTTTTAAATTGTACTTAATATTTTCTTGTTAAACATCTTGATATTCTTTTTCATATTGAGTCAATGTTCTTTTTGTATGTACAGAGAAGGCAAATAGATTCATGTTCAAAAGAACATAGGTCGTAATGAAAAGAACATTGAATAAAAAGAAAATAGAATTTAAACTCAAAGAACAAGGTGCACGATGAGCATTGCGCACTTGGGTGCACCTTCTAAATTGCGATTCAGTGGCCCAAAAAATTCCACTCACATGAACTTTCCAAGTCACGAGTGCATAATCCTCAACTTTTGGGTCAGGCTTCTTATTTCATCAACAAATGCGACGATAAATAGAATGACCCGTGATTTGTGTCTAAATGGGGCAAAGAAAACTCAAAATCTTTAACTGTTAGATTTTCCAGCCACAAATAATAAAATTCACTCCATTGCAAAACCTCAAAACGCGTTATATTCATTAAAAAATGCAAGCTTTTAAGAAAAGAAGAAAGAAAACAATTTTATCAAACTTCTGCTAAATTATGAGCTACTACATATCATTGGAAGCTCTCTACAGTCTACACCCCCCATTAGAGGGAACGAGAAAAATATAAACTTGAAAAGGTTGTGCACTCAAAATGTGGACCTTATTTTAGTGCCAAACAGAAAAAGAAAATGGCAAGAGCACATCACAAAGAAAGAATATATGTTTTACCAATGAAATGTCTTTCTAATTCCTAAATACAAAGAAATATATCCTCCCAACCAGAAGCAGCAGATCCAGTTGCATATCTACCATTAACCCTCGTACCATTCGTTATATCCCAAGAACTGGAAATCATGAGTCAACGCCAACAATTTTTGAAGAAGCCACTTTTCTATATGTCCACATTTTCTAGGACGAAACTGGGAAGTGTTTCATTCCACCTACACTACTATAAATTGAAGGACTTCAGAGTTTGACTCAAGTGGGACATATATATATGACATTGGTATATTTTGTGTTCCACGTATTAAGTCAGTTCCAGAATTCCTATATCATTCTGCGTTTCTTTTTTAGAATTTGATTTTTACACAATCTTCAAATTTGGGGAATTAGTTATGGGTTTGATGGAGCTCTGTATCTTAGAAAAAGGCTTTGAGTAAAGCCAAAGAAAAGGCCTCGCTAGAGGTCCATCAGATCAATAATTAGAGGGAATCCTTGCAGCAAACTTCAATCAGTAGAGGTCCGCGAGAGCCGGCCTGAGTTAGTAATAGCTTGTAACAAAGTCGTAGGCCTATTATAGTAAGAATACTAGTCAAAATCCCATGTGGCTGAAATTCTTAAGTCTTATTGCGATTTACGCCTAGGAAAGTTTTCCTCGTAGAAATCTCTCTTGAATTCTCTTTGTTCCTTGAATATTTTTAATTTTAGCAAAAATTAATCACCAAGTTCCTTATAATATTCAGTACTCACACCCACTCTAGTAGTTCGTTCATCTAAAATAATGGCCATTGCAGCATTACTTCTCCCACCAGCAAGTTGAAATTTGAACATTAAAAAAGCCATTATCTTGCATAAGACCTAGATGCTTAAGACCTGGAAAAAATTAAGTGCTTATAGTAGATTACTAAAAGTTACAGAAAAGCAGCAGTACCATTTAATCTTGCTCCATTGCTGTATCTCCATCAGTCTTGTTGACCGAACCAACATCCTCTGATAGCATATTCATCTCATTTTCGCCATCTGTCACCATCTTGTCATCTTTGGTATCTGCGCTTGTATTAATTTCTTCATAGTCAGGAATCTTCAAATCAGCAGGGAGTTGCCCAGACTTCAGTGCCTATACAAATGAAATGTTAGCCACCATGAGTCACTGAGAAGCAAGCAGCTGTAAGGATCTACAAGACTACATGGCCACCGCCAGTACGAAAGTACCAGCTTACAATAATTAATTCAGAAGACGAGGGAAAAAGAAATTTTCAAAGGAGGTTGGAACTCAGAAAAAAAAAACTCCCAATCTATGAAACAAGGAAAATATTAATCATAATAATAATAAAAGACAGAAGCTAATCACCTTCTCAAGCCTAGCAACTTCTTCAAGTGTTTGGGAATTGACAATAGCAGCCTGCATAGAGAAAAACGAGTTAGATAAACATAAATTTTCATATTATGTTGCAAGGGCAAAGCATAGCTATATCGACACAATTATGACACGGAAGCAACACATCAGCACGTAATTTAGAAGAATAGTAGGATACAAAGTACTTGGTTAACAAGATAGCAAAATAACAGTCATATTATGATTTATACTTCCTCCGTTCCAAATTAAACGCAACAATTTGGACGGCACGGACTCCTAGTTGATTTTTCTTAAGGAGTGATTAGAAAAAGGGAGGGGCATGTGATTAGTTTAGTTAAGCACCACCACCAAATGCCACCACCACCTACCGCCACAACCTAATCCACCAAGGCACCACCACCACCGAAACTGCCACCACCACCACCACTGAAACAACCACCACCACCAAGACACCACCACCACCGAAACAACCACCACCACCAAGACACTACCACCACCACGGCACCTGCAACACTGCCAAAACGCCACCACCATCAAAACACTACCAACACCACCGAAATCCACCACCAATTTCACCACTAACACCACCGAAATCCACCACCAATTTCACCACTAACACCACCGAAATCCACCACCAATTTCACCACTAACACCACCAAACCCAAATTTCACCACTAACACCACCGAAATCTATAAAAAAAACCCTAAAAACACCGAGAAGAGAGAGAATCGAGGAGAGAGAACGAAAGAAGATCGAAGGTGCAAATCGCACCGATCGTTGTGGGTGTTGGTGGAAATCGTGACTAGTGGGTTGGATTTGTGGGTGGTGGTTTGATTTCGAGAGTGGTTGTGATGGTGGTGGTGGTGGTGGTGGGAGGTGGAAGATCGAAGGTGAATTTGTGGAGTGGTGAGGAGGTTGATTTCGAGAGTGGTGAGGAGGTGGAAGATCGAAGGTGAATTTGTGGAGTGGTGAGGATGTTGATTTTTGAGAGTGGTGAGGAGGTGGAAGATCGAAGGTGAATTTGTGGAGTGGTGAGGATGTTGATTTTCGAGAGTGGTGAGGAGGTGGAAGATCGAAGGTGAAGATGGTTGTGATGGTGGTGGTGGTGCCCGAAATCTTGGAGGCCGGAGATAGGATGGTGGCGGTATGAAGATGGTGGTGGTGGTGGTGGGGTGGTGGTGGTGACGGTAGAGGAGAAACTTGAGGTGGGTGGGTTTGAGGAGAGAGAATGTAAAGGTGGGTGATGATGGAGCCTCCTTAAGATTTCTGAGAGTGGTTTGATGGAAGATCGGGGAGGTTTAAATGATGATGATGGAGAAAAGTGGTGGTGGGTGAGAGTTGAGGAGATAGAGAGAGGAAGATGATTTGAATTTGTATTTATTTAATTAGTATGATAAGATCTTGTTAAGGGTTTTATTAATTTTCATTAGGTAAATTAAGTATGGTTTAATTTTTTAGTAAGGGTATTTTTGTAAATTCACACCTAAAAAACTTACTAAAAATAGAAAGTTTGGAATTGTTGCATTTAATTTGAAACTTCCCAAAACGGAAACTGTTGCGTTTAATTTGGAACGGAGGAAGTATTAAATAATTGATGATTACTTATTGCTACCCCAGGTTTAATTGATGATAGCATTACGTGATTTTCAAATATATCAAGATTCAAGAAATAGATAGCCATATATCGATTATAAAAGGGTCAAAGGAAAAAGGTAAATGTTAAATTGCACTAAAACTAAAAACCATACTAAATAACAGGATTTGGAAGCTGTGCTGGAATCCCAATCTGTTTCTGGAAAGCTTGTCCGGTTCTCCCTCCATTCCAAAAGATTGCCCCCATTTCCTTTCTAGTATGCCCTTAAAGATTGCTCCATGTCCTGTTTAGGTGACATGGTCCTCACAATCTCTCCCTATTTTTCTCCTACCCATACACAAAAAGACAAAACTACCTACCCACTCAATAAGATGTAAAGACAAGCCAGTTTAGAAGGGTTTCTGTAAACAGCAGTTGTCACAAATCGGTATCAGACCGGCTTTAACAATACTAACACTAACAAGCAGAGTAAAAGGGTTATTCCCATAAATCCCACCTATGTTACATGAACAGGGGTACGAGAATCGAATATGGTAATGGAGTCTCCGCAACATATCTCAACATATGCCATTTCATCGAATTTATTGTACTAGAATATGCTCACCAAACCTTCATTGAAGGGTGACCATTGTGGGCTTCATCAATTAAATGAACTTAAGCCCAGAGACATCTAAAATACTAATTCTCCCCTATAACCTATCCTTGACCTCAGCCTGCGCCTAAGGTGAAGAAATGCATCTTAAACAAGAAATGTACTCATAATATTTGCATTCTAAAATAGTAAAGTTCACACGACACACATTATATGTTTCTTTCTCGAATTAATTTTTTAATGTCTGTGTCCTTTCCTTATATGTGATAAATTCAGCAAGTTTTCTATTTTCTCAATACTCATAATATTTTAACTCACGGCATAAAAGGAGAGTATATTGAAAACTTTTAAATTATGCTTTTCGGGTGCTCATAGAAAACTTTTAAGATAATGTATTTGTCATTTTAATTCTTTTGCATTTTTTGGTACATAGATAGCTAAAGTACTCCAGCTTTGTTGATCTATCTATGACCTCATCCTTCCTTTTGGTTCTCTTGCTTCCAAGTTCCTACAAGGGCAATGTGTTCCACAAGTTTATAGCTGATCCTTCAAACTTCTTACGCTCAGAGTCTCAGACATTTTCCGTCTTTTCTTTAATTTACTTCAAATATAATCTGCACTTTATTTTATGCATTCTTTTATGTAACCTTGTCCATTTGTATCTATCGTTTCACATTCTCCACTATATTACAATTTGAACATCCTAGACTCCCACACACTCATAAGTCATAAAGGGCACATCTTGTATCTGACACATAGACACCAACTTATTGTAAACAAGACCAGTATGCTTGACTTTGTTTCTTTGGAATTGCCCCTTACGTGTACACGTAATTTTTCTTACTATAAGAGCCCCTCTAAGTGCAACCCATACTAACATTTTATATAATACATACTCATTTTTAAAGTACAAAACATACAATTTCTTATGACGATTCATGTTAGCCAACCCCAAATCATTTTGGGATTAAGGCTTTGTTGTTGCTTGTTGCTATACTCTTTCCATCCCAAACATAAATTAACATCCTCCTTTGTTTATGGCTCGTTCTAATTACTTTTAATACAACACGCGTTGCTAAGAT
The DNA here is from genome assembly GCA_947646795.1 of Beta lomatogona. Taxonomy (NCBI): domain Eukaryota; kingdom Viridiplantae; phylum Streptophyta; class Magnoliopsida; order Caryophyllales; family Amaranthaceae; genus Beta; species Beta lomatogona. The sequence continues at coordinate 512,348 of CANSNZ010000231.1, forward strand.
TTTCCTGTACGAGTCCACTCTAACTACAGTGGGACAAAATGAGTATTGTGAAATTTTAAAACCATAAAAGATTATATTGTAAAGATATGTCTTATAATTTATCTACCAATCCTTCTCATTATTGTTTGTTATTAGTTTCTACAAAATTTACCAATGCTACGTTCTAGAACATCAATATATTTAAGTACACATACGTACGATTATAAACGGTTGATATTATGAAGATACACATACAGACAAATCAAAACAAGATCCCCCATGAGGCCATGACTATGTTGTCTTTTACATATTAGTCGGAACTTATCGTCAAATCTGTGACCAAAAAATTCCTTGCAAGAAAAATACAAACAGACAAAGGGAGTATAAATCATTTCTATTATGATAACATAACGGTTCGACTATGACTTTAAAGGTTAAGATAAGGCACATAATGTGTGACAAAGTGTATATGACAAGTAAACTGTGCATACAATTTTTTGTCATTTCCTTGTTTTAGTTTTATTGCTACAGTTGGATGCTAATTGCATACTGGAATCAAACATTAGTTCAATTACTTGTGCAAGATAAGTCAAATTATATATAAATTAGTAATCTTAATATAAGTAATTCCATATGTAACCCTTAATTGTGGAAAGGGATGCTGAGGCACAAAAATCACATCTTCACAAGTCATAACTTATGACTCATAAGCAAAAATAGAACTGGAAGATATAGTATGTATCGATATTACAGATAAGCACGGCGTGACATGGGAATACAGAGTTCAATACATGTGCTAATGTCCATGCACATACATAAATGAAGTGTGTATGTTTGTCTATATACATTACTCTAATGAGAAATTGTCATGGACTCAAGGTAATCACTGAACCCCCCCCTCTCCCCCTTCAAATGCAACATGAAGTAATAAATTTCTGGACAGCGCGAGGTTGGAAAGAAATTGAGGGAAACATTGAGGTCAATTATATAAGCAAATGTCAACTTATGAGTGGTCTTCCCATTTCCAATTTGTGAGTGCACACACTAGTCCCTCATACCAAAAACACATCGTATAAACATCATGTTCAGTGTAAGTGAGTATTCAACATTATTGAGAAGCAAAGAAACCTAATAAAAGAAAGATAAGAAGAATTGAGCCAAAGCAAAACCAACCAATCAGATTAACGAAAATACCTTGATAGCTATGATTTGCTCTGGTGTAGGAGCAACAGCTTTGGGGGCATGCTCTTCTGTTGGAACCTCCTTAACCTGGGTAGATGTGACTGTCTTCACAGCGACCTTTTTTACCTCGTCTTCAGCTTCCTTGGATGAAAAGAGATTTTTTGCCTCTTCTCGTTCCTTTCTCAATGAAAAAAGAATCAAGTCAATACTCAATAAACACCATGATAGCAATGTTGAGAAAAAATTGGAAGGCATAACAAAAATGTGAAGAATTTTTTTTGATGGACACCCACATTAAATACATATCATCAGCAATTTAACCTCAAGCTATCTATAAAAGATGGGTAGAAATATTGGAATGGAACATATCCTAATAGGTGAGACCATAGGCACAAACATATGTTCACATCAGACAGAGATTTAAAAGATTGTACTACAGAGGAGTCCTTATATTGATGCCTATTTGAGCTGAGAAAGATAAGGCATGGAATGCATGCATATGTGTAAATACTTTAGAAGGGCACACAGGCACAAACACAGCGACCCTAGAACTTCACCACTACAGGTGACAGAGGTCCTCCAAGTGCCATAAGAAATGAACCTGAAAGGGTTGATATTTGTTTTATCAGTATTTCTATATCTCAATTAAAGAGTTTCTTATGCAATCCAATTCCCCCCCCAAAAAAAAACACCTAACCACCATGGGAAGCAAAAATTGGCAAAGTGCCGCCAATGCTTTGTTATTACCATTTTAAAAATTTGTAATCCTTGAAGATTTAGAAATAACTTTATAAGAATCTGTGGCACCTCAGCTACCATATTCCACCATAACGTTTTCCCTTTCCATGCTTAGATATTCCCGCACCTATATTTGATGTTTCACCCTTAACCAAATTTTAAACCGAACCACACTCTTTCCTTAACAACTTTCTCGTTCTAAATGCATAACGGATCATATTAGGCTCACAACCAACCAAGCTAGTTTGTCTAGCCAGTGAGCCTAATATGATCCGTGCAAAACAATGATCACAGCAAGGGACAATGATGATAAAAACTTTAAATGAAATGCACAATCATACGATAAGCATAAAAGAGAGAATGAATCTTAAACCAATAGAATGTAGTTCTGTTTTCCCACTAAACATATTTAAGTGTAGAGAGAACAGGTCCATCTGAGTACTACAAAGTTTTGGATAAGTCCACGAGCACAAACATCTTGAATGCTAATCTGCTTCATCTTAATTGTACAGAGTATAAGAAAATAAATCTTTTGCAAAAACTGATATTAGCCTTACCTTTTGCTTGACTTTCTTGAAGTCTAGCACACGCAAGAATTTCAATTTGTGGATCACATACAAGCGGTAATTTGGTTTCTTGGTAATATTATTGTCCAGCAAGCTAAGGAATTTCAACTTTGGAAGGGATGCAAGTGGATCAATCTCAGCCAAATTGACCAGTCGATTATTTGTAAGAACAAGTGTATGAAGTTTTGGTAGAAATTCTGCAAATTTGGACAAATATTTGTCAATGACGCAAGCAGAAAATACTTTCCCTCCCCATTTCAGGTTGTAAGGTGTCCCCCAACCCAACAGCACAAAATTTGAGAAATATAAGGCCCCTGTCCCTTACCAATTATGGTGGTTGGAATACATAAAATTTGAATGTCAAAACTTAGAGATAAAAATGTGGGAGCTCTACCACTCCTCTTTCCCAAAACAAAAAGAATATAAAAGATGAGTGAGAGTGAACGAGTAATCTCACCTCCTATGTTTGGATTTATACGTGTTATCCTATTGCTGTTCAGTAACAAAGTTCCCAACCTGTTCAAATAAGGGAAGTTCTCGAGTTTTACAATCTCATTGTCTGACAAATCAATTGTGTCAAATTGATCCTGCACACCAACGCTCAGATATGAAAGTCAAGCAGAAATAGTAATAGTTAAGGTACTTTAATGCATGAATTGTTTTCCAAACTATGCAACAGGATACAGCATCAAATATGAGGACACATTGGTAAAGTAAAGCCATTCAGCAATATCAGTGTATGGAAAGAAAACTGCATTGATATATCCAGCTATACACTATGTTAGTAAATCACTAATTGACAAGAATTATTACATCTGGTAGTTGTACAGTGGTTTAATGGGTATGTGAATTACCCTGTGCTAGGATTAGGGTTCAAACAATAATTTTCCTAGTTCCAAAACAGTTCTTTCAACAATTTACTTCAAGCATTATGCATAAATGAAGCTTGCAAGAATATGAAGGGAATCGTGAACTGCTGACGCCTGACAGACATAGTGCATGTAAAACAATTAACAGCTTGTCTTCACTATAAGCAGAATCTACGTAGCAAAATCAACGGATGAAGAATAAAAATTAATCTGCATTGTGCCAATGCACAACATTATCCAACTAATCTTTCCGTTTCTTAAAGTTCTACTCGATTACTATGGATACACACTTCAAGGCAAATTGGAGAGAGAGTTTAAAGAGTGGGTCCCCTTGGTTTCTTTAATTTTTTTAATGAAGAGAGAGTGTGTGAGTTTATTATATTTTAAGGGAGATAGACAGCATGGAAGAGAGAGTGTGGGTCAAAGATGATTAAATTATTGTATATCTTTTGCCAAACGAGGAATAAAGCATAATGAGTAGAACTTTATAAAATGGATGGAAAAGGGAAGCGAATAGAACTTTTAGAAACGGATGGAGTATGTATTACTTCTTTTGTTTCTTGATAGATGCATCATATTCACCGAGCACACTTGTGACTTGTCAATGCACAACTTTGACCCTTAATATGTTTAATTATATATTATTAAAATTTATTTAAAAAAAAGTAACGGTTTGAAAATATACATTGAGATTAACCCAATAACAACTCAAATAATGACATTTATCTTTAAATATTAGTAATTAAATAGGCTCAACGTTAGTATCTAAAAAGTGTAAAAATTCAATATGATATATCTATTAAGAAACTGGTGGAGTATGTCAGTGAATCACAAGCCTGACTAAAATTAATGCCTCCGGAAGTCGTAAAGTGGTTTAGCTGTAGATAGACTATCCTGTGCCAGGAATAAGGTTTCAGCAATAAATATCCAAGTTCCAAATTTCTTTCATCAAGTTACTTTGAGCATTATGTACATCATAAAGCTTGCAAGAATAAGAAGGGAATGCTAACAGACATAGTGCAAGCAAAAAAAAAATCATTCCTAGGCATCCACTATACCTCAGTCGCACCCAAGTTCTCTATAACTGCAATCTTGTTCCCTGGGGGAGCAAAAGGCAAAGCAAAAGAAGACTGTGGTCAACAATCAAAATTAAAAAGACACAAATATGTACAAGTGAAGATGGATAATCCCAGAAATTTGAAAAAAAAAAAAAAAAAAAAGAGAAGAGGGGCATTTCAGAGAGCTATTATTTGAGAATCCTTGTAATAATTCAGAAAAATCAGAGTTCAGAAATATGTTCCCATTTTATAACGCAGGTCAAGGTTCACGCATGGAATATTGTTATGTTATAATTCTGGGCAAAGTAAAGGACTATATGCAAAAGAACAGTGAGCACAGTGGCCCTAGCCAAAGGCGTTGTTGTAGGGAAAAAGAGATAGACACCCAAAATCAGATTGTGAGTTCTAACAGTTTTATTTATGTCTTTACTTGTATACAAGTGTCAATCTCTCACTAGAATTTTCTACATATGTTATGGCATATATATAGTCATAATGTGGTACAGTGGTAGTCACTCAGATGACATGGTGATGAGCTGATGACTAAGATATGTCGTGAAAACCACTCTACATTTAGTGAAAACATATTCTGTGTGAACGCAGGTGAGATGTGTGGGAAAATTACCATTTGTCTTGTATCTTTGATTCTCTAATCTACAAAGTAAAGCAGAACTTCACAAGTGAGTATTGGACAAATTCCATCAGACACGACAAGCAATGCAGTTAAGGCTTCATTGCATACTAAAAGTTGTTTACAGGGTTGCTAATATGAGCATATCACCATTTAAACCCCTTTGTTCCAACTTCTCCTAACCATTTTCTTCCTTAGAGATATTGGTGGAAAGTAGACATTCCTTATAACTTTTTGAATACAAAATATTGATATGGAATGTTTTTCATCGTAATCTTCTAGCAGGAAACTGGGAACTACCATTTGGCCAAAAAATATACGAGTCCAATCCAAATTGTGTTCAATGTAGATCTTCTAAAGAAAGTAATCTACATCTGTTTTGTGATGGTCCTAACTCTAGTTTCTTATGAAGAAGACAAGACAGAAGTTGTTGCTAAGCTTGTCGTCGCCTACAAAATCATAAAGTTGAAGCCACTTGTTGCTAATGCTTTCTACTTATCTTTTGGGCATTTTGTCTGTTGTCTGATGGTTTCTCCCATTTGCAAAGCGTTTTTAAACAATATATTTGTTTTTCCAGCGTTAAGAAAGGGTTGATAATCGATAGAACAGTAGGACAGCCAGCCGCCAGCCTTACAATTAGTCGCCATTGATTCACAGTCTTACTTTCAGATATTCAATTAACTATTACAATTTACAAGAGTATATCTGTTGAGCGGGAAATCTAAGCTCACAATTATACATACTACTACAACAACAAGGCACAAGCAATCACATTCACCGCAATTGATAATTATACATATTACTTATAATGTAGGTAAATGGATGAAATATTTCTGGAAAAAAAAAAACCTAAGTAGCGATTAGTGATTATTGAAAGGGGACAAACCTCGAAGATCCAGTTCCCGTTCTTTGACGGCATTAAAGAAATGAGAACTCTTCCAAATCAAGTCTGCTGTTAACCTCACCATTTCTGCTTTCCGTAACTGAATAAATGGCGCCGGAAGTAGGGTTTTCACTTCTCACAATACAAGAGAACTAGAGAAGTAAAAGAGGGTTTATCAGAGTCCCCAACTGTAAGAATTAGGAAACAGTGCGACCAAACTGCTGATTATGACATTCGAAAGACTAATAAAGAGAGATTTTGGTCAATTATGGGAAAGAATACAAATTTTGTAAGACTAATTGAAGTTACAAAGAACTAGTTGTTGCGCTTCAGCCTTCAGGAACTTAATAATATGTTAGAATGGTAGACTTTCTCATCAATAGCGACGGTTTGATTCAGTAGATACAAGGGGAGTTGCACTATATTTCTCGATCTGGTTCATTATATTTCTTTACAGATGGATTGGATTTGAATTGATATTGTCGGATTATATCTTGTTTTTTTTAATAATTATTGGATGTCATTTTGTCTTCAATTAATGAAATTTCTCTTTCAAAAAAATATACTTAATAATATAAAATTAATGTATAGTTTGGCGTTGACATTTGTATCATAAGCCCAAGTCATAGTTTAGTGGCTGAGTGGCTATATTCATCTCCTTCTTTGTTGTACTACTATTTGGCAACAACTCCGATAATTATGTTTATCGTTTATCAACAATATGAATATAGCTAGAGTTTATTTCATCTCTCTCATTCAATTCCTTCGTTTATCATTTTCATCTCTCTCACCTGCTTCACTTAGTAATTCATCCTATCTCTCTTGTCATCATCTACACCTTTTCATCTTCTCTTTCATTCTCTCCCATCCAGCTGGGGTTGCAACACTCTCTCTCTCTCTCGTCATCATGGAGAATTCTGCAATGACTGAAAAGGGGAAATAATTTTTTGGTGCATTTTGCCTTTTTGATGCTCTTGATTTTTTGTTCAACACCACCAAATTTTCCCCCTTTGGCTTAGTGTCTTGAATCCTTGCGATTTCACTCTTCAAAAATGCTACTTCATGTGTCAACAACCTCTTCTCCAACACCAGTTCATTAATGACCACCTTCTGCCACTCCTCGTGATTCTTGTCAACCCTTTCAAAGAATCTACATCTTTCTCTTCCAGTATGAACATATGAGAATTTGCAGGCATAAAAACTCCTCCTAGCATTGTCATGCGTCCATGACCTCAAAAACTTAGTAGGAATTCGACAATTGCATTTGGTTGCCATAACCCTCGTTGAACAATTAACCCAAATTAAAATAAGCAAATAGACCCTAGAATCGCTAAATTGTCCAAAATTGAAATGCCTAGAAACGAATGTAACACTTACCTGATTTCAAGGATCTCAAAAATTGTCAATTGAGAATGGAATTGCAATTTTCCGTTCGAAATTTTGGAGTACCAGCTTCAATTTGGGAGTGTCGGAAAATGATCGTTGTGAGATAGGGAAGATCCTGATTTGGGGATGAAGAGGTTGTTATACAATAGCATAAGTGGGCCCCACAAAAGTCTGGATTTGACGGAAGTTAGGTTTTGGGGGTGCAACCTAAATTTTTATAAAACATTTGGGGGTTCAATTTTAAAAAACAAAAACAAAAGGGGGATTGTTTTAAAAATCAGCAAACATAAGGGTGTTTTATCCAAAAAAATCCATATAATAATAGTTACTTATACTATTTTGGGGTTAGTTATATTTTTTGGGGTTACTAGATGTCTTAACTTAGTTAGTTTGTCTTTATACGTGCGACCATATGTTTATTAACCGTGTGGCCAGCTGCTTAGAAGACTTGCTGATACATTTATGTAACATATTAAGTTTATTGGATATTTTCTTAAAAACAAATTTCTCATCTCCGTAATCTTTTACCCAAGTTATTTTTGTAGTTGATCAAAAAGTTGTTCGGTTAAAATCACCCTCTTTCCCTTTAGAGTTTTAGTAATGGGTTTTAAGGGTGTGTTCTATCCACTAAAATTATCCATAACTTATTAAAGTTTATTTTGTAGGTATTAAAAACTTATTTGAACGTATTCAATTTATCTGAATGTATACACCCACATCGTTTTGGAGTTGGATTGCCACGCGCTTGTGAATCGAATCTCAAAGGCGGCAGTTTCTTTCTCAGATCTTGATAGTGTTTAAGCTAATATCTTATTGCTTCGTAATGATTTTATTTCGATCTATTGGCTTCATATCATAAGTGATGCGAATTTTGTTGCACATCACCTCACTAAGCGAGTGCCATTTAGTGTTAAAGAAAGACAAAGAATTTTCGTGCTGCTAGTATAGAAGGGCTCGAACCATAACCTCTCATTTGAAATACAACGATACTAACCAACTAATCTACAATCTCATATTGGTCTTTGTCAAGGAAAAAAAATATTAAAGATAAGATAACATACATCCTATAATTATTGAGTAGTAATTGGTAAACAAATTGAAAATCCACAATTACATCCCATTATCCCAAAATGACAATAAACCAAATAATTCGAATAAAATGAATTTATGATGATTTTCAAATGACTATCAATCGTATTTTAACTTTCATTATCCTGTTTAATTAAAACTAGATCTTGTGAAATCATATTGAATATTTGACGATACATTTCGTACCTTGCTAAAAAACGATCCTTATTTACCAACCACACATTGTCTAGCCAAATCCAATTCTCTCTCAATACGTTCCTCAAAAAAAGAGAAAGACAATCAAACAATTCCCAATCATGGTAACTTAAGATGTAAAAGTACTTCATAGTAATTCAGTAATATCAATTAGATTTTAAATACTTTTTGTAGTAAATAATATCTACTAAGTTGTACCAAACACAAGTGACAAGCGACTATACAGGCCCTAAAAATTTAGAGCCCCAAAATTTACTTTCTTTATTAATAGTCATTGGCTTATTGTACTACGTGTTTTTATTGTTGGTATTTATTATATTTAAATATTTTTTGTTGTGTAGAAATATGGTGTTAATGATTCTTTTTCTCCATTTTTTAATATTCATTAATTTTTTTATATTTTTATTTTTAAGCCTACTTTTATTAAGTTACATAAAGCCCCCCTAATAATTGGGCTGCTAATACTACAATTCTACGATATGAATAAACATGGGTCTAGGTAGTATAGACATGGGTTTGCCAACAAAAAAAGAACACAATATAACATTCATTACTCATTAGTAAAGGGAATTCATAATTAGTACATGTTCTCAAAAAATAAGACAAATGCAAGTAAACAGTGACTTTCACTTCTCGACCCCTCCCCTAATTGATAACTCCCAAATCCCAATATTGCAAAATCTTCATCCCTTGAAGAGTGAAATCCTCTAGAATGCGTTTATAATTCATGCACAATCCTCTATTTTGTTAAAACTATAAAAAACCTTAAACAGACAAAAATATACTAATATCAGTCTAATGATGATTTGGAGGAAGGTAATACACTGAAACACATCACGTGACGCATTCTCTCTCTCCCGCCACCTGCAAAATTTTTTTTGCAAGCTTTACTTTCTCCATTTTTCTTAAATTCGAAGCTCAAAATTTCACTAGACAATCCAAAGTAACCTACTCAATTTCCTCTGCAAAATCTTTCATTTTCTTTTTTTATAGTTTTATTTATTTATTATTATTAATTTTCTGGCTTCAATTAATTTATGTAAAGATTGTTTCTGAAAGTCGATTTTTTACCGGAAAACGTGGTAGTGTTTCTCTGAACTCCGACGACCCCATTGTTTCCAACTGGAATACTGCCCATGCTTAGACATTCACCACCACCCCAATTTTTCCTTTCTACAATTGATATTCATGTTTTTTTCTTCTTTGCCCCAAAAAATATCTTCGTCTCTCATCTGCAGTGGAGAAATTTTAGATATTCAAGTTTGCACTCCTCTGTATAAATGTTAGAGGAGAAAAGATAAGAAAATAGGAGAGAAGAAAAAGTAATTACCATTGGGTTAATGTCCTATTATAGAGTACATAGAGGACAGAGAGAGGACATAAAATGTCCCTTTCAATGTAGTACAGAGGAGAGATGAGAGAGAAATTCAACTACTTTTTGGCTTTTTCTTTTTCAGACTCAGCATTCCTGTCTTTCTCTTTTACTCCACGCGATATTACCGTTTTGCCCTGGATAGTGGATTGGCAATCCACTATCGGATAGTGATTTATCATTTCTCGTCAGATGGGGTTAATGGACAAAGTACCAAACTTGAGTACTGGCTGTTAATCATCACTATCCACTATCCAGTGGAGATTTGCCGGTAATAATTGTCTTTCAGTAAGTAAGTTGTTTTTTTATTCTATTATCAATTGGCTGGCATTATTTCTTCCTCTTTTTGAGTTGGTTTAAAATAGGAACTACTATTTTGGCCCGGGTAATCCCTAGGGTCAGTTACAACTATCAAATATATTATTATTCATACATAATTAATTTATTAGCTTTTCGTAATTTTTTAATCTAGTGCAAAATTGGATAATTGATGTTATGACATGATAAGTTTTTTTAAAAAAAAAAAAAAAATCGAAGGAATTGGGGATAAAATTAACAATTTCAATGGAATTTGGGTAAGAGAATGTTATTATACGTTAATAAAAAATTTAGAGGTCAAAAAGCTTGTCTGTCTTTGTAGTTACATATAATTATAAGACTTTATTATGTTTTATTTTGATACATTAAACATCGAAATTGTTGTGGATTAGTGGTTAAAATCTCACGTTTTAGTTCAAAGGTCATGGGTTCAATTCCTAATAGATACACATTGTTAATATTGTAGTTGATTGTCATTAATATTTTTAATGAGATCATAAACATGTGGCACATGCGTTGGAAAATGCCATGTGACATCGTTCCTTCAATATATTTCTATAGATTTTCTTCCCCAGTTCACTTGCGTATGTTTTATTGGAAACGTATAGTTTTCACTCGTCATTCATTCATTTAAAAAAACGCATTCATTTACCTTGTGTCTTCTGTCTCATTCATTCACCCTCTCTCTTTTTCTCTTTATAAAACTAGTATTTGGGTCCGAGCGTTGCCCCAGGTGATATTTTTTTCCAAACTTGATATGCATTTTTTTCAATTCGCATTAAAATATATTAAAGAAAACTCAACATTTAAAAGGTACAAATATAATACTATGGACATTTAAAGCATGATTAAAAGTTGGTTGAGATGGTAATTGTGCTATGTATAATAGCAAGAGGTCACGTGTTCAAATTTTGTTGCAAGCCAATTTTACTTTTGTGGCGTGTAGACGTTGTCACGCACGCCTTTTAATATATTAGTATAGATTTTGATTTATACTCCATTTGTTAAATTCGTAACAAAAAATGAATCTGGGGTATTCACATTTAATAATCGCGGAGAGAAGTTTGAAGTTTGCAGTTGCAAGGGTTTTAATTTGAATTAACGTTTGACGAGCGCTGATGGTTGTTATGCATCGAATTCTTTCTGAAAGTGAAAGGGAGAGGAAAAGTGAAAGTGGAAGTGCGTGGATAAAATGTAATGGGTAGTAGTAGTAGTAGTAGACGAGTAGTAGTGAATGTGATAATAGAGAAGCTAAATTGAATTGATATCCGGCATTGTTATGGCATTGGCTCCACTTCCAGTTCTTGTTGAGGTGGAAAGAGCAAGAGATTCCTCCGCCTCCGCCCCCTTTTCCGGCCTATGCATTTGCGTCTCTGGACTTTCAAAAGGTACCTTTACCTTCTCTTTCTAATTTATTGAAATAATTTCTGCTAGGGTTTGATGCCTGCAGCCTGCCTATCATAAAAATAAATAAAATCATGAATACTAAATTATCAATTATGTGTTTGATTGCCAGAAGCAAGGACGCAAGTTATGGAAGCGACTCAGAAATTAGGTGGTACATATAGCCCTAATCTGCATCCTAAATGCACCCACTTGCTGGTCCAGATATCCTTTTTATCTCATTTTCCACTTCAACCAAAAATATACTACTACTTCCATGTGACATTTATGTATATTTGTGCTCCCTTGACACTTTCTTCACAGTCTTCAGGGACACAAACTAGACCATGCCTTCAACTATGGATTCAGAAATGGCCTTTTTGTAGTTACTCTTGGATGGTTTATTGATAGTGTCAACAAATATGGTAACATCTTTTCGCTTCTCACCTACATTTCTTGTTTTTTCACGTCCTCCTGCTTTCTAACAATCCACTTCATAGAGCTGTGTCAGTGTGTTACCTATAATATATTAATATGGTTTACGTTGTCTTCCGTCATGACTCAACTGTAGGAACCTTGCTGTGCACCACAGCACTTATTATATCCACTTTTGTATCTATATTTACTGATTTAACCAATTTAAAGTGTAGATGCATGACTGAGGCACAATTGTTTTCACTTGTTTCAGTGAAGTTAAGTGAATTACCATATACAGTTTGGAGTGTTGCACCAGTCAGCATCCAAATGGAAGATAGGCTCCTCAATCCAACTGCAGCTGATGAAAGTTGTATCCAGATAGGTTTGAAGCATAAAGGAAATCAATCCGAAGAGTGTGGAGGACAAAAGCAATGTTATTCAAGAGGGAAGTTTGAAGTAAATAAAGAATCTCAATTATTTGGCCAATCTATATACATTGACTTTGATGTTTCCGCCGAATTGCACAGTAAGGTATCTTCAACCTTTTCATTGGTAATGTGCAAATATAGTTAATATGTAAGGAACACAACTATTTATTTGATCAACAGTTGAGTGCCAATAGGGTCATTAACCAGTGATTTAGGGGTTCTAGTTCGGTCTTTGGTATTGGATTTGGCTCAAATCCAACCCGATCCGAAATGAACTCAGTTTCTTAAATTTTGAATAGAAATCTTATCCGAATTTCCACCAAAACCAATCTGGATTTGGGCTTGAAAGTTTATATCCAATCCAAAAGTCCACATTATTGAACTTCTTTTTTCCGGGCAGCATAATGGCTAAAATACCTGTTTTTTCTATTTAAGAATAATTTTAAAAGCTCAAATAAGGACAATTTTAAAACATAGCTATATCACAAGTTTAAAGAATCTTAAACAGTTTACATAAACTCAATTAGACTTATACAAGAACACGACAAGAACAAACAAAACCAGTCATATAAAGCATGTTGAGTAGATATGTAGTAATTGTAAAGAGGAATAAGAGAAGCTCTAAAGGTTTAACCTTCTTAATGTGATCCTCCTCTAATTGGGAAAATCAGTCCTAGGATCTAAAGACGTCTAATGGAATCTAGCCAGACACACACAAATAGCTTGCAACTACATCCAACCTATAAACATCCTCTCATCATTATACAAAGCTCAAAATGGAAATGCAGCTATCAGCAAACGAACCTCGTTAATACTAAAATAAAAGGTTTTTTGCTTGATTCAGGACCGAACTCGAAAGAAAGAGAATATGCTCTTTGAAAACCATTTTCCACAAGCAGCCCTGGACCCAAAATGAATGCACGTGGTTGAAGCCAATCTTGGCATCCCTTTGGAGTTGGCTGATCTTTGTCACGTTTGCCTTTTACTTATCTTGAACACTAAACCCTCAATATTTTTCTTATATCGATTACCGAAGTGACACCATTGGGGGTACCAAGGAAATCGAGTCGTTTATATTTTTGTTTGTACCTTACTTCCCTGTCCTAAAGCCCTATATAGACACCTCTCATCCGTCCAGCAGGGGATCAGGGGATTTTGCCTTCTCTTGCTGCTGATGATGAATGTTTGCTGTTATGTTCTAGGTGGTTGATGTGGCTGCTCGAGAAGGTGCCGTACTTGTCGATCAATGGTTTGTTGGTTGCGGTGCAAGCTATGTTGTTTGTGAGGGGTCATCCACTCAAAGATATCTTGGACATAGTGACAACATTGTTAGTGTATGTGTTGATGTTGTAAATTTATTTATATTTGCCTTCCATAGGTTATGCCTTTTGCATTTCTTGAAATCCAGTATATTATTGCTGAAACGATGTATGTTTCACATGTTACAGCCCATATGGGTTCTGAAGACATCTAAAGAGCGATCGATGCAGCGATTTGTTCGATTTTCTGCTGATCTGGCTAGACAGGTGGGAGTGATGCTTGAAAACCTTCAACATGTAACTTCAGGACAGGTATGTTATAAGCTGATAGAAATTGTCAGAAAATGATCTGAAGTCTGAACTATTGATTTTTAAAAACCACGTGAGGTGAGGATTATATCATCAGTAGCATTTGATAGATGCTGCGTTCTAACTAGGGGTGCTTATCGCACGAGCCGAGCCCGAATAGCAGTGAGCTCGGCTCGAGCTCGAGCTCGTTTAGCTTTTCATGGGCTCGGCTCGGCTCGTGAGTTCGACGAGCTTGAGGGAGCTGAGCTCGACTCGAGCTCGTGAATGGTTTTTGCGGCTCGAGCTTGCTTGTGAGCTCGGCTAGGCTCGAGCTTGTTTTCAGGCTCGGCTCGAGCTCGAGTTCGATTATGGGCTCGAGCTCGTTTGGGAAATTTATTTGCGAAAAATCAGTATAAAGTGAGTTCAATGATTCTATCTTCGCAGATGATTCCAATAAAACAATACAAAAGTTTTGCAACAATACAAATGTTCAATAACGATAATATACCAACCAACACAAATACAACATATTACTTAAAATAAAGGGTCGATTCTTTTCTCAAGGCAAAATGTCATTCTTGTCATACGCTCCAAAGTCTCCAATACCCGCTCCATGCTACTTCCATTACACCATACAATCATAGGTTAAATATAAAGATTAGTCATGTTGTAAAAAAAAGTGATTGAATATTTTTTTTTAAAACATATATGATTACCTATTCGATAGGAATAATGATTTCCTTAGGTTGTTCCGCCTTGTCCCGAAAAATATATAATTAAGTTAGCTAAAATATACTATGAATGAAAAGTAATACGCCATAGCAAAAAAAAAAAAAAAAAAATCAGGAAACTAACACACAATAGCAAATTTATCTAACAATAGCAAATTAGAGTAGCATCATCTAGTCATCTACAATATGCTTGACTTTACTACAACGAAAGATAACTATTACAAATACAAAAGGATCAATACAACAGCCATTCAGTTCTTTTGCAGAAATTTTTTATTAATTTGCTTCCCAAAAAACTGGGGAATTACATAAATCCTTCCAAGTACTCTGTACCCAAGAAAAATGGTAATGTAAGCTGTAGAATCCACTTAGCGGAAACAGTAACAAATATGAAAACAAAATTTAAAAACGAAGAAAGGGAGGATATGAAAAGAGAGAAGGAAAAAGGAAAAACAAATCTATTTTTTTTTTTTTAAAGAGTAAAGGGCTAAAATTACACCTTGAAAAAGAGCCAAGCATGTCATACAACACTCTCCTGCCATTACCACTGAGACCTGAACATGCTTCTCTCATGGACACTTGATATTAAGGGAGCAAGAAGTCAGAAAGATGGGAAGAACAAAGCGAAGAAGGATGCAATAAAAGGAATTCAGCAAGAGAAATCCCCGTCTCCTATATATAATGAAGTATTGATCTTAACCAAATTATAGAAAGCTAGGAAATAAAGGCTCAGCAAGATCATTAACAAGCAGCAAAGTTGGCAGAACAAGCACCACTCACCATTAATTGAAACATAAACAACACCCCCATAAACCAAAATTCAAGCTTGAAGCTTTACCAATTCAGATTAAAAACAAACACTTGTATAGCAGAACAAAAAAGACAAAAATGCCCAGATGAAAGAAAGATTACCATAACTACCCCACAAAGTCATACGACATTATCAATCAAACACTTAAAAATAAATAAACCACTAACATTCAACAAAAAAAAAAATTCAAACTTGGAGAGCCCGAATTCACAGTGATGGATCCCAATCAGATTGTCTAAAGATAACCTTAAAATTTCTAAACTAAAATTTCAAAAAAGAAAAGATTTATTAGTAATTACCTGCCCCGCTCATAGTAGTGTTGGACTAGTGGTTGTCGGCCGTCGGCCGTCGTAGCCGTGGCTGCTGCAACAGGTTGTCTTGCTTCGAGGGATTAACAATGGCGCCGCACGAGGGTTTTGAGTTATGAGAGAGTTTTGAGGGTTTTAAGTTTTGAGGGTTTTAAGTTTTGAGTTTACACTTCCTTTTTAGTTTTTACTCTTCTCTATTCTATTTTTTCTTGTTTTTAATTGCATTTACCTTTTCTTTTTCTCTTTCTTCTAATGTATACCTTAGTTAATATTTTAAAAGAAATACTTAATATAATTTTTAATATATATAAAATAATTTTTTAGTATAAAATAATAATCGAGCTGTTCACGAGCTTTTCGAGCCGAGCTTTGCCTAGCTCGGCTCGTTTAAGGCTCGAGCCAAGTCAGAATGAGCCGAGCTTTGACTGAACTGTTCGCGAACAAGTCAGACTCATTTTTTTTTTTTTTTTTTTTATTAGGAAATTAAGTCAGCTCAAGGGCTAACCCCTACAAGGCTACTAGTCTGTAGGAAATACCAACACATTGGTTGGTAAGGCATGCATAGCATGCTAAGGAAACACCCCAGCATTATGCTGGGGGTAAGGATCGAACCCCTGACCTCAGGGGCCAAGGGGGAGTGCTCTATCCACTTGAGCTAACTCCTATCCTTTAACAAGTCAGACTCATTATCACCCCTAGTTCTAACAATAAGCCTTAAGGGAATAATCTTTGCTTTATTTCGTTGTTAATGGGGTGGTTGGAGTCAGGATTCAGGCTGTAAGTGTAGTTGGAGTGGTGGACTATGTAATTGGACTAGTTCCTTTCACCTTATGTGTGATATGTGCTATTTTGACTATCTTGACATGGGTATGGATTATTTACACTTCATTTTGGACCTAATATTGCGAAAATTTCATAAAATGATGTTTTCTAATGTCTAGATATGTACCATGTATGACACTAGTAGTCAAGATTGGTACATATCTAGACATTATACATATCCACAGGGATGCAACTCGAACTAAAAATGATGCTTGGACTTGGATACATGGGATGTGTAGGGTATGGATTAAAAGTTTTACGTTTTAACTTCAGTTAATAAGTATCCAAAATTAGGATGTGGACAAGTGATAATAGGGTTTTTCGCGTCATTAAACAAAAATCCCTAAATCAAACTACCTAATTAACCACTAACCTAAAGAAAATGGCAAGTAAGGGTCATTCTTCCATAAGGACTAAGGGTAATCACCGAAAATGTTAATTATAATAAGTTAGGATGAAGATATAATTATATGAGATTTATCAATTAGCAACTAAAAACTATTAAATAAAAGGAACTAGGGTAGGGGATTTCACCAATTATCTCAATCATGAAAACAATTAGGAAAATAAGGGGGTAGTCTAAAGAGAATGAATTAAATGGGTCATCTAACAAATTCCTAATTACTCTTTCAAGCTAAAGAGGGTTACTCAAATTGGAGATTATGTCTTATTTTGATGCAACAAACCCCAACTTAAGAACACGAATAACAAGATGACTAAAATAAATCTATTAACTAAAACCCCAATTTTCATGCAAGTTTAGTTAAGTGAACAAATAGGGAGTCAACTCTTCAATTTCATCTTTCAATCCTTCATTAAAGTGACAATTAACTAAGTTTTTATGAAGGCCAATCACAAAAACCAACAATAAAATCCCTATTGCTCATCTGATTTCATTTTTCAAACTAACCCCAAATATAACCCAAAGGCTCATGATATCATTAATGGTTTCAACCCCTTTCCAAAATAACTACTCACAAATCATAATAAATTATATTATAAAAGACATTAACAACTATTAACATGAACTTAAACACTAATCTAGGATGAAGAAGTAAATAGAGTAAAATGACATGAAAATAAGAAAATAAAGCAACAAAATATGAGGAGATTTAGAAATTCTCATCAAAATTGCAAGGAATCTTCAAATCTTCAAGTTTCCTTCTTAGGGTCTTCAAATTCTAAGCTTTCAACAAGTTTCTCTCATTTCTCTCTCTAGAAGATGAGAGTTTCTCTCTGTAGAAGATGAGAGTTTCTCTCTCTAAAAACCCTAACTAAAACCTCTAACTAAGCTTATGGAGGCTAGCCCTCCTTCCTCCCCTTTCAAAAGTTAGGGTCCGTGCCTTTTAAAGGATTAAACATTACTTCATTAAACGGGTCGAAAAACAGGGATTTCCGCAGAAGCAAAGCGGAGCGGGCGCTCCATATAGTTTGGAGCGGGCTCTCCATATAATTTTTCGCAGGCAGAAAGTTTCTGGAGCGGGCTCTCCAAATAATACAGAGTAGGCGCTTCGTTTTGGCATACGCGCCTGACTTCAAAGAGGCATATCTCTTTCATTTTTCATCGGGATCGGTATTGTGACCTCTCGTTGGAAAGCTATCGAGCCAAACTTTCATCTCCAAATTGAATCACTGAAGTATATTATGTGTCCTGAAAGTTATGACCGTTTTAATATGACCCTTGTGTACAAATCCTTCCAAAAGTTCTTATTTTGCCAAAATTGCTCCACCTATGCTTGGTGTGTGGTATAGAGACCTCTAAGGTTGATCCTACAACATAAAACACAAATAAGCATTACTAAACCCTATAGATAGCCAAAATAATAATATTTACAAATAAGGTACAAATTGCTCAATTACTCTAAATTAAGCAAAGTAAGCTAGAAAATGATAAATGAAGAGGAAAAATGACTCTAAACATGAGAAAAATAAGGTATTTGACTGATATAAATATCACTCATCAACAAGGGGACTTGGATTATTTATATATATATCACTATGTCCCTTATTATTTGCTACTTTAACTACATGGGGTGTAAAAGTGTATCAAATTTGACCATGAATTCTCAGCAATATTATATATTTCCTCCGTAACGAAATAGATGTTACACTTTTAAAAAAACGGAAATCTAGGCAAAATTTCTTAGTGAGATATTAATGGGGTAAGAGGGTAGTTAATTAAATTAAGTATAAGAGACAAAGTCAGCCAGCACCACCACTAAAACAACCACCACCGCCGCCAACACCACTACTAAAACACCAATAACATCAACAACACCACCGTACCCAAACCAACAGCACCACCATACCCAAACCAACACCACCGTACCCACCAAGGCAGCAACAATCACCTTCACAACCAACAACCACCTTCACCATCGCAACAACCACCCTCACCACGACAATAAACCGCCACAATCAAGCACAAAAATCGACCAAATCACCACAAAAACCTATTCGAATTCCAAGCAATAACCCATGAATCCTTTCAAATTCGAACCAAAACCCCAAAGATCTGTTCGAATTCATACCGAGAAAAAATCAAGTCCAAAACCCAGGAAATTGAACTCCAATCCTAGAAAATCGAACCTCATACCTAAGAAGAGAGTCGATCGAAGGCGATGACGATGCTTGGTGAAGGAGGAGGCAAAGATCGGTTGCCGGAGTATCGGTTGGTTGGCTATTGTTGGGGTGGGGAGAAAGAAAGGTGGCGTGAGTGAGGAGAAAGAAAGATTGTGGATGTTGGGTGAGGAGAGAGAAAGGTGGGTGGTTGTTGGTAAGGTGAGGAGAGAGAGATTGTGGATGTTGGGTGGGGTGAGGAGAGAGAAAGGTGGGTGGTTGTTGGTGAGGTGAGGAGAGAGAAAGATTGTGGATGTTGGGTGGGGTGAGGAGAGAGAAAGAGGTGGTGGGCGTTGGTGGAGTTTAAGAAGATGGGTCATTGTTAGTGATTTGATTAAGTTATATTAAGTGTTATAATAGTTTGATTAGTTATGTTAAGTACACTTAACTTTATTTAGTAAGGGTATTCTTGTAAATTCACACCTTAAAACTTACTAAATATAGAAAGAAAATGTGTAACATCTATTTTGTTACTGCCAAAAATGGAAAGTGTAACATCTATTTCGTTACGTATGTTAGAGTGGCAAAAACTGGCAATGGCTCTATAACTCACCCTCAACCCGATATGAAATTAGCGGGTTTGGGTCAAGGCTTTTAACATGTTTAAATAATCGAGCTAACACAACTCGACCGGTTGAGGTAATGAGGTTTATCACCCGAAACTGACCCCCTAGACCGTTTATTAAATGAGATATTCTGTTTTTTTTCTATATAGTTAAAACCCAAACCCATTTCTCGGTCATAACCTATTTCACTCACCTAACAATCGTTGCCCCCACATGAAAACTTAAGAGTGATTTTCAAATCCTAATCTTTATAGTAAGTCCTCATTTGTTTATTCAATTCTCTGTCTTTCAAGGACTCTCTCTCATATTCCTTCTCCCAAGCCCCCGGCAACGTTTCACTGTCTCACGCAAGAAACTAAATGCTGTCTCTTACAAGTCTAAAAAAGGTTAATTTCTATAAAAGCTAGATGTTCATCTAATTTGTTCCCTTTTTTTTTCCCTATATGTGGTGTTATGCGAGAGTTTAGAAGTATGGATCTCCGGGTGGTTTTTGGTTTCCAAATAATTGGATAGTTGCTTAAAGAATTGAAGGGTGACAAAGGGAACAATTTGAAGTTGTGTAACTTTTTTTTGGCATCTGTTTGTTCTTGGGAAATTTCATTTGAGTTAAATTATCATCAAATAAAAAATTTAAGGATGTCATTTTTGAGGGTTTTGTTTTACAAATTTTGAGATGGTAATGGAGATTAATAGGACCAATTTGTGAAAGTGGTTGAACAAGTTGACTTAGAATTTTGAACAAAACATTTTTATTCGAACAAAACCTTTTTATTTGAACAAAACATATTTAGATAAATGACAGTCCTACATTACCTGCCAAAAAAATATTACTTCAAAGTTTAACAGGGCATTTTATCAAAATAAAATAATATAATTAAATGAGTAATTGGGTTTGGTCGGGTTACCTAGTATTTTAATGGGTCGTGTTCATGTCAGGGTCAAGATTACTTAATCAGTTAATTGTGCTCAGCAGTACAACTCCGATCTGACACAAACTCAACCCGGTCCAATTGTCAGCTGTAATATATAATTATATATTATTGAGTTCATGTGAGAAGAGATATTAGGATGAGAAGTGAGAAGAAACCTGGGCATTAGATCAGCAAAATCTAGCGCTTGAAAAAGGATCCCGCGTCATAGTGGCAAAGTGGTAAATATAGCCAATTCTTTTTTCATTTTCAATTAAACTTTTGTTGTGCCCTTTCTCATTCATGTAATATGCTTATCTTATCTCTTTTGTCCCTATCTCTCTCCTCAACACCTTTATGAGCTTCAACAACAATGGTGGACAATGCTTAAACCATGCATTGTCGCTGGTGAAGAGTAAGAAAACGGAGGAAGAGGCGGTGAGAGCATGGTTTATTGCGGTGGTGGTGCGCGAGTAGAGAGAAAGATAGAGCAGGGGCAACAACAACAATGGCGGATTCGCAGTTCTTGTTTGCTAATCTCTTCAAATTCGAGTTTTTTTGCATATAATTTCCGGGTTTTGCTTCAACTTTTCACTCCAATTTGTTGCAATTTTAGTTTTCATCTTTGAAAAATTTGTTATTTATTGATGAATTCATGAGATGAAATTAGGGTTTTTGAATTGTATTGTTATATTTTTTTTCAATTCTCTTTGTCTTAATTGCAATGGGCCCTACCAAAGGCAATGAGAAATGACTTAGAAGGATGGAGAAAGAAGAGCATATCTGGGACGTTGGTTTTTGCAAATCGGATGGTTACATTTTCTTCTCACTTCTCACCCTATTACTCATTCTCACTATCATGTGAGATCTTGTGAGATTTGTCTTGTTTTGTAGTTTCTAAAGTTCAACTTTTATAATCTCTAATCACATTTAGCTAAAGATATCAATTGTCACGATTAGGGGTGTTAACGAGCCGAACTGAGACCAAACCTAACTAAGCTCGGCTCGGCTCAAAAACCTATATAATTGGGCTCGGCTCGAGCTCGAAGCTCGTCGAGTTCGAAATATCAGGCTCGGCTCGAGCTCGAGTCCCAAAAGTACTACTCGGCTCGAGTTCGACAGGCTCGAAAAGCTCGAACTTTAACTTCAACCTTCGCAAGTCCAAGGTCAGATTAAGGCCCAAACATTAAATAGTTCTAAGAGCCCAATGTCCAACACTTGATACTTTAAAAGACCAAGCAAGCCAAACTGTAAATATTTAGGAAGTCAACAATTTCTTTTATAGAGCTTCTAACTCACATCCCCATGCTACACCACCGATGTGGGACTCCCTAGTTGTAAAACACTTCCTCCTTAGTCCTTTGTTTCTTCCCCCACTGTCTGTCCATCTCCATTTGGCTTCACATTACCAAGGTCTTTTTCTCTCTCCTCTTTGCCCCCTCTCCCTTTGAAATCTTCCCTTTTCTTTTTTCTTTTCTGCAGATTTAATGGCAAATTTGACATGAACGAATTGGAGTTGTTTTTGATAAATGCAGAAATGTAAATTTTTTGGGAAAAGAAAAATAAAACAACAAAAATGGTGCAGCAAACTAAGGGTAGAAACTAGAAAGTAGAAACGAATGGTTATTGAACATGAAGGTTAAGAAAAAAAAGTTTCAAGGTAGTAGGTAGTTTGCTTTGTTGCTTTTTGAAGAATTTTCTGACCTTTAGCGGAAGTTTAATGTGGTTTAAACCACTGAGATATTGCACTCTACATATGAAATTTGATTATGTTTTTTTTTGTTTTTTTAGAGTAATTTAATTATGTTTTGTTAGTAATAACACCTATCTTTCAAACTTAAAACATCTCAATTTTTGAAAACATTATGATTATTAACATGGTTGCTTTTAACCACAATTTTTAATTACTTTTCTATTTTCTATTAAATATTAATGAAATATTTCTAGTAATTAAAAAACTATCGAGCCTGTTCGCGAGCTTTCGAGCCGAACTTAAGCTAGCTCAGGCTCGGCTCGTCAGGGTCTCGAGCCGATCTCGAACTCGAATCGAGCCCTATCGAGCCGAGCTTTGACCGAACTTTGACCGAGCCGAACTCGAATAGTTTGCGAGCCACACTGGCTCATTAACACCCCTAGTCACGATTGTGTTTAGAGTAAGATCTTTTCAACTTATTATCTGAACTTATCTCATTTTCAGAACTTTTTATAAGTACTATGCACTTTTCCTACTTTGCCGAAGCTCTTGGAATATTTCTTTTAATTTTTTGGAACTTAATTTTTTTTAACTGTTCAACTCAGACCTTTTCTTGATGTTTTAGAACTTTTCCTTATATTTCTGAACTTTTATGGAACTTTTTGAATTTTCTTAATTAAGATGAAAATAAATATAAGTAACTTCAACATAACAAATCTTTAGAGTTGTACAAAAGTACATGTACAAACAAAAAAGGACAGGAGGAGTATGATGTTTTAATAGTTTTGTCAGTCTCCTTTAATGTTTATGTTCTTGATTTGAAGCTAGAAGAATCTTGTGTAAACGTGAAGCTTTCAATGATAGCCATTTCATTATTCTCTAGCTAGGCAAAGACTTATCTTTCCTCTCTTAGAATGGTGAAGTATGGAGGTTTCATGACAAGAAAACAATTTAATTCCTGCTTCTGAGCTAGCCCATCTTCTTTTATGGTTAAATTTGGACCATAAAAGGATGTGTTTACAAAAATTCATCCTCACTCTTAAAAGATTGGAATAATTGACGTTTTAGGTGTCCCAACTATGGCAGTGTGACCACATATTTTTAGAAGGTCTTAACTATTAATTATCCAGTGTAGGTCCCAACATTGGGGGAGTGTGACTTTGCTTAGGCCCAAATGACCTTTAACCGGTTGAGCAAGTTAAACATTGTAATGAACTCATTTGCCTAGCCATCTTCTTCCCCAAAATTATTTAGCTTATTACAGATTTGCAGTTGCCATTGTTAATCTTCCAAAAGTAACAGAAAGCTCATGAAAAAAGAAGCTAAGGCCTTGTTCTTTTGGACTTATTTTCATTTCAGTTCAGTTTTTCGCAGTTTAGTTCTCTCATGTTCAACTTTCTCGCAGTTCAGTTTCTCCCAGTCCAAAAGAATGGGGCCTAACTGTGTTGCAAGATTTGTTCAAACTTCAAAGTTTTGGTCGGCCAAAAATTTAATAATCACAACCCAAAAACTTTATCTCTCATCTCTGTTATTAGAAAGTAAACACTAGTCAAATAGGCTATCTTTAGATTTTCTACTGCAAAGTTCATCAATATTCCATCTCTTTCCTCTTGAGATCTCCCTTGAATTTTCTTGCATTTCAATCTCCACAACCATAACTTTGCTACACTGGTACAATCAATAATCGTTTCCCTCGTTGCAAAAGTCAACTACTCACTCTAATTCTTTCTCTCTCCCTAGCTGAATCGCGGACTTCAAGAAGGTTCAAAAAAATTGAGCAACGCATAGTCGCATATAATGAATTTGAGAACTATATGACATAATTCTTCCACCCCATCTTCTTGGCAAATTTCGAATGTTTTCAACCGATATTTCCCCCAATTTTCCAATTTCCAAGGTGTTTTAGTTTAACTTTTACATGTTAATATTCATATCAAATTTTTCTTAGATTATTCTTCCTCCTCTCTCTCTCTCCTTACATCCTTTGCTTCTTCATTGTTTTACACCCAAATAATTAAGTCTCACCTTCATTTTCTCCCTTTTTTATGATAATTTTTGGAAGAAATAAGCTTGTCATGGCAAGACAAGTAAATACAAAAGCTACAGAGAGGCATTGTCAGCATACAAGGCAATCAACTGGCTATTTAAGAATCAAATGAACAACAAAAAGACGCAGGAATCCATTTTCAGGGTGCTTCGGGTTCCAAATTGCCTCCAATGGTGTTGTCTCACCTTCTTTTTCTCCCTTTCGATTTTCTTTATTCTTTTTTCTTCTTATTTTATTTTCGGAAACACCCTGAATTCTGGAATTCTTTCTTGAATATTTATGGTCTGATTAATTTCTTTTTTTGTTTGTGGGAATCTAGAGGGCAATACTGAAGATGATTGGGAGTTTATTAAAATAGGAAGACTTAGAATTTGGTGAAAGAAGCCATTAAATATTAAATTTTGCATTGTTGGTCGAAGGAAAAAATGAATTGAAATGGGGGTAGCTATTCAGTTGAACTAAAGGAATGAAAAGAAAAGAGCAGAGAAGACGAGCAGGGATAGGGAAAGAAGTGGAGGTTGGAGTGTTTAAATGAGGTCACATGACTCGTTATTTGTTGCAGCAGGTTAAGCAACTTGTAGGGTTCAAGCAAAGTCACCCCCCCAAAATTAGGATTTCAACTGGATAAGAGATAGTTGGGACCTTTTAAAAATATCCGGCCATCGTTAGTCCCCCAACGTCAATTTTTCCTAAAAATTAAGCCCTTAGGGCTAAGGCACGAATGAATTCCTAGTTCCAAAATATTTTCTTTGCTATTTAACGGAAGTAAGGACCAAAATTCTGGCAAAACCTATTAGTATGATAGGGAAGCAAACATCCTTGCTTGGTTTTTTGAATTATAGTTCTCCCACTGCATACTCTGAGACCAGAGTACATCAAATTAACTTGCCCTGTCGATTGTCGACCCGACTTGTGTTACCATGAATTATGGCTGAGCATTGGTTCTTGTGCTGTGAGTGTCTTTTTCAAGTCGCTAGAAAAAAGGCAATATAATCTCTGTGATTAAACTGTTGCTATTAAATGGATGATGACATATGGCTGCTAATCCATCAGTCATCTGTAGACCTTTTCCCTGCTTGTTATATATTACAATATGTTGACTTTAAATATTTTTTTTTTTTGTAGGAAGCTTGGGAGGAAAACTGCCATGAGCACGTTCCTGTATGTAATAGAAGTAAAGTAAACCAAAAAGAAAGGCTGCAGGCTGCAAACCTTGCAAAATGTGGTATTAGAAATCGTCGTGTCCGACGTCTGCAGGTGTGTAAACTCCAAACTGAATGTATTTATGGTGTTTGTCATGCGTGCTCATTCCTATTCTGTACTTATTATAGTGTGCATAAGTTGGCTTCAGGGGGCAGGTAGATGGGGGTGGTTTGAAATTAGGTTTAGCCTATTATTCTTATTCCAATGAAGAGCTTAAAGTCACATGATGTAGTAAAGGAGCTCAAAAATAATGGTGCTGTACTGCTGTTTTCCTACTTAAAATTTTCCATCATAAAGCACAGGAGTAAACCATTTGTCTCACTTTCCCAAATGCAAAAAAATTAATGCTTTTGAGGCTTCTTCAAAATTGATTACAGTTTGGTTCAGCCCACAAGAATACGAGACATTCAGACATAAAACACTTTTTTCAGAACAATGACATAATAAACTGTAAAACAAATTTTTTTCAATCCCGTTCTATTGATCCATTCTCTCCAATTTGCATGTATAGCCTTTGTTAACCTAGTACTCCAAAATTGCTAATTCTATTCCTCTTCTGTTTTGCGGGTCCCATTACAAAAGGGTGCTTTAGGGTGAAGCTAGGATATTAATAGGAGGGGGGCCAATACTTATGAATTGAATTAGTTAAGTACTCTTGTATATATGTTTACCTCAATGTCACAAAAATTATTAATTGTTTATATAAATAATTAGTTCAATGATACAAATATATTATTTGAGACCGTACAAAAACAAGTGTACAGAACAATAAAAATATAGAACGAATAATTAAAAATCATTAAAAAATTGACTGCATATTATAAAATTTTTCTAAATTAATTAATTGAGTTGGATAAAAGGAAAAACAATTCAAAAGAGATAAGAATCAAATGCAATTAAAAAAAACAAAGAAGCGAGATAAGAGAAAGATATGAAATTCAAGAAAAAGCACAAAAAAGCAGGGAATACTATCAGAACAAAAAAGGAAGTAAGAGGCTTTAAACCGGAAATCTCCTCTAGTTGCGTGGGGAAGCATTAATTGCCGCTTGACCACTGCGACAACTTGACAAGCACAATGTACTATCACATAGTTGCAGGCTTCATTTTTGTATTGTTTGCTGGGGGAGGGAACTTTATGATTTATGGCCCTTGGGGTGGCCAGGCCTCCCCCACCCTCTTCCCTCATTGGCTCTGCTCTCGCTTATAGAATGTAAAAATCAGTTTTGATTAGCAAGGTAGAGCATTTATTAATTGAGAAATTTCTTCTAACCTCATTCTAGTGAAGTTTTATTTTCGGATAGGTCCATAAGTGCAGATCCACTAATGTTAACTGTTGAGTCCAAATTTGTAACTCCTTTACAGCAAGCTGATACTTAGATGGTCAATATATCAGGCTTTGTTAACTTGTAGATAGAGGGATGTAGGTTTTTCCCGCATATAATCCCCTTTGTCATTTTCCCGAACTTTCTAACTTCATGTGTCTTCTTTCCTGTTTTTCAAGTCAACAATTCTTGGGTTCTTTTTTTTTTTTTTTTTTTTTCCATTTGGAGACCATCCTAAGGTAATGAGTTGAGGAGTATATGTGTAATGGTAGCTGTTTTAGTGTCCATTTCATGGTATCATATATAGGGCACATCTGCTCCACGACCACATTGTAAAGGTTATCGAGCTTATCGTGACCTGGACATAAGGCTGCGGCAGCCACACTACCGCTCTCCCCGTGAATACTGTATTTGGAAAGGCAAAATATCGGTGAGCTTTTGTGGCTCACATGCCTTTCTTTATTGTCGTGTGGGTGGGTATCTTTGGAGGAGTAGTTTGCTTTGGTTTGGGAGTCACTGGTTTTTATCTTTACATTATCAAAACTATTGTAGATGCCCAGTGAGGCAGTGACCAAGGAGAAGCTGTGGTGTGGCTTTTATGGTTTGTGGTGCATTTTTTAAATAAGGATGAATGTAAGGTCCCACTTCTCAGGAAACCTATTACCATGCAACGTGGATTGGGATATAGTAACTCATTTAGCTTCCTTGTGGGCTTGCTTGATATGGATTTATAAGTTTCCCAATCTCGTGTATGCAGAGGGTTTTGTTTATAGCTGATTCTTATTGATCATAATTTGTCCTTCTGGTTTGTTATCTCCTTTTTCTTCTCTTTTCTTTTCTTTTCTGTTCTCTTCTTTTTGATAATATTTTTTTTCTGTTATCATCTCATCATAATATTTACAATTAGCATAATAGCTGTCTTTAGTGATATGTTTGGCCTTTTTCTGTAGATTTCAGTTCTGAACCTGAAATAATTATTCTCTTCTAGGCTTAATGCCTTGTTCATTCCCACTTAACAGGTTGGTGGTTTATGGCAAGGAAAAGTTGTATGAAGGGTGAATATTCTGTGAACTATAGTAATAGTGGTTTCTTAAGAAAATCTCTATCTAAAAGGTAGGTTACAACTAGAAGTTCCTTTTCTTGTATCTTTTACTTTCTAGGGGCATGATTTAGGAGGCCTGTTTGACACTCAGAAATTTTATGTAGATATGGTGCACTGGTGCATGTTTCTTTTTGGGGTATCCTTGGAATACAGTTTTTATGGCTCTTCCACAATTTTTGATGCTGTTAACGTATTAATTTTTTTGACATTTGTTTTGGTAGCAGTCATGTCAAGCACCCCTGCGTCCAATCAACCCGAGCAGCCTTCTAGACAATATCTGCTGGTCTGTGTCTGAGCCAACTTCCAGCGCTGCTGTCTATGCAGACTCTCTTATGTCCATGAATGACTTTGAGATTCACAAACATGGGCTCTCTGTTGAAGTTGGAGGAGATTGTATTGAACCTGAAGCTGCATTTTCAAACTCATTACGAAAGCTCACAGAAAGGTTCTCTTAACTTTACTTATTCGTCTGCTTTTGGTATGATATCAGCGTTACCTATACCTGGACACTTGCAAACATATATTTTGATTTTCCAAGTGAAAACATAGAGGTGTACTAGTTGGTTTGGTGATAAGCTTATACTCCATTCTTTTAAAGATATTCCTATTTATAGTAGCAATGGATCCCAAAGCAAGGAGGAGAGAGAATGTGAGTGAGCCTTTTTGTTTACTTAATTAGGAGAGCAAATGTAGTTGTGAGACTCTGTAAAAATATGTGGGTCCAACAAGTGGTTAAGGTAGTGTGGAAAGGGAACAAACCTCTACCAAATGGGGAATAAAGTAAAAGTAGGAAGATCTTTTGAAAATAGTTTTGAACAGATTGTAGGAAGTTGTTAAAAGTATGAAGGCAGAATTCGACTAAACCAAATGTCTGATCAAATGTGTCCCGGTTCTAATATGTTGTGTTTTTGTGAAATAGTAGGTCAAATGCCAAAAAATAGGACTTAATGGCAGCAATCTGTTACAAATCTCCATTAATACTTGACAAAGTTGTAAGGTTCTATAATGGAAACTTCTTCTCTTTGGATTATGTTGGACTATTCAAACATCTCACTGAATTGTCTTCTTCATATTTCCTATAAAGTACTATGCTTGGTATTTTGATTCGAATTTTGGGTCTGAAGGAAATAGCCTCTTAGTAGTAGAGTCAAGGCCAAAAGAGAATATTTGGTCTATATAATTTGGGTAAGGCCAAGGGCTAAGGCTGTATAGCTTTGATAAATCCTTACTTTCCCCTAGGTGGGGAAGCATTAGGGTAAATATTGATACATTGACGACCTTGTCCTAGACGAGAGCCTTGTTTAGAGGCATTGAAGTAGTGGGTTATACATGAGCACAGATGTTCGGTGTGTCTTTGTTTGTAAGCTCAGCCGCGCGCATAGATAATTATGAGTCTTTGTTTGTGTGTGTGTTTGATGACTTATTTGTTCTTTAAAATATGCAAACATTCCAACATTTAAATGTATAAAGTATCATAGGCCATCTTATACATTATGAGTTTGTAGCAATAATATGTGAAAATATGGAACTGCATTAATACATTATTATGAAACTATATACTTCATACAAAGATCAAGCCATATATATAATGGAAAATGAGTACTTGAGATATGTAGTCTCTTTTGCCCCTTGATATTGGGAGGAAGAAAGGAAATTTTTAATAAATCCAGACCATATGGGATGTACATTTTTCATTTAAATTTTCTCATATTTCTAACAAGAGCTAATATAACATATGCATATGGATTCTTTCAGAGAACATATAAAAAAAAAAATCTTGAGTTTGGTCCCAAAATTGTGGGAAATAAATCTCACTATAAAATTTGTTTGGATGGGAAAACATCTTTTAACTTATAGGTCAACTTATATCTGCTATAGCTCTCTTGAAACAAATACACAATTGATGTTCTGGCTACATCTAATCTGAGTTTCTTAACAAAATAGTCATTTTGATTCATGTATTTGATTATTTTTAATAAAAAAAGCATGCATTTGTTCCTTTCAGAATAAATTATTCTCCATAAAATATTTTTTTTGCCTGTGCCTGGCACTAGTTATAGATAACGTACACTACACGCGCACACACACACACACACACACATCAATCACCCACCCTCAACACACAGATAGTTCATGTGCTTGCACACATTTTCCGTCTCAAAGAGTTCAAGAAAATTCCTTATTTGACTGCAAAATGTGTAAAAGTTTGTTGGAGTTGGAGTAGTTACAGGTATTCTGGATGTTTTTAAGCAAGCTGTATGTGAGTTTTAAATTCTAGCTATTAAGGGATACAGTAAAGTAACAATTGTAATTTTTTTTTTTTTGTTACCTTCTTCAGCTTCTTTGGCATCAAGTGTATTTATTTATCTTTTAAAAGATGGTTTACTTATGGCTAGAAATTTATGTTTTACTTAACTTTTAACTACTCTCTCATATCTTCCTACTATTTTGCAGTGAGAAAAATCAGTTGGTGTTTAAAAATCACTTCCTCACCATACTGTATCCTGTTGATCGATTTTCTGAGTTGGGCCCTTCCTCACGAACATATTTTAGCGATCCTGGATTTACTTGTCTGCAGGTGCTGGAGTTTATACATGCCTTCTACCAGGTATATAGTGTTGCTTCCTTATCAGTAGCTTTAGTTGTGACAAAAAAAACAGAAGCTTGACAGTTATCCTTTCTGGAAGAGGGTGTAGATCAAAATCCTTTGGCTTATCTAATATATGATGGTGTTTAATGCTGTTCGACAGTTAACATCTCTAGCTTGATCATTTGAACATATGGTTCGTTTCCCATGGTGTGTTTAATACTGCTTTCTGCTTGCCAAGCAGCTCTCCTCTCTTATTGATGCTTTAGGTCAAAATCCTTTGGCTTATCTTGTATCCTCTCCACAGAGGGGAGCTAGGGGCAGGGAGGGATCATTACTCTTTTACCTAGTAATATTGAGTTGAGACCTCAGGTTTTTTCGTTAACTGAACAAACATAACCTCTTGACTGGGGACTCGTGGCATTTTCTGCAGGAGAATATGTCGGAACGTGAAATAGAGTTTGCAATTCACACTGACTCAAGGCATGCTGAAAAGCTTCGATCAATTTATTGCAGCGAGAGAACCGAACAAATCGGCTATGTAGTGTACAAGCGCATAGAATTCCTGGGAAGCCGGAAAAGTTTTGAAATGTTGAAGCGCATAAGCGGAGATAACAATAGCAATGTCTACGAGTTGCTTTTAAGAGAATAAGACAGACTTGTGTACGCTAGATTTTGTCGTTACTTTGAATGTGAAAGTGAGCGGGATGTTCTGAACTGAAGAACAAAAGCTTGTTTCTGTATAATTTGAAGTTGAAATTTTGTTGGATAGTTTCTCATGGTGGAACAACTGACGGAATATTGTAACTTAATCTGATCATGATACTGCACTCAAGATAATCAATCAAATCTTAAACATGACAGTTCGTCCTTGTAGATTGATCTTTGTTCCGAAAGTGTCGTGGTGTACTTCAAATTTGGTTCCTTTGGGGATATTTGTGGACTTTTCCGGACCTTGCGACTTTTGCATACAAGACCTTTGCGAGCATCTCAGGGTACCTTGGGATAACTCTTGGGTGATTGAGACCTTTTTTATTGCCTAAAAATGTCTCCTACGTGTAATTTTGCAAATTTTTAGTTGAACCTCAAAATAGCTCTGAAAGTGACCATATGCCCGTTTTTAGACACAGTGCATCTTTGAAATGACCCCCTATTCCTCAAGATGCATCCCAAGTGGCAGGGTGCTCGATAATGATATTTTTAGGCTAATTTTGGATTTGTATAGACCATACAATGTTTAGTTAATCAAAAATTGTTTAAAATGACTTTGGATATCTTTAAATGACTCATGTTTGATTTTAATTTTTGCGTTCGTTGTAGTTCAAACCCGAAATAGTTAGAAGACCACCATATTTTAGACAAGGGGATGCTTTCAAATAGTCTCTTATGGCCCCATGATGTATCCCATCTCTAACCTTCCTCTTCTCGCCTCCATCTTCTTCCCTTAATTTTCATTTTTTTTCCTAATCTCTGTAGTTTTTTGTGTGAGAAACCAAATAAACGAAAAGGAAAATCAATTAATTCCATAGAAAATTATTTTCCAATTGGAATTGTTTCCATCCAACTAAATAGCACCAAAGTGTGTTGTTGAATGGAACGTTACGTCCTTCCATTGTCAGCTGTGTTTGAAGATGAGTTAAGATACCTTACAATATTCTAAACTATCAATCTAAAAATTAAGTGAACCCTACAATGTTCTAAGCTATCAATTTGTAATATGAGATGCCAACTAATTTCACCATGCAGTTCAATAAATGATGACACGGTAAAATGGTGGAGTCGGCCTCAGATTCTGGATGTCATGTCCAGAGACAAACTACATGAAGACAAGGATTGGGCATATACTATAAGAATTTTGAATTGCTAATATGAATTGAGTTATATTGGATACATGTGAAACCTAATGGGGAGAGGGGTTTGCCAAATGTAACCAATTAAGATACAATCAATCTAAGATAAAGATTGGCTGACGGGCAATACCATCCAAAATGTGTTGCTGCTACTAACCAAAATGATACATGACTGCCTCCATTCTCTCCTCTCTTTACCTATCAACATTTTCGATTCCTCTTTTGGTTTCTCCCCTTTTCTTTCCTTTCATTTTCTCCTGAATATGCACTAAATCTTTTTCTTCCCATGTACAAAGATGCACAAAAATGATGATTTAAAAGAGTGATGGATGGACTTCTTCTGTGTCATCAACAAAAAATCCTAATCATACACAAGTTCTTACCCTAAATTCAGTATAGCACAACACGAAGCAGCCCTGGCTGCGGTTCACTGTACTCTAGACCCTCTTCTTCAAGCAGGTAGCGCTGGACAGCAACCGGAAGTCTTGCAGGAGTGCGAGAACCTCTGGTATGGTGTCCTGTCCCAACACAAATATAAACATATAACCTCTGCTCACCCAACCTAGCTGCATTCTTCAACACATTCATCTCCTGCTTCAGCATATGAATAGCTTCACTCACATGGAGTCCATGCAGGTCTATCATCTTTTCCTGGCATCTCCCACCAACCTGCTGATCTGGACTAATCGGATTTCTGCAGAATACCCTCGTTGAGATCAGAAATTACATGAAAGATTGAATGAGAAAAACACAACCACAGCACAAACAGAACCAACAAGCATAAGTGACCTAGCACCCAAAGCAAAAGCAATTAATCCATTCAGCAGCTCACTATGAAGAATCCATCATGACAACAAACCTCTGACGATATATAGATTCCTGAGCTTTGTTATGAGCTGCCTTCATCTGCAGGTTGTGCAGCTGTCCTTTCACACTCAATTCCTTGGCTAATGCTTTGTTGCCCATTAGGTAAGCCTGACGAGCCTGAATGATTAATACAAAAATCTCAATCAATAAAGATCTATGAAACAATAACGTTCAGAATAGTAGCACAAAACATCAACAATGACTCAAACATGGAAAGGCTGATAACATCCAAGCACAACCGTGCACTTGATAGGACACATGCTAGCATCAAGCAAACTCAAAATGATATCACAATGCTTCATCAATAGTAGCACAAAACATCAACAATGACTCAAACATGAAAGGCTGATAACATCCAAGCACAACCACTTGATAGGACACATGTTAGCATCAAGCAAACTCAAAATGATATCACAATGCTTCATCCTTCTTATCCTCTCCCAAGAAGGGCCAGTTATAACAATTCAAGGCTGCAAAGGGACACACTTAAGGACGTTTAAGAGACAAAATAAGAAAGCAAGCACTTTCTTTTCCTCCCACTGATTTTTTTTCCTTTTCCTTTTTCCCTCCTTTTTTTAGGTGGGGCTTAGGATTTCCAAAACATACCCTGTTCTTTAACATATTCCCGCAACCTCAATATCACAAGACACACATCCAACAATTAAGTATCGCTGTATGATTAAAATAACCCATTTTGCGTACCAAGAATTTAAATTTGAAAGATAATATTCCATCATTTACATAAAGTAACTCGTTTGGGCAAGTATTCAACAGAAATAAGAAAAAGAACAAGCTTGAACCTTTTTGTCAAACAGATCGTACATCACCATAGTTCATTAATTTGGATATGAGATTAGAATGTATAGTTGCATCAATTAAAACACACAAAGGGGTATCACTCACCCGTCTACTCCAAAAGAGCCTATAAGCTATCATGTATCAATCTATCCACACTATCAAGAAAAGATAAGTGACACTCCAACTACAGCACCAACTATACAACATCGTCGCAAAAGAAAACTTACCAACTTGGTAGGAATGTAAATCCTTGACATGAAGAGAACAAATAAGATACATAATTTATCTGCTGACAAATCACTTACTTTTGTTTAAGCTAATTGCTTTTTTTTATTACCTCCGTTCTTTAATATGTCTACTTTCTAAATGGCATAGAGTTTAAGGGTTGAAATTTAAGGCATATAATTATCTTAAACCCATGTGATTCAAGTAAGAGAGAAATGGTAGAAGTATATATAAAAAGTAAGAGAAATGAAGTGTTCCCCAAAGTAAGAGACTAAACTTGCCCCCAAAAAAAGGCAAAAGTGTTTCTAAACAGCCCAAAAATGGAATATAGTACAAGTATTAAGAAAAGGAGAGCGTATGTGCTTGCTGTTGCTGAACAAGAACAACTCTACTATTTTCTTATATAATTATTTAATTCGAATATACATAAGAGTAATTTATAATAAGATGAAAAGATATTCAATGGAAGTCCTGAAATGGAGGAATAAATTTCGAGAAACTGCTTTGAACAATTTTAGAGTCACATTAAAACCCTCTCAATCTCAAATTAATAGGCCAAATATGACTCCTAAGATCGAACATTGTCGACTTTGACCATGACTTTCTCCATACATCATCTAAAACTATTAAATAATATAATGAAAATATCTTTATAAAAAGATCTATGAAGAGCATTTTCACAACAGAACTCTTAACATATTATAAACAATTAATGATTAAATTTGACCACAGTAGTTCAAGGGAGGCCTATTATTTTAAAACAGAAGTAATATGCTCTCAAAGTACACTTAGCATAGAGTAGCAAGAACAAAGTTAAATTGTTAAGGATTTAGATGAAACTTAGTATTTGTCTGTGACCTTTTTGGCTTTTCCCATCGCTCATAAAACAACATTACATGTTCACTTTTATCTTTAAAGAAAGATGACAGTCAATATCTTATATCAATCTTCTCAATTTCTACTATCCCTAATTTCTATATGCGACGATTTTCCTTACAGTTCAGACGCATTATATTCCTCATCTAACAATACATACTAATAATATATATTGTGAAACATGATACCACAATAAAGTGATAAACACATGTTATATATTACTCAATCTCAAGACAGCCCATTCCACAAAAACATGCTAATAATTTACATACTCTAGCACTAGCAAATTGCCACATAAAACACACAGCACACATTCACATACAGTACAACCGCCGCTGCCTAACCTCAATGCCTAATGAAGCTCTAACCTAACAAATAAGGCAAGGTAGGGGGCTCAACTGTCCATAACCTCACCCCTGTAATTGCAAAGCAACAAATTTCCAGCTAAATTCAAAATAATTTGTGAAAGCTCCAAATTATGCCAAAGTCCGGAGAGATAAATGATTCTAACTAAGGCCTCCAGAAAACAAGAAGAAAAGGGAAAAGGAAAGATGCCAGCTCATCAACTTACCTGTTCGAAATACACATTTCGTACGCGTGCATGATCACGGGCTTCTCCTCGGACTTCAGAATATAAGTTCGCTGAAAACTCGGAAAGTGTTAAACCATAGACATTTACAGTGTGTACCAGTCCCAAAATATTAAAGACAGTAAAGGAAACTACCAACTGCATCTCCAGTCTCAAGCCAAGTAGGAGCAGCTCGAGCAGAGCCACGACCCTGCATCCTGTCACTATAGGCACTTCTTCCAGCACCAGTGTTGTAAGAGCCTGACAGAGCATGGGAACTTCTACTGGAACCAACGGCAATATCAGCTGAACCACTTCTGTCATACTTCCACAAGGAAGAATCCTGAGGCGATAACTTACGAACAGCTGAAGCAAAGTCAGTCACACCTTTAGCACTTAAGGAAGAACTGGATCTAAACAAAAGCATATTGTCCTTCTCGGAGGAACCATAACAATTAGCAGTTTGCTGGAATTCATCTCCAGTGTATTTCCGCAGGTTGGTCTTATGGTCTGGAACAGGGAGTGCAGGGAAGTCCATTGATGTCAGGTTTGGGGTTGATACAGTCTTCGAATTCATATTTTGATTAAAAGCTCCATCAACTTGAAGCTACAATGATAGTTAAAAAGTCTGTCGTGAATGATAAGGATCAATCACTAAAAAATACAAACAATAGGACAGCAAAAGCCATACATGGAACAGGAGAATGGAAGCATTGTTGAACTTGGACGTCCTAACTTGTATAAAAGAAGGCTACTAGATTCCATGGTCATAAGACCCAATATGCTCCGTTTCCAATCGGGCACAAAATTACTTAATTGGCTCAAGGATATTATGAATTAATTGCATATGCTTCTTACTTATTGAGAAATAGAAATGTGGAATATTGATATTGCATTCCGGATGAAAATTCCAAGGTCAATGATAAACAGCTACTTTGTTATCAAGTGACCCTGCCATGGGGAAGTGGGCAAGAGTCTCCGTCAGCATTGATGAAGGCTTGACTATATCGGAAAGACGACACTGTAGCAAATCACAGATATTATCACTTTCTCCGTGAGATAATTTCCAAACCTCATCTACAAATTTGGTTTTTTTTTACGGCTCTTATTTTGTTCACTAATCACTATGTTCCCGAAATTTTGGTAAAAGTCAGAGAATGAGCCAAAATTAGATATACCAAGAAGTTCGCACTTACTAGTTATCAAGAAGTTCTTTCACTTGTTTGATACGTAGATATCTTAAAGAACTATTTTCTCATTAATATGAAATATTCACCCTAAAAAGAGTGATCCTCTAATAAAAGAAAATCACACGGGGACGAATCTCATTAGAACAAGAACCTCATTCCCAACTCTCATTAATGGTAAATCAATCAGTTCATTAAAGGAAATTTTCCACCATATACCCCGACATAATAATTTTATTTTTTACAATATAACCTTCAATATTTCAAAATTCACCATATACCTCTTAATTTCTTCAGAATTCACCATAGGCCCATAATGACTAACGATCGCCAACTGTTTTAGTCCCTAGCCTCTAATTATGTTGCATAAGTTTTGCAAGTTCCTTTCTTACCACTGCAGCACATATCAATTGCTGCATAAATTTTGCAAGTTCATACTTTATACATTTTTCCCAAAATAATAAAGCTACAACTGTACCCCTGTATCCGCCAATGCTTGATAGAAACAATGTCACATGCTTCAGAGACAGCAAGCTTGTCATTTTCAAAAATAAGAGGAAAGAAATTACCTAAGTGGGATATCAATATATAATTGAACATGATGTTCAATATTCGACATAGATCTACTACAATTATGGTGTTTACACAATACAATACATCAATTTTTCTAATTAAAAGGACCAACAGAAACCAAACAATTTTGATACATCAATACAGTTTTTCTAAGATCTCATTACCATATTTGTCCAAGGCTCCAAGCTCTTCTTTTCCATACAATCTTGTGCACGACCAGTTTCTCTAAGAATCACCAGTGTATCATTTACATTATAAGCCAACTTATCACTAATTTATCAATGTGCTCGGAAATGCTATAATACTCCGACTCAGATATGGGCGTCTAATTCGAGTATAAATCTAGAGTTAAACATGGAGTATTCTTACGCCAAAGATAAACCAAAACTATCATGTAAGAAGTATCCAATAATGTTCTTTTCATAAGAAAATACCTTGAATATATAACTCATATAGCAGATTTTCACCAGAAGAAATGATCTGATATAACAAAGCTTCCCTCATAGCAGTTTCTTCTTTTTTTATTCTCTCACTTACCCATTTATTAGTTAAATAAAATATCCAGCATTTCCTAATAGTTTTTTTGTTGATGAGCCTAATTAACCCTTTGTAAGTTATTTTTGCAGCCAGTAGAGGTTTAACGTTTCAGGTTCTTGATTTGTGCTTTTCAATGAAGAGGGGGAGAGAATGTAACTTGTTTCCTTTTGCTAAATCAGCAGATAATATAGGTGGGTCTTGGCCTTTGTTTTGTGAATACATCCCATATTACATGTCCATACCTAGTGTCAAATGGACACAGCACAGTTATCTGCCAAGCCAGTACGTCATAGTAGAATCATATAGTTGTCAACCTAGCAATTTCATATGCAAGGAATGTCTCACAGGCTCATTTATGAAGCTAGAATTCTTTCTATATCGGATAAACAATTTATGCCCATCAGTATTTCAACTTTCAACAAGCAGAACAAAACTGTCCATATTAGACCCAAATGCAGAAAAGGTCACAAATATAAGGGTAATCCCAAATTTTATAACACGTCTTATCCTGGAATATGCCTGTTTCATTTGACAAGGCACTATAAATAATATAGAAGTAATAAATTAATAACTTTAGTAACTACATTAAGGCTAAAACAAACCCTGTTTACTGAACTTAGTAAATGCTTCAGAAAGAGAGTAAGCAACAATAACATAAATGAAATGTGTCCTTTTAGGTGAAGAAACAACCATACCTCAAGCTGAGTTAGCATCTCAACAGTCAAATTCAGGTCACAGCCATTGGCAAAATATACCTCAGCCAGGCTTTCAGCAGCAAAACCTGGAAACTGTAGAGCCAGGAAGTCTACAGGATTCATGTCGTTATTCTCTATGATGGCACTTTCAACAGCCGCATCATTGGGATTGCCTCGTCTTGTATTTTCGTCAAAAAAGTTTCCATTCCTGCCATTCCCTATGTGATGGTCAGCACTAAGAAGTTGCATTTCCCAGGGCTTACTTGTCCTATGAAGATAGCTTGTTGATGATAGATCATCTCCATACATAGAAATGGGATATCCCATCTTATCACTAAAAGCACCACCATTCGTATGATGAGCAGTTAACTCAACTGCTTCATTCATCTTGTAGCCACTACCCAAAGCAGCAGAGAACCTATTTGTTTCACTGCTTCCATGCAATGACAAGCCAGTAAGCGAAAGATTACCAATTCCATGAGGTTCATCCTCTCCCGTGACCCTAAAGTCTGGAGTGATGTCATCAGGGAGTTGCTGTTGCCAATACTGACGAGCCTCTTCATCAGAATTGATCGAAATAGAGGACTCAGATCGATCTAGCACCTGTTTCCCAGAGGATCCAGAAGCAGGGAATTTTGTAGCTACATCTACAATGCTCGTAGCTCTAAGGGAAGAGGGAACAAATTCAGAAGCATTAGGATTGAGACTGGTTCCCCTGGTGGACGTACTCAGGTTGGTTGGAGACCCTTGCTTGGAAAAACTCATTCTTTATCAAAATGGAGAAAAATCTAGTAGACATACAGATGCCGAATACCAAAAAAAGAAGAAGAGGAAATCCTTCTCAAGGACTACCGAAAACCTGTGTCAGGAGTTTGATCAATATACACTTATTGATATCCAAAAGCAGTGATAAATCAAGTAAACAATTTAAGATGATTTGGTACAAGTGAGAGAGATAATACATAATTACTAAAGGCAGCAGATATCCATTGGCTAGCCAAATTCTTGAGAATCAACATATAAGTACCAGATTCAGTCACATTCAAAAATATAAAGTTATGAGAAAAAAATGAAAGAAAATGGATAAGCGCGGTAATAAAAAAAAATAGATCTGAGTGGTTGGTATAGGGCATGTGAAGGGCAATATTTGAGCATACCTGAGTACCTGAGCTAGGAAAATAAATTGAAAAACAAGGGGGGGCAAAGTAGAGTAATAGCGGAAACAAGAAGAAAAGAGAAGGCAAAATGGTAAAAGCGCAGAGAATTACGAAATTAGATTGATGATGAAAATATGTGAAAACAAAATTGAGCTCGGAAAATGAACAAGGTAGATGGTTGTTGGAAGAGAGTAGAGAGAAAGCAAAAAAGGTAAAATATGTACAGCTTCCTATGTACTTGTTATTATGTATCTATATCAATATGTATAGGAGGAGGCGACATAGGAGATCTCAAGAAATCTGACAACAAAAACCAATAAAAGTTAACTACTTGATCAATTAGCTGTTAAGTGCTAATCACCAAAAAGTAAAAAGGTGTTCACATGCTAATACTTACAGTACTACTCTATATATTTATTAATAGGAATTCAATTGTGTGTCTGCAACTGCAACTTCAACTAGTAGTAAAATAGTATTAACACAGCCCCGACCCTCAGCCACAGGTCATTCAATCCAGAATTCCAGTCAAAAAAACTTCAAAATTGATTTGATGAAACAAACAAGAACAAATGACCAATCGCATGAAAATATGCGCATGTACAAATTGTAACATAAATATTATTATCATTAGATTCCATGAAACAAACATGAGTTAAAGAAGTTATACCAGAAATTCGAATCATAAGTTTATAACATGTAAATTATCCCTAAAAACATGTGATAAGAAAAAAGAAGTTGAATTCATGAAACAAACAATAAAAATCGCATAAAATCAATGGCGTGAATAATCACATGAAGTAGATCTTAAAAATCGCAAGAAATGAAAAATCACAACAACAAAAGATCGTCTAAAGAAGTAGATTCATCCAAGGAGAAAACTAAAACCTGGAACGAGCTTTGAAGATGAATTGGAGCCTCAGAATTCCGTAAGAGTGAGAGA
Organism: Beta lomatogona; assembly: GCA_947646795.1. Lineage (NCBI taxonomy): Eukaryota > Viridiplantae > Streptophyta > Magnoliopsida > Caryophyllales > Amaranthaceae > Beta > Beta lomatogona. The sequence continues at coordinate 553,381 of CANSNZ010000231.1, forward strand.
AGCTGACAGCTTTGTAAAGTTTATCGGCGAGTATGGAGCATAGTCTTGCTCTTGCAGGGAGAGGGAGTCTTTGATAGTCTTGGCAAACACTCAGCGATATTCATCAAACTAAAAGGGGGATAGTCTTTTTTTTTTTTTTTTTTTTTTTGAGGGGGAAAAAGGATAGTCTTGGGGTGGGTTTGGATAATCAAGACTCCACCCAATACTATTGATATGAGACACCTATTTTCTTGGCCTCTAAAAATCTGACACTTGTCTTTTTTTCTTTTTCCTTTGTAAAATCCATTTTACTAATATGATATATGAATACTTGTCTTTGTATAATGTTTCTAATTTTCTTTAATACTCTGCCTACCGATTCAGTCCGAGATCTTGAAATTGGTATCTGATCTTTATCATATCATATCTTGAAATGTTTCATAACATATCTTTTGAGTAAAACTCAATGTAATTGTTCTATCTATGAAGGGTTGACTTTAAATTGAGAAACAATTTAACATTTCATTCAACCTGGATTTCATAATATCAAAATAAAATACATGTTTTCTTATAAGCAATCTAGTCTCTTTGTGTGTTGGCAAAATTGTTGAAATTCAATTCCATAATTAATAAATATGTAGAATTAGCTATATTAAGAAATGGAATAAATAAATAAGATAGAGATAGAACAACTTTCTATATCAATCTAAAATACTGTAATTTCCTATAGAATTGATAAACGCTATACAAACAGAAAGGGGGAGAGATATTCATGATACTATCATGTTGTAAATCAATCAAAGAAACAATTTTTCTAAGTGTGTTTTATCTTCATCAAAATATTATAATTTTTTTTTCAAATTTTTAGTCGATAAAATCCTAACGGATTCCTTTACTAATGATGGAGGGGCAAAAGGAATAAAGTACAATTGCAAAAGTAAGGACTGTTATTAGTGGCAATTAAGAAGATAGAAGCATATTGTTTTCGTGGATTTGTCTTATTTAAGGACATAAGTGAACTTTTCAGGAATAAAGGAAAAAGGGTTTGTTAAATAACAATAATTTACTCCGAATTTAGAAATTATATTCATTGTAGTCTATAGAGCATTTATCTAACTGACATGCAGACTAAAAGCAAATCTAGGTCCTAAATGTCTCAAATTAATAACTAAAATATTCTTAAGCTCGTCTTGGGAGCTTATATAGTTACAACGGTTTTTTTCAATTCAACACTTCAATTCATAGTTCTCAAAAGCTGGATCCTTCATGATTCAGGATGTATTGCAATATAATTTTATTTAATGAAATATAAATAAATCCTTTATCACCCTATTTAATTTAGGATATCATATTTGTAAAGAATAAAAATTGACCATTTACTATGTTAGTTAAAATATGCCCCTATTTTGGAAGTATGTTCCATTTATTTTATTGGAAATAGAAACCTTGTTAGAACTTCAAGCACTAGTTTCCTTGGACAATGAATAAAAGGAACTCTTTCACTATTACATTATCCAATATACCAAATATAAGTCTAATTTCAAATTTAACGAATGAGATTTTAGCAACATGATTTACATTACAATATAGTCATACACTCATACATGACAAACTATATCGTGAAAATGTAGAAAGCACCTTGCATCTAGTACATATTGTTTAGCCAATTGATAGTTAATGACAAACACTTCATCCAATTTATGTAACTTGCAAATTGTTTAGCCAATTGATAGTTAATGACAAACACTTCATCCAATTTATGTAACTTGCAAATTGTTTAGCCAATTAATAGCATATTGTCAAAATGTAGAATCGGTATTATTCAAATGGTTTGATTGGGAATATTTGCAACTTCTATATTACCTAGTTTAAGTCTCAACTTAAAAGTGTGTAGGTAAAGACAGAGTACTGGTTTTGGCCTAGGATGAGGAAGACTTTTATGTTCGTTACAAAAAAGCCTATGATGTTTGTCAACAACAAAAGGCTTCTACCTTAATACCTTAATCTGAACATGCGTTTTGCAGCTCTTTCCAATGCCAACAAGGGTATGGAACTATCCGTCAGCCGTCAACCTCTTGTACTACACACCCAACCATGCTTCAACCTCTTGTAGTTCCTTCAAGGCATTATTGGGGGAGAGCCCCCCACGGCCACCTTATATGTTTGTAAGAGAAATGTACCTCTACCCTTTTGAGAAGAGCAGTGAGCAAGATGCAGTTTTGGATGATTTGAAGGTTAAGGCAACAACAGAGGAATCATTGGCCTATGTAAAATTCTCGACCAAAAGGGTTGCGACAAGCTAGCACCGTGTTATTGTAGGCCTTTCCGAGTGACACAAAGTTTGGACTAAGTGTCTCAGCTAAAATATGCCACTGGATAAACGCTCACATCCGCAATCTTGCCTAGTCAGCTGAGTTCATCTCTAGAAATACTGATGGAGCCAAAGGCTTTTTTGGGAGTTTGCAAAAAAGATTCATGGCAATTCAATACTGAAGTGTTGATGAAGTGGGCAGCATCTGAATGCAAGGCATTATGGAGGACAAATTATCAACTCCATATTCCCCAGCTTTTCACTTTGAGGACAAGGTGGCAGGTAATGCAATATTCCTCACCTTTTATTGCAAAGGCAAGTCACTTCTTACGAGAGTATCACTCAATACAGCAGACATTCTCAGCATCTGAACTATAAGTGTTCACCAAATTGTTAACTTATAAGTCACCCCGACTCATCTTATAAAGGCAATAAAATACTGTTACTACCAGCGTATGGCTACAAAACAGTTCACACATCATAAACAAATAATTATATTCACTTAAAGAAAAGAAAATACATCCTACTAGTTAAACTTCATGTCATCAGAATTACCATAAATAAGACACCAATGATCTCTGCAATAGCTCTCAGCTGTTGTTGCCAGATCAATTAAAAACAAAACAAATTAAAAGAAAATCCCCACCCTCACAGACGACTACACAAGACCAGAACATTTTTTAGCATCCTCACATTGCTCAAATTGGAGTGAAATCCTTCCCCCTGAGGCTGAAACAACCTCTACCTGTTTCTATTGGTTGAAGGTATTTTTTTGACAATGTTCCAAGTCTCGAGAGCTGCTTTCTTTTAAGTCAAAATAATTAGCTTAATTTGTCTGCCGAATCAGGTGAACCTGTTCCCACGTGCTGGAGACCACACGTTCAGATAGGAATACAAGACAAGATTCCCTTTGTTCGTGCCTCAGATCATTTTTGTCACTCACTGTTCTAGAAATGTACATGTCAATAACATTGTCCAAATCTTCCGAGCTCAGAAGCATCAAGCTACTGTTGCTGTTCTTGAACTTTAAGGGGGACCATTTCACTTTCTTGTTCTTTCCCTCTGCCTTTTGAACTCCGAAGCGGCAGATCCAATCTTCTGAGTTGCTCAGGCCAAAATCTGAGTCATTTTGAAAAGCATATTATATGTTAGACCACAATCAATAACAGGACCTGTACCATTAATAGGAAACACTCTAGATTTATAAATTGTATTAAAGAAACAAAGTTCCAGGACGGGGGTGTATAGGTTTAACCATAGTCACAATACAAAGTTGTAGCTGGGATACTTCCAAATCTATATAAAGTGCGACAGTGATTTTACTTGTACTGAGCTAGAAGTACCCTCACCCAACAAGTAGACCAAAGTGCCTGAGGGGAAATTTTGACTACTTTCAGAGATATATGTATGCTTGGAGTAATTAGAATTCCTCATAGTGGCTTGCTGGAAATCCAATTATGAAACAATTGTGAATTTTCCACGTGTAATCTAGTTTGGTGTGCAGTGAAGCATGCAAGTAAACCAATCAAGGAGATTTGAGAACTAAAATTGGAACATGGCACTAGATGCTCCAAATGGTAGTTAAAGACGACAATGTCGAACAACATCTGAACTTGTTAGCTGAAACTCATCAATTACTGTTATCAAACCGTATCCATGAGAATCTTTCTTGCAGCAGTAATGTGCATACCCCAATAACAAGATAGAGGAATACTTAGTGTAGCTAAAGTATACTACAAGGCCACAAGCATCTGCATTCAACGTTATAAAATTGTCCCAAGACAACATAATTTTTGCAGTTTTCCTCAACTTACAGATCCAATCTCTCACAGATAGCCCGCCTCACAGAAGAGTTAAGACCATATGCTATTGAGTTGAAAAGACCCTGGCAAACAATTAAACAATAGAAACTATCAATAAAACGCAACATAGTAAAGCGTAAACAACAAAAAAGAGATTATATACCCCTCCATGAGAAATTAAATGCAAATTAGTCCCAACCCCTCATAATAAAGAATATAACATGATTTACAAAAAGTCCCTTAGTTGGGCCATTCTCTTCCAATCCCTAATTCAAGTGGTGGCATAACGGGAAATACGATCAGAGATTATATTATATTAGGAAAGATAACTTTTTCTAGACATCCTAAAATAGTACATGTGACTACAATAAGGAAGTACTATGATTGTAAGCTTGATGCATAATTTTCTTTCTCGCAAATAGTAAATTTATGAAAAGATCTTGAAATTACCATTAGTGCAGCAGTCCCAACATCCAAAAAAGAAAGCCAAAAGATTTTATGGCCTGGTTCAATCAGATCATGAATCCGATTAATCGTGCCAAAAGCCCATGAGCCAATAAGAATGAGAGGATAATAACCCCATCGATTTAATGCCTGAGAACACAGAAAGTAGAAAATTCAGCCTGGGTTAACAATAGCTTAAACCATCAAAGTTCCAAGAACAATCAGTCAATGGTCACTGATAACTGGTAATCATTTTCATGTGACCATCTAGATTCTTCAAATGACATGGACCTAGTGCTTCCATAACAGAATATCATGCAAGAAGTAGCGTAAGCTGGTAGATAAACCTTATCAATAGCCAATGACGCATATTTCTGACAATAACATATGAGGCATGAAGGAAAGCGTGAAATCGAAGGAATAAGACAGGGTGGGCAACAAAAAAGGACTCAGTTAAATAATGTAAAAAGAGAAGACGATTGAAAGTATAAGTAGAGACATAAGCAGATTTGGTGAGTGGTAGTAGACGACAACATGTATAATACGATGCTCCAGAAATTAAGGCAATTACCAAAGCAAATACAGCAAAATAAGCCATTCATCAAATAGTTTATCAATGGAGGAAAAAGGAAAACATTTATCATTTAAACAATAAACCTCATCCGAGAAAAGAAAAACAAAAACTGCTAACCCTCATGTCTGGTCTAGCATCAGATTGTTGTGCCCGATCCGACATGCCAGCTGCCATCTGAAATATGCAGGGCAAGCATTTCAATGTTGAGCCTCAGAAAATGCATATCACATAAGATGATGAATGATCAGTATGCGTGAGTTGATCGGTCCCTGCTACAAATGCTATGATAAAAAGAGTAAATTATAGAGCACGAGCGAGCACATACACGAGTTGCGTTTTTCAGCATGCGGATGACTTGAAGATATGTGAAACCATTGTAAAGAATTGCACCCCAAAGCGGAGCATAAAATGTTACAAAGTGAACAAGCTGCAGAAAAGGCATTTGCATCGATATCAGACACAAGCACAAAAGAGATTATCTACTCGAGTTGACAGTAGGGTATATTTGCAGTCTGCTTTAAATCACCTAAGATGATAAAAAACTGGTACATCCTGAGTAAGGAGTAAGGACGATGAAAGGGAAAGAACAGTAGGAGCTTCAGGAACTTATACCTAGCAGTCCACATTACAAATTATGCTTATGTTGTCATTCCCCTTCCATTAGTGAGAAGCACAGTATAAGGAGCAAGAAGAGCAATAGTTAAGTTAGATGATAGATGTATGATGGGATGACTAGAGTTGGGTAATTGTGTACTTGCCTTTCCAGAACGACCTGTTTGGGCCCAACACCATGCCCGTATATGAGCGTGATGATTACCAATGGAGCGCATGATAGTCATGACAAGGGAAGTTCCTGAAATGAATATCAATATTATGAATGATGAGAATATAATACTATAGAAAGGGGACAAAAAAAACAACAAATAATAATAATAAAAAAGCATATATACCCCAGACATAGAGGTGGAAAACAGGCTCTAAATCTTCAACATCAGCCTTATGTTGGACAACGGTTCGATGAAGAGTAAAAGCAATAGTGGTTGTCCATAAAAAGGATGCAACGCAGAAGAAATGAGTGCTATAACCTTGAGCATAGCAAAAGAATCCTGTAGATGGATCTCTACATATATAGTACATCAAAGGAAACCGCTTAGTTAATACTTCTACTTATAAATTCACTCTTACTTAATACTAACTTACCTCAAAATCAAAAAAAAGTGATGGACATAAACATACCCTATGATATTGAAAAAGCTGCAAAGCATGTCCTGCATTACAAATTGCACTTGTTGTTTAATAATTTGCTAGAAATGGAAGATGTTTACTATTTTAAGAAATTAGAAATAAAAAAGCTACACTACAAGATTTGTATTACTTACAGAGAGGGCGAGATAGAAGACGAGCTTGAAGGAGAATTTGCGAAGGTCCTTGAAAAGAAGGTAACAAAGGACAATGAAGCCTGATCCCAACAATGATAGACTTGAAGCCACCGTGTTCACCGTCGCCAGTATTTGCCGATCGCTTCCCGATAAACTACCCACACCTGCCGCTACCGCTACCGCCATCTTCTCTTCTCTCCAGCTTTTCGTCTCTCTATTTCTTCTCACCTTTACTACTTTACAATCGAATATTAACTTTAATAATTTTTATTTGTGTTTCTTTTCGATTCTACTTTTATCCCGTCGCTTTGGCCGAGTGGTTAAGGCGTGTGCCTGCTAAGTACATGGGGTTTCCCCGCGAGAGTTCGAATCTCTCAGGCGACGCTATTTTTTTTTTTTTCCTGCTTCCTAAAAAATTGTCCCGAGGAATTTTTTTTAAACAGCACTAGGAATTTTCGGATGAATCTCGGTGTCTAGCACTCTTTATATTGCCTTAGAATGACTTAATAGTTTTATCTTATGCTTCATATTTCTAATTCAATCATGTAATAGTTTCAAAGGCTAGCATATGCTTGTTTTTAGTTATAGTTATAAGGAAAAATTGTCAAAAATAATCCCAAGTTTTGGCCATCTTCCCAAATTAATCCCAACTTTGGATTATTTTTAAATAATCTCAAGTTTGTTAGTAGTCTTCCCTTATTGGTCCCTAGTGAAAAAAGTCAGTTTAAAACTCGTTTTAAAGGTCAATACGCCGCGTGAAACATTTCCATTTGCCTTTCATTTTAATAGTGGAGTGGTGATGAAGGCGATTAGAGGTGATTTTTTTAAATAAAATGGTGTCTTATCAACTTTTTAAAATTGGTTCAAACGATTATAGGTCTTTTGGACCAATATGGGAAGATGACTCCCAAACTTCAGATTATTCACAAATAATTTAAACTTGGGATTAATATGGGAAGACACCTGGAACTTGGGATTATTTTTTACAATTTTTCCTAGTTATAATACCTTGTGTGTATATATCTTAGATTTGACTTTTAGATGGAAAGGATATTATAAAATTACTATTTCATATAGATATTGAATCTCAAGCCGCCACAAAATAATCATACAACCTTTATTTTTGATGTAAAACAATACTTTCTAATTTCTATATAGCTAGTGTATAGCCCGAGCGATTAAATTTGTCGAGTTTTAACGCTTTGGAAATTTTATTCTAGATTGAGTTGTGCCATAAAGTTTTCAAAGTTAATTGGTATCAAATGCTTTGCCATCAATACCTTATACCTAGTGAATATGATATAACATAGAAAAAAAGTTAGTACAGTCCCAAAAATAGAAAATTAGTGGTCTCATTTCAAAAATAGAAACAAAAGAAAGGGGTAAACTAATAAGGGACATCCCAAAAAGGAATATGAATAAACTAATAAAGACCGGAGGGAGTATGTTTTAGGGCCAAAACAAATTTCAAGTAATGTAAATGATCTTCTCATAATAAGGTTACGAAACAAAATTATACTTGACGCAGTAATTTCAATATCTCTTCTACTTTTTGTTTTCATGGCTTCTATGCTAGTTATATTAAGAGGCGTAATAAGGAAATTCTGGCCTCATAACCTTAGCTTTATTTGGTTTGTGCCTTACTAAAAGAAAAGGAATGTAATAAAAGTAATTTGGAGAGGAAATGTTTATTTATTTTTAGGTTGGTACAGAAAAGCCTTATTAAGCTGGTGGAAAATCTAATATTGTTAGGGGTGAGACTCGATCCAAAAATTATTAATATTGGAGTTAGATGATGCCTACACCTCTAGACTGAGGCTATGTTCTTTTGGACTAAATTAATGAATTTAGATCGGTTCAATTGAGTTCACACAAATTCAATTCAATTAGTTTCCTCTCACAGTGTTCATTAACTTCAGTTCAGTTCTGACAAATTCAGTTCAGTTATAACAAATTTAGTTCAGTTCTGTTTAGTCCAAAAGAACACAACCTCTAACACCTCATGTTTAATTAGAGACACGAAAGGTAGAATGTAGAAGGTGAGAAAAGAGGAGAGAGAAAGTGGCGCAGTAGGGGATGGGTTTGGTGAGATGTGGACTTGGGACGCATGGGGAAATGGGAATGGGCGGTTAAATTATGAGAAAAAGGAAAAGAGGAACGAAGAGCATATAGTCTATAGAGGAGAAAGAGAAGAGTTTGAAATTAGACAGCGGCCTAATTGACAATTACATAGTACAAAATAGGCGTGTCTACTGTCTTTGTTTGAAGAGGCAAAATCCAAAATCCAAAATCCAAAATCCAAAATCCAGTGCAGCAGTCCTCCTGCCTCCTCAGTACAGAGTATTTTTTTTGGTGTTTGCACCCGGTTCACCCTTCGGGCTACATCCGGATCGAGGCTAAGTTCGGGGTGGTTAGGTTTCATTCCTCTCCCAAGGGTGTTGCGGGAATTCGAACACGGGTCCGTCCTACCAAAGCCAGTCCCCATCACCACTGGGCCAACACTTACTTGGTTCCTCAGTACAGAGTATATTACATTGAGAGAGAGAGACAGGAAGCTTAGAAAGAGTAAGAGCAAGATCAAGCAGAAGCACGAAGAACGTCCTACTCCTAGTCCTGAGATCAGAAGAAGGAACCCTAGCAATTGGATTTGATTTGATTTGGAGCATTCAGCAGAAGACCATAAGAGAAGAAGATAAGGTAGCTATTTCTATTTCTATTTGTATCGGAATTTTCCATTTGGATCAGGGTTTCCTATCTATCTAACTTCAAACATACATAACAGGCGACAGGCAACAGCAATCAGCATGGGATTACTTTGCAGCAGGCATCAACATTCCAACAAACCTGATCCAGAAAATGCCCAGGTACAGGTACTGCTACTATTACTTTTTTCTCATTCTATTTCCATTACTTTTGCAGTTTGCTCACCTCACCATGTTATTGTCAGGCTGCAGAGATTGAAAGAAGGATTGAGCGAGAGACTATTGCTGAAAAGCATATACAGAAGCTCTTATTACTTGGTACTACACTCTCTCCATATTACTCTTCCTCTTTCCATATTCCTCTTCCCTTCTCTTATGCTCTTTTTTCCTTTTCTAAGGTGCTGGAGAATCTGGCAAGTCTACCATTTTTAAGCAGGCATTTCCTCCTTTACCCCCCTATCTCTCTTTGCTTTCTATCCTCATTACTCATTACTCATTAACAACACTACTTCTCTTTCCCAGATTAAACTTTTATTTCAGATGGGATTCGATGAAGCCGAGTTGAAGACCTATACTCCTGTTGTTCACGCCAATGTTTATCAGACAATAAAAGTATGCAATACTTGAAAAGGGTGTGTCGGTTGTTTCCCTTTTTCATATGTCATAACACTTCCCATACTATACTGCTTTTCTGCATTGGTCTTCAGCTTTCATTCAATACTAATTCTCTTTTGCAACAGTTATTGATTGATGCTTCCAGGGAATTTGCTCTTAATGAAACTGATTCTTCAAAGTATAGCTTGTCCATCCATAATAAGGTTACACTTGTACATTCTTTTTATTTATTATTTACTTTAGCTTCGACGAGTACGCCTTTCAATTTGTTTCTTCATTGCATTGTTTCCCTGATATGCTAGGCAGTATATCAAGTTTCCTAGAATTATTTATATCCTTGGGATCCTTGGCATGGAGGGAACATTATATTTCTCAACTTATTAAATTAGTGAGTATTCTGTTAGGAAATTGGAGACAAGCTCTTGGAAATTGGTGGCAGGTTGGACTATCCACGTCTCACTAAAGAACTTTCTGAGGATATAGAAAAACTATGGAAGGATCCGGCTATTCAGGTGCCTCATTTGGTTCTAGTGCCTCTTCTTTGTTTTGGCTTCACTCGATGATTGTATTCTTCAATTAGTGTTACTCACTCTTACGTGCTCTCTGTAGGAAACTCATGCCCGTGCTAGTGAACTTCAACTTCCAGACTGTGCTAATTTTTTTATGGAACACCTGAAAAGGCTTTCTGATATTAACTATATTCCTACAAAGGTGCATGCTTGTTTTACAGTTTATCTCTTCTCAATCCTCTTTTGGCGGAAGACACATATCTTTTGCACTTCTGTGCTTTAAGCAGAAAACATAATCAAACTCTGATGTTCAAGTAAAGAGCACTTCTTTGGTTTGCTCCATAATGTGAAATGGTCCTATGACATGGAACAATTAAAGAAACCTAAAAAGTTCTAATATTACTAGTTCTGCAGTCTATACTCTTTACCTTTTTAAATTTATGTCCCCAAGTAACTTTATATTTTACCCTTCACATGCAATTTGGCTGTTTGTTCTATCACATATTTGCTGCTCGGTCGCCTGTTCTATCATTGCATTCACTTAAATTAAATGGAGGTGGCCTTCTATTACTTCCGATTGGAGTTTAATGTGCCATTTCACGGAGTTTGCTTCTTCAAGTTAATTTAATGAGTTTTGTCATGCTAGAAGACAACCAAAATCGAATACAGGCAGCTTGGTTTTCATGTCTTTTTATGTTGACTGAACGTGTACATTTTAGTTATGCCAGCTTCATATGTTTTTTGGCTATCTTGTTTCTAAACCTTTTTACATTGAAAATGTTGAAAATTTGGAATGCTTGAGTAGTTCACTCCTCAATGAAATGGTCTATGCTCTGAATAGTTACGATTGGAGTTATAACTGGAGAAGTTTTCAGAAACTACCTTCTAGAAGCTGACTTTTGTGAGAAACTACATTTTATAAGAAGTTTGTGAAAATATTACCTTTCAAAATGTATCTGGTTGCGAAAGGTACCTATTGCCGGAATACAATGACGTTGACCTTTTTTGTTCCTCCCCATTCTCTTCCTATTTCCTCCCTTTTTTTTCTCCTCTTTCTTCTGTAATAGATTGGTTTAGGGGTAGGGGTAATATGGGTAGTACAATATAATTAGGTTGGCTTGGGGAGTAAGTAAGTAAGTTAGCTCTATAAATGTAGTGGATTAGTGATATGAAAGGGGTATGAAGAAAATTTTGGAGAGTTCATTTTAGTTGTTAGCTTGGGAGTGTGACCAAGTCACTCGAAAACTTAGGCAAATCTATCTTTAATTTCTATAATTTCCATTTGAAGTAATCAAAATCATCTTCATCTTCTTTTATTTTACTGCTCAAATTCTCAGTTCATTACATTGCTGTGTTGTTTCATCCTGTTTAAGCATCCACTTTTTTGCCTAACCTAATTTATCATCTAGGATCATCATACCGTTCTCCCAAATATATGGCCTAATTAAAGCCCATTTTCTTTTGATTGTTATAAAAGTGCCCTACAAAATTCATCTTTCATTGATCTTTTATGCTCCATCTTTATTATTTCATCCAATTGGATGTTTTGGGAATGTGACTCAAAGCCGGAACATAGTTTAGGGAAGATAAAGATAGTGAAGCCAGTATAACGAGAATGTAGGAGATGGATAGAGGCAGTTAGGGATACAAAGGGGAGAAAGTCCAGGGAAACAAAGGATAGAGAGAGAGAGAGAGAGAGAGAGAGAGAGAGAGAGAGAGAGAGAGAGAGAGAGAGAGAGAGAGAGAGAGAGAGAGAGAGAGAGAGAGAGAGAGAATGCCAGAATTTTGGTAAACTCTCTGGATCCCGATATTGGTACCTTTTGGCAACCAAAAAATCTTACTAGGTAGGTTTTCACAGAAAAAATCGAAGGAGTTTCTCACAGTAACATACTTTTAAAGGTAGTTTCCAACCAAATTTTCTTATAAATAATATTTAAGGTTTTGTACTTGTAAACTAGAAAGACTATTTTATGTAATGTGGAAAAAAACCTAATCCCCTCTCTTTTCTGCGACTTGATATATCTCCTTATATCATCATGATCCTATGCTAATGTCCATCTCCATGACATTGTATACACAGGAAGATGTTCTATATGCTAGAGTCCGCACAACAGGTGTCGTTGAGATCCAGTTCAGGTAATTTTTTTTAAAAAGATATTGGTGAAATGAATTTTCTCTAGGTATTTGTTGCATTCCCTGTTCAGCTAAATGAAATGGTAGTGCTCCTCCATATAATTCTCTCCTTAAATAATATGGAGGCTCGAGAAATTGTTTTAAGGTAGTCCTGAACTAGACTGGTGTGGAAGTTGTCTCTGTGGGTATCTGCAGCTAATGTCTGATTGTCAGTTCACTATATCTGTTCAGAAAATCATATGACCTATAACATCTTATCTTGTCTCCCTACTTTTTATTAATAGTTTAATGTTCCCAAATTTGCAGTCCAGTAGGAGAAAATAAGAAAAGTGGTGAAGTATATAGACTTTTTGATGTTGGAGGCCAAAGAAATGAACGAAGAAAGTGGATCCATCTTTTTGAAGGTGTCACAGCAGTAATCTTTTGTGCTGCTATAAGCGAGTAAGATTTTTCTTTTTTATTAGTTTGTTGATATTTGTTTTATGGTAATGATGTTCTTCTTAAGATGTGCTTCTTTTTTAAATTTTTAACGTCACCTTTCATGATGGCATTCTACTTCACATTTTCTAGGACTTTATGCACTCAATTTTCTTGCAATTTAAACCTTTGTTGACGTTCTTGATTGATGGAAACTAATGAACTGGTAAAGGAAAGCAGTTTGTGGACTTGAGCTTGTAGATGCAGTAAATGACTGCCTAAGTTACTGAAGGCCTAGGAGCACATTTCTTCAGATGCAAAATACTAGTTTAAAATCAGAATGACCAAAGCGAGAAACCCTTCAAAATCACTTTCACCAAATCTAGTGCAACCAGCTATTAAATGAGTTATCTATGCTCAAGGGATCTGCTTCTTGAGGCCATATTTGAAAGTAGATAAAAAGGTGGAAAAGGAACTTGCATAAGCAACATAAAGATTATACATTATGTTGTAGCCTTGCAGGAAAAAATTATAAAGGCGTGTGGGTGTGGTCTTTTTCCCTTCAGTAGAAACAAGGACGTTGATCCTTACGATCCTTTTCTCTGCCCACATCTTGTTTTCAGCACAAGTTTGCTTGAATGTGAACATTGATTTGCTGAAAAGAAGATTATCCTGCTATTAGCAGTTATCTGTATTCTTATACGTGTCTACTCTTAAGTTGAGCTCAAAGTTGAATATTGATATTAATTCTATGCAGTGCAAGTCTAACCAAGCCTAATAAGAATCATAAAATGTGCCGGTTTAGATACCTTAAATTCTGTTGGCAAATTTATGTGCAACTTTAAGAAAGAAAATCGCAGGGGGTAGACTTTTCTCATGTCAGGTTGTCAGGGGTTCATGTTCTTCCAAGGTTAGAGAAATTATTATATTTGAGAATTAAGTTGGAGTACTTTAGTCAATGCTTAGAATGCTAAGTGTTTTTTCTGTTACTTCTGCTACTATGTTTGTAATAGTTTTTTTTTTTCAGTTTATGAGCAATATCCATTTTATTAGCTTTGCTCATTTCTGCTGGGTGTCTTACTAAACAACCTCTTTGCTTCCTATGGAGGTAAGGATAAGTATGTCTTACCTTTTCCGTATGCTTCGGCCTTATGGAAGTTGCTGTGTTGTTAGAGGCCAGGTTTGTTTCTTTTTGTTGCTACCAAAGTTCGATTGGGTAGCTAGGGACCGCCAGTATAAGTGGAAGAGGCATTGCTCCATTGCCTCTGTACGGGCCAGCTGCCACATACCTTGTACTCAAGCTCCAGTTGTTCAATTTCGTGATGATATTTCCTTTTAACCCAAATCATCATGAACTTAGACCTTTGATGAAATTCAGCCAGACACATTTACTAAAGCGTGAAGCACATTATGAATTCTTGTCCACCTTTGTTGCTCCTGTGTGTTTTGTCAGCAATTAGCTTGGGTTTTTCTTCATCACTATTTGAGCTTCATATGAGAGCTTCCTTGATCCTGTGCTTCCCCATCTTCCTCTAGCTTCAACTCAATTTTGAAATGTACATAGAACTATAGAAGAGGTTATTGTTCGAAGTGTATTTTGGCTCATTCATATAAGTTGTTATCTGTTTAGTTTACAAGTAGCCCATATGATGATTGATGAAACCAAGCTGGCTGGGTTTTCTTCCAATTAAGTTTGTTGTGGTTGTTCTGTGATCAGTTTGTTAATTTCTGTTTAGGAGCTACTGTGTTTGGTTGCTTCTGAGGCCAAAATTGCTGATAAAGTGGACATCTTTAAGATGGAAAGCCTATCTACAAATTCCTAATTGGACCAAGTTCATGAATATGTAATTTTCCATGGCGATGGTGTATATCATATGTTTATTCTGCTTGAGGGAGACAATGATCTCGGTTACTGACAGACATTTGATGAAAGTCATTGATTTGAAAGTGATTATTCAAAGGAAGCTAAAGCATCCAAATTCATTGACATAATTGTTCATGAACAAAGCAGTCAAGGGACAAGACTCCTAGTTTAAGGGTGCAATGCTAACTTAAAGAGACTTACATGGCCTTGTTAATTTATCCTTCAATTGTTGGGTTTATAGAGCATGGTACTTCTTTCGCATGCTATGCATGTCTTACCAGCCAATGTGTTGGTGTTTCCTACAGAGCTAGTAGCCTTGTAGGGGTTAGCCCTTGGGGCCGACTTAATCTCCTAATCAAAAAAAAAAAAAAAAAAAAAAAAAAGAATAGAGCATGGTACTGCTGTTTGGGTCGGAAACTTAGTGTCTAGGATCAGGTTAGTGTGGGTTCAGAATCACCCCAACCGATGCATAATGTTCTATCTAAAAATCTTTTTAGAATTTGATACCAATGAACTAACCCCAAATACACACCAGCTATGATTTTCTCACCGCAGTGGGGGGGAGTTAGGGTTACTCTAGAGTCTAGACCCCACTCTTGCTATCAAGTGAGTAAAATAAAAAGTTCCTATGATTCACCACCTAGTAGCCATACCGACATCACTATTGTATCTACGTTCTACAGACCCCCGCTGCTTCCTCTCCCTGATGTCTTAACTTTAGTTATTGCCTCCCATATCCTTGCTGCCTCTGTCCCTCGCTCTACCGCTATTGCAACAAGTCATGAGTACTGCAACAAAAATCGCCTCCTACTCCACCTCCCGTCTTCCTTTACCCCATCCACCATTTTTTTTTTAAGATGATAATAAACTACACAGATTGGACAGGAAACGAAGGCATATCTTATCCTCGTGGATATCGGCCATCAATGGTTGTTTTTTACCAAACACAGTTTTGGAACTTTAGTGGTGCATATTTGACCGCCAAAGGTTGGAATGGGGTGGAGAAGGTTGAAGAAGAAGAGAGGTGGTTGTGTTGTGGAGAAAATTCCCTTTAGGATTTCGAGAGGAGAGAGTGGTGGAGGAGGGCAAAAGAGAGAAATGGTGGGCTGGAGATAGATTGCTGGTGGAGGAGAGGGAAAAAAAATTGGAGGAAGTTAACCTTGACTTGGGGCACGGAAAGTAAGGAGGAAAAAAAGTTGAAAAAGTAAAGAGAGAGTGGTTAAAAGTAGAATGTTGAGTTTGAGCTGGAATGGAGTATGTTAGTATATAGCAACTTTTTTGTCTCTAAGATAGTTTTTACTGAGATCTGGGATGTTTTTTTTCTTATTTTTTGTGGCAACTTGTGTACTGAACTTATGCCAATACTGTATTCAGTTATGACCAAATGCTCTATGAAGATGAGAACCAGAATCGAATGCTTGAAACAAAGGAGCTCTTTGAGTGGGTCCTGAAGCAGCGCTGCTTTGAGGTTCTTTTCTATTATTCTGTAATCTTTTTGTGCTACATAACCTCTTGCTGAGATTTAATATATTGAGTCCCTGTCCTTTGATGCAGAGAACATCCATCATGCTTTTTCTCAACAAGTTTGATATTTTTGAGAAAAAGGTTCATAATGTAAGGTCAATTAGCACTTGGCTCTTGAGAATTTATTAAATTTAAATCATATATTGGAATAATGTGCTTTAATCATGAACAGGTTCCATTAAATACATGCGAGTGGTTTAAGGATTACCAGCCAGTTTCATCTGGAAAGCAAGAAATTGAGCATGCCTATGAGTAAGCAATTCTTGACCTGTTGGCCACTTTGTAATTTGTAGTCGTATACTTGTATTCTTTTCTTGGTTATTGTCAGTGGGAGTCCATGAGGTAACTTATCTCAATTTTATTTGTTCCAATGCATTGTGTTCATATTTATTTTGGAATTCTGTGTGGAGGTGAATGGTAACAAATGGAGCAGTTTGTTGAGTAGTGTGTTTTGGTCTTGGATGCCCAGTGCATTAAGACATTTGCAAGAGTTAGCTCTATAGATATGTGAAATCTTTGATCTATATATTCTACTAGTACAACTGTCTCAACTTTGCATCCACAGTTCCTGTTTTCTGAAAAAATGTTGGCGCAAAGCAGCCGAATAAAAATCCATGTTTAAATAAAACATCTTGGACCTTTTGCAATGACGTTACTGGAGAATGAGCTTTCTTCTGATCCCTAATATAAATTTTTTCAGGTTCGTGAAGAAGAAATTTGAGGAGCTGTATTACCAATGCACTGCGCCTGATCGTGTTGATCGAGTTTTCAAGATATACAGAACGACTGCTCTTGACCAGAAGCTTGTGAAAAAGACTTTTAAACTGCTAGACGAGACTTTGAGAAGGAGAAACCTTGTTGAGGCAGGTTTGTTGTGATATAGAGAGTCGTATTTTGGTGTGAGTTCTGTTAATATATTTGATTTAGGGGTGGTCTGGGGAGCATATTTTGAAGTGTCAATTAACCAAAAGAGGGACTACAGATTTTTGACACCAAAATGTGACTACTGTCTTTATACTACATTACATCTAGAGATTACATTGTTTACTCCCAAATTACATTGAATTCTGTTTTATACATTGGCTTGCCTCCACCCTGTCGGAGTGCCAGAATACTTTGTAGCTAAATGAAGAATCTTTATCAGAAGATTATTTAGTGACAGCTAAAAACCTTACTTGCATATATATATTACCAACACTGATGTAATAACAATCTTTGTGGTCAAGTTTTGAATCCAACATTACAAGCATCATTATGGGCTTATAGCCTACTGCTTGGTTGAATGATGTTAGTAGGGACTAATGGAAGGGGAAGGCTGGTTTATCTGGCTAGCGATCAATATAATTATGTAGCTCAGATTGGTTTTGAAATACAAATGATATGAGTATAGGATTATTTTAAACCATTAGATTTTCGTGGTCAATACGAGCTATGACGACCTTAAAATCTTCCAAGAGTGAAAGTTGTCTTCCATCTTCTCTTCACTAGCCATCTTTAAGGATATTGAGGCCTCAAAGCTTAACGGCTTATGACTAGACTTGTGGTATCTTTTCTAAACTTTTTTTCTTCATATCATTTCTTCTTAATCCTTATCCTGCCACTTGGATAGTACCCTTGTTTTGATAGAAGTAGATGTGACAAAATTAGAGGGCCCATGTTGAAAATCAACACTCCTTGATCAACGTTGATTGATTTAGGATAATAATAATAGACAACAAACTTATATATGGTCGTACTTTAAACTCATTAAAGTATATGGTCGTACTTGTGTTTGAACATTAAAGTAGAGTTAAGCTATTTGATAAACGGTTTGGTAACAAATAAGATGTGCAGTTATTCATTTACTCACCTTATAACATATTCTCTCTCTTTGCTTGATCCAGTCAGGATAAATGAATAGTTGGAGTTATTTGTTTTTCAAATATAAGCCATCAAATCCAATATGAGTGATTTGTTTTATTGTTCGTACTTCCACCTTGTCAAATGCTTTTGGAGTAAAAGCGTTAGGCGCACATATAGAGGAAGATATGTGGGATTGGGATACAACTTACAAGCAGATATGACTCATGAGTTATCTAAATCGCGGGGTTGGGAGGGGACCATCTTCACAGTCTAATCCACTTTCTTTCTCACTCAACATATAGATAACGTAATTATATCTTAAATGTTCACTAACTACCCAGTAATAGTAGTATAACTGAATGAGAATTTCCCACGATGATTATACAACTTCTTACTTTGTGTAGACGCAAAACTATAACATGATTAGAAATTGTAATTTGAGGTCACTAATCGGATTAGCTACAAGTTTATTTATGAATGTTTGCTTTTAGTTAAAGGCAATCACCTCTTGTTTGTAATTACCGAAGATTTGATGTTGCAGATATCAGCTAGGCAACCAACTTATATTGAAACCACCTGTCTGCCTGTCTGTACTGGCAACTTGCAATGGAACTGATTCGACGTAGTAACCTCCTTGCTTCGGCTGTATTTTGCTAGCCTTCATTAACAATCGACGTAGAAAAACTCTATTGAACCAACACCTCTTGCAATGTATGTATGTACAATTAACGGAAAAAATTGAGTCAGAATTTCATCAAAATGCTGCGCTCAATAATGAACAAAGTATGTACAATAGCACATTGGTATGTTTCAGGTAACAGACTCTTTGAAACTAGTACTTCATCAAGTACCACAGAGAGCCCCCTTTAAATATAAAAAAAATAAAAAAAAGACCATAATTTTGGCAGATATAGGCCCTTTGTATCATCTTTTCTAATTTACCTTTTAAGTACAATTAGCAGCAGCTGTATAGACTCAGCAACGAGCTACTCAATCATGTTACAAATGTTTAGGGAGGGGGGAACATGAGGACAAATATAACATTCATACAATTATATACACACACCACACATGTATTCTTTGTATAATAATCAAAAGATGGGAGGAGGAGGAGGAGCCTCCCAGACATCAAACACATTTTCTTCACTGTGAAGGGCAAAGAGTCGATCCCCAGCGATGGAAAAATCGCAGATTGGACCGCCATGTCCACGCCTAAGCCTAGAGGTTAAGACCCAATCAGGGCCAGAAAAAACAGAAATGGAGTCATTCATAGAAGAGAAGAGCTGAGAGTTGTGTAAGGCTAGCTTAGGATAGCAAGTCTCATCCTCTGCTTGTTGCATTCTCTTATTGGCTTTCATTACATTAACCAGTCGACTTCTAGAGCTCCATCTGACACTGGAAGCAGAGCTTCTGAGGTCTATGAATCCCAAATCCTCGAACTCGTTGACAACACATATGGAACTAGCATCCTCCATGGCGATGGCATCTCTGACACGCTTGTCATCCACCAAAATGGGGGCGGGACCAGAGGCCCCTATGTCAGACCAAGACCAGACCATGGACTTGGCCCTGAAATCCAACAAGCTGATATAACAGTTGTCTTTCCTAGGGAATAGGGTAGCGACTAGGGAGGCAGTTGGAGGCCGGGAGCCATTGCAACCTATCAGCATCCCCAAGAGACCATCCAAGGGGTTCGTAGAAGAAATCGACTTGCTGGCCAGTCTCCTGGTCCCAGAGGCCAATGCCATATTCGTTGCTGCGGCCCTTGCAGCTGGAGTATATCATCTTAGAGTTGGATTCAGAAGTAGTGAAGGCCAATGCACCTGCAGTGAAGCTCTTGACTTGGTTCTCATGCTGGACTTGGAATTTGTGACGGAGGTGTCCATTAGAGGCGTTAAAGAGAGCGATGCCACCATCTCCACGACCGAGCTTTTCACAAGCGGTGACAACAATGTGGTTGGCATCTAACCAACCAACGTCGTTGACAATCTGGTAATCAAGATGCAATGGAGGGTGCTCCTGAAGCATCCAATCATAGACATGGACTATGCAGCCATGAGCAACAGCGCAACCACCATCAGGGCCAGCTCGAATGGCAGTTCCATCACCGGGAGCTGGACCAGTAACGGAGGTGGTAAGGCGGAGGCAGTTACCATCAAAAGGGCCCCACTTGGCGGCACGAACATGGTCGGAGAGGCCGTAGAATTCAGCCTCCCGGAAAAGAAGGTTCTGAGGGAGGTGAAGGGGGATGTAGAGCTCCCCAGTTCGGAGAAGGTCGAGTAAAATCCCAAAGCATTCCGGGTTCCGATCAATGAACAACGATTGTGATTGTGATTGCGAATGTGATTGTGTAATGGAATTGGGAAGGTGGTGAAGATTCCAATCTTGATCGAAGAGGGCCCCAAAGAAGGAATTCCGCCCTGCATTGGCAAGCGTAGTTGATGTAGTCTCGAAGTTTTTTCCGCCAACATTGAAGCTGATTCTGTCGTTTGGAATTGGGTTTCCATCCATGTCTACCTGACTTTTTTTGTCAAGTCCAAAGTTGAACGCCAAAATAGGGAAGAAAATCGATTTATGGATGGAATCAAATATACAGTATTTACGGCGACTGATCTAAGAGAGAGAGATACTGTAACTTTCAGAAGGAAAATAAAAGTATGGAAATTGAGAAAAGAAAACTAAAACTGATTGAATGTTCGTTTTTAATCTGGAGTGTATTATGTATAAGAAGAGAATTTGAGCAGTTGGGGAATTTTCAACTGTGTATTTGGTTCTTTTGACTCAGTTTGGTATGACTTAGTCTCTAATTATAAGAGTAGTCCTTTTTACTGTTCGTTTGCTGCGCCGGACACAATGCGACCTCTTACCTCTTTCCACGTTCACACTCAAACCCAAACCCAAAGAAGCCGCCTTTCTGCTTCTGGTTTGGGGGAGGAGCAGGACCTAATTTTTTTTCTTCTTTGTTTATTATTTTATAGTTGGAGTAATAACTACTTTTCCTTTCTTTCTTTTTTAACTACTTTGGTCTATTAGTTAAATCTGTTTGGAGTTTTGCCTTCTAAGTTCTCCCTCTTCATACTTATCTATCAGTATTCAGTAACTTATCTGCTACCCTCTTTACAAAACAATATTACCACTTACCAGTAAGTTTTTTGGATTAGAGGAAGTGTGTTTGTTCTTTCAGTTCAGTTTCTCGCAGTTCAATTTAATTTAGACACTATCTTATGTTCAGCTTTCTCGTAGTTCAGTTTAGTTTCTCCCAGTCAAAAGAACAGGGCCTAAAAGTGGCACTAAGATTTTATTTTTCATATCATGATTTTGCTTTTCACACCCTAATAGTTTGTCGGGTGGCTGAATTTTCTTTTTTAACCTGTTTTACTTTTTTTGTCAAATTTTTCGAACTTCTACCATAAATATAATATAAGAAAAAAATATGTTTGTGTATGACCTTAGTAGATTATGTCAAATATAGACTTTTTATAATTTTTAGTAATTTATAGTTAGAGATATTCATAGTTAAAGTTGTGTATTGGAGACCATGCTAATACAAGAATGGAGAACATAAAAAAAAGGATGGAATAATAGATATTGGTAATGGCAATGAGTTTATGTGTAACAAAGCTTCACGATAATATTCATGCTAATATATTTTCATCTTATATATGAATTTTAATATCACCTTCTAGTAATGGTACAAAAAGTTTGTAAAGATAAGTTACAATAAATCAAATATTCAATATAGGAAAAATTGATTTTATCAGTCCCAACTATGGGTGTCCCGACAAAAACAGTCCCAACTATCGTTTTTTATTGTTCAGTCCCAACTTTGAAGGGTGTTTTACAATAGTAGTCTCAGCAGGTAAAAAACCTACTGTAGCAGGTAATTTGCCATTTTTTTAATTTCTTTTTTTCAATCTTCTTTCTCCCTCCTCCTCTCCTCTGACACCAGCCACCCCTCCCCTGCCGCGCATCCCCAGCCACAAACGCAACCCCTCTCTGCTGATGAACACCTCGACGAACTCCTTCCCATCGATACTCTTCTCATCATCTTCCTCTTTTTCTTTGTCCGATTCAATCATCATCATCTTCTCATCATCTGTCAGATTCAAATCGAACGAAAAACTCAAAAAAAGCCGTTAGGGGGGGTTACGGAAATTCGGGGGGGGTGGGGTGAGGGAGGGGTGGGGGCTACGCGAGGGGCCGCGGGGGGTGGGGGGGAGGGGTGGGGGGGCTGCGTTGGGGGGGCTACTTGGTGGTGGCGGAGGGGCTGCGGGGGGGGGAGGGGGCTGCGGGGTGGTGGAAGGGTGGGGGGAGGGGGTGGTGGCTGAAGGAAGAGGTGGAAGAAACGGGTCAAAAAAAGGAAAATAAGGTTTTTTACCGGTTTAGCAAGTCATCGATCGACTTGGGCCACTCAGGTAAAGGGGGTTAAAGTTGGGACCGAACAATAAAAAACGATAGTTGGGGGTTGTTTTAGTGACGGGCCCATAGGATTTGTTTAAATCAATTTTTCCTTCAATATATGGTTAAAACTTAGACAAAGAAATAAAACATGCTTATCAAAGTGGACAATACCATTAGTGAGTAAGAGTAAGCCATAAGAAACTAATTGCACTGAATACTGATAAGCTGCTAACCTCAATCTCATAAAATAAGACATAAAAGATGGAAGTCTTAAAAGGCAATTGTCGACCTCAATCTCAGCACTTATGGATTAGTGCTTAATTTGTACGTTCTCCCGCCTAATCCTAGATTAGTGTGTCTCCAAGTCCAAGCAACAAGGCACCAGCTATTATATTATTACTATTACTACTTACTAGGGGCCTGGTTTTGTCTTAGTATATGTTATCTATGTGGAGTTGGAGTTGGCCACCTCAAAGTGCAAAAGGGGAAGAGCGTGTCTTATGGGGCGTCTCCTCTAGATAGAATTATAGAGTACATATTAATATTCTTCCGGAGAAAACGACACCAACTTCATGACCATAAATAATAATTGGTCAATACTACAATAATTATACTAAAACTTTCCTGATAAATGCGACGGGCTATGTTGGTCAACTATTGAGACTAAACAATTTTAAATCCAATTCCATTTCCAGTTCTGTAAGACATGCTCTCATGCCCTTTTTCCGTTTGTCAAGTTGAAAATACATACCAATTTGATGACCCAAGTATAACAACATTTTATGCCCTCTTTTCTTTTTGCGTCACTATTTTTTTTTTAATATAGGACATGTTTAACAATAGTTTTGACGTAGTTTTTAAGTGTTTGACACAGTCAGCTACAACTCTAATAGTGAAAAATTGTGTTTCATGAAGTAATGTCTGAGAGTAGGCTTTTGGTGTTTGGTAGTGTTTTTAGAAAAACTATAAATATTAGCTTTTGGAGTAACTTTTAAAGATTGAATATAGTTTTTTTTAAAACTAACAATTAGTTTTTACCAAACACCAATTATCATATTAAAAAGTCTATTTTCACGATCAAATTATAACAATTAATATATGACATCTAACTACTTCTTACTACTATTTGTCATATCATAACAACTACTTTTGTCGAACAGACCCATAGTAAGTTAGAGTCCCATACAAATCAACACTTTTCTCATGTCAATTTCGTCCAATTTAATAGGTCAAATCTTTTAAGGGAGGGGGGAGAGATAGGGAATAGAGAATCCCCCTCACCAAGAGCTATTCATAAGTTGTAATTATATGACTTCACAAATCGCAAATTGAAAACAAATTCAAGGAATGCGATTCGCTTTCACTAATTATATGTTAAACACCACACCCTTATTGCTCAAATCTCCAAATTTTCACTTTCCCATAATATTATCAGTAAGACATAAAGTTTAAGTTTGAAAAAAAAAAGACAGTAATTTAATTCTCTCTGTTTAATGAGACAAACTTATAGCTCAAACCTCCAACCTTTTAATTTTTGACATTAGTACCACTAAGTCTAGAAGATTATTACATGTGTTACAAAATCATTTTTGATTTTTCTTCTTTTTATGCAACCCATTTATCAAACGGCCATAATATGTGGTCAACGCACGGGTTTTTTAAACCAATCTACATTTTTTTTGGGGGTAAGAATGAAGGAATTATGATGGTGAGAAA
Organism: Beta lomatogona; assembly: GCA_947646795.1. Lineage (NCBI taxonomy): Eukaryota > Viridiplantae > Streptophyta > Magnoliopsida > Caryophyllales > Amaranthaceae > Beta > Beta lomatogona. The sequence goes on from CANSNZ010000231.1 coordinate 577,593, forward strand.
TCACCAACGGTGGTTGTGAATTGTGTTATAGAAGTATGTGTCATCTAATTGTCACTACAAAGATTTTACATGAATTTGTTTTTTTCTATTGACATTACATGGATTTGTGATACAATGAACATGTAAGAATAGGTGTAGGAAAAGCGTAACACGTCTCTTAATCTGTGTTTGTGAACAAACTCAACAAAGTTACTTAACAAACACCTCTTTTGATAAAATATATTAAAGAATAATAAAAGCAAAAAGGAATGCACAAGTTATATGTATCATTTGGGGGTTTTGTTTTTATATACTTAGATAAGAGTCCAACTAAACAGCTAATACCACAGAAGATATGGCTACCTAATTGCCCTTCATTGAAGGTACCACAAATTTGTAGCAAGGACAAATAGGTATTTTCATACCATGTTAGCTAGTTATCTAGGGACAAGACAAAATGTGCCAAGCCTCCCATTACCCATTTTCTAGTTCAATGGCTGGTAAACTACTACTGGTAAATGGTGGTTGATCATATATATTTATTTTGTTGTACTTTTAGAAGGGATATCACAACTGGTGTTCGACCACTTCGAGTTGCTCCAGGACAAAAAGAAATGAAAAGTACATTCTCCCGATCAAACAACTTAAGAAAAGAGATAATATCTAATACCCAGCTTTAAAAAAAACTAGCCTAATATTTCATCATTAGCTGCATTATGTTTCATCATTTACATATATAACTGAAAAACCAGTAATAAGATTCACTATACAACACGTTGGGCACAGGCGCACACCTGAGTAGTACCTGACTACTTTGGCCAGATGTCCAATGGATGCCAAAAGCCTCACAAACTGGAGTATAAATTCTTGTAGCACTACGTCGACGTGTATTTCAGTCGTTCAAGAACCCATTGAAATAAGCAGGGTCAAGAAGCAGAGGAAACTCATGGCTTAGACTCCTCCTAATCCAGAAAAGTAATTAGCTCAGCATCTTCTAATAATAGTAGCAACATTTTTTCCAATCTCTTCTTTTGCTTGCTTTGAGACAGGAACTTCTCCAATGTACATGTCAAAAAAGGCCCCTGCACAGATAGGCATCTCCGCATAAGAATTCGGAACTTCGTTCTCAAACTCTTCCCACACTTCTTTTTTAAGGCAAGGGAAGGGTAAGATTCAAGATAGGGGTGGTGACCAAAAAGATGGAATATTGCACCAAATTTAGTTCACTCAACTCTCATGGTCTTGCCCAGCCGCCCCATACCACGTTAAAGAGGCACAATACTAATTCCGTCCAGACTTGCTAGGCAGATTGTCCCAATCCCTCATAATTAAGGATATGACCCAATTCTGATTAGAACCTTAATAATAGTTGGACCATTGACGCACTCTCCTCTTTCCTCAACCTTAGTAACGGTATTTTGAGAAAATAGTGTATGTGACTCTTATTCCTGGATGGAGGGAGTAGTTTTCTAGCTCTTTTTCCATCCTTTTATGAGTATGTGAGATGTGCAAAATCTTGGTTGGAGGATTGAAGGAGGTAACACCCAACATTGGAGCTCACTGGTATATAATGTGATTTGCACTTGACATCAAGGAAAGGTAGTCAAATGAAATAAGAAAGGAGAGATACAAAAGAACCACTTACTACACAATTCCCTGCTATGCACTGCTCCGATTTGGTTACCTCCAACTGCAAGACAAGGTTGCCAGTATTAGTCATGAAATAATTCTTAACGTAAGGTAGGTCTAAGCCTTTAATACAGCTACTCACTTTCGGTAATCAGCTGTCCATCAGCAGTTCTTCTGATGTCAATTATTGTACCCTGGGGAACAAAACTGGAAAAATAAGACGTCTATACTTGAAAAGGATCTAGGGACAGAAAATCTGTATCTCTAATGGCTTTCTTACAACAGGCAATGGAATATCTTTTGTGAAATAGGAACCAAATGTTGTGATGCATTTGAAATCAGTTTCTGGATTTGTCTGTTAATCATGGACAGAGAAAAAGCATAAATTAATCCAAACAGCTAACACTTTTTAAAGTGATACATCAGAAGACAGACACCAAAAAGATTATAATTTATTACCTTGGCTAATCGAGCTCGGAGAGACTTCTCAAACGCACTGCAAGAAAAGAGGAAATAGAAATTAGAAGAGACAAATAAACTGAATCTACAACCCATCATCCATCAGCATTTGCATTTCAACTGGAAAAAGATCAGCTCCAACACAAAAATCTTGCTCAGCCAATTTGCATGTGACTGAGTGAAGAAATTGGGTTAAATGTATACTTCATATTAAACTGAATGGGTTAGCAGGAACTTTTTTTTCCCTGTCTTGGGTGGGAACCGTTGGCAAGTTAGGTTGAGTATTTGTGCAAGGAATCCCAACCCACCTGATATACGTTTCACATATGCTAGAAGGAGAGCAACAAACCCAGGGGCCCAGCAGTGATTTAGCTACTAAATTAGTTATTCAAGCAGAAGGTTGTTATGCTGATGTGACAGCTTTCAAATAATATCTAAAGAATGATCTAGAGGGGATGAATCATCTTGTACTTGTGCCTATATATAGAGCCAAGTGTAGCTGTAATTACTAAGCAATGATTAAGTAAAGGAACTTGGGAAAAGGAGAAGCTCACATCTCGAATTGTGAGAGTTGTAATTGAACTCTAATATCAATACAACTTACTATCTTAAGCTGGATTCTGCTTAATTTCCTCAGTCTAGTCAATTGTTCAGATCTAATCTCTAGCAAATTTGGTATCAGAGCAAATTTGGTATCAGACCAAGACGGTTCTATAGAGAAAAGGTGAAGCCAATGGCACCAGTTTCGAATTCATAGAGGTTCGAGATGTTAGAGCTGGACATAGAAGATTTGCAATCCTCTGTGGCTGAACTGGTGGTGTCCTAGTCATGAGAGACTAACCACCAACTTAGACTCCATATCTCAGAAACTCGATAATCGAATCCAACAATCTAAAGATAGCCATGATTGGGGTCCTGAGAAGTGAGCAAAAAAATATTCAGGATGAGATGTTGGCCACACTTAATCTATTTAGAAATCCACCAGCGGGAGGTGAACGACCACCAAGAAACGGCGGAGAAAACCGTAAAAGCACGAGCCAGATGGGTGGGCAGAACTGAAATTGGAGAAAGAGAAATCCAAGGAGAAATAGAAGACTTCACTGGGTGGCAGGGTGAGCATCACCGCCACTCCGGAAGAAGTGGGTAGAAGCATAAGAAACTGGATCTTCCACTTTTCAATGGAACAAACCTGGATGGGTGGATCCTTCAAGTTGAACTTGACCAAGGAAGAGAAGGTGGAAGCTGCAGTGGTATCGCTGGAGGGTGACGCTTTGCTCCTGTTCCAATGCGAGCATCGCCGGCAATCGGTCAACCATTGGGAAGATCTAAAGGCCTTCCTTCTCAGGCAAGTCAGGCCCCAATCTTGTGGATCCCTCCATGAGCAGTGATTGTTGCATCAGCAAACCGGCTCAGTGAGCAATTACCGCCAGCAATTCATAGAACTAACTTCCCCCGTGAATGTGTGCCGAAGGAGATCTCCAGAGGTAAGTTCACTAGCGAGCCTCCACGATGATATAAAGGCAGAAGTGAGGCTCCAAGGGCCATACAATGTGGATGCAGCCATGGACCTGGCTATTAGGGTGGAGGACAAAATATGGGCCAACCCTGCCAAGAGGTACGGTCCAGGCCCAATTTCCTCTCACCCTTCTAAATATCAGTCCAGCCCAAACTCCTCCTATTCTAATTCCAGCTCTGACCACCGGAGCACCGGTTCCTTGCCGGTGGCTAGACCTATGGGTGACTTCAGAAGATTGAGTGAAAGAGAATTACAAGCAAAGAGAAAGAAGGGAGTGTGTTTTAGGTGTGGTAAAGGTGGTACATTGGGCATAAGTGTAAGAGAAAAGAGCTAAGTGTGATCTTAATGGAGGGAGAAGGAGATGACATTCCCATGGCTGAGATAGAAGACCCCATTAACCCACCTGAACCAGAGCTCTCTTTAATCCAATCAGAAATTTCCTTAAATTTTGCAATTGGCCTTTCTAATCCCAAAACCATGAAGCTTGTAAGTTGCTGGGCAGGAAATAGTGGTCATGATTGACCCTGGGAAACATATAATTTCATCTCCACCCAAGCCGTGGCTAAGTTAGCCTTACCTATGAGCACCTATAAGACTTTTGGAATCTCATTTGAACTTACCTGGTTTCACCATTGTGCAAGACTACTTGCTTCTCCCACTGGGAAACTCTGACATCATACCTTTGAGTCCAATGGCTAGAGAAGTTAGAGACTATGACAACTAATCGTAAAACATGAACCCTCAAAGTCCAAGTAGGGAAGGATACCATCATGCTCAAAGGGAACCCCTCCCTAGGCAGGTCCAAAGTATCTCTAAAGACCATGATAAAGTCACTAAGGAAGGAAGGGTAAGGATTCCTAGTTGAGTTCAATCACTTAACAATAAAGTCATTCAATCTGCCGCAGGCCCCCCTTCCTACAACAAATACTCACCCAATTCTCTCCAGTTTTCCATATGTGAGAGGGCCTGCCCCCATCGAGAAATCATGAGCATTCCATCCTCCTTAAAGGAGCAAACGCAGTGAGTGTTAGACCTTTTAGGTACCCTCAAACACAAAAAGATGAAATTGAGAAATTCATACATGACATGCTCAAAGATGGCATTATCCACCTCTCAAAAAGCCCTTTTTCCGGTCCATTGCTTCTAGTGAAAAAGAAGGATTGGTCATGGAGGTTCTGCGTAGACTACTATAGAGCTCTCAACAAGGCCACAGTCCCAAATAAATATCCCATTCCTATCATTGATGAGCTCCTAGATGAGTTAGGAGGAGCTGTGGTGTTTACCAAACTGGAGTTAAAGGCAGACTACCATCAGATTAGGGTGAAGCATGAAGATGTGCCCAAAACAGCCTTTAGGACACATGAGGGCCATTATGAACTCCTAGTGAAGCCCTTCAGCCACACCAATTCCTCAGCCACCTTCCACGCACATATGAATGAAGTGTTCAGCCCTATTTAAGGAAATTTGTCTTGGTTCTTTTGATGACATTTTGGTGTACAGCAAAAATAAGGAACACAAATATCACTTGGACGTACAACAGCACTAGCACTCTCCCTATGGCAAGAAGTGTGCCATTGGACACCAACAGGTAGCTTATCTGGGCCACGTAATCTCTGCAGCAGGGTATCAGTGGATTTCAGCAAGGTGCAAGCTATGCTTGACTGGTATTGCCCCACTAATCACTAATTTCAAAGTACCTAGAGGATTCTTGGGCCTTACGGGGAATTACAGAAAGTTCATAGCTAGCTATGCTCATATAGCTCACCCACTCACACATTGTTCTCACCCTTTAATCAACTCAAATTTGCCATGATTAATGCCCCAATCCTCCAACTTCCGGCTGGTTTCCGCTTATGTTTTCCCTACACGGTTAGAAATTCAACCTTTCTTAAATGGAAAGTACCACAACAGCTTATGGGAGATCTTCATGATCTGTTCCATTACTGTTGACGTGAAAGCCCTAGTCAACTACTGTTGACCGGGAAAGCCCAAGAGGCGAAGTCAACACATTCGAGAGGAAAGGAAGGGGCATTGAAAATGTCCCGATAAAATGAAAAAAGAGAATGAAATTTAAGGTGACTTCACTAAAATGTTTGTTCTAGAAATAGATGCGCATCTGGTTTTGGAATAGGGGCAGTTCTCTTACAGAAAAGTCATCCAATTGCCTATTATAGCAAACTCTTGGGCCCTAGGAGAAAAGGCAAGTCCATCTATGAGAGACAGCTTATGTCAATAGTGGTGATGGAGGCATTATCTCTTGGGCAGAAAGTTCATTATTAGGTCTGACCAACACAGCTTGAAGTATCTCATGGAGCAGAAAGAGATAGGTCCAGACTATCAGAAATGAGCCTGTAAGTTGTCAGGCTATGACTTTGAAATAAAGTAGCTGATACTTTGTCTATGGAGATGTAGAGTTTGGTGCTCTTATCACTTCATTCACCCTAAGATGAAATTCAACCCCTCGTTCACACTAATCAAGCGGCTCACCAATGACATTCAGCAAGGGGTGACAGCTTCCAAGGGCATTTGCCTCGAGCCAAAGAGATTTGAAGTACAAAGGCAGAGTGGTACTCCCTCTGTCCTCTTCTTTCATTCCTTCTCTTTTATATAAATACCATGTCACTCAGATGAGTTCAAAACTTCCAAAGATTGGCCATGGAGTGGTTTTGGCAAGGCATCAGAAAAGATGTGGTTAAGTATGTGGCTGCTTGTGTCACCTGCCAACAGCAAAAAAACCTCCACCTTTAGCCCGGATGGTCTCTTACAGCCTCCACCCATTCCCACTCAAATTTGGGAGGACATATCCATGGATTTCATTAAAGGCCTTCCGAAATCAAAAGGGGTTGACACTATCCTAGTTGTGATAGCAGACTCTCCAAGTACAGCCATTTCATAGGGCTCAAACACCCATTCACAGCTAATTCCATAGCAGTCCTTTTCACAAAGGAAATTGTCAGTCTCCATTGGATTCCTACCTCTAGACTCAGACAAGGACAGGATTTTTCTGAACTTATTCTGGAAAGAATTGTTCAAATTACAAGCCACTACCCTGCTTAGAAGCACAACTTATCACCCTCAAACAGATGGGCAAACTGAGGTGGTGAATAAAACTTTAGAAACCTATCTCAAATGTTTCATTAATGGACAACCTAAGTCTTGGGCCTACTTGGTTAACTTGGGCAGAATTTTGGTATAACGCATTCTTCCACGTTAGTGGTGGTTGTACTCCTTTCAAAGCTGTGTATGGTAGGTATCCCCACACCCCTCATCCGCACTAGTCATGACTCATGGTGCCACTGCTGTCTCCTTAGTTGAAGAGATGCTATAGGACACACAGATGCCATATTAAATTATCTTAAAGGGCATTTAATTCTGGCTCAGCAAAGGATGGAGGCACAAGAGGACTCTAAAAGGAGAGAAGTGGAATATCAAGTGGGTGACTGGGTGCACCTCAAATTGCAGCCTTATACGCAGCACTCACTGGCAAAAAAGGCCCTATGAGAAGTTAGCAGCTCGTTTCTATGGTCCATTTGAGGTGGTGCAAAGAATTGGTAAGGTAGCCTATAAGTCGACTCTTCCCCCCTTCTTCTAAGATACACCGTATATTCCATATTTCACAGCTCAAGAAGGCCATTAGTCCTGCCTCTCAAACTCTTCCCCCTTCTCTCACTGAGGAACTGGTTTTAGCTGCTCGCCCTCACAGAGTTATGGGAGTTAGAAATTCTCCCTCTGGATCTGCTCACACTACTGACTACTGAGGTTCTCATTGGATGGCAAGGCCTCCAAGACTTTGAAGCCACTTGGGAGGATATGGATGCTCTGGCCACCAGGTTCTCTTCCTTCCACCTTGAGGACAAGGTGGCAGTTTGGGTGGGGGGTAATGCATGAAATCCTAACCCACCTGATATCCGTTTCACAAATGCTAGAAGGAGAGCAACAAACCCAGGGGCTCAGCAGTAATTTAGCTACTAAGTCAGTTATTCTAGCAGAAGGTTGTTATGCTGATGTCACAGCTCAGAGAAAATATCTAAAGAATAATCTAGAGGGGATGAATCATCTTGTACTTGTGCCAATATATAGAGCCAACTCGCCAAGTGTAACTATAATTAGTAAGCAATGATTAGGGACTTGGGAGAAGGAGAAGCTCACATCTCAAATTGTGAGAGTTGTAGTTGAACTCTAGTAATACAACTTACTATCCTCAGTCTAGTCCACTGTTCAGATCTAATCTCTAGCAATTTGCTTCAAGACTAAAATGATGGCTCGAACAACCAGGCTTAGACTAATTTCAGATTCTGAAGTTTTTTAAAAAGTAAAGGTTAGGGAAATCTAACCATGGATGGAATAAGGAAGCAACAAGTTAACACTGAAGTCTCAAATACAAGACCCACTTAGATTATAGAGAAAAGGATGTTTCTCACTGATAAGTGAACCACAAAGACAAAGAAGTCTAACCCTCGGAAAAAGCATGATAGAGGCCACGAATCACGATCTTAGAAAAGCATATCTTGATGGAACATTGATGGCTCCGGGAAATTCACTGAAATTTATTATTAAAGAAGAGACTTAGTGAGAAAAGGAATGTATAACAAGTTAACAACTAGATATCCTCGCAGCATGCCACTAATAATGTGTCCTAAGTCCATAAAAATCTAGATGTTGGCAGCCTGACAGGTCGGCCATTAAAAATCAGAAAAGAAACACTTCTATTAAACAATATATAGCATCTAAAAAATCTTCGACATCTTAATACAAAATTCGTATGCAATGTGAGAGACCCATAATATAGGATTCCAACATTAACTAGCGAAAATTGTCTCATTCGGTGCTGATAATCAAACAACTTAAACCACAGTGAATATATCATATGGTCCTAGAAGATGGCATTCTCTATATACCGTTATGATGAAGTGTATTTGTCATGTGGTCCCTAAAAGATGGATTCTCTATATACCGTACAAATCCCCCCATACAACCCTGGAAGAGAAGGAAAGGGGAAGCCATAAAAATTGTGAATTTTATGCCATCAATAATATGAAAAAAAAAAAAAAAATCTATAAGATAAAACGCAGAAGAATCTTACTCTTTAACTGAATTAATTTTCATACCACTGTAATTAACCACAAGTCTAACCGTCATTCCGATATCTTCCCTGCATCATCCACAAATTAGATGTTATCATTAAAATGAAGTTGAACTCCATGAAAGGGGAGATAGATCAGTTTTGTGTTCATAATAGTAGCAAAAACTGAAACCTATGAGCCTATGATCTAGACTATAAATCAAATGGAGTACCAACGTCTGCACTAACAATGGAACAGATTATAAAGTGAGAGCATAATGTGTTGCCCAGTTCATGGAGCAGAGACTTGATATGCTAGTAATATGACCTTGGTTCAATATATACTCTATATGTACACTTTAAGTTAAAAGTAAAAAATACCAAATGCTTTGGATGATTTACTATATTTCTCAGAGTGTGGTTTTACTGTTTTAAAATGGAAGGTTTACTTTATTACTCTTATAGACCAAGGGGAAGTTGCTTTGGCCAGCTTTTAAGCTTGTTTCGTTTCTGATTTAGAATTAAGTCAGATAAATATTGAAGTACAAATGCAGTATACTCCTAAAAATTACACATGAGTAAGTAGGTCAATTATAAATAAAGGTGGTTATTCGGATTTTAACAAATAAGGGTGCATTCTCTTCAGCTTCATAAAATATGTAAAGGGGCTGATGTGGTCAAATCAGGGATGATCAGGTATAAACATAAAGTGAAATCAGCCGAGAGATCTAATAGGTTCAGTTCAAATCCTCATTTTAGAAACAAAAAAAATGTGTGCTTGGATGACGATATGCTTAGCAAAACAATAATCATACCTGAGAAGATCCTCATAGAAATCATGGCGTTCTTTGAGATCCACGACTGGAACAGAACCATATTTGGAACCCAATTTCTGACAGACAGAATAAGGATGGACATCTAAAACAGAGTGATAATTAGTTATGGATCTTATCATAGTAGACAGAATTATACGGGATCCACTATTATATTCAAATGTGAGAGTACTTACAAAAGCCATAGGCATAGACCTTCAAAGATTTAATTCGAACAATAGTCATAACCCTAGATCCGGTTCCAACAAGTACCTATAGGATAAGCAGAAAAATGAGTTAATGCTCCAGAGCATTTAAAGTTTTCCATCTAATGACTCCTACACCAATTCATATTTCATATACTTCTAAAATCTAAGACGAATCAGCAAAAGAGCACAAGAAAAAATGGGAAGTCAGATTGTTGAAACAGCCTCTCTTCTAGTTTAGTCTGGACTCTGGACAAGTGTAAGGTTGCAAACAGTTAAACCTCCCAAGATCTTGCCGATGGATCTACTAAATAGTCATTTTTGCTGTTGCACCAAAGAGTTGAGACAAAGAAAACACACATTTCCTGTGTAACTGGAGTCTGGACATGATCATGCCCAAGGGAGAATTGAAAAGGGCCTACTTTTGGAAGAGAATAGTGTGCAAGGAGCACCCGGAGACACAAATTAATTAGACATCAGTGACCAATCGGTCAGAGCAGTTTAACAGTGTTATTCTACTTTATGTATGGGCAAGTCATGGCATGGGTATTATGAACATATTTGTGCGCAAATATTTAAATGCCAGAGACCACAAATGTTCCTTTTGCTCAGAAGACATGATCTATCAAGTTAATTTGCTCTCAGCACACTACAATAGCATGGTTTACAAATACACAATAAGAGAATAGCACCATTTCACATATTCATATGAAAGGTATTCAAGTTCTGCAATTTCCTGAAGTGCAAAAACTTCCGCTCGCAACGAGTTATTGAGTTAAATTAGGTTAATCAAACAAATCTCTCCAAATCTGTAGGTTTAATTTGAGTCCACAGATCAAATTAAGCAAGTTACTCCGAAAAAGGAACATGCACATCTCTTAACTAGAGTTAGGTATATGAAAAAAATTTAAGTGGTTTTAAGAATGTATATCGATGGATAGTCTCAAGAAGCAGTATATTTCTGAGTTATATTTTAATGGCAACAAAAACGGAACCCAGGTTAACAACCTTTTAAATTATTAACAGTAATTCTCTCACTCAAAGATTTAACCAGAAAAGCTTGATAAAATTACAATATCATAAATGACCAACTTAATTGTTGCCACATGACTTACATTTATAGACAAGACAATCCAAAACTCCTTAATCTCCTACATATTTTAAGTCCATACAGCGAAACAAACTTAACCATTTGGACTTAGTCTTTTAGAGATCAAGCTCCATAGTCCCTACCGTAATCAAAATAGACTAGCTAATGCTACTTTTAACGCAAGTAATCAAGGTTGAATCTGTCCGGATTCTCAAACAAGCTTCGCTAAAAAAAACCAAAACTACCTTTTTATTCCCAAAGACACGTATAATCATGAAAACCTAAGCTCCTAGTTCACATATAACTAAAATTCTAGAATATTCTAATAAAAAAATGTAATTTGAAATAGGCTTAAATCCTACATAATATTCATAAACCGAATGCATTTGGAAAATTCCTCACAAAGACTTCTGTCAGTCCGTCACAGAACTAGTTTTTTCTGTGAAATGAAAATTTCTCTTAAATGCTATGTAGCCTTAAGATTCGTGAAAATAAGGGTAACCGTTTGGACCTTTATGTCCAATAACTGACCTGAATGGCAAACTTTTATGCTCAAGTGAAGCTCATGTGCTCAGTAATATGTTCAACAGGGAATGCAATGAATAAAGGATAACACCAGACATAGAAAACTTTAATAGGCAAGTAGAAGTTAAGTCCAATCCTCCAAGTGCAACGGGGGAGCTATATTCTAGAAGTTCATACTTTCGGTCATCTTTTTCAAAATGAGCAACAAAAAATATACAAAAAAAGTCACAAGTTAACAGCAGATTATGAACAAAATTCAATAGTAATAAAACTATAACTGCACATAATAAGCAAAAACAATAAGCATGCCATCACTAGAAGTAGAGGTACCTCTGATGACAAATTGGATTGGTTGTCCTTGGCTAGTATGCTGTTTAGAACACCAGGAAATTCAATGCCCGTTTTGGGTTCCACTGCATGTCTCACCCGATTAAACTGTGGAAACGCATGACCGACACAATCTCGATGCTGAACATTGCAAGGGCTTTTATCCAGGGATCCCAACATTGGTATATTAGCATCCTCAGGTGGGATAGCTAACAAGCTTGTAGTTCTGAAAATAGGAGGCTAGTTAGTTAACAAGTAAATATTAGGCAACTTGAAATCGAATCAACAGTCCATAACTGGGAATCAGAGGTAAATATAAAAGCGCTTACAAGTGATCAAGCGGTGGTATGAGAGCAGCAGCCAGTGAAAGCACAGGAACCGGTTGAACATTGTCAGCTGCTCTAAAAAAATGTTTGAGAGAGAAGGTTGAAAACTTATGACCAAAGAGTGTAGTGAAAGATTCTTGTGGGAATGTGAAGCAGGATCGAGTAATGTGTTTGAGTTTAGTAGAGGGGGTAATGTGTTTGAGTTGACCAATGGAGCTACTAGAAATGTGAGTGTCATTAACTTTAGTTTTAATCTGGGAAGCACCAGAAAACCAAAAAACAAAAGCTCCAGCAAGCTTAGAAAAGCAGCTAAACGCTCCTCGCAGCGCGACGCCTCCAGGAGCTAAGAGGTATTTAGAGTGATGGAGGGAGTTGTCGACAATGGAAAGGAAGGGATCAGTGAGCAGCAAATAATAAGGATCACTACCCCCATTAACATCCATCAAGAGTTGACACCGCACTCTGACTCACTATTTCTGAATTTAATCAATTATTATTAATATATCCCTCCAATCTCAGCCTGGCAAAGAATTGCAGGAAAAAAGAATCCATTAATAACGCGTTTGATTGAGAACGATGTCGTCTACATCATAAAATCATATTATGAATCAAACAAAAATAGCATTTGCATTAGTGAAAGAATGAATAATAGCATCGATCATATAGTGTGTGTGTGTGGGAATCACAGTGATAATTAGTTAATTACGGAAAAACAAAACTCAACGACTCCATTGTTGACAGAAACAGATTATTATCAGTAGTACGCATAAACTGTACAAAAAGGAATTAAAAGAGACACAAAACGAATCGGATACGGGATTCGAATGTAAGGAACAAGAATAGAAAGTATACCCTGCGACGGAAGAGTTGGAAGGGAAGTTTCTTGGCGTGCCTTAAAAATAGGGCAGAGGCCAGATTATTCGACCAAATACATGATGAATGGAATTTCTTGCAAGTTTTAGTTTCTTTTCTTCGTCGTCTTCGTCTTCCCAACTCGATTTGGCGCTTTTTGCCACAACAAACAACCTATTTCACCCACCCGCAGTCCCACCTTGATTTGGGGCGGGTCCACGCGTACCTCTCTTGCTCTCTTTTCAATCTCAGCCTTTTTGCTTTTTCATAGGGAACCATCACCATCGATGAGGACGAGAGGTGATCATGGGTCATGCCGGGTAGACTTTAGCTAAAAAAGGTAGTTCGTTTCGGGCTAAAGCCTTAGGCTGGGTTTAGTCAAGCCTCGGACTAAAATTTCCGTACCAAAGCCAACTTGAAGTGCTTATAGAAAAAAGCATTTTTAGGCGTTCTACGACCTACATGTGTTTTTAGGGGTTTTTGAAGTGGTGCGGCCTATTTATTCATTTTATGACCCCCCTCTCTATACTTGAGTTTTTTCTAACAAAATTCTGAATGGTCTTCAACGATGAGGATATATGATTTGAAATTTGAATTATTTAGAGATACTTAAAGTTCGAAATGGACTAGACTGAACAGGTTTGTGAAAGGTATAAGGTGGGGCTGGGTCTTTTGACTCGGCCCCAATTCAACCGGACCCGAAAAGTAAGTGTGCGTTTCTTGAACAAAGTTTTTCCAGTGTAAGTTTGGTTGAGCCCACCCAAAATCACCCAAAAACTAATTCACCGGTGACAATCACCCTACTGAAGCCGAACCATACACATGCACCTACTTACTCGCCTCAACCACCTTTTTGCATTGTTTAGACAACCCATCTCAGTGAATACAGCTCTTGGATTCAAACGACCCTTTTTAAAAAGTTGTACATTAGTTCTCTACCTAAGTTCTTAATTTCCGTTAGCATTATTTGTTATAATGCACCCTTAACTAGGGATGGAAATGGATGATGGATCATACAACATCCGCTTAACCCGGTTTTATTAAGCGGGTGAAAACCCAAAATAAATGGATGAAAAACGGGTGGCAGGTGAAGCTAATGATGGATGCAGGTCGGATGCGTGTGAGAATTTTTTCATCCATCACCTGACCCATCACCCGCTTAACGCCCACCCATTATCCATATTATCAATTACACATGTTTGTTTACTTACTTTATTAAATTTTTTAGTTGGGGTTCGGGTTTATATTAATTACTTACCCATCACCTTTTTAGTTTATCTCTCATACTTTTGCACTTTCTCCTCGGTTCTCCTCCAAAGTGAAGTGAGTAAGTTAAAAAGAAACGGAGGTAGTATTATACTTGTTCTTATTACAATTTTTTTTTTATTTGCAATAAACATACTGTTCTCCTTGCCATTTAGTGAATTCAAATTAGTCATTGCGATTTTAAAGATTGATAACAGAAAATTAAGTTTTTTTTTTTTTTTTTTTTTTTTTTTGCTTATTTCAGTTATTGATATCCAAAAAAAAGGGAAATTAAAAGGAGTAATCCAATCTATTATTAAACTTACTTTTGCTGAACTTAATTTATCTTTGTTGAGACTTAGAGTAGATTTCTGTAGAACCTAACTTATATTTGTTTAACTTATTTTTACTGAACTTGTTTGTGCTTAACATAATTTTACTGAACTTATTTTTGTTAAACTTTTGAACTTTAACTTATTTTTACTGAAACTTATCTCTATTATATAAGGTAATGGGGAGGAAGATGGTATCCCCCCTCTGAAAAATACAAAATTACCCTTAAAGATCTAATGGAATGAAAAAAATTACGAAAGAAAACAATTTAAAAACTATTTCTCATTTCAACTTGTCATTCTAAACAAGTTAAAAATGGTATATGCATCAATCAAAAAAATTAAATGGATAAAATATCTTGACCTTTTTTTATAAGAAAAGATGGTATACATGACGTCCACCTGGATCAAACCAACTCACTATGTGTATTCTTTCTGTTCAAAACTCATTCACCAAAAAAATTAATATTAAAAATCACTCAATGTTAGTTTTTTACATTAGCGAATTAGCATATCTAAATTCATCTAACTATTAATATTTCACATTTTAAGTGTAATCATAACTATACTATGGATGAAGTATATAATAGAATAACAAGATTTAAATCTAACTAACGCATCGCGTGCATATCTCTATTATATAAGTGAAGGGGGAGTAAGATGGTGTCCCCTTATAAATTAAAAAGTTTAATGTACCCTAATGAATTTAAATTGCCATATATATTAAATAATATTTTCTTCTTCCTACTTGCTATATATATTGAACAAGTTAACAATAGAATTGAATTTGAAATTTCAATTTAATATTAAATTAATGAGAATGATTTCCTCTTCTTACATATGTGTGAAAAACTCTAATAAAAAATAAAATTAAAATTATAACTTGATTGTCACAATCAGAAGAAAAATAAAAACTTGAATTTCATATTAATAATTATATTGATAATATATTAAAATCCTAAATGTTGATTATCATTCGGTAATCTCTATAATATAAATCAAACTCTTTCATTTTATTAATATTCAACGATTGAACCTGATACAAAATTCTTCGACTTTATTTGAACATAAACTCTATTTTGCTTTATATTTTCTTCTCTCTATTCTATATGAACAAATAACAAAAAAAACCAATGAAACATTGATTTAAGAAAGAAAAACATATTTAAAAAATTAAAAGTAATTATAAATGTATGTTAGAATCAATTTTTTTGTGACATTAATAAATAACTAATTAAGAAAAAACGTTAATATAACACGCACGAATAGTGTGCTAAAAATGCTAGTAAGACTAATAAGCTGAGGAGCAAAGAGCCTTACTTTTAACTGTTGCTTCCCGTTACGGTAGTGATGTGGCACATAAGTATTGGCTATTACAACTCTCTCTCCTAAGAAGAAATTAAATAAGAAAAAATATAAAAAAATATGAAAGCTTGTTCATAAAATCATTAACCAGTATCGAAAAGATTAAACAGGGAAGGAAAGAGAAAGATATCGACGACGAGTTCGACTGGGCATAGGAGTCAAGGAGAGAGAAGCAAGAGTTTTTTGATTGTGGAGTAAATACTCGTGAAGTGGCTTAGTGTGGCTCTTGCTCATCTTCTTCCGCCATCCCAGGTTTCTCTCTCCTTTCTATTTTAAATAATGTTTGTGTGATTTCGATTTAAGTTCTCCAAACATTATATACTTTTTTCGGTTTTCTTTGTTTGGATTTGTAAAGACTACAAATGATGTCCTGAATTATGTTGATATTGTTGAACATTTTCCTTCTTTTTGATTGATTCTGCTTTAATTTTGTGTTTTCTTTTAAAAAAACTTGGTATTAATTTGTACAGTCCGAGTTGTTTGAATACTTAAAATCCATAGATAATTTTCAGATTTTTGTCCAGAATGAATTATTTATTGATTGCCTTTAAACTTTTATCAGCAAATGAGATGGAGAGAAGAGGGTGGGAGAGAGGGAGGAGAGGGTGTGTTAGGGCCTTAGGGATGATCAGTGGCGGATCCAGGAATTTATGAATGGTGGGTCACTACTGACTAGGTTGCACAGAAACGAATACAGGTACGGGTTCGGATACGGGAAACATATCAATCAAATTCACTTAAACTACTCAAATTTCATCTCATATTAATGCATTATGCATATATATCAAATAATTTCACATTAGAGGGAAATCCTATCCATCTCCAACTAATTCCACCAGCACATAAGACACATAAAACCAAAGGCTCATTCATGGCCTCTCCAAAAACTTCACATGATAGGTCTAATTCTGAAAATCCAAAAAACTGCTCCATTTTTTTGAAAAATAATGGTGGGTCACGTGACCCACCATGACACAACGTGGCTCCGCCACTGGGGATGATGTGGTTTTATTTTCAAAAAAGTAAAAATAAATGAATAAAGCAACATGTAACATTGGACTAATTTTGGAAGACTGAGTTATAATTGGGATTAATTGGAGTTAAAACTTAAAATATAGTTTGAATTATTTTGAGATGACGAACAATAGTTTGGATAATGACGAAAGACCCTCCCTTGTTATGAACAAAGACTGATTAGTAAAAGAGATAGTGGGAGAAGGGCAAGGCGTGAGAGGAGAGAAACAAAAGTAGGAAGAATCAGAGATTTTGAATGGATTGAAGAAAAGTGAGAGATAGAAGAGAAATATTGACTCTTGGATGAGAGAAAAAGAAGCCCGAGGAGGGAGGAGTAAACAGGATCATACCTGATAATAAATGAGAGAGAAAGAGAGCTTGCTGATTTTGAGGAGAGAGCAAGAGGAAGAACAATGGAAAATAGTTGTGTAGGTCAGAGGGACCAATTTGGGAAGATTACCCCAAAATTTGGGATTATTCTTGGATAAATCAAAGTTGGGATTAATATGGGAAGCACCCCAAACTTGGGATTTATCTTGACAATTTTTCCAAAAAAGTACGCATTATCAGAGGAGGTTACATGGGTAGGGAGAGAGATTAAGAAAGAGGAAGGCAACTTTTTCGACATAATATTTGATCACAGCATGAATTGCAAATTAAAGTTTTAGGGCTTCAAGCCAGTGTTACTATCCTGGAGACTTTTCCTTTTGTCTTGCGCAATTTGAGTCATGCAAGATGAGGTGATGGCTAACCTCTCAATTTCTATCTCGTGTGGCCATATTGCAGTTTTCTTGTCTGTAGAGAAAATCTTTGCTGAGCCATTTCGATTGCAGAATTAGGATTTAGGAATGTGGTATTTTTTGTGTCTGGGTTGTCTGGATTCTACAGCCAATAATCAGCAACTCATTGATCGTGAAGTAATGTGGTTGCATATTGGCTGCTGTCTGTTGGTCTTCATTGTCCTTAGTTTTTCTACTCCCTTCATTAAATCATTATTGTACCTTGTCTAAGTGGCTACTGTTGTTTTAGTGTATTTTCTTCTTTTTGGTCTTCAGGGAGGGTGTTGATGATTTAAAGTGGATGTGGCTGTTTTCTCTGCCACAGCTGCTATCAATGAATAAGATTTGGTTGATTCTAGAATTGCATCAATCGAATATCAAACTTTTTTGTAGTGTTGTGTGCACAATCTGCTGCTTGCATTAGGGTTATGATTTGAACAATCATTGCTGCAGTTGAGGTTGATGATAACTTTCAGGTTATGCAGGAAATGGATGTAATTCCAATTGTATCGAAAAAGGAAACTTCTTCTGCTCCTGCTTCACAAGCTCAGTGTGAAGAACATGGTAAGACCTGATGCCTGTACTGCATTAGATCTGTTTCTTTTTCACGGGGGGGTTCTTAAAGAGCCTGTGTCATTTTGCTAGAAATCAAAGCCCGGGTGGATTCTGTGTGGCAGCAGATGAATAAAGGAGTATCTACCAAGACACTCAACTCCATTGTAAACAAACGCAGTTCAACCGCAAATAAAACCCCGCAGACAGACAAAATTTCCAATGTATGACTAAAAGTGCTGCTCTTGAAGCATTTGGGGAGTAGCGATGCTTGAATACTAATCACTTTATTTCTCTTTGCAGAATTGGATGTCATTCTTGGGTTTGGGATCAAAGAAAACTGAAGCCAATGGGGCATCCTTGGAAGGGAAGAGCACCACTACTGCACAAAACGGAACCAGTGATGAGGCCAAGAAGCTTGCTGCTGCTGCTCTGGCAGCAGCCAGAGATGCTGCCTCTGCATTAAACAGGGGAAAGATTGAGGTTATTAATAATCACGTCCTATGTGTGTCATCATTTTTACTATTGCAGTATAGTTAAATGTTAATGTGGGAATCTCTAGATTACAAACTACAAAGTTTGGAATCAAGCTCTTAACTGCTTTGTTTTTCGAAATCTGTGTGAAAAAGAGTTAATTAGAAGGTAAGGATTCTTGAGTTGAGTTGTGAACTTGTTGTTCTGCTACAGGTTACGGAGGTTCGTGACTTTGCTGGTGAAGAGATTGAAGTGAAGAAGCTGGTTGACCCCAGCTCAAAAGAGGCAGCTGAAAGGGCCAAGTCACATGCAGCACCATCATCTGCAGTGGATGCTGTTCTTGAACAAATTAAGAAGAAACCAAAGCTCAGTCTTCTTGACAAGACCAAAAAGGACTGGGGAGAATTTAAAGAAGAAAACAAGGACTATGAGGAGGAATTAGATATTTACAAGAAGAGTTCAAATCAATATCTAGACAAGGTCTCGTTCCTGAATAGGACAGACTATCGGGAATTTGAGAGAGAGAGAGATGCAAGACTTGCACAGCAGGCAAGGCGGAGGTCAGATATGCGAGAGGATCCCTAATCACTGATTTATACATCCGCATAACAATTTTTCTTCTTGCCATTCTTAAGGCAATACTTGTGTTATTGGAGAGATTACTTGATCTTCTTATTACGCTATGGATCAATTTTAGCTGTAGGAGAGTGCAAGTGCGATGAGGCTAGAATCAAAACTTGAATGAGATTTGTGGAGTTGTTTGTGAATTGTGATTGTTGTACCAAGCAAATGCGCCCCAAATTTTGATTATAATACAAAATTCTCATGCATGAGCCGGGTATATTACATGTCATTGTTTATCATGTGTACATATTGCTTAATGGTGTGTTTGGATGTCAATGGTGGAGGGAACATGACAAGGATAGGGAAGGGAAGAATTGGATTATGTTTTCCCTCCAAATTCTATCTAACCATTTTGCATCTATATCCAATAGAATAGAACGGATGTATCGATTGTCATTGTCTTGCTTTCTATTCAAAATCTCTCACACAAGGCCCATTGTAAACGAAGATAAAAATACAGTTGGATATATCTCGAATTATTTTAGATGTAAAAAGGAGCATCATCTAGGATATTAGATTCATTCTCATCTTAATAGGAAAATTGATGTGAGAATAGAAGAGATTTTGATTAATGAACATAAATAAAAGCTAAGTAGTTGCTTGTAAAAAAAAAAAAAAAAAGTGAAGTCATTAAGGATCTACGTGTAGATAATTTAGGGTACAACTAAACTTTGTTGTACTCTCTAAAGTCTTGATTAGAGAACCTCTTTTGTAATTAGTACTGTATATAAATATAATAGTGCATATCACTACAAGTTTTTTTTCTTTTGGTAAAATGTGTAAAAAAACCCGTAAAGTAATTGAAAAATAGGAAAAGGTAGCATCTATACAAATATATTAAAAGGCGTTCTGAAGTAAGTATACACGCCACGTGGCACTCTCCCTGTAGTTGTTTCGTTCCATGTCATCAACATACATTAAAAAAAAATAGAAACATGTTTCGTAAAAGATTCGATCAGGCATCGCTCGGGCCTAATAACTAGTTATAAATTTATAATGTGATAGTTGATAAATAAAAAAAAACCTTGCTCGTTTGTCGTTTCTCCTCCTCCTCCTCTTCCTACTAGCGGTGATAGAAAATCTGGGTGAATTTGGGTTTAGGGAGGGGAAGAAAAGAAAGGAGGCGTGGGTAGTGGAAACTGGAACAGGAAGTAGGCATTTCTGATTTCTAAATCTAATTTATAATCTCTGGGGCTTTTGCTAATTGGTAATTGGTAATTAGTAGTTCCAAATCACACTACATTACACTAAACTAGAGTGTTGAGTCTCTAAAGTGTTACCTGGTTGATTGATATCTAAATAAAGGTTGGGTTCGGTAGTGGGTGTGGGTGTGGATGGTGCAAATGAAGGGAGGAGCAGGTGTTGGTGTTGGTGGTGGTGGTGCGAATGCTGCAGTTTCTACAAAGCGACGATGGCGAGGGTTCGTAATTGCAGTTCTAGGACTGGTCATTCTCTCTATGCTTGTCCCTCTCGTCTTTCTCCTCGGTTTTCACAACGCTTTTCATAATTATTCTTCTTCTGGATCCGGATCCGGTATTGCTTTTTTCTTTTTCCCTTATGTTGTGTTCAATCTATTCCAATCCCATCTAATCTTTTGTTGTTCCAATCCCAGGTTTTCCGTCTCAACAACAAACTTCATCCCACTCCCAGGTAACACTTTTCTGTTGTTTTCTGATGAATCATAATCCCATGCTATATGCAGTATATGCTATTACTTGTATACATACAATCACACTACTCTCTTGTTAATTGTTGATTGTTGATTGTTAATTGTTAATGTAGGACGATCATGTTGCTCTTGGAGGTTATCAATCCCACAACCCCAACACCACCACGGTTCAGGATCAGGATCAGGTTCAGCTTCTCTTTTTAGATCCCCTTTTTTACTCTTATGCTCTTCCTTTCACTCTTTCCCTTTCTACTTCTACAACTACCATTTTTTTTCTCTCTATTTTTCTTACTCATTATTTTGCTATTCTTAATCTCTGTCTATAAATCTCATCATTTACCATTGTTTTTATCTTTTTTTGCAGCATGATCAAACAACACATATCGAAGATCTTATCCACAGATTGGCACCCGCTCTTCCTAAGGTTCATTGCATAATGCTCTGATGGTTAACACTCATCTTCTTGTACTTCTTACTTCTTATTAGACCACCATTGCTTCTTCTTTTTTTATTTTAATTTAGTGCTTGCCAGTGCTCAGGATTCTCCATAATTTCCTTGATTTTGTGCAAGTTTCTTCTTGTCATCTGGCTATCTGGGTTGTTTATCAAAATGTCTTGACAATTCTTTTATAATTCCCTTTCCTAATTTGTCGTGTCAATTCTTTTTTGTTTACCCACTTCTTTGGGCACTGAGTTTTAGAAGAAATAGGTATGTGGGTTATAGAAGAAAAGAGAAAGTATTAATTATTGGCACATTATATTGAAGCTAATGTTGGGGGCCAAGAAAAGTAAAGTGAGAAGGTAAAGATAATAATAAGCAATTTGTGGGACCATTACAAAAACGGAAAAAAAGAAGTGGGTGAAGTAATATGGGACAACCCAAAAAGGAAAGTGGGTAAACTAATAAAAACCGAGGGAGTATTATTTAGGCAAAATTGGAGCTTAGAAGGCGATTGGTCCGAGATCTTTTGAGAGGAATGATATATTATTGCCTATTGGTACCAATATTGTGGTTTTTGTGGATCGGGAGAAATGATGAGGGCTTGCTTTGTGGACTAAGCTTGGAAGTGTTGTAGGTGTTTTTGTCTTGAGATTTACAAGAGGGGATGTTAAGAGCACGTTCTCTTTACCTAAAACATAAAAACAGAGTGTGATAAGTTAAGATAAGTTTATATATGTTTGAACTAAACGCCTTTTAGGATAAGCTTCAATAAGCTCTTATATGTTCAGGTAAATCATTTCAGGAAAATAAGGGGAAGAGAATGCACTATAAGATGCTAGTGCCACTCACTGCATGTGAGTATCCGGTCCTAAGCCTGGATAAAGGAGGGTTGTGGTAGGTGACAACCAACTTTAAACTTAGTCACATTTATGAGCTTCAGCTGTTATGAACTTATGATATTTTCCATGGATGTATGTGAATGACCATTGGAGATAAAATGTTGATGATAAGCTATCTAACTATTGCTGCTGATGATGGATTAAGGGATGTGAAAACTGTGGATTTTGATAGTTTTTAAGCTGTGGAGCTTACTAGTTTTTGTACCAACTTCTCTTCCTCTAGAGTATTGGGGAGTGTTTTGAGGGGTAAGTGCTGGGGAGTTTATCTGTGCACATCTCTCTTTTTCCTACCCTTTGTGGGTAATTCGGTATATAATTGAACTTCTCTTCACTTGGAGTAGGCAATGCTGTTATTGGGTTAACATATTTAATAGATTTACATCTAGATAAAATGACACTTGATGTTAGAAAAGCATGTACGAACAAGAAAAGAAAAAAAGAATACGGTTGACATAAATGATGGACGTGGATTTTGTGATGTTTGTGAATGACCTCTGGAAACCTCTTTGGATAACTTTCCCAGACAATACATTGCTCAATTAAGTATCTTCGTTACCGCTTGAGTTGAAATCCCAAATATAATCTAACATCTATTTGTCCTTTGTATCAAAGACTTTTGTTTATGATTTTCTTTAATACTTTAATTTCTTGCTTCTACTTTAGAGGATGGTGAATGTGTTGCAATTTCTGCTTACATCTATATCCTTTTGTATCAAAGACATTTTCAGTAGTACTATTTGATAGTTTTAACAATCTTATGATGCTGAATGGAGGGTTTTATGAAGCAGATTTTGGTCAGGCCTTTGCCTACTACTTTTATCTTCTTATACTCTATCCAACCTTTTTGGGAAGTGCAAGTCTGTGCTGAAGGTGAATGTATTCAGCTGGACTATGGTTTTGAATTGAACTAATGCAATTAACTTATCTATAAGTCAAGAAAAAGGGAATAAAATAAAGTTGTTGAGGAGGTACACAAATGAGTTTCTGCAGTTAGGGACTTGGAGTCCTTGTAATATTGTTTTCTAGGATATCTGCCTGGCTCCTACTTCTTGTGTAGCCAAGGGGGAGAAAATTTTGCATCTCTTTCTTTATTACTTTTTTTTGTTCAGGAGCAGATTTGCATAAGATGGGCTGTAGGGTGAGACTGACCATATTTTAGGGGATGTTTGATGAACTTTATGATGAGGGAAAACGTCTTGTGAGAACGACAAGATTTAGAGTAAATTATCCGTCTTACATGTGTACCCATTCTATCAGAGAGATTTCATTTGCTCAAAAGCTCTGGAGACTTGAGGAGGTTGTTGAGGGTGGTAGGTGACTTAGGTTTGCCTTCAAGAGAATCTCAAGCTGCGTCTTGTATTTCAATGAAGTGGTTTACCATTCTGCATTCTTTTCTAATAACTTAGGTAGTGTTTTGGAAAATGGATTTCATTTCAATTTTGGTTATTGAAATCCCAACATTCAATGTCAAATCATTTGTTTGGCGAAAGAATTTTTAAACTCATAATTCCAAATTCTTGTGTTGTAAGTGAGTAGAATTTTACTTCCGAAATTGGGAATTTTTAACTAGGACTCTCCCTTTTCTCTCCTCCACCTCCACTGCCAATTCTGTCATATGACCAATAAAATTCTCAGATTTGCAATGTCTATGTTTGGCCGAAATAGATCAATCACCTAGGAAGAGAGACAGAGGTGGAACAATGTGGTGGTGTGGTGGCTGAGGAACAGATTGGATAAAAGAACTTGGGGAAGGAGAGAGAAAATATAGCTTGCAAGAGGAGAGAGAAATATAGTTTGCGGGAGGAGGGAGGGAAAGAATCAGAGCATAACATTAAAGAATAAGATAGAGGAGAGAGAATGAGGGAATTAGGATTTGAAATAAAAGATTACATTTGAAATTCTCACTTTGGGCCTTTAGGATTTGTATACATGGAATTATGTCAATTCCAAATCTTAATCTCATGATCCAAACACTTGATTTTGGCCAATTCCAGAATCCCAAATGCAGTTCTAGTTCCCAAAACAAGCCATTATATTATCTGGATGATGAAGGTGTACATAGAAAATCCAAGAAACGCCGTTCATAGACTTGGTTTATTTCTCCACTCATCTGAAAGACATAGTCTGTGAACTGCTTTTTCTGGACCAAATGATAAACATTATATTAGTATGTATGATTATTTTTCCATTTTTATTTTCCATCTAAATTCATATCTCTGCCTTCGGCCCTCATGTTTTCTTATTGTCAAGCGCAAAATAGGTTGTTCTAAATTATTACCTCAGCTGGGATCCTAGCTTCAACCAATCTGTGCTATTAATTAGTCTCTTGTGTTTTATCTGAGAGTGCTACCGAAAGCGTTTTATGTCTTCCTGCTGTTCTCCGAGCTGACTCAAAATCTTTGTTTTTGCGGGCAGTATTAAATGTAGTCACTTACAATGTTCTTTCCGAGTGTCAGGAGCATATTGAAAAACAAAATCAGGAAATATCCGTTCATAGTGGAATAAACAAATCCACCACTAAAGTTCCTATGCAAGATTTGCAGCCAAAAGGAAGCCATGGTACATAAACATCTCAATGTCATTATACCAATCCATAATTCTTCCGTAAAGAGATTGTGTATCCTTTTTTTTTTTTTTGCAGGGAATCTTTTGGAGAAAGATGTCCATAAAAAATCTCCAGAAGGAACTGTAAGATTTTAATTGTAATTTCTTTTCATAAAGATATACTTCCTGTGTTTCACAAATAAGTGCAGCAGTTTGACTTTTGTACTTTTCATGTACTAACATTGATCGTATATTTATTTACCAGTATATGAAAATTAAGGTTAATATGTTAGTAATAGGTAATGATGGTCAAAGACTCAAAGTTGTGCGTTGACAAGTGTGAAGGTCAAACTGTTGCACTATTTTTGTAAACAAAGGAAATAATATTTATTTAATAAGGTGTTTCTTTTGGGAGAATTTCATCCTCATTAGATAGCAGCCACCGAGCCATTATCAAAACTTTTTCTGAATTCTGGCAGAGTGTTAACATCAGCAGTCCTGATGCAGTGAGTCAGATAGCAAAAGGTGATGACAGGGTAACGTTATGTGAATTGAGATTTGGGAGCTATTGCCTTTGGCGTCGTGAATATAAGGAAGCTATGATGGATTTTATGGTGAAAAAGATGAAGGATCGGCTATTTGTTGCTCGCGCATACTTCCCGAGCATTGCAAAGCTTCCTGTACATGAGAAATTGTCTAGGGAGTTGAAGCAAAACATACAAGACTTTGAGCGTATGTTGAGTGAAAGTACTACAGATGCTGATCTTCCCCCTCAGTGAGTCACAACTATCTCAAAATTTTCAGCCTAATCAAGTTGTTATTATTACCTGCATACCCCTCACACCCCCTCCCCACTCCCAAACACCTCAAGAAAAAAATGAAAGAAGAAAAAACAGAAAGAAAGGAAAGAAGGGATCGGAGAGCAGAGAAGAAACAAAATGGAAGACCAAAAGAAGGGAAAATTGAGGAAACATAATGGGGAATATGAAAAAGAAGCTAGATTTCTAAGTTAGCTACTGTTTAACCAGATGAGCTATACTTTCCAGCCTGAATTAGAGTTGTTTTGCTTGTGGTTCTTGTTATGTTTATTTCCTTCACTGTGTTATGTTTATCTTGTTACGGGGAAAGTGAATGCTGATCTTCTAAGAACTATGTTAAAGGAAGTATGGAACACACATTGCTCATTAGCTTATATCAGAATAGCTTATATAAGAATCTTGTACCTGTTCGTGTTTTGACCTCATTTGCAGAATTGTAACCGCTGCATTTGGTAGTGCTGGCGCTGTGACCTGCAATATTTGTTCAGTATTTCTTCTCTACTTTATCAGATTGTTTTCTAATAGCCTCTTTTGAGAATAGATGTACAAAGTACAAACTGTTTTATTGTTTGTGTCAATCAGTGTTGAGGATAAGCTGTGGAAAATGGAAGCCACAATAGCTAAAGCCAAATCAGTTCCTGTAGATTGCAACAATGTGGACAAGAAATTTAGGCAACTTGTTGATCTGACGGAGGATGAAGCGAATTTCCATACTAAGCAAAGTGCTTTTCTTTATCAACTTGCTGTTCAGACCATGCCAAAATCTCTACACTGCTTGTCTATGAGATTAACGGTTGAGTATTTCCACACTACCCCCCTGGATGTGGAAGATTCTGTGATAGAGAAATATGTAGACCCAGAATTGTACCATTATGTTATCTTGTCCAACAACATATTAGCAGCTTCTGTTGCTATTAATTCTACTGCTATACATGCTAAAGTATGTTCTATTCCATACACATTTTTCCCTTTTGAATTTTACATTCTTTTAATTCGTTCATTTGTTAAAATCTTAACAATGAGCTTCTTTTCAGGAGAGTAAGAAGCTGGTATTTCATGTACTGACAGACAGACAGAATTATTTTGCTATGACGCTATGGTTTGGTAGAAATAAGTTCAAGAAAGCAACTATTCAAGTATTGAATATTGAAGACTACAATAGGATTCCCGGTTTATCACTGCCTCAGGAATTTCGTGTTACATTCCAAAGTGCTCATAAGCTTCCAAAACTTGATTATAAGACGGAATATGTTTCCCTATTTTCTCATTCGCACTATCTCCTTCCCCAAATATTCAAGAATTTGGACAAAATTGTTGTTCTGGATGATGATATCGTTGTTCAGCAAGACTTGTCCTCTTTATGGAGAATCAACATGGGAAGGATGGTCAATGGCGCTGCTGAGTTTTGTTCTGTAAGGCTTGGTCAGTTGGACAAGTATCTGGGTGGAGTCAATTTCAATCGAAACTCTTGTTCCTGGATGTCTGGAATGAATGTGATTGACCTTACAAGGTGGAGGGAGCTTAATCTTACTGAAACATTCAGAAAAACTGCACAAGAGGTGAGTTGTATATTCTTTTGCATTTTTCTGTTCACCTTTCTTGCTATGTGGAGCATAGGGTCATCCCTGATATGAACTCAATAGCTTTTTGGGTAAATAAACCAAGATAGTTGCATATGTGCTAGTGTACTCTGCCCTCTCTCTTTGTTCTGTGGGCAGGCCCTTGAATGGAGGGGATTACAGGCTTTCATTTTGGGTGTCCTTGCAGAGGCATTTTTATATGGTCATCATTTTTCCTGTTTCATCGTTCTTGTTGAACCACAATTTTTTACACATTTGCTTCGAATAATGTCTGATTTTTCTAATAGTGTGGTCTAGATCATGAGAGGGAAGAGCCAAATTGGGTTTGATTCCCTTCCTTTTGTCTTCTCACCATGCAATGCGCTGGGGAGGAGCATTATTTTCGTTTCCCTGTTCTGTCACATGGAAGCTTTGATGAAAGAGCTAGCCTTGTCTATACAAACTGTGGATTTACTTCTAATTTACATTATTTTATTTAGGGGGGTGGGAGACTTTTTTTTTTTTTTTTTTTGGGGGGGGGTCTTGTTAGCAAATACTGAAGCTTTTCACTTACCTTCTTTTAAAAATCATTTTACAGCTTAGAAGGAAAGGTAGACTGCCTGAAGCTGCTGCGTCTATGGCTAGCTTACTTGCATTTCAGGATCTGGTTTATGCCCTTGATGATATGTGGGTTCTGTCAGGTCTGGGTCATGATTATAGCCTTAATCTACAATCCATTAAAAAATTTGCGGTGTTGCATTATAACGGGAACATGAAACCATGGCTTGAGCTAGGAATTCCTAAATACAGAAGTTTATGGTTCAAGTATTTAAACCGACAGGACCAACTTTTAAGTGATTGCAATGTCATTCCTTAGAGGATGATCCAGCTTGTTTCAAGTGTAGATGGTTTTACAGCATTCTTTTCCTTAGCTCAGGATTTTTAAGAATCCTGCTCTGCTATGACTTAAAAGATGCAGCTGCGACATTACAACGGGATTGTTTGGCATGCTATTTTGTAAAATTTATAGTTGAAAGACATGAAAATTGGATTATTCTTTCAAGCAACAGAAGAGCTCCTCGTTGATCAAAAAGAGAAACAGAAGAAGCTTTGTATCATCTAAAGTTCTAAATGTTGTCGAGATTGATGGCTCGAAAATTCTTAGCGCATGATTACAGGGATCCTGGAGACATCAAGGAAATAAGCTTCACCTTTATACTTACAGGGTCCGATTTTGCAAAGCTAAATTACATCTACTTTAGTTGAGTGCTATCTTGAGCAGATGTGGCTAGTGTGTAAGTCAGAGTGTTGTGTAAATGATAGGTGGTCCAAGTTGACCCCTTTGTTCAGTCTCAGTTTTTGTGTTTAAATAGTGAATGTTGCTCGGCTGATTTGTTCTTTGTTGTTTAACTTGTAATCAATTATTGACTTAAATTTATTTTATGTTGGATATTCTGTTCCAAATGTTTGGATTAGTGAGCTATTGGTGTAGAAATAATTAGCTAAATGCAACTGGTTGACCGAATTTTGATTATGAATGTGTTTTATAACTAGGGGTGTAAACGATGCGAGTCGAGTTCGAGTTTGAGTTAGCTCAACTCGACTCGTTAGCATTTCGAGTTGAGTCGAGCTCACTCGAGTCGAGTTTGACCGAGCTTTGACCGAGTCGAGTTTTGATCGAGTAGATTTCGAGTAACTTGCAAGTGTCTTGTGTTAAAAGCAACCCTAAGGTAGAAAATATGCCAAATTTAGGTATTTTTTTTATAGATAATTGGGTATTCGAGCTTCTCACGAGTTTTCGAGTCGAGTATCGAGTTGCTCAACTCGACTCGCCAACATCTCGAGTCAAGCTCGAGTCCGATTCGAGCTCACTCGAGTCGAGCTTTGACCGAGTCGATCTCGAGTAGCTCGCGAGCTGTCTCGTCTCATTTACACCCACATTTATAACCATACAATTTCCGGTTCCCTTCTAATATTGATAAGCGATAACGGTTCATCTTTGCTTATCTAATTGGCGTTTTCAACCGAGCAAGATTCTTGTCTTTTTCACGATTTTAATGATGATAATCTTTTATCATTTGAGTTAGTAGAAGCCCCTTAATCAAGCCAAGAACAAGTTTCAAGTGGAAATAGGATGGTAATATTATTTCTTCATAAACAGATTTTTTATGACTACATAAACAGATTCTCAAGGAACGTAAGCTGCATGTGCTGACTATGTACGAAAATAGGTGATAAATGAGTGAACAAGACAGATAAATGGAAGTCTTTTGTTTCGACAACCATTTTTTTTTTTTTTGGTGTTTAGAGAGCCACAAGGGCGGGGATGAGAATTGATCCTAGGATCTCCTGAAATCGGGAGGGGAGCTCTAATCAACTGAGATACACCTCACTTTCTTCGACAACCATTTATAATGAAAGGGATATGTTATGTCACCTCATTTTCATTACTTATTAGGAAGAAATAAATTCAGATAAGTTCTTTTAACGTCTAATAAGTTCACATAAGCTTATTTTAGCAAAAATAAGATATGACACTCTCATAATTAAGGTATAATAAGTTCAGATAAGTTTATATTAAGAATAATAAGGACTAATAAGATTTAATAAGCTTAATAAGTAAGAATAAGTTGAAATATTGTAAAAGTTATTTATGTTTTTCATGAATTCCCAAAACCCCCTACTTTTCTGGAATTGTGAGAAAATTGTATATTCACTTGACGCAATGATTGTAACATAAAATTCCTGAGAGTAAACTAGGATTATACTTTCCATAAGTAACGTATATGTTACCAACCAAATAAATATAAATTAGCAATGATCTAGGATTGATTAGATCATTAGATACTTAGTGATATTAATTGTCCAATCACTTCCTATAATTTAAATTTTGGCAAATTAATTTCTAACTTTTGCCAATTCAATAGCCATGTTGCCACTTGTCCAAGATTTAAGCCATGCACACGTGGCAAAAAAAACAATTTCAATTAACTTGTGGACGAAAGACCCTTACTTCTACCTGACACATAAGCATAATTTTCTAACTTTATATATAATAGAATGATGAATTGATGATTATATTCGTTGGCATGACTTCTATTGACTGCTTGGACAGCCCGCAACAGAGATATATATATTTTTTTTTTTTTGAAAGACAGAGATTAGTTTGTGCATTAGATTATACACGTCGTAGGATAGTAGGATTGCCTTTAATTTCGGTTCTTTGTAAAAAGATAAATAAATAGGTAAAAGAAATTTCTATTAATGAACGAATCAATGAAGGAAATTTAGGATTCCATTAAAAGTGGGTTGGCTCTCCTTGTTTCTCTCCCTCCATATCTTTCAAATGATTTTCCATTTCATTCCCTTCCCACTCCACTACTCATTTACATTTATTGTTCTTTTTTTTTTCCTCTCTTCATATTAATAAACCAGCCTTCCCTCATTAGGGGGCAAAAATTCAAGAAAAAGAGAAAAAAAAAAAGTTGTATTGGTTTGTGATTTATACATAATCCCTTAAAAAAGATAATTGTTTATAATCAATCCCAAAAAAAAAAGGTAGAAAACAAAAAAACGAAAAATGAAGGTAATATCAACAAGTATGGCAGCATGGGTGACAATAATGATAGCAGTTTTGGGTGGATTAAATAGGCAAGCAGTAGTAGCGCAAGGAGGAGGATTCAACTACAAAGAGGCGTTAAGCAAAGCCATCATCTTCTTAGAATGTCAAAGATCAGGGAAACTACCTCCTACTAACAGGGTCCCCTGGCGTGGTGATTCTGGCCTTGAAGATGGCAAACTTGCCAACGTCTGTATATCTATCTATCTATCTATCTATCTATCTATCTATCATTTTTGTTCTTTCTCGCATGCACCCTTCATTCCCATATATCATTTATACATGGTATTTATGGTTAATTTTGATAGGCGGTAATATGTAGCGGTAACAATAATGCGTTATGCTATTATAACTTTGTAAGAAAAACTACGTGTCAATGTCTATGGGCTATGGCAATGAAACTTAATCTCGAAACATGAGTTGTTCTTCATAAACTTTCATCACCAACCAATACTACATTCCAAAGTAGTAATTTATGGTAATAATTTTTTGAAGAAAAACTAATGTTAGAAGGTGGACACCATAGAGACTGATACAGAGCTTTCCTTATGATAATAATTTTTATGGTAATAATTTATGGTAATAATTTTTTGAAGAAAAACTAATGTTAGAAGGTGGACACCATAGAGACTGATACAGAGCTTTCCTTATGATATCACATCAATATTTTTATTATTATTACCGCTATTTACTGCATCTACTAGCCAGACTATTAGGGGGGAAAGAAACTAATTAGAGATCTTTAAGATAAACAAAGATAATGCTACAATGTCACCTCAAAAAAAAATGCTACAACTAGTTACTGCAAGGCTGTAAAATTTTGAGAAAGGAATAGTTATATGAAGAAAGGAATATTACTTTATGTAATTCGAAGATAAACTTGGCACTTACCGTGGATTTAATGGCTGAAAGTCACTTCTAAAGATATAAGAAAAACCAAACATGCAAAAGGTAACCTCAATTTGGATTTAGCAAGAGATTAAATTCAATAGCTAAATCCATTTCCAGAAACGAGTCTCACAGAAAAGGATCCTTGACATCACCCTATCAAGATTTTGTTTTTGTGCATTTACTGAATCAGTGATTCACTTAACATTAATAAATGTAGGTGGACCTGGTAGGGGGATACTACGATGCAGGAGACAATGTAAAGTACGGACTGCCGATGGCATTCACAGTGACAACCCTGGCATGGGGAGCCATCTTTTATGAATCTCAGCTGCAGGCTGCAGGGGAGCTCCAACACGTGCACGACGCCATTAAATGGGGAACTGATTATTTCCTGAAATGCAGCTCCAGACCCAACCGCTTGTACGTTCAGGTCGGAGACCCATTGCAGGATCATCAATGTTGGATTCGCCCTGAGAACATGAAGACCCCTCGTACTGTCTTACAGATTGACGAACATAAACCTGGCACTGAGATTGCTGCTGAAACTGCTGCTGCCATGGCTGCTGCTTCAATCGTCTTCCGCAAATTTGACAAGCCGTATGCTCGCCGTCTCCTCAACAAGGCCAAATCAGTAATTTTTCTGTTACTTTGATGCATGGCATGCATACCCCATTTTCAATACCAGTCAATACCAAATGGTTATATAACATGTAAGGCATGCATGATTTATATCAAAAATGCCTCATATAGCGTTGGTTTTGCATGCAGCTCTTCAGATTTGCTGGAAGCTATAAAGGAACCTTTGACGGAGAATGCCCCTTCTACTGCTCTTTCTCTGGGTCTAATGTAAGCTACTATGTCTCTCTGTTAAGACTCTCTTTCTCTTTTCCGGAATATCAGGGTTTGTTAAGTGACCCCATTTCTACATGTAGGATGAGATGCAATGGGCAGCAACATGGCTGTATAAGGCCACCAACAACCAAACATATTACCACTATATCAAGGACCAGTCTGTTGACGCCTACATAAGTGAATTTAATTGGGACCTCAAATATGCCGGTAGCCAGATTCTTCTCACTGAAGTGAGTGCTCGTTGCAGATAGAAGTCTGCCCCGTAACTTATCTCACCTTATTTAACTGCAATTTAGCAAAGCAGCATTACACTATCAGCTTGCTTATATTTTTAACAAAGTTCTCCCTATGACAACATGGTGATGGCAGATGTATTTTCAAGGGCAACAGACCTTCGATGAGTACAAGAAGATGGCTGACAGTTATATATGTCAAGTAATCCCTGGAAGCCCTTACGCTCAAGCTCCCTTCACTCCTGGTACCCTTAATCACTACTACTCTGTCTAAAACATCACATAGACCATAACATCTATGCATCCAACATTTCTTAGCACTCTCAATATTATGATCATCAGGAGGACTGCTTTACATGAGGGATGGAGCCAACTTACAGTATGCCACAGCTGCAGCTTTTGCATTCAGTGTCTACGGTGATTTGCTTGCAAGACACAACCAGCAGATCACTTGTGATAAGAAGGTATTTGGATCAGCTGACCTCCTGGCTTTTGCTAAGAAACAGGTACTAGTTAACAATAAGATCGCATCTTGAATTGATCAATTTCATTATACACCCAAGTCGCAAGACTTTCTGCCATACTAATATCTCAAGTGATGGGGTGGACAGATGGATTATATATTAGGAGCAAATCCACAGCAGAGATCATACATGGTAGGATTTGGGAAAAACTTTCCACAACAACCACATCACAGGGGAGCATCAAATCCTATCATGCCAGTATCTCAAGTGGTGACCTGTGCCAGGACATTCGTCGACTATTTCACTAAAAATGCCCCAAACCCAAATGAGCTGACTGGTGCCATCGTGGGCGGTCCTGACAAAAGTGATAACTTTGAAGACCGACGTCACATTGGGAACATGGAAGAACCCTGTACCTATATAAACTCTCTAGCTATTGGCGCATTGGCTAGATTGGCATCCGCTTCTTAATAAAATGTACTCAATTTATCTTGCTTATATCTCTATTTATCCCCCCATCAGTCTTTTAGTATCTAGGTTATTTGTGATCTGTGCAGCGCTTACATGAGAAGAAGTTAATGGCATGCAACATGTAGTACGTCTCCATATCAAAAGAAGGCCAAGATGAGATGACTGCATACTTTCATCTCAAAGATGGATGTATATATATTAATGTGATGAGTAATTAGCAGAATTATTCTTAAATTCTGCGAAAGATTAATACCAGCTTATATATATAAAACATATATGTATATATACTCCATATGCCATATGCCATATGCCAAGCAATAGTTTCGAAATTGAGAAAACACATCTATCCAGTTGTGGGCACTTGACCTTAATTTGATGAATAGGATATGTAAAAAGCTTGAATAATGTGATTTTATAAATGTTAGTATATGGCAAGCAATTGTTTGGCAAGCAACATTTGAGATCGAGTAGATGGGCTAATTATAAAAATAAATGAAGCGTCAAATAAAAAACCAAAAAGCAAAATGAGGTCCAATAGTATGGTAATAACTAATAAGAATCACTTGCAAAGCTTCAATTTTCTAAAAAAAGGTGATACGACGGATTTAGGATATGGCTTAGTAGCAAGGCATGTTGGGAAATTCTCAGGCTGCTCGATCCATAATTTGTGTAAAATCCCAGCTGAGTTGAGCTTTTCTGAAAGATTGACAAGCTGAGTTTCTCCTTTAACTTCAAGTGTAACCTGCAAAAATAGGAAATAGCAATACACTGATTAGTGATTAGTGATTAGTAGTGATTAGATTAACAAGAGTATGGCCTCCCTTTTCATAAAAACAATAAATAAAAGGGTTATTTGCTTCTAATAATGCAACCTTTTGGCGATTTGCAAATAATAAAGCAACCTTTTGATTATTCCAGAATATAGCAACCTTTATGCCCCATTAACTTTGAGTAGGATAAAATGAAAATTTACTTAAAGAATTGCTAATTTCTTTTCTTTTTATAGGTATTATGCAACCTTTATATGCAACCTTTTGACTAATTATTAAGCAACAAGTGCTCAGGTTTACCTTTTTTATAGGTTTTATTTCATTTTATTCTACTCAAAGTAAATGAGGTATAAAGGTTGCTATATTCTCGAATAATCTTAAAGTTGCTTTATTAATTGCAAATCGCCAAAAGGTTGCATTATTAGAAGCAAATAATCCTAAATAAAAAGGTGATCAGAGCAGACCTTGTGCATAGAATCGAGAGCATGAGGAGAACAGTAACGGAGGGTTGAAGAGTCTTCTTTGTGTTGCCAAATAGCGGCGACAGAGGCATGGCAACCTTGTGTAACCACGCTACCAAGAGGCCACGTGTCAATCAGGTCTCTCCTCAATACCACGTACTGCACCACAACATCTTCATCAACATCTTCATCTTTTCTCTCTCCTACTACCTCTGACACTGACAGATTTGTTGGTGCATCGCTGCTCATCCTCCTGCCGTCAATTGAGCACCTACCAAATTTGAAATGACGGTTGTACCCTCCTCCTCCTCCTCCTCCTCTTACTCTACCTCTCCCCGTTAAATTCAATGGCACCACTGTTACTCTTGGTATTGATGCCCTTAACCTCACCAATGTCAACATTCCCCTCTTTTATTTATTTTCCTTTTTCCTTTTTCCTTTTTCCTTTTTCATCTGTATTTGACAATTTTATCCTTTTTAAGTCCGAGTATATCATTCCATCTCATGGATGAATGATAGTAATTGATAATAGAGTCAAGTTCAGTTTCGCATGTTGGGCCCCTTGCGTTGATTTACCCTAAATGTCCCAATCTATAAAAAAAAAAAACCTTATTTACATCATCCTAACTCCTACGTTCCCGTTACCTGGACGGTTGCACACTTGGACCTTTGTTGCCCAAAACCAGAGCTATTTGAAGGCCCATTAGGCCCGGTTATATGGGCACTTGCTGGGTTTGGGTCGTGCCACACTTGGGCCGGTTTCCAGCCTCAAACTAAACTCGGCTCAATCTCTAATTGATAATATAAGTAGCACAACCAATGAGTAACATGTGAGCCCTCCTGAGAAACACTAATTGATAATTTTACACCTCAAAGGGTTCCCATATTGACCAGTCATCCAAATGTAATATCAACATTAGGAAGTAGGAGAGTCATCACATGTCTGCGGGATATCGGATGTGTTTTTAGGAGTTAGGCCATGTAATAACAATTTGTTAAGGAGACATATTGCTTCTTTTTCTAATGCTTAAAGAGCGACTTAAGCTTAACACAATGATGTAGATGAGATTCAATCCCAAATCTTTAATGCCATCCTCATGACCACTTTACCAATTAAATTAGATCCCAAATCTTTTGTTACTAGTTTTTTATGTTAATGTTTTCTAATAATCTTCAGTCTCTCTTTAATGGAGAGTTTTTCTACCCATATATTGAGTTTTATCTCTCTCCATGTGAGAGTTTGGAGACTTTGTTTTTGGGTTTTTGTGTAATTCAATAGGTTGATTTGTTGATTGAAATTTGTGCGGGGTTGCAACAGATGTTAGTACTTCGTTTACAATCACTTGAATTGGATCCAGTTCTACTTCAAAGCTACAAAAGATCGATAGACCCCCTTGCAGAAGGCTGCATCAGACATCGATGTGAAAGACGAGGGTTTGCAGAAGCGTTGGATCTACTCAACGATCGTGGTTTTGTCATATTAGAATTATAACACCCCCACGACCCCTCCTTATATATAATAGGAGAAATTACGGGAGTGTTATGCCACGCATGATAATACGTAAGGCTAATCAGAGAATACAGCGGAAGTCTTTTAAAATAAACTGGAAATACTTTAACACAACTGAAATAAGAAAGTATGTAAATGAGTTACAAACTCGGAAACTATCCCATAATAGTCCCATTTTCAAAACAAGTCAAACCTTGACCCCAATGGTCAAGTAAAGTTAAACATATAATTCAAAATCACTTAAATACATAAGAAAGTACTCGTGTACTAAAATTCTCATCCGGATGCTTATGATTCCCATGCACATCAAGAACTTGTACCTGAAACTTCTCCTCTAAGCTCTGCTCGCCAAATGGGTCATCACAGGGTTGTTGAGGAAAAACAACAACCAAAAGGAAACAAAGAAACACATACATCAGCAATGTTGAGTACATAACACTACTAAACTAATGCAAATAATGATGCATGCAATCCTCAAACAACTTCGGCTTGCTCTTCTTATGACACTACATGCGACAAGCACATAACTGAACTTACTAAATACTTCCTTTTATTATTATTTGGCAATGAACGGGCACCGTCCTCCTCTTGGAATCATACGGGCTACTATTCTTTGTGTAAGAGATCCCACACCTCTTACTAAAGTTCCATGAACTTTAAATAACTTGACTCGAGAATTTTAAGCTTGTTAGTAATGAAAGAGGGTGAGAGTGAGCCTCTAGACTCAACATCTCAGAGATATTGAATACGAGTGACACCTAGTCCACTCAAAGATCTTGATAATTGGAATTCCATCAACTTGCTCAATAAAATAAAAGCATTAGCATCGTCATGCTAAGCTATATGCAGGAGTGTAGTTTCACACTAACTCCCCCCTTATGTTCAATACTCATGGGGGATCCATCCCAAGAATTTTATTGCCAAAGCCCATTATGTGAGACACAATCACAATCATAATACATCTAGCAAATAAATTAATTTCTTATCTTTCTTTAACAAGTGAATGCAACAAATACCATAAATAACTCGGTTCTAAATCCTTTGAGACCTTGCTCATCTTATTACTTTAATGACTCCATGAGTCCTTTCTTACTTTCTTCAGGATCCATGATCCAATCAATTGAGTCCTTGCTCAATGATTCAACTACTTGTGAGACCTTGCTCAATAACTTTAAAACTTGTGAGACCTTGCTCAACAAAATATATAACTTCTATTGAGACCTTGCTCAATAAAACATATAACTGCTAATGAGACCTTGCTCAATAAAACATATAACTGCTAATGAGACCTTGCTCGATAAAATATTCTCATGCAAGCCCTAGCTTTAAGAAGAACATTGAATAACTTTAATCATGCTCAAAAGCAATTATCATCAATCACATGCTTTCCAAATATAGGAATAACTCAAAAGTTCCATTCCTAATCTCCTTTCTAAGTTCTCAACATGTACTCAAACAATTATAAGGCATAAGCCTCTCCTTACTCCTCATGCTCAATAAATATACCTTTAAACACTAAAGTCAAAGGTCAAGTGTATGTACCTTGATAACATACAAAAGCCAACAATTAAAAGCTTCACTTGCTTCTACTATGCTTGAAACCTACCAAAAACAAAGTACTATCAATTAGTACTTACCAACAACAATTCAAGGCTACTTAATAGATAAAAATCAGCACTTTAAAGATACTAATAAAGCTGATTTTTCCTTAAAAATGCTTTATGAACTAATACTTGAAAACATTTACTAGTAGGCAAAACTCTTTATGAACTAATACTTAAAACTTCATAAAAATCAATAATTTGTTAACTTAATTACTGCTGTAATTTAATTAATAAATAATAACAAATTTTTTTTTTTTACATGTGGTTCGAAAACCACAATCCAGAAACAACACCAACCGCAGCCACCACAAGCACCGCCTGCACCACCACCGGCACGACAGTGGGCAGGGCGGCGCTCGTCGCCCAGCGGCTGCTACCACTGCCGGCACGGCAGTGCCCAGCGTGGCCCAGCGTGGCCCAGCGCTGCCAAGCCCACGCAGCCACCCTAAAACCGCCGGCGAACCACCACAGTGGTGGCCGGAAAACGCAGGGGAAGAGAAAGAAAAATAAAATCAGAAAAATTAATTTCTTTGCTTTCTTTTGTTGTTTGCAAGATCCTCCTACAATTTTTCAAAAACAAAACTAGATTAAACTTGAAGCTTTGAAGAAATTACTTGAAGAAGAAGAACTAGAGTTTGAGAGAGGAAGAAGGAGTCCTTACTCCTTTGTTGAAGAAAGTGGCTGGTGAAATGGATGGGGAAGCTTAGGGTTTCCTAATTTGTAGTGTGGTAGTCTTTTTTTTTTTTTCGTAAAACTAAAATATCCTTACTCATCAAATTACCGATATACATTTGATCATGAAATTGCCAAAATAATCTTCTCACTAATATTAATAAAATACTTTCTTGAAAAGACTAAAATACTTCTTTGTGAAAATACTCAAATACTCTTTTGGTAAAATGACCAAAATACCCGTTTGCTCTCAAATACTGAAATTAAATAGCTTTAATAATTCAAAAATGATTAAAACTATTTAATTAAATAACTTAAAAATATGGGGGATTACAAGAATTGTATTTATTTCTTTTTGATATGTATTTGTTGAGTTTTGACTTCTATTGTGGATGTCGTATGACTTTGAATCAATAAATTAATTTCAAAAAATACCATCCACATACATGTTTGCATTTATTTAACTCATTATGCTCCTCAAGTCTG
This sequence comes from Beta lomatogona, assembly GCA_947646795.1. Classification (NCBI taxonomy): domain Eukaryota; kingdom Viridiplantae; phylum Streptophyta; class Magnoliopsida; order Caryophyllales; family Amaranthaceae; genus Beta; species Beta lomatogona. Next base: position 616,725 of record CANSNZ010000231.1, read on the forward strand.
AAATGCTATGAGCCCATACTACCCTAGGCCCACCACAAGTCAGCCGTCACCACCAACAACATCCAGCTTCTTAAAAAATAAACAAAATGACAAGGTCATACAACCTGGCAGAAGCTTTGAGGATTACATTTGGGACTCCAGGAGCTAGCGAATATGTATGTTATGAATAGTCTGAAAGCTCTACATCCAGAATGCCAGATCATGACTCATCTCATGACAGCAATGGACTAAAACTTCAACATACTTCTAGTCTTCTAGAATCAATACACCTTTTTTTTTTTTTTTTTTTGGTTTTGTTCCTCTAGTTTGTGTCAAGGATAACGGAAGAACTTGCAATTTTGCATGCATGTTTGCCGCGTGCCTCTTTGATTTGAGGAGACATTGTCATGCAGCTTACCTTACTACTGTTTTCTACCATCGTTAAATGTTAATTTGAGCCTAAGATATGACTCATTCATCTAAGATTTTGGTATGAATTATATCTGTTTGGCATATTTAATATTCCTATTGCTAGCAAAGCATCTATCTACTACTATAATATATGATCTCATATGTTCGATCTACATTACATAGATAAACAATTAAGAGACACTCAATAAAATACACATATTTTTGAGTCATTACTAGACAACTTGCATATAATCTACCAATCTAGATCCTAGATACTTTCTCTATGTATCAGAAATTTCACTCCATTAAGCATCATCTTCACTTTTTTGAAAGAAAAAAAAATACATAAAAAAAATTCAAATAGATTGATAAAGTTATACAATTAAGTTTAAATGAAAATCACTTAAATAGAACTCATCCTCTAATGTAATCAAGTATTCAGCTTCAAATCAATTTTCAATGTTGGCATTTTAATTTCGGATGGAATTTTTCAGATAATATTGCAGACAGCCCAAATCTTGCATCTAATTCTAGCACGACTGCTTGTGCTAGAAAAATATAGTTCTTTTTTCTTCTATCTGAGTAAAAATAAAAATAAAAAAGCATGTAACTTAAATTTCCAATGGCATAGAATGGAAAATGCTGGTTCATAATAGAAGCAATCAAAAGCAAAAACACAGTGATCTACATATATTTATATATGAATGCGTTATTACAGTACAAGTACTTGATGAAGAGCAGATAATCTAACTATTACGCCTAAACCTATCATAACAAACATGAGTAGTAGTAGTAGCAGCAGTTGAAGAAGAAGTAGGCACATTTACAGTAGGATAAGAATAAGAATGCTCTTTAATTTGTTGAAGATGAGTATTAGATGCTCGAAACGAATAATAATCGTCGGCGTCGGAGGAATCATCAACCACATCACCATCACCATCATCTTCTTCAGCAAGAGGTAAAAGAGGCATTGAGATGTGATTTGAATGGGAATAAAACAATCCTGATTTCTTCTTCTTATGATCATTATTATTGATCTTATCATCATCATCACCCTTAAACATGAGATTATAAGCCATTAAAGTTCTTCTCCTCTTATTAAACGGATTCTCTGATTTCCCTAATTCCTTGAGGTTCTTCACTTCTGTTAAATTCGCAAACGATTTCGACTTTCCTGCGTAGAATTTGGACAGCCCTCTCCTGCGCATGCTTAATCAAATTATAACTAGCGCATGTTTTAATTTATTCAAATAAAGAAAGAAGAAAAAAGAAAAGAAAACAAACTTGATAGGAAGAGAGTCTTCAAGAGAGGACAAGCAGGAGAGAGAAGTAGTGCTCTGAACTTCATCATCATCATCATCATCATCATCATCATCGGTAACATCGTCATCATCATCATCAGGTTCTCCAATGGATGAGCTTTCCGTTGAAGCCTCTCCATTTTGTATTTCCAATTTTGCCCTACTCAAACCACCAATATCTCCTTCACTCGAACACCCTGGTTTGACGTCTTCCACCACCTCCATTCTTCTTCTATTTGTGTTTTATTTATTTTTTTTTAAAAAAAAAAGAAAAGAAAAAAGTGAGCTTGAAGTTGAAGATAAGATGGTGGATGGATCTAGGTTGATAAGGTTCAACCTTCACCTCGGCGTCGGCGGAATACGAATTGAAAGTTAGAAATCCAGCTTAGCCGCCTTAAAATAGTAATACAAGTAGAACGGCTGCTGCAGCTATTATGTTTCATATCCAGATGAATCTACTCTTTTTTCTTCTTTAATCTCCCCTCATTATTCATCTCATCTCATAAATGCTTTTTATTTATCAAATATCACTTCAAATCTTCAATCAATCGATCGGATTTTCGATTGAGTTCGATTGGATATTATTTATGTTATTTCCCACTTTTGTGTTGTGTTTGAGAGGAGAAAGGGAAGGGAAGAGAAAAGAAAGAAAATCAGATGATGGAGGGAGTGGGACATTATAAAGCACTAACCACCAGACTTTGGATAGTGATGGATACAAACATTATTTCATCCCGCATTTAATAAAGGATAAACTTACCTTTTTATTTTATTTTATTTTTACAAAGGATTACTATCTTTTCAAATTTGTTTACCTTTTGTATTTATAGATAACTAGTTCTGAAGCCCGTGCGTTGTACGGGTTGTTGTTTATTTATTTATTTTTTCAATTTTTTTTGTTAATATTATTGTTGATTTTGTGTTGCTGTGAAATGAGATTTTTCAACACTGTTGTATTTACATACTTTCTCCATTCTTTTTCTATTACAACAAATACTGCTTTGGATAGTTTCATCTTTTGGAACCATTCCACTTTTGGTCAAATAAACAACTATAGTTGACAATATTGTCTTTACTTTATGTTAATAAAACTATCATTGATAACCCAAATTGCCTCATAAATTTGCGTTTACATTATTAAGGAATTATTTATCTCCTACTCTAGTTAATTAAAGGGGTAACTCTATGCTGAACTACCCATTTTTTATTTCCTTAAAAATCATGCTCAAACCAATTGTTGCAGTAGAAAAAGAACGGAGAAAGTATTGTGATATATAAATTTTATAATTTTTAATATTTAATTGAATATTGTAGCTAAGTCTATTATTAAATGGTATCCCAATAATAGGTATGACTAACAATAGCTAACACAGTTTTAACATGAATAATACCCGAATAATACTTTAAGAAAGTAGAGGGTAATAATGTAATAGATGTAGGACAAAAAGAATAGAGAAAAACATAAGTATCAACCACAACTTCAACTTTTAGTATAGCACATAAACACTAACGCATATAGAATGGAAGATGGAAAAACCAAAAAGAAGATCATAATGATAGTATCATGAATAAAATTAACCTCTACTAATAATCGAAAATACTATTTAAGAGAAAAAAAATACCTCTTCATCAATCATGACCATATATTGTTTTGGTTTCGTTGAGTAAGGTTGAGGTTTTTAAAGATTATATGTTTGATCCTGTAAATCGGACCTATAATCAAATGTTATAATCACTTATAATACACTATACTTAATACATATAGCTATTATTATATTTATCTAAAAGAAAAACTAAATAATGTCTTACAATTCATCTAATTTAATATATTTTCATGAGTTGTAAACTATATTGTACATAGATCTTATTTTGAAGCATATTTCAAGCACTCTCCAATGGTAAAAAAAGATAATATGTTTAATCCTGTAAATTGGACCTATAATTAAATGTTATAATCACATATAATACACTATACTTAATACGTATAGCTATTATTATATTTATCTAAAAGAAAGACTAAATAATGTCTTACAATTCATCTAATTTAATATATTTTCATGAGTTGTAAAACTATATTGTAAATAGATCTTATTTTGAAGCATATTTCAAGCACTCTCCAATGGTAAAAAAAATTATAATGTTTTGAATTAGGTAGCAAAAGTTAAATTCAATTTACATAATATAATAACTTAGGTTTTTTATTCAAAAGAAAACTCTAATTTCCCCCTATCCAAAACTCTTTTATGTATTTAAATATATATGTAGAGTACTATTTTTTTTCAAATAGTTAAAATAAAAACTAATGACATGACAATCCTAAGTGGCGCTCTCTATTTCATAATTTGTAGAACTATATTGTAAATAGATCTTATTTCGAAGCATATTTCGAGCACTATCCAATAGTACAAAAATTATAATATTCTGAATTAAGTAGCAAAAGTTATACACAATTTACATAATATAATAATTAACGTTGTTCATTCAAAATGAAACTCTAATTTCTGCTTATCCAAGGCTCCCTATATGTATTTAACTCTATGTAGAACTCTATTTTTTTAAAAAAAAAAATAAAAAAAAATTAAAAATTGACAATCCTACGTGGCGCTCTATATTTCATAAGTTGTAGAACTATATTGTAAATGGATCTTATTTCGGAGCATATTTCGAGCACTATCCAATGGTACAAAAATTATAATATTCCGAATTACGTAGCAAAATTTATACATAATTTACATAATATAATAATTTAGGTTGTTCATTCAAAATCAAACACTAATTTTCATTTATCCAAAACTCATTATATGTATTTAAATCTATGTAGAACTCTATTTTTGTAAAAAATAAAAATAAAAATTAGTGACATGACAATCCTACGTGGCGCGCTCTATGCTCTCGAAATCTTGATGAGCTCCCTATGCTCCCGAAAAGTTCCTCCTTTATATATATATATATATATTGATTACATATTTTGCTTGTAAAATTTATTTTGACTTTTTTTTTTATTTTGCAAGGATAAAAAAATAACAAAAAAAATAAAAACTTTAAGGAGGCTTTCACCCCCTAACAGCAAGGTTGTGTGCCTCCTTGATGCTCTTCCTTGGAACCTTCAATCAACAACATGATGAGAGGGTATAAGCACATTTCCTAATATCCTCCACTAGACACCTCGTTTTCTTGTGTGGAACACTGCCCTAAGTTTGGTAATTTTTATTGACCTTAAATATAGTTATAACGATGTCTCTATAGGAATTGAAGCATATATTATTTTAGTTTTTTATCACATTACTTGATTAGAACATCTCATTTAATTAGATTCCATATTAGCCAGTTTCCTTAAGCAATAATTTTTTTTCTTATCTTCCTATGAAATAGTGCGGTAAGCTGGAAGAAAGCACACCAATTTAGGTTGCAGTTGGTCTTGTAAGAGACCGTCTACTTTTAATTTAAAATTAGGCACGGCCCAAGCTTAATATTAAGAAGAGAACATGCCACTGTTTTAATATAGTGACTAGTTTAAACTATTTCAGGACTAGTTTAATCTATTTCGTGACCATTTAGCCTATTCAATGATGAAATTCTTTAACCCATTCAGTTACTAGTTTATTCCATTTAGTGACTAATTTAATCCGTTAGGTAAGACTGTTGGGTTATATTTTGAAATTGTATGTTGTAATTCAAGAATCAAGAAAACTGAGGAAGGAGAAGAGGAGGGATGATTAGGATAATGTTGGGTTAGAGTAAAATAGAATGGACTTGTTAGAAAAATTCAGTTTTGAGTTCGTCTAATTTTATGTTAAAATTAAACCGCCTATTCTAATAATTTGTGTTTACGTTGAAGCAAATTGTGATTATGTTATGATATTAACATAGTGATATTTCGCTGTCCGGGAAAAATATCATGACTTTATATTTAACATAATTTGCAGAAGTGCCTTGCAAATTGCAACCACATTGTGACGACTCTCAATTTCGTTGATCAATAGCGAAGGGTTGTAAAGCCCGGCCCATCTTGAAAATTTTGCAAAAGTTGACATTTTTTTTCCTTTTACCCCATCTTTACAGATATTGCATCAAAATTCATATTTTGCTGATTTTATAATGTGGATGTGTAGGAAATGAGTTCACTAGGCCTAATTTTTAAAACATTATTGGCCGACAGATATTCTAAACCCCCAGGCATTGACCTTGGTAAAATATACATTAACCACTAGAATAAACGGAGTGATGCACAAGGGATTAGGAGGCTATTTGGTGAAGAAATGGGTTGGCCAATGCTATCACTTGCGTGTTGTGTTCTATTCGCCAACCATTTGGCTCTCACTCCCAAACCTAACCTTATCCCCTACAAAAAATAAAATACTGTGTTATTATCATCAACTAGAAGATGAGTGATAAATTCCTTCTAAGTTTTGGTGTGATAGTTTTACAAATAATTTTCTCCAGATAAAAGTTGTTTACATATATTTGAACAATTTATCATTTTTTTTACATCGAGAAAATTTACATTAATTAAAACAGGGAGTACATCCTGATGCGAATACATTCAAACAGAAACAAACTAATAGTAATCTAAAGTCATAATATATAGGTACCCTTCAGTAATCAGTGTATTAAGTTTCTACTCGATCTTTACCTTTGTTTTCTTAGAGTACTATTTAAGTAAGCTATAGAAATAACATCAGACATATATAATGTGGGATGACAATAAGTTTTTTATGCAAATAAAAGAGTCGGAAAGCCAAATTTTTATCCCTAATGAGAGTTTATATGCGAATATTTTAAGAAAGAAGAGTGTGATTAAACTACTAATTAAACAAGATCAAAAGAGAAAGCTCATGCACCCATCATTAAACATCTCTCTAGTTTCGTACACAAGTGGCAACTCTATATTAACACAACATTATTTATCACTAGTAGAATAAATGCGTATTGCTGCGGTCTTTAAGTGGCCTATTGCGGCGGTTTTGACCGCGCAGCAATTAACGGCGCAGCAATAGGTAATTAATCTGTTGCTGCGGTTTTAAACCGCAGCAATATCAAAACATATTGCTGCGGTTTTAAGAAAAAACCGCAGCAATATTTCCTGTTTATTATTATTTAAAACAAACATATTGCTGCTGTTTCTGAGACAAACAGCAGCAATATGGATATTTTTATTATAAAAAATACATAATATTGCTGCGGTTTCTCTGACAAACCGCAGCAATATCATTTTTTAATAATAAAAAATACATCATATTGCTGCGGTTTCTCTGAAAAACCGCAGCAATATCGTATATTTTTTATTATTAAAAAAGGATATTGCTGCGGTTTATCAGAGAAACCGCAGCAATATTATGTATTTTTTATTATTAAAAATGGATATTGCTGCGGTTTGTCGGAGAAACCGCAGCAATATACCTTTTTTTTTTTTTATAAATAATTTACATTATGCAGCAAGCAGAATGCAGCACAGCAAGCAGAATGCAGCAAGCAGGATGCAGCAAATTTCTGCATAAATTTCGACAGAGCTCCGTTTGTAAATTGGATAAACCCATAATTGGGAATTAACCTGTACAATATTATATGCAACAACCATCCATCATCCACAATTCATCATCCAAAATTCATCCCAACATCCATCCATCATCCACAAATCATCCAACAAACAACACCTAATCCACAAATTCATCCAACATCCAACTTCCACGCACAATCCAAATTCCAAGTTTAACAATAGAAATATATAAGATTCAATAAAACATTGATATCATACCCCTCATACGATTTAAAACTGTCACGTGGACCGTATGCCAACCACTTAATTGTATCGGGTACATGATGGTCGTTTGCAGACAATTCACCAATTACTTTATTATGGAACCAATCAATGAAAGACCTATTATGCTCATTCATCAACGCCCTCTCCCCTTTTGACGGGTTTTTGTGGCGCAATTCCCGCATATGTCTCTCTAAGTATGGATTAACTTCAGTAACATGGTGCAACACGAAAAGATGAGCTTTATTCAACTCACTCAATGAAGGCGAAATATGTCGCATTCCGACACCACCCTTGCCTTCTAACCTTCCCTCGTGTCCGGACTTTGGAAGGCCTATCGTCACGACCTTAGCAAAATGAGAAGAACAATATCCTCCAACCTCTTCGGCAATTGTTCCTTGAATAATACTCGCCCTCGGTCTTGCTTTGGGTTCCTCACTTTCTTTTTCAAAGAACCCATATGTCTCTCAAAAGGGTATGCCCATCTTAAAAACACGGGACCACACAGTTTAATCTCTCTTACCAAATGAAGGACTAAGTGAACCATAATGTCAAAAAAGAAGGTGGAAAATACATCTCAAATTGACAAAGTGTTATCACCACCTCATTTTGCAAAGCATCCAACTTATCAGGGTCAAGAACCTTGTTGAATATGGTATTGAAAAATGAACACAACCTCGTGATGGCAAGTCGACATGTTTTGGAAGAATCCCGCGTATTGCAATCGGCAAAAACACTTGCATCAACACATGACGGTCATGGGACTTCAGCCCAATTAATTTCGGATCACTCAAAGAAACAAGTCTTCTCATGTTAGATGAGTATCCAGTGGGAACCTTAATACCGTATAAACACTCACGGAACAATCGTTTCTCTTGCCTAGACAATGTATAACAAAGTTTGGAGGCAAATATGTTGTTGTTCCCTTTCCTTTCTTAGTTTTTCCCTTAATCTTTGGCCATAAATTAGGCCGAATCTTCAATTTCTCCATATCTCTGCGAACTTTCAAACCATCCTTAGTTTTTCCCGGCATATTCAACGAGTACCAATAATTGCATCACAAACATTTTTTTCAATGTGCATTACATCGAGACAATGTCTAAGCGGTAAGTATTTCCAATAAGGAAGTCTCCAGAATATAGACTCTTTTTTCCAAATGACACCATCGTCTTCCGAAGGTTTAACCCCCCTTACCAAATATTGTGCCCATCCCCTTAACACGATTATAAACTTCTTTTCCGGTCAACGGTCTAGGAGCTGGAGCATTTTCAACTAACCCGTTAAATGGTGCTTTTTTCTTTCGATATGGATGAGAATTATGTAGGAATTGCCTATTAATGATATAGACATGTTTCCCACAATGTGGCAAATGTGTCGCCTCCATACCATTCTCACAAATGGGACATGCCTTTTTTCCTTTGACTTTATACCCCGACAAATTGCCATAAGCGGGATAATCATTTATAGTACGAGAATAGCATAGCACGAAGCCTGAAATCTTCATTGGAATACGCATCAAATACCATAACACCTTCGTCCCACATCTTTTTGAGATCTTCGATGAGAGGTGCAAGATATATGTCTATATCATTTCCTATTGTTTAGGCCCGGAAATTAAGAGAGACAACATAATATACTTCCGCTTCATGCACAACCATGGAGGAAGATTGTATATCACTAACGTAACGGGCCAAGTACTATGTTGACTACTCAAAGTACCGTAAGGGTTCATTCCGTCCGTACACAATGCAAGTCTCAAGTTCCTAACTTCCCGACCAAATTCCCGATATCCGGAATCTATAGCCTTCCATTGAGGAGAATCTACTTGGATGCCTAAGCATCCCATCTTTCATTCTCCGATCAGCATGCCATCTTAGGTTCTTTGCATCTTCTTTGATAGAAAATAGCCTCCTAAACCTTGGCACAATTGGAAGATACCACAACACTTTTGCGAAGGACCCGTATTGCCCGGCCCGGGCTCAACCCCATCCGGCAATTTATAGCGGGACTTACCACACCTCGGACATTCATAAAGGTCCGCATTCTCATTTCGATACAACACGCAATCATTCGGACATGCATCAATCCGCTCATATTCTAAACCCAAAGGACACATTAATTTTTTGGCATAGTAGGTGGATTTTGGTAATAAATTACCCTCGGGAAACATATCTTGTAAAGCTTCTAAGAGTTCCGTGAAGCCTACATCGGTCAAATTATGTTTCGCTTTGATGTTGAAAAGGGTTAAAACCCCACTCAATTGAGTGTATTTTGTACACCCTGGATAAAGGGGTTTCCCAGCCGACTTCGGACAAAGCGTCAAACACTCGTGACCGCTCTTTAAAATGGTCATGTTCCCCTTCCAACATCTCACCTAATCGATCATCACCAAACTCTTCATCCTCAGTGTCACTATTATCTCCGTGATCATTTTCATTACCTACAACATCATCAACTTCTATCCTAACATGATGATCTTCAATCACAAATTCATTCTCGCCCCCAACATTCGACATATCAATCTCTAATGAGTTACTAGTGCCATCATCAACAATAACCCTATTCTCGAGTATACTTTCCCTTCTCACCATGCCATAACCAAATATAATACTCGGCTCTAAATCCTCGACGAATAATATGATCTCTTATTAACCTAATATCGAAATCGTATTCACATTGTAGCAATCAACACATGGACAATATATCTCATCCTCGCAAGTAAGTTGTTGATGTTCTACAGCACGTTTACAAAACTCATTCACACCTTGTACGAACTCCAACGTATTCCGCTTTCCATACATCCAACTTCGATTCATTTCTAAAAATCCCCACACATATATACATCCATTAAAACTTATTATCAATTCAAAAATTCACATAAATATAACACAACAAACTAATATTCAATGCATGCTTCCATTGGGTCCTTATCACTCCAACCTAACCCATTCTTAAACGTCCAATCCCACTAGTGAATGCATGTATCATCTTTGATTCTAAGTAAAATTCGGCAGCATTTCCCTTCAGTTCTCCAAGTACACGATGAAGATAATTGCTTATCTTATATGCACCCGGAGAACAAATTAGGGAAATGATTAACCGTATTTCACTTAGAATCAAAGAATCAACACACATTCACTACCTAAGTGAGATGTGACGTTTAAGAACAGTCCCAAAACGGGGACTATTCAAGACTTACTCCTAATGAGTAAATCTTGAACGGCTATCTAGGCATTATGATGTACATAAAAAAATCGCATTCAAGCGATTCCAAGTCATCACCAAACAACAAATAATACCAAACCATTCCTTAGATTTCCCTTCCTCTCCCATTGGTGAGTCTATAAATATGAAGGCATTGCAAAAAAACAATCGCATTATACATACAAACAATCGCATTTAAGCGATTTCAAGTCATAACCAAACAACAAATACCAAACCATTCCTTAGATTTCCCTTCCTCTCCCATTGGTGAGTCTATTAATATGAAGGCATTGCAAAAATAACCCCATTATGTATATCACTTCAAACAATAATTCACCACACTTATGCAAAAACAATCCCGTATAACATTCTAGGGCATACAAAAACTTAAGCAAAATCATCACAAGTTTAGTTTTTAATCCTTAAATCTCACAAGTAATCATATATATATATTATATTGAGCATTTTTAACTACAATTTAAGCCAATTTTTTTATAAATGAAAAAAGACAATTGAAAATTAATAAGAATTAATGAAAAACTAACCGTATGACAAGGGGAAGGTGGCCCTAGCGGCTGTGAACGGAGTAGAGGAGCGCAAAACCGGCCGAAAACCGCACCAAAAGAAGGCCGAAAACCGCACAAAAGAAGGCCGAAAACCGCACCAAAGAGGGGCGAAAACACGGCCGAAAACCGCTCCAAAAAGGCCGAAAACCACCGGAAAAACGAGTTAGGTACCCTTGTCGCCGGAAACCGAAACCTTGTTGCCGGAAAATGAAAACTTATCGCCGGAAATTTGAAGACGGTGAGAGAGTGTGAGAGTAGAGAGAAAGAGAGAGAGTGAGAGAGTGCGAATAGAGAGAGAGAAAGTAGAGAAACAGTGAAGCCAAAAAAAAAAAACCCATGTTTTAGATCCAGAGTATGGGGCATATTGCTGCGGTTTCTGACAGAGACCGCAGCAATATATTAAAATAATATTTTTTTAATATTATTTTAATATATTTCTTGTTTCGAAAGAGACCGCAAACAATATATTTCGAGAATAAAATGTTGCACTTTTTTGAAAAAATCCGTTGGATATATATTGCTGCTTGTTTTCTCTAGAAAACGCAAGCAATATATATGGTCAAAAGGTCAACTATTTGGCCAAAGCTATCTTGTTGCAACCATATTGCTTGCGGTTTTTAATAAAAACCGCAGCAATATAATTATTTTATAATTTACCTTTTTTTCTGTCGTTATATATTGCTGCGTATGGGTAAAACCGCAGCAATATCACCACAGCAATAAGCATTAATTCTACTAGTGTATCCCAGCCATAGCCTCTTTCCCAACATCCCACCTCTCCAAGTAGTAAACTTGAAAATACAAACTCGATCAAAAGAGAAACTCAGAGGGGTCTCAGACACATGAGCAGAATGAGTGACCGCTTGTTGGAATATTTATAGGGTAATGGGTTTTATAAGCTCATATGGTTATATACTAGAAGAGGAGGATGTCTAGTATGCTAAGATTAGAATGCGCAAATTCACGTGAATCAATCAAGCAAGTCAGGAGGCTGGTCGCGGGTCGCGACCTGCGCTTTTTCGCGATTCGCGATCGGTATCGCGGGTCGCGACGTGTAGTCTGACTTGAGGCGTGAAATTTTGCGTGGACGGTTTATAACCGTTGTATTGCATACGTTATCCGTTTAATGATGATTAAGTATTCTTAATTAGGGGATTAAAGGGAGATCAATGCTGTAACATCTCTAATCAAGAGGGAATTTGATATATGACCCTTGTCATTCATATGAGGAGAGAGTGAGAAAAATCAGTTTTTCACATTCTAAGAGACTTGCTTTGCTTGAGAGAAAACTTGCTACTTTCTCTCTAGTGTTCTTCACAAACTTCAAACACAAAATTCTTGTTGATTCACATAGAAGATCATCTTGTGAATTATTTTCTCCATTGTATCTCATTAGTTATTTCGTGTTAACCCGGTGATCCTAAAGGGGCAAAATTAAACTAATAGGAAAGCGTAGTTTCCGTGCCTTGGAGTGGTATATCTGATTCCCTTATTTGATCACACACATAACAATCTGTTAGTTTAATTTTCTTTCTTTTCAGATATGGCTCAATCACTCAAGGACATGACTATGAACTTCCAAAAGTTGGACAAGTTTGAGGGGGTGGGTTATCGAAGATGGCAAAAGAAAATGCACTTCTTGTTGACAACTTTGAATGTGGTGTATGTTCTTGCAACACCCATGCCACCATTCCCGAAAGATGGAGAGGAAGAGTCCGTGGAGACTACAAGGAAGAGAACAAAGTGGGAGAATGATGACTACATTTGCCGGGGTCACATCCTTAACTCTCTTACCGACTCTTTGTTCGACCTTTACCAAAATGTGGAGAGTGCAAAGGAACTGTGGCATACTCTTGAGACCAATTTTTTTTCGGAAGATGCTTCAAGTAAGAAATTTCTGGTTAGTAATTTTAATTCATTTAAAATGACTAATGATCGGCCTATTATAGAGCAATTTCATGAAGTTCATCATATTTTGAACCAAATTAGATCACATGGTATGGTGATGGATGAGGCTATTGCCGTAGCCTCAATCATTGATAAATTACCACATTCTTGGAAAGAAACTAAGCATTCCTTGAAACATAGGAAGGAAGATATTTCCATGGAGCAATTAGGAACTCATCTTCGTATTGAAGAGGGTATCCGGGCTCAAGATGGGGTTAAGGATACTACTCCTAGTATTCCTAAGTCTACCGTGAATGTGGTAGAGGTTGGTGGGTCTAGTGGGACCAAGAAATCCAACAATAACAACTCTAAAACCAACTTTGCAAACAAGAAGAGAAAGACCCTCACTTGTTGGGTATGCAATGGACCTCATCTCAAGAGGGATTGTCCTTCTAAGAAGAAGAAGTCAAAGAATGGACAACCTAGTGTTGTTCAAAACCAACGTAAAGTTGCACATGAAAATGTAATTGAAGAAATGAATTTTGTGGCTATGAATTCTGAAATTATGTTTGTGAAGGTTGATGATTCTTGGTGGATAGATTCGGGGGCCTCTAGACATGTGTGCAATAATAAGCACTTCTTCAAGTCTTTGGAAGAATTGGATGATGGTCCAATCTTGTATATGGGGAATGATTCTGCGGTAAAGGCCAAGGGCATAGGCCAAGTAGAATTGTTGTTAACCTCGGGTTAGACTTTAACTCTCCGGATGTTGTTTATGTACCGGAAGTTAGGAAGAATCTTGTGTCGGGGGGTCTTTTGAATAAATTTGGTTTTAAAGTTGTATTTGAATCTGATAAGTTTATTGTTTCCAAGGGTGGTATTTTTGTTGGACAAGGATTTTATTGTAATGGAATGTTTAAATTTAGTATTAATAATGAAATTGATACTAGTTCTATTTACGTGCTTGATGTTTCTTCTCTATGGCACAATCGTTTATGTCATGTAGACTATCGTAGATTATATGACATGTCTAAGCTAGGTTTAATACATTCTTTCGATTTAAAGTTAGAGAAGTATAAGACATACATGCTAAATAAGATTACAAAGAATCCTTATCCTAGTGTGACTAGACAAACAGTATTGCTTGAATTGGTGCATAGTGACTTGTGTGACTTTCATAGTTCACCTTCTTTGGGAAATAAAAAATATAATGTGACTTTTATTGATGATTATTCAAGGTTTTGTTACATATATTTATTATTTACTAAAGATGAAGCACTAGAAAAGTTTAAGATTTTTGAGACCAAAGTGGAACTTCAACTTAATGGAAAAGTTAAAAGACTTCGGACGGATAGGGGTGGTGAATACTATAATCCTAGCTATTTTAGTTCCATTGGTGTAATTCATGAAACAACCGCTCCATACTCACATCAAAGTAATGGTATAGCGGAAAGGAAAAATAGGGTTCTAAAAGAAATGGTTAACACCATGCTTTCTAATTCGGGTCTAAATGACGGTTTTTGGGGTGATGCAATTTTAACTGCATGTTATATATTAAATCGAGTTCCTAATAAAAGGAATAAGACTACCCCTTATAAACTTTGGTGTAACACTCAATTACCTTAAGGTATGGGGTTGTAGGGCAATTGTCAAATTGACGGAACCTAAAAGGAAAACTTTAGGTGAAAAAGGAATTGATTGCATTTTTATAGGCTATGCGGTACATAGCAAAGCCTATAGGTTTTATGTCATTGAGCCAAATGATTTTGTCTCTATCCATACTGTGATAGAGTCAAGGGATGCAATATTTGATGAGACTAGATTCTCATCGATTCCAAGACCAAAGGACATGATACCTAGTACTAGTTCCAATGTTGTGGATGACATTAACAATGATCATGATACTACAACACCGAAAATTAGGAAAAGTAAAAGAAATAGAAAAGAGAAATCTTTTGGACCGGATTTTCAACTATATTTAGTTGAAGGGTCAAGGGAGTCTATTGTGACTCAAATTTCATATTGTTACAATATGGAGGAGGATCCTAGGACCTTTGATGAGGCTATGAAGTCTCATGATTCTGCTTTCTGGAAAGAGGCAGTGAATGATGAAATCGATTCAATAATGGGCAATCATACTTGGATTTTAGCTAATTTACCTCCCGGATGCAAACCTTTAGGTTGTAAGTGGATTTTCGTAAGGAAAAGGAAGATCGATGGAACCATACTAAAACATAAGGCTCGGTTAGTGGTCCAAGGTTTTAGGCAAAGATATGGTATCGATTTTTTTGACACTTATGCTCCGGTTGCTAGAATAGCTACCATTAGACTTTTGATAGCATTGGCTGCTATTCATGGTCTAGTAATTCACCAAATGGATGTCAAAACTGCCTTCCTTAATGGTGAATTGGAGGAGGAAGTGTACATGAATCAACCTGAAGGTTTTGTGGTCAAGGGTCAAGAAACTAAAGTTTGCAAATTAGTTCGATCTTTGTATAGTCTTAAACAAGCACCTAAGCAATGGCATCAAAAATTTGATGAGGCCATTTTGTCTAGTGGGTTCAAAATAAATCAGTCAGATAAGTGTGTATATAGTAAATTTGATAATAACAGTAATGGAGTTATAATTTTCTTATATGTTGATGATATGCTTATCTTTGGGACTGATTTGGAACAAGTGGAAAAAACCAAAGTCTTTCTCTCTTCTAGCTTCTCCATGAAAGATTTGGGTGAAGCGGATGTTATTCTAGGTATTAGAATAATGAGAGGTAAAGGGTCAATTTATTTATCACAATCTCATTACATTGAGAAAGTGATCGAGAGGTTTAATGAATCGAATTCGACTCATTTTGCTACTCCGATGGATCCTAGTGTTCACTTGGTTCCGAGTAGTGGTACTCCTATTTCACAATTGGAGTATGCAAGCTTAATTGGAAGCTTGATGTATGCTATGACTAGCACTCGATCGGATATAACTTTTGCTATTGGTAAACTCAGTAGGTATACTAGTAATCCTAGTATGTTGCATTAGCAAGCATTGAGAAGAATGTTGAGGTATTTGAATAAAACCTTGGATTATATGATAACTTACAAAGGAGAACCTTCTATTCTAGAAGGTTACTCGGATGCTAGTTGGATTTCCAACAAGGAAGATTATTCATCCACAAGTGGATGGGTGTTTCTTCTTGGAGGAGGTGCTATTTCATGGGCATCCAAAAAGCAAACATGTATAACGGATTCCACTATGGCATCGGAATTCATTGCATTGGCATCTTGTTGCCAAGAAGCGGAATGGCTAAGGAATGTGTTGAGTGAGGTTGACTTGTGGGTCAAACCTATGTCACCTCTTGCTATTCATTGTGATAGTGCATCAACCATAGCTAAAGCTTATAGTGAAGTCTACAATGGGAAGTCAAGGCACATTGGAGTTAGACATAGCTATGTGCGTGAAATGATAAAGAGTAGTTGTATACACTAGTAGAATAAATGCTTATTGCTGTGGTCATTAAGTGGCCTCTTGCGGCGGTTTTGACCGCGCAGCAATTAACGGCGCAACAATAGCTAATTAAACTTGTTGTAGCCAAATATCTACGGCTCCCTTGACGACATATGGGCTCATCAGAGCCGTACACGTGTCATCCTAGTTAAAATAAAGATAAGGCTTAATCTCTGGGCTATACTCAGTTGGGAAAAAGGATCGAATTTCTGGCCTTATAGCCAGAGCCCAGCAGTGCCAAATGGCTGAAGGGGAGTGGTTAATAGATATCCCCCGGTCATGGTCCGCCACGTGTCATGATCTCGATTCCTCGCCCAATCGTGAGGCCACTATTACAGGTCAGTTTTTAAGGTTAGCTGTCAACTTGCTATCACTATAAATACCCCTGAAATCAGGAGAAAACACATTCAATGCAAACAGTGTAAAGTTACTCTGATAAATTCTCTCTCACTTTCTCTTTCTATCTCTACTTTCTCTCACAACTCCTGATAACTGACTTAAGCATCGGAGGGGGAACCACTACCCAAACCTCCAGGGTGGGTCCCTTTGTGCAGGTACGGAAGCGAAGCCAAGGCTAAGGATCAAGCTATAATTCAGGCATTGTTGCACAAGTCTCCATCTGAAGAACACTCAAGATACTACTCTACTTGCTCGACAAGAAAGCTAAGCCTACGCCTTACTTGTTGGACAAGAGGACGAAACATTTGGCGCCGTCTCGTGGGGAGACGTAACAATGATCGATTGTCAATCATCCAACATTGCTAGAAATCGAAGCCTTCAAGTAAATGTCGAAGATACGGTGGAGCATGAAAGACCACCTCGAGGAAGAGATAGGCCTCCATCCATCGTCAATGTTCCCTGGACCAAGCAAGCAACCGGTCATCCAGGTTAATCTAGATCGTCCAATGGATCGCCTCCCATCCGGAGAATGTTTTGAATGATTTCCGGACCGGGATGGCGGAGGTCGTCCAGGAACAGCATTAAAAGCAATATCTGCTTTTTTCATCACAATCCAGAGCCACCGCTAACAACCCACCTCGTCCTAGAGGATGTTCTCAAGTAGATCGTCCAGGTCCTAGTCGACTGTTCGTCGGGAACCCCTAGAAGGACCGCGAGAGGAAAGCAGCCAGAGGATACCGAACAGAGAAGAAAGATGGACTGGAATCTGGTGGTGAGGACCCAGGACCATGTCCATCCTAATGGGCACAGAATGGAAACCGACGCCAGGGAGTATCTAGAGGCAAAGAGGGCTGCGGCTTTGCAACGTTCGGCTACGAGGATCTAACCCATACCCGAGAGACCCTCCTTTGAGGTTGTCGTCCCGAGGGGAAGGCCGAAGCTTAAGCCACTCCCCTTGTCCATCCACGACGGGGAGAAGACCGTGGCTCGGCCCATGGTTTATAGGCGTCCAAAACCACCCAACACTTCATCCAATCCCGTAATGAAAGAGTATCGCAAGGAGTTCATACCCATTGAGGGACACTGGGAGCCCTCCGGATCAACCGGCCTACACCATTCTCGGCCGGGATCATGGAGGCTCCCCCTTCCCAAAGGTAAAACTCCCAACCATTGAGCCTTTTGATGGAACAACCGATCCCGATGATCACCCGTCTCGCTTACAAACATCGGATGTACGTCCAAGGAGTGGACGATGCTACTGGGTGTAAGAATTTCCCAGCCTACCTTGAAGGGAGTAGCCCGAAGTGGTTCAATAATCTTCCCCCAATTCAGTCAACAATTTTACTGAACTCAGTTTCTTATTCACTAGTCATTTTGTTGCCAACAAGCAAGAACAAAAGACAAGCATGCACCTAGGCAAGGTCGTCCAAGGACCTAAGGAGGCCCTTAGGAGTTTTGTTAAGAGATTTAACCTGGAAGCACTTGAGGATCCAAGATCTTAATCTTGGGGGTAGCCTTTGACGCCTTCATCGGGGTCTAAGGCCGGGAAGTTTCAAGTTTGATCTTGTTAAGAAGAAAATCTCCACTCTTGCTCGAGGCTTTGAGAGAGGCGGAAGCGTTTATCCACGCTACCGAAGTGTGTGCTGAAGCAAAACATCCCGAGTCCAAGAAGCCCTGAAGAGGTTGCTCGGCCAAAGAAGAAGAGCAACCCCAAAAAGGCCGAGACCTCGGGCTATAGCTGCGACCACCACTTCGTCCGAAGGAGCAAGAGAAAGTTGGCCGAGCCATCCTCATCCAATCCTATTGAGTTTAACAAAGACCAATATTCCATTCTCATGGAGATCAAGGATCAATATGAGTTGAAGGCCCCAGCTGAGATGAAAACACCTTATAGAAATAGGGATAAGAGCAAATACTGTCACTTCCACAAGGATTGTGGTCATGAGACTAATGAATGTAAGCACCTCAAGAGAGCTTTGGAAGAGTTAGCCCGAAAAGGAAAGATGAATTCCTACATGCCGCAAGGGGGAAGGAAGTTCCCAAGGAGAGATGATTGGCATAACAAGAAGAAAGAGAGTGCGAACCTGACGAAGATGTTGTTCTCGTAATCTCGGGTGGTTTTTTGCTTGGGGGACCAACTAATCGAGGGCACAAAAACTACCTTAGGGAGCTCGGCCAAGTTTTGTTAGCTGATCAGACGAAGGCTGAGCCCTTCCCAAGGGTGGTAGTTAGTGAGCAAGATCGGGGTAGGCTGAGGACTCCCCATGATGACCCCTTGGTCGTAGAAATGAAAATAGCAAACTTGAGAGTGAGAAGAATCCTGATCGACACCGGAAGTTCGACGGACATCATTAGTGCTGATTGTTTGTCCAGGTTGAGGTTTGACGAACGGAACTTGGTCCCCGTCCACCATCCCATCATTGGGTTTGGGGGAGGAGTCATCCACCCCATGGGAACGGTCACGTTGCCCGTCCGAGTTGGTGAGAAGGAAGCCTCAAGAACTCTGTTTATCAAGTTCCTGGTGGTCCGAGATTTGACAGCTTACAATGTCATTCTTGGACGACCAACCCTGAATCATGTCAAAGCTGTGATAGTAACTCACCTGATGTTGATGAAGTATGAGTGTGATGACGGCAAGATTGGCTCCTTGTATGGAGACCAACAGGCGGCTAGGGAATGTTACCTAACTACTCTAAAACCATCATCATGGAAAACTGATAAGCAAGACCAGACGCAAGTTGCTGGCGAAAGGAAAACGTCTGGAAAAGAGAAAGAGCAGACGAAGGTTCATAGCGAAAGGAGAACGTCTGGGGCAGAGAAAGAACAGACGAAGATGACCAAGGCGAGGAAAACGCTCTGGATTAAAGCCGACCAATGAGAGCCCTCGGGACGCCTCTTGCTCCCTCAAGGAAGGCGTCCGAACATCTTCCCAAAGCAAGAAGAGGAAATATGAAATCATCAAGGAAGAACCCTCCTCGTCTGAAGAAGTTATGGCCATTATGGGACTATCAGTAGAACGTCCAGAGCCAGTAGAAGCCCCTGAAGAAGTATTTCTGGATGAAGCTCGTCCAGAAAGGACCCTCAAAGTGGGATCTTCGCTCAGTCCTGGTTTGAAGGGTCGTCTAGTCCACTTGTTGAAAGAGTTTCAAGATGTGTTTGCCTATTGCGTCGAAGAGATGCCGGGAATTGATCCGGAGGTAGCCGTCCACCGTTTGAATGTCGACCCAAATTTGAAACCGGTTCGTCAGAAGAAGAGACATTTGGGACCGGCTAGAAACCAGACCGTTGACCAAGAAGTCCAGAAGTTGTTGGAATCCAAGTTCATCAAAGCAACTTACTATCCATTCTGGATAGCAAATGTGGTTATGGTGCCGAAGCCCAATGGTAGTTGGAGAATGTGTGTGGACTACACGGAACTCAACAAGGCATGTCCTAAGGACAGGTTTCCCTTTGCCTAAGTTGGATCGTCTAGTAGACTCCACGGCTGGCCATGCTTTGCCGAGCTTCATGGACGCCTATTCGGGTTTTCATCAAATCCCCATGTGGCCGGAGGATCGGGACAAAACGTCCTTCATTACGAAAAAGGGCCGTACGGGCCGGGCCGAGGATGCCATTCGGCCTGCGTAATGCTCCGGCCACTTTTCAAAGATTGATCAATGATGTTTTTCAGCCACAGTTAGGACGAAATATGGAGGCATATATTGACGATATGATAGTCAAGAGCCGTCAAGAAGAAAGTCATGTGGATGATTTGAGAGAAACTTTTGAAACTCTCAGAAATACAAGTCGAAGCCGAATCCCAAAGAAATGTGTCTTTGGGGTTTTGTCAGGCAAGTTTTTAGGTTTCTTGGTGGATCGTAGGGGAATAGAAGCCAACCCCGAAAAGATTCAAGCTGTTCTAGACATGAAGTCTCCTTCGAAGGTAAAAGAGGTGCGAGAGGCCGACGGGATGTTTGGTTGCCCTTGGACGATTTTTGTCTAAGTCGGGCGACAAGTGCCATCACTTCTTTGCCACGATCAAGAAAAAAGCCAAGTTTGAATGGACAGCAGAGGCGGAAACAGCCCTTCAACGAGGTCAAAGATCATCTTCAACATTTGCCTAGGTTGGTCGGCTCCCGTAGAGGGGGAAAAATTGTTTGTATACTTGGCTGTATCCGCTCAGCGGTGAGTGCCGTCCTGTTGGCCGAAAGAGAATCCGCCCGTATTCCAATATACTTCGTGAGTCACGTGCTCAAGGACGCGGAAAACCGGTATACTAATGTTGAAAAGTTTGGATTGGCCCTCGTCATGGCCGCAGAAAGCTAAGGCCCTACTTTTTGGCACACAAGTATACTCGTCTATACTGATCGGCCTTTGAAGCAAGTTCTCGCAGAAGATGGAAGGCTGGCTGGGCGAATGTTAAAATGGGCGGTTGAGCTCAACATGTTTGATATATCATTCGAACCAAGGAAGGCCATTAAGGGCCAAGCCTTGGCCGATTTTATAGTTGAGCTTACTCGGCCAACCATAAAGCAAATATCCGATCCAGCTAAAGGAAGGAAGCATTGGACGCTCATGGTTGATGGATCGTCCACGATCAATGGGAGTGGAGCGAGGGATCATTTGTCAATCTCCCGAAGGGGACAAATTTGAATATGCATTAAGATTCCAATTCAAAGCGTCCAATAACGAAGCTGAATATGAAGCACTCTTGGCTGGAATCAAAATGTGCAAGGCGGCCGGAGCTGTAGAAATTGAGGCAAAATCGGACTCTCTCCTAGTTGTCGCCAGGTCAACGGAGATTTTGAATGCAAAGAAGCATCAATGAGCAAATATATGCGACTCGATCAAGGATGAGATTGAGCCGCTAAAACGATTTGTTCTCGACCAAATTCCCAGGTCAGAAAATCATCAAGCCGACGCTCTCTCAAAGTTGGCCAGCTCGGCCGAGGGTGAGGTACCAAGAACAGTTTTTTGGGAAGTCAAACCCAAAAAGAGCATCGACCAAGAGGAGGTTATGTTTCTCACCGAGGGAATGTCTCGGATGGAGCCGATCATTGAATACAAGAAGACGGGGCGATTGCCTTCGGATCCTGTAGAGGCCAAGTATGTGAAGGCCGAGACAAGTGGTTTGAACTATGGGACGAGACACTTTACAAGAAGTCATTCAACCGGCCTCTACTCAAGTGCGTCACCGAGAGAAGACGGTTTGGGGGTCCTGAAAGAGCTCCATGAGGGATCATGTGCATCGCACATTGGGGGAAGAGCCTTAGGCGAGAAGGCTTTAAGGACGGGGTACTACTGGCCTACCTTAAAGGAAGATGCTATAGACTATGCAAAGAAATGTGACAGTTGTCAGAAGCATGGGAATGTGCATCAGAAGCCGTCCAACTATTTGACCCCCATCTTGTTCCCTCTCGCCTTTTGCCAAATGGGGAATGGATATCCTAGGACCTTTCCCCGTGGCCGGGCAAAAGAAGTTTGTGATTGTAGCAAGTGGACTATTTCACTAAATGGATAGAAGCCGAAGCCATGCGAGGAATAACAACAAACGACGTCAAGGGCTTCATCGGGAAGAACATTATAACTCGATTTGGCATGCCTCGGTCAATCGTCTTTGATAATGGTCCACAGTTCGAAACGCCTAAGCTGAAAGACCGGTCGTCGAAAGAGAAATCAAAGCTCACTTTGCAGTAGCCGCCCACCCACAAGCTAATGGACAAGTCGAGTCCTTCAACAAGATTCTATCAAATGGAATCAAGAAGAAGTTGGACAATGCCAAAGGGCAATGGGTTCAAGAACCGCAATTGGTATTATGGTCCATTAGAACAACTGCTAAGAATTCTACAGGCGAGACGCCTTTCATGCTAGTCTATGGTACTGAAGCCGTCTTACCCATTGAGATCGAGGAGCCCACCCTACGAGTCATGTTATACACAGAAGAAGCCAACTGGGCCGCATTGCGTACGGCCTTGGACCAAGTCCCAGAAGTCAGGGGCAATGCCTTGCTAAGGATGCAATTATGTAAACTGCGTATGGCTCGGGAGTTTAACAAAAGAGTTGTTAGACGACCGTTAAAGGTGGGGGATCTTGTTCTCGAGGAAAATGGAAGCGATTGGACGAGCTAAAGAGTTGGGAAAACTAACACCAAATTGGGAATGACCTTATCCGATTGTCCAGGGAAATACACAGTGGGACTTTTCGTCTGCAAAGTCTAGATGGACGACCTATTCAGCGTACTTGGAATTCAGACAACTTAAAGAAGTACCACGTCTAGCTCAGATCCTCGTCAGATATAAGTAGGGTACTTTGTAGTTACTCCAAAGTGCCACGGCACATATTAGTAAGAAAAGAATTGTATACATGCATCTTGGCTTTCGACCAAGCAAAATCCATATAATACAATTCCTACTATCTTATCTTTTTGTTTATTTTCACCAACTTGCTTCACTTTGGGGCATTAAAATCGGTTACTCGTCTAAAAGTGACAATAACTTGGACAAAAATACAAACAAAAGCGAACGTCGAATTGCTAGCACTTACGCCGAACATCACTCCTCAAAGAGACCGGCCAATAATGCATATATGGCCGTCAAATTGACAAAACCTCTAGTAAGAAGTAACGTCAATAGTCTCCGAGAGAAAGCCGGCTCGAAATAAGCCCTTAGTAAAGGATGCTTACTTTCAAAAAATATGGACAAACTAGGTAGTCCGGACCCTAGTAAGGGATTGCTACTTAATGACGAGTGTTGCTCCCTCTAGGAAGCCGGCTAAAACATTATGTGAACATGTATCTAACGCTCGCCCATCAACTTCAGCAGGCTCAGCCAAGTCTGGCCGCTCTCCTTCTTAGACTTTAGCTCCCTTCGATATCTGATTGAGCTAAGCCCAAGAACGGGGGGATTACAGAAGTATATAGGACGAGCTATTGATCGAAGGTGGTCGTCCAAGTATGGACGTTCTCCTTCATTGGGTAATCCTCGTCCAAAAAGGGAGGCCAATTCCAGACGAGGATGGCCCCAAGAAGGTGATCGTCCACAATTGGACGATCTTTTACATTGGGTGACCCTCGTCCAAAATTGGAGGCAAATTCCAGACGAAGATGGCCCCAAGAATGTGATCGTCCAAGTATAGACGTTCTCCTTCAATGGTTACCCTCGTCCAAAAATTTGTAACCGTTCAATTCTAGGATGGCAACCTTGTCGTTTTTTGTTTTTGGCAAGCCGTCCGGCACGAACCTTTTTTGGTACTTGGATGCATATGCAATTATCAAAGACTCATATTTTAGACCGTCCAATTTTTCAGGACGAGTCACATTTTTACTTGAGATTAAATTTTGTAAATTTTCATGAAAAGCAGATCGTCCAATTTTGGACGAAGGTGCTATTATACTTGGTCAAAATTAGTGTTCAGAAAGATAAAAAGCAGGGAATTGACAAAAATATTCTTTCATATATGATTTGTGAAGAATTACAAAGTAGGAGGCGAAGAGTTACAAAGAAGCATGAAAGTAAACCTAAGCTTAGGCTTCGTCTTGAACGGGTCTCTTGGTCGTCTTTAGGGGACTCCACCTCGGCCAGCGGCTTCGTCGTCGACTCTTTCAAACTCCGGAGGTTCCTCGGCGCATACCATAGCCCGATGAACGCTCTCTTGATACTCCAGGACGACGAACGAAGGCGGGGACCTCGGTTTCCTCGGCCCAGCATCCCAAAGGCTTTGTCGGCCCAGTCCTTAGTCGTATTGACGACTTGTTTCAACCCTTCCTTGGCATCGTCGAAGGACTTGGCCGCCTCCCTTTCCAGACGGGCAGTCCTTGCCCTTAGGAGAATGTTCTCTCTTCTCAGCTCAGCGGCGGCAATAAGAGCGACATCCCTTTCGCCTTTCAACTCATCAGAGAGAGCGTCTATGATCATCCTTAGACGATCCTTGCTCGGCATATAGCTGGTTGATTTTAACAAGATGATTCTTGTTCTCGAGACTCCAGGAGTGCCGATCTCTTCTCCAAAGCCTCCAGGGATTGACGATGGAGAGTGTTAGCCATCTCAATATCATGGATGGCCTTGTCGCCCGCTGTAGTCGCCAAATGGACGAGCTGTTTATTCTCTTTTCTAAGCTCCCTCGCCCAATCTTCAGTTAGCATGCTGCGAGCCAGAAGCTGGGGCAAGGAAAACAAGGCAAGTTGTTAGACGATTTGCAAAGCGAAAATTTATACAAGTATAAAACAAGGCAGTCATAAAACAATACCTCGGCAGCAAGCTGAGACATGTAGCCCACATGCCCGGCGGACGCTCCCCTTAATCCCTTGATGTAGGATTCAGGGAAGCATTTGAAGAGCTCCTGCTTCAGCCGCTCTTTCTCCAACCTTGACATTTTGGCAAAGGCAGGAGAAGACTCCTCGTCCGAATCAGCAGTGGGAGGAGTTGGGGGAATAGCAGGGCCTTTGCCCTAATCTGAAAGAGGGGGAGAGTCAGTAATCTTGATAGGGAAGACGATGGCTTGTCTATTGGACGGACTCATGGACTGTCCACCGACCCGCATCGTCCTAACTATGTTGGGGTAATACGACTCACCAGACGAAATTGATGCCGTCCTAACAGCTAGGGGCATCTGTGGCACTAGCTTTGCCACTGAGCCGCTGAACCCGGGATAGTTCTCGGCAGCAGCATCAGCTCCCGGCGCAACCAAAGCCAAAGCAGACTCTGGGTTGACCTCGGCAGAGTCGGCCGGCAAAACACTGAGCGGCACAGCTGCGTGTGCATCCCTTACCTCCTCGGCCGATCCGGCAGTTGACGGCTCTCTTTTAAGAGTCTTCGCTTGAGGGGGAGGCATGCTTTTCTCCCCACTCTCGGCCGCAGGAGCCGACTTATCCGCTCTCTTCCTTGTAAAGCCCTTGGGCTTCTTCGCCGAAGGCTGGTCGGCGGCGCAGTAGGCCTCTTCCTCGGACGAGGACGACTTCCCAGTGGAAGCTTGTTTGTAGGAGCATTTTTTCGCAAAAAGTTAAGGCATCGAGCGATCGTCCACAAAAAAGAAATCACTACTATTGTAAAAATGCGAGACGAGAATGGCCCCAAGAAGGTGACCGGTCCAAATATGGACGTTCTTCTATGGCCGACCCGCCAAAAAATTGGATGCAAGAATCCCGGGACGAGTACGGCCCCAAAGAGGTAACCGTCCAAGTCTCGGACAATCTCTTCCCTTAGTTGTTCTTCGTCCAAGATTTGGGGCAAAACTCTTGGACGAGCATGACCCCAAGAAGGTGAACGTCCGGGTCTGGATGCTCTCCTTTTTGGGTAACTCTCGTCCAAGAATGGGACACCAACTCTTGGACGAGCATGGCTCCAAGAAGGTGACCGTCCAAGTCTGGACGTTCTCCTTCTTGAGATGACTCTCGTCCAAGAATTGGTACACCATTCTTGGACGAGCATGGTACTAAAGACCTGACCTCGTCTAAGAATTGAATACCAAATCTTGGACGAGCATGGTCCCAAAGAGGTGACCGTCCAAGTTTGGACGTTCTCCTTCTTGGGACGACCCTCGTCCAAGATTTGAAAAACAATTCTTGGACGAGCATAGTCCCAAAGAGGTGACCGTCCAAGTTTGGACGTTCTCCTTCTTGGGACGACCCTCGTCCAAGATTTGAAAAACAATTCTTGGACGAGCATAGTCCCAAAGAGGTGACCGGTCCAAGTTTGGACGTTCTCCTTCTTGGGGACGACCCTCGTCCAAGATTTGAAAAACAATTCTTGGACGAGCATAGTCCCAAAGAGGTGACCGTCCAAGTTTGGACGTTCTCCTTCTTGGGATGACTCTCGTCCAAGAATTGGGAACCAGTTCTAGGACGAGCATGGCGACAAAGAGCTGGTCGTCCAAGTCTGGACGATTTCCTTCTTTGGGTGATTCTCGTCCAAGAATTTCACACCAATTCTTGGAAGAGCGTGGGCCCAAGGAGCTGACCGTCCAAGTTTGGACGTTCTCCTTCTTGGAGTGACCCTCGTCCAAGAATTGGATACCAAAAAAAAAAAAAAAAAAAAAAAAAAAAAAGGAAATTACCCTTTGTTTCCGCCCTTTTTTTGTGTTGCTCTTTGCATACTCCTTCCACAAATTATCTCGTGAATTGGGACATGCTGATTTCTCCCGTCCAAGATGGTTCGAGGCGTTGTCTCGGCCGAGTCTCGAAAATACAAAAGAAAAAATATATATGTGTTCGTCATATGAGTTATGGACGAAGAGTTTTACTTGGATGATTTTAAATATACCTTTATCCTCGCCCAACCGCAAGCGGCGGCGACCAAGAAGTCGTCTTGGTAAAACATTTCCTTAAAGGGTATCCAGTTAGACGGTCCCTTAAAAGATCGCTGGCCGGTCCGGAGTACTCCTTCACTCGAAGTACTCTACCACCTCCTCGTCAAATTCGTCCTCCGGCTCCAGCCACCAAGACCGCTTCCGTCCGGTATTTGTGACGGATCTATTATAATATCTCGTAGCTCTCTCGTGACATAGTCGCTGGACGCCCGTAAAAAGATGAAGTCGGCTTTCCAATCGTGCATCTTTGACGATTTCCCCAAGTTGTCATGAAGCCTCGGACGATTGCTCGATGCCGAGCCATGCTCCGTCCATAGCCCCCGGTACCTTGGACGCATAATGGATATGGGTAAAGGCTTGAAGGGAAAGGGCTAGGCCGCGTAGCTCGCGTGACGGCAATAAACGTCAGGATGTTGTGCCAAGCGTTCGGTGCCCACTGGTTATGGCCGATGTGGTAGTCTTTGCAAAGCACTTGTTCTATGAAGTCGTGAAGAGGAAACCTCGGTCCAAGCATCTAAGGCTAGTTTATAGACGGCGAAATGGCTCCCGGGAGCACTCGGGATCGTCGCATCGTTATTAGGAATGACAAAGGAGAAGCCCGGCATGGGCATGAAAGACGACAAGAAATTAGGGTCCGGCCCTAGTTTCTCTAACCACTTACGGTTAACTAAAATGAAGCCAGGGTCGAAAGGGGACCTAAGCGCTTTCTAATCTCCGACGAGGTGGTAGAGGCCTCGTCTCGATTCTTCGGCGACCTCGGGATCGCTACCATTATTACCCTCGCCGATCTCCTCCGTATCGGCGTCCCGCCGAAGTACTTGGTTTCGGTTTTTATTTCGAAGTCTCGCCTCATGGTCAAAAGGAGGCTCGTCCAAAGATTGAGCACTTTGGACCTCTCTTGCCTCATCCGGCACTCGTCCCGTCGATTCCTCCATATCCGAGCCGTTTGATGGAATTATTGCTTTTCGTCTTAGACGGGCCGTTTGCTTGACGCGCGCCGGATTACCCCCGCACGGGTAAAAGACCGGGTCGTCCGACTTTCTCGGCCAAAACTATGAAAAAATATGTACTCGGCCAGAAGAGGCCCAACTCTAGAATGTGCCGAAGAAGAAGTATCGGTTCTAGGGTCAAGACAAGCTCTTGGTCGGCTAGGATTATTTGACGAAGATGATTCCATTTTATTGATTTTCTAAGAAAAAATAAAGAATAAAGAAGAATAAAAGGATCAAAGAAACGATACCGCTAAGAACGTCCGGGGAAATTCGGTGAAGGATGCTTGAAGCCGGACGATCTCTCTCTCTCTCTAGAAAATTGCGGAGCCTCTCTCTCTAGAAAAATTTGTTCGAAGTGGTAAATGATTGAATGTTTTCACACCAAGGATATTTATAGAGGGATAAGAAACTCTTGCGGCCCTGGTCAAGAATGACCGAAAAGGGAGTCCCCCAGTCTAATATGACCGGTATAGCACAAGAAAGGGCGCGTCATTTCCTTCATTTTGAAAATACTACCTTCTGTATAACGGGCCGTAACCGTCAGACGGGCCAGCAAAAAGCTACCTTGGGTAAAAGGGCATTAACCGTCAGATGGGCCAACAGTGAAAACCCTTTTAGGGGCAAATGTTGTAGCCAAATATCTACGGCTCCCTTGACGACATATGGGCTCATCAGAGCCGTACACGTGTCATCCTAGTTAAAATAAAGATAAGGCTTAATCTCTGGGCTATACTCAGTTGGGAAAAAGGATCGAATTTCTGGCCTTATAGCCAGAGCCCAGCAGTGCCAAATGGCTGAAGGGGAGTGGTTAATAGATATCCCCCAGTCATGGTCTGCCACGTGTCATGATCTCGATTCCTCGCCCAATCGGGAGGCCACTATTACAAGTCGTTTTTAAGGTTAGCTGTCAACTTGCTATCACTATAAATACCCCTGAAATCAGGAGAAAACACATTCAATGCAAACAGTGTAAAATTACTCTGATAAATTCTCTCTCACTTTCTCTTTCTATCTCTACTTTCTCTCACAACTCCTGATAACTGACTTAAGCATCGGAGGGGGAACCACTACCCAAACCTCCAGGGTGGGTCCCTTTGTGCAGGTACGGAAGCGAAGCCAAGGCTAAGGATCAAGCTATAATTCAGGCATTGTTGCACAAGTCTCCATCTGAAGAACACTCAAGATACTACTCTACTTGCTCGACAAGGAAGCTAAGCCTACAGCTTACTTGTTGGACAAGAGGACGAAACAAAACTGTTGCTGCGGTTTTAAACCGCAGCAATATTACAACATATTGCTGCGGTTTATAGGACAAACCACATCAATATTTACTTTTTTCATTATTTAAATAAACCATATTGCTGCGGTTTGTAGGACAAACCGCAGCAATATGTATATTTTTTTATTATAAAAAAGCAGTATATCACTGCGGTTTCTGGGAGAAACCGCAGCAATATTCTTTTATTTTTATAATTAAAAAACACATATTGCTGCGGTTTGTCCTAAAAACCGCAGCAATATGTATTTTTTATTATAAAAAAACAGGATATTGCTGCGGTTTTTCCGAGAATCCGCAGCAATATACTACTTTTTTTTTTTGAAATAAATTTATTTTATATGTTCCACCAACCTCATGCAATAAGCAGAGAATGCAACAAGCAGGATGCAGCAAGTAGAATATTTTCTGCATAAATTTCGACAGAGCTCCGTTTGTAAATTGGATAAACCCATAATTGGGAATTAACCTGTACAATATTATATGTAACAACCATCCATCCATCATCCAAATTTCATCCAACATCCATCCATCATCCAAAATTCATCCAACAAACAACATATAATCCAAAATTCATCCAACATCCATCCATCATCCAACTTCCACGCACAATCCAAATTCCAAGTTTAACAAGAAATAAATACGATTCAATCCAACTTAGATATCATACGAATCCAACATATATATATATATATATATATATATATATATATATATATATATATATATATATATATATATATATATATATATATATATATATATATATATATATATATATATATATATATCATGAAATCCAAGTCAATACGATAATGTTGGTTGGTACAAGCTGCACTAAATTATATTCGTTGTAAGAGAAGCAAAGAAAATTAACATTCACTAACCTATGCAATGCAATTATCAATAAAGTATCTTGCCCACTTATTTTTCACCTCATTGATTTGATCATCCGTATAAGGATCGCGGGTAAAGGTACGAGCAACCTGAAAATAATTCACCAAAGTTAGCTTTCAATAGTTAAATACATAAAATATGAAATGAATAATAAGTGAACAAAAAACTTACTTCATCGAAATCCTCCGAACCAGAATATAAACTGAGTACGTCAAAAATGTTGCGCATGACAAAATAACCGCACTCCTTGCCTCCTTGTTGTTGTGGGCACTTTAACGAAAGTTTTAAGAAAATGAGGAAGTTTATCGTATAATGAGAATGACATAACATATGCTTTTAATTGAATAAAATAAGTCTATTGTACCTGAACACATCTCCAAAGAAGCTTGTCCCGACGAACTTCGTTGCCGCTCATCCGAAACCTCCTAAAAGCACTACATAAAACAAAATCAAATGAGTTACACTTTACTTGTTTTATATTATAATTTAAATTCATTTAAAATATATCAAAACGATCAGCTTACGCTATCATAGGCGGTCTAATCTTTAACTTTCGCTCCTTGTGAAAGCTAGCGGAATCAAAGACATAAATTATCCCGAGCATGGGACGTATGACAAGGAGCATCCAATGACGGCTATTGCAAGATTGAATAATAATAATTACTTAAAAAATTCACATGTCATGCAACAATCAATATTTGTAAGACTATTAAGATAGAATATTACTCTTGAAAGATTGGCGCGAAGATGATACTAGCACCAGCAACGACGGATCTAGTCAAAGCACACTGAATGTAAGTCGTTATATTCTCCAAAGCATGCACATCCGCGGTACTCTCCGGACACATCCAACAAACTCGAACAGCAGCCCCAAATCCATCCAAGTCAGACTGTGTTGCCCTAAAAAAAATAGATAAACGTAAATTTTATGTGGAAAATACAACTATCATACAATCAAATGTAAAAAAAAATCATAACTTTGATTATTGTTACCTCATGTACACTTGGATAATAGAAATATTAAGCATCTCCCCTTTCAGGAACTGAGCAATATCCTCCTTGGTCAGATAAGCGGTGTCATCTTCTGAATAATGGAACAATGAGCTCGGCAAGGTTACAGCAACGGTATCATCGTCTGCGACGGCAAGGGCAAGCGTATCTGCTAACTCCTTACAGTCTTCAGTGAGGGATTCCAAGAACGATGCAACATCGACAACTGGACTATAACGAGTAGCCGAACCGGCTGAAAGCTACTGGCTAGGACATCTAATAGCTTCCCCCGAAATCCCCTTTTGTTTTTTAGGTGTCGGTGTAACCTAATAATAATTTTTGAGAACGCGCATAAGATTATGTAATTTTTAAATTTAATCTTATTATTTTTACAAAAATGGATAAAATTTGAACAATTACCTCATCACCTAATATTTGCACTAAATTTTTTGGCCATTGCACCCACGTACCCAAAGCAGTTTCTATAGTGTCGATTTCATATGCAGGGACGGGGACAGGTAATGGCAAATGACCATACTTCTCTACAAAACGATGAATTTTCATTCGAAGGTGATCATTCATCATTCTAGACCCATGAACTGTAGTGGTCTCATCAAAAGCATAAGAATGTGCATCTGCCATTAGACAAGTCTTTCCACTAGTTGGATCTATCAAATACAATCGACAGGGAGTCTCGTCCTAACAATAACATAAAGTTCTAAATATATAAGATAATTATTTGTATAAAGCATATGTATATAAGATAATTATTTGTATAAAGCACATGTATATATGATAATTATTTGTATAAAACACATGTATATATGATAAATATATGTGCCTTCGAATGAGGAGAATGAGTGTCGGAAAATCCAGATAGTGGAGTACGTAGCTGAGTGGGCTGTGGAGTAGATGGCCCAGCAGATGGTGAAGCAGCTGATGGAACAAATGGTGAAGCAGCTGATGGACCAAATGGTGAAACAACTGATGGAATAAATGGCGGAAAAGGTAGCTGAGTAGGCTGAAAAGTAGCTGGCCCAGAAGATGTTGAAGCAGGTGATGGAACAAATGGCGGAAAAGGTAGCCGAGTGGGCTGAAAAGCACTGGCCCGGTAGATGGTGAAGCGGGTGATGGAACAAATGGTGCAACAAATGGTGGAGTAGGTAGGCGAGTGGGGCTGTGAAAGCGCCACATTCTCGCATATATGTTGCAATGTCAATTCTCCACCTTTCAGTCATTTTCTGCATGAATGCTTCCTCTTGTTCCTGACTCGAGCTCCAATAGTTCCTAGGAGGTGGAAGACCAAAAGCCTTCCTATAGCCAACATTGTAGCCTCCAAAACCATAACAACGACCCGAGTGATCTGGCTTCTCTCCAAGAGCCATAAAAAGGGCGTCGTTGTTACGTACCGGAGTGAACTCACCCTTGGCTTGCTTCTCCTTATACTCCAACTGCCCAAAAAACAAGTTCCAAATAACCCATATATGTATGATGTATCTATTTTATATAGATTATTTAGCTCTATTCCTTTAGCTTTGATAGTTGATTTGAGCTCATTGGAGCTCGATTCTTGAGCTATTTGATATGTTTGGACTTGTTTCCGTGTGTTAGATGTTTTTGTGCAGATTAAGCGTTTAGCACCCTCATTTGAGTTGTAGAACGGAAGTCCAACGGTCCACTTATAGCCCATAGAAGATTCAAGAGATTGCACAAGTGATTCGGACAAGATTCCATAAAAAATGAGCGAAAAACACTCTCGCCCGGTCGACCGGGCGGTTTTGCCCGACCGGGCGAGCCATAAAATCTCTCCAGCACATGAGTTTTGTTCGCCCGGTCAACCGGGCGAGAAGAGGTGAATTTTGGTTGCGCGCCCGACCGGGCGGAATTCCCTTCATGTCGTAGTTTTCTTAATCACCGCCGCCCGATCGGGCGGTTTTCTCGGGACGGATTTATTTGTTTTTTTAGCCGGTTTTGTAAAAAAGTATAAATAGGTTTTTGGTCATTCCAATTAGGCTATCTTATTATCTACGTTTTTAGGGCAAAACACTTAGTTCTCTCTCTAGTTTTATATTAACTCTTGCTCTTGAAGATTATAAAGATCATCGATTTTGGTTTTCATTGTTCTTGAATCATTCGGTATTTCTCTTTACTTTGTTTAACTTAATGAATTCTTTTACTTTGATTATGTTTATTGATTTTATTATTATCATGAGTGAGTAGACTTTTTTCTAGGGCTTAGAGAGGGAAGCCATGTTTATACCTTTTTGATTGTGGTTTAATGTTCTTCGTTATTTGGATTGAATTAGAATAATTCCTATTGATTTGTTATGCTTGTTTAATTTATGTAATTGCGCAATATCATGAGTTATGTTTAGCTAATAAGAATTAGAATCGAAAGATCGTATTCATTAGAGGCTTGTTACAATAGGTAGATTTGATTATGTTGAGCGACCGTACTGGCATATGTTAATCTAAGAGTTGTTAATGCCTGACCAAGGATTAACGAAATAATTTATTTATTCGAATCTCAATCCAAGTATTGTCGAACTATATTGTAGTGATTAAATTGGTATAAGCATGGTGGACCGATCGATTGCCCTAGGTTTTTAATTAATTCATAAACCTCCATCTTTTTGTGTTATAGTTTATTCTAGTTTAGTTATTAATTCCTCAATCAATTTCCTCTCTTGAAGTAGTTAGATAATTGAACATAAATCTGTAGAACTCCTCTCCCTGTGGATCGACCCGTATTTGCCAGTTTCTGCTAAACAGACACCGTGCACTTGCGGTATATTTTAAAACCCATCAAGTTTTTGGCGCCGTTGCCGGGGAGACGGCTAGTTTCTATAGCTTTCTGATTAATTATTTGAACTATTTCTGCTGTCTCATTGGAACTTCAAGTTCCAATTGAGGCCATCTCATCGCACATTTTTCTTTGTTTCTTTTATGCCCGGGTCAAAGAGAACAGGTACTCCAGCTTCCAACCGATCCCGATCTTGAGAAAACCATCCCAAGCAACTCAAAAAGCAACAAAAGAAGAAGAAGCAGTCTGCTAACCAGGGAAAATCCACAGAAGGTCCTTCAGAGTCAATTATGCCTCCTAAGTCATTGAAATCTTATGGGGTACCTTCTCCGGTGGTATTTCCACAGGGCCTACTATGCCCGACATTCAAGCGGCCAATTTTGAGATCAAACCCGCCCTCATCAATATGATCCAACGGAACCGGTTTGGAGGGCATCCATCTCGAAGACCCCGCAAACCATTTACAACGGTTTCAACAACTTTGTCGCACCGTTAAGCACCAAGGGGTCACTCCCCGATCAATTGAAGGTCATGGTCTTCGAATTCTCACTAAGGGACAAGGCACGGAAATGGTTGAACGATGTTAATGAAACCGAGTGGAGTGCTATTTCTGAAGCATTCCTGAAAGAATATTACCCTCCTACCAAGCCTCGCAGAAATCGGACACAAGCTTGCTACCTTCCAACAAGAACCCGATGAGACACTGAAGGAAGCATGGAATAGGTTCAAGGATCTGCAGAGAGAATGCCCACACCACAATCTAGACAAGTGGTTCATCACTCGGACATTCTACAATGGTCTACAACCCCATATCAAGAGTATAATCGATTCATCTCAGGGGGTGTTTTCCTAGATAAGGAGGTAGATGAAGGGTACGGTTTTTGGCCAACTTAGCAAAGCAAATGATCATAGTTCTTCCGGGACTATTACAAAGAAAAAAGTTGGATGCCGATGCATATTCCCGTTGTCCGCACAAGTTGCCCGAGTTGAGCATGAAGATGGACTCACCGAAATCTTCACAGTCTAGTACTCCTCCTATGAGTATTAATGCTATGTCTTCTATGGCTCCTATTACCTCTTCTTTTCGTGAGGTGTGTGCTGTTCAAGGCCACTTTGGTCATGATTGTTGCTACGGTCAACTCCGATCGAATCGGATGGAGCATGCAAATGCTTTTCAGCAGAGACCTCCACACAGGCCCTACTCTAACACATTCAACCCGGGTTGGAGGGATCATCCTAATTTTTCCTACAAAAACATTAATATTCGGAACCCTCAACCTATTCTCGCAAACATCATACCCACCACCACATCAAAACCCACCACCACATGCCGGTAGACAACAATATTATCAAGGGGCTCCTCGAATCCCCCTCCCGGTTTCAATAGGCCTTCACACCAAGGCTATCGCCAGCAAACTCCTCGAGTGCCGGCTCTCAAGAGCCTACTATGTCCGATCTAATGAAAATGATTGTTTCTATGCGAGAAAAATCACGAGGAGAGCATCAAAGAGTTGAAGAATACTACAAAGCATTTGGAGACTCAACTTGCTCGGGTAGCGGAAATAATGTGCAGAGGCAACCGGGTCATTTGCCGGGGCAACCAATTCCCAAAGAGACGCTAATGTCGTCACTCTTTGACGGAACACAATATGATGCTCCACTTATGCCTACTCGATGATTTGCCACCTCCAGGACAACAATGATGTAGTGAATGAAAAGGAAGGTGAAGATAGCTCAAAAGCGAAGTTGAGCAAGAGAAAGTAGATGAAGCAAAGAAGCAAAAAGGAGAAGGTTCTGAGACTCTCCCCGCACCACCACTACCTTTCCCTCACAGGATGCAAAATTCCAAGGTTGATCAACGACTTGGTAAGTTCATGTCAATGGTCAAGAATCTTGAGGTAACGAGTTCCTTTTCTTGATTTAATCTCTCAAGTGCCTGTTTATGCCAAATTTTTGAAAGACATGATTACTAAGAAAAAGGATTTTGGTGGTCTAGATAGAGTCGCTCTAAGCGAAGAGTGTAGTCTTTGTTTTGCAAAATAAAATCCCTCCAAAATTAAAAGATCCCGGTAGTTTTTCCATCCCATGTCATGTAGGTGCATTGTTTATAGATAAGGCTTTATGCGATCTAGGAGCTAGTGTATACGTTATGCCTCTATCTATCTCGTAATAAAGCGAACTTGGGAGTTTTGAAATGCACCCAGATTACTTTACGGATGGCGAGATCGTTCGTGAAATATCCTTTGGGTATTTTAGAGGATGTTCTGTCGGGGTTGGAAAATTCTATATTCCCGTAGACTTTGTAGTCTTTGGATATAGAGGGAGGATAGTCGATCCCCATTATTTTAGGTAGGCCTTTCTTGTGTACTGCCTAGGTCTTTGTGATTGATGTTAAGTCCGGCTCTTTGACTTTAAGTGTTGGTGATGATACTATTACTTTCAAACTAACCAATGCTATTAAGTCTCCTATGCTTGAGCACACACTTTGCGAGGATTGCTGTATCTTGGAAGAGATTTCGGGAGGTGATTATCACCAATTTCGCCGAGATGACCCATTGGAGAAAATTCTTGAACTGGATGACCTTAATGTTGATGAGGCGATCGAATGTGAGGTAATGGAGATTGTTTGCTCTACTTCGAGCCACGGGTAAAGAAGTTAGAACTTAAACCTTTACCTTCTCACCTCAAATATGCATTTCTTGATGATAATGAGGAATGCCCTGTGATTAATCGGTACTAAACT
Organism: Beta lomatogona; assembly: GCA_947646795.1. Classification (NCBI taxonomy): domain Eukaryota; kingdom Viridiplantae; phylum Streptophyta; class Magnoliopsida; order Caryophyllales; family Amaranthaceae; genus Beta; species Beta lomatogona. Next base: position 653,708 of record CANSNZ010000231.1, read on the forward strand.
CACGGATAGCCGGCTTTCACAACTTCTTACAAGTGCTTCGCGTGCATAAAAAGGCTATTGGGTATAGTATTGATGATTTAAAGGGTATTAGTCCTGATTTTTGTATGCATAGAATAAATTTGGAAGAAAATCATCGCCCTTGCATACAACCTCAAAGACGTTTGAATCCTAATATGCAAGAGGTAGTGAAGAAGGAATTAATGAAACTGCTTGACGTGGGCATCATCTATCCCATCTCAGATTCTAAGTGGGTGAGCCCGGTTCAAGTTGTTCCTAAAAAGGGGGGACTATTGTTATTAAGAACGATAGAGATGAACTAATTCCTACTCATCTTGTTACGAAGGTTGGCGGATGTGTATTGACTATCGCAGATTAAACATAGCCACTTTGAAAGATCACTTCCCCTCCCTTTTATTGACCGGATGTTAGAAAGATTAGCAAAAAATAGCTTTTTCTGTTATTTGGATGAATATTCAGGTTTCTTTCAGATTCCCATTCACCCAGAAGATCAGGAGAAGACGACGTTCACATGTCCTTATGGCACCTTTGCTTACCGCCGAATGCCTTTTGGCTTGTGTAACGCCCTTGCCACATTTCAAAGATGTATGATGGCCATTTTTTCTGATTTCATTGAGAATATCATGGAGGTATTTATGGATGATTTCAAGGTGTCTATGGGTCCGACTTTGATGTGTGTTTGCATAATCTTTCTAGAGTACCGAGACGTTGTTCGATGTTAATTTGGTTTTAAACTGGGAAAAATGTCACTTCATGGTCCATGAGGGAGTGGTACTTGGTCATCTTGTTTCGAACGTGGCATCCAAGTTGATCGGGCAAAAATTGAGGTGATTGAGAAACTTCCTCCTCCTGTGAATGTCAAGGGAGTGAGGAGTTTTCTGGGTCATGCGGGGTTTTATCGCAGGTTCATAAAAAATTTTCCAAAATTGCGAAACCCCTTACTCAATTGTTGCTCAAGGATGCCACCTTTGATTTTACTGACGCTTGTGTGGAGTCATTTGACAGGATTAAGGAAGCATTGATCACTGCCCCTATCATACAACCTCCCAGTTGGAGTCTTCCCTTCGAGATCATGTGTGATGCTAGTGATTATGCGATGGAGTGCCTTGTACTTGGCCAACGGAAGAACAAGACCCTCCATGCTATTTACTATGCCAAGAAGACATTAGATGAAGCTCAGGTCAACTATGCTACTACAGAGAAGGAGTTATTGGCCATTGTATATGCTCTTGACAAGTTTCGAACATACCTCATAGGTTCGAAAGTTATTGTCCACACCGATCATGCTGCACTTGAAGTATCTACCGGCTAAGAAGGAAGCCAAGCCACGACTTATTCGCTTTGGATACTCTTATTACAAGAGTTTGATTTGGAGATCCGTGATAAGAAGGGTGTTGAGAATGTTGTTGCGAGATCATCTCTCCAGTTGAGATTTCGGTCAAGTCTTGATGGTCCCATAGATGATTATTTTCCCGATGATCATCTTTTTTTGCTGTATCTATTCAATCTCCATGGTATGCTGATTTTGCTAACTATTGTGTTGGTGGTTCTCCTCCTCCGCATTTGACGTACCAACAACGCAAGAAGTTTTATCATGATGCTAAGCATTACTATTGGGAAGACCCACTTCTATACAAGAAGTGTTCAGATGGCTTGTTCAGACGATGTGTTGCCGATTGGGAGATAGCTGAAATCCTACAACACTGTCATAGTATGCCTTGTAGTGGGCATCTTGGCTCACAAGCCACAAATTATAGAGTTCTCCAGAGTGGGTTCTACTGGCCTACTATCTTCAAAGATGCCCGTGCGTTTTGCCTCTCTTGTAATGAGTGTCAAAGAACGGGCAATATTTCAAAGAGACAAGAGATGCCGCAGATGGGAATTTTGGAGATTGAGCCCTTTGATGTGTGGGGCATTGATTTCATGGGACCTTTCCCTTCTTCTTGTGGGAACAGATATATTTTGGTAGCTGTGGATTATGTGACTAAGTGGGTTGAAGCTGTGGCTTCCCCTACTAATGATTCTAAGGTGGTCATGAAGCTCTTCAAGAAGATTATTTTTCCTCGTTTCGGAGTCCCGAGAGTCTTGATCAGTGATGGGGGGTCTCATTTTCATCAGCGAACCTTCCAAGCTTTACTGAAGAAATATGGAGTTACTCATAAGGTTGGCTTGGCATATCACCCTCAAACTAGTGGCCAAGTTGAAGTCTCCAATCGTCAGATAAAGCGCATCTTAGAGAAGGTAGTCAACAGGTCAAGGAAAGATTGGTCACAAAAGTTGGATGACACTTTGTGGGCACTGCGAACTGCTTTTAAGACACCTCTCGTCACCACCCCATATCGATTGGTCTATGGCAAAGCTTGTCATTTACCAGTTGAAATGGAGTATCTCTCAGCTTGGGCAGTCAAAGAAATTAACTTGGATTTAGAGGCTGCAGGTGAAACAAGACTTCTTCAGTTGAATGAGTTAGATGAGCTTCATCTGGAAGCATATGAAAACCACAAGCTTTACAAGGAGCAAACAAAGAGGTTTCATGACAAGATGATTGAGAAGCGCGAGTTTCATGTTGGTGACAAGGTTTTATTATACAACTCTAGACTAAGGCTTTTTCCTGGAAAGCTTAAGTCAAAGTGGTCTGGACCTTTTGTTGTCACTGACGTAAAGCCTCATGGAGCCGTTGAAGTGGCCAATGCAGAGGGGACGAGGTTTAAGGTGAATGGTCAACGTTTGAAACTGTATCATGAGGGTGCTTTCATAGGTCAAGTAGAGGTCATCTACTTAGATGTTCCCTCACCTTGAAATCAGAGGTACTAAGGTCGTGCGGGACCTTTCTAAACCAGCGCTTTGCGGGAGGCAACCCGTCTTTACTTTTCTTTTTCTTTACTAGTTTAGATTACTTTTTTTTATTTTTTTTAGAGAGGAGAGAGAGAGTGTACTGACATTTTGGCGAGTTTAGTGTGTGCAGGGGGTCAATATCACATCTTGGAAAAATTTTAGCCAAAAAACAGCGGAAAATATAGCCGCCCGGTCGACCGGGCGGTATCGCCCGACCGGGCCTCTCAACTCGCCCCACCGGGCGAGTCCGCCGGACAGGGCGCGCACCTAAAATCCCAGAAAGGGCGAAAAGAAAGCAACGAAACTTTTCGCCCGGTAAACCGGGCGAAGTCGCCCAACCGGGCGTGCAATCGAATTTGGGGATAATCTCGCCCGGTTGACCGGGCGGAATGCCCTAAGTAAGTTGAAAAAACGAGTTTCGCCCGGTCGACCGGGCGAATTCGCCCGACCGGGCGGATTTTTCACTCCTTGCCAGGCCAGCGCTGCGAAGGCAACCAAGAATTTTTTTCATTCGCCCGGTCGACCGGGCGGGGCAGCCCGACCGGGCAGATTCCACGAGGCTTATTTTTCTTATTTCTTCCTTCACCCACTTCTTTCTTCCTTCACTTCTTTCATTTTCTCTCACCTTTCTTCATCCTCTCAACTCTCTCTTTCTTTCTCTCTCCTAAAACCCTCCATAGCCAAACTCCACCCTACCTTTCACCATTCATGAATTCATCTTCTCCTTCAATTTTCTTCATATCCCAACACTTTTCTTCATCTTTCTCCCATAAAACCTCCATCACCCCACTTCAATTCTCTCACTCCCAAAAATCTCCACTTTTCATTTCTTTTCCACCATGTCAGGGCCAAGCAAGAGGAAACACAGCTCAAGGGGGGAATCAAGCACTCAAATTCCACCAGATTCGACATTCCCGCAGGTAATCTTCAAATCCCTAGAACAAAAACAAAGATTTGAAAAGTTGAAATATCGGAACATAATCCCTACTCGTTTTGTTGATGCTAATGCTTTGCATGCTTTGGGTATTTACGGTGAAACTAAAACGCTATTTGAGAAATTGGGATTGGGAACAATGTTCGGCATGTTTTTCTGGACATATAGGCATCTTACACTTGAATTCTTGAGCTCATTAGAAGTAGGCAATAAAAATCAAGTTCTCCGTTTTCGCCTCATGAATGAGGATCGAGAACTCACATTGGGCCAATTAGCTGCTATTTTTGGCCTCCCTGTTACTAATGATCACCGCCCCCCTCCCACTGTTCGAATTAATACCTTGTGGACCGCATTCACAGGTGATGGGGATGTTAACACCCAACATATGACTGCAGACCACCTCAATTTTCCCGGCCTTCGCTACTTACGGCGATTTTTGGGATTCACACTTTTGGGCGTGCTGAGCCCCACTCCTGTCAGAAACAGGAGATTTTTTTGATGGGTAGTTATTTGTTTCCAGAGCTTGATTACTCTCTGTGCCTTCCTTATCTGTTTGTGTCCCAGCTGAAGCGGACTGCCGCCAATTTCCCTGCTCTGTTTGACGATGGTAGTGTTAGGGGGCAACATATTGTTTTAGGTGGCCTCATTACCTCTATTGCTGCTCATTTTGGCTATACCCCTGACATTAACAATGCTGTAGCTGGTCCCGCTGAGATTAATATTGATTATATGACAAATGCTAAATGGCTAACCGCCCAGTCTGCGAACAAATTTAGGTGGTTCATTGCTAAGAAGGAGTCTATCCTTCTTCCTGACCCTACTCAGACCCGCTTAGAGCCTGGTGTGGGGTCGTACCTCCTTCCTATGCGGGGTCAAGAGCCCATTGTTAGGCGACCTCTGCGGACCTACCACGAGGCGGCCTGGGGAAGCCTCCTCCTCCGCCGCGCCTATGGATCCTATGATGGCGGTCCTTTCCCGCCTTGAGCAGGGACAGCAGTCCCTTACCTCACAGATGGGCCGTCTTGAGCTTGGTCAGGCTACCATCCAGACTCACCTGACTTCGTTGGGCACACGGTTGACTACCGTGGAGTCTGACATGCGCCATGCCCTGTACCCTATCTACCATGACTATTTTCACCAAGGGCTTGTTGCCCATGATGCCACCCACCCTTCATGGTACACACCACGGGTCCCCGACCCTACCGACCATGCTCGGGATGTTCCTTCCGGCCATCTTGCTTTTGGTGCTGCAGGTACTACCGGTAGCGGTTTTACCTTGCCGATATGTCGATGATGACGCGTGAGTCCTCTCTCTCCCTCTAGCCGCAATGAGGCCATTGCCGAGTTTAGCTTGGGGGGGAGGATTTCTGTAAGTACTTTCTCTCTTTTCTTGCTTTGTAGTATAGTTAGTCTAGTTTCGTTTTTTTTGTTTTAAAAAAAAAAAAAAAAAAAAAAAAAAAAAAAGAGAAAAACTTGAAAAAAATACGAGCTTGACATGAGTTATGATGAGTTGCATGGTTGTTTCCCTGCACCCCCAAATTTTTGAATGAATTTTTAGACTCTGAATCTATGATAGTTAGCGTGAGTATTTGTTAGTCTTGAGTGGATTTTCAATCTTCCATGACCCTTGATTGCATGATACTTGCGGCACTTGCATTGATTGTAGAGCTAAGTTGGTTAGACTGTGAGGACTCATTCTTGCCAATGGATTTATTTCTACATCCATTTTGTTTCTTGTGTGTTAGTTCCTCATTAGTAGACTGATCTTGACTTTGACAACGTACTTATTGATATCTGATGACTTGTGGCAATTGCTATGATAGAGGCGTCCTTTTGTCTGATTCTTGAGCCTCAAAGTGATTTTTATTGATATACTATTATCCTCCTTAGCCCCGCTGAGCCTAATGACTATTTCATGTTACTAAACCTCATTACATGCCCATGGTCCTTATTTTGATATTAATCCAAGCTTAGCTTGGGGGAGCATCTGTCGAAGTTAGTATCTGAAATGGTTGCTATGAGTTACTTTCGGTAGAGATGATTGTATTTTGTAAGGTTCAAAGTTCGAGAAAAAGAAGAGAATAAGCAAAGTGAAATAAATGTGATTGTTGGATCGAAAAGATGCAAAGAAAAAGAAAAGAAAGAGGGAAAAAAAAAATTTTGAACAAAAGGGTATGAAATTCTTTCCTTCACAATCGCTTGCAAAGAAAAAAATTCATTACACTGCTTCAAGGATGGGTTTATTGAAAATTTTGTTGATTCATAGAGTTGGGACATTGTTATTGGTTGTGTTATAGTTGATGCTTCTAGTGACTTTTGTTTCCCCATTCTTGGGTTTTTCCACCATATTTCCTATACATATTCCCTACCCTTACCTAAGCCCCATTACAATCCTGAAAAAGTCCTCTTGAGCTTGTGTTTACATTGTTTATTGGATTGATGTGTAGTCAGTTTGTCAAGGTTAAAGAGTACGTTTGCTACTTGAGTCGACATGATTAGGATGAGTGGCATTATTACCTTTTTAAACACATGAGAGTGTGAGTGGGAAGGGTTGTTATGGTTGGGATGGTGAGTGATCGGGCACATCTTTTGCCTGCCACAAAAAATGAGAGAAGAGCGTTCCCCCTTGTGAGCACCATCTTAGTATTTGCATGATATGTGTAGTGACCTTGCTTGATTGTCTTTCTCGGTGATTGGTCATTGGCTTGATATAAGGGATTGATGATGATGCATGCTTTCTTGATTGATTTTTGAGTCTACTAATATTTTCGAACTGCATTTTCTATGGGGTGAAACAATCGTATCTTGTAACTCATTTGTGTGGTTTTGCTTAGGGACAAGCAAAAGGTTAGCTTGGGGGATTTTGATGTATCTATTTTATATAGATTATTTAGCTCTATTCCTTTAGCTTTGATAGTTGATTTGAGCTCATTGGAGCTCGATTCTTGAGCTATTTGATATGTTTGGACTTGTTTCCGTGTGTTAGATGTTTTTGTGCAGATTAAGCGTTTAGCACCCTCATTTGAGTTGCAGAATGGAAGTCCAACGGTCCACTTATAGCCCATAGAAGATTCAAGAGATTGCACAAGTGATTCGGACAAGATTCCATAAAAAATGAGCGAAAAACACTCTCGCCCGGTCGACCAGGCGAGCCATAAAATCTCTCCAGCACATGAGTTTTGTTCGCCCGGTCAACCGGGCGAGAAGAGGTGAATTTTGGTTGCGCGCCCGACCGGGCGGAATTCCCTTCATGTCGTAGTTTTCTTAATCACCGCCGCCCGACCGGGCGGTTTTCTCGGGACGGATTTATTTGTTTTTTTAGCCGGTTTTGTAAAAAAGTATAAATAGGTTTTTGGTCATTCCAATTAGGCTATCTTATTATCTACGTTTTTAGGGCAAAACACTTAGTTCTCTCTCTAGTTTTATATTAACTCTTGCTCTTGAAGATTATAAAGATCATCGATTTTGGTTTTCATTGTTCTTGAATCATTCGGTATTTCTCTTTACTTTGTTTAACTTAATGAATTCTTTTACTTTGATTATGTTTATTGATTTTATTATTATCATGAGTGAGTAGACTTTTTTCTAGGGCTTAGAGAGGGAAGCCATGTTTATACCTTTTTGATTGTGGTTTAATGTTCTTCGTTATTTGGATTGAATTAGAATAATTCCTATTGATTTGTTATGCTTGTTTAATTTATGTAATTGCGCAATATCATGAGTTATGTTTAGCTAATAAGAATTAGAATCGAAAGATCGTATTCATTAGAGGCTTGTTACAATAGGTAGATTTGATTATGTTGAGCGACCGTACTGGCATATGTTAATCTAAGAGTTGTTAATGCCTGACCAAGGATTAACGAAATACTTTATTTATTCGAACCTCAATCCAAGTATTGTCGAACTATATTGTAGTGATTAAATTGGTATAAGCATGGTGGACCGATCGATTGCCCTAGGTTTTTAATTAATTGATAAACCTCCATCTTTTTGTGTTATAGTTTATTCTAGTTTAGTTATTAATTCCTCAATCAATTTCCTCTCTTGAAGTAGTTAGATAATTGAACATAAATCTGTAGAACTCCTCTCCCTGTGGATCGACCTGTATTTGCCAGTTTCTGCTAAACAGACACCGTGCACTTGCGGTATATTTTAAAACCCATCAATGTATTTAATAAATAAAAAACACATATATGTCAAACTAAAAGTTACAGTGATATACATACGTATTTGTCAGCTGCAATCTTTGTTTCCTCAACTGGAATAAATCGTTGCTTAGTGACTGGATCCTTCTTATGCATCGCGCACCACCAGTCATCACCCCGAGTAACATGAGAGGACACCGACGAGGATGGTGTAATAGATGACGATCCAGGATCAAAACTAGGTGGACAAAAGTTCTCCTGCTTCCACAACTCTCTAGCATCCCCATAGTTCCTTTGACCTAAGTGGTGATGATGTGTATTCTTTTTTGCACTCTCGAGCCCTTTTCTCGCTTTTTCTGCAATAAAAAACACATTAAGTTAGTAGAATACAATTTAATTTAATAAAACCAAGTTAATTTGATTATAAACTTACTACAACCTCATCTGACGTCATAGCCTCTTTGAAGGTAAGCCAATCCTCCATCTTGATGTGCTTGTATACATCTGGCGGAGTATCACCTAGCTTCTCCTTCTTTGATCTGACTCTGGTCATTGTGATCCAACCAGTTACCAATTTGCTCTTGAAATCCCTCCATCTAGAGTTCACAGCAGTCAAGTAGTGCCTCTTATAGCTTATCTCGTCCGGAAGGTGAAACATATTCTGTTTTCCATCATAAACAAATAAATATGCACGTTAGCTCAGCATTAGAACAATGAATCCCAAAATTGTAAATGAAACATATCTTACCATAGTGTCTGTCCACATCAAATCCAACAAGGCAGGAGAAATGTTTTTCCATTTCCAATTGATGTTAAGCCTGCGTATAGAAAGACCGACCCAAATACCATACTTGGCTCGCCACGTGCCTAATAGAAAAAACAATTAGAAATCCATACATTAAATCGTAAGCATGATAAATTATAACTATCTTACAATCAATAATTACCTGTTGGTCTCCCCAATTCATCAAACTTTAAGAACATATCTTCTGTGTTGTGGAGATTCATCGTGGGACCTCTTTTACTCTTTCTAGATGCCTTTGTCTTCCCACCTGACTTCTTCCCCCTCCCTTGTGCACCATAATATGCACTGGTCTGACGAGGATCTAAGAATCAAAATAAGGAAACTAAATTAGAGAACGAACAAATAAATGACATATTCAATATTACAATAACCGCGAACCTGAGGGGGGTGGCTGACGTGGATCAGATGTCACCTCAATGTCAAGTAAAGCATTTCTATCAGCTTCTACTTCCATTCTTTCCATTCAAGCATCAAACGCATCTGTAGCACGATCACTGTCCTCCCCCTGGTCAGCCTCCTTTTCTAGGTGAAATGGTGCATCGGAATCCGATGACTGATCGCCCGAACCGTCACTAGCCATATCTGTAACATATACATAGAAACAGCAAAAAGTGTTAATAAAATATAAAACAATATATATCAACACATTATTGTAATGAAATCTATTATAAGTACATCAATTTATAATTCAAATTACTCATATAGAACATTTTTTACCTTTAATTTTGGTCAATAGGTTGCTCAATGACCGTTATACCTTCTTGGTGATCCATTCGCATGTAACTATTTTCAGTAACAGACACATCCATCATATCATCACTTGGGATTGAGAAAGGGGGGATATCATCAAACTTATCATATTCTTCTTCATCGTCAACATCACCTACTCCTAAAATTCGCCTTTCACCATTAACAACAATGCACCACTGAGTGTCTACAGGATCAGATACATAAAACACTTGTTTTGCTTCTGATGCGAGGATAAAAGGTTCTTCAGTGTCACGCAGATGACTCATATCGACTAGAGTAAAACCACACTCATCCGTTCGCAAACCACGTCTATTATCCGCCCACTTGCATTGAAAAATAGGCACAGTGAAGTCACAATAATCGAGCTCCCATATTTCCTGAATGATCCCATAATATGATTGTTAAGCATCAATCGAAGTTTTATCCTTTGCACTCGCATACTCCCTAGATGATGCAACCATTGAAACCCCACAATTCTATACCACCTTTGATTTCTTGTCCTGACGTTCAGTGTAAAAGGTATATCCATTGATATCATACCCCTCATACGATTTAAAACTGTCACGTGGACCATATGCCAACCACTTAATTGTATCGGGTACATGATGGTCGTTTGCAGACAATTCACCAATTACTTTATTGTAGAACCAATCAATGAAAGACCTGTTATGCTCATTCATCAATGCCCTCTCCCCTTTTGACAGGTTTTTGTGGCGCAATTCACGCATATGTCTCTCTAAGTACGGATTAACTTCAGTAACATGGTGCAACACGAAAAGATGAGCTTTATTCAACTCACTCAATGAAGGCGAAATATGTCACATTCCGACACCACCCTTGCCTTCTAACCTTCCCTCGCGTCTGGACTTTGGAAGGCCTATCGTCACAGCCTTAGCAAAATGAGAAGAACAATATCCTCCAACCTCTTCGGCAATTGTTCCTTGAATAATACTCGCCTCGGTCTTCTTTGGGTTCCTCACTTTCTTTTTCAAAGAACCCATATGTCTCTCAAAAGGGTATGCCCATCTTAAAAACACAGGACCACACAGTTTAATCTCTCTTACCAAATGAAGGACTAAGTGAACCATGATGTCAAAAAAAGAAGGTGGAAAATACATCTCAAATTGACAAAGTGTTATCATCACCTCATTTTGCAAAGCATCCAACTTATCAAGGTCAAGTACCTTGTTGCATATGGTATTGAAAAATGAACACAACCTCGTGATGGCAAGCCTGACATGTTTTGGAAGAATCCCGCGTATTGCAATCGGCAAAAACACTTGCATCAACACATGACAGTCATGGGACTTCAGCCCAATTAATTTCAGATCACTCAAAGAAACAAGTCTTCTCATGTTAGATGAGTATCCAGTGAGAACCTTAATACCGTATAAACACTCACAGAACAATCGTTTCTCCTGCCTAGACAATGTATAACAAGCTGGAGGCAAATATGTTGTTGTTCCTTTTCCTTTCTTAGCTTTTTCCTTAACCTTTGGCCATAAATTAGGCCGAATCTTCAATTTCTCCATATCTCTGTGAACTTTAGACCATCCTTAGTTTTTTCCGACATATTCAACAGAGTACCAATAATTGCATCACAAACATTTTTTTCAATGTGCATTACATCGAGACAATGTCTAACTGGTAAGTATTTCCAATAAGGAAGTCTCCAAAATATAGACTCTTTTTTCCAAATGACACCATCGTCTTCCGAAGGTTTAACCCCCTTACCAAATATTGTGCCCATCCCTTTAACACGATTATAAACTTCTTTTCCGGTCAACGGTCTAGGAGCTGGAGCATTTTCAACTAACTCGTTAAATGGTGCTTTTTTCTTTTGATATGGATGAGAATTATGTAGGAATTGCCTATTAATGATATAGACATGTTTCCCACAATGTGGCAAATGTGTAGCCTCCATACCATTCTCACAAATAGGACATGCCTTTTTTCCTTTGACCTTATACCCCGACAAATTGCCATAAGCAGGATAATCATTTATAGTACAGAATAGCATAGCACGAAGCCTGAAATCTTCATTGGAATACGCATCAAATACCATAATACCTTCGTCCCACATCTTTTTAAGATCTTCAATGAGAGGTGCAAGATAGATGTTTATATCATTTCCCAACTGTTTAAGAGAGACAACATAATATACTTCTGCTTCATGCACAACCATGGAGGAAGATTGTATATCACTAACAGAACAGGCCAAGTACTATGTTGACTACTCAAAGTATCGTAAGGGTTCATTCCGTCCGTACACAATGCAAGTCTCAAGTTCCTAGCTTCCTGACCAAATTCCCGATATCTGGAATCTATAGCCTTCCATTGAGGAGAATCTGCTGGATGCGTAAGCATCCCATCTTTCTTTCTCCGATCAGCATGCCATCTTAGGTTATTTGCATCTTCTTTGATAGAAAAGAGCCTACTAAACCTTGGCACAATTGGAAGATACCACAACACTTTCGCAGAAGGACCCGTATTGCCCGGCCCAGGCTCAACCCCATCCGACAATTTATAGCGGGACTTACAACACCTCGGGCATTCATAAAGGTCTGCATTCTCATTTCGATACAACACGCAATCATTCGAACATGCATCAATCCGCTCATATTCTAAACCCAAAGGACACATTAATTTTTTGGCATAGTAGGTGGATTTTGGTAATAAATTACCCTCAGGAAACATATCTTGTAAAGCTTCTAAGAGTTCTGTGAAGCCTACATCAGTCAAATTATGTTTCGCTTGGATGTTGAAAAGGGTCAAAACCCCACTCAATTGAGTGTATTTTGTACACCCAGTATAAAGGGGTTTTCCAGCAGCTTCAGACAAACTGTCAAACACTCGTGGCCGCTCATTAAAATGGTTACGGGCCCCTTCCAACATCTCACATAATCGATCATCACCAAACTCTTCATCCTCAGTGTCACTACTATCTCCGTTGTCATTTTCATTACCTACAAATCATCACCTTCAATCCTAACATGATCTTCAATCACAACTTCATTCTCAGCCCCAACATTCGGCATATCAATCTCTAATGAGTTACTAGTGCCATCATCAACAATAACCCTATTCTGAGTATATTTTCCCTTCTCACCATGCCATAACCAAATATAATACTCAGCTGTAAATCCTCGACGAATAATATGATCTCTTATTAACCTAATATCAGAAATCGTATTCACATTGTAGCAATCAACACATGGACATTATATCTCATCCTCGCAAGTAAGTTGTTGATGCTCTACAGCACGTTTACAAAACTCATTTACACCTTGTACGAACTCCAATGTATTCCGCTTTCCATACATCCAACTTCGATCCATTTCTAAAAACCCCCACATATATATACATACATAAAAAATTATTTTCAATTAAAAAATTCACATAAATATAACACAACAAACTAATATTCAATGCATGCTTCCATTGGGTCCTTATCACTCCAACCTAACCCATCCTTAAACGTCCAATTCCACTAGTGAATGCATGTATCATCTTTGATTCTAAGTAAAATTCGGCAGCATTTCCCTTCAGTTCTCCAAGTACACGATGAAGATAATTGCTTATCTTACATGCACCCGGAGAACAAATTAGGGAAATGATTAACCGTACGTATTTCACTTAGAATCAAAGAATCAACACACATTCAATACATAAGTGAGATGTGACGTTTAAGAACAGTCCCAAAACGGGGACTATTCAAGACTTACTCCTAATGAGTAAGTCTTGAACGGGTATCTAGGCATTATGATGTACATAAAAACAATCGCATTCAAGCGATTCCAAGTCATCACCAAACAACAAATACCAAACCATTCCTTAGATTTCCCTTCCCCTCCCATTGGTGAGTCTATCAATATGAAGGCATTGAAAAAACAATCGCATTATACTTACAAACAATCGCATTTAAGCGATTTCAAGTCATCACCAAACAACAAATACCAAACCATGCCTTAGATTTCCCTTCCCCTTCCCATTGGTGTGTCTATTAATATGAAAGCATTGCAAAAATAATCCCATTATATATATCACTTCAAATAATTCACCAAACTTATGCAAAAACAATCCCGTATAACATTCTAGGGCATACAAAAAGTTAAGCAAAATCATCACAAAATTAGTTTTTAATCCTTAAATCTTATAACTAATCATATATATATATATATATTATATTAAGCATTTTTAACTACTATTTAAGCCAAATTTTTTATTAAAGCACTATTAAAAAAGAAAATTGAAAATTAATAAGAAATAATGAAAAACTAACCTTTTATGACAAGGGGAAGGTGGCGCTGGCGGCTGTGAACGGAGTTGATGAGTGGGGCGAAAACCCGTCGGTGGAAAAGAAGGGCGAAAACCCGTCGGTGGTGGTGAAAACCGCACCACAGAGGGGCGAAAACCGGCCGAAAACCGCAACAAAGAGGGCCGAAAACCGCCGGAAAAACGAGTAATGTGACCCTTGTCGCCGGAAACCGAAACCTTGTCGCCGGAAAATGGAACCCTTTCCCCGGAAATTGTAAGAGAGCGAGAGAGTGTGAGAGTAGAGAGAGAGAGTCGAGAGAAACAGTGAATCAAAAAATTCAAACCCGTGTTTTTTTCAGATTTTGGGCACAGATATTGCTGCGGACTCTGTCAAAAACCGCAGCAATATATTGAATAATATATTTTTGATATTATTTTAATATATTGCTGTGGTTTCTGTCAGAAACCGCAGCAATATCTCTGCCCCAGATCAGGAATAAAATATTCCAGATTTTTGAAACATATTGTTGCGGTTTCTGACAGAAACCGCAGCAATATATTATAATAATATTAAAAATATATTATTTTAATATATTGCTGCGGTTTCTGACAGAAACCGCAGCAATATCTATCTGGAAAAAAATATTCCACTTTTTTTTAAAAAATTCCGTTGGAAATATATTGCTGCTGTTTTCTCTAGAAAACGCAGCAATATGGTTGGTCAAATGGTCAACTTTTTGGAAAAATATTCCGTTGGAACCATATTGCTGCGGTTTTTATTACAAACCGCAGCAATATGGTTATTTTATAGTTTACCTTTTCTTTTATCGTGATATATTGCTGCGTATGGGTAAAACCGCAGCAATAAGCATTTATTCTACTAGTGATAACTATTAATTTTGTTCGGTCTAGTTTGAACTTGGCGGATACGTTTACTAAACCGTTGTCAAGGGAACTAGTGAACAAAATGAACAAAGGGATGGGTCTTAAGCCTATTGATCAACCTTTAGCTAAGGAAAACTCAATTTGATGTCTAATACAACGTTAGATCTCAAATTCAATGAGGATGGTACTTTTCTTAAAGGTTGGAAGCACTTGTGTTATTTACATCCCGAGGTTAGTGCTTGTTACTACAATGATAAGAGGTTGAATTAAGTTTCTTAAAAGTCTTTGATAAGTGCTCAATTGTAGGAGCATGTGCGTAAAGATTTACCTATATAAGCTAGAGGTTTGGCCGCTTCACCAAGTCTAAGGCTTGACTTGGAACGCTTATGAATGGATATGGACACCAAGGCTTCATAGGTGTCGGAGGTTAAGAACTATGTTTATGCTTATGTGCATTAGTATCTTCAATGATTTGTGGTGGTTATATGATTCAAAGCTTTGTCTATCATTATGATCGAAATTGTTGTAAAGTTACTTTTACTAAGTGGAGATTCAATCGTAAGATATTTCCATGATGCATGAGCATGTTTTGTACGTGATTTATAGCAAGTTGAAAACTTTTCAACATTACCCTATAAATGGGAGGAGGATTGTTGGAACATTTATAGGGTAATGGGTTTTATAAGCTCATATGGTTATATACTAGAAGAGGAGGAGGTCTAGTATGCTAAGACTAGAACGCGCAAATTCACGTGAATCAATCAATATCGCGGGTTGCGACGTGTAGTCTGACTTGGGCGTGAAATTTTACGTGGACGGTTTATAACCGTTGTATTGCATACATTATCCGTTTAATGATGATTAAGTATTCTTAATCAGGGGATTAAAGGGAGATCAATGCTGTAACATTTCTAATCAAGAGAGAATTTGATATATGACCCTTGTCATTCATATGAGGAGAGAGTGAGAAAATTCAGTTTTTCACATTCTAAGAGACTTGCTTTGCTTGAGAAAAAACTTGCTACTTTCTCTCTAGTGTTCTTCACAAACTTCAAACGCAAAGTTCTTGTTGATTCACATAGAAGATCATCTTGTGAATTGTTTTCTCTATTGTATCTCATTAGTTATTTCGTGTTAACCCGATGATCCTAGAGGGGCGAAATTAAACTAATAGGAAAGCGTAGTTTACGTGCCTTGGAGTGGTATATCCGTCCCTTGTTTGATCACACACAGAACAATGCTCAGGGTCGCCATTTCTTAGGGGACCCATCTGTATTTTATTTTCTTACTTTTTAGGCTCTATGAGTTTAGATGGAAAATACATTTGTTAATCCAAATTTTTTTACCCCTAATCTATATACTTCCTCAGTAATATAAGAATGCAACAATCGAATATTTTATACCTCACAAATAATACTGTTGCATTCTTTCTGTTACGGAGGAAGTACTTTTTTTCATATTTCATAGCTTATTTTATTTTTCTCTTTGGTACATCTTTACTTTTTGTTAAATCTAAAGTGTCTCCTTGCCAAAAATGAAAGTAACATTGAAGTATTTAAGAAAATTAATTATTTTCTCAACCACTTTTAATAAAAACTTAAATTAGTTATTAATAATATGGGATGATGGATCTGTATTATAATCCGAAATAATCTGAGACGCCTCTGAGAAAAATCCCATGCACCCATAATTTATAATCTGACTAATATATATATATATATATATATATATATATATATATATATATATAGCTTGAGTTGAGCCCATCTCTAGATCACTAGATGATAGAGGGACCCCTAGCTTCCTCCTGATCCTGGGCACGCTACTTCGACTGTGAGAGAAATGAAAATGCATCCGAGGAGCACAAATAAGCAATCAGAGATGAATTGCCCCGCAACAGTAAATTCAACTTGAAAGCAAGTAAATTCAAAACGTACGTTTATTATCTACTTTTCACTACTAATTTTATGGCTAAAGAGTACTAACTCCTAACCAATAAACTACCACCTGAATTTTTTCAATTACTAGCAATAATTTTATTTACAAAATTTCAGTTTGCAAGTTTAATCGAAAGTGTGAAAATAGGTAAAAAGAAGGCGGCCTTATAGTTGGTCATGAAATGTACTCTTCCATACATGTGAATAATATTAACATTTATTGGCTTTTAATGAGCTTGTCAAACTTTCTTTCTTCATTTCAAGTAAAAAGAGCAGGTAGTTAAGGTTTCTTAGTTTAAAGAAAGATAAATTGTGGAAAAATTAAGTTTAGTGGCATAAAAATAAATAAAGAATAAAAACCAATTCAGTTTTGTTTCCTTGCTTGGCAACTTTGGCACCGCAGAAACTAACAAAGTTGTCCTTTTCTTCAAAAAAAAAAAAAAAAAAAAAAAAAAAAAAAAAAAAAAACCTAGTAACAAAGTTATCCGTGGGCCAATAATGTGATCATAGCCCATGCAAATGCAAGGAAGCCTAACATGAAGGATTATGGTTTGTATGCGCAACGAATTTATTATGAGTCAGGAGTGCCCTAGGACTCGTGTGGAATGATAAAGATAAATAGTTCAATACAATGCACATCAATTAGTGAGGATGCATGGATGGGCCGAGTGGGACTTGGGAGCTGTCGCGTGAAGTTCTCTTTGCTGCTACTAGGAGGGTGAGGATGTGGTGGCCTGGCCGATTGAAGTAGCCAAGGGTATGGCTGTTGGTTTTGGTCTGCGTTTGGCCAAGTTTTATGAATTAAGGTGGCGGTCCTGGTGTCTCGCCTTCAATCTTGGTCTTGCTATATCCCGACCTTGATACAGTCCTAGGTAGTACTTAGTAGGTGATGCTTTCTTTCTTGCTAAGTATATTGACTTTGTTAATTGGTCTCATACTCTCATATTAAGCAGAAAGGTAATTTCGTAGCTTATCATTTAACTTATGTTTTACCTTTTTAGATTTGAACAAACTTGGGTTGGTTATTACCCGTATGAGATTGTTCTAATGTATTGGTGGACAATACGTTACTTAATTAATACTAGTATATATGCCTGCTTATTTTGTCAAAAAAAAAAATCAGCAACAAGAACAGGAGTGCAAAGCCATAAATAGGCATATGTATAATGTATTGATGTCCTAATAGTAGTAGTAGTAAATTTATTGTGCTCCTTCGTGAATGCTAGTATTATCTTTGGACTTGGACTTCAATATGTCCAAGTCCAGTGACGTGGATTTCTTTCCTACGTGCATGAATACTAGCTTGATGAACAAATTTATTGTGCTCCTTCGTGGATGCTAGTATTATTTTTGATACATGCAACAATTGCTTATGAATGTAGTATATGATTTTGACTAGAGGAAAAGTCAAGCTTTATGGCTCTTTCTTGACTAGCCTATTTTCTTCCCCCTCCAGGATTTATACAAGGTTAATAGCCATTTACGATTTTTTTTTAAGTTGACTCATTCAAGTCCTTCAATAGGAGATACGAGTATTATCAAATTTTTGGGGAAAAATTGAATAAATAAGTAAACGATTGTGAATCAAATTCATGACAAGGTTAATAGCCATTTACTATCAGCACAACTATTCGTTTACAGCCAGTTGAATCATATCAAACTAGACCTCAATATTAGAATTAATAGATTGATTCGCTCGTTGAAGTTGTAGAGTACTAAGTAAACAATTATAGACCTAAATTATGCAAAAACGACAATTTTCACATAAATCTCTCGTTAGTTTGCTAGAAAAAAGAGTTATATTTAATTCATTTTAACATGCAACTGTTATATTTTACATTTTACAATAGACATAGTCCAACTTCAAAATTCAAATTAATGAATTAGCTTTAGTTTTCTTGGAAAAAAAAAAATCACTTTCTAATATATGGTGCTTTTGTTTGTAATATTTCAAAAGTGATAACTCTCACTGATTTGGAATCCAATTCCATCTATTCCACTATCTTTTACTTCTAAGTATAACTAGTTTGAAGACTATTTTTTTAAAATATCAAAAAAAAGGAACTCTCCTGTATATTGTGGTAGAAGAACCTGCAATTAATAATAAATAACAATGTTGATAAAGTAATGGTCTACCCTTGAACCACCGAATATGATATTGACTTTGCAAAATCCAATAACCATCCATCTTGGTGCAAGTCTTTAATATTTGAGAGTCAATGGATTTGATTTGTTTGTCCACTCGTATTAAAGATATGAGATATCCATCAAGTGGCGTATTCCACGGGCTACGAATCTCCTAAAATAATCAACTCTATAACGCTTTAACATAGACAATTCAACGCATATTGATATTATTGATATTGCCATATCAATTTCTTGATAGAAATGTCAAACTTTGCATTTAAAACCTTTTTTGTCATTATCATTTCTTTTCTCCGAATCAATTGACCAAATCACCTAATAAACCTAACTAACCCCACCTCCACCTCATTTTGTCTGTCTAGTCAACATTTACATTAAATTTAAAACCCCTCTTTTGTCTTTTTTACCACTTTGCCCCCACATAGGCCCATAGTAGTAAATTCATACAACACCATCTACCACTACTAAAAGTCTACATTACAACAAACCAAAAAAAAACAAAGATAATAATATACTTATAGTACATACAAAAAAGGAGTCTGATTAAATTACTACATTTGAACGAAATTCCTAATTTACCCCTCAAGCTTTCTTTAATCTCAGTCAGACAAAGTCAAAATAGAGTGAGACTGCAAAGGGACCAACCATGCCGGTGAAGCGGTATTGGGGACCACTGGTAGATGGTGAGAAATGTTATCGTGTGATGCAGGCACAGGTGAGTGTCGGTGTTCTCCTTCATAAGTCACAATCAACATCGTTGGATCATCCGTTGCTCTTTCTACATGCTTTCTTGCCGGACATCCTCTTACTGTGCTACACTTGTAATATCCTCTGTTCAATTCAAAATCAATCATTCATCATCAGTAATTAACTAATTATAATTAATTTAATTTAACTCATAAGCTAATTAAAAACCAGAATGATATAAAGTAATTATACCGTGGATAAGGAGATCCTTTGATTGGTTTTTGGCCGTATTTCCTCCATGAAAAATCATCAGAAGGAATATCAGCAGTTTTAGAGCTAATAGCAGGAACTCTGATGGTCTTCTTAACTCTCAACTTCTTACGCTTGGAGGAGCAGTGACAGCGAGTTGATCCAGAAAGTTTACCGGAAAAATCATCGGAATATTCTTGATGTCGGTGATTGTGATGATGATGATGATGGCAACTTTTATTATGATGAGAAGATGATGAATTTGAAAGCGGAGGTTTCCCGGAGAAACCAGAAGAAGATTGAGGAGGAGGAACAAACATAGATCCAATTCCGAATTGTTTTCCATTAGAAACACTTCCTTCTCCAGTAATCGAAGATAAAAACGACGACGAATTCGCCGAAGATGAAATACTAAACGACGCCGAATTAGAAACAGAAGTACACTGGTTAGGGTTAGGGTTAGGTTTGGTAAAGTCTAGAGTGACTGGTTGGTGAGGTTGTCTGACAACCCTCAGAGGAATTGGTTTCTCTGGTTGACAAACTGCAAGTGGTGGTGGTTGAAATGGAGGAGGAGGAGGTGAGTCAGTTGAGTTTGACGAGTCAGAGGAGAGAGAAAGATTAGGAGCACGACGAAAACGAGCATGACCAGTGCGGTTAAGAACAGAGATGAGTTTCTTAAACTTACCAACTGTTGCTTCTGTAACCTCTCTACACTCAGCTTCACGTTGAGGTTGAGGTTGAGCTTGAGAAGAAGAAGATGATAAAAGGCGAAGCAATTGTTCCATGGATTTCATCCCAGCTGATGCAGCCTCTTCTATGGCTACCTCATCTTCCATCTTCTTCGATCTATAACCTCCCATTAATTAAATTCTAAAATGAAATTGCGAGTAAACGAGAGAGAAAGAAAGAGAGAATGGGAGAAGAAGAAGAAGGGGAATTGCAGATATAGAGACTGAAGAAAGGGTGTGACCGGGTGAACCGGTTGTACACACATCCCCCATTTATGATAAAGCAGCGTACATGGCGGGCCCTCCCTTCTTATTACTTTACTTTATTTCTTTTCTAAGTCAAATTGTTGGGAGGACTATATTTATTTTAAGGAAAAATTGATAGCAATAATCCCACCTTTGGGTGATCTGCTTAAAATAGTCCCACTATTGAGATAACTCAATATAATCCCACCTTGCTTATCTTCTTAAAACGGTCCTATTCACTTAATAACCGGCTCCAGCCGGTTGACTTTCCTTTTTTCTCCAAATTATTTACTAAACTAACCATTCTCTTCCGTGATTCAATTTCCCTCTCTTTGCTTACCTTCCTAGATGACACACCATTATATCCTCTTTCCTAACTCAATTTTTCTCGCTCCCCCTTTCTCTCCCTGAGATAACTGGAGTAATTTTTCAACATTGCAAAACAAATTTTGGAAGGCTTATTTGAAAGAATTGTGGTCAGCATTCTTTTTTTCTTAGGTTATTAGAGGCTTAATTAACTCTCAATAGCTTAGTGTATTTTGTGTTAACTGGGTAATTTTTAGAAAGCATACTTTTGGCCTTTAATCTTGAAACAAGGCACCAAATACAAAAAACATCAGTTAAACCCAAACTAAGAACCCTAAGTTCCATATGATTGAAGGCAATTCTTTTTTCCAGCAACACAAAATCAAAAACAAATGTGTGGTTCTCTTTTTACTCTCCATTTATTGTTGAATTGATCTTGTGTTTGAAGAAGAGCTGGAACATCTGTGATAACCACAAGCCATATCCACAAGCAGTGTGTATATAATTATATATAATTGAAGAAGAAGAGTAAAATTAATTGATAAAGAGGGAGAAGATGGAAAAACACGAAGGAAAACAGGGGATGTGGGACTTTAAAAGGGAAAGGGGAATTGAACAAAAAAAAAAGAAAAATAAACACATGTTATAACACTCATAACCACGTGGGGCACTTTCACCTGTTCTAGCCGGTTATTAGGTGGATGGGCCATTTTAAGAAGATTGCCAAAGGTGGATTATATTGAGTTATCTCAATGGTGACTATTTTAGCAGATCACCCAAAGATTATTTATCAATTTTTCCTTATTTTAAAGGGCCATCTCAAGATAAAACAAACAAACAAATGAAAATCAATTGGGTGTCACCCACTCAGGTTGAAGTTTCATTATTTCCACTCCCTTAATACGTTTACTCAAAACAGTAA
Organism: Beta lomatogona; assembly: GCA_947646795.1. Taxonomy (NCBI): domain Eukaryota; kingdom Viridiplantae; phylum Streptophyta; class Magnoliopsida; order Caryophyllales; family Amaranthaceae; genus Beta; species Beta lomatogona. Next base: position 675,557 of record CANSNZ010000231.1, read on the forward strand.
AATTGACAAAATTCTGCACTTCTCGAACTTTATGAAATCATTTCTCAATTTGAAGAGTTCTCGAGAGATTAAGAATCCAACCATATTTGTTATACCCTTTGCTTATTTGACCATCTATCTCTAGTCTTTATTACTTTCTCGATTTTTTTTTGTAAATGGCTCATTTTTCTATATGGATCTTCTTTTTTTTAACTATTTACTTTAATATTACATTGGTCATTTATACATTTTCTTTTTCCATCTAACTCACATTAATTTCAACACTACCATTTTCATGATAGTGTACAAAATCAATGTGGGGTCGAGGGAGTAATAACTAACACTATAACTTATAAACTAAAATAAGAATATACTTCCTCCATTCTTTTTCTATTACAATAATGAGAAATTTATACTATTCGCTCAACCATTCTTTAACTATTTATTGTGATTTTTACATAAGAAAAAATATAGTCATGTAGAGTCTTGTTAGATTCGTCTCGATATATACTTTCATAATATCCAATTTGTATAATTTTTACTAAAAATTAATTAACGATATTAATAGTTGAAGGTGTGCATTGGCAAGCGTGAAAACTCAGTTCTTGTAATAGAAAAAGAACGGAAGAAGTAATTGTTAAATTTCAATTTACAAATTTACCTATGACTTACAAATGAATTTTCATTCAACAACTCGAACCATGGTTCGAGCTTAAAAGCTAATCATTGAATTAAATTAATACTCCCTCCGTCCAAGAAAGATCTGAACACTTGTTGGAACACGTAGTCTAAGGTGATAAGTTGTAGTATAGTTATCAAATGTTATTTTATTTAAAAAGTAGATGAGATAGGAGTTGGTTGGGTATTTTTTATTAGAGGAGGGACAAAGTTGGGTAACTTTTTATTGATAAAAGGTAGAGTGTGGGTCAAAGATGTATAAAATAAATAATATATTAATAGTAGAACCATGCTAAAAATAAAAGTGTTCAAACTAATTTGGGACAAACATAAAAGGAAAGTGTTTAAACTATTATGAGACGGAAGGAGTATCAAAGAGTGGTTATTCAGGATTGGAGCTTTCAACCAACTTTAGGGGTTAAAAAATCTTTACAAGCAAATTCATATGCACAGTAGTATGTGCCTTATACGGCTGTCTACCTAATTAGACCACTAACTTTTATGTAGTTTTCTTAACTTTTTAGGTAATTTTGTATAACTTTTCAAATTTTATTATACAATTAGTAGTACTCCCTCCTTTTTTTTTATTAATTTACTCACTTCACTTTGGGGGAGAACCAAGGAAAAAGTACTAAAGTATGAGAGAGAAACTGAAAACGTGGCGAGATAAACTGAAAAGTGTGAGAGTGAGAAACAAAAGAGTGGGTTAAAATATTAAAATGTGAATGACATGGGTGGAAAAAAATGAGAAAGTAGATGTGACATGTTACCAGATATAGAAAAAGCAACAGTGTGTAGATTAAAAAAAAACGGACTAAAAAGGAAAGTGTGTAGATTAAAAAGAAACAGAGGGAGTATGTAGTAAGGTCATAAAGGTAATGGATTGTAGGCAAATATGGTAAGGTCTCGTCTTAATGTCTCAAGCTACGGGTTTTGTTTGTTCATCCTCAAATAACTCATTTTCTTCATAGATTTTCGTTGCATTTCAATGGTGATTATTATTATTTTTTATTAAAAAGAAACATATACTTAGGGATGAAATCCCATTACCATAGACATTAACATGCATGGGAGACTCTCAATACAAAATTACAAATGAATTCATTATAATTACTACAATTTAAAATTGACTTATCAAACAAGTCATTAATATGTTTTTTCATAGCTTTATCGTACATTATTAAATTATTTTATAACTTATTTTACTTTTTCTGTCTTAACTAATAACGAGGGTTGATATTGTTAGACCATGTGGTACAAGAATTTGCGTGTCCACAACCACAATGTTATGACTTGCTTAAAAAAGAAGAAGTATATATATATATATATATATGTATGTATATGTATACATATATATACATATACATATATACATATACATATACATATATACATATACATATATATATATATTATATATATATATATATATATATATATATATATCTTTCTAGTGGGCAATCTACTAACTAGACATATACATAAATGCTTACTCGAATCCAAACTTAGCCATGTAATTTTAGTTTTTTGAAATTGTTTGTTTCTAGTGGGTTGATTACCCATTAAATGACTAAATAGAGGTAGCATTACCCACTCTGCATCCATCTTTTCCAATTAAAGGAGTAACATTTTAGTTTTAAAAAGTTGTTTCAACATATAAGGTCCTCTACGCTACCAATGTAATTTTATCTATTTATAAAATGAAGGTAAAATTATAAGCTGTTTTATTATATGATTCAACAATGAATATGCCTAAATGTGTTTAACATGTTTTATTATTGATATACGGGCATAGTACAAGGTAAAAAGGTCTCTTTGGGTACAAGAATGATATGGGCTCTCCTATAGCCTGTTCCAAATAAGGATGACAAATAGTTTGAATCAACAATAAACATTTTCTCAACCTAAATCTAACCCATCTAACAAACGGGTTTGAAAACTCAACCCTAAGTTGGCCTATTTAAAAAATGGATTACTTCTTTACCCATTTAATCATAATTATTATTATTTTAAATAAAAAGTTAATAAACAAAGTCACTACATAAGCATGCACTTTTAGTGTTTTTTTTCAAAATAATATAACATACTCCAGAGATTTTTATGTTTGTTAACCAAACTTTAGATTTTCTAAATATGATTTAACGAGAAATTTCTACATATATAGTTTAATAGGGTAAAAGCATATCATCTTCTATTTTAGAAAAACAATATTAACCTAATCACTTTAAATAAATGATTTTTCGGATCTTTTTTCTCCTTAAGTTTTCTAAACTTTTTATGAACCTTTTTTTCCTTAACTTTTATTAACTTTTTTGTTTAATTTAAAATAAAACAAAAATAAGATGAAGAGAACACTCTTTTATTTCGAATTAGATCTGGTCAGATCAACTTTTACTATCTCTAGATATAAGTGGAAGTTGCACCCTTAAAATGAGGGACGATAATTGAAATTGAACCCCGCACCATGAATACATGACTTGCGAGGTGAGTTGTTTATATCTAGTTTCAAATTAGTTTTTTTTATATGTGTAGTTTTTTTTATATGTAAAAGTAAGTAGTAAGTTGTTTCATAAAAAGTAGAAAAAAAATTACATATTGTTAAAAAAAACTTAGAGTAAGCTGACCAGAAAATAAAGTGGCGTTCACGTTGAGTCTTCATATTTTATTCTCCAAAACTGTTGACCAACTTTTAAAATCTTCGGGAGAGGATACCAGTATAATCGGTAATTCTTTTCTCAATCGTCCGATCAATCCTATATATATCCCACGGTCAGTATGTAGCGGATATGGTTGACTATAATCTTTATTATTTCAGAACCTCAATGTGGTAGGACCCACGAATTTGCTACCACTTATTGTCATGAGTCATGACCTGGTTCCCAATACAGCAATACTAGATGTTAATCAATAGTTTTCTTTATAATGGGGAATTTTAATCCGTATAATTTAGTAGTTGTAGTAGGTATTGTTTGATTGCCATATAAATTCATGGAAAGTTGTATTTCCTAGGAAGTATATTCATGTGCATTTGTTTGGTTGACAATAATGTAGGAAATACAAATTCCCATGGGAATTAACTTCCTACAAAATGGAGGAAATAACTTACCATAGTCCCCCATAGGTAAGTGAAAATTCTCATGGTAATTAGAACTTCCCATATCCAACCAAACAAATTTTAGCATTTCCTAGGAAATATATTTTCATGTGCATTAGGATTTCCTAGGAAGCTATACTTCCTACTTATAACCAAACGAGCACTTAGTTTTTGGTTGAAGTACGGTAAGCCAAAGTATTACTCTATTCTCTATCTAGATTACCCAGCAAAGCTTTGCCTGGTGGTTGGGATTGTTGTCTTTAAGGGTAAGGATTTTCCCTACCATTCTCCATACTATCAGAATGTCTGTCCGCTAACCCAGGTCGGGTTGACATGTGTAAGGTTCCGGTACGGTAGGACAATTCATCCTACCAATCCAACAAAAATCTTTATATAATCAATATAAAATATTACTCCCTCTGACTTATACTTCCTCCGTTTCTTTTTAATCTACACGCTTTCCTTTTTGGTCTGTATCTTTTTAATCTACACACTGTTGTTTTTTCTATTTTTGGTAACATGTCACATATACTATCTCCTCTTTTTCCATCCTTGTCATCTACTTTTTAATATTTTAACCCACTTTTAAATTTGTCTCTCTCACTTTTCAATATATCTCTCCACCTTTTCAGTTTCTCTCTCATACTTTTACACTTTATCCTTGGTTCTCCCCCAAAGTGAAGTGAGTAAATTAAAATGAAATGGAGGGAGTAATATGTTACTCGCATTCCTTTTTTAGTGTCTTAAGATGTTGCGCCTATTTTTTAATATCAATTCATTTAGACTAAATTATCCTTAATTTCTACAAAAACTTTCCAAAATACCCCTACCTTCCTTTTAAAATATGTGCATCTAATGATTGTTAAACCATTCCAAGTAACATCTATTACTTTTTGATTCTTAAAGGAAAAAAAAAAGTAGTTACAGACCAATATCAAGAAGCGGATAAAACTTAGTTGACCCAATGGGTAAATTACCCATTACTCCCTTTGTATTTTTTATCTTTCTCACTTGAAATCTTGACACTATTCACAATTAGAGATAATTTTTTTTTAAATTCTTATCAATATATAAGAAAAAATATAGTCATGTGGGGTCTTATTTGATTCGTCTTAATGAGTAGTTTATTAATATTCAATCATTATAATTTTTACTAATATGTAATGAAAGATATTTAAAGTTGAATAAGTGCGTTGTCAAATGTGCAAAGTCAAAGTAGGAAAGATAAAAAAAATAGAGAGGGAGTACTAATAGAATTTATTGTATAGTGGAATCCAGCTCAACATTAACAATTATATTTTAATGATCTATTAGAAGTGGGTAATCTACCCACTGGATAGATGCAAGGTAACTTTCCAAAAAAGCACTTCATTGAGTATATTTTTTAGAAATCCCACTACTCCTTTCATTTTCCTTAATTCCCATGAAAAATGAAAAGTGAACTTTATATTTTGGGACGGATGGAGTAGGATTTATGATCACTTTAAAACTCCAATATCTTTTATGGTCAATTTCATTAAAACTTAAAAAAAAGAGTTTGAAATTCAAATTTTAACAGACTTTAATAAGAAAAAACATAAAATGAAAAAAAAAGCACAATTTGCTTGCTTTATCTTGATTCGTTTCTTTGTAATCTACACGTTTTCCTTGACTCGTTTCATTTTAATATACACAATGTTCTGTTTTTTAGTAACACATCCCATCTATTTTCTCCTCTTTTTCCACCTTTACGGATTTGTAGTCCACTATTTAATATACTTTGAAATTTTAACTCACTTTCAAATTTCTCTATCTACCTTTTTAATTTATCTTTCTCACTTTTCAATTTATCTTTCCATATTTTCAGTTTTCCTCACTCACTTTTGTATACATTTCAATTACACCCAACTTAACTTAAATAACCGGGTAAATTGGCGCGAACTCACCAACTATTAGTTTGGTGCACAAAACAGCACGAACTAAACGAGGTGCGGTGCACAGCACAAACTTCATAAGGTGGGTGCACGAAACAACATAAATGAAGATTTTGGCCTGAGATTTCATCTAAGCCGGAGAATCTTTAATATTTTAATATATTTAGGGAATCTTTCCTACTTAATTACTTTGCCATTTTTTCCCTCCCTTTTTACTCCCACATGTGACTAGGGATGGCAGTGGGTAATGGACCCTACCCGGATTCGTGGATCCAGATCCGTTTTTAGCGGATCTGGATCCTCAAAATTTGGACCCGACGGATCCGGGTAGGATCTGGATCATGCCTTTTGAAAACGGATCTGGATCGGGTCCTAAAATATTACCCGGATCCGGATCCGTTTACCCGTTTTTTTTTAAGTTAAATTAAAATATATAAGTAAAGTGTAAAATTAAAACCCTAAACTCAAGAGTCAAGACTCCTTAGCCGTTACACTTGCCCACTCCCTCGTTTCTCTCTCTCTTCACTTCCCTCTCTGTCTCTTCACTTCTTCTGGTAAAGCATAACCGCCGGCACCTAGCAGATCCACCGAGAAGGCAACCGCCAAGCTGAACCACCTAGAAGGCAACCACCGAGCAGTTAAAGGAGAGCGTCACGAGCAGTTAAAGGCGAGCGCCTAGAGACGTCGAAGGCGAGCGCCTAGAGACGTCGAAGGCGAGCGCCCAGAGGAGACGAAGGCCGCCGTCGCCGGAGAAGATCAGTGCCTCTCTCTCTTTTTCGTTTTCCTTTTTTCTCTTTTCTTTTGGTTTGTTTGCTCGAATTGGTTAGGTTTGTTGCTCGAATTGGTTTGTTTGCTCGAGTTGCTTAGGTTTGTTTGCTCGAATTGGTTAGGTTTCTTTGCTCGAAGCATGTAAATCAATGGAAAATCAAACGCAATTATCTTGTTGAATTAGGTTTGTCAAACGTAAATGTCAAACAGAAATCAATAGAAGCATTAGGTTTACTTTGCTCTATTCATTTCATTAGGTTTGCTGAATTGCTCTATTATCTTGCATTAGGTTTGCTGAATTTCATGAGTTAGGATCCGTTTTGGACCCGGATCCGTAGGATCCGTCGGATCTGGATCCTCAATTTCATTACCCGACGGATCCGGGTAGGATCTGGATCCTTGCCTAAAAAACGAATATGGATCTGGTTCCTAAAGGATCCTACCCGGATCCTACCCGTTGCCATCCCTACATGTGACCCCTCCTCAAAGTATTAAACCCCAAAAGCACCCTTTCATCTTCATCATCTTCCATTGTTAGAATATCAAGGTCACCGAGTTCCATTGTTGCACGATTGAAGGTCACCCCAACGAGTTTTGTAAGTTTTCGCATCCTCTAATTATGCTCAAATTCAAATGTATGTTGTGTATGTTTTTGTATGAGTAATTAGGGCTTGTAATTGGGGGTTTTTAATGCGTTAATTTAGGAAATTGAACATTTCTTTTGTCATAATTTTGGCATGTATTTTTTGTTTGTTGATCTTTTTTGCAATTGTTTGTTGTAATTGTTGTTTATTAGGCTATGAAAAGTAGATTCACTATTAAATTGGTACATGGAGGCACATTGGATGAAAATGGGACATATATGGGGGTAATGTCCATTGTTGGGATAAAGTAGACCCATAATATATGACTACAGCGTATTTAACTTGAGCATCCTCCATAGCTTTTTGCCTTCTTCCTTGAATTTGCTGAAGATCTGACACTCATCTTCAACTTTTAAAGTTTTAAATAGAAAATCAATTTGGGGTTTTTCTTAAATTGGAAAAAGGGTATAATTTAGGGGAAATGAGGAGGGGTCATGCTATGTTGGAAGTAAAAAGGGAGGAAAACTAAAAAAAAACTAAAGGCAAACTAATTAGTGGGAGAGATTCCCTAAATATATTAAAATATTGAAGATTACTCGGCTTAAATGGAATCTCAAGTCAAAATCTTCATTTGTGTTGTTTCGTGCACCCACTTTATGAAGTTTGTGCTGTGGAGTGCATCTCGTTTAGTTCGTGCTGCTTTGAGCACCAAACCAATAGTTGGTGCTGCTTGCGCCAATTATTCCTAAATAACCAGGGTAATATTTACTTAATTATACTTCACATCAATTACACCTATAGTTGTACAAAATCTCATATAAGATCTCTTTAAGGTATAAGGTGACCCATCATGAATTTAACTTGCAAAGTGACCCTTTAAGAATAAAAGTAAGGTGGTCTTATCATAATTTTATTGTAAAATAGTCTTACACAAAACTTGTTAGAGTTGTATTACAATCAATTAATTTGAAAGACTACTAAAGTAATTTAGGATTTTGCTATTTATCGCCCTATAATTTCTTATTATTGCTCTATATACATATAAAAACACACCACATATTTTCTTCTTTACTTTCCTCTTCCTTATCAACCAACCACGACCAGTCCACCACCACTCCACATTCTCTTTTTCTCTCCTCCACCACTCCACCTTCTATGTAACACCCCGTATTTTTTTATACTGTTTAGTAATTATTTATATTATTTTAGTTTATAAAAATAATTTAAAATATTCTTTTATTAAATATATTTTGTTTCCCTTATGTCGACTTTACCTTAAAAGGGGTCAAAAACAAATTCCTAGATTTACTAGGTTAAGTATACAATACCTATCCTATTAGTATTATAAGGAGAAAAAAAAAAGAAACAAAGGAAAATTAGAGAGCAACTGCAGTGCTACTCCTCCAAAACCCACGAGACCACTATTCATTTTCTTTCTTTCTTCTACTTCTTGCTTCAACCAAGGAAACCATTAAAACTACAAAATTTTCCATCAACCACTATCATACGCCAACCGTGATTCATCCATCTTCAATAGTTCTCGATTTTTGTGGCTTTTTCAAAGACGAGAAACTGTTCTTGGGTTTGCACTTTTCGGGTCGTGAATCAAATCAAAGAGTGATTTTGGGGTTCTTTTTATAGAGTAATTTCACCCTATTACCTTCCCTTAATCAAGTAAGATTCTTTGTCATGTTTTAATTTCAGTTTTGGCTTAATTTCGAATTGGGGTTTTGTTAGTTTAGGGTTCTTGAGATAAATTGAGTTGGGGGTTTTTGATTTTAATTGTTTGGGTGTGGAATTGAATAAATAGAATGTTTGTTTAGGTGTTTAGTAGTTAGTTTAGATTAATGGAATGTTAAGTAAACTTGTTGTTCAAAGAAATTTGTGGTGTAGTTCGTATAAATTACCTGTCAGTTTCGTAAAATGCAGTTTTAAGCAGTTTCTGGGCATTTTTTAGCAAATACATAATTTCACAAAAGTTGTTCGTATTGAAATTTTATCCAAGATAGGCTCAAGAAACGCTTGATTTGGATCTTGTAGGAGGAAGTTATGTCCATTTTAAGTTTCTTTTAAAATTGATAAATTGTATAGTTAGTTTTGAGTGTTTCGTTTGAATGTTTTCTTATGAATGTTGATTTAATATAAACTAAGGGAGATTTTAGTTGTAACACCCCGATAATTCTCTATTTTCAGAAATACCTTTATAATACAAAACTTAGAGAATTACCCAAGTATTATCGCCCGTGTGATAACGTATCGGCTTATTCAAAATTTTGCAGCGGAAAACATCAAACTAAACTTTGTAAATAATAATTTAAGTACTTCAAAAACAAACCACTTTATGAAAGTCTATCAACCAACTTAATAATAACATTATCTGACTAATGCAGAACAAGATAACAAAACTAGATTTACACAAGCTCTCCATTCCCAGATTCCCAATGATGCTACATCTGCGAACCTGTAAATGTCAATGCTTTAGAGAATCTGCTCACCAAAATTTGGGTCATCACAGGATCAATAAGGCAAAGCCATGATCAACACACACAACAAAGCACGTAATCAGCAAAGCTGAGTACTACATATCAATACATAAAACAATCCTAATCATGATACTAAGGAATAATAACGAGTTAAATAATAATACAACAATATAACATTATGCGAGATAACTTCTCTTGAACTAAACTTTAATCAACTTTTATTATATTAAATGGAATAGTTATTGGACCGAGTTGTCTAACTAAAAACCAGTCTTCACCTAGGAAGACGAAATACGGGCGCGACTCCGTATTCCATAATGACCTACGATATCGAGGAACCTTTAAATAAAAAGAGGAATGGTGATCAATCCAATTCCCAGGAAAAAGCCATGGCCCGCTCACCATGTACCCCAACTCCCGATTGTCCAACTTCGGACGTGCACAAGTCTAAAGTTTATTACTACCCAAGTTACACTTTACGTGATTTACAATTTATTACTTGTTATGACACACATACAAGCAACACATAATATAATTCAACATTCACAATTAAACTTCTTTTATCTTAGGATTACATAAGTGATCACACAACTTACAATCCAAGATTACTTTCTTTAATTCCAACCTTTCTTACTTTGTTGAACCTAGCCAACAATCAATCCTACCTTTCAAAGGCATAACTTGTCAACTTACCAAATAAGGCCCAGTCCTCATAAAGTAGTGAAATACAAAAAGGGAACAACGATCAAACATGATCCCATACTAATAAATATATTAATTCCCCCATGTGAATTAATAAATAAGGTTCCCAATCCAATTAACATGCTTGCATCAATATTCCATACAAACATGATATTCTACTCATAATCAAATACTATAATTAACATGTTTGCACACAGGCATAAAACATGCAATATCCAACATAATAAATATCATACATGAACTCAACCAAGTTCCTATACATGATACTACATAATTCTCCTTCATAAAATCATGATGCTATCTCAATCATCACATAGACATGTACGTACCTTGTGTAAACTAGTCGACTGGCCACTTTTAAACCTTTAAAAGTCTCCTACGGAATACTCTCCGCCTAGAAATCAAACATAACTCAAATCAATACTTTTAAATAAAAAGACAGCAACTTTAAAATATTTAAAAACCCCTTTAAACATATTCAAAAGTTGATTTTACTATCAAAACTTCCATTACTTTTAATTCCTAGCATAGTACTACCATACTAGTAATTAAAATTCTTAAAACTCCCTAAATAAAACACTTTTTGAAATTCCAGCAACTTATAAAATCATTAAACCTTCTTTAAACCCTCTTAAACATGTTTAAAATCATAAATTAAATTAATCTCATAGTGTATAATATGCTACTATGGTTTTCTCGCCACACTTTTGTGGTACACACCACCTATCCTTGAACCTCAGACTACCATCATCATGAATCGCGAAATCACTTTCCTTGCCTTGACCCATCTTCTCCTTGATCTTCTCTAAGTGCTCATCCCCAACTTGACCCTCTTTGATCTCGTCTAGAATTGACAATCCCAATGATAAAACACTCAATCTTGCCTCGATCTCCCCAGGATTTAAAATTTCTAGGCTAAGCCTTTGCATATCTCGACACAACTCCTCAGGAACTATCAAGGCGTTCATGCTATGACTCGACTTCCTACTCAGTGCATCAGCGACTACATTTGCTTTCCCCTCATGGTATTGGATGTCTAAATCATAATCCTTTATCAACTCTAGCCATCTCCTCTGCCTCATATTAAGGTCTTTCTGGGTAAAGATGTACTTCAAGCTCTTATGGTCTGTGAATATCTTGCAAGTCACTCCATACAAGTAGTGTCTCCAAATCTTCAAAGCAAACACAATGGCAGCTAACTCTAGGTCATGGGTAGGGTAATTAGCCTCATAAGGTTTCAACTGACGCGACGCATACGCAATCACCTTCCCATTCTGTTGTAACACACATCCCAAACCATTCTTCGAAGCATCACTATATACCTCAAATCCCTCATTCCCATCAGGTAGGGTCAAAACAGGCGCGGAGGTTAAATGATCCTTCAAAATCTGAAAGGCTTCCTCGCACTTCTCACTCCACTCGAATTTTGACTCTTTTTTCATCAAATTGGTCATAGGTCTTGCTATCTTCGAGAAATCTCTCACAAATCTCCTTTAATAACCCGCTAGACCTAAGAAACTTCGGATATCAGACACATTCTTCGGAGTTGGCCACTCACTCACAGCTTGAATCTTAGCAGGATCTACAGAGACTCCTTCCTTAGACACATAGTGACCCAAAAATGCTACCTTCTCCAAACGAAACTCACACTTAGAGAACTTGGCATACAATTGATTCTTCCTAAGCGTCTCCAATATGATCCTCAAATGCTCATCATTCTCCTTCTCGTTCCTCGAATAGATCAGGATATCATCAATGAATACGACCACAAATTTATCTAAGAACTCATGGAAAATCCTATTCATTAAGTCCATAAATATGGCAGGTGCATTGGTTAACCCAAAAGGCATTACAGTGAACTCATAATGGCCGTAACGAGTCCTAAATGCAGTCTTAGGTATATCCTTGTCGGCTACTCTCAACTGGTGATACCCCGAACGCAAATCAATTTTCGAGAACACGCTCGCTCCATTTAATTGGTCAAATAGGTCGTCGATTCTAGGCAAAGGGTACTTATTCTTGATGGTTACGTTATTTAATTCCCTATAATCAATACACAACCTCATACTCCCATCTTTCTTCTTGACAAATAACACAGGAGCTCCCCAAGGTGATGCACTAGGTCTAATATAACCCTTATCGAACAATTCTTGCAACTGCGCCTTCAACTCACTCATTTCCGGAGGTGCCATTCTATAAGGTGCCTTAGATATAGGAGCAGTTCCAGGAACTAAGTCTATGGTGAACTCAACAGCTCTCGCAGGTGGCATACCTGAAATCTCACTTGGAAACACATCCATAAACTCGTTCACAATTGGAACATCTTCGATACTCACCCCAACCTCTTTACCCACATCTTGCACACTACAAAAATATAACTCACACCCCTTCTTCATCAACTTTTTCACTTGCATCGCGGAGATGACCCCAAAGCTTTTGGATTTCCCAAAACGTCTATACGAAGTCAACTTACCCAAAGGGTTCCTTAAAGTTACTTTCTGAACTTCACAATCTATCTTGGCCTTGTATAAACTTAGCCAATCCATCCCCAGAATTACATCTAGGTCTCCCCGGATTAAACTCTATCAAGTCGGAAGGAAAAACACGAGTCTCCTATCTTTAGAGGCAAGTTTCTAAACATCTTGGTACACCTTATGGTCTCACCAGGTAGGTATACTAAATGAGCAAATTAATCACTTCAAAATCGATTGATTCCGGACTTTTAATAACAGACGACGAGACAAAAGAATAAGTCGCCCCGAATCAAATAACGCTTTAACTATCACGGTGTTAATAGAAAAAGTACCGAGACACTACATCGGCAGATCGTTCGGCTTCGTTGCGACTCATCACGAACAGCTTTCCCGGAGCCTTGTTTCGGTTGTTCTCACCGGCAGGCTTGTTATAGCTTCCTTGATTGTTACGTGCCCCTGCAGCTTCGAACCCCGATTTCCGGGTCGGTGAATCCAGGCCTCGCTTGGTTACTACCCCCATTGCCATTTTGCTCCTTCTTTTGCTTAGCAAAGCACTCATACTCCCTATGGCCCTTCTTTCGGCGGTAGTTACAAATAACTGGTTCCCCTTACAGTCTCTACCGGGGTGGTTGTTGCTACACTTTTTGCGGTGATACACTCTTTCATCTCGACCCCTATTGCGGTTATCCTGGTTCTTTGTTTCCTTGGAAATTCCCATTACCATTCCTATTCTTCTTGAAATTCCCCTGGTTTCCCCAAGCATTAAAGTCCTTCCTCTTCTCACCTACCACCGGATTCTTTTTATCCCGCCTCGATTGGAGTCCATAAATATGGGCGGCTCTCCCATACACGATATCTTGGGATGTAAAGGTCTCCCCTCCTAATCCCAGGTTGTATCTCATCAACCCCTCGCTCAAATCTCTCGAGCCTTCAACTCTGCAGTAGCTACAACCTCGGGTGCAAACCTCGACGGTGCTATGAATTTATTGTAATACTCGAAATGGTCATACTACCCATCCTAAGGTTAATGAATTCCGGGCCTTCGCTTCCTCATAAATGCGGGGTAAAACTTCCCCCTCAAGGCAGTCACAAAAGCCTCCCAATTGATCCCTTCTATAGCACTCAGTCTAACTCCATTTTCCCTCCACCATAAATCAGCCTCATCCTTAAGATACAACACAGCTTGACCCACTCTCAAATTTTCAGGGCAGTTTACAACCTCAAAAAGTTTCTCAAATTCCCTAATCCAGTTTTCTAGGAAGGTAGGGTCGGCTTGCCCCTTATAGTATGGTGGCTTAACCTTAGCTAGCCTTTCGAACATATCCCCAGGCACTCTCGGGACGCTCGGCTCTCTCCCGAGTCAATTTCTCCGCCAAGAGGCGAATAGCAGCAGCTAGATCGTTGTTGTTAGCCATTCTACTTCGGGACCTGTAAGTAATATAACTCTACTTTAGGTTCCAAAGCATAACTCACATTTCCATCTAGGAAGGCAACATTTGATTTGATCATTAAAGATCGCATCAACAGACAATTTCTCAACTAGTTCCAAGTTCGACATGAAATGTTCTCTAATGATCACATAATCATCCATGTAAAATATATTCACATCAACATGCAAATAGAAGCAAGCAAGCAAGAATATAATTGTTTAATGAAAATAAAAAAAATAATCCCATTACGTGCCCAGAATAAATTTTTACTCACTCATATAATTAAGTAATAACTTTTATTCTTCCATAACGGGTATTTAAATGAAATAATTGTTGCTATAATATTATACCTTCCTAAAAGGAACCATGATTGTAAAAAAAAAATAAAACTATGCTATCCTTTGTTGGTCGACTAACCAACTCGAATATAATATTATTTCCTCTATTGCTAAGAAGAATAATAAATAAAAATATAAACAAGTAACCTAAGGTATCACATTATCATTTCGTCCTCGGTTTCTATGTATAGCCCAGGTACGAAGATCTCATCTTCAGACTCATCTATGTCCTCATCATAATACTCGACATATCTCCTTTGTCGTTTTGATCTCCTCGAAGGTTGAGGCTCTTCATCCTCGACTACGAATCGGTTTCAAACCCGAACCAAGCACGATAGATGTCTTTTCTAGTCGGCCTCTAGCATGGTCGAACTCCACAATGAGCTCATCATCACTGGTTACATCCCTCCTCATTAAAGTACGCATAATCCAATCCAGACTGGTATATTCATTATCAATAAGTGCAATGTCCTCATCACTTTCATCGTCACTCAGAACAATGGGGTTATAATAGCTTCCTAATCTGGCAGACATGATTAATGATCTACAACAAATAAATATATTCAATAACTTTTTTTTTTTTTTTTTTTAGTACTCTCCCTGTACGTAATTCCCAACAATAACAATAAAATATACCATCAACATCATAGGCACAAAATATAACAATCAGCAGGGAAGAAATATATAAACAGTTGCAGGGAAGAAAAATAATCATGAATAGTTAGCAGGGAAGAAAAATATTAACATACTGAACTAACTATTCAATGCAGACATATAATATTGCTATCCTATATGCCCTTCCTATGCTACCCATTCTCACAATATTACAAGTAAAACTTCAAAGCCATGAAGAAAAATAATGCAGACACTTTTATAAAATAATAAAATTAAGTGTCTAAAAATAAAATATTTCACCATAAAAAAACTCGAACATATAAAAAAATATTCGATAAAAAAAATTCAGCTACCTAAAAAAAAATAACTTCGAAATTCAATTCTAAAAAAAAATATTCGGCCCCTTAAAAAAAATTTCGAACCCTATATATTAAAAAAATTTTTTTTTTTTTTTTTCGGTCCTCTTTAAAAAATATAAATATATATATATTCCTATAACAAATAAGTAGGAGCAACTCTAAGAGTTTATTCAAATAACTAGTAAGTTAATTAGGCGCCTAAAATTTTTGAAAATAACCTAAAGCTCTGATACCACTTTGTAACACCCCGATAATTCTCTATTTTCAGAAATACCTTTATAATACAAAACTTAGAGAATTACCCAAGTATTATCGCCCGTGTGATAACGTATCGGCTTATTCAGAATTTTGCAGCGGAAAACATCAAACTAAACTTTGTAAATAATAATTTAAGTACTTCAAAAACAAACCACTTTATGAAAGTCTATCAACCAACTTAATAATAACATTATCTGACTAATGCAGAACAAGATAACAAAAATAGATTTACACAAGCTCTCCATTCCCAGATTCCCAATGATGCTACATCTGCGAACCTGTAAATGTCAATGCTTTAGAGAATCTGCTCACCAAAATTTGGGTCATCACAGGATCAATAAGGCAAAGCCATGATCAACACACACAACAAAGCACGTAATCAGCAAAGCTGAGTACTACATATCAATACATAAAACAATCCTAATCATGATACTAAGGAATAATAACAGAGTTAAATAATAATACAACAATATAACATTCTGCAGATAACTTCTACTGAACTAAACTTTAATCAACTTTTATTATATTAAATGGAATAGTTATTGGACCGAGTTGTCTAACTAAAAACCAGTCTTCACCTAGGAAGACGAAATACGGGCGCGACTCCGTATTCCATAATGACCTACGATATCGAGGAACCTTTAAATAAAAAGAGGAATGGTGATCAATCCAATTCCCAGAAAAAGCCATGGCCCGCTCACCATGTACCCCAACTCCTGATTGTCCAACTTCAGACGTGCACAAGTCTAAAGTTTATTACTACCCAAGTTACACTTTACGTGATTTACAATTTATTACTTGTTATGACACACATACAAGCAACACATAATATAATTCAACATTCACAATTAAACTTCTTTTATCTTAGGATTACATAAGTGATCACACAACTTACAATCCAAGATTACTTTCTTTAATTCCAACCTTTCTTACTTTGTTGAACCTAGCCAACAATCAATCCTACCTTTCAAAGGCATAACTTGTCAACTTACCAAATAAGGCCCACAGTCCTCATAAAGTAGTGAAATACAAAAAGGGAACAACGATCAAACATGATCCCATACTAATAAATATATTAATTCCCCATGTGAATTAATAAATAAGGTTCCCAATCCAATTAACATGCTTGCATCAATATTCCATACAAACATGATATTCTACTCATAATCAAATACTATAATTAACATGTTTGCACACAGGCATAAAACATGCAATATCCAACATAATAAATATCATACATGAACTCAACCAAGTTCCTATACATGATACTACATAATTCTCCTTCATAAAATCATGATGCTATCTCAATCATCACATAGACATGTACGTACCTTGTGTAAACTAGTCGACTGGCCACTTTTAAACCTTTAAAAGTCTCCTACGGAATACTCTCCGCCTAGAAATCAAACATAACTCAAATCAATACTTTTAAATAAAAAGACAGCAACTTTAAAATATTTAAAAACCCCTTTAAACATATTCAAAAGTTGATTTTACTATCAAAACTTCCATTACTTTTAATTCCTAGCATAGTACTACCATACTAGTAATTAAAATTCTTAAAACTCCCTAAATAAAACACTTTCTGAAATTCCAGCAACTTATAAAATCATAAAACCTTCTTTAAACCCTCTTAAACATGTTTAAAATCATAAATTAAATTAATCTCATAGTGTATAATATGCTACTATGGTTTTCTAATCATTAACACCCTAAAAATCCATGCTTTAATTATTAAAACTTAAATCTAACAATAATAAACAAATCTGAATTTTTATTCTTATAATATAATATATATATTAATCAAGATTACTCATTAAAACAGTAAATTAATATTGATAATCATGATTAACATTAAAATAAAGAATAAAAATATTGTCTTTAATGGAAAACTTGAGGAAAAGGAAAGAATTAAACCAACTCAAGATGAAAGGGATGGTGCGCCGGCCAAGGAAGGTCTTGGTGGCAGCAGCGGCGGTCCACGGTGGTCAACGACGGCGGCGGTGACGTTTCTTAGCGAAGAAGAAAGCGTTACTTGAAGAAGAAGAAACAAAAACTTGAGAGGAAGAAGAAAAGAAAAATTACGTGGAAGAGGAGAGAGAGAGAGCCGAAATTTTGAGAGGAAGAGTGAAGAAAAAATAATTTGTGTAGGGTAAAATAGTTGGGCTTAGGGTATTTATAGTTAGGGTTTCCTTTTGGGCTTAGGAAGAAGGAATTTAAGTTTAAATAGAATTCGATGATAACTAGGATTGATGAATAAGGACTCCTAGTATCAATATAACTCCTCTTTCCTAATCTACTTAGAATTTGGGTTCCTCAAGTCCATTAGACTTCTTTTCTAAATCAAATTCATATTTCAAACCTTTTTCAATGCATGATTAATTAAAATATTTTCAATTTCCTTAAATCCTTAAAATAATTTCATTTGACTTTCAAAAATAGTCAACCTACTTTAATAATAAAAATCATTTGAACTAAAATATAAATATATAAATGATAAAATATATTTATAAAATCCTTTAAAATTATGGGGGATTACATTAGTATTGTTGATATTGATTACTTTGGTAATCAAAGGTAAATGGCAGTTTAAGTGAATAAGTTATAAGAATTAGTTATACTTACTTTTTTATAAAAAAAGGGGTTGATGTTTTATAAAACTAAAGTTAATAAAAGCTCATTAACTATTTTAGCCAAATCTATTAATATTTATTAAGTACATGTATGTTACATTGTAGATCCCGATTTCATTGGGGAGCCGTTTTGACTGAGCTAGTTGGTTTATTATAGTTTAAAAGGTAAGATTCCTTACTCAAATCTTTAATAGTTACGAGAAAAGTTTACAAAAGATAAGATTTCAACTAAAACTTTCATTGTTACGAGAAAAGATTATAAAGGTATGTATCTCTCTTGGGTTGAGATTGGTTTGAATAGAAGGATGTTCCTCCTAATACAAACAGTTTGTTTTCAAACCTTGAATTATAAAATAGTTACAGAAAGACATTTATGGATAGTTTTATGTTTTGAAACGGTTGGGATTGTCTTTGTGGCGTCTCAAGGAATTGGAACCTTGCCGGGATGGTCTCGACATTTCAGAATAGTTGGGGAGGTACGTTGATCAGTACCTCAGACTTAGATCTTCTGCTACGGTTTGGCCGTTTGTGGGCTGTGCACACTAGGGGTCTTCGTCTATAAGTTATCCGGAGGGCCTAGCTAGCCCAAAGGCAAGGAAAGTTTGTTCCATTCCATAGATTTTATAACTCCCTCTTTATGAAGGTGAAGGTAAAGGAAAGGAAGGATTTGTTTTAAGGAAAATAAAGAAAGGATTTGATTAGAAAGGAATACAAGAAAAGGTTTTATAAAGCTTGCTACTTATTATTTTGATTCAAAAGAAGAGTAGGATATATTATTATCCTACCTGCATATATGTTTGGCTTTACTGTATGAATATTGCTCAGCCAGTTTGGCTGATACTACATGCCCGATATGTGCAGGTACATGAAGATCTTACATGTTGGGTGTGGGGTGTGGGCTGAGAGCAACGTTCCACCAGCTTTTGCTAGTTAAAGTTATAGTAGTTCTTTATCCGCTGCACTATTTATGTATACGTATTATCATTTTGGGACTTAATGTTGTAATATTAATTCACCTAAACCTTTACTTGACTGGACTGTAATAGTTTAGTTAAGTTTTGCTTTGACTTAGATTCAGTCTCCGTAGCTTATCCTTAACGGTTATTCTCGCAATAACTGTGGAATAACACTTTTGGAATTTCGGGTAATTATGCATGGATGTGGATCCTTTTGAGCTGGATAAGGATTATTGAGAATTTGGAGTGGTGGTTTAATTGAAGGAGGTTTATAATTGGACGTGAGTCCTAAATTAAATTTTAGGCAGTCCATATTTCTGATGGAGCTTTGCCGATTTTTCTGTAGAATTTTAATATCATTTAATTTAAATAGTAACTCGAAATTCAGGGGTGTTATATTCTATTTTTTTTTCTCCTTATCTAATAGATATATCTCCTTAACCATTAAGCTGTGTCGAAGATTGCCCATTTATAAAGTGTTTTTATTTAAAAATTTATCTTTATCGAAAATTGAGACAGGCGCCCAAAGATTATGCTAGACTTTTGGTCTAGGCGTCCTCCTCAGGCACCTAACCATTCATTTGGGTGTCCCATTTTGGTACATGACATCTGGTTTTTGTGTCTTGTCTAGTCGTCTAACCTTTTGTCTAGGTGTAAAATTTGGCTGCCTAGTGCAATTTTTAGATTCAGCCATATGTCCTCATTCACAAACTTGTGTTGGTGGTGGTTTTCAGTTTTAGTTCTAATTTTTTGGAATTAAGTAGAATCGATGGAAATTTGATTCTTGTCTTATTACCACACCCCCAAAATCCATTTTTATGCATCTGTCTGCGGAAATCCATTGTTTTCCCAATACAAGTCTAAACTACGTTGCATCGACTTTGGGAGTGTTCTATGCCACAGAAACGCAAGGCATGATAAAATCAAAACGTTAACAACTCCTTTTTAAGAAAACTACATTGCAGCGGAAATAAAATGTTCACTTTAAACTACAACTCGGGCATCACCAAGGACCCCTTTTATTCAAACCATTATCTATGAATACTAATTATTCTATAAGTTCAACAAAACATTGAAAAGTTCATAAACCAGAAAGTATCTCTCGTATGCGAAACTCATGCAGCATCATCAGCATACCTAATCTGCTCCCCATTAAATATCAATGGTTCATCACAGGTCAACAAACATCACAAATAACAAACAATCAGCTACGCTGAGTACGTACATAATCAGTTAAATAATACATCAATCATAAACAGAATAATAATAATCATTCCTAGACATGATACTACAAAAATACTGCAATTCATTTTATAGCTTAATTGGCATCGAACGGGTACCGTCATCTTTCTAGAATCATACGAGCTACTTAATCTTTAATAGACAACTTAGTCTATTAGATGGAATGTAAATACGGTTTCGTTCCGTTCTACATCCATCACCTTAGTATGCATACCCCCAAGATCGTACGGAACCTTCCGCCTACTTGAGTTATCAAAATTTATAAGGACACTACTGTCGTCACAGTAAGCCTGCGTAGGAGTGTAGAACAAGTCTCATACTCCCCCCCCCGTTGTTCATTACTTGTAGGGAATTCGACTACAAGTTTATTGCCAACGATCCTTTTTAGCGATACTCATTCATACAACATTAAGCATATGATTTATATAACATCATATAAAACCTTTAGTTTAGGCAATCTCTTATAAATCATTGCTACAATTATTAATCATAGCATTTCAATCCAACATCTCATTTCATGCTTGTGATACAATAGAATTACGCATTCCAATAACAATTCATTCTATTTCACAAGTCATACAACAAGGAAATACATACAGATTTCCAACTGATTTCATGTTACCAAACAATCTCATCAACCATAATCAACAACAGTTCCCTATCATGATTCTAGGTTCCAATATACAATCATAACCTAAACATGATACTAATATATCAAACTGAACTAGTACGCGTACGTACCTTGTAACGGAGAATCTTCGCTGACTATCTAAAACGTTCCGCTTATGAAATTGGGACCTAAACGAATAATAGAAATACTTCACTGCTAAGTCCTTGATATTATTAAAGTAAAAACCAGCTTACCCAACTATGTAAGATATGGTGTTTTGAATATTAAAATTAACCAATCTTGTTTTAAATTCCTTTTCATAAACTTTATTGAACTAACATACTTAGGACTTTAAACATATGTTTGCAAATCTGATTTTTTTGTAACTTATATTATACTTGGTTTATAATACTAAAACTTACACAAATATACATAAGTATAATTAACTCAGAATTAAAAATTAAAAACGTCCCACGAACTAATAATATAATCAAGAATCTGATTTCTTTAACTAATTCTATACCTTAATTATAATTATAGAATTTCATCAAGGATACATAAGAATACCAAAATCAGATTTGATAATTTAATTTAAAGAAGAAAAGAATGATTTTTTTTTGTTTTAAAGCATACCGGAGCACCACCGACGACCACCACAACTGGCGGACGTGCAACCGAACCGCTGGCGAGCACCACCCGACTCCGACGACCGCGAACCACTGCATGACGCGGCTCCGACTCGAGCCACTCACTCCCAGCGAGGACTCCGACACACTTGGACACCCAAGCGAAACCCGAACCGCGAACTGGCGTGCAGCACCGGCGAGGACCCCGACGAACCGCGAACCTCCGGCGAGGAGGCGCGACCTCCGGAGAGTGAGTGTCCAGATGTTGGGAAGAAGAAAGAGAAAATAGAGGAGGTCGTTCGCTGGAGAAGAAACGGGGAGGAGAGAGAAAAATTCTCTTGGGGAAAAAAAGGCTGATGTAAAGGTGAGTAGGGTTTTAAATTTTTTTTCCCTTTTTTTTTATCTCCTATTTATAGTATGAGAAACCTTGCCTTAATAGGATTTGTTTCCCAGTCAAACTCCGATTTATTATTTTATTTGGAAAATAAAACGAAACCAAACTACAATATAATTAGGTACGAAAATAAGTTGTATAGTTAAATTATAACTGTAGGCTTACCTAATCTATATTATAAAATACTTTCACTTTTACTTTATATTTTCTTATTTAAAGCAAAATAACTCCCAAAAATACGGAGTATTACAGGCTTCCCCCCTTAAAGGAAGTTTTGTCCCGAAACTTTGAGGTAGCTAGTCTTAACGACGAACTTTTGCACTTCTAAGTCCCAAAATTTCACAAGCGTTTTCTAGTTTTCGCAAGTCACATAAACAATAATACACATAAATAATAAACTTAAGCAAACTTTAGGGGAAGCGCGAAATTCTATCGCATTCTTCCCCCCTTAAAAGAAAAGTTACGTCCTCGTAACTCGCCTACTTCTTGAAAAAGCTCAGGGTACTTCAAACGCATCGCATCCTCTGCTTCCCATGTGGCTTCTTTAGTATTCTGATTTTTCCACAACACCTTTACGATTTTGACGTCCTTATTTCTTGTACTACGCACCTTGTGGTCTAGGATCTTGATGGGTTTCTCCTCATAGGACAAGGTTTTGTCTAACTCGACGTTTTCAGGTTCTAGGACATGCGACTCGTCAGGTACGTATTTTCGAAGTTGGGATACGTGAAACACGTTGTGAACCCTTTCTAACTCGTTTGGCAAATCTAAGCGATAAGCCACTTTGCCTACTCTCGCCAAAATCTCATATGATCCTATGAACTTAGGGCTTAGTTTCCCTTTCTTCCCAATCGCATCATTCCTTTCATTGGAGACACCTTCAGCAGCACTTTTTCACCAACTTCATAGTTCTCTTCCCTTCGCTTCTGATCCACATAGGACTTCTGCCTGTCCTGTGCAGCCCTAATCTTGTCTTGAATGACTCGCACTTGATCAACAGTCTCTTGAATCATTTCAGGACCTAACACCACAGTCTCACTAATATCGTTCCAGCACAAAGGACTACGACACTTTCTCCCATACAACGCTTCAAATGGAGCCATTTTGATACTAGCATGATGACTATTGTTGTATGAGAACTCTATGAGGTCCAAATGGTCTTCCCATGATCCCTGGTATTCTAAGGTACAAGCTCTTAACATGTCTTCCAAGGTCTGGATTGTTCTTTCTGTTTGACCGTCTGTAGCTGGGTGAAAGGCGGTACTCATCAATAGCTCACTACGAAATGCTTCCTGTACCTTTTTCCAGAAATTCGAAAGGAGTCGCGAATCCCTATCAGACACTATACTCGTGGGTACTCCGTGCAGTCGAATGACATGTTTATCATATGCTTTGGCTAGGGCTTCCATACTCCACGTGTCTTTCATGGGTATGAACCTTGCAGTTTTGGTCAATTGGTCCACTGTCACCCATATTGTGTTATTGCCTCCCCGACTCGTAGGTAAGGCTACTACGAAGTCCATGTATATCGAATCCCACTTCCATGTTGGAATGTCCAGAGGTTGGATTTTGCCTTGAGGTCTCTTGTGTTCACTCTTAACCTTCTGGCACGTTAGGCATTTGGAAACAAACTCGGCTACTGCCCTCTTCATTCCAGGCCACCAAAACATCTTTTTGAGGTCCTTATATAACTTATCCCCCCCTGGGTGGACGGAATAGCTCGTATTATGACCTTCACTCATTATCTTTTGCTTCACCTCCTCACATTTTTGCAGTACACACCACCGACCCTTGTAGCGTATACTCCCATCCTCATGGATTTCAAACCCTCCTTAAGTTTTGCTTTGACCCGCTCAAGTTTCACATCCCCAGGCTGACCCTCTCTTATTTCATCAAGGAAGTTGGGCTGAATGGTTAGGGCACTCAATAACTTTTCCACTTCCCCTTCATGAACCACTTCAAGCCGGAGTTTAGAAAATTCTTCACAAAGTTTGTCAGCAACTACCAAGGTGTTCAGGCTATGGCTAGCCTTACGACTCAATGCATCAGCAACGACGTTTGCTTTACCCTCATGGTATTGAATGTCTAAGTCATAGTCCTTAATGAGCTCTAACCACCTGCGTTGTCGCATATTGAGGTCTTTCTGGGTGAAGATGTATTTGAGGCTTTTGTAATCGGTGAAAATTCGACAAGTCACCCCCGTAAAGGTAATGTCTCCAGATTTTTAAGGCAAAGACAATTGCGGCCTACTCTAGGTCGTGTGTTGGGTAATTAACCTCATATGGTTTCAGTTGACGGGACGCATAAGCTATAACTTTCCTATTTTGCATAAGAACACAACCCAACCCATTCTTTGACGCATCACTGTAGACATCATACCCCTCATCCCCGCTAGGCAAGGCTAGAACAGGTGCTGAGGTTAATCTCTCTTTGAGTGTTTGAAAGGCTTTCTCACTATCGTCAGTCCAGTTAAACTTGCAATCTTTCTTCATTAAGTTAGTCATGGGTTTTGCTATCTTCGAAAAGTCTTTCACAAACCTCCTATAATAACCGGCTAAACCCAAGAAACTCCTTATATTTGTGACATTCTTTGGTGTAGGCCATTCGCTCACCACTTTTATCTTTGTAGGATCTACTGACACACCCTCCTTAGAGACGAAATGACCCAAAAATGACACTTTTTCTAACCAAAACTCACACTTTGAAAACTTTGCATATAGTTGGTTCTCCCTAAGTGTCTGTAAAATAAGCCTCAAATGTCCCTCATGTTCCTCCTTGCTCCTTGAATAGATCAATATATCGTCTATGAACACGACTACGAATTTCTCGAGGTAGGGTCGAAATATCCTATTCATAAGGTCCATGAAAACAGCAGGTGCATTGGTTAACCCAAAATGCATGACGGTAAACTCATAGTGTCCATACCTAGTCTTGAAGGCAGTTTTAGGTATATCTTGGTCAGCAATCCTCAACTGATGGTAGCCAGACCTTAAATCTATTTTGGAGAGCACCCTGAAGTTGGTCAAACAAGTCATCTATCGTAGGTAATGGATATTTGTTTTTCACAGTAACATTGTTCAACTCACGGTAGTCTATACACAACCTCAAACTACCATCCTTCTTCTTCACAAATAAGACCGGGGCTCCCCATGGTGACATACTAGGCCTAATGTACCCCTTCTCTAGTAGTTCTTCCAACTGATTTTTCAACTCGTTCATTTCTGCTCGAGCCATTCGGTATGGGGCTTTTGAGATAGGTCCAGTTCCAGGTACTAAGTCAACAGTGAACTCTACATCTCTCCTTGGCGGTATACCAGGTATTTCTTCAGGAAAAATATCCTGAAATTCGCTAACTATAGACACATCCTCAGGTTTCAATGGATCATCCTTAGGGATGGCAGTGGGGCGGGTTAAGTAGGAGACCCGCTCCATCCCCGCCTAAGTGGGGCGGGGATGGGTCTAGGTTTGGCGGGGATGGGGCGGGGATGTGGATTAAAATGGTACCCGCAATGGGTGGTGGAGCGGGTGTGGATTTTATGCTATAGCCGCCCCACCCCCGCCCGCCCTTCCCGCATATTTGTTATTAATATTCTATATATATACTTATATTATTAATAGTTTTATCTTGCAAAAACATAAATATGTGGGTATGACGCGGATACGAAGCGAGTGTGGGTACCCATGCGGGTGGTGGGCGCGGGGATGAAGTGGGTACGACGCGGGTGCAGGTACCCATGCGGGTGGTGGGGTGAGGATGGGTTTAAATACGTATTTGGTGGGGCGGGGATGGGTCTGGAATTTTCCCCCACAATGGGTGGTGGGGCGGGGATGGGGATGGGAATTTTATGCGGGTGCGGGTGTGGAGGTACCATCCTCCGCACCCGCCCGCCCAATTGCCATCCCTAATCATCCTCCACCCTTCTCACAGAACACATAAATAGAGGCCATCTTTTGTCAATATAACCCTTAAGTTGCAAGGCATTGATTACCTTAATCCCTGGTTCTCGAGGTATTCTCCTATATGACACCCTTTGTCCTGAAGGATGTCTCAGTTCCACTTTCTGTGCATCACAGTCTATCTTAGCCTTGTACTTCCCAAGCCAGTCCATCCCCAAAATGACGTCTAGGTTCGATAAGTTAAACTCTATTAGGTCGGAAGGAAAGAAGCCCTCCCCCTATTTTCAGCGAGGCATTCAGAAATTTCTTAGAGCAATTTACAGTATCCCCAGACGGAATAATTATAGCCATAGAAATTGACTCGGACTCAACCAGTGCTATAGTTCTAACAGTTGTATGGGCAATAAAAGACAAAGATGCTCCAGAATCGAACAATACTTTAACAGGAATTGAGTTGATGGAGAAAATACCAGTGACAACATCTCTACGAGCTTCCTCTTCACTAGCCGTCATCATATACAGCTTCCCTTTGCCCTTATTATCATTGTTGTTGGTCACATGGTTCCCAGATGGTGCCTTATTATCGCATTAGTTGGTGGTTTGGAGTAATTAGAGTTCCCTGACCCATTGTATGCATTTTCACCATTCCCGTTCCCATTCCTAGGTTTGTCTCCATAGTTTCCTTTCTTTTGACCATTGGGGTTAACCTTATTCTTCGAGTAGCACTCATACACCTTATGCCCCAATTTTCCACATGCACGACACTCCACCTTATTACCCTCGCAATCTCTCCCAGTATGGTTGTTTGGGCACTTTCTACACCTGTACACACGCTCAAGTCTGCGGTTGTTGGTGTTATTGTTGCGGTTATTGTTATTGTGTTGAGCGTTGTTGTTGGGTCCCTTACCAAAGTTCCTTTGGGAGGTTTGATTGTTTTGGTTCCCATGGTGTTTCTTTTCAAACCTTTGAACCTTGGGGTTTGGATTCTCCTTTCGCTTCTCACCTTGTTTACCCCCTTCCTCTCGTTTCCTTATGGCATATAGGTGGGCAGCTTTGCCAAAGACATGGTCCAACGAGGTGAAAGTATCTCCCCCCAGTCTCCTTTGTAGGTCAAGGGTGAGCCCTAATTCAAAACGTGAGGCCTTAGCTTCCTCAGTAGGGGCAATTTCGGGAGCAAATCTCATCAACTCAATGAATTTGCGATAATACTCCTTAACAGACAGGTTCCCTTGTTCTAGCATCATAAATTCTTGGGCTTTCTGCTTCTTGAGGTATGGAGGGTAATACTTACCCCTCAGAGATTTCTTGAAGGTTTCCCACCCAAAGTTAGGATTTTCTATTCCTTCTTCCATGTCAGCTTCGTCCTCAGAAGACTCATCATCCCCTATAGGTTCATCTTCCTCCAGAGGTTCTTCCTCCAGAGGTTCTTCTTCTATGGGCTCTTCTTCTGCTTCTTGGTCATTTTCCTCAATCGGATCCTCCTCAGCAGGCTCATTCTCATTAGGATCTCCCTCTTCAACAGGCTCATTTTCATTAGGATCTCCCTCTTCCTCATTTTCCAAGTCAAGTATAGGTTCAGCATTATCTTCCCCAATCACTGCGATGAATGTCCTATTATTCCCTTCATCATTGGAAATGTAGGTAATAGTTCTGAGGTTTGACGCTATGTGGTAGTCCTCAGGTATAAACTCATCCTTAAAAGTTTGGTACCTAGCTCTTTTTGCAGCTCTAAAGGACGCTTGCGGCTCAGATTTAACTCTAGGGTTCTCAGAATTCACATTAGTTCCCGAGCTTTCCCCCACATGATAGGTTCCTCTAACTAGAGGTGATGACGTAGAGGGCTCCCAACTTCTTTTCTCACGAATTCTCCATTCATTTTCACAGTATTTAAGATCAGTAATGAAATGTCCTACAGTAGGAAGGTATTGGTTCCAGTAAGTGTGTTTGGCCCTATTAAAACCTCCATTTTCTGACCACACATCCCTATATCTACGGTGTACAAAAATGTAGGGTTCCTCCTTAGGGACGTACTGCAGCATAAAATATATTTTCTCCATTTCAGTCTTTAGTGTAGTATCTCCCTGTAAGGTCATATACTCCATAGCAGCTTTCATCTTATGGGCCCAAATGTCCCAATCTTCCGCTATTCGGTGTTTCATCAGGTATTCCTTAGGACCTATGTCGTAAACCATCTGCAAATTTAAAGAAAGAAAATAGTCTAAGTTTTGTGAATTTAAGATTTTTAATTATATTATATATAAACATATATAAGAGGTAAAACGATTATGTTCAATTTTAGAACTCCAAGTTCAAAATATTTATAACAATTTATATGATTCTTTCCTAAATTATTCGAAATAAGGTTTTAATTCAATACCTTTTTAAAACATCTTTGGAATATTATATTAATTCGAAATTTTAGGAATTAAAATATTTTACTATCGAATTTTAGTGCTTTTAACCACTACCTACGTACCTATCCTTGTACATCCTCCTACTCTATTCACATTTCAAAGATTTCAAAGAACCTTTCACCAATTCAATCAAGCAAACCACACTATATTTCATATAATCAGACATCTGATTCATTCTAAAGTATTTGCATGCTTTCTATAAACATTTCAGACAAGTAAAGGCAAGAAAGGCAGTACAAATAAAATCATTCCTATGATTTAATGCACGCAAAAGTAATCTATATGCTCTTATCCCATACTACCCATTTAAAAAGCTTTTAAAACATCTTTGAAAATAGGAACTTTTGGCTCTGATGACCAGTTTTGTAACACCCCCAAAATCCATACAAGTCTAAACTACATTGCATCGACTTTGGGAGTGTTACCGCCGCGGTGAAACGCAAGGCATGATAAAATCAAAACGTTAACAACTCCTTTTTAAGAAAACTACATTGCAGCGGAAATAAAATGTTCACTTTAAACTACAACTCGGGCATCACCAAGGACCCCTTTTATTCAAACCATTATCTATGTATACTAATTATTCTATAACTTCAACAAAACACTGAAAAGTTCATAAACCAGAAAGTATCCCCCGTATGCCAAACTCATGCAGCATCATCAGCATACCTAATCTGCTCCCCATTAAATATCAATGGTTCATCACAGGTCAACAAACATCACAAATAACAAACATTCAGCTACGCTGAGTACGTACATAATTAGTTAAATAATACATTAATCATAAACAGAATAATAATAATCATTCCTAGACATGATACTACAAAAATACTACAATTCATTTTATAGTTTAATTGGCATCGAACGGGCACCGTCATCTTTCTAGAATCATACGAGCTACTTAATCTTTAATAGATAACTTAGTCTATTAGATGGAATGTAAATACGGTTTCGTTCCGTTCTACATCCATCACCTTAGTATGCATACCCCCAAGATCGTACGGAACCTTCCGCCTACTTGAGTTATCAAAATTTATAAGGACACTACTGTCGTCACAGTAAGCCTGCGTAGGAGTGTAGAACAAGTCTCATACTCCCCCCCCATTGTTCATTACTTGTAGGGAATTTGACTACAAGTTTATTGCCAACGATCCTTTTTAGCGATACTCATTCATACAACATTAAGCATATGATTTCTATAACATCATATAAAACCTTTAGTTTAGGCAATCTCTTATAAATCCTTGCTACAATTATTAATCATAGCATTTCAATCCAACATCTCATTTCATGCTTGTGATACAATAGAATTACGCATTCCAATAACAATTCATTCTATTTCACAAGTCATACAACAAGGAAATACATACAGATTTCCAATTGATTTCAAGTTACCAAACAATCTCATCAACCATAATCAACAACAGTTCCCTATCATGATTCTAGGTTCCAATATACAATCATAACCTAAACATGATACTAATATATCAAACTGAACTAGTACGCGTACGTACCTTGTAACGGAGAATCTCCGCTGACTATCTAAAACGTTCCGCTTATGAAATTGGGACCTAAACGAATAATAGAAATACTTCACTGCTAAGTCCTTGATATTATTAAAGTAAAAACCAGCTTATCCAACTATGTAAGATATGGTGTTTTGAATATTAAAATTAACCAATCTTGTTTTAAATTCCTTTTCATAAACTTTATTGAACTAACATACTTAGGATTTTAAACATATGTTTGCAAATCTGATTTTTTTGTAACTTATATTATACTTGGTTTATAATACTAAAACTTACACAAATATACATAAGTATAATTAACTCAGAATTAAGAATTAAAAACGTCCCACGAACTAATAATATAATCAAGAATCTGATTTCTTTAACTAATTCTATACTTTAATTATAATTATAGAATTTCATCAAGGATACATAAGAATACCAAAATCAGATTTGATAATTTAATTTAAAGAAGAAAAGAATGTTTTTTTTTTTGTTTTAAAGCATACCGGAGCACCACCGACGACCACCACAACTGGCGGACGTGCGATCGAACCGCCGGCGAGCACCACCCGACTCTGACGACCGCGAACCACTGCATGACGCGGCTCCAACTCGAGCCACTCACGCCCAGCAAGGACCCCGAAACACTTGGACACCCACGCGAAACCCGAACCGCGAACTGGCGTGCAGCACCGGCGAGGACCCCGACGAACCGCGAACCTCCGGCGAGCAGGCGTGACCTCCGACGAGTAGGCGTGACCTCCGGAGAGTGAGTGTCCAAACGTTGGGAAGAAGAAAGAGAAAATAGAGGAGGTCGTTCGCTAGAGAAGAAAAGGGGAGGAGAGAGAAAAATTCTCTTGGGGAAAAAAACGGCTGATGTAAAGGTGAGTAGGGTTTTAAATTTTTTTCCCTTTTTTTTTCTCTCCTATTTATAGTATGAGAAACCTTGGTTTAATAGGATTTGTTTCCCAGTTAAACTCCGATTTATTATTTTATTTGGAAAATAAAACGAAACCAAACTACAATATAATTAGGTACGAAAATAAGTTGTATAGTTAAAGTATAACTGTAGGCTTACCTAAACTATATTATAAAATACTTTCACTTTTACTTTATATTTTCTTATTTAAAGCAAAATAACTCCCAAAAATACGGAGTATTACATTTGCTTGGAATTCCGTTGGTTGTGTTTGGTATTTGCTATGGTTTCGGTACAAGTTAGGATAAGTACTGAGCGTGGGTGAGTTTTGTAATGATGGTGGCCATAACTTTTATTTTCAATGGTGGCCGGAGCTTTTGTGATATGTGTCGATGATAATGGTGGTAGAAGTAGGTGTTAGTTTCAATGGTGGGAAGAAGAAGTGAGACGGAAAGTAAGGGAAATGGTGGAAAGGATGGAAAAGGTGAGAGCGAAAGATAATCAAAAGGGGGATGACGATGTATAAATATAGGGCGAACGTGTAATACCCCGAATTTTGAAAGCGTATTTTATTATTTATATGGTTTAATATTATTTCCACTTAAAATTTATTTTATGATAATGCGATTTTATTTGATAACTATGTTTATTAAAATCATAATTTCATTTAGTTTTGATTTATTTAACAAGTTTTATTTAAATGATTATTTCTAAATAATTTAACTATGGTAAATTAAACTCTTTATTTTTTTTTGCTATGGGTATCCTTGTACAAGTTGTCCATCCAATTTAGTAATCCAAGCCCAAATACAAATCCATAGCCATATGTCTTTTAGCCAAAAAGAAAAAGGAAAACAAAACAAAAAAAAAGGGAAAAGAAAATGGGATTTCATCACCATCTTCCTCTCCTCCCTTCCTTCGTTCCTGATTTTCAGCTTACAAAAGCAAATTTTTCAACACAAAATCTCAGCTTTGTCAGTAAATAATTGAATTTCAGTCCAATTTTCAGATATTAGGGGCAACAATATCAAAGGCCTAAACACCATAGCCCTCATACCTCACCTCCACCGTTAATGGAGCTTGACCAAAGTTCCAAATTTCTGACCAAATCCTCCTATAAATACTGAGTTACTCTCACCTAAACGAATCAAGAAAATAAATTAAACTTCAAAGGTTTGCTTCAATCTCTTTATCTTCTCCATTAATTTCTGATTTTTGCTTTGGAAAATAAAATTGAAAAATTCAAACCACCATTAACACCATCCTTTGCCACGATTGAACCACCGGAAACCGCACGAACCACCCCACGACCACCACAGCACCCCAACCAGAACCGCCAACCAGTCACTCCCTCCTTCGTAACCTCCTCCCCTTCGCAGCACGCCAACACCTCTGCTGCCTCCTTCTGGAACCCGCGCCCAGCCGCAAACCACCTGAACCGCCTGAGCTTTGCCGTTCACCGACCATCATCAAGACCACCAGCGCCACTTCCTTCTTCCTTCCCTCTGTTTCGCCCTCCTCTGTTTCGTCCTCCCTTCCTCGTTTTTTTTTTTGGTTTTGTGAAACTGATTCTTTGAATCAGTGAAACCTCTCCTTTCCCCTTTTATTAGTTTATGTTTTTTTTTTTTTTGAAACAAAACAAATAACTATCTTAAATTGACTTGCTTTATTAAGTTGGTATCTTTTAGATTAATTAACTTAGTCTTTTATAACTTGAAAATATTTCTTAAATTTTCTAAAACAAAGTAAGAAGTATAATAAAGTTAGTTTTTATGTTTAAAATAATTATTTAAGTTAATGAAAGTTAAGTTGAAGTAATTTTAAGTACTTAAAATAATTTCATAATTTATTTGAAAACTATAAACTTTGATTTTTAAACTCTTTTAAAATCATTAAGAATTATTTAAGTTATTTAAATTATTTAAATGGTTTATTTTATATAAAAAGGGGTTACTTAGGTAACTAACTTAATCTCGTTAATATCTATTGTAGATTCCGATTGCGTAGACGAGGAATATCAAGAGTGTTAATCCGTTCGTGAACTTAACTTTTGGGCACGCATCACGAGGTAATCTCCGATGTCCATCTAAACATAGATCTCGTTAGCGTAAAACGAATTGATTATGTGATTATTATGTGCTTATAAAATATATATAAGTATGGACCATAATTATGGATTATCGACTTAATGCGGATTATGAATACGGATGACAAAATGGACGACGACTATCGATTTCGATTATGAATCATGACTATGGACGATATACGATATGACAAATATGTTTATTATAACGTTATTAAAACCGCTTAATGTCATTTAGTAATGTTATTATTATTATTATTATTATTATTATTATTATTATTATTATTATTAATATTATTATGATTATTATTATTATTATTGTTATCAATATTACCGTTATTATTATTATTATTATTATTATTATTATTATTATTATTGAAATTTTATGAAAGTTGGAATCAGTAAGAACTTGTGATAATGAAATGATTATGAATATGAAGTGATAAATGAACTCAAGTGACGGTTGTGAAATGAGTTATTGAAACCGCTATGAATGGATTGAGATTATGATGGATGAAATATATTCACACTGAATTGAACAACGATGATGTAATTGTGTACGTGATTTATGTGATGACTTGATTAAAAGATGTTAATCACGTAAAGTGAAATATCGGAGGGAAATGATGAACAGGTTGCCCTGTATGAGAGGTTCAGCGGCCCCTACAGGTTCTCTGGTTACTATGCTGATTTTCTGTTACTTGTCTTCCTTCTATCTTGTTGTGAACCAAGTAGAAGGGGTGTGCACACTAGGGACTCTGTTATTATGGCCATTATGTTATCCGTAGGTGGTTACAGGGGATTGACCCCGGCCTACAATGTTGAAGTAAGTGGTTACAGGGGATTGACCCCGGCTTACTGGCGTTCTCTTTCCTCTCCTTAAATAATTGGATTAATTGAAATTAATTATGTGATTATTCCTTGTATATATATATATATATATATATGTGTATGTGTGCTATGCTTTCAACCCTATTAACCTACTATTTTACAATATATTTTCAACTTAAGTATTTTACGGGATGGAGTTGGAATTACTCAGTTTTTCTGATTTTTGGGAGCTTGTCTCTCTTGTTTCTTTTCAATGTATTTGCGCAGGTGGGTGATCGACGGGGGAATAAAAGGGAGATCACTTAGAGTTGTCATCCACTTAGCTTATGATTTAGCTTCCGCTGGAACTCTGAAATACTTTATTAATTAGTAATATTTAATGAACAATATACTTGGTTGTAAGGATTAATTAATTTGAATTTAGCATGGTTTAATCTAGCCTTGCATTTATTTCCAAGGAGATAAGTGCGGCGGTAGCACGCCCGTTGAGTCGAACCCTCGTGCATTTTCCCCATCTCGAGTTTTATTAAATGAAAAAGGGTTCGGATTAGCGGGGGTGTTACAAAGTGGTATCAGAGCGGAGTTAGATTAACATGGGAAAGATTAAAATTATTAAAATATAATAATTAGGGAAAATGAATCAAATAGGGTAAAGCTTAAAATTGGTTTAGGAGGTCAAAATTATAAATTATTTAAGAAAAATGAATTAGGATTAAAATATGACTCAATAGGATTAAAATATGACTTAAGGATTTAGTATGGGTACGTATGTTTTATGTGTACATGTATGAAAGTACTCACTAAAGGTACTTATTAATTGTGTATGATATTTGATTAGATGGCCAAGACGCGTTTGACCGCCAGGAAATGCACCAGAACCCCTCGTCAAAGACCTTACCTTCTAAGGATGAGGGTAGGATAGTCTGTTTCAGCTTATATTTACAGGTTACGTTTAACAATGAAGTGTTACCACCTCAATGAAGGCCATGGGCATTCAGATTACCTCATGCCACCTAAACAGGCCGATGTTTTGATTCACACTCTTCCCAATGATGGTCCTTATGCCGGAATCAAGAGCGAATACTTTGATGTTTTGAAAAATGGAAGGCCAAACTATGAACGATATACATTGAAAGGGAAGTGGTATCTCACGTTGAGTTACCTGGAGAAAAGAATGCTTGATGCTAGGGCCAAGTGGCTTAATGACTATTTACCCACTGATGTCGAGGAACCCAACTATAGTGACGATGAAGAAGTAGGAAGCAACCCTGCCTCACCCGTTGTAAATCTCAATGGAGATGGAGACGGAGATGAAGGTGAAGACGAGAATCCGTCCGAGTACGCTGACTAGAAACCCATATCTCTAGCCCTGACCCTTAGATTTCTAATTAAAGTCGAAAAAGATCGATTAATGTGTTAACTTAGTTAATGATGGTGCAACTGATGCTTATTTGACTATTTGAAAACTCTTATGCTACTATGAACGAATTGTTATGGCACTTTTGGAGTAATGAATGATGAACTTTTGACATGTGAATTGATTGTGAAATGAATAATGAACCTTTGATATGTGAATTTAGTATGAAATAAATGAATGGTGTGAACCATGATAATGTGAATTAGCCTTTATATAAGAATCAATGTGAATCGTAGAAATACAATGTGAATAACGCAGGTAGCTTATGCAATACGTTTATACGCGATCTAGAGCAAGGCGACAAGAAAACCAAATGGCCGAAACTCCTGAACAAGTTGCAGCACGACTTAGAACTCTCGAGCAACTAGCTCAGAGCTTTGGCTTAGTCCTTCAAAACCAGATCAACAACAACCACCATGGAGACGATCCGCAAGCTGCAATGGCGAAAAAGATTTCCGCTTTGAAACCACCAACCTTTGTTGGGAGAGAAGACCCACTACTTCTCGAGAATTGGATAAGAGATTTCGAAAAGATTTTCACGGCCACGGGTACGCCTGAGGCCCAAAAAAGAGACCAAGCAACCTTTTATCTGCATGAAGATGCTGATACTTGGTGGGAAAGTGTAGGACCTACTGTTAAAGCTCAAGACAACTTTAACTGGGAAGCGTTTAAGGTAGCGATTAAGGCTCGATTCTTCCCCGAGCACATTCGTAGGCAAAAGTACAATGAGTTTAGTAGGTTTAACCAGAGTTATAACATGAGTGTGCAAGAGTACGCGCAGAAATTCAATGAGTATGCCCGATTCTGCCCGACTGTAGTGCCAGATGAAGGAACTAAGGCTCAGAAGTTTGAAGACGGACTTAAGTTTGATCTTCATACTCGAATGGGAGGTAGCACCTCTACTACTTTCGCGGAAGCGTATGCTAAAGCTTCGAATTTGGAAAGAATCTTACAGCGTGAGAGAGAGGTGCTAGGGAGACACAAAAGAAAGGAACCTGTCGGCAACAGCAACAGCCAAGGGTACGACAAAAGGCCCAACAATGGTGGAAACAACAATAACAATAGTGGACGCTACAACAACCGCAACAATCAGAATTCTGGACAACAGGCCCAGCAAGGAAATAGGAACCAAAATAACTTTGTTTGCAAGAAGTGTTCCAAAAGCCATCCAGGGTTCACTTGTCAGGGTGAAAGAATCAAGTGTTGCGAGTGTGGAAAAGTAGGTCACAAATCGTTCAACTGTCCCAAGAAGCAAGCTCAAAATGGACCAAATGGGAACAGTGGTAGCAATGGAGGTGGAAATAGAATTCAAAACTTCAATAACAACCACCCTAGTGGAGGAAATGCTGCACAGAACGGGTTCTAGAACAACTGCTCTTTTGGAGGTGGAAATGGAAACTATGGAAAGAATGGAATGGAGGCTACACCAATGGAAGAATCAATGTCATGAGCCGAATTGAAGCTGACACCGATGCCAATGTTGTGACGGGTACATTTCTCATAAACTTAAATCCTGCTTATGTACTCTTTGATCCCGGTGCGTCTCATTCTTTTATTTCTAGCACCTTTGTTAATAAGTATCCAGTCAAGTCTACCCAATCTTATCGAGCCAATATAGCCATGCCTACCGGTGAAACTGTTTCTTGTAAATCTCTTTTCGAAAGTATCCCTGTAGTTATAGCTGGTACTGAATTATCGGCCGATCTTATCCGTTTTGACCTAAAAGACTTTGACGTTATCTTGGGAATGGATTGGTTAGCCAAGTATATAGCCAAAATCGAGTGTCATAACCAGAAAATATCTCTTAGAGGACCAAAGGGAAATAGGATATCTTATAAAGGCATAACCTTCCAGCCTGATGTCAAGATAATCTCAGCCCTGAACCTTCAAACCTATCTTAGAAAAGGCTACCCAGTCTACCTGTGTCAAGTAAGGGACGTAAGCATGGAAAACGAGGAGTTGACTCAAATTCCGGTAGTAAAGGAGTTTCCTGATGTATTTCCCGAAGAGCTTCCAGGAATGCCACTAGAGAGAGAAGTGAGCTTTAAGATCAATTTAGTCCCTGGAACTGGACCTACCTCTAAGGCTCTGTATCGAATGGCACCTGCAGAAATGCAAGAGTCGAAGGTGCAAATAGAAGAGTTGTTGGATAAAGGGTACATTCGACCTAGTGTTTCGCCTTGAGGAGCCCCGGTGTTGTTTGTCAGAAAGAAAGACGGATCATTGAGGTTGTGTATAGATTATAGGGAGTTGAATAATGCCACGGTAAAGAATAAATATCCGCTCCCGAGGATCGAGGATTTGTTCGATCAACTTCAAGGTGCAACAGTGTTTTCGAGGATCGATTTACGATCAGGTTATCACCAACTACGAATCGCTGAAGAAGACATCCCTAAGACAGCCTTTCGTACGAGATATGGCCATTATGAGTTCACCGTCATGCCTTTTGGACTCACTAATGCGCCCGTAGCTTTTATGGACCTCATGAATAGGACTTTCCAGCCATCCCTGGACAAGTTCGTGATTGTATTCATCGACGATATATTGGTGTACTCGAAGGACAGAGAAGAGCATGGGGATCAGTTGAGGAAAGTTCTGGAGATTCTTCGAGAAAAGCAATTGTACGCGAAGTTCTCGAAGTGTGAATTTTGGTTGGAAAAAGTTTCATTTTTGGGTCATGTGATATCAAAAGAAGGCGTTTCTGTAGATCCATCAAAGATTCAAGCAGTGACCGATTGGCCTCAACCTAAGAATGTCACCGAAGTACGGAGTTTCTTGGGTTTAATTTGGATATTACCGGAGATTTGTGAAAGATTTTTCGAGAACGGCCCAACCTCACACTAAACTGATGAAGAAAACAACAAAATTTCATTGGGATGATAAGTGTGAGGAAGCATTTCAAGAGCTGAAGAAGAGACTTACAACAGCCCCGATATTGACATTGCCCTCTGGAGAAGAAGGATTTGAAATCTACAGTAATGCCTCAAAAAAAGGTTTTGGGTGCGTCTTGATGCAACATGGTAAAGTAGTGGCCTATGCGTCGAGACAACTCAAACCGCATGAGCAAAATCACCCTACTCATGACTTGGAGTTAGGAGCAATCGTGTTTGCGCTCAAGGCATGGAGACATTATTTGTATGGAGTGCAGTGTAAGGTCTATACAGATCACAAGAGTTTGAAGTATCTGTATACGCAAAAGGAGTTGAATATGAGACAGAGACGTTGGCTCGAGCTTATAAACGACTATGATTTGAAGATAGTGTATCAAGAGGGAAAAGCGAACAAAGTAGCTGATGCGTTGAGCACGAAAAGTGCTCATTCGCTAAACGTGTTGATTTTGGCAGATGAACTGAGTGAAGAGATCAAAAGATTGAGTTTGGAAATAGTTGAGCCTGGTTATGTGAAAGCTCAGTTGAATGCTCTTACTGTTGGACCGGACATATTTGAGGAGATTCGGGTGAAACAAGCTACAGATAAGTGGTTAAGCAAGTTAAGAGAGATGAAAGAAAGTGGTCAAGCACCGGAGTTCGAGATCGACGGCAATGGCGTTGCAAAGTATAAACGAAGATTTTGTGTGCCACAGGATGAGGAACTCAAGATGAGAATTCTAAGGGAAGCCTATAGCTCGCCATATTCCATACATCCAGGAGGAGATAAGCTTTATAAGGATTTGAAAAAGCATTTTTGGTGGCCTAGGATGAAGCAAGAAGTAGCCGACTTTGTTGCAAAATGTTTAACATGCCAGAAGGTGAAAATAC
The DNA here is from genome assembly GCA_947646795.1 of Beta lomatogona. NCBI lineage: Eukaryota > Viridiplantae > Streptophyta > Magnoliopsida > Caryophyllales > Amaranthaceae > Beta > Beta lomatogona. The sequence goes on from CANSNZ010000231.1 coordinate 714,523, forward strand.
AGCATATGAAGCCTAGAGGGATATTACAACCTTTGGAAGTGCCAGGATGGAAATGGGAATCTATCTCTATGGGTTTCATCATGGGATTACTGAATACGAGATCGGGAAAGAATGCAATATGGGTAATAGTGGACCGTTTGACTAAGATGGCAAGATTCGTGGCAATGAAGGATACTTGGTCGTTGAAACAGTTGTCGGATGCTTACTTTAATGAGGTGGTTAGGCTACATGGTTTTCCGAAGGACATCGTTTCGGATAGGGACTCGAGATTCTTATCTAAGTTCTGGAAACAACTTCAAACAGCCGTGGGTACACTATTGAAATTTAGCACAACCTTCCACCCAGCAACAGATGGTCAAACAGAGAGAACTATTCAGACCTTGGAGGATATGTTGAGAGTATGCGTAATGGATTTCGGAGGATATTGGGATGATCATTTGATGTACATTGAGTTCTCGTACAACAACAGTTATCACTCGAGCATAAGAATGGCACCTTATGAGGCATTGTATGGACGGAAATGTAGAAGTCTTATATGTTGGAGCGATGTCAACGAGTCGTTGAATTTGGGACCAGAAATGATAGAAGAGACTACCAACAATGTGAAGTTGATTCTGGAGCGTATGAAAGCAGCTCAGGATCGACAAAAATCATATGTCGATCAAAGGAGACGGGATTTAGAGTTTGCAGTTGGAGAGAAAGTGTTGTTGAAAGTTTCGCCAACCAAGGGAGTAATGAGGTTCGGTAGAAAAGGAAAGTTGAGTCCTCGTTATATCGGACCTTATGAGATACTCGAAAGAATTGGGGAAGTGGCCTATAGATTAGCCTTGCCCACAAAGTTAGCCAATGTTCATAATGTCTTTCATGTGTCTCAACTTCGTAAATATATCCCTGACCCCTCCCATGTTATCCAACCCGAAACCATTGAACTAGATGAGACCCTCACCTTTGAAGAACGTCCTGTTAGAATCCTTGATTCCAAAACGAGAAATACCCGGAATAAGGCAGTAAAGTTAGTCAAAGTTTTGTGGTCTAATCATGAAACCGAGGAAGCAACTTGGGAAACAGAAGACGACATGAGAAAGCGTTATCCTGAACTCTTTTCTGAGGTACGATTATCGAGTTTCGGGGACGAAACTCCTTAAGGGGGACCGAATGTAATACTAACAAAGTGCAAAACTACTATTTCGTTAATATTAAATATCTAACTTTAAAGTTCGAGGACGAACTTTGTTTTTAAGGAGGAGTAGATGTAATACCCCGAATTTTGAAAGCGTATTTTATTATTTATATGGTTTAATATTATTTCCACTTAAAATTTATTTTATGATAATGTGATTTTATTTGATAACTATGTTTATTAAAATCATAATTTCATTTAGTTTTGATTTATTTAACAAGTTTTATTTAAATGATTATCTCTAAATAATTTAACTATGGTAAATTAAAGTCTTTATTTTTTTTTTGCTATGGGTATCCTTGTACAAGTTGTCCATCCAATTTAGTAATCCAAGCCCAAATACAAATCCATAGCCATATGTCTTTTAGCCAAAAAGAAAAAGGAAAACAAAACAAACAAAACAAAAAAAAAGGGAAAAGAAAATGGGATTTCATCACCATCTTCCTCTCCTCCCTTCCTTCGTTCCTGGTTTTCAGCTCACAAGAGCAAAATTTTCAACACAAAATCTCAGCTTTGTCAGTAAATAATTGAATTTCAGTCCAATTTTCAGATATTATGGGCAACAATTTCAAAGGCCTAAACACCATAACCCTCATACCTCACCTCCACCATTAATGGAGCTTGACCAAAGTTCCAAATTTCTGACCAAATCCTCCTATAAATACTGAGTTACTCTCACCTAAATGAATCAAGCAAATAAATTAAACTTCAAAGGTTTGCTTCAATCTCTTTCTCTTCCCCATTAATTTCTGATTTTCGTTTTGGAAAATAAAATTGAAAATAAAAATTCAATCCACCATTAACACCATCCTCTGCCACGATTGAACCACCGGACACCGCACGAACCACCCCACGACCACCGCAGCACCCCAACCAGAACCGCCAACCAGTCACTCCCTCCTTCGTAACCTCCTCTCCTTCGCAGACGCCAGCACCTCGCCGCCTCCTTCGGGAACCCGCGCCCAGCCGCAAACCGCCTGAGCTTTGCCGTTCGCCGACCATCATCAAGACCACCAGCGCCACTTCCTTCTTCCTTCCCTCTGTTTCGCCCTCCTCTGTTTCGTCCTCCCTTCCTCGTTTTGTTTTTTGGTTTTGTGAAACTGATTCTTTGAATCAGTGAAACCTCTCCTTTCCCCTTTTATTAGTTTATGTTTTTTTTTTTAAAAAAAAAAAAAACAAATAACTATCTTAAATTGACTTGCTTTATTAAGTTGGTATCTTTTAGATTAATTAACATAGTCTTTTATAACTTGAAAATATTTCTTAAATTTTCTAAAACAAAGTAAGAAGTATAATAAAGTTAGTTTTTATGTTTAAAATAATTATTTAAGTTAATGAAAGTTAAGTTGAAGTAATTTTAAGTACTTAAAATAATTTCATAATTGATTTGAAAACTATAAACTTTGATTTTTAAACTCTCTTAAAATCATTAAGAATTCTTTAAAATATTTAAATTATTTAAATGGTTTATTTTATATAAAAAGGGGTTACTTAGGTAACTAACTTAGATCTCGTTAATATCTATTGTAGATTCCGATTGCGTATACGAGGAATATCAAGAGTGTTAATCCGTTCGTGAACTTAACTTTTGGGCACACATCACGAGGTAATCTCCGATGTCCATCTAAACATAGATCCCGTTAGCGTAAAACGAATTGATTATGTGATTATTATGTGCTTATAAAATATATATAAGTATGGACCATAATTATGGATTATCGACTTAATGCGGATTATGAATACGAATGACAAAATGGACGACGACTATCGATTTCGATTATGAATCATGACTATGGACGATATACGATATGACAAATATGTTTATTATAACGTTATTAAAACCGCTTAATGTCATTTAGTAATGTTATGGTTATTATTATTATTATTAATATTATTATGATTATTATTATTATTATTATTATTATTATTGTTATCAATATTACCGTTATTATTATTATTGAAATTTTATGAAAGTTGGAATTTGTAAGAACTTGTGATAATGAAATGATTATGAATCTGAAGTGATAAATGAACTGAAGTGACGGTTGTGAAATGAGTTATTGAAACCGCTATGAATTGATTGAGATTATGATGGATGAAATATATTCACACTGAATTGAACAACGATGACGTAATTGTGTACGTGGTTTATGTGATGACTTGATTACAAGATGTTAATCACGTAAAGTGAAATATCGGAGGGAAATGATGAACAGGTTGCCCTGTATGAGAGGTTCGGCGGCCCCTACAAGGTTCTCTCCGGTTACTATGCCGATTTTCTCGTTACTTGTCTTCCTTCTATCTTGTTGTGATCCAAGTAGAAGGGGTGTGCACACTAGGGACTCGTTATTATAGCCATTATGTTATCCATAGGTGGTTACGTGGGATTGACCCCGCCTACAATGTTGAAGTAAGTGGTTACGGGGGATTGACCCGCCTTCGGGCGTTCTCTTTCCTCTCCTAAAATAATTGGATTAATTGAAATTAATTATGTGATTATTCATTGTATATATATATATATATATATATATATATATATATATATATATATATATATATATGTGTATGTGTGCTATGCTTTCAACCCTATTAACCTACTATTTTACAATATATTTTCAACTTAAGTATTTTACGGGATGGAGTTGGAATTACTCAGTTTTTCTGATTTTTGGGAGCTTGTCTCTCTTGTTTCTTTTCAATGTATTTTGTGCGGGTGGGTGATCGACGGGGGAATAAAAGGGAGATCACTTAGAGTTGTCATCCATTTAGCTTATGATTTAGCTTCCGCTGGAACTCTGAAATACTTTAGTAATTAGTAATATTAAATGAACAATATACTTAGTTGTAAGGATTAATTAATTTGAATTTAGCATGGTTTAATCTAGCCTTGCATTTATTTCCAAGGAGATAAGTGCGGCGGTAGCACGCCCGTTGAGTCGAACCCTCGTGGATTTTCCCCCATCTCGAGTTTTATTAAATGAAAAAGGGTTCGGGTTAGCGGGGGTGTTACAGAAAGTAAGAAAATATATACATGGAAAGATAAGTTATGAGAGCGAGTCTTTATGTACTTTTGAAAAAATTCATATATGCCTTTATTTGGGTATAAATATATCAATTAGCATGGTTGTTTAAAGAATTTTAGATACCCATAAATGAAAAATGTCAATTCTAGAAGATATGCTTGATTTTATCGGTTTGAATAGTATCGTACGGTATTTATGCACCAATCTGATTTTATTTGAAAGAGTTATCCATTAGCACTTGGTCATATTATAAATAATAACTAGTATTTGGGCCCGGGCGTCGCCCCAGGTGGTTATTTTTTCCCAGGTGGTTATTTTTTCCGAACTTGATATGCATTTTTTTCCCATTCGTATTAAAATATAATAAAGAAAATTCAACATTTAAAAGGTACATATATAATAATATGGACATTTAAAGCATGATTAGAAGTTGGTTGAGATTATAATTGTGCTATGTATAATAGCAAGATGTCATGCGTTCAAATCTTATTGCAAGCCAATTTACTTTTGTTAGTTGACATGACATATGTAGACATTGGACAATTCTAGCTAGTGGAGTAAGAGAGGTGCCACATGGCGTGTGTACATTGTCAGACACGTCTTTTAATATATTTGTATAGATAATAGTATAGCTAATGCAGTTGGCTAGAATGATATCCTACATTAGCTAAATAATATGATCTTTTAAAGATTTTTTTTTCATTGACTGTATAACCAAATTATAAAAATGTTGGACCAACTAAGATATTCAAGAGGCAAAATCCACCCATTCCAAAAATATAATCAAGTCAACTAACATATAAATGAATTTTACATAATAATAAAAGAAGAAAATCATGTTCATTAAATTTGAATCGAAACAAAATTGATATGTATACATATCATATAGGGAGAAATAAACTAATTTATGATAAAGAGTTCCATATATCTCAAAAGTTGTATAATATTATAAATATTACGTGCATCAGCACGGGGCCAATGTAGTATTAAATGTACCTTTCTATGGGTTAATTCGGGTCAACTTAATAAGTGAAACTACTTAGAAGTGAGAGAGAAGGATAAACTCATAAAGTCAAAATATACTCCATAGTTAAGGGTGTGCTTGAATATCCCTCACTTTTTTTAAAAAAGGTGTATGTTTGAATAGGAGTAAACCGGGGATGAGTGACTGACTTAAAAGTTTTTAGGGTGCGCATGAGTGATAAAAAATACATCGAGAGGACATGTGTTGGTTTATGGGGTTAATTCGCCCATTGATTTATGTGTTAGTTTATGGGGTTAATTCTCCCTCTTGTGCTTGATTTGCCCATTTTATAGGTGTATATAAAAGTTGTATAACAGTTTAGATTTTATCAAGCAAGAGTTTTCCAATTCCCCATGGCCTATGCACCAAATTCTGTCTGTAACCAAGTTGAGATAGAGCTGGGTTGAGGACTTGAGGTTGAGCCAACCCAAGACTTATGGACGACAGGCCCAATAATCTGGAATTATAACGTCACTGTTACTTCAACATCAAGAAGTTTGGACCATTCAATCAAATTCACTCCCCCACTCTACCAACATCTCGTTTTTCATGTTTGAGCAACCAACGTACACCTATTTTCTGCTTCTTCTCTTTGTAAAATTCATCTGTTTTCTGTAAAAACAAAATTTGCAGAAAAAAGTTCACATTGCGTTAGATCTAAGAGAGAAGAAAAGGGGCGAAAAACAAACAGACACACTCCAGCAAAAGCAACCGACATCCAACAACATCAACAACCCTAAATTCATAAAAATTAACGTCAACCAGATCCATTTCTCCTCAAATTCCTTCAATTTGGGCGTCAATCAGCAAGTATTCATCTCTTTCTCTCTCCATTTTCTCAATTGTAGAATTTTACTCGATTTGATTTGTAATTAAAAGTTTTCATTTCTAATATTGTTTTAAGATTTGTATGAATAAACAATTAACTCTTGTAATCGGCAATTTCCCGATTGAATTTCCCAACTCAATTAAGTAGGTGCATTTCTGTTTAATAGTCCGTTGATTTCTGGGATCAATTGAGATTGCAAACAATGTTAGATTGCATTTGACTATTCAATTGGAATATGATAGACTTTCTGACAGTGAATTGGTTTGAAATTTTTGTGAGTGCCAGTGATCGGATGCGGCTGATTGAGGCCTTTTCTTAGACCTAAGGCGGTTCGGAATGGACAAAAAATCAAACCGGACAGATCTTCTTGCTGCTGGCCGCAAAAAGGTTTTTAAGTTTCTTCCCTCTTATAAGTATTTACAATGCATTTGAGTTCAGTTCAGTTAATTTAGGCTTCCTTTTTGGCTGACTTGACGGCTGAGAGTCTGAGACTAGTGGTGTAAGAAAATAGAAAATCTGAGACTCTCAGTTTTGTTCCTTGTATCTGTATTTTATGAGAGCCCTGTAAATGATCAAAATCATATTGCTAACATCAAATTAATACATATTGCTTAAACTTAATTCTAGCACATGGAAGCCAGATGAACAACCTGCTTGGGGAGACCAGTTAGCTTTGGGTTCCAATGTTTCAGCATAACCTCAGTTCATCGGTTGTTTTTCATAGAATGATGTATACAGTTAACCAACAATTTTCTAACTTGAAAAAGAGTTATTTATATTGGGTATCTTTCGTTTGGTACTTAGCAAGTATATTAGCCTAGCATAAGCATGTGACTACGGCTATGTTTGGTTGAACAGAAAACATTTTCGATGGAAAATGAATTTTTAAGGAATAACACAATTTGAAATTAGTTTTCTTTTGTTTGGTTACTTAACAAAAATGTTAGTGACAAAGGGAAAATGAAAGTGGATGGATGAGGATGGATGGAAGAATAGAAAGCGGAATGTAAGGGATAAGGAGGAAACTGTGGCATTCCATCTTCTAGAAAGGAAAATGTTTTTATATCCTGAGGGAAAGCGATCTTCCACCCATTACAAACCAATAGTAAAAGGAAAATGGGAAAAACACTTTTTAAGGAAAATATTTATATCCCAACCGAACACTCACTACGTGCAAGTAGTTTACTTTTCAGAAAGTTCTCTTTGTTTCCGACTCTAATATCAATTGAAGAAGGATAATATGTTTATTTTTGATGTTTTGATGATTTTTTATCTAGATTGTTTGCAATGAATTTCAGCTCTGCTAATGAATCATTTTCTAGTTAAGTTAATATGGTTTATGTTGTTGATTTGTTTCTTCAAGAACATGCTTTTGGCTCCTGACAGTAACTTTGTAATCACGGGAGTAAGGACTAAAATGTTTTTGTCTCATTCCTTATTCTAAATTAATATTGATTCCATCCCCAAGACTTGACCGTATTGCTATATCAAACTGGAGCCACTTGTATTCTTGGAAGACGGAAAATTTGCTTTCTATTAGGTTCTACTTCCTCTACATTTTCCTAGAAAAGTATCAGTTTGCTGATTATCATGGAAAGTCATATACATGACATCTTAGCAAGCATACATGGGCACGAGCCTGTTGATTTCAGTTTGGGGGATTTTGATTGGGTTTTGATTTCGTATGTATATTTCCAGCTTCAACAATATCGTCAGAAAAAAGATACTAAAGGGAAGGATGGGAAAGGAAAGGATGGAAAAAGCAGCAGTACATCCACCAGTAAAGCTGATAAATTTGAACAACATGAAGCTGATGCCAATTTGGTCTCTGCTGCTGATACAAAGAAGGCAGAATCATCTCAAGCTACTGGAGCTGAAGTTGAATTATTAGCGAATACTGTAGATTCTACCATTGATACCCAGAAGACTTTGGAGAATTCAGAAGGTACCTCTGCTGATCCGCAGAATTCTGCGGATGATCATGTGTTGGTAGAGACTTTGTCGAATCGTGAACCTGACTGTAGTACTCCAACCAAAGGAGAAGTTGAGATAGATGCTCATGAAGTTGAAGGGTCTGGGACATCAGAATCTACCAAATCAAACACTGTTCATGACGATGTTTTGGCTGTTGCTACTGACTCTGCCCCTGAAGCAGCATCTGATACTGAAATGATTGCTGCTGTTTCGGTTGAAGCAAAGGGGCAGCTCGTGGGAGATCAGGTATCAGTTGTAGGTTGTGCCTTCTTTCTTCTTCACTGTCTTCTTTGTTTTCATCTTTCCCATCACCATTATCATCTTCTACATGATTTGATTATTGTGTATCATCATCGTTATGTCACTTCAACGTTTCTGATAACTTGTTGACCTGTCAATAATATTGCAAACTTTGATGTATAATTTTATTCTCATTTGTTGCTGGGTAGGGGCAATGCAGGAGGCTGACAGTTCTGATCCTAAGAATTCTGATAGAAGTGTTGCGCTGGAGCTGGGAGTTTATAAGGCAGTTGAGGCTTCTGTTCCTGTTGAGACAACCTCCGTGGGTGCTGAAATAGCAAGTCCTACAATGCTGAATTGGGAAGGAGTAGATGTGAACCAGTCATATAATGAAAATGCACTTGATTTGCAATCCATAAGTGATTCAAGAGATTCTGAAAGAGAAGAAAATCAAGCTTATTCGGATCAGAGAGTTGTTGAAGGATACGGTGAGGCATACTTACCTGAGGGTTCTAGTGTGATTGATGTCAAAAGTCACATAGACTCTGTTAAGAGCAACCTTGTAGATTCTACTGAGGTCCGATCTTTGTGCCCTGTTGCACACAGAAACTCCTTGGATCTTGTTCAGCTTGCAGAGGTACTGAAGGGGCTCCCTGAAGGTGATTTTAGGTATCTGATCAATTCAAGAGAAATAACAGATCATGACAATATTCCTGTGCCCAAAAATGGGATAGTTGCTCTTCCTCCGACGTTGCAGGAGCAGCTTTATCTTGCAAATATTTCAAAAGAATTTTTTCACTTGCAACTTCTGGAGCAGCGCGAGCAACAAACTGATCGTGATCTTGATGAAGTGCCTTCTTTTACTACATTGCTTACAGATGTCCAGGAATGCAATAAAAGACTTAGTTCGGAGCTTGATCAGTGTAGATCTGAGCTGGAGAATGCTATCAGCGAGAAACTAAACTTGCAGAACTTGTATCACAATGCCAAGGAAGAGAGTGTGGAATTTTCTGCCAAAGTTGATGAACTGAAGATCAAATTGGATGAATCGGTCACGCGCATCTCCAGTCTTTCTGCATATTTGGCCAACTCTGATGTTATTCTGGAAGCTGCACAGGTAGAGAATGAAAAGTTACTGAAAAGTCTTGCATTAGTGTCTGAGCAGCGTAATGAATTTGAGGAGGTGATGAAACAATATTCTTATGAAAATGAGAAGCTTTCACTGGGTATGGCTGATAGTGATACTCAATTGGCCACCCTGGAGCAGGAAATTACCAACTTGAAAATGACCCTTTCTTCTATGACTGACGAGAGGAAGAAGTTAGAGGGGGAAAAGGAATATCTTTTTCATGAGAAGGAGATGCTTTCAGAAGATTTAGCAGATTCCAGGAGAGTGATTGTGGCTTTACAGCAGGAAAATTCTAGTTTGAATACAAGCCTTGCAGTCTTTACTGAAGGAAGTAAGAAGCTGAAGGACCACGAAGAGTTCCTTGCCCATGAGTTTGAAAGACTCTCTACAGAGCTCGTTGTTTACCAAGATAAGGTGTCAATACAACATCAGGAACATGTGCAGCTTGAGGCTGAACTGAAAGAAGCTGTGTCACGCCTTGAACAAATGGCCGAGGAAAATATTGTTCTTCATAGCAGCTTAGAGATTTATAAAGCTAGAGTAGCTGACACTGATAGCAGGCAATGTCAGCTTTCTTCTGTTGGGACTCGTAGCTCTGCGGAAAATTCATTGAAAGGAGATGATGAAACTGCATTGCTGTCAGTGGTTCCTGCAGGCGGAGACGTATTTGACGGCACATCCCTTGTTGAGCTGCCATCTGGTTACAGTGAGGGTGCTTCTATTCTAAGGGGATGTCTGGAGGAGGCTGAGAAACGAATGCAAAAACTTGAAAAGGCAGTTGACTGCATGCATTCTCACTCAGTATCCCTGAGTCGGTCATCTGGTAAAGGAGTATCAAAATTAATTCAAGCTTTTGAGTCCAAAGGTAATGTTGATGACAATGAGTCTGAAGAAAACCCCACAATTGAAAGTGTGGGGCCTCTCGATCCTTATGTGGCTGCAAAGGAGGAAATAAGTTGCTTGGGAAATGTGCTTCAGGCACTGGCTCAGAATGTTAAACGTGTGGATACTCTGGTCATGGATGAAAATAATCGCTGTAAAGCTGCTATTGTCACCTGTGGGCAGCTGGAGGTTGAAGTTGAAGCTCTAAAGGATATGAGTAATAATCTTGAAGCGAGAAACATTGAGCTGGAAGTTATTTGTGGAGCTATGAATCAGCATGCATATGATACTGAAGCGAAGAAAACTCAGCTAGAAGATTTGTGTGAATCCCTGAAGAGCCAGTATACTGGTCTTAAGTTGCAGAACATTAAGCTTGTCAAGAAGTTGACAGACACTCATTCTAGAGTTGGTGAGCTCCAGATTCAGCTGAAGGAAATACAAAAAAGCTCAGCTGAGGTGGCCTCTACAATTCTCAATGAAGTCGAAACCATGCAAAGGGAAATGAGAGAGAATATATTTTCAGTTGGAAGGGAATGGAACTCTTCCTTCGCGGCGCTTGCTCCGATTGTTCAGAAGCTTGATTCAGCTATTCAATCTGCAGTTAGCTACTCTCTTCCGAGTGAACTAAGCCATGACTTGAATGGCCACTTCTCCTTCTCTGTAAATTCTGCCTGTGAAGTGATTGAAATTTGGAGGTCAAAGCTTGAAGCTCATGATGAGCTTTCTAGTTCATATAGGCAATTAGAGGAAAAGCTGTGTGGTGTTGATGAAGAGCGCAGTTTAGCCATTGGTCTATTGCAAAAAATTTCTGCTGGTCTAATGAGTTTACTGAATGTTGCTGATGAACACTTTGAAGATAGTGAATTTCACATGAAAGAGAGCTACCAACAGGATCCTTTAGATGCCGGTTTTTATGAGGCTCTTGTCGCAAGAGTGGGCAATGTGCTTGGTGACATACCGCTGCTTAAGGAGTCCAACAGCAAATTATCCACCGACTTGTTTAATAAAGTCAGTGACATTGAGGAATTAAACAAAAGGTGTCTGGACACTGACTCATTACTGAAGCTCTGTTTGGATGTTAAAGAAGTGCTTAAGGTCCAAGATACAGAGGTGGATTTAGATGAGGCACCTGTTTCACACCTGCTGTCTGCAGTTTCGTTGCTTATTCAGAAATACATGGAGCTAGAAGAGCAGGCCAGCTTATCGATTAAAGATATTAACTCTAGAGTGATGGAGTTCGATGAGCTGCAAGGCTACGTTGAGTTGTTGAACTCTTCGATTATTCAGCAGCAGAATGAAATCCTTGTTCTCAGGGAGAACTTGGTTCAAGCAAAGGATGACTTTGATGCTATGCAGACTGAGTTACTGCATAAAGTCAAGGAGCTAGAGCAGTCAGAGCAGCGGGTTGCTTCTGTTAGAGAAAAGCTGAGTATTGCTGTTGCAAAAGGGAAAGGATTGGTTGTGCAGCGTGACAGTCTTAAGCAATCTCTGGCTGAGATGTCAAGTGAACTCGAAAAATGCTCCCAGGAGTTGCAGTTGAAAGATGCTAGGATTCTTGAGGTCGAAGAGAAACTGAAGGACTATTCAGAGGCTGGTGAACGTATGGAAGCTCTGGAATCTGAGCTGACATATATCCGTAACTCTGCGACGGCACTGAGAGAGTCATTTTTTCTGAAAGATTCTATACTTCAGAGGATAGAGGAGATTTTGGAAGATCTTGAGCTGCCGGATCATTATCACTCTAAAGACACCATTGAGAAAGTTGATTGGCTAGCAAAGACAGTTGCTGGCAATTCTTTTCCGGCAGTTGATTGGGACCAAAGGAGTTCTGTTGGAGGAGGGTCGTATTCAGATGCTGGCTTTGCTGTTACAGACGGAGGCAAGGATGATGTGCAACCAACTTCTAATGTGGATGATGATCTGAGAAGGAAATATGAAGAGTTGCAGACGAAGTTTTATGAATTGGCTGAACAAAATGACATGCTGGAACAATCACTGACGGAAAGGAATATTTTGGTGCAGAGATGGGAGGAGATTTTGGATAGAATAAATACACCTACCCAGATACGATCCATGGAACCTGAAGAAAGGATTCACTGGTTAGGAACTGCCTTATCAGAGGCTGACCACCACATGAGGTCTCTTCAGCAGAAAATTGAGAAACTTGAGAACTATTGTGAATCATTGTCAAATGATTTAGAAGAATCACAAAGAAAAATTTATGAACTCGGATCAGCTCATGAAGCAATCCTTTATGAGAAGGAAAGTGCATTGTCTGAAGCTGATGAGCACATGATGTCCCTTCAGCAGAAGATTGATAACTTTGAAAGTTACTGTAGCTCACTGTCCACTGACGTAGAAGAATCACGTAGAACAATATCGAAGCTTGAATCCTCTTTGCAAGCTGCTACTGAAGGGAACGAGATTCTGTCGAGTAGCTTGGTGACTTTGACCACTGATCATGAAATAGCTATGCATACCGCTGTGCAGCATGAGCTTGAGCTGGATACATTAAGGAAAGAAGTTGATGTTTTGCAGGGGAACTTGGTAAAGAAGCTCAGATATGAGAATCAGATGAACCAGATTGAAAGGGACTTGAAGAGATTGCAAATCTTGATTCTTGATGTACTTCAGGATTCTGGAATTGAAGACGAGTCTCCTGATGTGAGTAGTATTCAGGTCTTGGAAAGATTGATCAGAAAACTTGTGAATCATGATAGAGAAATTGATGCCGAAGGTCATGATCCTAAACCAGGTGTCCACAAGCACATTATAGAGCATGCTGCAAAAGAATTGACTATGACTCATGTAGAGAATGAGCATCTGTCTGATAAGGATGTTATGGAAATGGATGATTCCAAGTCTAGAAGCAGAGTCCACGAGGAGCAGAATATAGAAGATCTGAGACGAGATCTTGCTGAGGCTCTAGATGAATTAGTAACCGTTAGGGAAGAGAGAGATGTATACCTGCAGAAGAATCAATCTATGTTGAGCGAACTTGAAGATTCGAATATTAGAAAAAAGGAGTTTCAGGAGCTGCTTAATCAGGAAGAGCAGAAGTCAGCCTCTCTGCGTGAGAAGTTAAATCTTGCTGTTAGAAAAGGAAAATCACTGGTGCAGCAAAGAGATGGTCTGAAACAGAACATTGAGGAGATGACTGCAGAGATCGATCGATTGAAGTTCACTATAAATAATCATGAACATTCACTTGTGGAGTCTGGTCAGAAGATAAGTGATTTGTCTCTTGAGCTAGAAACGTACAAAGCATTTGAAGCTGAGAATTTATCCTTGAATAATCGTCTGAAAGAAGCTGAACAGCATCTACAGCTAAATAGCCATACTTTGAGTATGCTGCTTAGCAAACTTGGTGAGATCCATGCCGGTGAAGTAATTAATGCTGATGATCCACTGCAGAAGTTGGAAGGAATTGTAAAATTATGCTCTGATCTACAACAGTTAGCTGCTTCATCTGAGCAGGAGGCAAAGAAATCCAAAAAATCGGCAGAGCTTCTGCTGGCTGAGTTGAATGAAGTTCAGGAAAGGAATGATGGTTTGCAAGAAGAATTAGAAAGAGCCTATGATGAAATTTCAAATCTCTCAAAGGAAAGGGATATTACAAATTCGGCCAAAATGGAAGCTCTTTCTCATCTTGGTAAATTATCAGAAGAGAGAGAGAATCAACGTGCTGAACTTGAGAGGCTGAAGTCCAGTGTGCATGGAGTGAAGAAAGTCTTCTTTGATGTATCTACTCTAAGTGATGATATATTTGCCAAGGATTTAGGGCTTTTGCTCAATGTAAAGGCTCATATGGAGTCTTGCATGGAACTTGGTGCGGACTCTGTACCTGCTAAAGATCATGGTGGCCTGGTCTCTGTTAATTCCAGATTCAAGGTGCTTTATTCTGAATTTTCGTTGTTGTATATCTGTGAAGATATTATACTTTGCTTGCTCTGTGTTTACCCTACTAGAGTCTGCCTTCATTGTCCCTCTTTCTATCCTGCTTGGCTGATGATTGGGGATTCTACATAGATGAATGCTGGCTTGCTGGAAAGTTGAATACTCGCTATTATATTACATATATCATGAATTGTCCATGGTCTCAAATTGTATTATTCAGAATTGCATTGCATATTTTAACCAAGATGTAGGGAGTGTAAACTATTATTTAGAAGAACTGATAATATAGGAAGATCCTTCTGTTATGGATGTTGAACTTGTACCTAAGTCGTGACTCTTTCTGGAAGAAGTTAATCCATTCAATGCACACAGGGGCGGATCCAGCGTGGGTTCAGTGGGTTCAACTGAACCCACAAAAATCTCGAGAAAAAGATACTTCCTCCGTTTTTTTTTACTTGCAACACTTTTTTTTTCATCAACTCCAATGCAAAATTTGGGTAGGAGAGAGGTAGAGAGGAAAAAAGAGAGGGTCCCATGTGATTGGAGAGAGATAGAGAGATAGGAAAAGCAAAAGTAGAAAGTGTTGCAAGTAATTAATTATTTCCCTTTTAGGAAAGTGTTGCAAGTAAAAAAAAAACGGAGGAAGTAAAAGAAATCGGCGAAAAATCGAAATAAATAGAGCGAATATATACCTCCTGCGCCGTGTTCTGTCATTGTTTTGATGTTTGGTCCAGTGGTTTAATTGGCCGCAAATCTACAACCCTCATTTGATGACAACGCGGGTTCGACCCCCACGGTATACAGAGGATTTCGTTTCCTTCATTTGCTAGTTTTGTTTCCTTTCTATGCAACTTTACTTTTTTTTTTTCTTCTGTTTGACTCAGATAGAGTGCTAAGACAACTTTATTATGGGCTTTATTATGGAGTTTCCTAAACTCATATAATGTACTGTAAGGCAAGCATTTGAGTACCTAAAATACCTCACATAGAGCTACTTTTTAATTTTATTTTAGTTTTTTTTAGTTTATAGTTTTGTAGAGCATTTTTCTTCATTCCTCTTTTGAAAAATCTCACCTCAAACATTATAGTAATGTTCTCAGTTTTTACTATTTTAAAAGTAACTAAGTTCGAGTACTATCTTATCAAAATAATATGAACTATTCAATTTCCTATCTGAAATATACAAAATATATTAGTAACGCTGTAACGGCAAAAAGAATAAGAGTTTGGATTATTGCGAAAACCATCCCAAAACATGAAAATAAAAACGGATTATTCAAATCAAATTTCTTCCTTAATTATTTTTAGATACCAGAAATTGAGGATTTAATTGTCCTTTTGTGCATCGATATGTTCATCTTAACTATTATATAATTGCTAATGCATATAAGTTTTTAAATTTTTATTCATCTTAGTTTTTTTGGAAGTACTCCGAACCCATGTGGATCAGATCCTGGATCCGCCACCGAATGCACATATCTTTTCCAAATCTAACATGTTCTAGTAATGAAGATCAACTGAGCCATTTTTGCATTTCTGTGTTAGATGTAGTTGTGGTTATTTTGCATATCCATCTCTTATAGTAACTGAATTGCGGTTCACCTGTTTCAGGATTTTTGGTCAAAAACTTCTTCATGGGGAAATAAGACCCCTGATTCATTTGATGAAGGTGCTGATTTTGATATTGGGCAGCAGCTTCAGCAACTAACTGAAAAGATTAGTGATTTTAAGGAGAGAATACATAGCCACTCAATGTCATTGAGAACAGAGATCGAGTGGGTATCCACTGCCATTGGCACCATGCTAAGAGAAATTGCCTCTCAAAGGAGCTCCTTGGAATCTATCAAGGGTGACAACATCCGTCTTGATTCAGTTGAGAAGGAAAAAGACATGGAGGGAATTGTGATGCGAAGAAGCATATCACTTCTGTATGAAGCGTGCTCTAGCTCAATTATGGAGATTGAAAACAGAAAAGCCCAATTGATCGGTGACACTTTTGCAAATGAAAATCCGAGGATCAACCTGCCAGCTTTACCTACAGGTGATGGAGGAAATTTCAGTGGGGATGCTCTTTCATCTTCTGAGGAATCTGTAAAAAGCCTGGCTGATAGGCTATTGGTGGCTGTGAAAGATATTGTTGATATTGGAACTAAGAGTGTTGAAGGTCATAATAAAGAGTTGAAATCTACAATATTAGATTTGCAGAAGGAGCTTCAAGAAAAGGATAGCCAAAGAGAACGATTATGCATGGAGCTTGTAAGTCAAATTAAGGAAGCTGAAGCTACTGCAGCAAATTGTTCCCGGGATCTGCAATCAATGACGAAATATGCTCATGACTTGGAGAACAAGTTGGAAGCATTAGGCAATGACAGGAGTTTGTTGGAACAAAGGGTGGCTGAACTACAGCATGAATATCTTAGTTCAACAGAGTTAGGGGGAAAAGGTTAAGTCATTGACTGATACAGTCGCTGCCAAGGAACAAGGTCAAGACTTATATATTGATTTATTTTATTCTAATCTTGATCTAGCTCCCGTATGTTATGATCAGCTCTGCAGTATCTGACAATGAGTGGCCCTGTGCATGTGTTTTAATTGCAGAAATTGAGGCTTTAATGCAAGCACTAGAGGAGGAGGAGAATCAGATGGATGCCCTGAGAAGTAAGGTTGACGAGTTGGAAAAAGCAGTGCAGCAGAAGAATATTGATTTGGAGCATGTAGAAGCTTCTCGTGCCAAGGCCCTTAAAAAGCTGTCTGTTACTGTGAGCAAGTTTGATGAACTGCACCATATGTCTGAAGGTCTTCTATCTGAAGTTGAAAATCTTCAAAACCAGTTGCAGGATCGAGATGCAGAAATTTCTTTTCTAAGGCAGGAGGTCACTAGATGCACAAATGATGTCTTAGAAGTAACAAAAATGGCAAAAGAGCGAAGTTCTAGTGAACTTTATGACCTTTTGACATGGTTGGATACAATGTTTTCTGGTGTTCTTAAGCGTGATACCCATGGTGTTGATGATAATAATGCTCATGTTCCTGAATACAAGGAGCATGTTGAGAGGGACATAACATGTATAATATCAGAATTGAAAGATTTGCGGGTTGCAGCACAAAATAAGGATATGCTATTGCAAGCAGAACGGAATAAAATAGAAGAGTTGCTGCACAGAAAAGCAGCTCTGGAAGCTTCGTTGCATGAGAAGGAGCTATATCTAAATTCTCTCCAGGGTGTTGGGGTGTCTGGATTAGGAACCTCTGAAATCGTCGAGGTTGAACCAATGGTAGGTTTTATAGATGAATCATGAGTTTAGTTCCCCAAAATATTTTGTAGTTCTGTGAGAGAGCAACTAGTGTGGACGTTGTGGAATATGTTGCTCATCTAGTTGAGTTGGGAAGTTACCATCCAATTGCCGTGGACTGGTTTGAAACTTGGGGAGGTCATCAGAGGCTTCTGGATGGTTTTTCTTACTTTCTTAGTAGCTAATCTGCTATACCCTGCCTCTCTCTTTGTTGCTGCTTGTAGCACTGAGGCTTGTTGAAGGGACGTATATATCTGGCTTGTGTATACGTTTTAGTTGGGCCATTTTTGTGGATATTTATAAGGCCTTGTTATCTCTGCTTAGATTCTTTTGTTTATGCAACCCCTTCTAGAGTCAGTGTGATATGTTTTTTCTTGCAACTCTAAGGGTTTTTTCTTTTCTGATGCGTGACTTGCAGATGAACAAATGGACATCATCAGTTACTTCTTCTCAAGTCCGGAGTTTACGCAAAGTGAACAATGACCAAGTAGCGATAGCTATTGATGCAGATGCTGGAAGTTCTGGTAGAATTGAGGATGAGGAAGATGAGAAAGGCAATATTTTCTGTGCATTTTGTGTTTCCTTTTCTTTCCACAAAATCAGATTGCTTATGATTTTTTCTGAGCACAATTGATTTTCTTCTTACAATGTCTCTTTTCTCTTCAGTCCATGGCTTTAAATCACTTACAACATCGAGGTTCGTCCCGAGGTTCACAAGGCCTGTCAGTGACATGATTGATGGTCTATGGTAGGCTGTTTGTTATGTTTTTCATAAAATATTATTACAGTTATATATTCTCTCTTTGAGTCTGATTGTTTCCCTATCTGCTGCTTGCCAGGGTTTCTTGTGACCGAGCACTAATGCGTCAGCCTGCTTTGCGTCTTGGTATTATGATTTATTGGGCTGTATTACATGCATTTCTAGCCTCATTCATAGTTTGACGAAACTTCTGCTTTGTAAGTGGTAATAACTCTTCTTTTGTGAATAATACTTTGAATTTTTGAAATGTTGCTAGATAATGTAGCGTCATTGACATCCTCTGGATTGTATCAACTGTCAGTTTCCTTTCCTTTCCCGGGTATATGAAATTATGAATAATGAATTTAGATGTTATTGAACTGCAGCTCTGGAATGTTTGTTTTCCCTAAAAAAAAAGGC
Organism: Beta lomatogona; assembly: GCA_947646795.1. Taxonomy (NCBI): domain Eukaryota; kingdom Viridiplantae; phylum Streptophyta; class Magnoliopsida; order Caryophyllales; family Amaranthaceae; genus Beta; species Beta lomatogona. Next base: position 733,153 of record CANSNZ010000231.1, read on the forward strand.
TGCAACTCTGGAATTTTGTTTTTTCTTTCTAAATTAGGATTTAAGAGTTTGCTTTCTTTTTCTTCTGTTTGCTTTGTCCCCTTCCTTGGATCTTTGATGTGTGACTCTAAAAACTTTCTTTACTTCTATACGACTTATGGCATTGCTGATGTTTATTTGTCAGCTCTATCTTATTTTTTGAAACTCTTTCTCATATTACTTTTTGAGGAAGTATGATAATGAGTTGCGCTTATGCTTATGCTCATGCTTATGCTTGTCTTCTTGATTAAATGCAGAATCAATACTCCTGTGCCACCAAGTGGGAGATGCACTTGCCTGTAATGGTATTTCGTATCAATACGCACCATACCAAAGTTGTACTGTTTCAAAGTTCAGGTCTATGCTAAAATGGGCAAACTGAGATTTGCTGCTGTTTTATTGATGGTGAATCTCAGTCAGCTTGGCTACATTCTGTGAGGAGCCATTGTTACCGTTAACAGTATATGGTCGTGAAAGATGAAGCATTTTTGTTACATGGAGAGTACAGCTACAAATTTGTGGTTTTGCACACTCATACAGGTTTCTGTAGGCTTGGAGCCGTGTACAATGTACAAAAGAATTTAGTTAGCAACATGCGGTTCTTGTTTTTGTGAATTTATAAATTTTTTAATACATCAACTACATTTGGAATAGAAAGAAAGGCTTTGATTATCTGAGTTGGATTCATAGATATATTCTTTTGTAGCATACTGCTCCGTTTGCTCCCGCAACACTTAATAACCTTGCATAAGGCTAGAAACATCTATGGCGTTTGATTGGTTTTGAATTGTTGATATGGCAAAGCTTATTTATGTATAATTTCACTTGGGAGTGGATGTCACCATCTAATTTCATCAGTGGACTGTGGATCCAACCATTTTCTTGTCGTGTTCTTCGCATAACATGTTCTATAAATAGCTTTTCGCTTGCAAATAACTTCTTTTTCCCCCCTATAAGGAGATATATAATCATGTGTGATGTAGAGTAAAAGTGACTCCTTCCTGTAACTTAACGGCTCCTATTTTCAAATTAATTAGCTCAACCATAAGTAAAAGCTACTTATTTTTTTATGAACAATGAAATTAACCCTGTCACAAATAAAGCAACCAAATAATCTCAATCATGCAGAACATTTGTTAGCTTTATTTCTCACAAGCATCACACCCCTTTAACAACAAAAAGAAAAAAAGGTCGAATCACTCGCTCTGCAAATGTCCGCCAAATCTTTGGGGTTCTTTTCAAACCTGGTTTACATATTATATAATGGTACTTGTATAAGCATAACTTGGAAAAGAAAGTTTCACATGCTAAAAAACAGAGATAGAACTTCAATTAATCAAACCAGAAATATACAAGTATACAACAGAGTCCCCAATACTAATCTCACATGCACGCACTAACACACAAGCAAAATGGCCTTGCCATACAAAAGCAAATGAAAACTAAATACATCAAAAATGAACCTTGTATCCACTTCTTCATTGATGAATATGAAGAATTAGCAAAAATATATGACAGGAAATCTGTTCCTATATGCATAGGAAAGAATGCCACCACCTAATCTGAGCAACAACCTCGGCTAACTCATAGCTTGGAAGTACCTACTTGTTCCGCAAACTCCTTGATGTTACCTTTAGGATTCTTGTCAAACCTGGCAAGTTTAAAGTACTCCAACTCTATCCCTTTGGCTTCTCCATGGAGCATCAAATCAGCCACCACCCTCCCTATCACTGGACCCATCTTGAATCCATGTCCAGAAAATCCACCCGCAACTACCACATCCTTCCCAAACTTGCCTCCTAAGAAGTCTATCACATAATCCTCATCCGGGGTCATTGAGTACATGCAGGATTGCGCTGAGACCGGATGATCATGCTCAATTCGACCCCCGAACTTCTCTTGGACCCAATTCCGGAGAAAGTCCATTAACTTTGGATCTGGGGTCCAAGATCGTTTATCTGGGTCACAGAATTGTCCTCCGTGTACCCCAACCTTGATCAATCCAGGATACTCTAAAGACGGAGTACCATATATATATGGATTCCCGTACCCAGCAAAGCTAGGAAACCTCCCATCAATTGAGTAATCCCTTTCATGCTCTTTCTTGATCTTCCAATAGCATATGGTAGTCTCCAAAGGTTGAATGGGAACTTCACGCCCTGTCACCACCTTTACCAGCTTACTCATCCAAGCACCAGCTATGATCACGCATTTCCTGCCAAAGAATTTCTCCCCTGTAGCTGTGGAAACCACTATGCAGCCGCCAATATCTCTGCTTATGTCGGTAACCTTCATGTTGTCTTTCAGAATGGCGCCATTATGAAAGGCTAAGGTTTGAAACATGGACACAGCTTTGGTAGGCTTGATTACACCAGCCCCTCCACTGACAACCCCAATCCAGTCCTCCGGCACTACAACCCCTCCAGAGAACTCCTGAGACACTTGTACATGATCAAGCACCCGAAACTCAATAGAGTTGGACTGACAGCTACGAATGGCGGCCTGGAGAGACCGATCACTAGCTTGACCAATGTCGAGCTGGTTGGTTGGATACAAGACTCTATACCCAATCTGAGACTGAGCGTCTTCCCATAACTTAGAGGATTCTAGGACCATGGAAGAGTAGTAAGGCTCAGGGTAGGTGACTCGGAGGGTGCGAGACTCTCCATGGGAAGATCCCCTGTTGTGCAGCAAATCGAACTGTTCCAATAATAGTGTAGAGTACCCCCTCTTTGATGTTTGATAGGCTGTGCAGCTCCCCATGATCCCACCTCCCACCACAATAACGTCAAACTTGTGTTCCACAGCATCCTCCTTTCTTTTGCTGCTACCCATCTCACTCTCTAGTCTCTCCCAATTATGACTCTTTCACAGTTCACGAAACAAAAATATAAGTTACCAGTAGATTATAGCATTGTTATAGAACTGAGTACTTCGTTAGTTATCTTTTCTGAGGAAAAAAAATGAAAAGGGAACTACCACATAAGGGGATAATTAATCAAATGAAACCACAACATTTTCTGCTTCTGTTTATATTTCACTCAATATACATCAATCACACAACATTTGATTAGCAAATTAATCAAATAATATTATTTTAAGTAGATGATATAGAAGTATTCATCATCAATTAACAAAGATTACAAATTTCACCATGAATCATTCCATTATAATGATCCAAAACCCCACACATCTTTTTAACACAACTAGGGGTGTTAGTGAGCCTAGCTGGCTCGCAAAATTTTATAGAGCCGAGCATAGCGAAGTTCGATTCGAAAAGTTCGTGAGCGTTCTGAGCTATATTATTTTCCATATTATAGAAATTAAATGAAAAAGTTATACTTAAATTATGCACATTACTTGTGAAAAACTCAAAAGTAGTTTAAACCTATTTATAAAATATATGTAATATAATTTTCTAACTCAAAATTGAGTATTAAGGTAAATTAAACTAGAAAATTTAAGCTCGAAAAGGCTCGAGTTTGAATAAAAGTTTACAAGCCGAGTCGAGCAACCCCAGGATCAAGCTCGATCTCGGTTAGGCTCGTTAATACCCCTAATTTTACACAACAGATCAAAGTACTTTGTTAGAAAATATATATAAACCATGCATATAGAAAATGTATAAAAAGCAAGGCCTAATGAATAATGATATAGGGGGACAAAAGCAAAGGCAACATTATTAGACAAAAGTTTGGTTCTTCTGTAGTTGTATTACTACATACTAAAATGCAATCAATTACTGAAGTCACCGCTCACACAAATAAATGAAGTATATAACTAAATTGCAAGAGAAAAGAGTGAAAAGAAAAGAAAATGACATGCACACCTAGTCCTCCTTTACAGATCTGTTGTCAACTGCCAATTCACGCTAGCGAGCTGCACTGGTTAGTGGGATATTAATTTTGTTTACATAAAACAAAGCTTATGTGAAGGCGGAGAAGGAGATGATGCATCTATATATATAAAACAAGTTAAGCAGAAAGCTTGAATGCGAAAGAACGTGTGAAGAGATAAGAGAGAGAGAGAGAGGAGTTGAAAGTTGAAACGGAAAGGAAGGGATCCACGAGTTGGGGAGACAACACTGATGCAGTGTCACTAAAATGAGTCAACTCCCTCAGGCCTCAGGCCTCATTCGTCAGGTCCACGTCCATAACTACTCCAGTAGGAGTATCTATCAATATCTATACTTCTATACTAATATATTAAAAGGCGCGTGCGTAAAACCAGGAATCCGTCCACGCGTGGCCTCTCCCTAGGGAGTTTTAGTTAATCCATGCATATGATAAGAAAAATAGAAATTACATAGTATAGGTTTTGATCCCGTGACCTCAAGTTCATGTACTAAAGTTTTAACCACTAGGCCAAGTTGTATTTAGTGTTATCATATCAAAGTACAATATTAATAAATGAAATTTTTTTTTACCCGGGGCATAGCCTGGGCCTAATAACTAGTTTATGAAATTGAAAGGTGTTTAAAGCCCACGTCACAGCCAGCTATTATATGTCATTGCTTTTATCCGGAACAATGATTCATCATACACCTTCTACACTCAGAACTATTTTCCGCTCATATGCTCATTTAGAGCTTTTAATGTAAGTATATTTTACTCACTTGAAGAATAATGAGCAAAAATATACCATGCTTATGGTACACTCGAATGTATGATAAAAGTTCTACACTTCATTTGTCTCAATCATTATACTCCCTCCGGTCTTTATTAGTTTATCCATTTTTTTTGCACAGTGTTTTAGGAGAAATGATGTTGTGGGACATAAAAAGAAAGAGAAACTATTATTTTATTGTAAAGTTGAATGTATGTGTGATGTAAAGTTAGTAGCGTCATTCCAAAAATAGAAACAAAAGAAATAGGTAAACTAATAAGGGACATCCCAAGAAGAAATACAGGTAAACTAATAAAGACCGGAGGGAGTAAATCACAACAGTGTAAAACCATGTTGTTAGGTACTTTAATTTGTCGCTTTCTTAAGAAGAAAAACATGTTGTAAAACAAGTGTTCACACTTGTCTCAGAGTGGGGATATACTCCAACAATCAATAAGATGATATTACTAAACTTGCCGATTTCTTTTTGTTCAATTTAGATATTTGTTCCCCAAATATTGTAACTTTTTCTTCATACTTTCAAGAGTTGCAATACTTGGACTTCTTCTATATTCATGATATATTGTTGACTACATTTTTTTTTTTTACTAAGAGTCTATTTAGTTTGAGGGAAAACATCTTTAATGGAAAATGGTCTTTTACGGAGAATATTTTCTAGTGGAAAACGCAAATGAATGTCATGACGGAAAATTATTAAACTATAATAGAGATGTTGGGAATGAGAGAGTGGAGGAAAATATTTACAAGCAGATGGAAAATTCTTTTCCACCTTAGCTTTCCTTTTTAGATCTATTATTGTCCAACCAAAAAACTAAAAATGGGAGCCTAAGATATGACGCACATTTGTCTTCACGCAGTAAAAATAAGGTTGTAGACTAGTGTGAGGACAAGACCTAGGGGGTGCTTCAGGTAGGGTAGGTTATTGGATGGTAAAGTATCGGGAATAGGGCCATTAAGAAGGAGTTGTAAAGAGGTGGTGGTTATGTGGTTGTTGTTGGTGGGGTACGGATGACAACAACATGTGGTGGTGGGTTGATGGTTAAGTACACATCTGTTTTTATTTAGAGTAATTAGTCTTGCGTGGACCTGGTTCACAATAATATTATTGTGGACCAAAACCACTTATTTAACATAGTGACCCTTTTTTTTTCATATAGTAACCTTTTCAAATTTTAAGTTACACTATACAGTTACTATCTACCATAGTAACTGTTTTTTTAATATAGTAACTCTTTCTCACATTAGTTTATCATGTTGAAATTTTCACTTTGTGACATAGTAACCTTTTTTTTTCATAGTCAAACTTCATAATTTAAATCTATTCATCTTTTACATATATATTTTTTATATAGTGATCCTTTTTTTTCATAAATAACATGAATTAGCATTAGGTCCATACTAATTTCATGTGGACCAAGTCCATATAAGTTTTTTTACTTTTTTATTTGTATAATTAACTTTTTTCATTATTTTCCATTTTTAACGTCATTATCCAATTTTATTCCTTTTATTTTTAATTAGTTTTAATCAATATAAATCAATATATTATAACAACAAACACTAGATACTTAATAAAGTATCATTTTTAGTAACTTTAAAATAGTTCTATTCAGTGAAAAATAGTTTCAATCAATAGAAAAAGTTATATATTACAAAAAGAAATAAATAATTGGGTCAATCAAACATATGCACCAAGTGCATAGGTTTAGCTATTTGTTTTTATCTTTGTTGAGCAAGGCTGATAAACACGACATAGTTAATTAAGGCCATTATTCTCATAATTGATATCTAATTCCATATATGATAATTCCATCTTGCTCCTTATCTCATTATATATAAATTATGAGACGTATATCCTTAATTTGACTATTCCATATATATCAGTTTTTTAAGCAAATATAAAAACAAGCAAAAAAAAAAAAACTCAAATGGACCCGGTGCAAACTAACTTAGTGTGCACCGGGTTGGTAATTGATATTAACTTCATATAGAGATATAGTGAACTTATATACAATATAGTAGATTTTATTACCGGATAACATATAGCGAGATTATATGCAATATAGTGAAGGATTTAGTTTTAATGTTGTAACATGCTGGAAAATGTACGTTGTGTAGTATGTATCGTGACACGTGCTTTGACTTATTGAAAGATATAAAGAGTGTCTGGATGATATAGTGAGTTTCTGCATGATATAATGAGTGTCTGAATGATATAGTGGATTGTTCATAAATGTGGTTTCTACATGGCATAGTATGTTTGTGAATGATATAGTGAGTTTCTTAATGATATAGTGGGTTTTTGAATGATATAGTAGATTGTTTAGAAATGATGTAGTTCTACATGATATAGTATGTTTTCGAATGGTATAGTGTGTTTCTGCATGATATAGTGGGTGCATGATATAAAGGGTTTTTGAATAATATAGTTGATTGTTCAGAAATGATACGTCTTTTGGCCTGGTGCACACTAATGTTAACGTGATTCGGGTCCACACAGGTCAGATTGAAAAACAAGTAGCTAAACCTATGCACTTGGTGCATAAGTTAGAAAACCCCTAAATTATTTTAATCAATAGAATGCAAATCAATATTTTTTTTTTTAAAAAAAAAAAAGACAATGTAACAGCCCGCACTTCCGAGCTGCTAACTAATCACACTTAAGATACACAAAACACAATTAGCACTTAACAAACCTCGAATTTACATTTATTCGCAGCGGAAACAAAACCTATAAAAAGGTTCCTGGATTTGTGGGTCAGGGGCCCACAACAGAACAACTTGAAATCCAAATAACAAATTACGAATACTTCTAAACAATGCATCTATCTATAACCTCAGCCCACCATTTCATAACATAAAAATCTTCTTCTTGATCAATAATCACATTCCAAGTCCCCGACATCAATCCTGCAAAAACACTAACAATGGACTCTGCCCCCACCAAGACAGGTTCCAAGAACAAAATCAGAAAAACTGAGTACACACACTGTCCAACCAGAAATTCTTTTTAGTGGCTTAAAATATAGTTGTGCGGTTTATTACTCATCAAGTGGAACAACTCCAAAATTCAAAATACTTAAAATCAAATAGTTAGAAATGTTTTTATTACGACACCAGAAATTCATTTATTTAGAAAGTCAGATAAAGAGTACTCATATATCTATTACATATAATAATTTCCTTGCCATAAGGACAAAGTTCAACAACAGTTGAATACATAAGCTCATCCCAAAACCTCATTTTTGGTGGCTTAAGACCATTCATGCTCAATTCATGCTAGAATTCAGAATACTTCACAAGTAAGGTGCTTGCTTAAAATTTCAGGATTACTATCCTTGCACAATCGCATTTAAGTAAGAATTTACATCATGAAGATCACCACTTAGATCATTCAAAACCCTTTGGGTCTATAGCATTTAATTTATTTGGGTAAAGCGAACACGAATAGAGAGGGGCTTCTTACACAAGAAGCCGACTATCTCTAAACTAATGGAGGTCGTCACCCCACCGTTTGAATAATTGTGCTTGCAAGCCTTAACCAGGACATGTCCCACTTTTAATATCTGCTGGACTTCACCCACCCAGCGAGGGTTCGGAAGGAGATCACCAATCCTCCAAGGGTTGTTGTTCATACCGTACCTTATATGGTATCGGCCTTTACCCACTTGTATCCAAAATTTATTTACATAAATAGTTTAAATGCACAGTTTATCGATACCACTTGTATTCGTAGTTTATTTGCATAAGTAGCTTAGATGTATAGTTTATCAATACCACACATAGTCCAAGAAAACATATTCATCCATGGAGAGGAAAAAGAATAACATTTACTATAGTATCACTAATCATTGCAAGACTTGAATCTTCTTCTGAACTCTTTTGTTTTACGTTATCAATTTCACATATTAGTTAGGTATAAAGATATAAGGAAATAATCAATTATTTATTGCTTGTAAAATTCATATAGGCACTTAGTGGACGCATTTAAACTTTATTAAAGGGTTGAGTTAACTTGAACATGTGAAACTTTCGTCATAAAAATTCCAGTACAAACAATGAATTTAAAATGAGCATAACTTTCTGCTCAGTACTCCAAATCGGGAAATTCCAAAGCCTAACCTCAAGAATTGTTCGTTACGAACATTTTCTCGTGAAACAGGAAAGGGCTAAAAATCAAGTTTCGGGGGTCTAAAGTGTGATTTACAGTAACAGGTCATACCAAAACCGGAAATAATGTTTATCAATTTGCCCCATAAAACAATAACTAAAATCATAATACTTATTTTCTCAATAACACAAACTTATACTCTTGTTCTCAATTCGTATCGCATATTCAATTCCAAAGTGTAACAACGACTTAAACTTTCATCCGTAAATTAATATAAAATAAAACAGAGTTGAAACGAAATTAACATATCCAAAATACCTTAACCTCAATAATCTTACTATAATACGAACTCAAATCTCAAAATAATCTTACTTACCTCAAATATTTTCTTTTTAAAAGGAAGTAATATAATTAAAACATATTCGAAATCAAATGTCTTTCTGCAGTCGAACCCACAACATAATCAAAATGTAAAATATGTTTCTCAAAGACTTATAAGATAATTAACTATTATCGAGACCAAATTATTATAAGCTCGAACAATTAACCTGTAATATTTTACTTGTAGACTATAAGATATCCTCCAACACGTTTTGGTAATTCCCTTCATCGTGACAGTTTCTCTTTGTACTTGAACTTTCGTCTTTAACTTATAGCATCTAAACTATAGTATTTCAAAACTCTCGTGATATGAATTTTCCCTTTAGAGGTTTTCTTATCCCTAATACATGAACTCTCATTGCTAGAATATAACCTTATTACATTATCATAGTTCACCTACAATTACTATGGCAAGTCAGAATATCTCACTCCATATTTCCATTTATATAATCTTAATCATCCAATAGAAGAAATTATGCTCCAAACACTTTTACTTGACCCCTTTGCAGATATGATCTATTATTACATAAGTACTGTAAATAATATCTCTCTAATCGATACTCCTCTAAATCACCACCAAGATATGGATCCTTTATTTCACTGATACGACATTCTTATCTCAACTCCTACTCCTCAATATTTAATATCTCCTATCTCTAATACTTATTTTGGCTACACATCCTCTGAACTCATAAACGTCTCATAACAACTCCATTAACCCATAAATCAATATTTGACCTTTGAAATTCACATACAAGTCACTATTCTCTAACGGTCTAATCTAAGTCCATCACATAACATCTTCATTTCTTAGTTAGAACCTCCTAACAGTTACTTTGTCCTTCAATTATGACATCATAGACTGTCATTCTTATATAATCGAGCTCCATAGTATTTCCGGAGATACCTTCGTGTGATACCATTCAACCTTGTTTATACGCCATACGCAAATCTTAGGTTAGTTGCCTGCTTCAAATAATACCCTCAAAGTGACAATTGTATTTCTTAAACAGAACTTCACAAGTACTCATCTCACACCAAACTCATTCTAACTTAGATTCCAAACTCCATAAAACATATTTCATTTATGATATTCCATAAAGATATAACTTGTTTTACAAGACTCAATACTTACGTGTTTCTGAACTTAAATCCGAAAATAGTGTTCATTAAATTAACCCAAATTTGAGAGACTTTTTCTATGAGAACTTCATAAAAATTTAAGTAGTAGTAAAGATCCTCTTCGTTATTATTGGAACCAGAAAAACTTGATTTATAATTTCACGATTCCATATTTGTTCATAACTCAAATTTATAATTTTCAAAGTTCATGATCATATATAATCAAAATCTCAAACCATAATAAAGAGTCTTTTATACTTTTAGAATTCCCTATAAAACTTATATAGCAAATATTTTGACAATTGTCTTATACCTGAAATTATAACTCAACATCTTTGCTCAAAATTCCTTTATTTCCCTCTGAAACTTTCAAATATAACTATAGTTTAGATCGAAAGCGAGTTCATAAAGATATCGAATCAACGTTCCGGCTTAGTTCATAAATCGGAGTACTTGTTGTAAAACCAACTTATATAGTTCGATATACTGAAGATACTTGCTTTAATTCTCATAGCGACACTTTCATATAAAAGATCAACTTACTAGGCATAAGAAAATCTATTATAAATTCAATGTGGAAAACATGCAGATTTAATAATAACACACATTTATATTCTTGAAGGATTCAACTACCTCCAATCAGTTCTCCATAAACAAGATTTCACCCAATAAAACTCATTACATATTTAGCTTTCGCTCACAACTTAAAACCTAATATGTAGTCAACAACTCTTGTAAGCACACAAATAACACTTTGAATAATTTCGTGTTTATATAAGAGGCTTATTAAGCTCAACATATAAAATCACACACTAGAGGAAAAAAGACCAAGGGCTGCAATATAAGGGCTGCGGTTATTTGAAAACTGCAGCCCTTCATTACAAAGGGCTGCGGTTAGCCCAAAACCGCAGCCCTTCATTATGAAGGGTTGCAGTTATTAAACTACCGCAGCCCTTCACCTTTTCATTTCCCCTCTTCCCTTGCTTGGCAATTCCCGCACACACCACACAAATCTTTTAGCGCCTACTGCTTCTCCTCTCTCTCTCTCTCTCTCTAAATTATCCCCACAACCCTAATTCTTTGTGAGGCGCAAAAAACACGAACCTCGAAAAACCTCCTTCAATGGCGTCCGATTCTCGCCCCCCATCCCACTCATTTCGAAATCCTAATCTCTCACCTAATGTCCACCAACAACGACCAACGTCCTCAAGCAGAATCACTCTACAATCTCTGCAAACAACATCAACATCGACCACCCGCACTCTCCTCCTCCTCCTTTCGTTTTTGTCGCGCGAACACTGTTGCTGAGCTTGTCGGTGCCGGAACTCCGTTCTTGACTACCTCGCCGCTGAGGTATATTCTCTCTCCTCTCTTTTGATTTCAAGTTTTTACCTAATTTTGCTGTTTTTTCAATGATTTTCGTGGATCTAGGGTTTGAAATTGTGTTTGAAATTGTTGTAGCTTCGCAATCCCTTGAATTTCTCTCTCTTCGTTGGTTTTGGTTGATTGCTTGACATATTTTCGCAATCCCTTGAATTGGTTGATTGCTGAATTTTTCAATGATTTTGTTTACTGCCCTGTATGTGCGCTATAATCTAAGGATAAGGGGTCTATATGTGCGCCTTCTATTGAATCAAACACCCACAAAACCAAAGCAGATAATTTTATGAAATTTAGATCTTCGAGTAGAAGCAATCTTTGCGAAACACAATTTGTATCGCCAACTGCATAACACAATTTGTATGTCATTTTAGCTTGTCTGATTGATAGTCACATAAGGGTGTTTATCATCAGTCATCACTTTTGTTATCATATCCAGACAAGTGCTTATGGTTGAGGAATTCAACGTATTGTAAATTAAGATGTAAGAAAGTCCTGTCTGATGGCCACTTTCTCACAGTTGTTGTGGATTATGTATTTCATTTTAGCTTGTCTGTTTTTGTCTTTCGAATCATTTTTTTGTTGATCTGGTTACTAATTAAAGCAACAATAGCTAATGGGTGAATATAATGGTCAAATGATTGGAAATGTAGATTTACAATATTCTTGATAGTGGTCAAGTTTGTTAATTTATCCATTAGGTATAGAGATTTTGGGGATCACTAGTGAAGTAGTGATGACTGATGCCAATATGATGGTGCCTTGGTCAAAGATGCTAAAGTGATCTTTTAAATGGAGAATAAAAAATCATTGAGTTAAATTTCAACATTCCACCACTGATCTTTTAGCAAAGATGCAACACAGGATAACTTGTTTGAGGCTTAGCCACTTAGGCTTTGGCGACTAACATGTCTGATTAGTTCAAAATATCTGTATGAATTCACTGCATATGTAGCATTCTATCTACTTTTCGGGCCGCCATTTGCCTTCTCGTGTAAGTGCGGTTATAAATCTTAGGCCCTAAATGGCATACACATCGTATCTCCGAGTAATACATGGAGTCGGTTCACCCACGCGATATTCTCGTCACTCATTTCATACTTTGCATGCTAGTTTATCTAGTTGCATAGTTTTCGCACCCATATTCCGCACAACACAATTTGTATCACCAATGACTTTATCTTAAAGCGTCTATCGCATCAACGTTGCCAATATTGTCCAACTCCTGCATGAAATTTTTAGTGGAAATGCAAGTTGAACAAAGTACACTAAACAATAGTACGACATATGAAAACAGGAAATAACCTTTCTACTCCTCTAGTGACGAACGAGTTGGTTTGATTTGTTGTTTGCCTAGTTTGCCAGTCCATAGTCCTCTTTTAAGTTGTCATATGTTTGTTATTCTCCTTTTTAGGCCTATGCTCTTTTGGCCCTTCCTGGCATATTTTTATACAGAATTTGCTCAACAATGTTCTGGTAAGTCGCATTTTCTCTTTTATATGAAGATTTAAACTTTCTACTCCTCTAGTGATTGTGTTTTTGTTGACTTGGTCTAAAACAATCTAGCTATTTTAGTTGGATTGTTTGTGTTGTGTGCTGATCGTTAATCTGATATTTTGATTTATGTATCTTTGGAGGTATGTTTTAGAAATTAGAACCATTTTACCTGAAGTTGATTGTTCGAGGATGAACCTTATTTATCCCCCTTTCCCCCTTAGTTGAAGATGATTGTTCGAGGAATTAGTATGGGCATTGTAGCCCCCTTTGGGATCATGGTGCTGGTATTGTTCAATTATTTTTGGCCATTATTGCTTACTTCATGCAAAAAGTTGGTGAATTTAGTTAGTTAATGATTTTTGACAATCTGACCTGGACACTCGAGATCCTTGAACATTTAAGTTGCTGCATAGTACAATCCCTCAAATAACTCAACACTTAGACATAGGCGTGGACACTTCAATAGATGTACTTAAATTAGTTATGGGTGGTACTTCATGTTCATGTCCGTTTAGGTTTGGTATTGTTGTTCAAATAGATATAGACTCCCTTTCCTATATAGCAATTGTAGCATAATATTGACGTAATTTCGAAAATTGAAGACATTTTATTGCAAGGAGAATTATCTTATAGAATAACCTGTTTTTATTTTACACTCCCATGATCCTCCGAGTTCGATTTCCACCCTCTCCCCAAAGCAAACATCCACCACATGTACCCCCCCACCCGCTCGTGATTGAATCCCCCCAACCTGCTTGCCCGCACTCACCTTGCCGCTGTATAGCCCCCCCAATGCCCCCCGCACACACCCCCCCTTCCCATGCATGCCCCCTCGCTCCACGCCCCCCACCTACTGCCGTACCCCCCACCCCCTACACACGCCCGCACACCACCCCCCGTGCACAGACCCCCTCCCATAGCCCCCGCACACACACCCCCTCCCATGCACGACACCCCCACCTCTTGCCGTACCCCCCTACACGCCCATGCACACCATCCCCATGCACATACCCCCCCTCTCCCACGACCCCCGCACACCCCCTCCCATGCACATGGCAAATTTTCTAGTTGAGCTTGTGTTATGGCAGATTTTCTGGTGATTAAGCTTCTCATATTGAATTTGTTGCCTGAAATCATTGTTTTAGAGTTTTGATTATGTTGCTGTGTAGTGTGTAGAAAGTGGACATCGTCTGGTAGCACCTGAAGTACACTCCACCATGGGTCACCAAACTCAGGGGGTCCGAACTCTAACGGGTTGTTAACTCTCAAATATCGAGCCTGGTGGACAACTACTATTTCGGGCTTACAAAATTGGAGTATGTTGAAGAAGGGAGTGAGGATGAAAATAGGGGTCTATTTGTGTAGTATGTTCTCTACACATGTAATGTAATCTATATTTGTGTAAAAACATAATTTGCAATGAAAAATGATACTTTTATATATATATATAACTGTTTGGGAACATTTAGGACTAAAATATGCAAAAAAAAAAAAAAAAAAAAATTTTTTTTTTTTTTTTGGGTCATAAGGGCGCGGTCGGGACCAAAACCGCAGCCCTTGGTGGGTTAAGGGCTGCGGTTAAGGGCCAAAACCGCAGCCCTTAACTCACCAAGGGTCGCGGTTTGGACCTTTAGCCGCAGCCCTTAACCCACCAAGGGCTGCGGTTTTTTCCCTGACCGCAGCCCTTAACCCACCAAGGGCTGCGGTTAAAAACCGCAGCCCTTCCTAAATGCCAAGGGCTGCTAGTCCAATGGCTGCGGTCAAAAAACGCAGCCCTTAGGCCCCTTTTGACCGCAGCCCTTGGACTTTTTTCCTCTAGTGACATGAAACACTGATGTAAGTTCGAAGGTGGAAGGACATGTGTGTACCTTAAAACAATTACCAATAATTCGACATTCTGGATCACCAACTATAGCTCGAACTTCAGAAATTATCTCCATATACACACTCCAACAACGACCTCCAAACAATAACAATAATTAATAAACTCCTCACTACATGAGAAACTAATTTAAATAACCTTTCTTAATACAACCTACTATAATGATCGAATTAAATTCCACAAGTAGGAATTTATGGAACCAATTCCATAACTCCTAATTTCACTTCGCAATAACTTCAATCAAACCTATTACCAATACTAACACTCACTAACAATTTATAATAACTCACATTAGAATCTATAAACACATTACTAGCCCCAATTACTCCAATAATAATAACAACTATTCTGAATTTAATCTCAAATACCATGGCAAATAACCCCACAAGTAAACTTAGTGAAATCTGATTCCCATTTTGCAAATCAAAAACAAG
The DNA here is from genome assembly GCA_947646795.1 of Beta lomatogona. Classification (NCBI taxonomy): domain Eukaryota; kingdom Viridiplantae; phylum Streptophyta; class Magnoliopsida; order Caryophyllales; family Amaranthaceae; genus Beta; species Beta lomatogona. The sequence continues at coordinate 748,604 of CANSNZ010000231.1, forward strand.
TTTGCATGCATAGCAAAATCAGTTTAGCCTCTTAACTTAAGCAAGATTAGCCACACATAAATCAAACCAAGCGACTCACTTAATAAATCAGTTTTAGGCTCAACTTTATCACATCATCAACTATCAAATTCTATCAACCAAATCCATACTTAATAATCCATTTAATAATCATATTATAAATCCAATTGACAGAAAGATTGAAGAAGGGTAGTACCTCTGCTCACTTGGAGCAGGGACGAAACAGAGGCACGAGAGGGGAGAGAATAGTGCGAGCAGAGGACAGCAGCAGCCACGGCGAGGCCGGCAGCAGGTGCGGCGGCAGAACAGCAGCAGCAACACAACACGCAGCAACAGCAGCAACGACCGACGGAGAGTGAGACCAGAACAGAGGAGGGAGATCGAAGAAAGAAGGAGAGCTGGGTGCGATTTGTCGAACTCCGGTGAGCTCGAACGCCGGCGAGGGTCGCTAACGCGGCAGTAGCAGCAGCAAAGGGGAAGAGAGAGAGAGGGAGATGGGTGAGGGGTTTCTGGGGTTCTCACGGGGAAGGAGAGAGAAATTGGGGTTTGGGGTTTCAAGGTTGGGTTTTCTTTGGGAGTGAGAATAACAAAAGAGTAATGGGTAAGAATGGGTTTTGTTTCATTGACCGACAAAAATAACAAGGGCCCGGGTTTGGTGGTTCTAAACGGAAACCGATTTTGATATTCCTATCTGGCTAAACACCACTCAACTAATTGAAAAACCCAACATAAAAAAAAAGTAATAATAACTTCATTAAATTAAATAAATAATTATATTACAGACAAATAAAATTCATACTCCACAACTTAAATAAAATAAGATTTTTCGAAAAATAACTAGCTTAATAAATAAAATCAGTATTTAATAAACGCTCTTAAAAATAAGGCTATTACAGACAACTTCTCAATAAAATAAAAAAAGTGAACAAGACTTGGTTATTCGAGTCAAAGGTGTTGGAATCTTATCCATTTATTCAACTTTTAAATCTCAATTAGACGTCCGAAATAATAATCAGGGAAAATAACATAAATCTTGAGTAAATAATTGTGTTTACTAGCTTAGATGTCATGAATCATGATCTTAACTGGATGGGAAAAAGAAAGGAAAATGAAAGGTCCTAAACTTGTGTTTGAAAATCAAATTACTCCAAGTGAGGTTATTGCCCAGCGAGTGAGTAGGCAAGCTGAGGATTTCAACTCCTACGCTGTGCGGATTTATGCAGGCTCGAAGAAGGTAGCTACTCCAAGTCCAAATAAATGGTGTCCATCGAAGGAGGGAGTAGTGAAGGTGAATGCAGATGCTTCATTGTGTGACGAAGGGTGGGCTGGTTTGGGGCAATGGCCCGTAACCATAATGGGAGGGTGATCTTCTCGGCGGTCCGTAGAATTCGTGATTGGTGGCCTCCCGGCATAGCTGAAGCAAAAGCAATATTTATGGCTGTACTATGGGCTAAGAAGCATGGGTTGAAAGAGGTGATAATTGAATCGGACTCTCAAGTGCTTGTCTCTCGTCTTTCCATGGAGGCTCTCTTTCATTCGGACTTGGAGTCCATCCTCGGAGATATAGTTAGTCTTTGTTCGTATTTTAATGCCATTGATTTTTCTCATGTTAAACGTGATGGGAATTATGTCGCCCACCAATAAGTGAAAATAGTGCCATTTGGTTATGAACAATGTTGAGTAGGGGTGTAAATGATGCGAGTCGAGTTCGAGTTTGAGCTAGCTCGACTCAGCTCGTTAACATTTCGAGTCGAGCTCGAGTTGACTCGAGTCGAGTTTGACCGAGTCGAGTTTTGACCGATTAGATTTCTAGTAGCTTGCAAGTGTCTCATGTTAAAAGCAACCCTAAGGTAGAAAAATGTTGAATTTAGGTATTTTGCTATTGATAATTGGGTTTTCGAGCTTCTCACGAGTTTTCGAGCCGAGTATCGAGTTGCTCAACTCGACTTGCCAGTATCTCGAGCCGAGTTGGAGCTCAGTCGAGCCGAGTTTTGACTGAGTCGATCTCGAGTAGCTCGTGAGTTGTCTCGTCTCATTTACACTCCTAAAAATGTTGGGAAAACCATGTTCCTAGCAATGTTTCTTCTTACTACTTATGGATACTTTATCCATGGATTAATATATGCACTATTTTCTCCTCAAAAAAATAAAAAAATCCATACTACTTAATCTTAATTACATTTATTTACAAAAATACCCTTTAATTGTATATCTCCGAGATAAATGGGCGGTATGTAGAAGACCGGCAGTGGAAATAGAGGGTAGACTAAAACCCTAAAAAAGGACCCAAAAGTGTTGCCTTCCTTCTTCTCTGCTTTCGAACTCTCTCCACTATCCACTATCCACTCTCCAGAGAATAGAGGGTCCTGCGCTCGCTTTGCCTTATTTTCTCTTCACTCGGTTCGTCTCTATCTCTCTTTCTCTTCTGCGATCTGTCTTCAATTTCTGTTTCTTTTTCTTTAAAAAGTTTTATCCGTTGAAAGTTGTCTTTTTCCAGATCCACTTCGTAAGTTTTCGCAAACCCTAATTTATGAGTAAAATTTTACTTTCTCACATCTGTGTTGTGTTGTTCTTAGCGTACAATACTCTTTTGCTACTCGTGATGTTGTTATCGTTCTTTTTTTCTCAGATTGTTCTGAAATTCTTTTAGTTGTTTTTTTACTTATTTAATTTTCGCGATTGACTTGATCTGAATGTCTGAAACATTTGTTAGGCGATTACTCTGAACAATGTCTCGTGTATATGTTGGAAACTTGGATCCACGGGTGACTGAGCGAGAACTTGAGGACGAGTTTCGTGTTTTTGGAGTTATTCGAAGGTGAGAATCCTTGAATTTAGATCTTTATTCCTCAATGATTTTCCTTATTGGGGAATTCTGATTAATTGCTTTCGATGAATTTTATCGAGCATGTTCAGAAAAGTGCGTTTATTATTAACTAAACTAGTTAATTGAAACCAAATTATTGGAGGTTGGAGCTGTAATAGTTTACGAACTGGTTGATGTTTTGTTACCCTCTTGATTTTCTCTAAAATTGTCTTGGTTGTGCAGTGTCTGGGTCGCTCGGAGACCTCCAGGCTATGCTTTCATTGATTTTGATGACACCAGGGACGCGAAAGATGCAATCCATGCGTTAGATGGTATATGCTTTTTTAATTTTAGTTCTTGCGACCACAATTTTCATGTTAATGCACCATACAAGGGCCATAGTTGTGAATAACGAAAGTCATATATTGTGAAGACCTTTAGTTTAAATACTCTTAAAACTCTTGTGAATGTCATTATCATGTTTCAAAATGTATATTAGCTAAGCAGTTCATATTTAGCACTTGAGAGTTACGAGAGAGTTTGTTTTGATGCTTGTCACATTAGCCTCAATATGCACTTCTTATCTATAAATGCTTGTAGATCTACTTATATTTTGGCCTTTTGCACTTGTCTGTGTTTTATATTTATACTTCACCAACATCTTATCCTATATATTATTCGAGAGAAAGACTTGAGCTTGTTGGAGCTTACAATTTATAGATGCGTTTATAATGTGCTCTAGTTGATGATTACAGTTTTGATGCCAAATATAGTCTATTTTGATCATGACTATGTGTCATACAATGATACAATGACCAACTCCACAACTGTAAATCCAGCCTTTTAGAATATACTCTGTAGTTGAATTAAGTGACTTTTCCATCCCAACAATATTATTAAAAGCAATGGTCAACCTTTATCTCAATTGATTTGCGAAAGATGGAGGGCTTACATGGTTCCTGTTATTAGATGGAGGGTTTAAATGTGTTTCTTATCCTTTTCATTTTTTCCCCTTTTGCTTCCCACACACCGCAGGTAAAAATGGCTGGAGAGTTGAGCTTTCACACAATTCTAGAGGTGGTGGCGGTGGTCGTGGTGGGGGTGGTGGTCGTGGTGGAGGTGGGCGAGGTGGTTCTGATTTGAAATGCTATGAGTGTGGTGAGCCTGGTCATTTTGCTCGTGAATGTCGTTTACGTGTTGGTGGAGGAGGAGGAGGGGGAAGGCGTCGTAGCCGCAGTCCAAGATACAGGAGAAGCCCAAGTTATGGCAGGAGGTACTGTCGTCCAGACTATGATTGGTTATATTAATTTTTGGGCTTCCCTCTTTTAAACTTACAATAATTAATACTTATCTCTTTTATATTTTGGTTTTTTCAATTTTCTTTTCTTGTGATGCGAAAGCAACCGCTTTTCCATCTTTGAAGAGTTCTGGTTTTATTATTACTTTTCAAGAATGTATTGTCAAAAAAAAAAAAAAAGAATGTATTTGAAAGTCCTATCAGAATTAGGGCTCTCCAAGACGATGGATTCGTGGTTGCTTTTGCATGAGTTGGAGATGGGAAAGGGGTTGATATCACTTCTTTTGAGTTTTGATTGGCATGGTATACTGGCATTTATATTTTGTACTTCATATTTTTTTTCAGGAGCTACAGTCCACGTGGTAGATCTCCACCTCCGCTTCGTCGTAGCCCCTCACCTCGTGGAAGAAGCTACAGCAGGTCACCACCTCCTTATCGTGCTCGGGAAGAGCTGCCTTATGCTAATGGGTAAAAGTCTTATATATTACTTGTATTGAAGTTTTTGCTTCTTCGTGCTTTTTTTTTTTTTTCGGTGGTTGCATTTAGTGATATACACTGGCAACCTGGCTCATGTCATTGAGTACGTGCATGCAGAAATGGTGTCAGGGAGCGACGCAGGAGCAGGAGCTGATTTGGGTTGTTATTATGAAGATATGAGGTTATGTAGTATGCTTGGACTTCATTCAAGTCTGTTTGAGCTGGGTGCTGTGTGCAGCCGCAAACTTGGATTTGGTTAAGTTCTTTTCTTACTGTGTTAATTAGTAATTAGTGATTTTTTATGTTGCGTATAGTGGCAATCTAGTTTAAACTTGAGGATTGGAGGTAGTTACCATTAACTATTTGTTCTTAAGTACATTGCAAGATAGCTGGCTAAGTTTTGTACTGTTTTTCTTGTATCGAGGTGTCTTCATGGTTCTGCTACATTGGTAGTGTGCCTCTTCTGCTTCTGCGTCATTGGTTTACTGCTTCTACACTCCCCTGTGGTTTTGTTGCTCGCTGCCTTCCCCAGGATCTTTAATTTTGAATTATTGTGGATCCCGGCTGGCTTCGTCACTTGCAAAAGCCCTGCTTAGTTGAATCTCAGCAGCATGATGCATCTCCCTCCCCTGCCTGTGGTTTTGTTCCTCCTTTGCTGCCTTCCCCAGGATCTTCAATTTAAATTATTGTGGATCCCGGCTGGCTTCGTCACTTGGAAAAGCTTTAGTTGATTGAATCTCGCCAGCATGATGCATCTCCCTCATACGTTAGTGCGACTTCTTTTCTGTTGTTTGCCTGGATAGACAAGCTGCTTGAATCTCCTCTGGCAGGTACAGGCATTTTAGAAGTTGAGGCTTCTCAGGACCTATTTTTTTTATTAATTGGGTTTACATGAGTAGGTATCTAAAAGTATGACGACCAACCTGTCTGTTCCGTCTAAGCCAGGTTGGAGTTGGTGTGGAGCAAGTGGCAATTTCGGAGTCCTGTTGCTTCTTTAGATCACAGTGCTTCAGTTTTTTCCTATTTATTTATTTATCTTGGTTTTCTTTAGAAAAGGGGGGGAGGTAGGGGATGGGGTGAGTGGTGTTATTGATTGGGAGGTTTCTATCTGCACTCCATTTATATGAGAGTACAATTACCTCGTGAACTCTCTGAAGCCGGAGTACAAGGGGGTATTTGTGGGATTCCAGTGGGCCATTTGTCTATATATTTTGGGGGTAATAGCTTTCCAATGTCTGGTAATCTTCTCGGTGCCGCTATCTGTTGGTTGTCTGGGCAAGTAAAGCTAGTGATGAATTTCACTTGGAGCTGTTTAGTGTAGTGAAAGAGCATCCTCGGTAACCATGAAACTATTGTAGCATTCATCTTTATTACCTTCTCTGTTTCCAGTAGGAAAATACTTCGCAACATGTAGCTCTTGCTTATAATTTGATAGTTGTACCTCTCAGTTTCACTTTGGTCGTGCTCTATATTGATATCATATTTTGTTTTTTGCATTCTGGATGTGATTGGTGGTTTTCATCCAAACCATTGCCATGAAACTTTTTGTACATCTCGCTTTTACGTAGTGAAACAAATAATTCTTGGTTTTGAACGTTATATTTCCTCCTCTCACTTTTTCGAGGAGTTGCATATTTAGAATATGGATCAACTCTTATCGCTTTTTTTAGTAATGTGTTACATTTTTGGTTGTAATAGCTGTTTCACTTGTCCTTTTAAGTAATATTTAATTATTATTTACTCGTTCATTAAGCCTGTGGACTCCGTTATATAAGCTATTCAAATCTAGGTTCGTTTGATTCCGAATTTTGTTTCCTCCCTCAGGACCATCCAACCCACCATCATTACCTAGTTGGCGTGTAGACTTTTCTAGTTGTGTTTGACCTCTTAATCTCCAAAGCCTGAGCCTTAATGGTTGAGTTCAATCGTGTAAATCCCTATTTTTCAAGGGATGATTGATTTGCAAAGGTTATGGAGGACGGGCGTTGTTGGTTGGTGGTGTTGGTGATGGAGTCGGGGATTTGGGGTTATGGAGTTGATTCGTCATTAAGATGTACATCATATGCACATCAAAAAGATGTATATGACATGGTTGAATCCTACTAGAACATAGCAAAGTACCACTTCATTTTTTATTAGATGTCTTATAGTAATTTTTTATGCTATTTAAATACTCCTTACATAATTTTGACTATATTTTTATTATTACTATGGAAATATAAATGTCATTATTTTAATTATTTTTGTGATAAAATTCATGGATATTTTTTAAAACATTTTCTATTATTATTTTTAATTATATATATTAAGTAAAGATAATAATGATTAAAGTTGTACATTGGCAAGTGTCTCAAGTAAATATGATGTATTTGTTAAGAAACGAAAACAATTTATGATTAAATAGACTTGACTGAAATTATATGATTAAATTGTTTCTTATTTGGTTTGTAGATTCATAGATAAGTAAGAAATATGTTACTTCTGATGTATGCAACTCTTAAGTCTAAGCAATGAGCAGGAAGTACTTTAATTAAATGTTCTTTGAGGAGTAATATTTTCATGTTTAGCTTTCCATAATCAGTAATTAGAGTTGCATATACTTCCTTCTACCTAGATAAATGCAACAAATGTACTTTGCACTAGTACATGTCATATTGTGATAGTCATTTTTCTTTTAATGTATGAAAAGAGGATCTTAGTACATAAATGTTTTTAGATTTATTTCTATATATATTGTTTACAAATCAACTCCTTAATTCAACCTGCAACTCTTTAATTTTGAGAAGCGTCTCAACTCTCAAGTCAATATGACCATATTCCTATTTACTTTGTGGTGAGGGTCTCTCTTTTATTTCTGCCAAAGCAAAAAGTGGACTGTTTTATTTAGATAATACATCAATGATTTGGATTTTTTAACTCTTCAATTGGATATTAATTCGTTATTTTTGAGTTGGATATTAGTTCCGTGTGCCAATTTCGTTCTATGAAACGACTGTTTTGCTATTGGCATCATGGGGGTAACATGCAACACCTTTTTAAAATTGTCTTGTTACTTTAGTACCTTTTTTTTCCTTTAATATTTGGTGCAATATTTAATACTTATATGCTACTTGGTTGTTTTAGTTTTTTATGCATGTCTTTGTCAAAGATCCGATATTGCTTATCTTCTACGAGTAGTAATTTAGATTTGTACCCTACTTTAAAAAATTTATTGTTATGAAAAAACTATAATGAGAAGAAAAACTCTAATCAGACTTCGCTTCTCATGATTTTTTTGTACCAATATTTGCAGGCTGAGTAAGAATTTCACCACGTGAGCCAATTCTTGCGATTTACTCCCTCTGTATTTTTTTATCTTTCTCACTTAGAATCTTAACACTATTCACAACTAGAGAGAATCTTTTAAAATTTTCTCAATATATAAGAAAAAATATAGTCATGTGGGGTTTTGTTTGATTCGTCCAAATGAGTAGTTTATTAATATTCAATTATTATAATTTTCACTAATATGTAATGAAAGATATTTAAGGTAGAATAAGTGCATTGGCAAACGTGCAAAGTCAAAGTAGGAAAGATAAAAAAATACAGAGGGAGTATCACGTTAGACTATTTTGTTTTATGTCTAAGCTAGGGACGTATAATAAGTAGGAGTCCATTATTTAATCTAGTTTGCAAGTGTTATCGTTTAAAGAATAATATCTTCCTTTTAGAATTTATGTTAGTCAAATGATTTTCTATAAAGAGACTTCTGCAGTTTAATAATTTGGAGATATTAAGAATTGATGTGAGCTTTTATGCCTATGATCTATGAGTGTTTGCTAATTAAAGATTCTTAAACAAAGTCGAATGGTTAAAAGAAGGTTATAAAAGGATAAGATTTGGGTTAGGGATACAAGTCGTTTGTCTCAACTCTAAACTATAAGACCTCCACTTTAACCTTACCACTCGATCTTCTTGAAGGATGACATGACATGGTGAATAGAAGCCTAAGATATTGTGCGATTTATGCTGTTGGACCTAATGAAGCATTTCACATGTTTGTTTGTTGGATGGTTCTTAAGCTGATCCCTTTAGCTGGCGTGATTTTCATATGGCAACTGTTAAGGATACTTTCTACATGTTGCGGACACTGGGATACTCTCCTCTGTAATCCCTCAGTTTTTTTTAATGGTTCAAATTCGAGTTTCGATTAACCAAAAAAAAAAAATTTACCTAAGGCATATGCGATATTCAAGAATGAACTTCAACGGCTAATTATTACTTTCAAATTGTGTAACACATAATCTTATTCTAATCGTACTTTTTTTTACTAATATGTAAAAGTATATGTTACACATTTAGTTTCTGTTTATAAGATATATACGATAGTCAAGAACGATATTTGGTTGATAATTAATTTCATTCATATCGATGTAACTTATAAGAAAACTAAATTATAAAAGTACAGATCTTGTAACTAAATTCATGTTTGTATTCCTAGGAGGCTAGGAAGAACCAAAAACTGGTTAACTGTATCTAGAAAAGTTAAGAATATATTCTACTTGTTTGATGACTCATTACTTGGTTAGTTGACACTAATAATTATATGCAAATTTCCTTTAAAACTCCTTTTCTTTTTCCTTCATTTATCATTTCTTGATTACACATTTTGTCACGAGGATGATGTAAGTAACACAACTAACAACCATCTGGGATGTACTTTTGTCGTCTTTGCTTTCCGCTGCCTTTTTCTTTTTAAGAAATAAATTAAAATTAATCTTTTGACTTTTGAGAGATTAAATTAAATTTTATACTTGTGTTATTTCCTGACGAAGTTGCCAGCTCCCTCGTACTTGTAGTCGTACAAATCTATCCAACTCTAACGGGAAAACTGGTGCTTTTGTTTTACTACAATAGAGAGTCAACATAAGCAAAACTCCTTATCAAAATCAAATACTCCTAAACTTCTTCCATTCTTTTTTGTTGGCTGTTGTTCGTTTACTTCTTCAACTAATTTTTTGCACATTATTATGTTCAAGTATTATTATGTTCAAGTCTTTCATACTTGTATGATTGTGTCTGCTCTGTAACTCATATGATCAATAATGCAAACAAGCATGGAATCCCAAAGGCAGAAGCAAGTAAGGTAAATTCTTCTATCCACTTTTAATTCAAATCAACATAAACTTCTATTGGTTAGTTCTTCCTAAAATTTATAACAAAACTAACAATCTATGTAGCACGGAAACCTCTATAAACCAGGTTTTCCTAAATCTGAGACGTTTTCCACTCCCAAAACCGTAACCGTTTAATGCTTGATAATGGGTGAAACCTGAGATTTCACAGTATCTGTTTCAGAAATGGCAACCATTTTTGTGCGACATAGCTAATAATAATAATCCATTCTTCCTTTCTTTTGTTTAACAGCTTCTATGCAAATGAAAATGAGAGCTATAGTAATTATACATACTGGGGAAGAAACGACTCTTTCCCATCATCAGAAAAATCATCAAATAATACAGCCTCTCCTGCATACAGACAGACCATTCCTTTACTAAACAGCAACAGCAACAGCAACAGCAACAGCAACAGCAACAGCAACAGCCATGTTGGTTTCGGGTTTGGGACCGGCATGAACAAACTAGGGGAGGCTTTCAAGCTTCCAACCTTCAAAGTTTTGTCAAGAAATGGCGACAACGGACCCAAAAAAGATGAAGAACCATGGTGGAAGAGGACTCTGGATCCCTCAAGTGAGGTGGTCTTAATGTGGAATCGTATTTTTCTAGTGACTTGTTTTGTTGCACTCTTTGTTGATCCCTTATTCTTCTATCTCCCTCAAGTAGAGACTGATCATAATGACGATGAATCCAGCTTGTGTATGTCAAGGAATATGCCTTTGGGTGTTGTTCTCACCTTCTTCCGTACATTTGCTGATGCCTTCTATGCCTTACACGTGCTTGTAAGGTTCCGTACTGCTTTCATTGCTCCAAGTTCTCGGGTGTTTGGAATAGGTGAACTTGTTAGGGATACGAAGCAGATTGCTTGGAGGTATATCAAATCCGGCTTCTTCTTTGATCTCATCGCAGCATTGCCTCTTCCCCAGGTAGCTGTTCTTTTTGCTTTACGATATCTATATATTTGGCCCTTTTCTGAATGAAATTCTGTTTAATGACTTGTTTTCTTTAGAATTTAGATAGAATTCTATTGTATATACCCGTCCGAGTGTACCTAAAAGTAGGTGCATTCATACTAGGCTATTTTCATTTGCTCATTTGGAAGAGAGCACATTCTAAAATAGAGTTGAATGTGGAAATCTACTTCTAAGTACACAGCTGGAGCTGGTTCTATGATGAAGGCTATAACTCTGTAATCGTAGACAGGGGTTCGATTTTTGCCTTGAAGGAAGTTGTTTGGTCTTTTATATTGGATTCTTGGTTTGATTGGCACTTTTTCTATCCAAAGTATGGGATATGTAAAGGATGGTAGTGAGGCATACATGATACATTCACCATTTAACTCCTTTTGTACTTAATTGGCATAAGAAAGGATTTACTGCACAACATTCATCATTTATGGTACTTTATTATTAGTACACCCAACAAAAGATAACTGCTACGAACTAAACATCCTTAATTCATCTGAGCAACATTATCCAGTGTTTTCTTTTTCATTACCTTAACTTTCTTCATGATTATGTCCACTTTATGATCTTTCAACGAAAATTCGTTTTCATTATGATCCCCTCCATTCTGTAATTTCTGTTTGCTCTAAACTTTTAAGTTATTAGACATTAAGATCTTATTATTACTTTTTATGATGGGAAGATCTTATTATTGGTTGATGAAACTAATATAGTTGCAAATGTTCCTTACAGATCGTGATATGGTTTATTATTCCCGCAATAAAGTTCTCTAAGTCAAGAAGCACCTATAATGCACTTCAGTTAATTGTTTTCATCCAATATTTCCCAAGGTTGTATCAGATTTTTACACTCAGTTCTGAGATTATCAAAACTGCTGGAGTTGTCACCAAAACAGCCTGGGCCGGAGCTGCTTATAATCTACTCTTGTACATTTTAGCCAGTCATGTAAGGATTAAATTATCCCATCACCTTCAATTGATCATATACTTCGTCTTCTATACAATGCAACATTTGACCTTTTTAGGTCAAAATGTGAGAACTTTAAGGGCTTCTTTGGTTTCTCAACTACTATATTTTTAAAAAAATATTATCATGTATAATGTTCAATTCAATTTAAATTTTTCAAGATTATAAACTTTTATACCCCCATTCATCAACCCATGGCTATAGATTATATCCTGGTTGAATACATGTCTTAAGGACCGTGTATAGTCAAATGTTGCAGGTAATTGAAAAACGGAGGAAGTATATCTTGGTACCTTGATACACTTTTTATAATTGAGCTTCTATCGATCCTGTAGATTTTTGGGGCAGCTTGGTATCTAATGTCTGTGGAAAGGTACTCATCATGTTGGAAATCAGCCTGCAGAAATGAAGATTCCCCCATCAAATGCCGTCTTAGATACTTGGATTGCAGCACTGTAAATGATGATGATCGTATGATTTGGGCAAATAGCACTCAAGTGTTTTCTATGTGTAATCCTGATAACTCAAATCATACTTTCGACTATGGGATATTTGAAAATGTTATGCTAAAAGGCGTTTTCTCTGATAGATTCATGATCAAGTACTTATATTGTTTGTGGTGGGGATTGCAACAGCTGAGGTATTTACAACTCCATTCATGTTATTAATTAAATAAAAGTATATATTAATGCTTCACAACACCTCAAATTCCAATTTTAACATGAAGATTGTTATTTCTAATTTGCAGTTCATTTGGTCAGGAACTGGAAACAAGCACATTTGTATTGGAAACCATATTTTGCATTGTCATTGCCATAATGGGTCTGATTTTGTTCACCCTGTTAATCGGTAACATGGAGGTAGGGAACTTCTTATTTCTCCGCACTACTGAACATTTAATTTGTGTATCATACGTGGTTTGAGGTTTCCAGTGCTTATGCTTTGGAAATATGGCATTTTAATTTGTAGACCTATATGCAATCTCTCACTTTGAGGCTCGAGGAATGGAGGCTTAAGAAGCGCGACACTGAGGAGTGGATGAAACATCGCCAGCTCCCTCCACACTTGCGAGAAAGAGTGAGGCGATTTGTTCAGTACAAGTGGCTGACCACTCGAGGAGTTGATGAAGAAACAATACTCTCTTCTTTGCCAGTTGATCTACGGCGTGATATCCAAAGTCATCTTTGCTTGGATCTTGTTCGACGTGTAAGTTCTTTTGCATCTCTTAAGAGTACCTCTCGATTGAGATTATAGGAAGCTGCAAAGTAAACCAACATATAGTTTTCAACTGAGTTGGTAACATCAGTAGGACATGAGGTCATTACTCATTACCATGTATTTAGTATACTAGTATTAATGAAATATCTACATAATATCACAAGTTATCAGTTTTTGGTTTTGAAATCTTAAAAATTTGTAGACTAGGAGTCATGTTATATAGTAATTTTGAAATCTGACAGCAGAAACAATTAGTCACGTTCTGAAAAAGCAGCTCCTTGATTTGCAGGTACCATTTTTTGCTCAAATGGATAATCAACTACTGGATGCCATATGTGAGCGACTGAGATCTTCACTCAGTACTGCAGGCACTTCCATTGTCCGAGAGGGCGATCCAGTTACAGAAATGCTGTTTATAATAAGGGGAAAACTAGACAGCTCGACCACAAATGGAGGACGATCAGGGTTTTTCAACTCCATCATATTAAGACCAGGGGACTTCTGTGGCGAAGAGCTTCTTGCATGGGCTCTTCTTCCAAATTCTGCTAGTTTTCCATCCTCAACAAGGACAGTCAAAGCAGTAGAGGAAGTAGAAGCTTTTTCATTAGAAGCAGAAGACCTCAAGTTCGTGGCGAATCAGTTTAGACGTATGCATAGTAAAAAACTTCAACACACTTTCCGTTATTACTCTCTCCAATGGCGATCATGGGGTGCCTGCTTTATTCAAGCAGCTTGGAGAAGGTATGAAAAGAGAAAGATGGAAGAAAGACTAAGCTTGACATCAGAGTCACACTTGAAAGATGCTGAGTATGGAAATCAGGAAGAACGTTTTAATGATAAGAACAAGGAAACTGCGACATCATCTCAGATTAACCAACAGCTTGGAGGAGTCGGTATGTTGGCAAGAAGATATGCAGGAAATGATCATATTGAATTGCAGAAGATGATGAAGCCTCAAGATCCTTACTTCTTTGCTAATGCTTGAATGCCGAACAGTATACTCAAATTATGGATCATAGGTCTTGTATTCTAGATCCCTTACTGTGAAAAAATGTGTAGATGAAACATACATTTTGAATTCTTAATTATATCCCTCCTTTTTTGGGTAATATCTAACTTGACTAAATGTACCACTAATTAATTTACATTAGGGAGTAATCTTCTTGAAAGGAAATAAGGAATCATACTTAATTTACTGTTCACAATTCCTATATATCTTTGATGTTTAATTTTGTGTCGTATAAATATTAAACATCACTAAATAGATCTAAGATTCATTGATGTTATCCTAATTAATCTTTCATTAGTTCTAGCTTTTAGAGTTTAGTAAACAAGAATTCATCTTAAGATTTCAAATCCAGCTCAATGTTAGAAAATGATAAAGGGTTTGACAAAGATGATTACAAGATGAACAATGAATCTTCTAGGCGTGTTGGGACACTTTCCCAAAAGCAATATTCCTACCCTACACTGAGCACGGGTTACAAGGAATTCACTTCCGAGATACAAAGAAGAACAACGAAGATCACGCTCGTTATGAAATTCGTAGAATGAGAGTAAGAAAATAAGAATTTGATGCAATGAAGAGAACTTGTGCTTGTGGAACTTTGAGAGAGTTTCTCTGGTTTCTTTTCATTCACATATGTTAGATTATGATCATTAGAGCCTTTGCAACGTATTAAAAGAAGCAAAAATACGGCAATAACCGTTACTCGAAAACCCGCAAAACAGAAGAAACAAACAGAGAGCTTGCGCTCCTCAAAGGAGCGAGCGCTCCTCTTAGGAGCGAGCGCTCCTCTTAGGAGCGGGCGCTCCAAGGAGGAGCGAGCGCTCCTCCTCCCTTTCTTCACTTCGCGATTTTTATCCGACTTCCTGCCGATTTTGTGCGAACGCTCCATCCGAGCGAGCGCTCTTCCATTAATGTATCATGTACATTAATCAACTCTAATTTACACATTACTTCAAGTCACAACACCTTATCCTATATGACTTAACGTAATGAACCATGAAAACCAACACTCCGATACTCTAAATATCCAACAATCCTCCCCCATTTAGAGTATCTAATTGTATAATTAGCACATACATCATTAGCAACAAATACATCTCATGCATAAATGAAAGTGTATAAAACTTGAACTTCCACATAGTACAGTACACATTCCAAGTAACCGTATCCAATTGGTGTCGCTAACGATTGAACCAATTTCAATACATAATGGAAACCCGGAGATACCATACACACAAGATAAATTACTTAAACTCATTATAAACCGACACATAAAGCCTTGTGTCCATATCTATTCATAAGTGTATCAAAGCTATGCCCCAGTAGCTCCTTGAAGCGGCTAAACTTCACACTTACATAGGTAGATCTCTAAAATACATGCTACTGTGAAAAGCACAAACAAGAGACCTATTAAGTTATACAACCTCCTTATACAACACAGTGATAGAACTAAAAACAAGGATGAATAAAAGTTCTACAATCATCCAAATGAAAGAATTAATCTTATTGAACTTAGGACCCAACGTCATATTGGGCGTTAAGTTAAGATTCCCTCATTCGTGATTCTCGAGGGGCTCCAATCCTAAACCGATTGCCATCCTCTTTACATTATCCCTAGCCAAGGCCTTTGTAAAACAATCCGCTAGATTATACGTTGTACGTACATAGTCAACAGTGATAACACTATCCTTGATAAGTCCTTGGATGTAACTATGCCGCACACCAATATGTCTTGACTTACCGTTATATACTTGACTATATGCTCTTGCTAAAGCAGCATCGTTGTCACAATGAATCGCTATTGGCGATATCGGTTTTGACAACAAAGGAATCTCAATCATGAGATTTTTTAACCACTCCGCCTCTTTACTTGCGGAAGACAAAGCGATAAACTCCGAAGTCATGGAGGAATCCGCTATACAAGTTTGTTTCTTGGAAGCCCAAGAAATCGCACCTCCTCCAAGTAGAAATACCCATCCACTTGTAGAAGAGTGATCCTCTTTATTAGAGATCCAACTTGCATCAGAATACCCTTCTAAAACCGAAGGATATCCACTGTAGGATAAACCATAGTCCTTGGTTTTCCCCAAATACCTTAAGACACGACGAATAGCTTGCCAATGTAGCATACTAGGATTACTAGTATATCTACTAAGCTTGCCTACCGCAAATGCGATATCCGGCCTAGTACTCGTCATAGCATACATCAAACATCCAATTACCCTCGCGTACTCAAGTTGAGACACGGCACTACCTTCATTAGGTAATAATTTTTCACTAGGATCCATTGGTGTTGATACAAAAGAGCAACCACTAACATCAAATTTCTTAAGAACCTTTTCGATGTAGTGTGATTGAGACAAACTCAATTTACCTTTGCTTCTTTCAATTCTAATGCCTAGAATGACATCCGCCTCCCCCAAATCTTTCATTGAGAACTTAGACGAAAGAAAAGATTTAGTCCACTCAACTTGGGATAAATCAGTTCCAAAGATTAACATGTCATCTACATACAAGCAAATCATTACACCATGACCATTGTCATCAAATTTGCTATATACACACTTGTCTGAATTATTCAATTTGAAACCGTTAGACAACACTACCTCATCAAACTTTTGATGCCATTGCTTAGGTGCTTGTTTTAGCCCATACAAAGATCTAATTAACTTGCAAACTTTTTGTTCTTGACCTTTGACAACAAACCCAACCGGTTGTCTCATGTAAACCTCCTCATCTAACTCTCCATTCAAGAATGCGGTCTTGACATCCATTTGATGGATCACGAGATTATGAATTGCCGCAAGAGCAATTAATAACCTTATAGTGGAGATACGAGCTACGGGTGCATATGTATCGAAATAATCGATACCCGGCTTTTGGGAAAAGCCTTGTGCCACTAACCGGGCTTTGAACTTGTCAATAGTACCATCGACTTTCATTTTCTTCTTGAAAATCCATTTACACCCTATTGGTTTACATTTAGGAGGTAAGTCCGCTAGAACCCATGTGTTATTCCCCATGATCGAGTCCATTTCATCATCAATAGCTTCCTTCCAAAATGGAGCATCTTGAGACTTCATGGCCTCATCATACGTTAAAGGATCCCCTTCCACATTATAAACATATGGAAACTTAGTTAAAATACTATCTCTTGATCCCTCAACCAAATATACATGAAAATCCGGACCAAAGGATTTCTCTTTCCTAACCCGTTTACTTCTCCTAGGTTGTGACGATGTAGATGCAACATTCTCATCTAGAATTTGTTCATCTAACTCTTGATCATTAGTTTGATCAATTTCCTGAATTTCGGTACTTGGAGTTATATCCTTTGGTCTAGGAACCGATGAATATCTATTTTCATCAAAAATAGCATCTCTAGACTCCACAATAGTGTGAACCGACCAAAAGTCGTTTTGTTCTATAACATAGAACCTATAGGATTTATTATGAACAGCATACCCTATAAAGATGCATTCAACTCCTCTTTCACCTAACTTTTTACGTTTAGGTTCCGGCACTTTAACTATTGCCCTGCATCCCCAAACTCTAATATAACTTAGGTTTGGTTTTCTTTTGTACCATAATTCATAAGGGGTTACTTTGTTCTTTTTCATTGGAACACGATTCAAAATGTAACAAGCGGCTTAAAACCGCTTCACCCCAAAATCCATCACTCAAACCAGAATAGGATAACATAGAATTTACCATTTCTTGTAAAGTTCTATTCTTTCTTTCCGCTATACCATTTTGTTGTGGTGTATAAGCCGCGGTTGTTTCATGTATTATTCCTAAAGCTTGGAAATAACTAGGATTATGAAATTCACCACCTCTATCGGTTCTAAACCGTTTAACCTCGTCACTTAATTGCAATTCCACTTCATTTTTATAGATCTCAAATTTATCTAGGGCTTCATCTTTAGTGGACAACAAATATACATAACAAAACCGTGAATAATCATCTATAAATGTTATTATATATTTCTTGTTTCCTAAAGACGGTGTACTATGAAAATCACAAAGATCACTATGTACAAGATCAAGCAATTTAGTATCTCTTTCCACATTATTAGGAAAAGAACTCCTGGTTATTTTTGTTAACATGCATGTCCTACACTTCTCAATACTTGGATCAAAGGAAGGAATTAAATCATCCTTAGCCATAGAATATAACTTTCTATAATTAACATGACCAAGTCTTAAATGCCAAAGAGAAGAATTGTCATTAATAACACACACATTGTTAACTAAAGCATTCGAAATGCTAAGTTTAAACATACCATTACAAAGATAACCAAGACCAACAAACAAACCACCTTTAGATAAAATAAACTTGTCCGACTCAAAGACCATTTTAAACCCTATACGATTCGGGATAGCTCCGGATACAAGATTACGCCTAAGTTCCGGAGCAAATACTACATCTCTTAACACTAGAGATTTTCCGGAACTAAAGACTAACTCTACTTGTCCTACACCAAGAACTTGAGCCGTAGAGTCGTTGCCCATGTATAGAACTTCTCCATTGTCCACCTCCTTGAAGGTTTTAAATGAAGACCGCTCCTTGCACACATGCCTTGAAGCTCCCGAATCGATATACCATGAACAATCATCCCGTACACAAAAGATTTCGGAAATCATACACACATAATTCAAACCCGAATTACATGTAAATTGTGCACAAGTACCTTGTTTGGCTTGGGATTGGCTAGACTCGCCTTTCCCTCCACCTTGCTCATTCCTTTTGTTCATCTTCTTCTTCCAAAGGAAGCAATCCTTCTTGAAGTGTCCGGGCTTGCCACACACCCAACAACCACGTTGTTGACCAACTCCACCATTCTTAGGCTTTTTGGAATTGTTGCCTTTGGTGTAATTGTTAGCCCTCTTCTTAGGATTTGAGTCTTTGGACTTTCCATCCTCCACCATGTTAATGGTAGAAGAATTAGGATTTACCTCCTTTTGTCCATCTTGAACCCGAATGCCCTCTTCAATCCGAAGATGAGCACCCAATTGTTCCATATTCATATCATCTTTACTATGTTTAAGAGTATTCCTAACATCCTTCCAACTTGGTGGTAATTTGTCAACTATTGAAGATACAATAAATGTCTCATCCATACTAATACTGTGTTGTTTAAAACTTCCTACTATCCTTTGGAGTTCATGGAATTGTTCCATCACTGGCCTAGTTTCAACCATCTTAAAGTTATTAAAATTGCTAACTAAGAATTTTTTACTAGATGCATCTTCGGCCATGTATTTCGACTCAAGGTCATCCCAAAGCATTTTAGCAGATTCATAGAATTGATAAACATCAAACAAAGTGTCAGACATACCGTTAAGAATGTGACCACGGCATATGTAGTCATCGTTCTCCCACATGTTCCTTCTCCTTGAGGCCTCCAAAGTTTCTTCTTCCACAAACTCGGGTTTTGGAGTACTCAAAACATATGCAACCGAAAGAGAAGTGAGAAGGAAGTGCATTTTCTTCTGCCATCTACGGAAACCCACGCCTTCAAACTTGTCAAGTTTCTGAAAATTCGAAGTCATCTCACGAACCGTAGCCATCTTCAAGTTATATTGCTTTTGGATTGTTAGAAAATGATAAAGGGTTTGACAAAGATGATTACAAGATGAACAATGAATCTTCTAGGCGTGTTGGGACACTTTCCCAAAAGCAATATTCCTACCCTACACTGAGCACGGGTTACAAGGAATTCACTTCCGAGATACAAAGAAGAACAACGAAGATCACGCTCGTTATGAAATTCGTAGAATGAGAGTAAGAAAATAAGAATTTGATGCAATGAAGAGAACTTGTGCTTGTGGAACTTTGAGAGAGTTTCTCTGGTTTCTTTTCATTCACATATGTTAGATTATGATCATTAGAGCCTTTGCAACGTATTAAAAGAAGCAAAAACACGGCAATAACCGTTACTCGAAAACCCGCAAAACAGAAGAAACAAACAGAGAGCTTGCGCTCCTCAAAGGAGCGAGCGCTCCTCTTAGGAGCGGGCGCTCCAAGGAGGAGCGAGCGCTCCTCCTCCCTTTCTTCACTTCGCGATTTTTATCCGACTTCCTGCCGATTTTGTGCGAACGCTCCATCCGAGCGAGCGCTCTTCCATTAATGTATCATGTACATTAATCAACTCTAATTTACACATTACTTCAAGTCACAACACCTTATCCTATATGACTTAACGTAATGAACCATGAAAACCAACACTCCGATACTCTAAATATCCAACACTCAAAAATATAATGTTGGAACATAGCCACATTGTGCGAGGCCCTTCTGCTCTTTTTGCCTCCTGAAAACAAAACATCTCATGTGGAAATGCTCTAAGAATGAAGATAGAGATGTCTAATTTTCTACAATCTCTTACATAAACTTGGGTGTATGTATCTAGACATAGGTATAAGTTACAACCTAGGTAAAATTTTTGTTCTAACAACTAGATTTAAAGAATGTATGTTTTAGAAGGTACATGAGACATCTAAAGCTAAGCAGTGAACATGTGACCATTTCTCCCATCTTTGCTGCCTTTCGTCAGACCTTGATTATGTTGTGTAACAGGATAATGAAGGGAAATTCAGCTCAAGCGTTCCCAGTCCACGGAAAAATTTTGTTATGCTAAATTCAGTATAAAGTATAAAGAAGGGGAGGGGGGATTCGAACCTGTGATCTATCGATCACAGCCCCACAATCTTAACCACTAGGCCATGACATCCTTGGTAATTTATTATATTTGTTTGGTGCTAACATTTTATAATGTTGAAGACAAAAGACAATATTAAGTTGCACTTTGTAATACAGTACAACTAAATGATGCAATTAATTAAAAAAAACTTTTTAAAGGAAAAATTCGTAAGTAAAAGTTGTCGATTTGAACATCATAATGGATTATTGCATAATAATCTAAATTATAGATGATGTTTTTAGAGATGGTTCCAAGTGACCAGTAATTTGTTTCACAAACTGTTTTTTTTCTTTTGTAATTCAATATTCTTTGCTTCTTCTCTATAGTGTTTTTAGTATATTGGAAATGGAGAATGTTAATCAAGGTTAGTAAGAACTAACCGTTTTGATTTATTCAAATTAGAACGTTACACACTTAAATCCTCAAGGAATCTAGTCCAATAAGAAACTCGGCTCTAATTCCTATTTCCTAGTCCCTGGCCTAGTCCGGGCGGGTGGCAGCACGCGTGTGTGTTACATTGCCCAACAACCTCATGTCTACAAAAGCACCATATTCTAGCAACTCAAAAAGGGTAGATGAAGGAAATGATATATTATGATAGAAAACATCCTTATCATGACCAGTGTGAGACAAAGTACAAATTAATGCTTCTGGAAGCCTTTCTAACGCTTTTAATTAGGTTCTGCCAAATATGAGTGCTTGCAACTTATGAAAAAAGATAGATGATGCATTTAATTTTTGGAGGTTATTTTGGTTGGAGTTCTTTCAATATGCTTATTGCCTGAAACTTAGCAAGAGTATACTTCTATTCTATAAAGAGATACACACGAATACTAGGAGAAATTTTAACTATTGTGTAACTGGGTATGTAATAAATTTATTGTAAGATCACTTTACTTTTAGTCAAAATAAGTCATTTTTAAGTCCAAATAAGTTACTCTTTAGGTCAAAATTGATAATTTTTTTACTTTAAAGGATTCACTTTCAGTTATATATAACTATATAAGTGACTTAGGACGAAAAGTGAGGGAGACAACTCACAATAATTTATTGTGCACCTGTCTCATTTAAGTTTTTGTGATTGATTATATAAGTGATCCATATAGGGCAAACCATATATTTTAAATAAAGGGTGGTTATAGCCTTATAGGGGAATAAAAGCTCTAGAAAGAATTTAAATTAAGTGTTGTTAAATAAGTAAATGTTGCACAATAACTGACAAAAGTTGTACTACCAAAAAGAAACTAATGATATACAAATATTATCTAAAAAGTTACTAATGTTGAATAGAAAGTAGCTAGTGATTTCATGGATTATCGAAACTCTGCTATGTTCGAGGTGATGGTGATTTTTTTTTTTTTTTTTTTGGTAAGGTTATGATTATATGCTTCCTGCATTAATAGTTGCACTTCTATTAGATTTTTGAATTCTTAAATATGAATTTTATGATTATGATTGTTTCCTAAGGAATGGAAAATAGGAGTATTTGATTAATTGGTTGCGTTTCGGATGGATGCTAAGTTTCAAGGATGAGAAATTTCTTTCAGCAATACCTAGAACTTAAAGTCCAAGGATTTATACTTCATTTACAAGCACAATAATATATCTTCGTAGATCAAACAAGCATTTCCAGTAAACCTTTAAAGCTGCTGGCCTATATACAAGTTTGAGAGCTACTTTCACAATTTCGATCAGCAAGGTCAGTTTAATCAGGATCACGCTTGCACTGTGTTCGTAATGCTCTCATCCAAGAACCAACTTGTGACACGAACTTACAACATCTGTATAGAACGTTCGTTAACAAAAACTGCTAACACAAAAGGTTCAACATTTTCTCATATATAAGGTGGCTAAAGTTGTAAGAAAAAAACTTAAATATTTGAGTAAAACTAATCGCACTAGTACGGTCTACTGAACCATTCCAAGTGAAGTAAGATGTGATAATCTTCTCCCTCAATCTTCAAAGGAGATTCATTGCCAAGTCGGAATTGTAAAGAATCCTTCAAATGTTCTTTAGGACCTCTTTCTAGATGGGAACTTGCATACAAGCCTACATCGATACACAATGTGGAAGCAACTGGCATAGCAACGCAAGATCTAGATAGTTCTACTTGGATTAGCTGATGTTCATTTGAAAAGCTATCTTCTGTCTTCTTAGAAACTACTTTCCTTGGGAAGTCTATATCACCTTCAAGCTTGTCAAACAGAATTTTTCGATAATATTTCTTCTTGTAATCGCTCGAGTAGTCAAATATGTCCGAACAAGCAACAACCTTTCCATAAATTCTGGCAACATCAATACCCTTGCACACTAGAACACACTTCACTTCCATCCTAAGAGCCCCACGATAGATAGTGTAATGCAATGCACAATACCCATACACACCTTTAATTACCTTACATAAGAGCCTATCATATTCGAATTCAGTATTGCGTAATGCAGCCGCATGAAAACTCATATAGCCATCCTTGATCAAGAGAAGGCCACCAGCATCCTTAAGTCTTACACGTATGTAAAAGTAATCATCGCAAAACATAAACTCCAAACGACAAGTGATAGATAATAGTTTCCTACCATCCAACAATCTGTCGGGATTTTTCTCATCTCTATCGAAGATAACATATGTACCTGAACTGATTTGTACTTTTATCATGCCAGTGACACTCAAATCACCATCATTTTCCCGACCAATGAAAACAGAAAACACTTCCAAAAGATGTTCGTAATGCCAAAAGCCAAGTTGTGACCTCATCCACTGTTGTTGTAACCTATTTTCGTTGGATGAGTAAATTAGCCTAAACGGATCCTCCCACTTCACATGGATATAAGCAATTTTACGATCAATAAGTCGTCCATAATCTTTGCGCGGAATAACATCATCCGACGGAGAAGTCCAACTCGAAGAGGCGCTATAAAAATAAAATCAATATCATATAACTAATATATAAAGCAGAGTACAAAAGCTAGCTCATGAGGTCGCAACATTTGGCGTTCTCATTGGACGCCATTTGTTGCGCTTATTAAGTGCCCTGTCTTTTTTTTCAAATATAAATAGAGTTCTAAATTGATTAAAATACAAATAGAGTTTGGGATAAGAATAAATAGAGTTGGGTTCACAATGAAAAACTTAAATATACTAAATTGATTATAACTTTTAATATATAATTCGTTAAATTATATTTTTTGTACCATTAGAAAGTGTTTAAAAAGTACTTTTAAATAAGATCCATTTATAATATATTTAAAATTTTATATTAAAGTAACATATAAAAGGAAATATTGACTATACTAACGTATTAAAGTAACCTACTACAATTGAAATTAGCGATTCAATTAGAATTAGGGTTAAAGTATTAAAGTAACCTACTGCAATTGGAATTAGGGATTCAATTAGAATTAGGGTTGGTCGCGACATTTGGCGTCCTCATTGGACGCCATTTATCGCGCTTATTAAGTGCCATATCATATTTTTATTTTTTGAATATAGATAGAGTTCTAAATTGATTAAAATACAAATAGAGTTTGGGATAAGAATATATAGAGCTGGGTTCACAATGAAAAACTTAAATATACTAAGTTGATTATAACTTTTAATATATAGTTCGTAAAATTATAATTTTTGTACAATTGAAAAGTGTTTAAAAGTACTTTAAAATAATAAACTATATTTAAATTTTTTATATTAAAGTAACATATAGTTTCCGCATGATAGAGTGAATGTCTGAATCATATAGTGAGATACTGCATGATATAGTGAATGTCGAAATGATAGTGGATTGTTCAGAAATGATGTAGTTTCTGCATGATATAGTATGTTTCTGAATGATATAGTGAGTTTCTTCATGACATATAAATTAGAAACCAACGTCAAAGATAATGACAAAATCATATTATAACTTTTAGTTTTTTTATGTTAGACAAAAATAATGGCCAAAAATAGGGGTGTAAATATTTAAAAACTCTACATCTTCTTCACGAAAAAGCCGGGGCATTTGCGCGGGTCCCAATACTAGTATATAAATAAAGGAGGAACTTTTCGGGAGCATAGGGAGCTCCTCAAGATTTCGAAGCCATAGAGCGCCCCACGTAGGATTACCATGTCATCAAATTTATTTTTATCTTTTAAAAAAATAGAGTTCTACATAGATTTAAATACACATAAGGGGTTCTAGATAAGCTAAAATTAGAGTTTGGTTTTGATTGAACAACGTAAATTATTATATTATGTAAATTGTGTATAACTTTTGCTACGTAATTCGGAATATTATAATTTTTGTTCAATTGGATAGTGCTCGAAATATGCTCCAAAATAAGATCCATTTACAATGTAGTTCTACAACTTATGAAATAGAGAGCGCCATGTAGGATTGCCATGTCATTAATTTTTATTTGAAATATTTTTATAAATAGAGTTCTACACATATTTAAATACA
The DNA here is from genome assembly GCA_947646795.1 of Beta lomatogona. NCBI lineage: Eukaryota > Viridiplantae > Streptophyta > Magnoliopsida > Caryophyllales > Amaranthaceae > Beta > Beta lomatogona. The sequence goes on from CANSNZ010000231.1 coordinate 773,654, forward strand.
TAAAAGGAGTTTTGCATAACGAGAAATTAAAGTTTCGTTTTGAATAAACAACCTAAATTATTGTATTATGTAAATTGAATATAACTTTTGCTACCTAATTCAAAACATTATAATTATTTACCATTTGAGAGTGCTTGAAATATGCTTCAAAATAAGATCCATTTACGATATAGTTTTACAACTCATGAAAATATATTTAACTAGATGAATGGTAAGACATTATTTAGTCTTTCTTTTAGATAAATATAATAATAGCTATAACTATAGTGTACTATATGTGACTATAGCATTTAATCATAAGTTCAATTTACAGGATTAAACATATATATAATCTTTAAAAACCTCAGCCTTACGTGTTCCGGATCCTCTAAAGTTTTAATCAAATTCTACAAGGTAGAGTTGTATATTAACCACACATTTTAAAATCAAAGGCTCATATTAGTGGAAGGGGGGAAATAAGGATGGATTTTGATGAGAAAATAGAGGGGGTTTTGGAAAGATAATATATGAGCCATTGGTTTTTTATTCAAAGGTTGATATTGCTCAAACTCTACATTATAGAGTTCGTTTAGAAAATTAGAGGATCCAAACACCAGCCTTACTCAACTGAACCAAAGCAATTTAGTATTGCAACCAAATTTATTAAGGAAACTTTGTTGTTAGAACAAAAATTAAAATCTATATATATTAGAGTTTTGGATGATGAAAAAATTAGAGTATGATTTTAAAAAAACAACCTTAGAATATTATAGAGAGCTCCACCTAAACATGACGTGTCATTCTTTTTAATTTAATTTTTTTTCAAAATAATGTTTAACATAGATATATAAGGCGTTTTTAATAAGTGAAGATTACACTCTGATTTTAAATAAACAACCTAAATTATTCAACTATGTAAATTGAATGAAACTTTTGCTACATAATTCACAATATTATAAATTTCTTACCATCGGAAAGTGCTCGAAATATGTTCCATATACAATATAGTTTTACAACTTATGAAAATATATTTATTTAGATGAACAATGACATATTATTTGTTCTTTATTTTATATAGGAAAAATTGACGCTATGGGGCTCAACTATGAGCGGTTGTCTTTAATAGGTCCTAACTATCAATAATCCGGTGGCAGGTCCAACTATTGCATGACTTATCTTTCTGTGGGCCTAGTTTACCAATGACTGGTTGAGGCGGTCATTTATTCGAAAGTGCAGCGTTTTACCCCAAAAATCTAACCCACACCCCCTTTGTCTTCTTCCTTCCTCCATTCTCAACTAACACGTTCTAAACCAACACTTGAATATTGAAAGTTGGTACCTATTAAAGAAAACCGCTAATAGTTCAGCCCTATAGTGTCAATTTTTCCTTTTAAATACATACAAAAATAACTATAAAAATAGCGTATTATATGTGAAAATAGCAATTATGTCTTTTAAAATCAAACTTTTATAAATTGAATTATATAAAGATAAAAAATACATATCCGTAGTTTTGAGCATACCATAATGGCATTACATGAACAATCAAATGAAAGTTTGTCAACGACATTACAGAGGTATTATGTAATTGACTAATTATTTTATTCCTAAAATATTTGTTGTATACATAATTATTATTTTTTTTTTTATATATTTATATGTCAGATCTTATTATTTTCTCAATAAACTTAATTCTTCTAAAACTAATTGGGAAATCAAGGTTCGAGTTTCTAGACTATTTGAGGTCACATATCATAAAAAAGGGGTAAGTTTGATAAGTTTTTATATGGTCATGATTGATGAAGAGGATTTTTTCTCTTAAATAATATTTTCGATTATTAATAGAGGTTCGTTTTATATTTAATTTATGTTATTCATGATACCATCATTATGATCTTCTTTTTGGTTTTTCCCTCTTCTATTCTATATGCGTTAGTTTTTATATGCTATATTAAAAGTTGAAGTTATGGCTGACACTCATATTTTTTCACTATTCTTTCTGTCTTGCATCTATTAAATTATTACCCTCTACTTTCTTAAAGTATCGTTCGGGTATTTTCCATGTTAAAACTGTGTTAGCTATTGTTAATCATAGCAATTTTTGGGATACTATTTAATAATAGACTTAGCTACAATATTCAATTGAACATTAAAAATATAAAATTTATATATCACAATAACAAATCTAGAAATTAAAGTATAATGACAAATACTTTATCTGTATTTTTCTACTGCAACAATGGATTTGGGCATGGTTTTTAAGAAAACAAAACAAAATGGGTAGTTTAGCATAGAGGGGTTAACTAGAGTAGGGGATAGGTAAATCTTTAATAAAGTAAACGCAGCTTTATGAGGCAATTTGAGTAATTGATGATGGTTTTATTAACATAAAGTAAAGGCGATGTTGTCAACTATAGTTGTTTTTTTTACCAAAAGTGGAATGGTTCCAATAGCTAAAACTACCAAAAGTGGTGATTGTTACAATAGGAAAAGAATGGAGGAAGTATATAAATAAAATGGTGTTGAAAAATCTCATTTCACAACAACAAAAAATCAACAATGTTAACAATAATTTAAAATAAAATAAAATCAACAACAACCCGTGCAACGCACGGGCTTCAAAGCTAGTTATAAATATTACAACACAATCAGTTACTTCTCTTTTAACTACTTTTTTTTAATTTAAATATCCCTGATTTAGTGGATAAACTGATTAAAAATTCAAAAATCCCTACTTTATTAGGTGTAATTAGCAATTAATTTAATATTCTACATGTTTTCACATGCATCAAGTGTATATAAGGCTAGTATTTATATATGTATGGTTTCAAAAGCCTGCACATACGAATAACTGTTAAATGTAATTTTGATTGTAACAAGGGAATTTGGGAAAAGTGAGATTAAGGTGACCAAAGTGCAAATTGTACTAATGAACACAAAAATGATGAGAGATAAAGTTTTAGAAAGAGAAACTCTAGAAAAAAAAAAAAAACCCAGCTCGTGAGTATTCCCCTAATCCTAGAATTTTTCCCAAATTAATTTGGCTCCTCTTTAATGTGATTCCAGCTCTTTTGAGTCTCTATCCTTCCCAAAATTTTGCTGCAAGCTATCTTTTTCTCCTTCCTCTGTATTTTAGCCCATTATTAAGCTTTAATTATGAGGTAGGTAAGTTTTTCCCAATTCAATTAAAAGGCTATGGCTATATGAGTTATTTCCCTTTTGCCCAAAGCTATGTTAATTCTTCCGATTTTCAGTCTGATTTTGTCTTTCAAACTTCCCAAAGAAATTTTGATTGGGTTAAAGGTTTCGTGTTTCCTACTTATAAGTACGAGCCAGCTGGGTTAATTAGGGTTTCTGTGGGGAGAGCATTAAATGTGAGTGAGAGTTATCTCTGTGTTTTTGGAGTGCTGTGTCAGGCTAGAGTTTTTTTCGTAGTTGATGCTACGACCTCACTGGATTTTAGAATTAAGGTGCTGTCAAAGCATGCTTGTGTAAATTGTAATTTTTGGACTTTCCGTGGTGAAGCATTTAATGTGATGGTATTGCTCATTCAATTGGCTGAGAGGGGTACCCCTCTCTGTAATTCTCGTATCCAAGGCAAACACTCCTATAAAAGGGATGCTCATGTGATATTATTTCATTCACAATTTCATTCCCCTTCTTCTCTCTATTCTTGTTTGGTAGCTCTTAAATTTTGTTCAATTTCGTTTTCATTTAAGATAGTTAGGTCTGTTAATTTCAAAGATGCATGGCTAGCAAACCCTAATTTTGAAACTAGAACTCCTATTCCTAATTCAGTGACTCCTACTGCTAGTTTCAACTCTCAAAATAACCCCCATCCCCCTAGTTACCCTGAAGCTGTTGTGCTTGATAATTTGCCTCAAGTTCAGAAGGATATTATTGAGCTTACCAAGTCCTGTTTACTTGGTAAGATGTTATCTGCGCCTTTGGACTTGCATACAATAATTGTTAGAACAAAGGCAGTGTAACGCCCCGACTTTCATACATCCTTATTAAGCTAATTAATCAGGATTAGCAGCGGAAGACTTAGCTTAGTCGGCGCGTTACCGCCGTACTTTCCACTACGGGAAAATACAAGGCGACCTTTGACATTAACTTACAGGGACAATACTTTGATTTGACACTCTTTAAAGAAACACTTTAATAATAGATTACTATTTTCTAGAAATTTCGGCAGAGTTTCCTTTGTAAATTGGACAACCCAAAATGGGAAAATGTTTGAAAAACCTGTTACAATAAGATATTTCCAAATCCATAACTCAACGCTTTCGCGAAGTAGCAACTAAATAGAAACAGGAGCACTATTGCTCAACCAGAACTAGAAATAAAACTAAATCATTACTTATTAACTAATACAAAGTGGAACGTCCTGGCCTCGAAAAGAACATAAAACAATCATAGCTGAGCTCTTAGCACGAAACTGCTTCTATCTTGGAAAAGATGTTCCAGAACTGCAACCTGAAACTATTGTAACACTGCCACCCACCAAGTGACAAGCCACAGTAGTGACAAATCAAAACATTGACAGACACATCAGCACAACGCTGAGTACTAACCCATAAAACATTCTTAAAACATGCTTTGGTGTCTACGACTCTCACGTAATCAACATGTTCACATCATTCATAACCATATCACAACAACATAACAACATTCACATAGTCCATTATCATTCATCATGTTTTATGACCTTTAAGTACTTTCAGAAATCATAGCAGAGTCGTAACATCATCATAGTTCTCTCATATCAGAGTAGAAGACATACTTTCATATCATTAAACAATAAACATTCATAAACATATAGTCATACTGAATATCATAAATCATCATCATCTTTCATTTACTTAACTAGTATTGATCGTACTATTTTAATAACATAGTTATTTCATAGCATTCGGTCATGAACATCACTAATCATCATATTCATAAAGCATTCCATATCTCCTAATCCAATCATCGATAACATAATGTGTGAAATCATAAAACATAATCGTAATCATAATCATACTTTCGTAACATCAAAGTCATCATACTGCATAGCATTAAATCATAAAATCATCTACATATCAAATATTTCATTTAATTTCATATCATAAGCTTCATCATTATCTTTTCATCTTTTAGCTTGGTAACTGGCGAGTATAGACATGTGGGACGTCTCCCACCATGTGATGATCCTCAAGGAGCCCAGCTCTCTTGTTGGATACACCACCATGCGATGATCCTCAAGGAGCCCAGCTCCCTTGTTGGATACACCATCATGCGATGATCCTCAAGGAGCCCAACTCCCTTGTTGGATACACCGCTCGCACCAAAATAACATGCGGTACCCCTCAAGGAGCCCGACTCCCTTGTTGGGTGTACGGCGGTGTGAAGGTACGTGCACGACCATAAAGTAGATAAGCGTAACATTATACTGCCAGAACCTCTTTCACTTTTATTTATCATGTTTCGTTTGTTTAGCATTCATCGGCATAAGCCATAGATCTTTCATGAATCATACTTGAGCATCAATAACATAATCAAAATACCATAATTACATTACGTCATCATAATCATAATCATAATCAGGAAAAGTAATCATAATCAGAATAAGTAATCACAATCGTATTTTCATAACATCATGATCATCATACCACATAGCCTCAAATCATTTGATAAACATCATTTACATAGCAACTATTTCATATCAGAGTCATACTTCCTATACTTTCAGTTCATTTCAGAATGATCATAACGTATACATTTACATAACCGGAAATTGTAAGCATATCTCATACCTTTAAGTACTTTTAAGAATAACACAAACATATCAGGAGCATAGCAGAAACATAACAGTCTTTTCGTATCTCATATCGTTTAAGAGCCATTCGTACTTTCAGCTGGTTTCAGAATTTAAAAGGTATACTTTATCATATTCAGAATACATGAACATATATTATAGCAAACATTTCAAACCCATCATTCATAAGAATAAAAGTTATCTTTACGTACTTTCATATCATTATATAAACTAGAACATTTCCACTTCATATATTACCATTTCTTAATTTCATAAATCAACTCCAACTCCAACTACTTAAGCCATAATAACAAGATAAACTAGTGCTAATTCTCTGAAAGTGCTACACATAAAACCTTCCTAGATTAAATATAATTACTTTCGCCACATGACTGACATCCTTCAATTAGCAATTATTAAATGAAATCTCTCAAGCTAACTCTATCAAGTTGAACAACATAAATCAAAGAGCTTCTCATCAGATTCCAAATAGATACATCATAAAACGAAACGTTTATTGACAGAGGATCTCATACTAATTAAACTAATCTCACTACAATTGATATTATATGAGAGTAAGGTTCTATACAAACATCCTGCACCAACAACATAGTATACTAATGTATATGACCAGATTTTTGCTAACATGATAATTACAGTCAAATCTAGGTAGTAAAGTTCGACATCAAAATTTACCCATTAATCAAAAGAAACCTTCAAATCATTAATCCCTTTTGTCAAATGTTCAACACTAACTAGAACTCAGAGTCTCAGACTTCCAACCATTTATTTGCAACACATATATATATTGATACTCAATTATAAAAATACAAATTATATCAACCAAATCCATACTCAATAATCCATTTGATAAGCATATTTTGAATATAAATCAGAATAAATCCAATTAACAGAAGGATTGGAGAGGGGTAGTACTTATAATAACTCATGAATTCAAAGCATCAACAATAGATAACCAAATTTCAGAATTCATAATTTCAATATTGACTTTTAATTTGAGGAAAACACGAGGAGGAGAAGAGAGGGGTGTAGTACCAACAAAGGGACGCGGTGGCAGCACCACCACCAGCCACAACCGACGGCCACCTCAGGTGGCGCAAAACAGCAGCAACAACAACACAACACGCAAGAACAGCAAGAAGGGAGAGAGAAAGAACACAACCGCAACAACAGCAGCAACGAAACAACAACACCACGAAGAGGAGAGAGAAGATGCGAACAAGGGATGGGGCGACACCACTGATTCAACACAACAGCAACACCGACACACCAGAGTCGCGGGCTAAGGGAAGAAAGAACTCCGGCGAGCTGAACTAGCGCCGGCGAAATGCAGGCAAAGCAGCGAGGGGAGAGAGAGATCGGGGAAGAGGAGATAGAAAGCTTGGGGGTTTGGGGTTTTTCCACGGGAGAGAGAAAATGGGGTTTTGGGTTTGGGGTTCTCGCGGGTGAGAGAGAAATAAGGGGGGTTTTGGGTTAGAATTTTTAATTGAAGTTGAGTTTTTATGTGCAAGAAAAATACATTTGAATTATAAATCCATGGTTGAGTTTTTGTGAGGGAAAAATGGAGATGGAGGGAAGAAATTAATTATCCCTTTTACTTTTTTTTTTTTTTTGAACTTTCTTTCCTTCTATTCTTATTTGCTTAGAATGACAAAATGTCAAAACTTTGACTTCTATACCTTAATTGAAAATCATTCACTCAAAAATTATGCAAACAAACATAACTAGTAGCTAATAAAACGAGATTAAAGTGCGGGGTATTACAAGACTGGAAGATTGATAAAGGAGATGTAGATTACCTGGAAATGGGTAATGGATGGATCTTGTTACGTTTTGCTTATCCTCAGGACCTTGCTCTTGTGTGGAGTGAAAGGCCCTGGCATATCCAGGGTGATCTTTTTGTTTTATCTCCCTGGAAGCCTTCCTTTGATCCATATATGGAAGAGATTAAGTGGGTGGATTTGTGGGTAAGGATTCTCAGGCTTCCCACTGAATTATTGAACTTTGATTCAATTGCTAATTTGTTAGCTTTTAATGATATTGGTGCTCTTATTAAGCTTGGTCAAAGGTCATTATTACGTAAAAAAATCCGTTTTGCTAGAGCTTGTGTCAGAGTTGACATTCAGGATCCTTTGCTAGAATTTGATGAGGTGAGTAGGGTTGGTGATTTAATTCATCGTTTTATTATATGGTACGAGGATTTTTCCTCTAGCTGCTCTTTCTGTGGTGATTCTAAACATGCAATTGAAGCTTGTCCTTTGCTGAATTCCCCTAAAAAGGAATTAACTATAAATCTCCTCAAGAACCCTAAACAGAAATTATTGTATGATGTTCTTGCTAAGACTATTAGGCACACTAGTCACGCATCCACAGCTGAGACAACAAATGTGGTGCATGTGAAGCCTAAACACCATAACAAGGCCCCTGTTGCTAAGCCATTTTCAGAGAAATTTCTCTCTAAATCTGTTATTGCTGGTATTCTTCCTACCCCTACTGGTAAGGGTGTGATTATTAATGATGCTGCTAAGTATGTTAAAAAAGGCAATAGCATGCCTGCTGCGGTTCATGGAAAATGTAAAGGAAAGTTGGTTGTATCTCATACTTTTTGTTCTGATGATTCCTCTGATGACGAGGCTGGCTTATTTTGCCTCTAGTCTATTCCCCTCCTGGCCCAGTTCAGGAGAAGATAGGAGGTGTTGTTGGGTTTTCTACAATCTCTTACATAAACTTGGGTATATGTATCTAGACATACGTATAAGTTACAACCTAGGTAAAATTTATGTTCTAACAACTAGATTTAAAGAATGTATGTTTTAGAAGGTACATGAGACATTTAAAGCTAAGCAGTGAACATGTGACCATTTCTCCCATCTTTGCTGCCTTTCGTCAGACCTTGATTGTAATAGCTAGTAAATAATAATAATAATAATAGTAATAATAATACAAATATAATAATATTAAAAAAAATAGTGAGAAGTAGTAATGATCATAAGGGAAGGTCAAGTTATATATATATATATATATATATATATATATATATATATATATATATATATATATATATATATATATATATATATATATATATATATATATATATATATCCCGAGTATTTCAACTCTAACAAGGCTATTTCTGGCTAGTATTATTATTATATTACCAAAGTGGGATAAGTATCTAGGGGAGGTGAGCTATAATGTAAAACCAAGAGCAAATCACATGCCAAAAGGAGGGTGATAGTGTAGATAATTAAGGTCAAGTGGTCTGAAATTATGATGAGAGGTACATAAGGAAAGGGGATCCTCCAGAAAATTACAAGCACAATAAGCCAAAAACTTAGGTATTATCACCTAGTATATTTATAGGGGAACTTCCTGTTAAAATCTTACACCCAAATTCTTACAAAATCATCCAGCCCAGAACTCCTCAAGAGTTCCGCCGTAACACGCCTGTAACCCGCCGACCGGCACGGTTCAGCTTCTTCCACCATTTTTCTTAGGTAAAAACTTCATTTTTCTTTCATGCAAACTAATTAGGGTATTCTAAACTTGTAGGTGCATACTGGGTAGCCAAGAATTTGAAGAAAAACAAAGGAAAAATTGAGGAACAAGAGGAAGAAAGACTCATTAAGGTAAACTGAAAAAAAAAAACAGATTCTTAGGTGTTCTATTTGGGCTTTGTTTTGGAGGAATTCCTTCCAATCACTGATTTTTATTACATGCATGTCTTAAATCTCTTGGGTAGGAGTAAAGAATCAGAATTTGCGGCAAGTTTGAAGGAGTTAAATTTAAGAATAAGGTACACAAGGATTCTTTGGTTCTATGGAGGTTCTTGTTTATCTCTTATGAAAGCTTGTTGATATAGGAGGATAGTGATTAAATTTTGGATTCTTTTATGCATCAACAACTAGTATGTGTGCTGGTTTCATGAGTATGATATTTATATATGGTTGCATGCAAGTGTTGGGATACATATTATTAAGAGAAACAAGCTTAAATGAAGAAGTGAGACCGGAAATTTAAGTTTTTATGTTACCATGTAAGCTGGTAATGATTACATGATTAAGTTGGAGGTTGGAGAACTCTAACCCTACTGCATAAAGATGATTAATTTCATTTAGTAAGTAATAAATAGGTTAATGAATAAGCTAGTTCCGTAGATTGAATACTATATAGTAAGGAAACTACTTTCCTTTCAAAAACAAGAGCTGTTTTTTTTTTTCCTTATTATGTCACAACATGGATGTTAAGAGTGACTTGTTTTATCTATCACTATAAGCATGATCATGGCAGTAAGTGCAAAAATTATTTAAACATACTTAGTAAGTAAAATACAACAAAGTACGGATGAAGAAAAATGGTGAGACAAGGAACCATGAACTCTCTTGTGATCAATGATTTCTTTACTCATAATGGGTAGAATAAGAGTAGGTATATTGGAAAGTGAGAAACTTAGCATTACGTGATGGTTATGATTGTACTAAATTAGTATTTTGATGCTTGGTGCTACAAAGCCAAACACCATAGTGATGATAGGGGAAGATACTGTGAAATCAGAAATGAACACATCATAGTATGTGTGCGTAACATGAATGATAGGACATGTCCTGGAATTAAGTCTTGCAAGCAGTACATAATTGTTTTGGGAAGACGTTCCCATGAGTTTAGAGTTGGCAGATAGGCCACTCTATTCGTGCATCTTCCCCGGTTAAATGAAAAACGTATGTTATTAGGAAAAGAACTATATTAGGGAGTACCTCCCTGTGTACGAAGTGGGCAGTCGAGGAGTTCGTATCCGCTTAGACCCTAGCTACTCACAAAACACATGAAAACCAGTAACGTTGTTAATATTGTGCACCAGAATGAAAGTTATGAACACCTCTATGGAATAAAATGGTGAATGAATAATGTGTGTACCAGCTTTGCTGATTTGGTTGTTATTGTCATTCCTAAACTGCCTCCCGGGGCAGTGGGGGAATTGCAGGGCTAAATAGGAAAGGCAGTTGTTTGAGGTTACGTGACGCGCATGGCCGTGTTATTGAATCTAATGTTCTGTCGTTTTGTTATGTTTATAACATCTGAACTGTATTATGTTAATGAGTACCATGGCATGTATTTAAGTAGGATCCGTTTGTAAATTTTCTCTGAAAATATGGTTTGTAATAGTTTATTAATAGTTTTAAAGGTGGTAAGATACTTCCAAGTCTTGGGAATTCCTTGAGAAGGGGAGCTACAAGCTTGGGTAACGTCACCTAATTAGCTAACACTAAATTTTTGCCTCTAGTGGCGTTCGCATAAGCAGCTAAATTAGGTGGGCTGTTACAGTTGGTATCAGAGCAAAGGTTTTTAAGTATAATTTTAGGTATGACTTTTCAAAACATATATTTATTTTATTAAACTATTTTCTGTTTTCTAAATAAATACTATAGAATTTTTTTTAAAAAAAAAATAATATATATTTTGGTGATTACAGAAGAAAGAGGAAGTAGAATAAGTTAATATGTGATGATCATGTGGACATGTATATGTGAATAATATGATTATGTGCATAAAGTATGTATAATGAAAGTTATGTGCATATGTGTAGATGTCGGTAAATAGGAGCTCCAGTGAGAGCAGTGATGGAACCGAACCGTTTGTGAGAGAGCCAGATACGTATTATCCCGTGGGTAAATGGTGGGATGATGCCTTTGACTATGCGTACGAGATTATGGATCGCGTTCATGAGTATAATCAGATCAAGGGAATGAGTAGCCACAACCATTACCAACGACCTGGCATACAAGCTAATACCATTATAAAGACCCTACCCACCTGTGAGCCTTGGGCTAGCTTCCGGCAGACTTATTGGAGATTGATTGAGCAGTATATAGCCACATGGGCTATCTAGGGAAGTGATGTTAGTATAGAAAATATACATAAGAATTTGATACGCTGGGAAGGGCATGTTGGTGAAGTTTTCCGCGAGATGAGGATCACTATGGATCGACAGAAGCAGGGTCAAATATTTCCAAATGACCCACATTGGGGGGCTATGTATGAACGGTTGGTGCAAATGGAGGAAAGACATGAAAGTAGGAAAGCAAGGAAAGGGCATAATGTGATTGTTAATTATGTAGGGGACAACTCTTGTGGATCTAGTTCGGGATCAACATTGAACCCTGGAAACCAGTGCAGGACTTGTGGACCGGATTATGTTCCCGAAACCCCTTCTAGTAGTAGTGATGACAAGTGGATATTTCTATGATCCATGTAACTTAGATTGAGGAACCCTATGTTTAAGTTAGTGTGTGTGAGTGTGTAAGTTGTTGTAAGAAGGTTAAATAATGTAATCAGGTGTGGAGCATGAAATTAAAATTAGTTAATGAATAATATCTTTAGTGCTTTCGGAAAGAAGGGTGAATCAAAGAATTAATATCGTTACGAAAAAAATATATATATGTATATATAAAACATGTTGGAAAGTTATATGTGAAAAGGAGGCATGAAAATGCGATATGGAAAACCTGTTAATGTTTGATAAATGTATGTAGGAAAATGGACAAAGCGAACCCCTCTCAAGTTGACGAAACCACCCCGGAGTCGAGTAAGGACGATCAAATCAAGGAACTCCGTGAGATGAATGCTAAATTGTTAGCTATCTTGGAAACTCAGGGAGCTAATAAGAATGATGATGAAAGGAAGATTTATAAACGACTGGCGGCGCATAAGCCGCGAAGCTATGATGGAGAGGCTGATCCGGTCAAATTTGAAGACTGGGTAAGCTATATGAATAAGTTGCTGGACGTAGTAAACTGTCCTGAAGGGATGAAGGTAAGACTGGCATCCTTTTATTTGGAAGGGCCGGCTGATTTATGGTGGCTCACCTTAAAGGAAATCGCTAAGCAGCCTGATTTTACATGGGAAAGGTTTGTCGAAAAATTAAGGGAAAAGTTCTTTCCTCCAGCCTTGAGGAGGATGAAAGAGAACGAGTTTTTGAGTCTGAGACAAGGCAAAATGACGGTGCTGGAGTATGCTGCAAAATTTATTGAGCTCTCTCGTTTTGCTAGTGACATCGTAAAATGTGAAAGGCTGCAAGCCATGCGGTTTTTCGAAGGCCTAAACTTAAAATATCTAAAGAGGATAGGTGTGTACACCTCATTTGAAGACTTATATGATCGTGCTCATGAGCATGAACGAATAGAGATGAAGGACGAGGAATTTCGAAGGAAAAGAAACGGAGACGGAATGAGGGGAGTCGGTTCGAAGAACCCCAAAATAGAAGCATTTGCCTCACCTGCAAGGGGTTCGATTGGGAATCTTAGAAATGACAGGGCGGAATAGAAGTGCAAGAAGTGTGGCAAGGGACATTTTGGAAGACTGCACGCACAGGCGGATAGTGTGTTTTAAATGCAAGAATGTGGGGCATCGACTCAAGGAGTGCCCGATGGGCGGTTCACAAAAGGTAATCGAGGGAGCTGCAAAGCCGGGAGGCGCCCTGATGTTCAAAGGAGGTGAAGCAAGTACGGCTAGGGGCCCCAGGGACGGAGCATATCATCAATCAGGCAAGGGCCCGGGAAAGATGTTCGCTATCAAGGCGTAAGCGATAGAACCCGAGATGCGAGAAACCGAAGGTAACATGATCACCGGAATAATTCCGGTTTGTAGTATTCTTGCATATGTATTGTTAGATACGGGGGCATCCCACTCTTTTATTTCTCATGCATGTGTTGAAAAGTTAGTAAGTTTACCCCAAGTGGAACCCTTAGATCTCGGTAATTAGCACCCCCAACGGGAGTTTAGTACACCTTGTCCGTGGGTATTTAGAAATTGTAATATTCAAATAGCGGGGAGCAGATTTGAAGGTCGATTTAGTCCCTATGGAGTTAAGAAACTATGATGTGATAGCGAGAATGGATTGGCTAAGTCAGAATAAAGCCATTATCGAATGTTACACTAAGAAGGTTAAGTTTGGGGTGTCGTTCGAAAATAAAGGCAGTTTGGGGCAAATAGAGCAGGCTAAACCCACTAACCCTAGGATAGGGGAAATCTCAGTGGTAAAGGAATTTTTGGATGTATTTCCTGAGGATTTACCTGGACTGCCACCATACAGAATAGTAGATTTTCATATAGATTTAATACCAGGTGCAACCCCGATATCTCGGGCTCCATACAGGATGGCCCCAAGCAGAAATGGTCGAATTGAAGAAGCAGTTGGAGGAGCTATTACAGAAGGGATACATCAGACCCAGCGTGTCTCCGTGGGGGGGCGCCAGTGTTATTTGTTAAGAAAAAAGATGGGTCTATGAGATTGTGTATTGATTATCGGGAAATCAATAAGATCACAATTCGGAATCGTTATCCATTACCCAGAATTGATGACTTATTCGACCACTTAAAAGGGGCTGGAATATTCTCCAAAATAGATCTCAGATCGGGGTATCATCAGATGCGAATTGCGGATGAAGACATACCCAAGACCGCTTCCGAACTAGATATGGTCACTATGAATTTGTTGTGATGCCTTTTGGATTAACTAACGCGCCAGCCGGCCTTCATGGACTTGATGCAAGAGGTATTTTAAGCCTTTCTTAGATCAGTTTGTGGTGGTATTCATAGACGATATTCTGGTGTATTCGAAAAATCGGGAAGATCATGAAGAGCATCTGAGGAAGGTGTTGGAGCTATTGAGGAAGGAAAAGCTGTATATGTGACTTTTGGTTGGAAAAGGTTGGGTTCTTAGGGCATGTGGTAACTAAGGAAGGAGTCGCGGTAGACCCAGAGAAGATCAAGGCGGTGAAAGAATGGCCTACTCCAACCAACGTGGCTGAGGTTAGGAGTTTCTTAGGACTCGCGGTATTATCGGAAATTTGTGAAAGATTTTTTCTCGAATCGCTCTTCCGATAACAAATTTGATCAAGAAAAGCACGAAGTTTCAATGGACGGAAAAATGTGAGTATGCATTCCGGGAACTCAAAAACAGATTAACCAGCGCACCTGTCTTAGCATTGCCATGGGGTACGGAGGGATTTGAAGTGTATACTGATGCATCTCAGGAGGGACTCGGATGTGTGTTGATGCAGAATCAGCGAGTAATAGCCTATGCATCTAGGCAACTGAAATCACACGAAAGAAACTACCCGGTACATGATCTGGAATTGGCAGCGGTGATATTCGCTTTGAAGTTGTGGCGGCACTATTTATACGAAATTGCTTGTCGGATTTACACTGATCACAAGAGTTTAAAGTATATCTTCACACAAAAAGAAGTTAATATGAGGCGAGAGGAGGTGGTTGGAATTCTTTGAAAGATTATGATATTGATATTCAGTATCATCCTGGGAAAGCCAATAAGGTAGCGGATGCCCTAAGTAGGAGGCCACGTCGGGAAGTGAATTCAATAATTTCTGTTCCCCATGAGATGTATATGGAATTGGCAAGGCTAGATTTAGAAATAGTAACAAATGAACAGTTGCAAGGGCAACTAAACGCCCTGTCGGTGCAACCTAACCTATACGAAGAAATTAGGTCAAAGCAAATGCAAGACGGTTTCCTAGGAAAGATAAGGGAAAAACTGGCACAAGGTGAACTAGGGGATTTCCGGAAACATGAAGATGGAAGCATTAGGATAAATGGAAGATGGTGCGTCCCTGATGATTCAAACTTGAAGAATAAAATTTTGAAGGAGGCTCATAACAGCTTTTATTCCGTTCATCCGGGAAGGGATAAAATGGTACAAGATTTGAAGAGATTTTTCTGGTGGAAAGGATTGAAAAGAGACGTAAGTAAAGTTGTTGCGAAATGTATGATTTGTCAGAAGGTGAAGTTTGATCGGGGGAAAATGTCAGGATTATTGCAACCACTACCGATACCAGAGTGGAAATGGGATTCAATTTCCATGGATTTTATAACTGGTTTGCCTAAAACACGGAAAGGTAATGACGCCATATGGGTGATCGTGGATAGATTGACCAAGACGGCAAGATTTATTGCAATGAAGGAGGCATGGAACCAGAAGAAAATGGCTGAAGCGTATGTTAGAGAAATACTACGACTTCATGGTATACCTAGCACCATCATCTCAGACAGGGATCCTAGGTTCTTGTCTCATTTTGGCAAAGGTTGCAGGAGGCATTCGGGACGACTCTTAATCTCAGTACAGCATTTCATCCTGCCACTGATGGTCAAACGGAACGTACAATTCAAACCCTAGAAGATATGCTGAGAGCATGTGTTTTAGAATTTGGGGGAACGTGGGAAGAAAAGTTGTCGTTGATAGAGTTCTCGTATAATAACAGCTTTCAAGCTAGTATTGAGATGGCTCCATATGAAGCACTCTATGGACGACGATGTCGGACTCCCATTTGCTGGGATGACATCAGTACTGGGGTACCAGTGGGTCCTGAAATGATGCGAGAGACCATGGAGCAAGTGCAGCTGATACGGGAAAAGATGAAAGTTGCCCAAGATCGACAGAAAAAGTACGCAGATAAAAGAAGGAAAAAACTTGAATTCATGGAGGGTGATAAGGTCTTCCTGCGCATATCGCCCACCAAGGGAATCAAACGGTTTGGGGTACGAGGAAAATTAAGCCCCAAGTTTATAGGTCCCTATGAAATACTCAGAAGAATTGGAGAAGTAACGTATGAGCTTGCTTTGCCAGTGGAATTGTCAAAGGTACACAATGTGTTCCACGTGTCACAATTACGCAAATACATCCCCGATTCAACTCATATATTGGCCTATGAACCAGTACAAGTCGATGAGAACTTAAGTTATGAAGAGAAGCCTTTGGAAATCATGGACAGACGTGAAAAGGTACTACGAAACCAAACAATACCACTAGTCAAGGTATTGTGGACCAACCACGGGACTGAAGAAGCAACATGGGAAAAGGAGTCAGACATGAGGAATCGATATCCCCACTTATTCTAAGGTATGGTTTGAGTTTCGGGACGAAACTTCTTAAGGGGGTAAGAGTGTAATAGCTAGTAAATAATAATAATAATAATAGTAATAATAATACAAATATAATAATATTAAAAAAAATAGTGAGAAGTAGTAATGATCATAAGGGAAGGTCAAGTTAAGAACTTCTTATATATATATATATCCCGAGTATTTCAACTCTAACAAGGCTATTTCTGGCTAGTATTATTATTATATTACCAAAGGGGGATAAGTATCTAGGGGAGGTGAGCTATAATGTAAAACCAAGAGCAAATCACATGCCAAAAGGAGGGTGATAGTGTAGATAATTAAGGTCAAGTGGTCTGAAATTCTGATGAGAGGTACATAAGGAAAGGGGATCCTCCAGAAAATTACAAGCACAATAAGCCAAAAACTTAGGTATTATCACCTAGTATATTTATAGGGGAACTTCCTGTTAAAATCTTACACCCAAATTCTTACAAAATCATCCAGCCCAGAACTCCTCAAGAGTTCCGCCAGAACCCAGCGACCAGCACAGTTCAGTTCTTCCACCATTTTTCTTAGGTAAAAACTTCATTTTTCTTTCATGCAAACTAATTAGGGTATTCTAAACTTGTAGGTGCATACTGGGTAGCCAAGAATTTGAAGAAAAACAAAGGAAAAATTGAGGAACAAGAGGAAGAAAGACTCATTAAGGTAAACTGAAAAAAAAAAACAGATTCTTAGGTGTTCTATTTGGGCTTTGTTTTGGAGGAATTCCTTCCAATCACTGATTTTTATTACATGCATGTCTTAAATCTCTTGGGTAGGAGTAAAGAATCAGAATTTGCGGCAAGTTTGAAGGAGTTAAATTTAAGAATAAGGTACACAAGGATTCTTTGGTTCTATGGAGGTTCTTGTTTATCTCTTATGAAAGCTTGTTGATATAGGAGGATAGTGATTAAATTTTGGATTCTTTTATGTATCAACAACTAGTATGTGTGCTGGTTTCATGAGTATGATATTTATATATGGTTGCATGCAAGTGTTGGGATACATATTATTAAGAGAAACAAGCTTAAATGAAGAAGTGAGACCGGAAATTTAAGTTTTTATGTTACCATGTAAGTCGGTAATGATTACATGATTAAGTTGGAGGTTGGAGAACTCTAACCCTACTGCATAAAGATGATTAATTTCATTTAGTAAGTAATAAATAGGTTAATGAATAAGCTAGTTCCGTAGATTGAATACTATATAGTAAGGAAACTACTTTCCTTTCAAAAACAAGAGCTGTTTTTTTTTTTCCTTATTATGTCACAACATGGATGTTAAGAGTGACTTGTTTTATCTATCACTATAAGCATGATCATGGCAGTAAGTGCAAAAATTATTTAAACATACTTAGTAAGTAAAATACAACAAAGTACGGATGAAGAAAAATGGTGAGACAAGGAACCATGAACTCTCTTGTGATCAATGATTTCTTTACTCATAATGGGTAGAATAAGAGTAGGTATATTGGAAAGTGAGAAACTTAGCATTACGTGATGGTTATGATTGTACTAAATTAGTATTTTGATGCTTGGTGCTACAAAGCCAAACACCATAGTGATGATAGGGGAAGATACTGTGAAATCAGAAATGAACACATCATAGTATGTGTGCGTAACATGAATGATAGGACATGTCCTGGAATTAAGTCTTGCAAGCAGTACATAATTGTTTTGGGAAGACGTTCCCATGAGTTTAGAGTTGGCAGATAGGCCACTCTATTCGTGCATCTTCCCCGGTTAAATGAAAAACGTATGTTATTAGGAAAAGAACTATATTAGGGAGTACCTCCCTGTGTACGAAGTGGGCAGTCGAGGAGTTCGTATCCGCTTAGACCCTAGCTACTCACAAAACACATGAAAACCAGTAACGTTGTTAATATTGTGCACCAGAATGAAAGTTATGAACACCTCTATGGAATAAAATGGTGAATGAATAATGTGTGTACCACTTTTCCGATTTGGTTGTTATTGTCATTCCTAAACCGCCTCCCGGGCAGGTGGGGGAATTGCGGTGGCTAAATAGGAAAGGCAGTTGTTTGAGGTTACGTGACGCGCATGGCCGTGTTGTTGAATCTAATGTTCTGTCGTTTTGTTATGTTTATAACATCTGAACCTGTATTATGTTAATGAGTACCATGGCATGTATTTAAGTAGGATCCGTTTGTAAATTTTCTCTGAAAATATGATTTGTAATAGTTTATTAATAGTTTTAAAGGTGGTAAGATACTTCCAAGTCTTGGAAATTCCTTAAGAAGGGGAGCTACAAGCTTGGGTAACGTCACCTAATTAGCTAACGCTAAATTTTTGCCTCTAGTGGCGTTCGCATAAGCAGCTAAATTAGGTGGGCTGTTACATTGATTGTGTTGTGTAACAGGATAATGAGAAGAAATTCAGCTCAAGTATTCTCAGTCCATAGAAAAGTTTCGTGTTAAAAACAATTGGTAGATAAAGAACTAAACTATTACAATCCCACTCCCCTTTGATTCAAAGCATAAACTATTTTAATCGTTAACTAATTTTTTAAAATTCAAAATGTAGGGTGTTATGCATTTAATGTCGTATGCTAAATTCAATTTAACAATAGATATTAAACAATTAGTTGATATTGTTAAATTGAATTTAGCATAAGACATTTAATAATGTTGAAGACAAAAGATAATTAATATAGGGTGTTATGCATTAAAGGGTCTATTAAACAATTTAATATTGTGTTTTATCTTCAACATTATAAAATGCTAGCACCAAACAAATATAATAAATTGTTTAATACCCTTTTTTTATGAATTTAGGGTTTTAAAATTCAAAATATAGGGTGTATTGCATTAAAGGGTATTAAACAATTTATTATATTTGTTTGGTGCTAACATATTATAATGTTGAAGACAAAAGACAATATTAAGTTTGAGTACATCTAAATGATGCAAATTAATTAAAAAAAAAAATAAAGGAAAAATTCATAAGTAAAAGTTGTCGATTTCCCATCATAATGGATTTTCGCATAAAATAGAGGATGTTTTCAGAGATGGTTCCAAGTGACCAGTAATTTGTTTCACATACCCTTTTTTCCTTTTGTAATTCAATATTCTTTACATCCTCTCTATAGTGATTTCAGTGTATTGGAAATGGAGAATGGTAATAAAGGTTAGTAAGAACTAACCGTTTTGTTTTGAATACGTTACACACTTAAAAATGATCAAAGGAATCTAGTCCAATAAGAAACTCAGCTCTAATTCCTATATCCTAGTCCCTGGCCTAGTCCGGGCGGGTGGCGGTACACGTGTGTGTTACATTGCCCAACAACTTCATGTCCACAAAAGCACCATATACTAGCAACTCAAAAGGGTAGATGAAGGAAAGGATATTAGGACAGAAAACATCCTTTTTCATGACCAATGTGGGACAAAGTACAAATACATGCTTTTGGAAGCCTTTATCAAACACTTTTAATTAGGTTTTGCCAAATATGAGTGCTTGCAACTTATGAAAAAGATAGATGATATATTTAATTTTTGGAGGTGATAGGCTGTCGTACACCTGTCAAAAATAATCCTGCAAAACCTTCTAACAATATAGTAGGGTAAATAGGGTTAAATCCACAGAGAGATGGTTGTTTTAATCTAGCTTCTAATGCATGGAGAAACTAAACAAGATCAGGAATAATGAATTAATGTTCTAAATTAATCAAACTACGAAAATCACGCTAAAAAGTATCTAGGGCAATGGTTCACCATGTTCATAACTATAATCTATCAAAATATCATTAATGGTTCAATTAATCAGATATGTAGAGCACATGTTAATCCTACAGTCGAGCCTTAATTAACGCTCTCAAATCAACATATGCTAGTACGGTCGCTCAACATAATCAGATTTGCTTATTGTAGATAAGCCTCTAAAGAATACTATCTCTCGATCTATGACTCGATATTAGCAATATTTAATTAGGCAATTGATCAGATTGCAAGATTAATAATATAAACACTAATCAATTAGAAATATCAAGACTAATCAAACCATGAATAAATATAATTCAATAATCATATCATATAAACATGGATTCCCAAACCCTAGAAAATAAGACTACTCAATCATGAAATAAGTAATAAAATATAAATCTACAAACTTAAGCATAATTAAAGAAATCAGTAAAAGAGAGAGAATGAAATAACAAAACTAATGAATTAATGAAGAACATGAAAAACTAGGGTTTAAACTAAAGAGAGAAAAAGATGAAGAAACTAAACTAAAACCTAAGGCTAAAATAACGTGAAAAGGAGAGGTCCAATGGTAAGAGTGAGAAGACCTATTTATGGTTTTTACAAAACTGGCTAAAAAAGGCAAAAATTAAAGCTCCCGAAAAAACCGCCTGGTCGGGCGACGGTGTTCTGAATTTACGAGCAAAGGGGAGATTCCGCCTGATCAACCGGGCAAGGCCGCCCGGTCGGGGGCGTAAACATTTTTGGTGCCTCTTTCGCCCGGTTGACCGGGCGAACAAGTCTTGTGCTCTGATGAAGATTTCTTCCCGCCTACGATTTTGAATCAACTTGCGAAGGCTGTATCTCTCGAACCAGAAGAACATTTGGGGCGTTTGACCTATAGTTGGAAAGCCCTTCAAGTCTAGTTTCCAACCCAACTGGAATTTCTTAATTATCAATTTTATATCAAAAGTTATGATCAAAATAGTGAATAGGTGTCAGTTTTGACACTTCTTTCACTAACTCTTTGCTTCATTCTAACTCGAGATTGTCCCAAACGGATGCATTGTGATCCTTGTGCAAGTTATCTTCATCCTCAATGATTAATAGGCTTGATCTTAGATAATCATAATCAATTTGCATCACAATAACCTGAAAATCATCGAAACACGCAAACGGGGAGTAGTAGAGCACAACTTACGTAACTCATGCCATTATGCACCTAAATGCTCTAAAATGAGTTCTAAATGCAATCAAAATGCATCTAAAAACTATATATAAAAGTGACACATCAGGAGGTTATTTTGGTTGGAGTTCTTTCAATATGCTTATTGTTTGAAACTTATCGAAGAGTATACTTCTATTCTATAAAGAGATACACACGAATACTAGGAGAAATTTTAACTATTGTGTAACTGGGTGTGCAATAAATTTATTGTAAGATCAATTTATTTTTAGTCATAATGAGTCATTTTTAAGTCCAAATGAGTTACTCTTTAGGTCAAAATTGATCATTTTTTTTACTTTAAAGGATTCACTTTCAGTTATATATGAGTATATATGTGACTTAGGACGAAAAGTGAGGGAGGCAACTAACAATAATTTATTATGCACCTGTCTCATTTAAGTTTTTGTGAATGATTATATAAGTGATCCATATAGGGCAAACCGTATATTTTAGATAAAGGGTAGTTATAGGGGAAGAATTCGAAGAAAAACTCTAAAAAGAATTTAAGTTAGTGCTGTTGAATAAATTAGTAAATGTTGCACAATTACTGACAAAAGTTGTACTACCAAAAAAAAAACTAATGATAGACAAATACTCTCTCCTTTCCATAATATAGTCCTTGTTTCTTTCTCTTAAGGTCAAACTTTAAAATTTTTGACCAAATATTATCATTAATATACAAAAAAAATACTCATATCTTGTTAGGTTCGTCTCAAAGTGTACTTTCATAATATCTACTCTTTATCTTTTTTATTAATACGGAATTGAATATACTGAAGGTCAAATGTATGACTTGGAGACCATGCAAAAAGGAAACAAACACTATATTATGGGATAGAGGGAGTATTATCTAAAAATTTACTAATGTTGAATAGAAAGTAGCTCATGTTTCTCACGAGCTACTCGAGATCGACTCGGTCAAAACTCGGTCAAAGCTCGACTCAAGATGTTGGTGAGTCGAGTTGAGCAACTCGATACTCGACTCGAAAAATTGTGAAAAACTCGAATACCCAATTATCAATAGTAAAATACCTAAATTCAAAAATTTTCTACCTTATTGTTGCTTTAACATGAGATACTTGCAAGCTACTCAAAATCTACTCGGTCAAAGCTCGTTTCGATCAAAGCTCGTTTCGGTCAATACTCGACTCGGTCAAAGAACAGTCAAAATTCCATTCGAGTAAGCTCGGCTCAACTCAAACTCGATTCTCATCATTGATACCGCTAGTTCTTGATATGAGCAAGATTTTGGTCCTCTCAGATTGGAATCATGTATAGCTCCGCTAACATTGGCTAGTGGTATCTTTGGTAGGAAAAGAGTAAATTTTAGGTGAATTTGTCCTACATTAAAAATACTATTATTCAACTAAGAATTTCAAATAAAGATAAAGTACAAGTCAATTTAGTCCAATAAAAAAATCACACATAGTGTCTTGTATAGGAGTAATAAATTGGATCGTAATTAGTGTAAACAACTTTAGTGTTCAGATGGAAGAAAAATCAACATATTGACAAATTAGAATTATTTGATCCATAATTTAGGATGCTTCAGTCGAACTATGTAGATCGGATTTATCATATTAGATTGGACTTGTAATTTTATCTTATGTTTACATCTAATTAGAGTTGATCAGCACCTAAAATTACATTTTAAAAGTAAATAGTATATACCCTGTCCTCAAATTCATATTTGTTACACTACTTTCTTATTATTGCTAGGACTGTTCTTGGGTTGGGTTGGTGTGATTTAGGATGTAACCCAAACCAAACCGCAAATATATGGTTTGACATATTTCGAATCCAAACGGCATTTTTGCCCAAACCAACTTAAATCAGACCACGCAAAACGGTTTGGTGCGGTGCGGTGCGATTTGCGGTTTAACCATATTTTCCCCTGCGATATAAGTTTTTTAATCTAAAAATTAAAAAAGAAAATTGGTACAAAGTTGTTGATAAACCAATACATAATTCTCTAAAACTAGATAATAAATACAAAGCAAATGAGTGGAGGTTGGAGAAGTATAAGTGAGGGAGGCAGGGGATTGCAAAGAGGAGTAGATGACTAGATGATTGATGATTGATGAGTGATGAATGATGAGTGATGAGTGATGAGTGATTAGTGCAAAGACCTAACCTAATACTCGTGTTAACTTGTATAGCTGTATTATCTCGTATAAACGTATGCCTGTGAGTTTGTCAAGTGTTTTTTTGCGGTTTATTAATTTGCGGTTTATGGTGCGGTTTCGGTTTACAAAAATTCAAACCCAACCCAAACCACAAACCACTGTTTGCTTGAAATATCAAACTAACCCACAATTTTGAAACTGTAAATTAACGCACAATTTTGAAACTGCAAATTAACCCAAACGGCGAAAAAAAGTTTTGGTTGCGATTTGAACCTGCCCTAATCACAGCATCAAATTCAATGTGACTATTTATGCCCAAGAGAGAGTATTAAATGTAGTTTAATGCTCTACTAGTTGATACTAGCAGTATTAATATATTGTATTAGTCAATCATAGCATATTGGTTCTCACGTCCTCTCCAGTGGTTCCCCACCACCCTTCATCAAGCTTCAGCAACCAACCGAGAACAAGTAACAACCATCTTAGCTGTTCTTTTGTCATCTTTGTTTCCTTTTTATTTTTGTTTATTGTTTCTTGACCAATTCCAGCTTCCTCCTAGCTTGGTGTTCTTTTGTTTTCTTGAGAAAAGTCAACTTATTCAAAATACCAAATCAAAACAAATCAATACTTGTTAACTTAAATCCATTTGATCCCTTTTTTTTTTCTTTTGGCTTTTTTCTGCCAAAAAAATTCTTCCCAGATGAAGGAAAATTTGTTACTTACTCTGTTCTTCTTCAACAAAGTTCTCTCATCAGAGTATTACTATTAACTCTTCTGTTTGTTGGTTTAAGTTTCCATGAATTTGATCCATATAATCAAATCAAACAAACATGGAACCCAAAAAGCTTAAGCAAGTAAGGTAATCAAAAGTTCTATCCCATTAATTTCTGTTGATTACTTATAACATCAATAATAATGATCCATTATATTTAATTTGGCAGCTTCTATGAAAATAGAAATCAGACCTTCAATCATAATTATTTATCATCAGAAAAAGCATCAAATACAAGCTCTCCTGCATACAAACAAAGCACTCCATTACTAAGCAGTGGTGTGGGTTTAGGAAGCGGCATCAACAGATTAGGGGAAGCTTTAAAGCTGCCAACTTTAGCTTTCAGAGTATTCTCAAGAAATGGTGGGAAACCTTTGAAACATGAAGAAGAAAAATGGTGGAAGAGAACCTTAGATCCCTCAAGTGAAGTGGTGTTAAAATGGAACCGTATATTTCTAGTTACTTGTCTCATTGCACTCTTTGTTGATCCCTTATTCTTTTATCTTCCTCAAGTAGACAAAATCAATACTTCCTTTTGTATGTCAAGGAATGTACCATTGGGTGCTGTTGTTACCTTCTTTCGAACATTCGCCGATATCTTCTATTTCTTACATGTGCTTGTAAGGTTTCGTACAGCTTTCGTGGCACCCAGTTCCCGGGTGTTTGGAAGAGGTGAACTTGTTAGGGATAGGAACCAGATTGCCAGGAGGTATATCAAATCGGGTTTCTTCATTGATCTTATTGCTGCATTGCCTCTTCCTCAGGTAGCTGAATTCTTCATATAACTACTTTTTGTCTGTTTAGTACTTTAGTTGATATGAAGTAAAGGCTAAATGGAGAACGCGTTCTCTAGTGAGCAGAGAGGAGGAATTTGGTGTGGTGCCCTCCTCATATGTTCGCTGTCATACTCGGTTACCTTTTGGCAAGAATTGAATTGAATTGAATTGAATTGAATTGAATTTTTGGTTGGAGTATTGATTGATGTCAATATAATGTATGATATGGAGATTAATATTTTGTCTCTATGATTGTCCAAGTTGATTATCTTTGATTAAAAAGCCTGTTTATTGAATTAATCAGACTTTACTTGAAGATGAGAGACTTAATTGGAATTCTTTGGTTGCAGATTGTGATATGGTTTATTATACCAGCAATTAAGCTCTCTAATGCAAGAAGCACCTATAATGCGCTTCAGTTGATTGTTTTCATCCAATATATTCCAAGGTTATATCTCATCTTCCCCCTGAGTACAGAGATCATCAAAGCTGCTGGAGTTGTTACCAAAACAGCTTGGGCTGGAGCTGCCTATAATCTGCTTCTGTACATGTTAGCTAGTCATGTAAGGATTACATCATTTGATCCTATATGTCCTTAGTACCTTGAATTAGAAAAAAGTGAATGTCTTATTTGGATGGTTGTGTAATGATTCAGATTCTTTCTTTCAATCCTGTAGATTTTAGGGGCGGCTTGGTATCTACTGTCTGTCCAAAGATTTTCATCGTGTTGGAATTCGACCTGCAGAAGTGAAGTTTCCCCTATCACATGCCATCTCAGATACTTGGATTGTAGTACTAAAGATGATGCAGATCGTATCGCTTGGGCAAACAGCACCCAACTGTTCTCCTCTTGTGATCCTAACAACCCGAATACTACTTTCGAATATGGTATTTTTCTAAGCGCAATGTCAAAAGATGTATTCTCTGAGAATTTCATCGACAAGTACTTCTATTGTTTGTGGTGGGGATTACAACAGTTGAGGTAATTTCCTAGCTCAAGAGCTTTTTCCTAAACATGAAAAGACAACCAAAGCATTCATCTCTTCGTTTTACGCTTGCCTTACAAGTTACAACATCCTGTTTAATGCCACCTTTTCACAAAAATGGGTCGCCTCTATGTGATATTGATGATGTCTTATTGTCATATATTTGCAGTTCCTATGGTCAGAATTTAGAAACAAGCACATTCGTCTGGGAAAGCTCATTTTGCATTCTCATTTCCATAGTGGGTCTGGTTTTATTTGCTCTCTTAATCGGTAACATGCAGGTAAATAACTTTGCCTTACTGATAGGTGATACTTAAGAATGTTTATGCTAGATCAAGATCAACGACTTCATATAGCTATGTACTGAACTAAGAGGCACTCTGATATAGTATGTGGCTTGAGGGCTTCTGTTGCTTATGCTCTGAATGTTGCAAATTTAAACTTGTAGACCTATCTGCAATCGATCACTTCAAGGCTTGAGGAATGGAGGCTGAGGAGGCGCGACACTGAGGAGTGGATGAAACATCGCCAGCTCCCTCCACACTTACGAGAAAGAGTGAGACGGTTTGTTCAGTACAAATGGCTGGCAACCCGAGGAGTCAATGAAGAAGCAATCCTCACTTCCTTGCCATTGGATCTACGCCGTGATATCCAGAGTCATCTTTGCTTGGATCTTGTTCGACGAGTAAGTTTTTTCTTATCTCTCAGTTCTATGCAGCATATTTTCCCTTGAACTAGATTGTTTAGGTTGTAAGAAATTGCAAACCAACATATGGACCTGATTGTAGATTAACCTTGATTTCACCTTATGCTTACACCTGATTGGCCCTGATTAGATATGATAAACCCTGGAACTTCTTTTATAAAGGTGTAGAAAATGCACCCATACTAGTCGTGTTAATGGTGAAAGATGACAGCTGAAATTATGTGTCACATACTGAAAAAGCAGTTCTGTGATTTGCAGGTCCCTTTCTTCGCTCAAATGGATAATCAACTACTGGATGCCATATGTGAGAGGCTGAGATCTTCGCTAAATACAGCAGGCACATATATTGTTCGAGAGGGTGATCCAGTTACAGAAATGCTCTTTATAATAAGAGGGAAACTAGACAGCTCAACCACAAATGGAGGACGGTCAGGTTTTTTCAATTCAATCATATTAAGACCAGGAGACTTCTGTGGTGAAGAGCTTCTTGCTTGGGCTTTACTTCCAAATGCTGCTAGTTTTCCATCTTCCACAAGAACAGTGAGAGCACAAGAGGAAGTAGAAGCTTTTTCATTACAAGCTGAGGACCTCAGATTTGTAGCAAACCAGTTTAGGCGTTTGCATAGTAAAAAGCTACAGCACACTTTCCGGTACTATTCTCATCATTGGCGAACATGGGGAGCCTGCTTTATTCAAGCTGGTTGGAGACGATTTAAGAAAAGAAAGATGTCACAAAGTCTGAGCTCAAGAGAGTCGTTCTCTAGTTCTTTTACTGAGTCGAGTTCATTTTCCCATTATGAAAATGTTGATCAGGACAGCAATAATGGTGGAACTGGAGAAGCTTCAACTCAGGCTATCCAACAGCTTGGAGTCACTCTTTTGGCGAAACGATTTGCAGGAAATGCACGAAAAGGTGCCCAAAGGGGTAGGGAAATTGAGTTGCCTAAGATGATGAAGCCTCAAGATCCTGACTTCTTTGCTGAACCTGAACCTTGAATACTAGTAATCAGATAAAAAAAAACATAGGTTACTGCGCCTTACTGTGCAAAATGTGTAGAATTGTTTACTTTTACCCCTCCTTTTTTGGGTGATATGTTACCTGACTAATTGTACATTTACATTGGCTTGTGCAGATTGTAAACCAAATTTGTGATTTTGACAGAAACTTTTAGTGAGTAATCTTAATTGAAGGAAACATACTGCTATTTGACAACCTTATGTACAAAATAACATCCTGAAGTATCTATAATGACTTTAGTTGAAGGGCTTTAAGAGTGATATGAAATAGTTTTATAGGAGAAGATAACACTTAGCTGATAATCTATGTAGGTGTGATCGAAGATTAAAAAAAAAAAATTGATTCATGCATCCGAACCAATCGTGTCAGGATCAAAGATTTAACATTGTTGTATTCTGAACTACCCATTCACAAACCTTTTCTATTCGCAGTCTGATTTTGTAAATTTTTTGCTGCCGGGCATCTGGATGCATTGTTAACATGTCTGCTGTTAAGATCATCCTAAATCAAGAACCATTAGCATTATGCTATCTTAATCTTCACATGTTCTTTTTTTTATTCCATATATACTATTTAAAAATTCAATTCAATTCAAGAATGTCGGGAAAAGATTGATCTTTGCCATTCAAGTTGTCAAACATGGAGGCTTATCCAAATTTCTCTGTTTCCAGTTAACTTAAGAACACGTATACGAGTATGATTTTTATATCTTGTTCTGAATAATGAGTATAACAGATATGTCTCCAATTCTGAGGTTCATATGAAGAAGTATACATCAACGAAAGTAATAATGGACGCCAAGACTTGCTTACGCCCAACCGTTTGTACCCAAAAATTAGAATGAGAATGAAAGATAGCAGAAAAAGAATAAGCTGTGAATCCGATTATTTTAGATGTGCCTCGACATCAGGAGGTGTTTTAGGTAGCTTCTTCTTCTTCTCCTGGTACTTGGCATAAGAATACCAGACACCTCCCGCAGTGTTGATTACCAGTCCTGTCACATTCAGAGCATGCACTTCTACTCCTCCCAGCAAGACAAATCCAAGGGTCTGAGCAGCCGAGAACGAAGTTAGTTACTAATGTTGTTCTTAACTTATTTATAATGACAAAGCCAAGAGTTATGCATACCGTGGATCCAACACCTTTCAAAACTCCGACAATAGTTGTTGTTAAAGCAGAGTTGACTATCGTACACAAGAACATGGTGAAGTTGAGAGCAATGCCCATGATTAGAGAAGCAGCGAGGATCGCCACAAATGATAGAGATGAACTCTGTCATTCAAAATAAATAAATAAAATAATATATGAATAATCGCTGACTATCTTATAGATAATAAAATCATGTATACAAATAAGAAATAACATTACCCAGAAACACAGGAATGTATACCATAAATTCAACATAGGAAGGAGCATAACTCATGACTTGCATAATAGGGACTCACTGATTGTGCAGCAGTTCATAAGATAGTAAAAGAGTTCTTGCTACCAACAGACCCAATCAGGCTATTTGGAGAGCTGTTCTCCGGCAAACATGTGAAGGCATTTTGGTCAATCCATTTGGTCTGGATCACACATCTTCTTTTCCGTTTGGTGGAGCACAAGTCTCCATTCAGACTTTTTGCTATAGTAATGATGCATCCCCGCCCCCCAATTCACATTTACTGTCTGACGTTCAAAAGAGCACTCACTTCACTGGTGTCATGATACTGAACGGAATATTAGTGGGTAATCTACCCACTAGAGATAGAGATTAATGATTAGTGGAGTCCAACTCAAAAGTGTTTCTGATTTTTAATTATCCATTTCTGATCTATCAATCTCCATACTGAACTGGCTCTTGAAGAACAAAGTAAACTTCTAACACAAGGACTAGAAAGATCCTTACCTTGGCAAATAACAAAGATAACGAATCAGGAACCTCCCTCGTTCCTACAATGAGTAACAGAAGAGCTGGGAGTGACAAGAAACTATTATAGAACATTATCTCCACGGATGAGAGCCCATCCTCTGCACCAGACTTCTCGACTAACACTAGATACATTGTCTGCATCCAGAATCAGTAAACTATTATCCCAAAAACAAAAACAAAAAATCATAAAATATAGCTTTTGTATCTTGAATCTTGACCAGAGAAGCAGTAAGGAAAATGTTCAAGACAAAAGACATATGGTCAAGAAGCAGTACAGAAAATGTTCAAGAGAAAAGGCATATGCAAAATACATCTATCAATAACATTCAGTAAAACGTTACCTGAAAAAAGACAGAAGTCAATGCCATAGTGTAACCAAAAAAGTCAAAGGAGAAATCTCCAAGTGCTGCAATAATTACCCCAGCGGCTGTAAGCATCACTGAAAGGCTCACCTGAACAACAGCATAAAGTAGAATAGCAATTAACACACATAACTGTATACTTGTGTATGTCTTTCCATGTAATCAGATGCAAACAAGTTCTAGAAAATCACTAACATATAATAATAATGTCTAGCAGTTTATATTAGTGCTGAGCAATGAAGATGCATGTGATTCCTCATCCACTGTGACTATAAAAAGAAAAAAAATAAGATATAGACGTAGTTAACAACAAACTGCACAAAAGATTTTGACCAATCTTTATCGAGGAACAAAAAATGGTTAGTGCAAACCTGTCTTGAAGGTCTCTTCTTCCCTGAAAAGAATCCAGCCACGAGAACAGCAAGCGGTGTAAGTCGTTTGATCGCAATATACATGGGAATATTAACTCCTTTCAAGCTTGCTAAGGCAAAGGCTACATTGGCATTGTAGAAAAGCGACACCCAAAGAAGCTTCTTAGCAGTATCCACGTTCAAAGCCTTGGCCCTCGTGTACCCCATCACACGACCAGTGTGAATAAGCAAAGCAGTTGCCAATTGCTGAACATAAAACCAGCTCTCAACTCAATGACATAGAACGATGCAAAAAACTGCTACCAATACTATGCTATGTTTAGAAATCAAATGTTTCCAGAGTAATTTCTATCACGTACCTGGACTGTGAGGAGAGTCATCGA
Source organism: Beta lomatogona (assembly GCA_947646795.1). Lineage (NCBI taxonomy): Eukaryota > Viridiplantae > Streptophyta > Magnoliopsida > Caryophyllales > Amaranthaceae > Beta > Beta lomatogona. Next base: position 804,737 of record CANSNZ010000231.1, read on the forward strand.
GTATGAGTATTCCATGAGGATTGCCTTGTTGATGAAGACCATAGCCATCGAAGAAACTCCATAAGACAAGGCAGCAAATAAACTGTTGGCAGTGGACATCAATCAGCCAATATTATAACTCTCATGAAGTGGCAACAAATATCAGACAATATTTCAATTTGCTACAGTAATGTGGGATCCTTTATCTGAAAAAAGTAGCAAGCCCTCACACTCTCAAGTCTCACCTAAGAATCCGATACTCCACTACACAATCAAATCAACACGCGGTATTTGTGTACACTGGCCCACACCATTTGGTTTACACACTCCCTCAGTGTTATTTGAAACACTCATATTTCACTCTACAAAACTTACTCACTTGAGTAGCGTACTCTGATTCACTCACTAGATCACTAAAAATCCAACGAATACAAAGCCAAACTTATTTGTTTTTTTTTTTTGTGACAAACGACAGATCGCCATTGGAACCAATTAATTCCCACATCTGTCGTGGATGGAATATAACTTTGTTGGTTAAGTTTTGCGAGGAAGGTACCAAAGACCCGTTATCAAATTATGTCTACATCATTGCCTTAAGCAGTTTTCTATACACCAAAAAAAAAAAAAAACCCACATTTGCCAGTTGCCACCATGCCATTGTCTCATTTATCACATAAAAAGCCTGCTCTAACTTTCTGACAATATGTTGTGGACTGACAGCAGCTTCTACCATCCTATGACACAATCTACATGATCATCCACCTCACTTTATTTTCTTTTACTTATTTTGGTACTAATTGCTGATTGGTGTCCTCAAACTGGAGGGACCACTTACCACCCTAACACTAAACTGTGATGGAAGACAAATTAATGAGATGGTATTTTTGCAAAGTTGGTACATGGGTTACTACATTTCATCACATGCAATAGGAGTAAACAAATTGACCAAAATGCAACATATTTGGTAAAATAATGCAACTTCATTGCCATTCCCCTTTCCATATCACCACAAATTTGATAAACTTTATGAAATCGAAAGATCGGTAATTTGATATAAATTTCGATTATCCTTATTCAACACACTTCATTAGTGATCTACAGATATAAATTGATCAAACGACACCCATAAATCAATAATCCTAAGTACAAGTGTCACTCACATCAATGGAAAAATCCAGAAATCAACAAAGCGAAAATACTTAGAAGAAGAAAAAAATTGTATACGAACCTCAGATACTGAGTGGCCTCCAAATCAGGAAGACCATCCATTGCAAATGGTAGATTACCAAATCAAGCTTTCTTATATGAGTGACTGCCTATGAAGTAGTATGAAGAAAGCAACTCAATCCCAACATGCAACTTGCCAGATTGATAAAAAAAAACCAGAATTTGATTTACATGTTTGGATAAAAATTCACAGATTAAATGAAACCCAGATGTTCATTTACATGATTAAATAGAAATTTGAAGATTCAATGAACCCAGAAGTCTACTTTACATGATTGGATAGAGGTTTGAAGATTAATTGAATAAACCCAGAAAGTCCAATTTACATGATTGGATAAAAGTTTGAAGATTAATTGAATAAAGGGAGAAGCTAATTTACATGTTTTTGATAAAATTGGGAGATTAAATAGAGAGCAGAGGTTTACATAAAGGCTTAGGAGTGTTGGATAGGAAAGGATAGAAAAGAGAGGATAAACTGTAAAGAGTGTTAAGATTCGGAGAAAGTTGGTGAAATTTTGAGGGGGACAAAATAAATTATAGAATAACCAAAGAAATGCAGTAAAGGAGTCAGAAGTATAGATAAAAATTGGGGTTCCAGATCTCTAGAAAAGCAGAGTAACTGCGTTGATTCGTTCGGAAGTTTCTCGCATAGCTTGCTTTAACATTAACGGACCCGGGACACTCGTTTCTCCAACTCACCAGTTGGTTTTTCTTGTGAGCTACTCAATTTTCACACAAATTTGGTTTTTCTCACATGCTCAATTTTCACTCACTCAATTTTGATTTACAACATTGTAGCATTTTAAAAGTGGTAAATACGAAACATTACCTGATATGGTAATATTTTTCATCGAGGATCTTCTCAAGTATTTTGAGAATCTTAAGATAATTTTTGGGTGGTTGGGAACTTCTATATTGACTTGAGTTTTACAACTTTTTATGTAATTTTAAACGGTTTCAAAGGTCTCTATTCCTCACAATATGCTCGTTTCAACTTATAGATCTGCTTTCAAATGTTCGGCCCTAGATGCATCCAATCAGGTTTGTTAACTGAGCTCGGGGTAAAACTGAAATCATATATTATAGCTTTCAAATTTGGCTGGCTTGGGCAATTTGGAGTCTTATCGATGATTTTTATCTAGGACTTTTTAAGGGTTTCGGGATGATATTGTACTTGGTTGGACTTTTTAGCATTGAATTAAAATGCCTTCTACGACTTATTTTGTATCTTTCCAATTCAACCCAAAAAATAGCTCAAAAGCCACCAAACGCCCGTTCTTTGTCATGTATCTAATTTTGTGTAGTCTCAAATGGCTCGAGAAGCATCCATAGGGTCTATTGGTCGATCCCTAAGAATGTCTAACAACATGTATTATAGCCTCCAGAAGCCTTTGATGACTTTTGTTATTTTGCATATTTCTAGTTCAATATCGAAATAGCTCAAAAGTCACAATATGCCCGTTCCTAGGCATGAATATGATTCTAGGATGCATCTCATGGGCTCTATTGCTCGAATCCCCCAGACAATATGAAAGTATGCATCATAACCTTCACTTTCGGCTATTATAGGGCTATTTTATACAATAGGTTTCAAAATATTGATAAACTTGAAAAGAAGCATTATTTAAAAAAAAACAAACATTTTTAGGTATAGAGATGAGTTGAATAAGTTAGAGTTGGGTCCCATTAACTTAATTATTTTTTAATCAAACAACATGCTCATTATTTTTCACGTCTTTTATCTTACCCCCCTCATTTATTAACGAACACTCCATTTTTTTGCCAACGGTTTGATATGCGCGTCGAAATAACATTATAGTCTATATATACGTGTGCAGGATGCCAAGATTTAATTTGCGACTAATAAGGGTATGTTTTTCCAATATCTTAAAAACTAAGTTTCATAGTTGATCAAGTTTATTTAGAGATGACAAGTGTAATCAAGTGTGAACTTAAGGTGAAATCAGGACGGATCAAATACAATCAAATCAGACAAGTCTACTTGGAAATAATTCAGGCAATTGTCAACAACTTCCGGCCCGGTTCTCCCCTACGGGCCACACACTCACCTACTGGTCACACTTTAGCACCTGGATTGACCTGCAGATTTTATTGGACAATCCACGTTTCATTTCTCCCCTCCCCCAAAACTCGAAAACGTGCCTATCTTTCATCGCCAAACAGAAAATTCGTGCATTTGAAACTGAAATTCTGATCCCGTAATAATTAGTTTCTCCAATCAGACAACCTCTTTAATTTTGATTCTTAATTTCTAATTCAAGTAACCTTTGGCTTGGGGGCCATAGGTGGTTCATTTCTCCTATGGCCTCCGATTCTGACTCCGCATACGATTCCGCCGCTGATCAAAACCCTAATTCTCTTCCCGACACTCCGATCAACCACCAATTCAACTCCGCCATTGACGATCACTTAAGCTCACTCACATTAACTCCCCTTAACGACGCCGTTTCCGACCCTGCGCCATCGCAATCCTCGAACAACGTCGTAGATGCGAATTCGTTAGCCAATCAAATTGAACCGAGTGATCGGAACTCATCGCCGGAATTCGAGGTCTCACCGGAAGAGGAGGTTGCTGTTAGTAGTGAAGTGGTGGTGGAGGAGGAGAGAGAAAGTAATTTGGAGAGTGATGGTGGTGTGGTGGTGTGGAGGGAGGTGGAAGGGGATGCGCTTGCAAGCCCTAGCAGCAGTGGTTATGCTGGGGAGAGAGGAAGTAGTAGTGCCAGCAGTGCATCTGGTGTTGAGGAGATTGAAGAGCATCAAGTGAGAGTCAGAGATCGGAGTTTGGTCAATGGTATAGGTGACTCTCAACCGGCGTGGATTCCGGGCAAGCGACACGAAAATGAGGTCTGCCTTATGGTTTCAATTGCTTCATTTCACTGTTCAGTACTTCACTTTAGTGTAATTATTCCATTTTAATTGGTGAAAACAATACTCTTTCCGTTCTAGAATAGTCGTGTTTTGATGGTTATGTGTGTAGATTATGGAGTTCTTAGTTATTGTATTGGTATTCATAACTGGTAACTACAATTGATTTGGTATGTTGAGACTTTAAGTGACATATATTATGGTATAAGAATAAGTTAGTTTAGTAGTAGTATTTATGAATTGCATTGGCTAATGTTTTAACTTAGTAAATTAATTAATATAATTCTCTTGTATGAAAACCTTTGATGAGCACTTGCTGTTTGAATATGCAGGATGATGCCTCTATTTCGTGGAGGAAAAGGAAAAAGCATTTCTTTATTCTTAGTCATTCTGGGAAGCCTATATATTCCAGGTTCATCTTCTGCCTCGAAGTTGTGAATACTAACTACTGCTAGGTTCGAACATGACAAGCGTATGTAGAAATTAGGATGGATTTGCTTCTTTCAAATAATTTCTGCTGCCTTTGTAATAGGTATGGCGATGAACACAAGCTTGCTGGATTTTCAGCAACATTACAAGCTATAATTTCTTTTGTTGAGAATGGGTATGTCACTGGATTGAGTTGGCAAGATCTTGTTTTTCGAGCATGCAAGCTTTTTACTTCTCGTTTGCTACCTTTTCCTTCACCTTACAAAAGGCTGTTCTTTCTATTTCCTCAGGGGTGATCGCGTTAAGTTGGTTCGAGCAGGAAAGCATCAGGTTAGTGCTTCATTAGGCTTATGTTCTCATCCACTTACCTGTCTTCGCTGTCATTTTTTCCTTCAACCCCTCAATGGCAACTACAATATCTTGAGTGACATTAATTTGTTGAAGTCATAAATTTACTCTGTGGTTCTTAATAATGTTTACTTGTGTTATAGGTCCCTTTCCAACTTCTTTTTTCAATGCTAACTTGCTAAGCTTTGCTAGCTGCTTTGGCGATTTCTATTTTTGCTATTGAAACTCCCTATTTTTGCTACATTTCACCATTTCACTTTAATTTTCCTTCTTTTAGTTTTGGTCCATTTTAAAATGACTATACTAGTTACTTAGTCTCTTTGTGCATTTAAATGCACGATTCTGCAAATACCTATCACTGTTGCTCATTTTGAATTCTTCGTATTATGATGTTTTGTCGACTAGAAACATTAAGGATTTAAGGTGAAATGGAAAGAGTAGATTGCTAACTTTATGAATAGAGCAAGCCCCTCTTTCCAGTTGGTGCAAACTAATGCTAATATGTACTTATTATGCTCACTGTTAGATTATAACTTACTAATCATTTTCGCGTAAAGAACAAGGCCTCTTTCCACTAGGCTCAAGCTAAGGGTCACCTACTCACCTCTTGTATGCTTCTCACTTTTTTAGAGTATGTTCTTCCGTATGAACTAATATGAATTTTCAGAACAGACCTGTAATGCTAGATTTATGGAAGAGGCTTACTTCTCTTTAGATGGTTCAGGGGCCATATATATTGCTTATTCAGTTGTGTCTTTTGGTATTTCTCCTTTTGTTCTTTATCGTTTCATGGTTGGTATAGCGAAGAGGCTGGAGAAGGTTATGAGAGATTTCTGTTTGCTAGTGGGTGGGGGAAGAGAGAAGAGATCACCTTGTAAGGTGGGAGTGTATGTAATCCCAAAGACTTTTTTTGGAAGCTTGGTGCTTAAGAACATCTCCTTGATGGGACAGTATCTTTGGTGGGTCCTGCAAAATACAGGTTTTGTCTGGCATAGATTGATAGAAGCATATTTGAGTTTTAGAGGAATGGGTAGGATGCACTGGTGGAAGCTCATACCTCCTGCACATCTGACTGAGTCACTGCACTTTCTTCCTTTAGTTAAGTACAACGGAGGTAAATAATAAGAACCTCATTGCATCCATGGAAAAGCCTAAGACAGGAGAACATTGTGCACCAATTGTAAATTTCACGGGAGCTATGTTTGTCATTCAAGGAGGAACCCTCATGTGTGGAAATTTAGTGAACATTGTGCATCAATTCTAGAGCAATGATATGATTTTTGGCATTGGATAGTAGTGAAGTTCGTGTGAGACAGTGAGAAATTGTGGTTTTAGCATCTTGCTAGGATCATGCTAATGGGGCATTTGTTGGCATGGGATTATTAGATGTAATTAGACTCTATATATGTCTCCATAGTCCATTTTGTGTGGACCTGTGGTCTGCCCTGCGTGTACTCTTTACTTTCATTACTAAGCTTTTCTCATCTAAGAAATAAGAGACCTGTTATAAGCTTACTGCTTATAAAACCGTGAAGGCTATAGCCTGTTGCTTCTTATTCAAACATATCTAATTTGCCGCAGTGTGAACTATGTCTGCTGTTCTTTAATTAGTTTTTAACTTCTGATTGACTACTATCTTGGTATATGAAGGGATGTAAGCACTGGTTTTGACAATCATTTAGTTTGTTTTATGCAAATATATGCATAGGTGACCGGTGCTTGTTATCAGCTACGAATTGAAAAACTTGGATGAATATTGGATTTGTGTGAGCCTTTTGAGTCTGTTACAGACATGAATTGCTTGGTAAGGTGTAATAAAATTATGCAAATAGTGTTCTATTTTGAGGAACGAGCCTTCTCTTTCTAATGCACATGTTCTGGAACTTTCCGAGTCATCATATATGTAGAGTTGCAACGTTGGCCTTGCACAAGAACTTTCGACCTGTTCACGATGTGGAATTATTATGTAATATACAAACATGGCATAACTTGAATTGTGTTGCTAGAATTGGAACTAAAATTTTCATACAATGTTTTTCATGTTCGATGTTGATTTTTAGACATTAAATACTAACCAACAAACAACATCAACAACAATAAAAAAAGACACTACATGCAGTGGTGGATCTTGGATATTACAGATGGTGGGTAATTAAATTACCACCTTCCACTGACCACATACCAATTGATAACCAATATATGAGCAAAAAATATAATTAATACTTCCTCCATTTCAAGATAGATGACACGTTTTGACTTTTGCACTATTCATACACTCTCCTTTAGTCCTTTGACCGTGTTTTGTGATTCTTATGTAAGGAGAAATATAATAATGTGGGATCTTATTAGATTTTTCTCGGCATATGCTTTTAGAATTCCAACTTTTTATAATTTTTACATATAGGGAATTAGAGATATTAATAGTTAAAGTTATGCGTTGGCAAGCGTGCCTGGAGCAGTGTGTCAAGTATTTTGAAACAGAGGAAGTACTTCTTAAGAAGTCTCATTTTAAAAGTAGTAAATATCCACATATATTACAATGTTCTCAATGACTTTTCATATTTTGATATCTATCCACAACCTTTAAAACCTGCACTTTCAGATTTTTGATTTCCACCAAATTAATCTTATCTCATCTCTCTCTCCCCCCCTTACATGGGTTCGAGTCATTGAAGAAGAAGAATAGAATACTCCCATTACTTTCTCTTTCTACTCTTTCCAACTCCGGTGCTTTTGTTAAGCTCCCCTTTTGCACTTGGGCTGAAAAATTGCAGCCAAAGAAGGCAGGATCATCATCTCTTAAGATTGCAATCTTCACAGACTTGCATTTCAGAGAGATGTTGCATGAGTGACCCACCTAGTTGCTTTAGAATTTTTTATTTATTTTATTTTACATAAAATTGAGCTTCATTTTATACAAAATAATGGTGGTGAGAGTGCACCATGACCAAGTCTCTCTCCGCCATTGACTACATGCTGTCATGAACTGCCAACTGCCTTACGGTTTTTCCATAAGTTCTGTTCAAGAGTTCTACATGGGTCAATTGCTTGATATGGTTTACCATGAAAATATGGTGGCAAGGTCGCGAGGACTGAAATACTACTTGTCCCTGAAATGATTGAATGCTTTTTGTTAGTTATTAATATAGAACAAAGCTAAGATAGTGACTGGTAGGGGTGCTAACAAATTGAACCGAGCTTGATCTCGAGGTTTCTCAGCTAGGCTTGTGACACCTGCATTTGATCGAGCCGACTCTTAGTTTTTTATCTTAATTTTCAAGTTCAACTTACCTTAAAACTGATCTTAAACTTGAAAGATTATGACCAAGTATATAATCTACTTTTTAATCCTATAATATTTTCATACTTAAATTTTGGTTATTTCTTTCAAGCTTCTCACTAGTATGGTGCAAAGTTTGGCTATTAATGTCAGTTTTGATATTTATGATATGTAAAACAAATTTGTTTTAAAAATTGTTTTGAGACTATTTACGAGCTTTTTGGAGAGTTGAGTCAGGAGCATGCTAGGCTCGGCTCACAAAACTTTTGACCGAGCTCGAAATTTTCACGAGCCATTCCTAGTCATTACAGTTTAAAGAAAATCAACATTGGTTTGAATTTGAAGCTCTATTCTATTAGAAACTGCCTCCTTTCTTTTTCACTTAACTTTTGCCATCTTCAAATATAATCCTTAACTACAATAAATTTTCCACGTATGATTAGAATTTGTTTTTTGATAAATATAATTATACCAAAATTATAATAAAAAATAATCGATTTTTCATATTGTGGATCTACATACTTTTCTTAATAAATTGGTCACAATTTATTAAATTTGATCAAAGGCAACGTTTGTTTAAGGAACACAGGAAGTAGGAGGTTAATCACTAGTATGATTAAGGTTTAGGTTTCATATCAGATGGATATGTATGATCATAAGGTCATATTACGACTCCATTATCGTAGTTGTTGGTCAAGGTGGATGTTTATCTTACAGAAATTGTGATTGTTCTATCAAGGCATAGATTAACATGTCTTGGGTCAATATAACTGCTAAATTTTAAGAGCTAGACCAGGGATTCGATAGTTACCTATGGTGTAGATGTGTTGCTACCTGAGGTCATAACTTATCCTCTTGTACTTGGAGAGGCGTGGAAAGGCAGTGCTGGTTTATGACATGTTTACCTCTTATTACATCATTTAGTCATGCGTCAATTTTCAAGCAGCTTCATATCCCATTATCTTTTACTTTGTTTTCAGGTGGTTTTTCTTGTGAAAGGACCTATATATTTGGTCTGTATAAGCTGTACAGAGGAGCCTTATGAGTCTCTAAGGGGACAGCTGGAGCTTCTCTATGGTCAGGTAGCTTCCCTTTTCTCGTGGTCTTTTCTCTGTGTGTCATTGCTCAATGTATCGAATTCTAATCTTGTTCCTTGTTGACATTTTGCATACAGATGATCCTTATTTTGACGAAGTCTGTGAATAGATGTTTTGAGAAGAACTCGAAGTTTGATATGACACCTTTGCTTGGTGGAACAGATGCTGTTTTCTCATCTCTCATCCATTCGTTCAGTTGGTTTGTTTTGCTCATCCCTGTTATCCTGATACTCTTCTCAGAGTCTTGAACTTTGAGAAGTTAATTCCACACTTTACTTTGTGTGCGTCTCTTGTTGTTTCTTTCTTTGCAAACTTTACTTCGTGTGCATTTTGTGCCGCCTCTTATTTTGTGGCTGGTTTGCCTATTTTATTACGCAACTAATTGGAGAGATCGTAGACATTGGGCAGATGCTTATGTACTTGAAGCATCAGTAAAATAAGTGCTCGACAATGGTCATTTTTGCTTAAATATTTCAGTTTATCTTTTTTAGGTTTTTTGTATAGTTGGAGCCAGGTGTTGCACTTGGAGCAGCGTTTGTATTTTCTTGATTTAGTTGAAAAATAAGATATAGTACATGATAGCTTGAGATCATGATAATATTTGTAGCAGTCCATCTATGCATGGGTGACATCTTCCTGATGTCTTGTTGATGTGATTCTTACAAAATCATCTAAAATTTACCTGTTGTTCTGAAAGTAGTGTGTTCTTAATTTATATTGCTATAAACCTTATTTGGACCATGAAGTTGGAATATCATTAGAAGACATAAATATTCAAAAATGAAGTGTTGATGTGTTATAGCGTTGGTGGCTTGGTGCTGCTGATAAGTGAACTTCCATGACATAATCTCTAAGGAAGTATTTGTAATTTTACAATCTCCATTGGGGCTTGGCAGAGCTAACCCTTTCTTTCATCTATAACTAGGAACCCAGCTACTTTTATTCATGCCTATACGTGCCTACCTCTTGCTTATCCAACAAGGCAAGCTGCAGGTGCCATACTGCAAGATGTTGCTGATTCAGGGGTCTTATTTGCGATATTGATGTGTAAACACAAGGTGCTGTTTATATCATTTGATGCTTCCCTTTTTTCTCAGAGTTCACCCCAGAATCCAGATAGCTTACTGTTTGATGATGCAGGTTGTTAGCCTTGTTGGAGCACAAAAGGCTTCTCTTCATCCAGATGATATGCTGCTATTGTCAAACTTTGTTATGTCATCAGAGTCATTTAGGTAAGTTTGGTAGCATTTTTTTATTCTTTTACATTGGTGTCGATTCCTTTTCCAGTTATTACTTAATCGAGTCTTCCATGTGTGAAACTCTCTTGTTGCGGAATGTTCGGTATATATGGTGCTGAGTTTTTGGAAACTAGCTAGCGATAGAGTTGAAATCTTGTTCCTTCTTCCAACATTTAGTATAAAGTGGTCCAGTAGTATTTTTTTTAGTATCTATAATTCTTCAGAATGCTGTGATGGATTCAGTTAAGGACGTGAAGCATAATTTATTGTTCTAGTGTTAAGGATGCCAGCTTCATTAGTTTAGTTTTTTGTGCTGCAGTGATTTTTGGTGCTTGTACTGTGAGGAACTTTGGCATTTGCCATGACAACAATCTTGTTTTTAGCGAAATGATTCTCCTAATATCTTGCTGAAGGCCGTATTCTAGGGAGTTATGTTTGCTATCATGTCCCCAAGCAGTTGAGATTTGAGACTAGCAGAGCTTTAGAATAACGATATTTGTTTAATTTACAATTCACTATATTTAAGTAATACTGCAGTCACATTGTCAACTATGGAAGTTTTTTGTCCACATCTGTACACAAATTTGGGGTTTGCCCAATATGCTACCAGCTACTAGTTAGAACATTATCTTGCTTTGTTTGAATGTTAGCTCCTATCTTCTTCTTGACTTGTGATATTTCGTGATAAACAGTTGGTCTTGGTTGATCAATTCTCATCTTTAGATTCATTTTTTTAATGCTCTATTTGCCTTTTGGTTATGAAGGACTGAAGGTTGCAGTGTTAGTCCTTCCAATATGGATCCTGGGCTAGGTAGTACTCCCTCCGTCCCCCAATAGACTTCCCATTTCCCCTTTTCACGTTTACCAATGCACATTTTGTATCATTAATATCTTTTTTTTTTTTTTTTTTTTTTTTTTTTTTTTTTTAAAAGGTATCATTAATATCTTTAATTACATGTTAGTAAAAATAATAAGAGTTTGATTTTCGTAATGTACTCAATGAGACGAATCAAACAAGACCCCACATGACTATGTTTTTTCTTATATATTAGAAAATACTTGGAAGATTTTTTTTACTTGTGAATAGTTCTAATATTAGAAATGGAAGTATATCGGGGGATGGAGAGAGTATGCCCCAAATAGGGAGAAAAGGTTGATTTGGCATACTTCATAAGTTACTCACCAAATTCACTCAGCATTGAGGATGACATCTGGTTTCCCGTAAATTTGGTTAGGAGGATGGAAAATTCTAATTAGCAGTGGCTAGCGTGTTGCAGAATAGGGTTAAATACTCCAACAATATATTATCTCACTCATGTGATGTTTCTTTTCCTTGCTTCCAATACAATTCTAGAGGTTTATTGTGCACATCATCTTTGGACCAGTCTTCTCGCTGACCTTTCTGTAGGTCACTTTCACTCCTTTTGGCCTTTCAAGGTCACCTTTTGGGCTTCACAATCTATTTGAGTCATATACCTTTCCAACCATTCTATACCCAAGACGATGTCTAGGTCGTCTAAGACTCTAAGCTAAATTCAATCAAGTTAGAAGGGAAATCTATTTTTGGGTTCTCATACTATAAGCTGTAGTCAGGCTAACTTTATTTGTACTAACCACTTGCTACTAGACTAATCATTGTAATAATAATAATGCTACTATATAACAATCCATAAAGGTAACAGACGGTTTAGTCTTGCTCCTTCATAAGTACAGGATTTTAGAACCATTTATGCACATAATTAGCTATAATCAAATTTGTATAGTCACATTTCTCATAAGGTAACTTATGGCATCACATAATGAACTTAGCGAATATCATATAATTCAATATTTATGAAAATATTTCATCACATATGGCATCACATAATTCACTTAGAGAATTATGTGACATCGTTACTTACCTTACGAGAATCGTGGCTTACAAATGTTATTATGGCTAATTATGTGCATGGATATGCTTTTATGAAGTAATCAGACCAAATTGTTTGTGATCTCATGCAGTCAGTACTCAACTATGCTAACTTTTTAGTAGGTCAAGGTCACGAAGGATTTAGTTACCTTGGACCAACTATTCTTGCCTTCTCTCATAGAAAAATATCTCTTTCTTTTTGATTTTTATTTTTGAGGGGATCTCTTTCTTCTAGATTACGTCTTACACTATCGTGATGAGACCCAGGCCCGACCCTGAGGGATGGCAGATGGGGCCACCGCCCACGGCCCAAACCTTGAAGGGGCCCAAAAAATTAAAAAAGCTTTAGAATATAAAGAAGCGTGTACCATGCTAACCATGAATTGAAGCGTAGTCCAGTGGTTTTCTAGAGTAGTTCTGTGAACATATGGTCACTAGTTCGATTCTTGGAAGCTTAGTTCAATTGTTTCATATTTTGTTTCTTTTTAAAACCCTCGGCCCCTGTGCTTGGAGGCGTTGGAGCTTAGTGTAGTACTCACTCAGTAGGTAGTTAATTTCCACTTCTACTGGCATAATGTGCCTGCTTGTTGCTATCTTGCAAATCTCTCTCTTTTTTTCTTTTTTTTTTTTTAATATTGGCAATTTCATGAGGTTACATTATATGCAAATGAAATTTTGTCTATTCTTAATGAATGATAGCAAAGAATTTGAACTGAAAACATATAATATGTAGAACTAGTACTTTAGTTTATAAGAGCATTTTGATTTGAACTTTTTTTTAAAAATCTTTATAAGATAACAATTTTATAATGACAATTAAAAAAACTAAATTATATATACATATATTTTCACAAGTTATAAACGACTTTCGCAAGTTTGATTTTCTTTTACGACTTACAAGTTACAAATATCTTATTAGTTATTCATATATGGTAATTAAGAAATGGAGCATTGCTTGGTTATTAGCTAGTAGAAATATATTCGAAACTTAAATCGCAAAATGCATTTTCATTCATTGAAAAAAGGTTTGTCTACTCTTTTACGCCTTTGTTGATATTTTCTTTAAAAGATAAGAAATCGGCTGGTCAAGTTATGTTCTTTTTTCTTACAAAAGCACTATGTACTACTCAAAAGTCTAAAACTACAAATATAGTATAAAGGGAAAAAGGGTCCCTATAAGGTATATCGCCCCGGGCCCACAAAATGTCAGAATCGGGCCTGACGAGACCCCATACCTGAGCATAGTAGTGAGGGGGTCTGGTTAGCTACTATTCTCCATTTTACAGAAGATTTTATTATTTAGAGCGTAAGTGGAGTAAGAATGAGGCCTAGGAGATCGAAAATTTTCAGGTCCTACCTAACTATGTGTCACAAGAATCTATTGAAAGCTTAACAATATCCGATGCTTGGTATCCACCTACCACGCCAAACTACACTCCTTTAATGAAGTCTAATATGAAGAGGTGGAAAGGAGTAAAGAGGAAAAAAATGGTACGAGTAATGAAAAAACCAAACTTTGGATGATGACGAGGATTCGTCTGACCCAAATAATGACCCAGGTAAAGATATGGATATGTATATTCCGATGATGATTAGCTTGTTTGTTAGCAGTTAGCATCATATTATTTGGTAGTTATTGCATTATCTTTATGGATTATCGAGGACTAGCCTTGCTGTTATAATGATAGTTTAGTAGCAAGTAATTGGTTATTAGTACTAATAAGCTATCTCAATTAATTGCTTATGGCATGCATGAGAACCCAGGAATACACGTCTTCAGACTTGATTGAATTTAGCTTAGATCACCTAGACATTGTCTTGGGTGTGGATTGTTTGGGAAGGTATATGGCCCAAATAGATTGTGAAGCCCAAAAAGTGACCTTGAAAGGCCCAAAGGGAGTGAAAGTGACTTACACAAAGGTCAGCGAAAAGCATGGTCGAAAGATTATCTCTTCGATGCAACTCCAGAATTGTATATGAAAAGGTCCCCTAATGGTCTGAAGGGTGAGCGAAAAATTAGGAAACTCTATGGTACAGAGTGAACAAATACAGCATATATTATCTGTAAGCTACTTGCTGATATTTCATATATGGACTACCGGCTCCAATGCTTTGTGTATGCATCTTTGTCCAACCTTCTATCTCTTCTATGCTTCACTGAGTGTCACTATCTTGCCGAGATGTCTATATGTGCTATTCTGCTGTCACACAACCACAAAGGGGAAGCCATTGATTAGCTATTATCTCTTAAGTTAGTAGTCATCACAATATAAAAGAATTCTGTTTATTCGACTGCAATCAAAAGTTGAAAACTGCTTGATGTGGGTATACCAATTTATGGTTTTCTCAATTATTTGCAACGACTCATATACTGTGTGCTTCTCTCTCCCTTAGCAGATGCTAACTGAAATTGCCAATCATTTGGTTTTCGATTAAGCTTGAATTTGCTATAACATTGTTCCCATGCTTTTTATATGCATATTTAAAAATTTTCATGCACCTTCTTTTGCTATTATAACACAATACCTCTTTTCACGCTGTTTATATGCAGGACGTCTGAATCTTTCTCTCCAATTTGTTTGCCCAAGTATAATCCCATGGCATTTCTATATGCATATGTTCAATATCTGGATGTAAGTGATATTGCGCCTTGAAGTTTGTGGTTATTGCAATTTTTTCTAGCTGAAGTGCTTTAGAAGTCTGAGGACTTCAATAATTTACTATATGGTTTTCTTTTTGCTATATTTGGATTTAAGTGACATTGCTCCTTGAAGTTTGTGGTTGCAATTTCTCCTCGCCGAAGTACTTCAAAAGTCTGGATTCACTATATGGTTTTCTTTGTGCTATATTTATGTACAATTCCAGTTTGCTGCCTCCGGAGACATTGGTCAAACAAATAGAGTTGCATCATATTTGTAGAGATGAAAATTGTGTCCAATCTCTTTTTACCCATCAATTTAATGTTAGACGTTTCCTTTTTATTTCTCAAGATTAGCATCTTATCAATTTTTGTTTGTATTTGAGTGTCTCTTGAAACTTGTCCTACAATTGGCTAAACTGAAATAAGTTACGTGCAATGAAACATACTGATGCCAAATATGAACTTACGCAAACTATAAGTGACTTTTACACAGTTATCTTCACATCATCTTTAGATAATGCTGATGCACTTGTTGCTGCAGGTTAATACGTACTTGGTGTTGCTCACTACTAGCTCAGATGCCTTTTATCATCTCAAAGAATGCAGGTATCTCTTTTAAATTATGGTATACACCTTAAGTTTAATGCTTGGGTATGCTTTTGGGTTTCAGTCTATGGAAATTGTGAACAATTCACTATTATGGAATCCCCGTAGGCTTTTCTTTCTCGATCTTTTTCTTCTGAATTCTGTCTTAGCTTCAGGACTTCTGGTCTTGATTTCTTCTCACATTGCTTTCACCTTGAACAGATGGTTTTATCTGCTATCAATGAAAGGGTTCATGGCATTTTTCTTCCCCCAGTGAAAGCAAAATCTTATTGTAGCATTTTCTTGATAATTTCTGAAGGCATATACATGAGGCTCCTTATATATATAAATTTTCATTTCCTTTTCTCATGGTAGATTTTTGACTACTTCAGGATTCATATTGAGGCTGTATTATTGAAAGCAAATTTGCTCAGTGAGGTCCAAAGATCTATGTTAGATGGTGGGATGCGTGTTGAAGATTTACCTGCGGATCCATCTTCTCGAACTGGTTCTGCATCTTCTCATTTAGGCCAACATTCTCCAGAGAGATTCAGGGATACAAACACTGGTGTTGGTGGTCCCTGTGGACTCTGGCATTTTATATATCGCAGTATTTATCTGGATCAATATGTATCTTCAGAGTTTTCATCCCCAATTAATACACCACAACAGCAGAAAAGGTTCAAATTGGAACTTAGAGGCTTGAGCATGTTTTTTCCCTGTAAACTTTGACTGCTGACGCTTCATTAACTCCAAATTACCATTGGTGCAGATTGTATAGAGCTTACCAGAAGATATATGCCTCAATGCATGATAAAGGATTTGGTCCCCACAAGACTCAGTTTCGGCGAGATGAAAATTATGGTGAATATCAATCTTAATTCATTTCTGCAGATTTTGTATTATTGACGTGTGCAGTACATCTGGAAGTCAAGATTTGCTTAATTTTTATTGCATTTCTGATTATTTTGTTTATGTTTTAAATCATTTCAGTCCTACTCTGCTGGGTAACACAAGATTTTGAGCTTTATGCTGCATTTGACCCCCTTGCAGACAAGGTATGATATACTCCTTTAAGGATATAACTGTGTTGTATCAAGTGTTTAAGCACATTAGAGCTAGAGTATAATTTTGCTAACTGAGTAATTTTTTGAGCAAGTAGTTATTGAGTCTTACATGCCAAGCTAGTAATTTGCTGAGTTTAGTTTTTTTTTCTTATCTTTTTCCTTCCAAGTTCTGAGTGGTATTGGTGCTAGTCTTTAACTTGTGGAATATTCCATCTTGAACACAGCAAATTACTTCCTTCGCGAAGAAGCAATGACAAGCTTTTTTCTCACTGTCTTGCCAGTCAACATAAGTTATCCATGTTAATTATTATGAGGTTGATAAGGATACCTACCATCTCAAATTAAGCTTATGGCTGACCATAATTATCAGTTTATGTTCATACCTTTGCTGTTTTGATATGAAATTTCCTGAATTATATTTTGGCAATTAAAAGAATTTTAATCACCAAAAAGAGGTATTACAATAAGGACCATCCAAATGCATCAAAGACAAAGCACTCTCTAGCTTCTGTACATGCATCAGTGTCACTCCTTGCGCACCTTCTAGGTTGGGTAGCAGGGAGGACTTGCTGGGAATTAATCAAATAGTATAAGTGAATAAATTTTGGTGTTTATATCACCAAATTTGGGTAGATAACATGAAATTTGTTTTGGATATTATATAATGAAGTTACGTTAAGTATGATGATATAAATTTTCAGGCTTTGGCAATCAAGACTTGCAATCGTGTTTGTCAGTGGGTAAAAGACGTGGAGAACGAGATATTCTTGCTGGGAGCAAGCCCTTTCTCTTGGTGATTTTTTATTCCCTCACCAAGCTCTCTCACCCTAAGTGATATTCACTCTACCAGTTGATTCCCCATTTTGCTCCGACAGAAGTGCTGAATACTGTCCTCTCACAATGAGGAGTTCGGAAATCAGTTTTGGAAGTGTGAATTTCCCTTCTTTTTGGGTAACATACCCCCCTCCCCTCCCCTCTTTTTTTTTTTTTCTTTTTCTTTTTCCCACTTTTTCCTCGTCTTTTTCTGGTTGGTTATTAATAAATCCCATAGGTTTTTGTTTCTTTGTTCTCCTTTCTTGTCTCGGCTGTTGTATCTATTAGATGTGGTTTTCTTTTGAGTACATAGTGCGAAGCTAGCAACCTTAGAAGCAAGGGATGGATACTTGTAATTTCGATTTATAGTTGTCTAGATATGAGATTAGTAATGTTATGAAGTAGCTCATCATACGTGATGGTATAGTTGCTGTTCTGTAAAATTAATTGGGCTGCCTAGTGCCTAATGCCCATCGCTTTTAGGCAGCCGCAGCCTCTTTACATCTCAATTTTAAAGCTGAAAACCAAATTTCCATTTTGTTTGTTGTTGTATAGTAGTTTCCTGCTCCAGAGAAACTGGGTTTAGACTTTAGGTTGATAAGTCAGCCTTTCTATTTTATCTAGAAATTCTTTTACACTACCTTTCAGGCGTTCACGAGGCATTGGTTGATCTGTAAACTGAAAGGGATGCACCAAAGAATGGCAAAGATAACCTGTGTACCTTTAAGTTTAATTTTCCACGTTATTTTTGATTAATGATGCTTTTTACTAAGAAAGTTTTGAAAAACAGGGGATGTGGAAATATTGAATGAAGAGTGAGGCTATTTGGATAAATTTAGTGAGTTTAATTTTTTTTTTTCCATGAGTCTTGTGGGAATAATACCACAACTTTTTCTTTCTGTGGGGTTTTAGACCCTTCTATCTCCGCAATTTAGAAGGTGTATTCAAGTGCACAGTGTTTATCGTGCACGCTGTTCTATTATTTTGAACACTATTTTTTTTAAACCTATGTACTTTTTTAACATAACTCAATATGAAAAGAAAATGAATTTATTTTCTTCCCAGTACATACAAACATGACTCAATATGAAAAAATAAATAAAACAAAGTTGTTTAATAGGAAACTAATAAGTATAGCTTGATATGTTTTTTCAATTTAAAGGTACATTCTTTTAGTTTAGCACATACAAAAAGAACATAAGTCAATACAAAAAAGAACATGAAATGGTTCTTAAAAATAATTTTCTGAGTATCAAAGAGTTGGAAAAAGCTTATATTCCAAAGATATTTGTGAGACCCTTTCAAAACAAATAAAAAATCATGAGACAAATGTAACAAAATTTAACTTGAGAAATTTTATTTTATAGATCAATAAAATTATGTAACAAATATTTTACAAAGTTGACTTCAAAAGTAAATTTAAGAAGATAGAGGGAGTATTATGCTACCACCATTTTTTTAAATGTAATATTTAATCATTTTAAACCATCTATCAAAAAGGTAAATGTTGCATCTTTTGAAGATTGGGCTCATAACGACAAATTGTTTATCAATGACCGAAGAATATGAGCTTTACACCCTGTTCTCTTTTACATAAAACAACTGAACTTAACTGAATTAAATTATAACTAATTAATAGTAATGATAATAATTTAGTAACTGAACTGAACCTGAATTAAACTGAACTGAAAATAAGTTGGAGAGAATAGACCCTTATGATTGTCACCATTTACTATAAAAGTTCCCAAAGAATTCATTAAAGGAATATTTCCACATCTCAGAGATAGATAGAGAGGTTGGCATAAACAATTATAATTAATTAGATTTTTTTTTGAAGGGAAAATTAATTAGATTAATTGTCAAACAAAACAAAATTAACCCTAGCCCATTCGCATTTTGGGCGGAACAGATCTACTAATTCTTTGATTCCAAGTGTAAGTTTAACTAAAAAAAAGCACCATAAAATGTCATTTTAGCGTCTCCATCAGACAGACAACAAGTCATCAATCATCACCCGTTTTTTCTTTCCCGCCGAATACCGATCCCAACTCCCAAAGTGGCCGCTATAATACTTCATGCAACAGCAAATTCACTCAAATCATTCTACCAAAAAGTAGTCTACCCCTTTCACCCTTTGTAAAACAGAGAGAAAGAAATGGGTAAGATGGCCATAGGAAGCTCGTCCAAGTTCAACAGCAGCTGCAACAACAATGGTCGATTCATGCAGCCCCTCCCCCGCTGCTTCCTCAATGCCTTTGTCAGTCTTTTATCTCTCTCTTTCTCCCTTTCCTCCTTTTTTTTTTTTTCTCTAAATTCTAAAAAAATACTAGTGACCAACTTTTAGAAATGGATAAATGATCATCTTCTTCTCCTGATTAGGAATTTTTTTAATATTCTTGAAAGATTTCTACCTTTAGCTGATTTTTTCTTACCCCTTTTAGACTATTTTTTTTATTAGGAAATATAATTGGTTTGAAATCAACTCCTATTAGGCTACTAGTCTGCAGTACACACTAGATCAAACCCTAGGTAATGCCCTGAAATTCGAGGTGGTACCTTATTGAGCTACAACGTCTCCATACTATTTTTTACATGCATTTGATTTCTCAGTCCTTTTCTAATACGGAAAGTTTTTTTTGGACTTTTTTTATAGAATATAATTGCTCTTATGGTATTTTCCCCGTTCTAAAAAATTGCAAACACTTATAAGCTATAGTTTGGCCATTTATCACTCAAAAGAAGGAAATTTTGGAAGTTAATATTTGAAAAACATGCATTAAGACAAATTTAATAATACAAAATACAGAATAATATTTACTTACATAAGTATTACTCCTATTAGTTAAAAAATTAAAGGGTTGCATGTAAAATGTGCAAAATCTATTGCAATTGAAGAAAGAATGAAAAATATACATGTTTAAACTCAAGATTTCTAATTAACAATTTAATTGAAATTTGCTTTTTTTATGTAATTTTGCATACAAAGTCAATTCCAGTGTCATTTATGGAGCGCTTAGTGATGGAAATGAATTTGAAGGATGATCCACCGGAGAGTGTGGTGCTTACGACGGAGGGTCAGCCTTACCGTCATTGGATCATCAAGCTCGAAGGCGGCCGCCATTTTAAGGATGGTTGGAAAGAATTCTGCCTCCACCATGATTTGCAAGTGGGTGACTTTTTGGTGTTCACTCATCAACTTAACTTCATCTTCCAAGTTTCTGTCTATGGTGCTGCCACTGCTTGTCAGCGTTGTTCTTCTTCCTCCCATTTCCACCAGCAGCTTAAATCAATCCCTAAGCCCACTGGTCCGTTTTGTACTCCCTCGGTTTGTGTTAGTTGCAACATTTCGACTTTTGTCACTATTTAGATGCTAGCTTTATCCGGAATCTTTTTACTAATTTATGAAAACAAACTTTTGTTGGAGATATATGTGTCAAAATGTGTGTGTCTATATCTAAATGTACGTTTTAAATTTTGCAATGGCAAATATACAAATCAAAACGTTGCAATTACAAAATCGGAGGGCTATTTTTGATGTGTGATTATATCAAGGTTAACACTACATACTTTCTATTAGCATTACCCTACTTTGCGTCAACATGGTCCTACATTCTGTAAAGATATACTACTAATTTAGGAGAGGTTTTAAGTTGTTACTAGAGTAGAATTAGCTAATCTTAAAACATATGGTTAATTGTTTATTAGGGTCAAAGACGAAGAAGGTTAGATTGAAGCCCAATTCTAGAGATCGCATAAGTGGCAAAAGTAAAGCATTGGAAGCTCAAGCACAAGCCACTCCTACTGTGGAGGGCCAAGATATTTACTGTCAGATCATTCTTTCTTCCTTTGCCTTTAATCGCTCAACTATAGTAAGTATTTCTTTAAATAAATTATCTAGCTGCTACCCAATTTTTTTCAGCATTTTAATCCTTGTCTATCGTGTATAGCTGTTTTTACCATGTATGTCAATTGTGTATTCATTTATTAGAACACAATAATATGAACCCCAAAGGTAGAAACTTAACTACTTAAGGCTTGTGCACTTCACTTGATGTAAGTAGTTCTACAGAATACTAGTTGTTTTGCTTCTGCTTGTAGTTCTTTATAATGATGAATTTGATTAAAGTAATTGAAAATAGGAACTTTGTTGATTTGAGAGGAGATTTTTTTTATCTAGATAGCCATTAAGTGGTGAACAAGAAAGAGTTGCGGCTGGAGTCCCTAATCCTTTCCTCTCTCTTTTTCAATATGAAACAACCTTTCCCATTCAAGAATGTTCTTCTTCAAGGGCCTTTTACAAAGTACCTTTGTTATACGCACAACTTGCGAGAACAAGTGAGTTTGTGGACATCTTAACCTCATGGGATTTTTGCAAGTACGAGTGGAGTTTTGAAATAAAAACACATGGGACCATAATAAATATCCTATCCTAGGGATCAATTAGTATCCCTTGGCCTCCCAAACTCCTCCGTGCTATTTAATTCATATCATTACAATACATGTTAACACAAGCTAAATGGAGAAAATGTGCACGGGTGAACAAGAACAAAGAGAGGGATGATGTGAACCACAAGCTAAGAGATATTTTCAAATTGCTTTCATCTTTCATGTTTTATCCATTCCAATTAGCTTGACTTATGCAACCTCACCTTAATTTAGTAAAGGAAAATACCCATTTCCCCATTGCATATGCCTGTATATATTGCAAAAAAAAAAATCCACCATCAATAACTAAGATGCAATGAACATTGTTAATTAACTGATTATCCTTGTAATTGTGCAGTATCTTCCTAAAGGTTTTGTCAGATCGTGTGGCCTAATAAATAGGATCTGTTACATAAATCTCATAGATGGAGATGATAAGGCATGGAAAGTAAAGCTGTCTCGCAGGAAAAAGGATGGCCAGGCTTATATTCAAGGAGGATGGAAACAGTTTCAGGCCGCAAATAATCTCCGACAAAGAGATATCATCTATTTGCAGCTCCTTAAACGTGGGAGGTGGCCTATTATGAAATGCCACAGTGAGTAAATTGATTAATCTTTCTCTTCAATAAGGCACATTTCTTTGTTACTACACTCTCTCCAACTTTTTTTGTAACTTCTATCTACTCAAGCTCTAAAAAAGAAGAAAAAAAAAACCTTACATATCTCTAGATAAAATGCACTAAGCATGACAAAACCTACTACTGGCTTCGTTTTACTCACTTGACTTTTTGGATTTCAAAAATTGAACAATCTTATTAGATTTGTTTTGATGTATAATTTCAAGATATCACCTTTCGTAACTTTAAGTAAAAGTAATCAGAGATATTAAAGGTCAAAGTTGTGCTTTTAATAATGTGTAGACTTTAATTAAGTGAAAAGATCACAAGAAAACACAAGAAGTTCTCTAGTAGTAATTTAAAGAATATGTAGGTTAAAAACGTTTAACCCTTGCACTATTGCAGGAGTTCATTAGTAAATATTGATACACAAATGGAGTAATACATTTAAAGCATTTATATTGATGGATTTTTTAGCAGAATTAAGCAGCGGAAGCAAAATCATGATTTCTTGAAGGATGACATTTTGAGCACTTAATTTGGGTGTCAATTTGGATCTGGCTTGTTTTTGTTTCTGATGAGCCAATTTGTGCTGTGGAGTATCAAAACTCAAAAGGTATATGGTTGTTAGGAAGGTGTAAAATGCACAGCTGAATATGCTTTTGTATTGTGCATAATGGTTGGATTGCTGTCCTGCATCAATGTTTTGGTTCTATTTGGGACATTAGTACGCAAGCCACCGCCTCTCTAAATATTAGTATATGTATTCATGTTGGACTATGGTATATGTATCCATGTTGGACTATGGTAATTGGTATCGTGCATTCGCGCAGGCATTGTTATGCTTAATTAGTAAAGCTTTGTGCTTTACATGCCTATCTCAACTATTTTATAATCTATTTTAGTTGTGGTGAACTTGAATAGTTTACTCTTTGTTTGCTTGCATCGATTGCAAAGGTGTAGCTTTCAAGTGAGATGAATTTCCTAATCTATATTTCAGATATGTGAACAATGCATATCATAATGACATTTTTTAGTAGGTTTGTGGAAATTAATTTTCCCGAAATATTTATGATCTTATGGGAACGGAAATCCCAAATCCCCCTAAAGCCCCATCAATTTGCTCAATATCACATAATGTGTCATTGTGATGTGAATTAGAAAACCTTCCGTTTAATTAATCTTTTATTGTTTGCTCTACATTCTCTTTTGAGAGTTAAAGTTCCTCAACTTTAGTTTGGCTACTAATCTGTTAACCTATAAAAAATGTAATCATGTGCAACCTTTAACCACAACATGTTTTGAGATTATTTAGACGAAAGGAAGTTT
Organism: Beta lomatogona; assembly: GCA_947646795.1. Lineage (NCBI taxonomy): Eukaryota > Viridiplantae > Streptophyta > Magnoliopsida > Caryophyllales > Amaranthaceae > Beta > Beta lomatogona. The sequence goes on from CANSNZ010000231.1 coordinate 828,607, forward strand.
TACACCTAATACCCCTTATGTGGCCATGAAAATTATAATACAATTGCAGCAAGCTGAATTACTTTACCAATTTAGGTAGCAACTAAATTTTCACTTTTTTACTTGATTAATTTAGTTTGTCAAAAATTGACCACTATACGGATTAGACAAGTCCAACAAAATACGTATGTATTCAAAATCAAACCAAGGGACTAGTAAATCTAAAGCCAACCTTCTTTCTCAATTAATTGTCTTCTTTGACTTTTCTGGTCAAATGTATAAATCTTAGAACTTAATTCATACTTGATTCATATATTTCAATGTAGAATTTGAATATACCAAAATTTGATATTTATTTATGCAAATACTCCCTGCGGTCTTTATTAGTTTACCCGTTTCTTTTGCACAGAGTTTTTAGGAGAAATAATGTTGTGGGACATAGAAAGAAAGAAAAACTATTATTTAATATTAAAGTTGAATGTATGTGTGATGGAAAGTTAGTGGTCCCATTCTAAAAATAGAAACAAAAGAAATGGGTAAACTAATAAGGGACATCCCAAAAAGGAATATAGGTAAACTAATAAAGACCGGAGGGAGTATATCATAATTTGATGATAGAAGCTAGAATATGATTACAAATAATGATGGTTAAAGTAGTGCATTGAAGATTGTAAAAGTCAAACTAAACAATTACTTGAGTATATGGGGGAAATTTAGTATTAGGATATATATCGTTAACCATTAATGAAAAGGCAATACAAACCGGTAAAAATAATTGTCTTACTTATTTGTACCGTTACTTGTGCCCCTGTACTCAATCTTATTATTTGATGTCAATTACTCTTTGCCTTATTTATTTTTTAAAATAAGAAGTTTGATTCAATCTAAGATGTGGACCAATAATATTAAGTGGAACTATCACATATATAGCAGTACGAAAAAGTGGGACAAAAGTTTTGGTAATTTACGTTTGTTTGAAATAATTACTTATTGTTATGTTATAATTAAACAAATAGCAGCTCAGTGGAAGAGGTGGTAGCTCAGTGGAGTACCACCCGAAAAGGACTTTGCCCAGGATTTGAATCCTCATCCAAACAATATGTTCAAGAATTTCTCTCATGGTGGCAATGGGCCTAGTAGGGGTTGGTCGGTCCTTGGACCGATTATCTCTCCTAATCAAATAAAAAAAACAAATAACAGCCCAAGAATAAAAACTATTACTTGCTCTGCCAATTTTCTTTTCACGTCGTGAATAAAGTTCAGTTGTAAGAGGAGTCTACAATATTCTATTATGAATTCTACTGTAATTAGAATCCGTGGGTTATTAGGAAAGTTTTTTCCTTCCTTATGTTTGTATTGTCTGTCTGTTATGTACAGTATCGGAGGCAAGTTAGTTAAGAAACTCCGTAGGTTGTATTAGAGTTAGTTTCGGTAATCAAAAGAATTGAGTTGTTGATCTCTCCACAAGTTTTTCAAAAAAAACATATTCCTTACCATATTCGGATTAGAATTGGTGTAGAACTAGAAAACTTTACGAACTATATGTAATATATATATATATATATATATATATATATATATATGATTTGAGCTATGAGGGAATTAATCAGTTTGATGCATGATCAGATAATTGAAGAAGCTTAGACGAGTGATAATGATGGAGGCAAGTAAGACAGTTTATAATTGTTTGCCTGAAGACATCCTCTACGCTGAAATCCTTACTCGTCTGCCCGTAAAATCCCTACTTCGGTTCAAGTCCATTTCGAAACACTGGAATTCCGTCATCTCTTCCAGAAATTTTGCTAAAGATCATCTCCACAAATTTGGTCATTCCACTTTCAACACCGTATTACTCGTCCACTCGACATATAGAGATATTTTTTATGGTGAAAACACTATAAAGATTGATTACGTAGCAAAACTTTTCACGTTTAAATTAGCTCAGGTTAAAAACACAAACATCGGTATCACGTTGTCACCATTGGATTACTACACCGATAATAATATTAGAAACCCACTCTCCTCTAACTCACATATGGTTGGATCCTGTAACGGGCTGATTTGCTTACTAATTGGCCAGCAGTTCACTATTTGGAACCCGGCAATCCAAAAGCAGCTGCACACAACACCACCTAACTATAATCCCGGCCATAACAATCTTTTTGTTTCGGGGTTCGGGTACGATTCCTCGTCTGATGCTTATAAGATACTCCGCCTAGTCCTAGGAAAACCTTATGGAGCAGTAGAAGAAACATGCCATGCACATGTGTTCTCGACCAAGACCCATGAGTGGAAACAACTAGACATGAGTTTTTGGTTGACGTCTATTAAGCATCAGATTCGCACCACGGATTACCCTTTTATCTTTCACAGTCATGTTTTAGTGGGTGAAACATTGTACTGGGTGTTTGAAACTCGAGATACTAGTACACGCAAATGCAATTCCAATATCATTGCATTTGATTTTGCCAAGGAATCTTTTTCTATCGTACCTGTTCCTGAATCATATAATAGAAGAACAAGGGACTATCCCTTCACCCGCATGTATTTGAGTAACATTACACAGCGATTAAGCGCTTGTTGGATGTTGTATCGGTACGAGTTTATTATTATCGAGGGTTGGATGCTAGAGCGTAATGCAAACTTGGAGTACTGTTGGACCAAATTATTTAAGATTAATACTACTAGCAGATTAGATCCGAGTTATGGAAGTGTGTTTGAGCTTACAGCAGATAACAGTTATAATGGCAAGGCAGTAAGTTTCTTTCTTTTAAAAGGCATTAGTGAATTGCTTCGCGTCCCTCTTAATGATGAAGGAGATTGTTATCATCCCAAGGCTACCCAACGGATTCGGATTCCGCTTTCGATTAAACAATGTGGATCCTATCAAATCAGTTATGCATGTCTTTATACTGAAAGCCTCTTATCTCCTTTTTAGATCCCATCCTGCTGGATATATGTTATATGACGATCATATAGATTATTTTCTGTGACTCCAAGAAACATATGAACAAGAGTGGATGTAATTTGTGATTGTTCTTTTATTTGACTTTTTGTTGTGGAGTACATATTTTTGTTTTCTTTCGTTGAGAATCTATGTGAAGGTTATATTGGATTTGTTAATCCATAACTCCATAGTAGCAAAGTGTCACATGTGACTCAGGTTATTCAAATTAGACAATCAGTTACCAACAGGAGAAAGTTCAATTAATGTAATTTCCACCCCAATAAGATTCAGAAAAAAAAGGTGAACATCCGAAATTACCGTTTGAATTACAAGATATTCAATTCTTAATCATACATGTAATATTAAAGAATCGGGACGGTTAAAAAAAAAAAAAAAAAAAAAAAAGAAAGAATCGGGACGGTACCATATATTTGCAACGTAGGTTTGGTATTTAGGGAAGTTATAAGTTTTCATTATAGGTCTTCTGTGAATGATTCAAAATACTACATCATCGGTTTGAGTTTGACTTTTACATTTAACTTTAATTTAACCATCAATATGCATTATCAATAATCTACTACTAAAATTTATGGAGTTTTGGTAAAATTAAGACAAATCCAACAATAATTTACTTAAAAATAGTATTTGTTTTCATATATAACTAAAAAATATGGTCAAATTGAGGTTCAAAGTTGAACAATCGATAGCAAATAGGGGGAGTAATCATTAGAATCCGTAATAATAACGGAACCATTATACAACTCAATTTGTTTTAAATTAATTGCCCAGCTGTAAAATTTTATACAGTGCTTATATTAGAACTAATTATACTCATAATTTTAGTGGCGCTGTAACAAATAAAATATTCTACCAATATCGAAACTATTTTTTAGTTAGTTAACCAAAACCTATTACATAATAATTTAATTAAAATTCTAATACTTTAAGGGAGAATTTGTTAATTGTGTTGAGTTTACAAATTATTTTCAGTATATTATAAATAATAGTACTTGTTTAAATATACAGCTATTGTAATACCCCTTACTATTGCTTTAAAGGGATTTAGCAGGCTACTCATTCCAACAAGATGCATCTTTTTTTTAGAGAGCTCATTTCCTTAGTTACTCCACAGTTAAGCGTGCTTGACTGGGAGTAGTGTAGGGATGGGTGACCTCCTGGGAAGTTTCACAGGTGTTGGTTTTCAGTAGCAAAAATAAAAGAAACAAGCCTTTTTATCATTACAAAGTTTAAGCAAATGGGAATGCTTATAGATTTTCACGTTGTAACTCGAACAAATTTCACAAACAAACAGAATTCTTTGTTGACTTCTCTGTTATACTTTTAACCGAATCTTCAACATTAACTAATTTCATTAACCCCAAAACTCTACGAATATCCTCTTTGTTCTTGCCTAATCTCTTCAAATCGTGGTCGAAGCTTAGACAAGTGACAATTGCTTGCCATATGACATAACCCAAGATTTACACAATTTTGACAATCCATGTGTAATTGTCTAGATGTAGTTTGGAACTACATATTCCAATTAAGTTAGTACTCAACTTCTGATGAATTTCATCTAAAACCCGGTCGAATCGAATTAATTCAGGGAACATCACAATTAAGAGATACAAACCCTTTTTTCCCCTTCCAATCAGCCTTGTTCCCTATCAGCTTCCACACAGCCCCCTTGAAATATTCAAAACTAATACGGGATGGGAAAAATTTGTATGCAACATCAAACCCAGTAGACTTTACCTCCACATCGTCACCGACAACAAGTATGTAACCAGTTGATATTGCAAAATCTTTACAAGGGTATCATTTGTCACATACCCTACACTTTATATAGTAGCAACATACACTTCAGGTTCGTTTCATCAATAACAAAAAAAAAAAAAACACACACACACACACTTGTAATCTGAATTTACCCACGTGCACAAAATACCACCGATTTCTTTCTTCTTAGGTTCATAACACCTTTTCCTTACTTCTTTTACACCACTATGTCATCTAGATGCAAAAGAAGCATCGGAGTCGGAAGCAAAAATGTGTAGCCTAAGTATGTCTTCATCACCAACATCAGGATTAATAAATGAAGACACAGACACACTTAGCTTGTACCCACCTTGAAAATAGTATAGCATAAAAGAAATTCAAAATATGGACCTATTTTTTTTTCTTTTTTATGTTTTTCACTTTAAAAAAGTATTGTATTTTTAGTTTTACAATCATATTTTATTTAATATTTGAAAAAATATAGATATTAATAATATAATAATAAATTTTTGATATATTATCTATAAAAAATAGATAAAATATAGTAAAATTAAGTTGGACCAAAGTTCGGTCTGAAAAAAAAATTATTATAATATAATAGATATTAAGTTTATTAGATTATAATTAATGTTATAAGCCAGAATTAATATCTATTATATAATAATGAATGTTATGAGCCAGAATTAATATCTATTATATTAAGTTTATAATATAATAGATATTTTATTTAATATTTGAAAAAATAAAGATATTAATAATAAAATAACAAATTTTGATATATTATTTATAGAAAATAGATAAAATGTACATCCAACCGATTTGGAACGAAAAATCAAAACTTTAAAAAACCTGGACCAAAGTTCGGTCTAAATAAAAAATCAACAAATTACTCGATTACCCAGAATGAGAAAGTATGAATATTGCCTGAGAAGTTATCGATCAAGTAACTTACATATATGTCACACAAACAAGTCTCCGTTGTTTTTCTTTTCCCACTGGGTTGTCCACCCAGAACCAAGGGCATTTTACAGTTGATAGCTATGGTTGGAGAAGGGCAAGGGGCAAGGCGACAAATATCTACGACTATACGTGGGTTAGGGGAAAACGTCAACTTGTTCGCGTAGGTTTCAGATACACATATTCCTATTTCCTAGTACACTGCGAATCGCAATTATACAGAGGACTGCCGCGAGCAATTCGACAGAACTGTCCTGAACAAGTACGTCTACTCGGATGACTATTACGATACTCTTCCTCGGGAAACAGAAACCAAGGTATTGTATTTTTAATTAATTTAATTTAATAGAAGTATTTTTTTTTTAATTAATTGATTGATTGATTAATTAATTTTTCTAATTGTCAGTGTGATATCATGACCCGCGGGGAAAAGAAGTTGAAGAGGGAGGAGGAGAAGAAGAAGAAATTGAAATCGAAGGATTGTGATTCAGAGGAGGAGTCTGCTGCAACATCTTCGGATCCCTGATGATGTACCAGAGGAGCAGGAGTAGGTCGTCTTGAGTTAGTATGCTTTTCTAGCTACTTCTAGTATGCTTTTCCAATTAAGGATTTCATTATTAAAGTAAATATTAAGTAATGAGCTAAGTAGTACGGAGTAAGTTTATGTAACTAGTCGATGTTGTTTATCCTATTGCATTTAGGTGGGCAAACATATGATTCACAATCAGTAATCCCTAATCTAATCTATAATGCATATTTCTCTCTTATCAAGAATGAGAAAGTATGAATATTGCCTGAGAAGTTATTGATCAAGTAACTTACATATATGTCACACAAACAGGTAAATATTGGTTTTCAGTAGCTGAAATAAAAGAAACAAGCCTTTTATCATTACAAAATTTAAGCAAATGGGAATGCTTACAGATTTTCATGTTGTAACTCGAACAAACTTCACAAACAAACAGAATTCTTTGTTGACTTCTCTGTTATACTTTTAACCGAATCTTCAACATTAACTAATTTCATTAACCCCAAAACTCTACGAATATCCTCTTTGTTCTTGATTAATCTCTTCAAATCGTGGTCGAAGCTTAGACAAGTGACAATTGCTTGCCATATGACATAACCCAAGATTTTGACCATTTTGACATATTCCAATTAAGTTAGTACTCAACTTCTGATGAATTTCATCTAAAACCCGATCAAATCGAATTAATTCAGGGAATATCAAAATTAAGAGATACAAACCCTTTTTTCCCCCTTCCAATCAGCCTTGTTCCCTATCAGCTTCCACACAGCCCCTGAAATATTTAAAACTAATACGGGATGGGAAAAATTTGTATGCAACACCAAACTCAGTATACTCTACCTCCACATCGTCACCGATAATAAGTATGTAACCAGTTGATATTGCAAAATCTTTACAAGGGTACCATTTGTCACATACCCTACACTTTATATAGTAGCAACTTACACTTCAGGTTCGTTTTATCAATAACGAAAGAAAAAAACACACACACACACTTGTAATCTGAATTTACCCACGTGCACCAAATACCACCGATATCTTTCTTCTTAGGTTCATAACACCTTTTCCTTACTTCATTTACAACACTGTGCCATCTAGATGGAAAAGAAGCATCGGAGTCGGAAGCAAAAATGTGTAGCCTAAGTATGTTTTCATCACCAACAATACCAGGATTAATAAATGGAGACACAGACACACTTAGCTTGTACCTACCTTGAAAATAGCATAAAAGAAATTCAAAATAAGTGGTCAGTAGTATCCAATGATTGCGAGGAAGACGTGGGGAGGTTGAAAATAAATAGTCCAACACCTTGATGTTCTGTGTCCCCAGGCTTCTTCCCATACTTTTCTTTTATACTTTTAACTATAGTTTCAATATCAACTGATTTCATTAACCCAAAAAACTCTCCTACAATCCTCTTTGTTGTTGACCAATCTGTTAAAATCCTTGTCGAAGCTCAGATAATTAACAATTACTTGCCAATTCAAGTCGTAAATACATGACAAAACCCAAGCTTTACACAATTTTGACCATCCATGTGTAATCGTATAAATGTAGTTTGGAACTACATATTCGAAGTTAATACTCATCATGGCATGAATTTATTCTAAAACCAGAACGAAGCGAATTGATTCAAGAAACATAGTCATCCTTTTTTCATATAGTTAGTCTTGCGTAAACCTGGTCCACACTAATATTATTGTAGAACAAAGCCACTTATATAACATAATGACCCCTTTTTCATATAGTAACCTTTTAAAATCTTAATTTACAGTATAAAGTTGCTATCTATCATAGTGACATTTTTTTTACAAAAATTGTCAAAAATAATCCGAAGTTTGGGGCGTCTTCCACCATTAATCTCAAGTATCGTTTTTCCCTGAATAATCCCAAGTTCGCATGTTATCTTCCAATACTGTTCCGACTCCAAGGATAACCTGCTTAGTAGGTAAAAATCGTAGGCCTCATGTATAAAATTTATTTATTTTTAATTATATCTCTTTTGGTTTAAGTTTTTTATAATTAAAATTATATTTTATGTTTTTTTATTTTTAATTATATCTCTTTGTTGGTTTGAATTTTCGAAATTTATGAGTTTGATAATGATTGCACCAGGCCACGAATTTAAGAGTTTATGCGTGGGTTTGTTGTTAGATTTTTTTTTGTTTGTATAAGTTTGTTTTGTGATACTCGTTTTATTTTTTATTCAAGTGAGCACCTATTTTTCTTTTTTTTTCCTTTTTTTTCGACGGAAATGGATCAACATTTTAAAAAAAAAGTAAAACATAGAGGGACCCATGACATTTTTACCTGTTGAGCAGGTCACCAAAGGAAGGAGACCAATATGGGAAGACAGCATGACAACTTGGGATTATTCTCGGATAAAAGAAACATGGGATTAATGGTGGAAGATGGCCCAAACTTGGGATTATTTTTGACAATTTTGCTTTTTTTTATTTATAATATAGTCACTCTTTCTTACATTAGTTTATCATAATGAAATTTTTTACTTTGTGGCATAGTAACTTTTTTCCAAATAATTAAACTTTACCATCTATATCTACTTATCTTTTATATCTATTTTTCTTATGTAATAACGCCTTTTTTTCATCAATCACATGTATTAGCATTAGGTCCATACTAATTTAGTGTAAACCATATCCATATAAGTTTTTTACACGATGAATATAGTTTCCACCCCAATAAGATTCAGAAAAAAAGGTGAACATTCGCAATTACGATTTGAATTACAAGATATTCAATTCTTAACCATACATGTAACATTAAAGAATGGGGACGGTACCATATATTTGCAATTTAGGTTTGGTATTTAGGGAAGTTATAAGTTTTCATTATAGGTCTTCTGTGAATGATTCAAAATACTACTTCCCCGGTTTGAGTTTGACTTTTATATTTAACTTTAATTTAACCATCAATATGCATTATCAATAATCTACTAGTAAAATTTATGGAGTTTTGGTAAAATTAAGACAAATCCAACAATAATTTACTTAAAAATAATATTTGTTTTCATACGTAATTGAAGAATATGGTCAAATTGAGGTTCAAAGTTGAACAATCGATAGCAAATAGGGGGAGTAATCACTAGAATCCGTAATAATAACGGAAGTATTATACAATTTAATCTGTTTTAAATTATTGCCCAACTGTTAAATTTTATACAATGCTTATACTAAAACTAATTATATATACTCATAATTTTAATGGCGTTGTAACAAAATAAAATATTCTACCAATATCGAAACTATTTTTAGTTAGTTGACCGAAATCTATTACATAATAATTTAATTAAAATTGTAATACTCTAAGGGAGAATCGGTTAATTGTGTTGAGTTTACAAATTATTTTCAGTATATTATAAATAATAGTGCTTGTTTGAATATACAACTATTGTTTCGAGTTTCAAATTCTTAGGTCCCTTTACAATGACTTTAATTGCCTTCTACAAATTGTAAATATATTCACTAGTATTTTAGCCCGATCGATGCTGCGGGTCAGTTATAATTATCAAATATATTATTATTCATAAATCTCATATTTGATTTTATTAGCTTTTCTTAATATGCTATCTAGTGCAAAATTCAAAAATGGACATTATGACATGATAAATTGTTTTGAAAAACACTTCTAAGGAATTGGAGATTAAAATGACTTAATAAAAGTGATAAATCTTGTCTATGTCTTTATGATTACATATATTTATAATACTTTATTATGCTCTACTTTGAGACATGAAGCATTGAAATTGTAGCGGATTAGTGGTTAAACGCTCACATTTTATTCAAAGGTTATGTGTTCCTTTGATAGGAAGACCTTTTAATAGATTTGTATAGATATTCAACTCTAAAATAGCTTTAGAAGCCACCATATCCATTCTTAAACACAGATATTCAAGTGGTCTATTATGACCCTTGGACGCTTTTGTCGCCTGAGCCTAAAAAATGTCCAGAACCATGATTTATAGGTCTTCCAATTCAGCTATTTTGGCGCTAATTTTCGACTTTTAGCGTCCGACTATATTTTTCATACAGTACTATATTTTTCATACAGTCATACTAGACTTACTCGAGGGTCTTTTTATTTTATTTTATTTTTTTTTTTAAAATTTGGTAAGATAAATTATATTAACGTCATCTCACAGGGCACCTAAATACAACCTACCCCAAACCCCCCTGATGAGAATTGAACCCACAACTTGTGGGTGGAAGATGAAAGGGCTTACCACCCTTCCATTCCATCATTCTCTCTGGAAAAATGAAATAAAGTCTCGAGGGTCTTGGGATGCCCGAAGATACGTCTTGATAGTTGATAGTTGCGAAACTCTACAATGACTTAAATTACCCTCCATAGTGTAACGCCCCGACTTTCATACATCCTTATTAAGCTAATTAATCAGGATTAGCAGCGGAAGACTTAGCTTAGTCGGCGCGTTACCGCCGTACTTTCCACTATGGGAAAATATAAGGCGACTTTTGACATTAACTTACAGGGACAATACCTTGATTTGACTCTCTTTAAAGAAACACTTTAATAATAGATTACTACATTCTAGAAATTTCGGCAGAGTTTCCCCTGTAAATTGGACAACCCAAAATGGGAAAATGTTTGAAAAACCTGTTACAATAAAATATTTCCAAATCCATAACCCAACGCTTTCGCGGAGTAGCAGCTAAAGAGAATCAGGAGCACTATTGCTCAACCATGAGTAGAAATAAAACTAAACCATTACTTATTATCTATTACAACGTGGAACGTCCTCGCCTCAAAAGAAACATAAAACAATCATAGTTGAACTCTTAGCACGTAACTGCTTCTATCTTGGAAAAGATGCTCCGTAACTTCAACCCGAAACTATTGTAACACCGCCACCCACCAAGTGACAAGCCACAGTAGTGACAAGACAAAACATTGACAGACACATCAGCACAACGCTGAGTACTAACCCATAAAACATTCTTAAAACATGCTTTGGTGTCTACGACTCTCACGTAATCAACATGTTCACATCGTTCATAACCATATCACAACAACATAGCAATATTCACATAATCCATTATCATTCATCATGTTTCGTGACCTTTAAGTATTTTCAAAAATCATAGCAGAGTCGTAACATCATCATCATACTTTTTCAATCATATTATTAGAGTTAATTTCTCAATGTACTCAAAATTTGTAAGGATCAATCATTGAAATCAAATGAAGAAGAGAAGGGGTGTGGTACCTCTGCTCACTTGGAGCAGGGACGAAACAGAGGCGGCAGGGAAGGGGAGCTGTGCTCCGGTGGCGACGCACAGGAGGTCGGCGGCGGAAAACCGCCCAGCTTTGGCCGTCGTTCCTCGGAACTCCCGGCGGCGACGGAAGGTAAGGAGAGCAAGAAGAAGACAAAGACGCAAGCAACAAAGATCAACGAACGGAGGAGAGAGAGCGGGGACCGCCACCAACGACAGCACCGGCGTGAGCAAGGGAAGGAAGGAAGCTCCGGTGAGCTTCGGCAACGCCGGCGAGGAGGCAGGCGAAGGTGAGCGAGGGAGAGAGATGGGTCGGGGAGAGGAGAGAGAAAAACTGGGGTTTGGGGTCTTTGGGGTTTCTCACGGGGAGAAAAGAGAAATATAAGGGGGCTTGGGGTTTCTTTGGGTGAGAGAAAATGACAGAGACAGAGAGGATTTGGGGGTTTTGAGTGAAATGATGAGAGAGAGAGTGAGATGGGTTTTCTTTCATCCAATTTTAACCGAAAAAGGTGTTAGAAGGGTAGACTAATTGTATTTCTCATTTTGGGCCACATACAACTCAATTAATTACATATAAAACCCAAAATGTATTTATTTTAGAAAATAATTTAACCACAATTATTTCAAAAGAATTTAGGATGAAATTAAGCTAATAAGCATAATTAATAATTAATAAAACGAGATTAAAATTCGGGGTATTACAACTACCTCCATATATAGTATCTAATGTATTATCCTATTCAAACCCCAAAATATAGCATCTTATGTATTTACCCATTCTTAGGTATGGATGATGGGATATACATTCAAATGCTTTTTGATGACCCTAGGACACTTCGCATGGTATTGATATAGACTTCAAATTCCATTATATTGGCAAAAAATTTAAGATTTCCAGGATATTTTTTCATACCGACAACAAATAAAGTTGGAGGATAATAATATAATAACGGCAAAATTGACCTCAATATCCTAAATAATAACTTGTTGTGCATGTAGCACCACAAACTTTGGCTAGTAGCCAAGATATCACGAACTAATAGACTTGGTAGTGCGCGCATCATTAATGATATCGAAGGTAAGTTATTTGGCCGGCGACACTTTAATGGCAGTTCAATTCAGCTAATTTTAGTCAAAAAAGAACAAGGCCTAATTGTCCCATTGTATTGACAACTTGTCAGGCTCACTCAGATAAGTGGGGGAAGTTTGATGTAGCATCGGTTGGGAACAGTGAGCAGAGTAGAACAAGTGGTAATATTGCATTGGCAACACTGCATGCAGTGATGATTGATTACTCAAGGAGCATATCTATTAATTTTATATGCTACTATCAATCAATACAACTCCACGCTAAACGCCAAAAATACACTGTGGAGAATGGAAAACCAAAGAAAAGAAATTCAACAAATAATGAAAACAAGAAAAAAGATAAGTAAAAGGCTGAGTTAATTGACATACACTATAGTTCAAGTGAATTGATTAGTGATTACCAGATACCAAAAATGCAGAAACGCTCATCACATGAAAAATTCAGCAGCTGCTGCAATAATGTTCGATTCATGCAACCTCTAATCCCTGGTTTCCTCAACACCTTCGTCCGTCTCTCCCATCTCTCTCTTAATTTGTTAATTCCCTCTTCCTCTGCTTCCTACATTTATGTAAAAATTAGAGTTTCCAGCAATAACGAACTCTTGTTGCATGCAGTCAGTTCCAGTGTCATTTCTGAAGCGGTTGGAGGAGGAGCTAAATGGTCATCTGCTGAAGGAGGTGGAGCTCATGACAGAGCCACAGCGTCGTTGGGTGGTTAAAACCGAAGGCGGCCGCCATTTCAAAGATGGTTGGCAGGAATTCTGTCTGCACCATAATCTGAAAGTGGGTGATTTTCTGGCGTTTACATATCAGACTGACTTCCTCTTTCACGTCTCTGTCTTTGATCCCGCTACTGCTTGCCAGCGCGATTACCCACCTTCCTCCCACCAGCACCACCTCAACAGTGTAAAAGGTTTTTTTTTATTATTATATACGAAGATATGTTCAAAGTTATTACTGGTTAAAGTTGTACACTGAGATTGTGAAAGAAAATTATGAAATAGGCTTAATATTTCAATAATAAATCGCATATATAGGTTCTGGAAAGAGGAGGGGTTTGAAGTTGAACACTTCTTACAAAAGAAAACAGTTAAAAGCTGAAGTTGCAGCTACAGAAGTACCATCATCTGATCAAACCCAATTTCCAAGTTGTCAAGTGACTCTTACTCCCAGTAGCTTCAATAGAAAAATTATTGTAAGTTTTTCCTATTTGTTCATAGCAGATATTATTATGATATAGGGCGTTTCATTGTTACCTGAAATTCATTTATCTCAACTAATGTGAACTTATTAGAGTTTTGAATTGAGCTTGGATATTGGAAGTTTAGAATGTATATGAAGTCATTTCTCTGCATATATAGGACTCGAACATAGGCCATAGGTATCAATGTTGATGCCCAGATCAAACATATGATAACGCACCCAAAGATATAAACTTGAGAAGATCTCCTGATTTGTTACATAAAGACTTTTTCTGACAAGACATAAACTTGATATTTACTTCCTCAGTGTATGTTTGTTCTAACCTCTTTTACTTCTGTCGGCTTAACTACTCAACAGCAGAAGCTTATTAGAAAAATAGTGATGTAGGATGTTGTCATAGTAATTAAAGATATTCATGGTTAATATTGCATCGGAAACCCCACAAACAAAAGAGAGTACAAAAATCAAAAACCACTTATAGGAGTATTACTATTACTTATTGTCAGCATGTATAGTTTTGAATTTTGAAATGTGAACTTCAGTTCCCTAACACCAAAGCCAGCGTGTTTGATAAAGAGAGGACTGGCCAAAAGTTAAAAAAGGATTAGGGTAGTTTTAAAGGTCTTAATATGTGTCTAATTGTGTTTTGCGAATAGCTTATTAGAAAAGAGATTTAGGTTCAATTCTGTAATTTTCAAAAATTAAGAATATGAGCTTTTTTCACAAGAAATAGCTGTAATTTTGAGATCTAAAAGGCGAAGTGAAAAAGACATTCAATGAAAAGTCATGTATTTCATTATAGGTAATTTTATACAATAGTAAAATAAACCTATAGGAAATGAGATCAACTAGCAGTTATATTATCTGTTAATTGCCAAACAGGGTATAATTCCCTTAGTGTGATTGGCTACAGTACACATAAGAACTCGGTATTCTTATGTTTTTACACATTATTTGGATGTTTTGTCATAACTCATGATCACTTATGCAGTATCTTCCGATGCGATTTGTGAGATCAAGTGGTCTTTTAAAAAGAAACTGTAACATTACGCTTGTAGATGGAGAAGAAATGTCTTGGAAAGCGGAGCTGAATTTTAGGAAAGACAACGGTCAACCCTACATTGTGCAAGGATGGAAATATTTTCAGGATGCAAACTGTCTCAAGCCTGGAAATGTTCTCAGCTTTCAGCTCCTTGAAGATGGGCCAGTACCTATTCTGAAATGCTGTAGTAAGTTATCGTCCCCCTCAACATGGTTCTTCCCCTATTGTCCAAGTTGAACTTGGCTTTCACTATAATTTCTATAATGCATGGGGTGTATCGTGCTCATGGTCCAAGAATATTCTTGCTCATGTGTTTATTTGGAGGCGCCTCCTAATAAGTAAATCAACAACCAGAACAGAAGAGCTTCAAACAAGCAGAAAATAGTAGTGAATGTATCATCCAGGTGTATAGTGGATGCATTAGGTGAAACGAATAAAAATCAAAAGAGCTTCTAATCGAGTACGAGAGAATAAGGTAGATACTTACGGGATTAGATTGAATGAACAAGTCTAATGTTTGAGTAGAGAGATCCTCATAAACGGGGTATTCAACTAGTTCAATTTAACCCAAGAGGCCAAGATTATAAAGATGCTTTTGTTTACCTTCTAATATATTCAGGACTAGACCAGCAAACATCGGATAGATCCCAAGTCCCAACTGAGAACTAATGCTTGATTATCCATGGAGATAAGAAAAAGGTAACAGCTATTGTAAAAGAAACACAATTACATTTTAAGTAATTTAAATATTTAACTGTTTGATTCTGAGCAGGAATTTAAAGCGGCACGAGTACAATAGCATGAATTACAAAGAAAGAACCTTTGGGCAACACTGCTGTTATCAGAGTTATCGTGGATGGGTCATTTAATATCCGAGGATCACAGCATCAATTTAGAAGATCAAAAGAGTTTCTATCACCAGGAAGGTAAATTGAATAAGCAGGGTGGTAGTAGACTAGTAGTACCTTCAATGCTTTTCTGGTTCTTTTAGGAGACTTCAGGTTTCTATGTCAAATACAAAAGTGAAGTTCTATGTGCCCATACTATGTAGGCTAAGTCTTTGCAAATTCGTGCACTCCTATTCTGCATTCGAACCGAAGTTTGTATCCATAGTTGATATCTTATTCATTAGGTCTGAATTTCACTGGTTTAATTTGGTTACTCATTGTGAAAAGCAATAAGGATGACAAATTTTAATGTTTTGAGATATTATTGAATCATAAAAGCCCAAATTTTTTCAGGTGACTACTTCTTAAAATAAAATAGTTCAAATAAAATACCAGTGATTGTGATTTTTGACAAGTTAATTGAAACCTATGAGGCAAGTACACATAAATAAATAAATTTGAGGCACTGACCATTATGAACATATCTAGACGTCTTAGTGCATGAATATTGCCTGAAGAGTTCAATGCCCAGGTCTTCAGCAATCTAGTATAACGTGTCGCCTTCATCACAATCTGAAACCTTCTTCATTTGCCTCAAAAGAAAATTTACCATCATATAGATATCTACCGACTTTGGATGTCTTTTATCATGTGCTATGAACATCTCAAGGTTCCCTGAAATTTCAACATAGCTAAACCCAGGAAACTTCTTCACCCCTGTGATATCCATAGCTTGCCTCATCATCTTTGCATCATCCCAACGCTTGATTATAGCATACAAATTAGACAAGCCCACATATCTGCCATCATGATGAGGGTCAACTTCAACAAGCCTCTTTCCGAGTAGTTCAGCAAGGTCTAACCTTCCATGGCTCATACAACCACTAAGGAGCGCACCCAACATTGCAGGCGTCGGATCCAGAGGCATTTTGTTCAGAAAATCATAAGCTTCACCCACCTGACCTGCCCTTGCCATAACATCTATCAGACAAGCATAATGCTCAGACTTGGGTATCATGCCACTTCTCTTAAGAGACTCAAAAATCTCCCAGGCCTCCTTCACCAATCCTCTATGTACACAAGCAGATAAGAGACACAAATAAGTTATTTCATCAGGTGCAACTCGTACTGTTGACATTTCTATGAACAATTCTAGCGACTCTTGGACATAACCATGGCTTGCAAGCCCTCCAATAATGGCATTCCAAAGCAAAACATCAGTTTTATGCTTTGGTATTGCTCTAAACACAACCAAGGCCTCCTCTATAGCTCCACATTTGGCATACATGTCTACAAGAGAAGTTAGCAACACAAGATTTAAGAACAGTTTATTCTCGACTATATAACGATGCATCGACCTCCCTTGCTCGAGGGCACCTAAATGAGAACAAGCACCTATAACACTCACCATAGTCACCTCATTAGCCTTAGGTTCCCCAGCCACCATCATCCTATCAAAAACCTTCAAAGCTTCTCCATACTCACCACCTTTAACATACCCATCAATAAGAGAGCTCCACGACACGATATCCTTATCGGGCATAGACTCAAATACTTCATGGGCTCTCTTCAAATCCCCGCACTTAGCATACCCATCTAGCATTGAATTCCATGTCACATTCGTCCTCTGACGCATTTCATCAAACACCTTGCGTGCATACAATATCTCCCCACATGCTGCATACATATGTATCAGAGAATTCTGAATGAAGATATCAAGCTGATGCCCAGATTTCAATACAAGAGAATGCAGTGACATCCCATGTTCAATCGAAGAGAGGCGGGCAGAGGCCTTGACGAGGAAAGGGAAGGTGTAATGATCAGGGATGATCCCCAATTGCTGCATTTCCACAAAAACTTTGATGGATTTGTTGGGAGTTGGATTGTTTGAGAAAATCCTGATAACTCTGTTCCAGTGTACAACAGAGGGACTGGGGTTGTGTAGCAATAAACGGTGAGTGTAATCGGCATTGCCTGAATCTGCGAAGAGAGAGAAGAGTTTGGAGGTAAAAGGATGCTGCTTTGAAAACCCAGAAACTATCAAAATAGCATGAATTTGCTTCACCACTGAAAATGAAAACGAGTTGGGTTGAAATTGATCAAGTAAAGTGATCAAATTTTGATGTAAGCTGCCATTTCTTATGCAATAATTGGCCCACATTCAACGACGAAGAAAAGAAAAGAAGAAAAACGTTTAAATGGAATGCTACTAATGTTTTATTTTGATTAAGAGGAAGACAATGCTGATGGATAACTAACTTGGAGTGACTGTCCGTTTAGGTAGTGGTTACAAATAGTAGTAATGGTAATGATAATTATAATGGTAATGAAATTTAGTGTAATTTTGTAAAGAAGTTTTCATGTCAATAACTATAATGATGAAATTTTATCACAAAATATGGGTTTCCTTAATAAAATTTCATTACCACCCAATACCACCTTCCCAATTGCTAATGGATAGTAATGAGATTTTAGGAAGAAAATGGATATCTTGTGATAAGAAAGCATTACCATGTAACGACATTGGATTTCTAGTACAAATTTAAATTATAATGCATTTCCATTCCCACCCTTTATGGTCTTTTACCAAACAGGCCGTAAGTGGAATAATTGTCAATGAATAGTGGACTCCTTTTGATAAATATCTGAAACCACTCTTTTACATCTTCCCTTTTAATTTATATATTGAGGGTGCATTATGCAATCTTCTTCACTTTGGAAATCATAACACTTGAAAATGGACGATAGTGCAATCTATTGCGAGTGCGTAATAGCTACCCAAGTTATCAAATATTTCTGATACATGGAAGAGCTTTAAAATTAAAAGTTGTTAAGCAATTTTTAATTAATTGCCAAAGCTTTTGTAACGGATGACTAATTAAAAACAAGGCAAATTAAAACAGACTATTCGAATAAAGTATTGAAAAACTGTTGTATTTATTTTAGTAGAAACTTCATATTAAATGCTTTAATTATTTTATTAGAAACTTTCAAATGTTTTTGTTAAAATATACAACACTTCTACACCTATATATAGGTGCAAATTGGCACCTAAATTCTAACTCAAGATACTTTATTCTTAGTACGAGAAAAGTGGAATACCGTATTCCCCAGGAAAATGGGTTCTAAGATTGTCAGGCAGCTAGCAAAACGCTCCCTCTTTGGGTTCTTATGCTTCCTACTTGTCTCAAGCTATGGTATTAAAACTTTATCATGCATAATTATATTCATTTATCACCTAATACTTTTCATCTTTGTGCACTCTTTCAATTTACGACTATGCTAGTTTTATATGCACGCGAAGCGTGCATTTAGAATCGTTTTTATACTTTAAATGACAATAGCAAATATATATATATATATATATATATATATATATATATATATATCATTGTATAAGCACAAACTCATGAAAATTAACGCAAGAATAATTATGTAAGTTTTCAATAGGTCTTAGGGCCTGTTCTCTTCGGCATAAAACAACCGAATTGAACCGAATTGAATTGAACCGAACTTAACCGAATTGAATCGAACCGAATTGAACCGAATTAAATTATAACTAATTAATAGTAATGATTATCATTTAGGAACAGAATCGAACCGAAGTGAAGTGAAGTGAAGTGAAATCGAATCGAATCGAATTGAGGCGAATCGAATCGAATCAAGCGAATTGAACCGAAAATAAGTGGGAGAACAGGCCCTTACCCCGCAATTGATTTAATATTTTGTTATTTAATCATTATACTCTCTAGTCGTACTTGAAAGGTATTTTTTCAAATAATATAAAATTCAAAGACGTGGGATATTATAATTTTCTGGAAACCACTCTTTTACATCTTCCCTTTTAATTTATATGAAATAAATTACATTAGCAAAAGTAAAATAGGAATTTAAAAAATCATTGCTTTTTTCTTTTAAGTATAATGGAGGATCTGTTAATCCATTCAATTTTCATAATTCTAGCTAATCCGGGAGGGAATTAAGAAAAGTGAATATATCCTACTATTTGCAATAAATAGTACATTATTCAAAACAATATTAATAGGAAAAAGGAAAAAAATGGTAGACAAAGTAACTAATATGGCAAGTTGGAAAGAGAAATTGGTGAATGATAACTTATTTGATGCATTGGAAAATACAATAAGTATAATTTTATATTGAAAATGGTATATAAAAGAGGATAAAATAATAAAATTTTTGCCCCTTTTTCTAGATAAATTAATGAATCTGGAAGAATATTATTTTACCAATCATGGAAAGATTTTAAATAGAAACAATATGAGGAGCTCCAATTCAGAAAAAGATACAACTTTTGGGAACATGAGGAGTATTATATAAGTCAAAGGTAGAAGGGTCATTTTATGTGGACATTACATCCCCTCTCTTATGACTTATACAGGGTATTTTTTTTAGAAGGCCAATCGACTATTTGAGTATATATCTTAACATCCTTCTATTATACATGGTCTTTTTTTTTCCAGCGACGTATAAGTAACTTACATTCTGGCCTTATTTTTTGAGACTTAAGATTAGGATCATGTTAGGGTCTTGAAGCCGATCTTTAATGTCAATCTCTTATATTACGCACTTCCTTTGCTTTATAATATTTAATTACCTACTTTTAGTAAGTGAGACAGACACATTAATTATATTATGCCTATATAATGTGAGAAATAAATTATATATTTCCTGTGCTCCATATTAATTACTACATCCCTTATTTGAAAGTTTAATATTCATTATTATACATCTATTTTGAGTGATATACTTTTTATTTTTCCTATTTCTCTGTCCTCTCCTACCAATTCCAAAAAAATAGAATTCCTCTCTTTGTCTTTGAAATGAGTCTCTCCTATGTTGCAATAAAATGAAAGGGAGGAAGTACCCTTATATGCAAAAGGGTGTTAAGTTCTATACACTCAAATGGTCAATATATTGACTTTTAATAAAGAATGGATCCATAGAGTTAAGCAATGCACTTTATTATTGATCATACTTCTCTTATATGCAAAAGGGTGTTAAGTCTATACACTCAAATGGTCAATATATTGACCTTTAATAAAGAATGGATCCATATAGTTAAGCAATGCACTTTATTGATCATACTTCTCTTATGTACATAATACACTTCCTTTATTTTGCCTAAAACAATTTTAGCAGAAAAAATAGATAAAATATTGCACCAAATAATTAACCGTCGGCAATTTTGTGGTTGCATATTTGTTATAGTATAGAGTTGTGTTTCATACATTAAAGTCATGCCTTCTTATTTGAAAATAACCAAAAATGATACATCTTACAATTCCTTATGTTTACTATTATGTAGACTGTAGATATGCTTGGAGTATATAATTGATAGCTAAGTTAAATATCATTTATGT
The DNA here is from genome assembly GCA_947646795.1 of Beta lomatogona. NCBI lineage: Eukaryota > Viridiplantae > Streptophyta > Magnoliopsida > Caryophyllales > Amaranthaceae > Beta > Beta lomatogona. The sequence goes on from CANSNZ010000231.1 coordinate 849,653, forward strand.
GGTTTGAATTTTTGACCCCTAAAGTGTTGCACCTGTATGAATATGATTATGTACCACATCAATTCAAGATCCAGTTATTGATACAAACAAATATTTTAATTTAAATTTTTGAGAACAAAAAATAGTTAGCCAAAGGTAGTAGATATATCACTATTTCATTAGTAACCACAAAACTCAAATGTGGAAGAAAACTTATAGCCATTCGTGCAACTAACATATACCGGGTATGTATATATGCAGGAAAAGCAGACACATTGTGCCTTCGTGGGACAAAAGGATGTAGAAATGATACTGCATGTACAATAACATGCATGACAGTATTAGAGATGTATTCCCCTGGTCAATGTCAACGTTCACCAAGTAGTTGTTGTTGCACTATACCATCATATTTAGAATATACTGTACCTATTTCTAGGCCTGATCCTTGCAATGATGATGCATCATGTGCTGCAACTTGTAACAAAACTTTCTTATCACCAGCAACAGGCAGATGCCGTGGAAGTTGCTATTGTGATGTCCAACAACACTAGTTAAACATGGATGCATAGATTATAAATTAAAGACATATGTTAGTCTATGTTTTATACTACTCGATGGGAGTATGTATTACAATAATCTTGTTTATGCTCATATTTGGATTGCTATTCAACCTAGCACAGTCTTGGTGTATCAGTATTACATGGATAATAGTGTTGATGTTATGCGCATAATTGAAAGAAAGAAATATTTATTTCATATATTGACGGTAGTGTATTTAATTTTTCCCCTTTTTTTTTCTCTTTCTCTAGAAGAGCCCTTGTTTAAACATAAACATAGAATATTAGATATAAAAATAACCTTGAAACTTGAGACATGGGGTTCAAGACTTATATTATTATCGTACTAACAATGACGACGATGATGATAATAAAATTAACTAATTGCTTCTTCCGTCCATTATTCGTTTACCCACTTCTTTGAGCACATAGTTTTGTGAGATATAGTATGTGGGTCCTAAAAGTAAATAGAAAGTATTTATTTATTATGAGTTAAGAGAGAGAAGGATAGTGACAAATAGAAAAAATAATGTTTTATGTACAAGATAATAATATAAAAGTACTACGTCCATTCCAAAACATCTAATAAGGACAACCCAAAAAAGAAAGAGTAAACTACTAAGAGACAGAGGGAGTATTTCAAATTATATTTTACAGTTTTTATAAGAAATTAAAAGAAGTATTTGATAACTTGATCAAATGGACAGAGATTAGGTTAGTTATACATAGGCTAAGGGGAAAATGGTAAAGTGAATTACCTTTTAAGCTAAGTGTGTCATACTCATGTTGAACATATATGGTTGAAGAGGAATCTGGTTAAGTATTGTGTATGACAATATATGCTAATGGCCATTTGCTAAAACAATTGTTACACAAAAAACTTAAACTTTTTTTCACACTAAATCTCTACTTTTTGTAGTTTGATGAGTAGAATAAAGCACATATTATTTAGTTATTTATTTTAAAGAAAAATAAAAATAAAAACGAGGTAAGAAGCCAAGAAGTCAAGAATGCTTTATTAACATAAGTGGTGGGATTGTAATGTGATATAAGCTATGCAACTCTGCATTACAAAATCATATTATATTTGTTCCTTGAGAAATTTCCAAAAAAATTTCTAAGGCAATTACAAAATGATTATTTGTCTCGACCATGTGTCTTAGTGCATGATGTTTGTTTTTTTTTCTTTTCCAAAGTTCTACCAACGAATGTTGTTTGCTGCTACAATTTGTCATAACTCAATTACCATACATGGAAGCAGTATCATGTTATTAGTAGTGTAGAGGTAGTATCATGTTACTAATAGTATAGAGGAAATAAGGAATAAGTTAGTTGAAAGGATATATATATATTCAACGATACATTTAACCAAAAGCTACTACTAAAGTAAAAGCAACACACTAAATCACATAGTAACTAACTATTCTTTAACAAGAAGTCACTTTCGGCCTATCCAAATTCTGTTTTGTAGATTTATTATTTCACAAAGCTATGATGTGCCATTAAAGAAGCACACTCTTAGGTACTAATTGTTTCACGTCAATTTCGATTGACAGTCCTGCAGCATTTTCTAATCTCACCCTGACAACCTGTGAGAACCTCAATGGAACCCATACGGACCATAGCTTTGGCAAATTTTCTAGCCCAAATTTCACCTCTTTCTCCGAAGATTTTCACCATAGTTGCAGTTTCAGGGCTAGCCATCAAGATTTGGTCTGACGTGAATAACACCCTTTTGTTCACAATATTTTGGTAGTACCTGTTGTCTAACTTGTAAGGAGTTAAAAAGTCTTCATAAACAGTTTGATCAACAACGCCATTAGGGCACTTGGATTTCAACATGCTACCAAACTTAGGATCCATTAAAGGGTCTCTTGGGTTAGAATTATTGGATGGATAAAGCCTTGGGGTAATGGCAGAGCAATTGAAAACTCCAATAGAATGAGCTCCGGAAAGGGTAACCATTTCCTCTAAAGACAGACCTTTTTTTTTAAAGAATTGATGGAGTAATTGCAAATCAAAAAAGGGTGCAGGTAAGTTTAGGGGTGGCTCATCTTTAAGTGAGACTAACCCATCTCGTCGCCCTGATTGTAGTGCATACTTGATCCCTCCTAACAGGTAGGCACTATCACGAGCCGCAAAGGCTAGGGTGTCCGCGCAAGAGACTGTTTGAGGGCACTGAGCTTCAAGCTCAGCTTTTGCCTCATCAATCACCTCATAGCCTCTTAAGCTTGGATTGTTGATGAAGTGTTCCTTCTCTGTTTTTCTTCCCGGAGTAGAATCAAGAAGTACTGAAGCATCACATCCCTGAAATTTATGTGGAAAAGTTAACAAGTATAGATTAGTGCATTAACATGAAAAGTAAACTTGGTTTGTTGATGATACTTGAAACTTGAAAGTGAACTCATGTGTAAAAGATTATGTGAAAGTTGCTAATAATACATTACTATAGGCATACTAAAGATTGTACATACCCTTACAAAACAATCATGGAAGTGCATTCTTATTAGACCAGCTCCTAGTCCAGGATTCCTAATGATCGCCTTCTTTACAACATTTTTCACAATTGCCTCTGCCGAAGGACAACTCTGGTTATAAAACCCAAATTCTAGAGACAGAGAAGCAGCAACAGTAGACATACGTGCCACGGAAAGAAGGAAGAGTATGCAAAGGAATGAAGAAGTATGCGTTTTTTTTTTTCTCTTGCTTGAGGTTTAAATTGTTGGAAAGTAAGGATGTAGAAATATAGGATTATGTGGAGTTTATATATAGACGTAGCAAGCTTGAGTGTAGGTGTGTAGATAATAGGTTTTAATCATATCAACCACCCTACAGGCTATAGGTAATTAGTTGAATCTACCTTAATACTTAAAATGGAATTGGTAATGTGAATCGTTTTAATTTTAAGGCTTTGGATAGTTCCTATGTTAATTAATATAGATAGTTCCTATGTTAATTAATATACTGCAGTACTTTGAAAGTGATCACTACTTAGTTACTAGAGGCTTTCTGTATCATTTTTACCATGATTTGACATGTAACTAAAAATTGAAAGGGAAAAGAATTATCATACATTTATTTTGGGTGTAAGAAAGAAATTTGAAGGTTTTGTGCACTAAAAAGTTAAGGCCTTGTTTGGAAAGTGCGTTTTGGATAGTGTTTAAAGGTTTGACCCATCCAACGCTCATTTAAGGATCCACACTATGACACTCTAAGCAACGGCTAAAGCCTAAAGGCAGCTAAGAAACTATAGTCATGACTTTTGCAAGTATGAAATAACTATATTCATAACATGGCAGTAACTTGAACATGCCATGACTATAATATCCCTTGAGTTTGGGCTCCTTTTACGTCTCATGGAAAGTATATCAACACTCTTAAGTATTAAACCTCACCCCCTTGAAAAAAGAAAAAAAAGAAAAAGGAAAGAAAAGGTAGCAACTATAACTGAAATAACAAAGTTATCAAGGATGGATCATTTAATCTCTGAGAATCACAGCACCAATTTAGAAGATCAAAAGAGTTGCCATCACCTGAAGGTAAAATGAATAGGCCCGGTGGTAGTAGTACCTTCAATGCTATTGTGGCATTTTAGGAGACTTTAGGTTTCTATGTCGAATACAAAAGTGAAGTTTTATGTGCCTATACTATGTATGCTTTAAGTCTTTGCAAATTCGTGCAATCCTATTCTGCATTTGAACCGGATTGTACCCATAGATGATATCTTATTCATCAGCCATCAGGTGTGAATTTCGCTGGTTTAGTTACTCATTGTGAAAAGCAATCAGAATGACAAATTTTAATGTTTGAGATATTATTGAATAATAAAAGCACAAATTCTTTCAGGTGACTTCATCATCAAAAAAAAAAAAATTAATTCAAATAGAATACCACTGATTGTGATTCTTGACGAGAGCGTTCGTCTTCTTATAATTTAACTGAAACCTATGAGGCAACTACACATAAATAAATAAATTTGAGGCACTGACCATTATGTCTATGAACATGTCTCGACGTCTCCACCCATGTGTCTTAGTGCATGAATATTGCTTGAAGAGTTCAATACCCAGGTCTGCAGCAATCTAGTATAACGTGTTACCTTCGTCACAATCTGAAACCTTCTTCATTTGCCTCAAAAGGAAATTTATCATCATATAGATATCTACCGACTTTGGATGTCTTATATCGTGTGCTATGAACGTATCAAGGTTCCCTGAAATTTCAACATAGCTAAACCCAGGAAACTTCTTCACCCATGTGATATCCATAGCTTGCCTCATCATCTTTGCATCATCCCAACGCTTGATTGTAGCATACAAATTAGACAAGCCCACACATCTGCCATCATGATGAGGGTCAACTTCAACAAACCTCTTTCCGAGTAGTTCAGCAAGGTCTAACCTTCCATGGTTCATACAACCACTAAGGAGGGCACCCAACATTGCAGGCGTCGGATCCAAAGTTTTTTGGTTCAGAAAACCATAAGCTTCATCCACCTGACCTACCCTTGCCATAACATCTACCAGACAAGCATAATGCTCAGACTTGGGTATCATGCCACTTCTCTTAAGAGACTCAAAAAACTCCCAAGCCTCCTTCACCAATCCTCTATGTACACAAGCAGATAAGAGACACAAATAAGTTATTTCATCAGGTGCAACTCGTACTGTTGACATTTCTACGAACAATCCTAGCGACTCTTGGACATAGCCATGGCTTGCAAGCCCTCCAATAACGGCATTCCAAAGCAAAACATCGGTTTTACGCTTTGGTATCGCTCTAAACACAACCAAGGCCTCCTCTATAGCTCCACATTTGGCATACATGTCTACAAGAGAAGTTAGCAACACAAGATTTAAGAACAGTTTATTCTCGACTATATAACGATGCATCGACCTCCCTTGCTCGAGGGCACCTAAATGAGACACAAGCACCTAGAACACTCACCATAGTCACCTCATTAGCCTTAGGTTCCCCAGCCACCATTATCCTATCAAAAACCTTTAAAGCTTCTCCATACTCACCACCTTTAACATACCCATCAATAAGAGAGCTCCTCGACACGATATCCTTATCGGGCATAGACTCAAAGACTTCACGGGCTCTCTTCAAATCCCCGCACTTAGCATACCCATCTAGCATTGAATTCCAAGTCACATTCGTCCTCTGAGGCATTTCATCAAACACCTTGCGTGCATACAATATCTACCCACATGCTGCATACAAATTAAAAGGGAATGCTACTGATGTTTTTCTTTTCTTTTATTAAAAGGGAGACTATGCTAATTTTTAAATATTTATGATACATGGAAGAGCTTTAAAATTAAAAGTTGTTAAGCAATTTTTAATTGCCAAAGCTTTTGTAACGGATGACAAATTAAAAACAAGGCGGATTAAAACGGATTATTCGAATGAAGTAACATTTTAAAACTGTTGTATTTATTTTAGTAGAAACTTCATATTAAATGCTTTAATTATTTTATTAGAAACTTTCAAATGTTTTTGCTAAAATATACAACACTTCTACACCTATATATATAGGTTCAAATTGCTACCTAAATTCTTACTCAAGAGACTTTATTCTTAGTAGGAGAAAAGTGGAATACCAAATTTCCCAAGAAAAATGGATTCTAAGATCGCCAGGCGGCTAACAAAACGCGTCCTCTTTGGATTCTTATGCTTCCTACTTGTCTCAAGCTATGGTATTGAAACTTTATCATGCTTTATATTCATTTATTACCTAATTTGCATCTTTGTGCACTCTTTCAATTTATTACTATGCTAGTTTTATGTATACGCGAAGCGAAGCGTGCGTTTAGAATGGTTTTATGCTTTAATTAAACGACAATAGCAAATATATACTGTATATCGTTATTTCATTGTATAAGCACAACCTCATCAAAATTAACGCAAGAATAATGTTCATTAATTATGTGAGTTTTCAATAAGTCTTATACCTAGACCTGGGCATGGGTCGGGCCGGGCTCGTTCATGGGCTCGGCCCGCGGGCTTGAGGAAATGGCGCGCCAGGCCGGGCCTGAAATTTCCATATTTTGTCCACGGTCCGGCCTAGGCCCACACTGCGGGCCCGGCTTGTGCCTCTGGGACCGACCCGTGTTTTATGTTTGTTTTTTGGATTCTTGGTAGTTTTAGGCTAAAAAACAAAGAAAAGGGGTGTTCGACCAGCGGGCCGGCCCATGGGCCATATAGGCGGGCTCGTGCCGGTGCGGGCCTGAAATAAAATTTCTTGACTGTGGCAGGCCCACGGATCGGACAACGGGTCGGGCCGGGCCTTGACCGGGCTCGTACCGGGCCAGGCCGAAACGTCTGGCCGGGGTCGGGCGCGTCTGGCCCGACCCATGCCCACCTCTACTTATACCCCACAATTGATTTAATATTTTGTTTTTTAATCATTATACTCTCTAGTCGTACTTGAAAGGCCTTTTTTTCAAACAATTTAAAATTCGACCACATTGGATAATATAATTTTCTGGAAACCGCTCTTTTACGTCTTCCCTTTTAATTTATATGAAATCAATTACATTAGTAAAAGTGAAATAAGAAGTTAAAAAATCATTGGACACCAATTTCTAAATTGCTTTTTTCATTTAAATATAATGGAGAATCTGTTAATTCATTCAATTTTCATATTTCTAGCTAATCAGGGAGGTAATTAAAAAAAGTGAATAGATTCTACTATTTGCATATATAGTCCTTTATTCAAAACAATATTAATAGGAAAAAAAAGAAAAAATGGTAGACAGAGTAACTAATATGGCAGTTCGGAAGAAAAATTGGTGAATGAAAACTCATTTGATGCATTGCAAAATTAAATACAATAAGTGTAATTTTATATTGAAAATGGTATATAAAAGATGATAAAATAATAATTTTCGCCTCTTTTTTTTTTAGATAAAATAATGAATATGGAAGAGTATTATTTTACTAATCATGGAAAGATTTTAAATAGGAAAAATATAGAGGAACTCCAATTGGAAAATGGGAATAACTTTTGAGAACGGAGGGAGTATTATATAAGTCAAGGGTAGAAGGGTCATTTTATGTGGACATCACACCCCCTCTCTTGCGACTTATACAAGGTATTCTTTTTAGAAGGCCAATCGACTATTTGAGTATATATCTTAAAGCCCTTCTTTTATACTCCCTCCGTTTCATTTTAATTTACTCACTTCACTTTGGGGGAGAACCAAGGAGAAAGTGCAAAAGTATGATAGAGAAACTGAAAAGGTGGAGAGAGAAATTGAAAAGTGAGATAGACATGGGTGGAAAAAAAAGGAGAAAGTAGATGTGACATGTTACCAAAAATAGAAAAAGCAACAGTGTGTAGATTAAAAAGAAACAAACCAAAAAGGAAAGTGTGTAGATTAAAAAGAAACGGAGGGAGTACGAGTATTTTTTTCCCAATGACGTATAAGTAACTTACATTTTAACCTTATTTTTAGACTTAAGGTTAGGGTCTTGGCTCGTCAAAAAAAAAAAATGTTAGGGTCTTGGCTCGTCAAAAAAAAAAAAATGTTTGGGTCCTGGACCCATGTCCATCCCTAATGTTAATCTCTTATATTAACACACTTCCTTTGCTTTATAATATTTAATTACCTACTTTTAGTAAATGACTTAGACGCATTATATTATGCCCATATAACACGATAGACGAATTTTATACTTCATGTGCTCCATAATAATTACTACATCCCTTATTTAAAGGTTCAATAATATTCATTATTATACATCTATTTAATTTGAGTGATATACTTTTTATTTTTCTATTTCTCTATTCTCTCCTACCAATTTCAAAAAAGAAGTTCCGTCTCTTTAAAATGAATCTCTCCTGTGTTGCAATAAAATGAAAGGGAGGAAGTACAGTTATATGCAAAAGGGTGTTAAGTTCTATATACTCAAATGGTCAATATATTGACCTTTAATAAAGAATGGATCGATAGAGTTAAGCAATGCACTTTATTGATCATAGTTAGCCCTCGAGAATTCTGGGGACTGGGGTTGCATATTATTTGTTGTAGTATATAGTTGTGTTTCATACAATAAATTCATGCCTTCTTATTTGAAAATGACCGAAAATGATACATCTTACAGTTCCTTATGTTTACTACTGTGTAGATATGATGCAGTATACTTCCTCCGTTTCAAATTACTCGCTACACTTCTCAATTCTCGGACTCCTAGGCAATTTTTGGAGAAGAGAGAGGTAGAGGGTAAAAAGAAAAGAGACTCATGTGAAAGGAGAGAGATAGAGAGAAATTATTGCCCCAAAAGGAGGTGTAGCAAGTAATATGAAACTTCCCTATATGGAAAGTGTAGCGAGTAATTTGAAACGGAGGAAGTATAATTGATTGCTAAGTGAAAATATCATCTATGTGGTTTGATTTTTTAACCTCTAAATTGTTGCATTTGTATGAATATGATTATGTATTACACCAATTCGAAATCCAGTTATTGATACGAACAATTATTTTAATTTAATTCTTTGAGAACAAAACAATTATTTTTTTTTTTTTGGGCCCCCACTGGGACCCTTTGGTAAGAAGAAGGCCCTCTTTGACCAAAGACCTATCGCAGAAAGCCAATGCCCATTTCTGCTGGTCAGTCAACGCTTGAGAGTAGGGGGAAATAAGGGAATCCCTACTCCCGAGTACTAGTAGGTAGTGGGGTTCGAACTTGTGACCTCAAAGTCACAAGGTGAATTCCCCACCACCTCCACCAAGCAAGCTTGGTTATGTATATATATATATGTATGTATGTATATGTATATGTATGTATGTATGTATATATATATATATATATATATATATATATATATATATATATATATGTATATATCACTATTTCATTAGTAACCACAAAACTCAAATGTGGAAGAAAACTTCTAGCCATTCGTGCAAACTGCAACTAACATATACCGCGTATGTGTATGTATATATGCAGGAAAAGCAGAAACATTAAACATGTTTGGTGTGTGCCTTCGTGGGACAAAAGGATGTGCAAATAATACTGCATGTAGCATAACATGCATGACCATAATACCGATGTATACCCCTGGTCAATGTCAACGTTCAACAAGTAGTTGTTGTTGCACTATACCACCATATTTAGAACGTTTTGTACCTATTGCTAAGCCTCATCCTTGCAACGATGATGCATCATGTGCTGCAACTTGCAATAAAACTTTCTTAACACCAGCAACAGGCAGATGCGGTCCTAATGTAGGTGGGAGTTGCTATTGTGATGTCCGACGACACTAGTTAAACATGGATGGATAAAGACATATGTTAGTCTATGTTTTATACTACTTGATGGGAGTATGTATGACAATAATTTTGTTTATGCTCATATTTGAATTGCTATTCAACCTAGCACAGTCTTGGTGTATTACATGGATAATGGTGTTGACCTTATCCGCGTAATTGAAAGAAGAAAAAAATTAATATCTTTTTTAATATATCGACGGTAGCGTATGTATGTTTTTCTTATTCTGAAGAGCCCTTATTAAAAACATAGATTATTAGATATAAAAATAACCTTGAAACTTGAGACATGGGTTCAAGACTTATATTATTATTGTACTAACAATGATGATGATAATAAAATTAACTAATTACTTCCTGTGTCTCTTATTAGCTTACCCACTTCTTATTTTTGGTGAACAATGGTAGCTTAGATAAATCAAGAAGCCATGGCAAAAAGTCTAGAAGAACAATATCCTGGCAATAATTAGAGGGATCGGAAAAATACCTAATTACATTCAGGGAAGCACAACCATTCCTACATCCATGGGCGAGCTTGTCGGCCACCTAATTGTCCACTCTTCTAGTTAAGATGAGTCTTCTCTCCTGAAAGTACAACTGCAGCTCCCCAGGCCACAATTCATAACAATCTCACTATATAAATCATCAAAAATCTCATCATGGGCTTTGATTAGTTTACTCACTTCTTTGGGCACATAGTTTTATGAGATAAAGTATGTGGGTACTAAAAATAAATAGAAAGTATTAAATTATTGTGGGTTAAGAGAAGGCTAGTGACAAATAGAAAAAAATGATGTTTTATGCACAAAATTATAATATAAAAGTAGTTGGTCCGTTCCAAAACAAAAAAAAAGCAGGTAAAGTAATAAGAGACAACACAAAACATTAAGAAAGTGGGTAAACTACCAAAAACTGTAAAATATAATTTGAAATACTCCCTCCTTATCTTATTAGCCTGGGAGTCTGAAACCAAACCTTGATGAATAAAGCGTTCATGGCTAAATTAAGATGGAAAATCTTCCCAAGTCACTCAAATCTTGCCCACGATTACATTATCTCGAAATACTTCCACAACAAGTCATGTCTCACAATTCAAAAACGGGTCAAATGTTTGAAAAAACATAGGCAAGGGTTGGGACCTTCTTAAGGATAATAGCTCTTGGAGACTAGGAAATGGGGATATATTGCATTCTGGCATGACGATTGGTTGTACATAGGCCCTTTTAAGAGTTGGGTTCGGTGCACCTTTGTCTATAATGGAAAATCAAAAGAAAGTCGCAAGCGTGAGAATTAGAGGGGTATGGGACTTGAATTTCCTTTCTCGCCTTTCCATCGTTCAATCTCCATAGAATTCGGTCTCTTCTCCCCCCCAAAAAAAAAAAAAACTCAAAATGACATTGAGGACCTCCTAATCCCGCATTTTCTCACATGCAAGGGCTTCTCTCTGAGTCTTGCCTATTTAGCCAAGCTTCCGCCTCAATATGATAACCCTGATCTTACGTGGATATTGAACGGAAATACGAAATCCAAAATCAAATTCTTTATGTGGTTCTTATGGCATGACCGAATTCCCCATAGAACTCTTCTGAGGGTATATCGTATTGTCCTCAACCCTGCTTGTCCTAAGTGTTAGGAGTCTGTTGAAGATTCTATCTATTTGATCGGGGACTAACCTAAGAGTTGTGATATTTGGGATATCCCGAACACTCCAGCCTTCCCCTTCACGACCTTAAGAACTGGCTTAAGGATAACTTGACTAGCGACGCGATTTTCCGAGGGATAAAGTGGAAGTGTGTTTTCCCCTTATGTTTGTCATAAAACGTGGAAATATACAATTAACTATGTCTTCAATAGCAAAGACCCATCCTCTAGCTAGCCTACTCATTAGCTGTAAAGCCAATGGTTGCGCAAGCGAATATGCTCGTGCTCACCTTGACAAACAAGTTTCTACCCTCTATGCTATACCCAGAATTATCCATCCTCGTGATTTTTTCATGATCCATGTTGATGCTTCATTTATTGGTCTCTATGATGTGGCAGGTCTTGGGGAGAATCAATGAGAGAAATTGGGTTATAGGTAGGGGTGGCAATGAGATGAGACAACTCGCGAGCTACTCGAGATCGATTCGGTCAAAACTCAGTCAAAGCTCGACTCGAGTGAGCTTAAATCGAAATCGAGCTCAACTCGAGATGTTGGTGGGTCGAGTTGAGCAACTCGATACTCGCTTCGAGAACTCGTGCCAAACTCGAATAGCCAATTATCAATAGTTTTCTACCTTATTTTTGCTTTTAACATGAGACACTTGCAAGCTACTCGAAATCTACTCAGTCAAAGCTCGACTCGGTCAAGGCTCGGACAAAACTCGGTCAAAACTCAACTCGAGTGACGAGTCGAGTCGAGCTAGCTCAAACTCGAAATTGACTCGCATCATTGCCACCCCTAGTTATAGGATGGCCGGGGGAAAAAGTTTTTACTAACGAGTCTCTTGCAGTTGATATTCTAAGCATTCTGGAGGCTATGTATATTGTGGAGGCATACCATATAAATAGATCTATCATCTACTCTAACCGTAAGATGACCGTTGACCTCATTAATAAAAAGAACATCATGGCAACATGTGCAGGCAATGGAGCAAGAGACACCAGGAGGTGCTAATTAAACACTGTGGAAACGACAACAAAACGGCGGATGATTTGGCTAAGAATTGTAGAAACCCGGATTTGGAATGTAATGTAACTAGGAATTTCCCCACCCCTCCTAGTTATTGTATGGAATATTTAGTTTCGAATTGTACGAACTTTGATATATCTAAGTAATTGCTCCTCTTTTCTCCAAAAAAAAATGCTGAACCTGAGCTCTTGCACTTTATTTCCTTTCCCAATCGCGCAGTGTTTGTTTTTTTTTTTCTTTTCCAAAGTTCTACCAATGAATGTTGTTTGCTGCTGCAATTTTGTCATAACTCAATTAACATACATGGAAGCAGTATCATGTTATTAGTAGTGTAGAGGTAGTATGATGTCATTAATAGTGTAGACTGTAGAGGAAATAAGAAATAAGTTGGTTGAAAGGATACATAGATTCAATGATACATTAATCAAAAGCTACTACTAAAATAAAAGGAACAAACTAAATCATATAGTAACTAACTAACTATTGCTTAACAAGAAGTCTCTTTCGGCCTATCCAAATTCTGTTTTGTGGATTTATTATTTCACAAAGCTATGATGTGGCATTAAAGAAGCACGCTCTTAGCTACTAATTGTTTCACGTCAACTTCGATTGACAGTCTTGCAGCATTTTCTAATCTCACCCTCTGACCACCTGTGAGAACCTCAATGGAACCCACACGGACGATAGCTTTGGCAAATTTTCTAGCCCAAATTTCACCTCTTTCTCCGAAGATTTTCACCATAGTTGCAGTTTCATGGCTAGCCATCAGGATTTGGTCTGACGTGAATAACACCCTTTTGTTCACAATATTCTGGTAGTACCTGTTGTCTAACTTGTAAGGAGATAAAAAGTCTTCATAAACAGTTTGATCAACAACACCACAAGAATTTTGAGAAGGGTTAGGGCACTTGGATTTCAACATGCTACTAAACTTAGGATCCATTAAAGGGTCTCTTGGGTTAGAATTATTGGATGGATAAAGCCTTGGGGGTAAAGGCAGAGCAATTGGAAACTCCGATAGAATGAGCTCCGGAAAGGGTTTATTAATCATATCAACCACCCTCCAGGCTACAGCTAATTAGTTGATATCTACCTTAATACTTAAAATGGAATTGGTAATGTGAATCGTCTTACTTTTAAGGCTTTGGATAGTTCCTATGTTAATTAATATACTGCAGTACTTTGAAACTTGAGAGTGATCAGTGATTACTACTTAGTTACTAGAGGCTTTCCGTATCATTTTTACCATGATTTGACATGTAACTAAAAATTGAAAGGGAAAAGAATTACTTATCATACATTTGTTTAGGGTGTAAGAAAGAAATTGAAGGTTTTGTGCACTAAAAAGTTAAGGCTAAGGGAAAAATGGTGAAGTGAATGATTACCTTTTAAATTAAGTGTGTCATACTCATGTAGAACATATATAAGGTTGAAGAGGAATCTGGTTAAGTACTGTTTATGAAAATATATTGGCTCTGTTTGGGGAAGCATTTTAGCTACCTTAAATGATAAGGTGCTAACATATTTTAGGTGCTAAAATGATTAGTAGTGTTTGGGGAGCACCTAAAATAAAATTTCAGGTGGTTAAAATGACTTATATGATAAGTTAAAATTTTTACCTTTTCAAAATCAGGTGACTGAAATTTTGGAAAATCTTTCCAAAATTTTGACAACTACTAATTTCGCCAAAATAATTTATCAACTTAATCAACTAACTTTGCCAAACAGTTAAAGTAATCAGTCACCTTATCAGTTCCAGCACCTTATCAGTTTCAGCTTTATCTTATCAGTTTCAGTTAACTTATTAGTTTCAGTTTATTTTCAGCTAGTATTGCCAAACAGAGCCATTCTCATGGCCAGTTACTAAAACAATTGTTACACAGAAAACTTTAACTTTTGTTTCACACTAAATCTCTACTTTTTGTAGTTTGATGAGCAGAATAATGCACATTATATTTTATTTAGTGTTTTTTAAAGAAAAAGAAAAAGAAAAATAAAAAGAAAAAAGGAGTTAAGAAGCCAAGAAGTCAAGAATGCGTTAGAGCATCAACATTCATTAACATCCCCATAATTTATCTCTCTTCACCTCATTCGTCCACATCACTTTCCACTAACTTTATCACATACCCTCCCCATTTCACAATTCCATACCTACATTCATTAACCTCCTCATTTACCTTCTCTCTCTTACTTTTCCATACCCCCACCTCCTTTTCTCTCTCCTACTTTCCATACCACACCAATATCAGTAAAATAATTTGATTCATCACATTAATTTTAGATAATATTAATTAAATCAAAATATGGTAATTATAATTAAATAATTACCTTCTAATTAATCGGATTAATTCATTAATTATATTACGTTAACAAAAAAGCGTAGTTTACCCATTTTTCCTTTGCGGTTTAATTTGACGATTACATAATTAGGATGATTTGGATCCATAATGACTAAATAAGATTTAAGAAGTACTTAATGAGAAATTTTGGATTTTTTAAAGTGTTGAAAATATATCAAGATTGGTCTCTATTTAAAGAGGATAAAAAAATATGGCCATTGGTATAATTTTTTTTTATTCATTATATATAAAAAGTTATGTCAGTTTTACTGAATGGCAATATTACCGTTGTAAACATTTAAAAAAAAGAGTGACACATGGCGCACTTGGGTTGGCTGCAGTATCTCTCCTACTTTTTACCGCCAAGTGGCACATTTTTATTGGCCCGTGTCACTTTTAAAAAAAAAACGGAAGAAGCTGCACTTGGAAGCTTCACGTGGGATTTTTTTCCCACCAAACTGCTTTACACATGGCACCCTCCCATTCGTCCTCATTATGTGAAGGTTCCCTAATTGAGGGTGTTCCCCATTTTTTTTTCTATTAAGAGCAACCTACTTACATTGGTGGGAAGGTTCCCATTTTCAGTTTTTTAGAAATGGGGAACCTCATTTACCTACCAATATAGGTGCTCTTATAAACAGAAGTGGTCGGATTGTAATGCGATCTACGCAATGCAACTCTGCATTACAAAACATTATATTTATTCCCTGAGAAATTTCAAAAAAAAAAAATTCTAAGGCAACCACAAAAATATTATTAGTCTCCACCATTAGGCTTTGAATAGCCAAGAGAAATTCCCCTTTTGATTCCTTTTATAAGAATATCAAGAATCAAAACAAGAGGCTGTTGATTGGATGTTTTATCTAAATTATAACAGATTATAAATCTTAAAGTTGTTTATTACTGAATAGTGTGGATCCGTCAAAGTTTAATAAAGAGAGTTATAAAAGGGTCATCTTATTATTATCGTATATGAGATCTCAATAGCAAGTACATTTTGAGGGTGGGAGTATCAATTATAGTTTTAATTTGCACCAAAATAAATAGAAGCATTGTAAAATGTAATTCAATTAAGACTAAATACTTTGTTAACCAAAAGCATATGACCGAGTTGAATGAGGTTTTCTAAGAGAATGCCTTCAAAATCTTAACCTTGATAACGCCTTTTTTAATATGATCATATATGAATTGTGTCTCTAAAGCTTCATCGTCAGTCCTTGTTAATGGTAGGAAAACTGACAAGTTCTCTCACACTAGAGGGCTTCGCCAGCCGCCAGGGGGACCCCATGTCACCTTATCTCTTCAACATCTGTTTAGAAGCCCTGACTCAATTGATTAACAAGGCTTGCCTGGAAAAAAGTTGGACTACTCCTTTCTAGGTAGGGAAATTAAACGTAAAATACCCATCTCTCACCTCATGTTTGCAAATGACCTTCTTCTATTTGGTCAAGTAGATGAATCCACAACCTTTACAATTAGACATGTCCTAGAGAAATTTCGTCAAGCCTCGAGTCAAACTATTAAAGAATCCAAGAGTAAGTTGATTTTCTCCCTAAACACCCTTGAAGAGCATAAAAGACTGCTTAAAGAGACCCAAATGATATGTGAAAATGACAATCTTGGGATGTATTTAGGGACCCCTATTTCCCGTAAGAGACATTCATGATTCCAGGTGCAATTTGTTGTCGATAAAGTTAGGACGAGATTGGCTAATTAGAAAACTAAATACTTGTCCAAAGCGGGGAGATTATGTCTCGTTACCTCCACCCTTTCCTCTATCCCTGCATACTATATGCAGGCTACTCACTTGCCCACCAAACTCTTAATTATTCCATTTCTTGAAGCCCAAAAATAGTGAACCAAACATGCTCAATTGATTAAAAATCAGCGAGGGTTAGGTATGAGTGTATGATTATAGTTATTCTTTTTACACTACAAAATTAATAAAAGTAACTGTACTACTCTATGTCTCTATCCCAAGTATCATGAACAAAAATTCGCTAGCTTGGTATTTCACGTATTCACTGTCTCAGTCAAACTAAATTCGTTCAACTCCTTAACATGATTTGAGTTGACATTTACGGAGTAACTAACAAGCAGAGCTAATCTACACTATAAGAAAGCTACTACATATTCCCAGACTACGAAAAAGAAAAAATATGTGCTAGTGTTAAGAGTATGTATTAGACCATACTAGTTATGTTGCGCATTATTCTCGAATAACCGAACACAATTCATTGGCCCCCTAACAGTCTCCCACTCATACACAGGCCAATCTAAGTTAGTAAAGTAACCGTCGACATACCGTCCAAAGAGAGTAGTACTTCCTGGCCAACAATTGGCAGGATTCGTTACTCTTGCCTCAAGTGCGTTGGCATTGGCGTTGCCGTTGGCAATGACATTGGCGTTGCCGTTGACAATGACAATGGCATTGGCATTGGCGTTTCTCTGCAGCCAGCATTGGTATATTGCATCGGCGAATGCACCCCAACTATCAAATTGATCTGCATATAAGCCCATTTGAATGGTTTCTACGAGATAATTGTTCACATTGTATCTCCAAATTGTTATTGTGTTAAGCCAATCAATTACGTTTCCATCAGCATTTCGGCCACCACCAATACCACCACCATTACCATTGTTATTTCCACCAACATTACCAGCTGCCCCATTCTCAGCAGCATCATTGAGGTGGAATACGACATTACCATTAGCATTATTGTTATTCGCGTTGTGCACACCATTTTGGTAAGGCAAATAACCATTTTCTTGTGGTGCATCGGCTAATTTTCGGACCTGAAATGTACATAAAAATAATTAGAGTCGATCAATTTACACTATCGGATGATATTAATGCAGTGTAATAGCTGTATGTATGACTTACTGCAGAATTTCTATTGAAGCTTGAGACTCTACAGATTAATAAAACATCAGAATTTGCGGTTCCACCTATCATTAGAAGCTCATTAGTCTTGTATTGGCATAAGAACATCCACAATTAAACTAAGAATTCATCAACTTAATACAAATCTTGTAAGACATATATACAGGTTGAATTAAGGCAAATCAAATGAAGACATACCACAATCACTTTCCCCATTGTTACAGTCGGAGAACGTAACTAATCGTAGTCGAGGTGGCTTCAAGTATGGACTACTAACACCTCTCGAATTTCCAGAGTAGAAATTTAACGCAATTCCAATGCCAATGTAATATGATTTGATGCAGGAAACCAGTGTATCTTTGCAACTTTCAATTGCATTGCTTGAAGAAGCAGCACCCATTTCTATGAAAGAGATCAAGAACAGGAAATGTATTGGTAAAATCGGTTCATGAGTAATCAAATTATCTATAAATTCACAAGACAATGAAATTGATCGATAAAAGACGCAAATCCACCCAAGATAAACGAACGATAAAAGACTGACAGAAGAACTTTTAATACAAGAAATAACGATATTTGTTTATATTTTGAAGTTCTTTGAGTTCATCTACTAATGTCACATGGCTAGTTGAAGAATGTACATTTAATTTGACATTGAAATGATAAATTATGCTATTAAACTGAATAAAGAAGTAATAACAGAAAGAAACATTAAGTTATTTTTATCATCACCATTAAAGATTGCCCAAGAGGTTCAAAAAGACATACTCTGTTCTTGTATCATCATGGGCGTACATTATAGTGTAACAAACAAACATGACAATTCAACGAAAATTGAACAATAATCTTTGACAAAATTATTTCATTATAATTATAAAACACTAGAACAACTTACCAGATGCGAAGGAGATATTGGTAGTCGTATCATCATCAGCATCATCAAACAGAATTTGGGAAACGCATTCGAAGTTAACAATCTTGATAACAATGGTTTTGGTGCAACGAATGTTGATCAATTCAGAAGACTTCAAGAAGAAAATTTTAGGATCTTGAATATGGGTATTGCCAACATTGATG
Organism: Beta lomatogona; assembly: GCA_947646795.1. Lineage (NCBI taxonomy): Eukaryota > Viridiplantae > Streptophyta > Magnoliopsida > Caryophyllales > Amaranthaceae > Beta > Beta lomatogona. The sequence continues at coordinate 868,441 of CANSNZ010000231.1, forward strand.
TTAGATTCTTTTTCAGCTGATTTTATCATTCCTAAACTTTGTGAATTGAATTCAGAGTCGCAAAAAGATGCAATTTTAGAGTGCTTCGGTTTGATTAGTTTGAAGTTGAACATGATTTCTGGGTTTAAGTTTGCAGATTCATTCATTTTTTAATGAAGATGAAGAGAAGAAAAACAGATTAGAAGGTAAATGAGTTATTAAAAAGGAATAAAAGCGGATTACAACAAAGTTTGTTAGTAATGATTTTGATGAAGTTGGTTGAAGAGTATAACAGAGTAAAGAGAGTAGTTTGAGAGGAGAGTAAAAGGGGTTTTTCCGTTTTTGTAGTTGCTTACTTGGCCCAACCGCCTAATTGGATTGGATTAAGCAAGTTTGTCTATGATAGTCATTTGATGCTTTTAAGAACTCTGCATTAACTTTTTACGTAGGACCTTTGATGTTTTTAACTTTTTATATAAAGTGGTAATTTTTTTTATCTAGTCTTGCGTAGACTTGTCCACACTAAGGTTTTTCCGTTTTTGTAGTTGCTTACTTGGCCCAATCGCCTAATTGACTTGGATTAACCAAGTTTGTCTATGATAGTCATTTGATGCTTTTACGAACTCTGTATTAACTTTTTACGTAGGACCTTGATGTTTTTATATAAAGTGGGAAAAAAAACTTTTGATCTAGTCTTGCATAGACCTTGTCCGTACTAATATTATTGTCGATCAAAGCCACCCTTATTACATAGTGATCCTTTTAATCATATAGAACTTTTTAAAATTTTAAGTTATACTAATTTATTATTATTTCATATAGTGATAGTTTTTTTTTTTGGATACATTCACCTTTTCTTACATTAGTTTATCATGAAGAAATTTTCACTTCCTGACATATTAACTTTTTTTCTCACATAATCTCCTTTTATAATTTATATCTACTCCTCTTTTATATCTATTTTTTTATATAGTAACATTTTTTCTCATAAATCACATGTACTAGCATTAGATTCACACTAATTTGGTGGACCATGTCGTCCATCTAAATTTGTTTTACTTAATACTCCATCCGTCCTATAATATAGTGCTTGTTTCACTTTTGGTGGGTCAAACTTTGATATCTTTGACTAAATATTCTCATTAATATATAAAAAAACATAATCATGTGGGATCTTGTTAGATTCGCCTCAATTTGTAGTTACATAATATCAGCTTTTTATTTTTTTTAATTAATAAGGAATGGAAAATATCGAAGGTTAAATGTCTATCTTGGAGACCGTGTAAAAAAGAAAGAAGCACTATACTATGTGACGGAGGGAGTATGTGTAGTGCAGGCTCCTCAAACTACACACTTATATATAGGGGTGTAAGTTCGATTTCCGGTTCGATTTTGGAGTAAAATCAAACCAAACTGAAATAAATTCGGTTTTCACGTTTCAATTCCAAATCCAAACCAAAATGTATATCAAACTAAACCAAACCAAACCGAAATTACAAACCAAAACCAAATCGAACCTAAAAAATCGAATTACTACCTCCGTCCCAGAATAGTTTGAACACTTTCCTTTTATGTTTGTCCCAAATTAGTTTGAACACTTCCATTCTTGGCATGGTCCCACCATTAATATATTATTTCTTTTACACATCTTTGGCCCACACTCTACCTTTTATCAATAAAAAGTTACTCAACTTTCTCTCTCCTCTAATAAGAAGTACCCCACCAACTCCTATCACATCTACTTTTTAAATAAAATAACATTTGATAACCACACCACAACTTATCACCTTAAGCTACGTGTCCCAACAAGTATTCAGATCTTTCTGGGACGGAGGGAGTATTAAAAGATGTAATTTTTTTTCCAAATCTTACAAATACTACGTAAATAACAAAGTTTATATCATCAAACATAGAAGAATTATTTAAAATCACAGCCAAAGTTTAAAAATGAAATAGTAGAACTAAAGGAAATTGATAAACACACTGAAAAAAAATGAAAGATATAAAGAAAATACATAATATTCTTCGGTTCTTCGATCCTCTCGAAACCGTTTCGATGGTTTTCTTCTTTTTGAAAATGTTCAGAGCTCTCCAAATTTATAGCAAAAAGCCTAGCATTTCATATGGTGGATTCCTTATACCCTTTTCTTTGTCTATTTCGAGCTCTCAATTCGTTTCGAGATTCAGAGGTGGAATGAGGAGAGAGAAAGGGTGGAGAGAGATAGAGTGACTGAGTGAGGAGATCGAGGGAGGAAGGAAGTAGCTGGGGAGGAGAGAGAGTGTGAGAACGACTGGAGTCTTAGGGTTTCAGTTGTGACTTGTGAGTAGGTGAATGGTGACTTAGGTTTTAGGGTTTCAATGGGTTTATGAGGAAAGGAAACAACCTTTGAATATTTAAATTAGCCCATATTGATATGGCCCAATACATGTATATTTTCGGTTTATTTCTTTGTTTTTTGATTTTTCAAAATTAAAACCAAACCAAACAGAAAAACCAAAATTATTTTTTTAAAAAAATCCAAACCTAACCGATTTTCTAAAAAAAAACCAAACAAAATTACTTCGGTTCGGTTTTTAACCAAATAACAAATAACTTCTTATTTTTTTAACAGATAACTTACCCCCTAGCCAAATAAAAAAAAATTGTAAAAGCGTTATTTATATATCCTCACACAGCCAAATAAAAAACAAATTGTAAAAGCGTTGCCCTAGAAGTATTGTGCATAAAAACACAACAAAATCTCATGATCATCTCACACTTTTTCGACCCACCTACAATTGGTGGGTACCAATTCAAACTCAAATTTGAAAATTTCACACTTTTTCGGAATTCCATAATAAAAGATTCTAGCCTTCAGCCCGAGTTGAGCCACGGGAAAGGATTGCGCAAATTTCGACTTTCGGAATTTCTAAGGTTTCTTTTACGAGTATTCAATTTTTTTTTTTTTGGTTGACATCGATTGTAATTTTTAGATTTTGATTGAGGTTGCTTCTTTTCCAAATTCTCATTCTATCTTTGACTGTTTTAAATTGAGTGACTTTTGTTTTGGTGAAATATTTAATTTGTTTAATCCCCTTAAAATTGAGTAAATGCAGATGCTTTGATATGCAAGTGCATTGATCTCGTGTACCATTAAATTGTGTAATGGGTCGGGTCACTTTCGAGTCGGATACCTCCTAATGATTATTAGTGAGAGCCGAAAGGTGATGAAGGAGGAGGGGGTTTTATAAATATTGCAAATAATTAAACCTGAATAGATGACAGGAATTGTAAATCAGTGAATTATAGGCTATGCTACGCACCTATGTTACTCAGACTCCGATGAAGTGACTACTCGAATTCGGATAGGTGTTAGACTCTTTCATTTTGTAGACAAATTTCGAGTTTTTGGTTTAAATTGAATTATTCAAGTGTCGGAGTAACACAAAACTATACACTCTTATTTGCATTTCTGATAAAAAAAAATAAAAATTAGGCTTATATGCCTTTCCTTAACCACATTTTAGCGAAATTGGATGTTTATTTACGGTCCTCATTCTTACTCCTACGTGGTGATTTCAAGGATGTTGTTTCTCTATGTTTTGATTGACACTTCTGAGAGAACATCTCATACTTGTTGATGGGAATTTTCACGTAGTATCCTTTATGCATCATGGATTATATCATTCCTAATGTTCACCGTTTTGTTTGATGCAGTCAAAATTTGCCATTTTCATTTTACATGGCGCTACCTGTGATTCAGGTTCTCTCTGTCACTATCTCCCCCGAATCCTTGCCATGTGAAGTTTATGGTATGATTTCAGTTTATGACCAAGATAATTTAGATGAGACATATCCAGTGTACGAAAGGGAACCAGAAAATGCTGAGGTTATATCTGAAATGGGACAAATCTTATTGCTCACTGATCTTGACGTTGTATACACGGTGTCAAAACCTACAATGACTATACTTCTCAAGGAAAAAGCTCATAATCATGCTGTAATCGCCAATGGCATTGTCCAACAATACAACAAACAATGACTATGAAGAATTGAAGTCCTCCTCAGTTGAGGGAGACCGTGGACATGCCACTGTGGACTACATTGCAATGGCATGTGCAGTGGTGGCTACAGTAAATGTCCTGTTCAAGAACTGGGGGAATGACTCTGCTTCTACTGATGGTCCCGAGATTCCCGTTTTTGGGAGTATTGTTGCTCGTTATCGCAATACTTACGGACCTGAAAAAGAGTATCCGCCGATCACACTCTTGAAGGTACCATCAAATGAGTCTATACAGCTTACACTGGTACCTTGCGTGCCGTCCAAGAAGGTAGCTTTAGCACAGCTTACAAGAGCATTGGTGGCTGTTCCTGCATATACGTCTTTGGTAATTGAAACAAACTTATGGGAGAAATTTACAAACAAGCTTCTTTTTTGTTCATCTCATGAAAGGTTAGCCTCTTCGAGTTGGACTTCTCCATCGAATAAAATTTGGCGGGCCGCGCTTGTCGTGAACGCCACCCGGCCAAAGATAAAATTTCTCCTACTCTCTTTTACACTAAACTAGTATAAGGGAAGTAAGGTTCGTATCCACAGGGAAACGGGGACGAGTTCTATACTTAGCGTGCGTTAGTACCTAGAAGACTCTAACGGTCGAGAAACCTAATAATAATAACAAAGGGGGTTTTCAAATAGATTTACTAACAAACTACAACTAACTAGCATATAAACAAGATGAGAAATCAATATAGGAAGATCTTGAATCCGATTAACATGCACTTCAATTCATTATCGATCATTGAACCTCGACTCTATTCATTTCCATTATTATCTATTGTTGAGAATTAATCTCGCATTCTCCTTATTCTTAGTTGAATAGCACGATCAGCGTGACTATAAAACCCTAACTAAAGGATAACCTAGTCCGATAGCGTCTAAGTTCAATCCGATAGCAGCAATAAACACGAGAGAACCAATAGACTCGCTAACGTCATACAAGCGATAAACATTTAACAGTTGATACAATTTCCCCAAGAAATAACCAAGACGATCTGCATCTAAGTTACTCCCTAGTTTGCTACTAATTGATAAAAGAATAAAACAATCTGATTCTATTCTTAAATCTAGCATTAGATTAATTACACAATCAAACTAGTAACGTTCCTAGCATAATCATGCAAAAACCATTGAAAGCAAGCATAGAAATTAAACCATAATCAAAGGAAATAAATAGAGAAGAAAGATCTCACAATAATGCTTGAAGCTCCATATTAATCTCGTTCAAGAACGGTTCAAGCTACAATCGGCATAGCAATAGCCAATCCCATAATTGAAATCTACGAAGACTAAACTCGAAAACAAAAACTAAAAAGAGAAGAGAAGAAGAGAAGAATGGAGTGTTTGATATTCTCTCTCCTCAAATGTGTGTCTTTTAGGTCCAAAAACAAACTTTAGTATTTATACTAAGGCTCAAAAGTCAGCCGACATTTAGACCGCCATAGGGGTCGCGAGGTGCGGTACGGGTCGCACCGTGCGATGAGCTACCGCTCGCAACGAGCTGAAGAGTTGGGCCAAACCACGCGAGTCGCACCGTGCGAGAATCCTCGCGAGGTGCGAGCAAGGCAGTCGCGAGGTGCGACGTCCCTCGCGAGTCGCGAGCTTCCTTGCTGCTGGGCGCTGGGCTTGCGCGATGGCTGGGCATGCGATGGGCGAGCGATGGGCTAGCGATGGGTCGCTTGGTTGAGCGCCGGGCTGACGAGCTTGGGCAAGGCCGCCGGGCGTGCGATGGGTGCTCGGGCGTGCTTCTGCTGGGCGTGCGATGGGCGAGGCCGCTGGTGTGAGCGGGCGTGCGGTGCTTCGATGGGCGAGCTTGGCTGGGTTAGCGATGATGCTTAGGCTTGCGGTGATCACGAGAGCTTGGCTCGGATCAAATGCACTTCACCTTGGAAGCTCGGAATACATGACGTTAACACAAATTATCTCGCAAAGCTCCGAACTTCCGCTAAGAGCTAAATAAGACACGAATGTTAACAATTACAATCAAACCCCTAGCAAAGTGCACCTAAAGTAACGTACATACACCGTATAACATGGGCGCATCAAATACCCCCCACACTTGAACTTTACTCGACCTCGAGTAAACTCAAAATGAGGATCACCAAATAAATCATCACCCAAACTAACGACACCAACCTACACTCCCCATCAACTACATCATCATCATCACATCTTAACAACATCCGCTCAAAAACCTAAACGTAAGGGACGATGATTCCCCCACACTTAGATTCGAGCTCACCCGAAAAATAAAAAAAACGCGACAACAATAATCACCAAACGACAACCAAAATGTGAGCTCAAATCCCGAAGGATCTCAAAGGAATTGAACTCACTCCAACGCCACAATCAAAATGACAACTCGCCTAAAACCTCGGAAGATAAACTACTACTACTATTACAACCAACCTATATAAGCAAGCCATGGAACAAAGACAAAAAGGGATAAATTCCATGCTTACTCCCAAAAACAAACAATCAAAAGAAAGTGAAAGCCAAAACAAATCTCCGGCGAATGAGTTCCCAAAGTGTATCATTCTCTCTTAATCTCTCATTTTGCCTAGGAGCCCTTTCGGGTTTTCATCCTAGCTTCTCACATTTTTTTCATCTCACCATCATACCCGCTCAATAAAATCCACTCTTTTGCATAAGTTGCCCTTTCGGGTTTTCAACCTATCCAGGGCCCCCATTTTTGCTCGAGTCGCCCACCCTTGTGGGTTTTCAACTCGGCCGGGATTCTTTTCATCATTTTTTTTTTTTTTTTTTTTATTAAATTAATAGTAATAAATACAACATAGATACATGAGACTGAGAATTCCCTCCCCCTACTTAAACTACACATTGTCCACAATGTGTCGACAATTAAAAGAAAAAGTAAACGAAAATGGGGGAAATGTGAAAATCGGGTAAATCGAAGATCGAAATCTCAAAACTCATGAAAAGTAATCCGTCAAACTCAAATTTCTTAACAACACCAACTCAAATCTCTACTCAACTCACAACCCTCTCCCTCGAATCACTCAAACAAATGACAAGTTCAAAAGTTTTAAATTTTTGAAGATTTTCACCTAGCTCAAGAGATCGAAAAGATACATTAACAATCTCAATCCTCTAGTGTTACCAACTCCTAGCTATTGAAGTCCTCCCAACGGATTTTCTTTTGTGGATTTTGGTTCCAAGTGGATGAAGATTGGTTGTGGATCTTTTTAGTGGGTGGGTGGTGGGTGAAAGAAATTTTTTTTTTTTTTTTTTTTTTTTTTTTTTTTTTGTGGTGGTGGAAATTTGATGAAAAATAAAGAGAAAGAAAGAAAATAAAGGGGTCTCGGGGTCTCGGGGTGTTGGGGTCTCGGGTTTCGGGGTTTCGGGGTTTCGGGGTTGCCTCCCGAGAAGCGCTGTTGTTTAAAGTCGTTAGCTCGACTTAGTACCTTGAGCTCAAAAATTGGGCTTGTGCTCCATATGTGACAATGGAGGCTCCATGTCAACCTCCAATTCGAGTACCTGCAAAACTAACGGAGGAGAACTCTTGCAATGCATCGTTAGTGGTACAGTTTCGAAACAAGGTGGTAAATCAAGAGGCTTTTTCCGCTCTTTCAACTCCGGCCCCATAACCTGCATGTTAGTAGGAGAGGCACAATCCTCAACCAAGGCATCATCAACATTTATCGACTCATCAACATGCTCAATATCAAGAACATCATGCAAAACAGAGTCAACAATGTTAATAGAGTAAAGAGGGTTATCATCCTTAATCAAAGGCTTAGAATCATCGATTTTAAACGCCTCTACCTTTCCCTCAAATTCCATGGTCAAAGAACCAGCGCAAACATCAATTTTAGTGCAAGATGTTTTCAAGAAAGGTCGCCCCAAAAGGATGGGGGCGGCATGCTTATCAGGTTCCATCTCCAAAACATAAAAATCAGCAGGAAATTTCAATTTCCCAACCGTAACTAACACATCCTCTAATTTACCCCTAGGATAAACATTGGATCTATCAGCTAATTGAATCACCACACCAGTTTCATGCAAATTGCCAAGTTTCAAAGACTTATATAATGAATATGGAATCACATTAATTGACGCACCTAAGTCTAACATGGCTTTAGGAAACATGGTGTCACCTATGGTACATGGGATGGTAAACATGCCTGGGTCCTTGCACTTTTGAGGCAATTTCTTTTGAAAGATAGCAGAGACATGCTCGCTAGCCTTCACTTTTTGCACTCCCTTTTGTTTTTGCTTTCTTTTCGAAGTACACAATTCCTTAAGGAACTTAGCAAACCTAGGTACTTGATTTAAAGCATCAAAAAGGGGAATGTTTACCTCACATTTACGAAAGATTTCGTAAATGTCATTGGTGTGCTCTGTTTTGCGGGTTTCTCTCAATGCCTCGGGAAAGGGTGGCTCTGGTTCATAAGGTGGAGGAGGTGATTTTTGGACTTTCGCCTCTTGTTGAGGTGGCAATGATGTATAACTGCATTGTCGGTTCATGCTCGATCACCTCTTCCACTATCTCTTTATCTCGAACCACCAACCTCTCTTTGCTTGCAATTTCCGCTCCACTTCTCAATGTGATAGCACTCACGTTCATCTTTGGGTTGAGTTCTACTTGGGATGGAAACCTCACCGAATCCCTAGCCTCTAACTTGGTTACAGCTCCCGCAATTTGGCTTACTTGGCTCTCCAAGTTCTTGATGCTCGAACGAGTCTCCTCCCGAAACCGAACCATATTTCCCCGCATGTTAGTGACATTTTTAGTTAAAGCATTAATCATATCCTCTGTAGACATGCCGGTACTCGGTCCTCGTGGTTGGCCTTGCGGTCGAAAATATGGAGCTCCTTGCTCGGTGCTCTCGAATAAGGAGGTGGTGGGCGGTTATACTGCTGTGGCGGCCGCTTGGTTCCCCGATGAGTTCCCGTACCTCAAATTAGGATGATCTCGCCATCCCGAATTGTAGGTACCAGAATATGGATCATATCTTTTCTGGAAACCTTGGCCCTGAAAATCGGCCGCCTTAACCTCTTCACTCGGTTCTTGTAGATGAGGGCAAAAATCAGTTGGATGATGTGAAGAGCAAATGCCACAAGCCTTCACTTGGTGAGTTTTCTCTTTCACTATGAAGTCTCGCATCACGGATGTGAGAGCTTGCACTGATCTTCCGGCTTAGAAGAACTAGAACCCTCGGAGACCACACGTCGAGTTCCGGACCTTCTACTAAACCGCCTCGAGCTTCTAAGAAGCTCATTTAACAGTTCCTTAGCAGCGAGTGCAGTTTTATTCACAATGGATCCACCACTTGCTGCATTGACCATCCTAGCATCCTCATCACATAAGCCATTATAGAAGTATAGCACCAAATCTTCCTCTGAATAACCGTGGTATGGACAACTAGCACATAACTTCTTAAACCTCTCCCAATACTCATAAAATGACTCATCACCCCGTTGCTCAATGTTACTTATCTCCTTCTTCAATGTAGATGATTTAGAAGTGGGAAAGTATTTCTCGAGAAAGCTCTTTTTCAATTGTGCCCAAGTGGTGATGCTTGTCGGACGGAAGGTAGTACATCCAGGTCCTTAGTTGCGTCTTTTAGCGAAAAGGGGAAAGCTTTAAGCTTGATTCTATCTTCGGAAACTCCACTTGGTTTCATCTTCGTTGCATACCACATGAAACTCTGACAAATGTTTATTTGGATCTTCACCATTTAGCCCATGGAATGAGGGAAGCAAATGTATCAACCCCGACTTTAGCTCAAATGTGTCCCCCACTTCCGGTTCCGGAAATGTGATACACAAGGGTTGTTGGTCAAGGTTAGGAGCAGTGAGCTCCTTTAAAGTGCGGTGCTCAACTCTAGGAGGCATCTCTTCTTCAAATTGAAGCGAAAAAGGGAGCTCTCTAAAGTCCTCACGCAATTCTCTTCTCAACCTGAAAAGGGTTAGTTCTAGATCTCGATCGTACTGCAAAGGTTCTTGGTTAGTAGCACGAGTATTAACCATAAACAAAAACCATTAGCAATACAATCCAAAAGCATACACTAAATATAAACAAGTAACACCGTGTCCCAGGCAACGGCGCCAAAATTTGGCGGGCCGCGCTTGTCGTGAACGCCACCCCGGCCAAAGATAAAATTTCTCCTACTCTCTTTTACACTAAACTAGTATAAGGGAAGTAAGGTTCGTATCCACGAGGGAAACGGGGACGAGTTCTATACTTAGCGTGCGTTAGTACCTAGAAGACTCTAACGGTCGAGAAACCTAATAATAATAACAAAGGGGGTTTTCAAATAGATTTACTAACAAACTACAACTAACTAGCATATAAACAAGATGAGAAATCAATATAGGAAGATCTTGAATCCGATTAACATGCACTTCAATTCATTATCGATCATTGAACCTCGACTCTATTCATTTCCATTATTATCTATTGTTGAGAATTAATCTCGCATTCTCCTTATTCTTAGTTGAATAGCACGATCGGCGTGACTATAAAACCCTAACTAAAGGATAACCTAGTCCGATAGCGTCTAAGTTCAATCCGATAGCAGCAATAAACACGAGAGAACCAATAGACACGCTAACGTCATACAAGCGATAAACATTTAACGGTTGATACAATTTCCCAAGAAATAACCAAGACGATCTCGCATCTAAGTTACTCCCTAGTTTGCTACTAATTGATAAAAGAATAAAACAATCCGATTCTATTCTTAAATCTAGCATTAGATTAATTACACAATCAAACTAGTAACGTTCCTAGCATAATCATGCAAAAACCATTGAAAGCAAGCATAGAAATTAAACCATAATCAAAGGAAATAAATAGAGAAGAAAGATCTCACAATAATGCTTGAAGCTCCATATTAATCTCGTTCAAGAACGGTTCAAGCTACAATCGGCATAGCAATAGCCAATCCCATAATTGAAATCTACGAAGACTAAACTCGAAAACAAAAACTAAAAAGAGAGAGAGAAGAAGAGAAGAATGGAGTGTTTGATATTCTCTCTCCTCAAATGTGTGTGTCTTTTAGGTCCAAAAACAAACTTTAGTATTTATACTAAGGCTCAAAAGTCGGCCGACATTTAGACCGCCATAGGGGTCGCGAGGTGCGGTATGGTCGCACCGTGCGATGAGCTACCGCCTTCGCAACGAGCTGAAGAGTTGGGCCAAACCACGCAGGTCGCACCGTGCGAGAATCCTCGCGAGGTGCGAGCAAGGCAGTCGTGAGGTGCGACGTCCCTCGCGAGTCGCGAGCTTCCTTGCTGCTGGGCGCTGGGCTTGCGCGATGGCTGGGCATGCGATGGGCGAGCGATGGGCTGCTTGGTTGAGCGCCTGGGCCGACGAGCTTGGGCAAGGCTGGCCGGGCGTGCGATGGGTCTTTGGGCGTGCTTGCTTGGGCGTGCGATGGGCGAGGCCTTGGTGAGCCGGGCGTGCGGTGCTTCGATGGGCGAGCTTGGGCTGGGTTGGCGATGATGCTTAGGCTTGCGGTGATCACGAGAGCTTGGCTCGGATCAAATGCACTTCACCTTGGAAGCTCGGAATACATGACGTTAACACAAATTATCTCGCAAAGCTCCGAACTTCCGCTAAGAGCTAAATAAGACACGAATGTTAACAATTACAATCAAACCCCTAGCAAAGTGCACCTAAAGTAACGTACATACACCGTATAACATGGGCGCATCAAATACCCCCCACACTTGAACTTTACTCGACCTCGAGTAAACTCAAAATGAGGATCACCAAATAAATCATCACCCAAACTAACGACACCAACCTACACTCCCCATCAACTACATCATCATCATCACATCTTAACAACATCCGCTCAAAAACCTAAACGTAAGGGACGATGATTCCCCCACACTTAGATTCGAGCTCACTGAAAAATAAAAAAAAACGCGACAACAATAATCACCAAACGACAACCAAAATGTGAGCTCAAATCCTGAAGGATCTCAAAGGAATTGAACTCACTCCAACGCCACAATCAAAATGACAACTCGCCTAAAACCTCAGAAGATAAACTACTACTACTATTACAACCAACCTATATAAGCAAGCCATGGAACAAAGACAAAAAGGGATAAATTCCATGCTTACTCCCAAAAACAAACAATCAAAAGAAAGTGAAAGCCAAAACAAATCTCCGGCGAATGAGTTCCCAAAGTGTATCATTCTCTCTTAATCTCTCATTTTGCCTAGGAGCCCTTTCGGGTTTTCATCCTAGCTTCTCACATTTTTTTCATCTCACCATCTTACCCGCTCAATATAAGCCACTCTTTTGCATAAGTTGCCCTTTCGGGTTTTCAACCTATCCAGGGCCCCCATTTTTGCTCGAGTCGCCCACCCTTGTGGGTTTTCAACTCAGCGGGATTCTTTTCATCATTTTTTTTTTTTTTTTTTTTATTAAATTAATAGTAATAAATACAACATAGATACATGAGACTGAGAATTCCCTCCCCCCTACTTAAACTACACATTGTCCACAATGTGTCGACAATTAAAAGAAAAAGTAAAGCGAAAGGGGGGAAATGTGAAAATCGGGTAAATCGAAGATCGAAATCTCAAAACTCATGAAAAGTAATCCGTCAAACTCAAATTTCTTAACAACACCAACTCAAATCTCTCTACTCAACTCACAACCCTCTCCCTCGAATCACTCAAACAAATGACAAGTTCAAAAGTTTTAAATTTTTGAAGATTTTCACCTAGCTCAAGAGATCGAAAAGATACATTAACAATCTCAATCCTCTAGTGTTACCAACTCCTAGCTATTGAAGTCCTCCCAACGGATTTTCTTTTGTGGATTTTGGTTCCAAGTGGATGAAGATTGGTTGTGGATCTTTTTAGTGGGTGGGTGGTGGGTGAAAGAAATTTTTTTTTTTTTTTTTTTTTTTTTTTGTGGTGGTGGAAATTTGATGAAAAATAAAGAGAAAGAAAGAAAATAAAGGGGTCTCGGGGTCTCGGGGTGTTGGGGTCTCGGGTTTCGGGGTTTCGGGGTTTCGGGGTTGCCTCCCGAGAAGCTTGTTGTTTAAAGTCGTTAGCTCGACTTAGTACCTTGAGCTCAAAAATTGGGCTTGTGCTCCATATGTGACAATGGAGGCTCCATGTCAACCTCCAATTCGAGTACCTGCAAAACTAACGGAGGAGAACTCTTGCAATGCATCGTTAGTGGTACAGTTTCAAAACAAGGTGGTAAATCAGGAGGCTTTTTCCGCTCTTTCAACTCCGGCCCCATAACCTGCATGTTAGTAGGAGAGGCACAATCCTCAACCAAGGCATCATCAACATTTATCGACTCATCAACATGCTCAATATCAAGAACATCATGCAAAACAGAGTCAACAATGTTAATAGAGTAAAGAGGGTTATCATCCTTAATCAAAGGCTTAGAATCATCGATTTTAAACGCCTCTACCTTTCCCTCAAATTCCATGGTCAAAGAACCAGCGCAAACATCAATTTTAGTGCAAGATGTTTTCAAGAAAGGTCGCCCCAAAAGGATGGGGGCGGCATGCTTATCAGGTTCCATCTCCAAAACATAAAAATCAGCAGGAAATTTCAATTTCCCAACCGTAACTAACACATCCTCTAATTTACCCCTAGGATAAACATTGGATCTATCAGCTAATTGAATCACCACACCAGTTTCATGCAAATTGCCAAGTTTCAAAGACTTATATAATGAATATGGAATCACATTAATTGACGCACCTAAGTCTAACATGGCTTTAGGAAACATGGTGTCACCTATGGTACATGGGATGGTAAACATGCCTGGGTCCTTGCACTTTTGAGGCAATTTCTTTTGAAAGATAGCAGAGACATGCTCGCTAGCCTTCACTTTTTGCACTCCCTTTTGTTTTTGCTTTCTTTTGAAGTACACAATTCCTTAAGGAACTTAGCAAACCTAGGTACTTGATTTAAAGCATCAAAAAGGGGAATGTTTACCTCACATTTACGAAAGATTTCGTAAATGTCATTGGTGTGCTCTGTTTTGCGGGTTTCTCTCAATGCCTCGGGAAAGGGTGGCTCTGGTTCATAAGGTGGAGGAGGTGATTTTTGGACTTTCGCCTCTTGTTGAGGTGGCAATGATGTATAATCATTTGTCGGTTCATGCTCGATCACCTCTTCCACTATCTCTTTATCTCGAACCACCAACCTCTCTTTGCTTGCAATTTCCGCTCCACTTCTCAATGTGATAGCACTCACGTTCATCTTTGGGTTGAGTTCTACTTGGGATGGAAACCTCACCGAATCCCTAGCCTCTAACTTGGTTACGGCTCCCGCAATTTGGCTTACTTGGCTCTCCAAGTTCTTGATGCTCGAACGGGTCTCCTCCCGAAACCGAACCATATTTCCCCGCATGTTAGTGACATTTTTAGTTAAAGCATTAATCATATCCTCTGTAGACATGCCGGTACTCGGTCCTCGTGGTTGGCCTTGCGGCCGAAAATATGGAGCTCCTTGCTCCGGTGCTCTCGAATAAGGAGGTGGTGGGCGGTTATCTTTTTCGTGGCGGCCGCTGGTTCCCCCGATGAGTTCCCGTACCTCAAATTAGGATGATCTCGCCATCCCGAATTGTAGGTACCAGAATATGGATCATATCTTTTTCGAAAACCTTGGCCCCGAAAATCGGCCGCCTTAACCTCTTCACTCGGTTCTTGTAGATGAGGGCAAAAATCGGTTGGATGATGTGAAGAGCAAATGCCACAAGCCTTCACTTGGTGAGTTTTCTCTTTCACTATGAAGTCTCGCATCACGGATGTGAGAGCTTGCACCGATCTTCCGGCTTAGAAGAACTAGAACCCTCGGAGACCACACGTCGAGTTCCGGACCTTCTACTAAGCGCCTCGAGCTTTCAAGAAGCTCATTTAACGGTTCCTTAGCGGCGAGTGCAGTTTTATTCACAATGGATCCACCACTTGCTGCATTGACCATCCTAGCATCCTCATCACATAAGCCATTATAGAAGTATAGCACCAAATCTTCCTCTCGAATAACCGTGGTATGGACAACTAGCACATAACTTCTTAAACCTCTCCCAATACTCATAAAATGACTCATCACCCCGTTGCTCAATGTTACTTATCTCCTTCTTCAATGTAGATGATTTAGAAGTGGGAAAGTATTTCTCGAGAAAGCTCTTTTTCAATTGTGCCCAAGTGGTGATCTTTGTCGGACGGAAGGTAGTACATCCGGTCCTTAGCTGCGTCTTTTAGCGAAAAGGGGAAAGCTTTAAGCTTGATTCTATCTTCGGAAACTCCACTTGGTTTCATCTGCTTGCATACCACATGAAACTCGACAAATGTTTATTTGGATCTTCACCATTTAGCCCATGGAATGAGGGAAGCAAATGTATCAACCCCGACTTTAGCTCAAATGTGTCCCCCACTTCCGGTTCGGAAATGTGATACACAAGGGTTGTTGGTCAAGGTTAGGAGCGGTGAGCTCCTTTAAAGTGCGGTGCTCAACTCTAGGAGGCATCTCTTCTTCAAATTGAAGCGAAAAAGGGAGCTCTCTAAAGTCCTCACGCAATTCTCTTCTCAACCCGAAAAGGGTTAGTTCTAGATCTCGATCGTCTTGCAAAGGTTCTTGGTTAGTAGCACGAGTATTAACCATAAACAAAAACCATTAGCAATACAATCCAAAAGCATACACTAAATATAAACAAGTAACACCGTGTCCCCGGCAACGGCGCCAAAATTTGGCGGGCCGCGCTTGTCGTGAACGCCACCCGGCCAAAGATAAAATTTCTCCTACTCTCTTTTACACTAAACTAGTATAAGGGAAGTAAGGTTCGTATCCACAGGGAAACGGGGACGAGTTCTATACTTAGCGTGCGTTAGTACCTAGAAGACTCTAACGGTCGAGAAACCTAATAATAATAACAAAGGGGGTTTTCAAATAGATTTACTAACAAACTACAACTAACTAGCATATAAACAAGATGAGAAATCAATATAGGAAGATCTTGAATCCGATTAACATGCACTTCAATTCATTATCGATCATTGAACCTCGACTCTATTCATTTCCATTATTATCTATTGTTGAGAATTAATCTCGCATTCTCCTTATTCTTAGTTGAATAGCACGATCGGCGTGACTATAAAACCCTAACTAAAGGATAACCTAGTCCGATAGCGTCTAAGTTCAATCCGATAGCAAAGCAATAAACACAGAGAACCAATAGACCCGCTTAACGTCATACAAGCGATAAACATTTAACAGTTGATACAATTTCCCCAAGAAATAACCAAGACGATCTGCATCTAAGTTACTCCCTAGTTTGCTACTAATTGATAAAAGAATAAAACAATCCGATTCTATTCTTAAATCTAGCATTAGATTAATTACACAATCAAACTAGTAACGTTCCTAGCATAATCATGCAAAAACCATTGAAAGCAAGCATAGAAATTAAACCATAATCAAAGGAAATAAATAGAGAAGAAAGATCTCACAATAATGCTTGAAGCTCCATATTAATCTCGTTCAAGAACGGTTCAAGCTACAATCGGCATAGCAATAGCCAATCCCATAATTGAAATCTACGAAGACTAAACTCGAAAACAAAAACTAAAAAGAGAAGAGAAGAAGAGAAGAATGGAGTGTTTGATATTCTCTCTCCTCAAATGTGTGTGTCTTTTAGGTCCAAAAACAAACTTTAGTATTTATACTAAGGCTCAAAAGTCAGCCGACATTTAGACCGCCATAGGGGTCGCGAGGTGCGGTACAGGTCGCACCGTGCGATGAGCTACTGCCTTCGCAACGAGCTGAAGAGTTGGGCCAAACCACGCAGGTCGCACCGTGCGAGAATCCTCGCGAGGTGCGAGCAAGGCAGTCGCGAGGTGCGACGTCCCTCGCGAGTCGCGAGCTTCCTTGCTGCTGGGCGCTGGGCTTGCGCGATGGCTGGGCATGCGATGGGCGAGCGATGGGCTAGCGATGGGCTGCTTGGTTGAGCGCTGGGCTGACGAGCTTGGGCAAGGCTGCTGGGCGTGCGATGGGTGCTGGGCGTGCTTGCTGCTGGGCGTGCGATGGGCGAGGCTGCTGGTGAGCTGGGCGTGCGGTGCTTCGATGGGCGAGCTTGGCTGGGTTGGCGATGATGCTTAGGCTTGCGGTGATCACGAGAGCTTGGCTCGGATCAAATGCACTTCACCTTGGAAGCTCGGAATACATGACGTTAACACAAATTATCTCGCAAAGCTCCGAACTTCCGCTAAGAGCTAAATAAGACACGAAAGTTAACAATTACAATCAAACCCCTAGCAAAGTGCACCTAAAGTAACGTACATACACCGTATAACATGGGCGCATCAAATGATATTGTTGCGAACTGTAGGATTATAAGTATTATAAGCGGAATTTCATGAATCATATTCATAAGCACTTAAAACAGGATCTCATGCATATATACATTCAAGGATCACATAATAGTTAAGAATTAACCTTTGACGCGTGATTTCCACAAAGCTCTTCGAGATCCGGAGATAGAACCGCAATTGAGATTGCTCTACTAGGTCCACGAATCCATATCAACGCTCCACCAATGCTAGTTGGAAAGAAGAGGGACTCTTCTATTTCTTGGAGCAGTATTACGTAGCTTTGAAAGAGAGAGAAAAGAGGAGAGAGAAAATAATGAGAGAATAAAACATACTTTTTTATTTTCTCACCCCACACCTAATTATAGGAACTAATTAGGTTAGGAGTCCTCTCCTTTTCTTTCTCCTTGGCCGGCCACCCCTAGAGTCCTACATGGGGTCTAGGTCATTCTTTTATTGATCCAAATTATGTAAGTGTGACCTTGTAGGATTCATCTAATTGGGCTTCAGGTTTATTATTTACTAAACCTGAAGTTCTATAGCATCCTCTAGCAAGATGTATAGATAACCCAATTTAATGAATTTATTATCTCCATAATATGATCCATATTATATTTAGTAATTGCATTAGAGTCAAGGACACAATTCCTTCAATCTCCCACTTGTCCGAGACGAGTGTGCAATCTTCAAATTCCTTAAGTCTCTTAGTGTCCAATTTGATAGTATGACTATATTTCTATGTCTCCATACTAGTCTTCAAATTAATCCTTGAAATCCGAGTTCGAATTGACAAATAAATGATCATCATATAATCCATTTGAGCATGGCCATGCATTTTTTTTTCAATTTTCACTCTCCAAGGGGCCAAGACACCCATCCTATCTCATATAGGAGGACTTTTCAATCTTGTGGCAACCAAAACTCCCACTCAACTTTTAGCACAACCCGAACACTGCCTTTATAGTCCCCTTTTACGGCATGACATTTGACAGCATCAAAGTTATACCAATCATTAGGATAAGTAGTGTTCCACTCATGTCTTAGGAATCCACTAATATAATTACGAAGTTATATAAACTTCTAAGTAGGTCTGTTCGATCATGTATCAACTATACATGTCCATATTATTGACTAAACATCTCCATATGATTGACTAAACATCTCCATATTCCCATAGCCCATGAAACGGTGCTATCAATATATGCTAATCTTTTAATAAGTCATTCATATCCAATTTAACGACTTAGATTAGGAACTATAATATTCTATGAATTATGTTCACTTATGGTGTTTCATTCATCAAATCACATATTTGACAAAACCATTGAATTCAAGATATATTTTGGACATTTTATTTAATACCAAACCAACATTAAATAAGATAAAATTTTATTTCTCATAAACATAAAAATAGCAAAACCATGTCCCTACATTGTAACAAGTTTCTCTAAACCTAGTATAATCTAAAGCCACTCTAACATTTGCTTCAAGCCTATAGCCCTAGCGTGACACTCATGCTTGGGTTGACGTAGTGGTTTAGTGAGCGGATCGCCCACATTCTCATCCGTGTGAACTTTGCAAATCCCGACATCCTTCCCTGTCAACAATCTCCCTAATGAGGTGATACTTCCTCATCATTGTTATCACGGTAACAAACTCAATCCCTTCCGAGCATTAGGTATGATATCCAGCTCGTCAAGAACTTCTTTATCCAAAGCGCTTCTTTAGCTGCTTCAACCTTGCTAAATATTCTCGATTCCGTCGTAGAGTCCGCTACGAGTGCTTTGCTTTGAGCTCTTCCGACTCCATTGCTCCTCCATTTAGACAAAAGACGTATCCCGACCGAGAGCGGTAATCATCTATGTCGGTTTGGAAGCTCGCATCAGTATAACCTTTTACAACCAACTCACTTTCACCTCCATAGACTAAAAACATGCCTTTAGTTCTTCTCAAGTACTTAAGGATGCTCTTAGCTGCAATCCAGTGTGCTTCCCCTGGATTTGTTTGGAACCTGCTACACATGTTCAAGGCATATGCAACATCTGGTCGAGTACTTATCATGGCATACATGATAGACCCTATAGCCGAAGCATAAGGTATGATACTTATTCGCTTCAACTCATCAGGCTCAGTCGGACACTGACTCTTGCTAAGCGATATGCCATGTGACATGGGAATGAATCCTCTCTTTGAGTTTTCCATGTTGAACCTTGCAAGCACCTTTATCAATATAAGTTTCTTGACTTAGTCCAATCATCCTTCGATACCTATCTCTATGGATTTTAATTCCCAGTATGTACTTAGTTTCTCCAAGGTCCTTCATTGAGAAACAACTTTTCAACCATTCCTTGACTGACTCAAGCATTGGTATGTCATTTCCCAT
This sequence comes from Beta lomatogona, assembly GCA_947646795.1. Lineage (NCBI taxonomy): Eukaryota > Viridiplantae > Streptophyta > Magnoliopsida > Caryophyllales > Amaranthaceae > Beta > Beta lomatogona. Next base: position 888,166 of record CANSNZ010000231.1, read on the forward strand.
GAGTAGTATGTCATCTACATACAATACCAAGAAGACTAAGCTGCTCCCACTAAACTTCTTGTAGACACAAGATTCTTCTTCGCTTTTGATGAAACCAAATTTCTTGATGGCCTCATCAAATCGAAGATTCCAGCTCCGAGATGTCTGCTTCAATCCATAAATGGATCTCTGAAGCTTGCAAACCCTTTTAGGATTTTCTGGATCCTCAAAACACTCAGGTTGTGTCATGTACACATTCTCATTCAAGAACCCATTCAAGAATGCGGTTTTGACATCCATCTGCCAAATTTTATAATCATAAAATGCAGCAATCGCTAAAAGTATCGAATTGACTTAAGCATTGCTACTGGAAAAAAGGTCTCATCATAGTCTATACCATGAATTTGTCTGAATCTTTTTGCAACCAGTCTTGCATTATAGACATAGACATTTCCATCTTTGTCTGTTTTCAATTTGAACACACACTTGCATCCAATAGGGTTAACCCCATCAGGCAAGTCGACTAGGGTCCAAACTTTATTCTCAGACATGAAGTCTAACTCGGATTTCATGGCTTCAAGCCATTTCTCAGATTCTAGGCTCATCAAAGCTTGTTTGTAGGTAGTAGGTTCTGAATTCTCCAAATCATAATTTCAGAGTTTTCAGTTAACAGGAAATCAACCAACCTCTTGTTTGGAATCCTTTCTCTACTAGACCTACACGGGGCCTAAGCATCAAGAGAAATGTTCTCTTCAACTTCTTGAAGATCTTCGCTTGAATTAGATTCAAGTGGGACGGTAGGAGGTTCACGCTTTGAATACGTCATCTCATGAACTAGACTTTCGTCTTGTCGGACCGTCTCTGACATGGTGTGAACCATATCCAGTTGTTGCTTATCTCGAATTTCTTCGAGAATTATTTTACTCCCACTTGTCTTTCTAGAAACAAATTCCTTTTCAAGAAAGACACCATCACGAGCAACAAACACTTTGTTCTCTTCACGGTTATAGAAGTAATAAACCCTTGTCTCTTTTGGGTATCCCACAAAGAGACATTTATCTGAATTGGGTGCAAGTTTGTCTGACAGTAAACGGTTTACATAGACCTCACATCCCCAGATCTTAAGAAAAGACAAGTTTAGTGTTTTTCCATTCCATAACTCATATGGAGTCTTTTCTACAGCCTTTGACGGACTCCTGTTTAGTGTGTGTGCAGCTGTTTCGAGAGCATATCCCCAAAAAGAAATCGGAAGATCAGCAAGACTTATCATTAATCAAACCATATCCAATAAGGTCTGATTCCTCCTTTCAGATACACCATTTAACTGCGGTGTTCCTGGTGGAGTCAATTGTGAAAGAATTCCACAACCCTTCAAATGATCATCAAACTCTTGGCTCAAATATTCGCCACCGCGATCGGATCGTAGTGCTTTAATTGTCTTACCAAGTTGATTTTGTACTTCATTTTGGAACTCTTTGAATTTATCAAAAGATTTCGATTTATGTTTCACTAAGTAGAGATATCCATATCTACTCAAATCATCAGTGAAGGTAATGAAGAAATTAAACCCTCCCCTTGCCTTTGTGCTCATAGGACCACAAACATCTGTATGTATGTGGCCCAAGAGATCGTTGGCCTTTTCACCCTTTCCAGTAAACTATGACTTTGTTATTTTCCCCATCAAGCAAAATCAAATGATGGAAGAATGCCATCATGTTGTAACTTTTGGATGCGTTTTGGTTTATATGACCCATTCGACAATGCCAAATGTAGGTTAGGTTTGATTCATTTGATTTTTGTTTCTTGCTATCTATGTTATAGACTTGTAATTACCTATCAAGCACATATAAGCCATTAATCAATTTAGCACTAGCATAGAACTTATTATTGTAAGAAATTGAACAACATTTGTTCTTAATTTCAAAACAAAACCCTTCAGAATCCAATACAGAAACAGAAATTATGTTCTTAGTTATCGAAGGAGCAAAATAACAATTATTTAATTCTAAAATAAAGCCAGATGGCAAATGCAGACTATATCTTCCTATGGCAAGTGCAGCAACCCGTGCTCCATTTCCAACACGAAGTTCTACCTTGCCTTTTGCCAGCCTCCTACTTCTTTTTAGTCCATGCACATCATTAACTATGTGAGAACCACATCCAGTATCCAATACCCAATAAAGAAGTAGAAATCAAATTGTTTTCTATAACGAATATACATGAAGTTGAAGCCCCATACTTCTTTTCCTCCAAATATAGAGGGCAGTTTCTCTTCCAGTGTCCTATCTTGTGACAATGGAAGCACTTGCTTTCCGCGGCCACCTTTGGCTTGGCGGTTGGCTTAGGTTTTTCAGCAACAACGGCAACTTGCTTGCCTTTGTCCTTCTTTCCTGCCCATTTCTTCTTGAAATCCTTTCCCTTCTGAACCATTAGAACCTCTTTCTTTGGTTCTTTAAGGATATTCCTCTCAGCATTGACCAACAACCCGTGCAGCTCTTGCAAAGTCTTTTCAGACTCATTCATGTTCAAGGTCATCCTGAACTGATTAAAGTTGTCAGGCAATGAGTGGAGAATAATGTCAATAGCCAACTCAACCCTATAAGGGAATCCAAGTCACCCATCATAGCGGAAACATGGGGGCCAACAGCTTGACCCGGCTTCATGTGACATTCTAGTATCTCCCTATTAGTCTCATACCGCCCAACTCGGGCTTGTGTTTGAAACATAGCCTGCAGCTCTTGCATGATGGTATAAGCATCCTTGGTTTCAAACCTCTTTTGGAGGTCCGGCTCCATGGCTGCTATCATCAAGCAAGTGATCGGTACAGACCTATCATTGGCTTGCTTAGCACAACTTGTCGGCTTCAGTCGACTCATCAGTAATACAGGAAGTGGGGTTTCTAAGACATCCTCTCGACCCTCAGACCTCAATCTGAGTCTTAGGGTTCTTTCCCAGTTGATGAAATTTTCACCATTCAGCCTGTCCTTTTCAAGGAAAGGACGAATGTTGAAAATAGAGTTGTTGTTGTTGTTAGACATAGTTTATACAGACAGAATAAAAGCAAAGTTCAATATTATGTTTATAAAACAACTTAAAACATGCAAAGGTTTCTAGGTTGATCACCTATTCAATTTTAATGTCCCATTTGAATAAGTAATTACAAGATCCTATCAACATGCAACACTAAGCAGACGGAGGCCTTAGCTTAACGTTACATTCTCAAGGTAAGTAAACTCCTTTACTAATTATAACACTTTATAATTCTTGTTTAGATTGGTAAACATCGCATGCTTAACTATCTCTTGCTTCAAAACCCAAGATGCTTTTGATGATTTTGTTAAGGATAACCAAACTAAGTAGTAAAATTCGCAATTTTACCTTATCTCCCAAAATTAATGATAATACCCTGCGGAGGCATGACCTATTACTATTAATTAACTTTATGTTTGGAAAAGCTACCTTAATATTTGCGGGACCTAAGTTTATTATGTTGTTATGAATTAGTGAACTCTAGCGCATTGATAGCCAACATACAACAAACTTATAAGCATTTTAAATAATAATAAAATGCAAAAAATAAATATGATCTAGTATGGCCCTTAATCCTAAGAACTAAGCATCAAGGGCTCCTCCTTGGACTCTTAATGGATCTCCATCCATTTAACCATGGGCCTTCTCTTGATGGGCTTGTCTTTGGATTACATAAGTATCAAAATAATTTAAATAATAGCTAAATTAAATAAATTACAAAAATACTTAACGATACGCAGATCGTATTTAAATTACAAGAATACATCACGATACGCAGATCGTATTTTCTAACTTAAATTTAGGCCATACTAGTCATTCATAGCAATATATCAAATATAAAATGCCACATAATAATATCACATATTATTATTGCCATCAATCAAAATATCAAATATTCTTAATTATAGCAAGTAGATAAAAATTTAAGTAATTCCTAACCACCTAAAGATTCTATCCTAGAAAATCTAGCCTACTAATTTTAATTAGATTAAAGAATAAAATTATGGAATTATTTAATTGAAAATCTGCTTAATATCCTGAAAATCTGCTTAATATCCTGAAAATCTGTTTTAATGATTTTCCCAATTTTTTTTTTTTTTTTTTTTTGAAAAAATCACTATTGGGTAGCAGCAAAACGTGGCTAGCAAGCCACGCTGCTGCTGCCGTAGCCCAGGCTGCCCACCAACGACCACCTGGAGCAGCCACCGTGGCCCACCAGTAGGTGGCTGCTCCTCCTCCCTTCCTTTTTTTTCTGTGGGAATTAAATTAAATCACAACTTCTTGTAAATTAATTTATTGATCAAATTAAATTAAACATAAACTCCTTTATGCCTAATTCTGCAAATTAATTTAAATCTCCATTTTAATTAATTTTAGGGCTATTCATGTCAATTAACCTTAAATTCATATAAAGCTCCTTTTACATGAATTAATTTGTCATACATAAACAATTTAAATATGAAAATTGAGATTAATTATATGAGTTGAATTTTCAAAATTAACATAAAATCTCTATTTTAATTTAATTTTTAGTATTATTCATATGGATTAATCTCTAATTCACACAAAACTCTTTTCACATGAATTAATTTTTATATATAAACAATTTAAATTTGAAAAAAACAGATTAATAATATAAATATAACTCTCGGAATTTTCGAAAAATTTGAGATCTAAAATTGAATTTTAATTTCGAAAATTAGGATTTTATTTTCTCTAAAATTCGGCCATTCCTATTCAATTTTGAAATTCTAAAATTAGGTCAAATTATGTTAAAAAATTTCGGCCAAACCAAAATATTTTCGAATTCCAAAAAAGAATTTTTGGTCGAATTTAAATCAAATTTAATTAGGATTTTTTAACTAGAATAATACAAACTTTCGACGGTTTGCTCGTAATAATGTAACCTTTGGATTATTTTTGAATAATATAAACTTTACACCAAAATTCCTAGAGTAGGTCAACTTGACTTGAAACCTGTAAAAAACTTAAAATCACTTTCTTCCTCCCACCACCTCCCCCACCTAAAACACCACACCTAGCCCAACCCCCAACCCCTACCTGAAACACCACACCTAGCCGAACGCCCACATGAAACACCATACCTAGCCCAACCCCCAATCCGGAAGCCACCCCCAGCCACCTGAAACACCACCCGTAAGGCCGTAACCCCATCCTCAATCACGAAGCCACCTGAACTACCCCACCCAGCACCTCCCCCAACCGGAAATCACCTCCTGGCCCCTCCCTAACCCATCACCACCCTTCTTCACTTTCCACCAGCAGATTTCTCTCTCCTCCCTTCTTCTAATTCAGTTCCCTACCCTCTCTCCTCCCTCACATCACCCCCGACCCTTCGCCACCCCAAAACCACGACCCCTTCATCGGACAACTTCATCAGCGTCTGCTGGAGAGCGCATCATTGTTCCCATCTTTGCAGTTTCGTGACAGAATTTTCTATTGGTTTCTACAATCAACAATTTAGTGTTGATTTTGTAAACGAAAGTTTGATTGTGTGATGTGATTGTGGCGGTAATGATGTTTTTGTAGGCATTTGAGAAGCTTCTAATCCCACCCACCTGAATCACCCCAACCCCAACAACAGAATTTTGCTGGTAAGACGGAGGAGGAGTAGAGATTTTGCTGGTAAGACGAAGTTTAAGGGTGAGATTAGCAGGCATATTTTTTGAAATAAGAAGAGTTTTAAGAAAATTTGAAGGGATTTTATGAGGAGGAAAAGAGGATTTAGATGTGGTGGTAGATTTTAGGGTTTTAGGGCGGCGAATATTACCGGGAAAATGTTCTAGTTCCCGTGTATGGCCAGAGGTGGGGTGGGGAGAAAAAGAGAGGTGGGGACCAGCAGAAGAAAGAAAAAAAAAAGGAAAATGTTGGATTTTTTTTGTTTTTCAAATTGAAATAAAAAATTAAAAAACCAACCAATAAGATAATGACACGTGTCATAGTGACCTGTTTCAACAAGTTACAACCGGTATTGACCTACCAGGAGAATTTTGGGCAAAAGTTTGTATTATTCAAAAATAATCAAAAGTTTGTATTATTGCGAGAGAACGGGTAAAAGTTTGTATTATTCGGGTAAATAAAACATCCATAATTCAATTCCTCCCCTTAATCAATTAAAATTAGTCATGAACACATCAAAATAAATCTAATTATTATGACCAAAAAACTATATGCAAGAGGCTAAAACTGATACCACTGTAGGATTATAAGTACTCTAAGCGGAATTTCATGAATCATATTCATAATCACTTCAAACAGGATCTCATGCATATACATTCAAGGATCACATAATAGTTAAGAATTAACCTTTGACGCGTGATTTCCACAAAGCTCTTCGAGATTCGGAGATAGAACCGCAATTGAGATTCCTCTACTAGGTCCACGAATCCAGATCAACGCTCCACCAATGCTAGTTGGAAGGAAGATGGACTCTTCTATTTCTTGTAGTAGTATTACGTAGCTTTGAAAGAGAGAGAAAAGAGGAGAGAGAAAATAATGATAGAATAAAACAGACTTCTTTATTTTCTCACCCCACACCTAATTATAGGAACTAATTAGGTTAGGAGTCCTCTCCTTTTATTTCTCCTTAGCCAGCCACCCCTAGAGTCCTGCATGGGCTCCAGGTCATTCTTTTATTGATCCAGATTGTGCAAGTGTGACTTTGTAGGATCCATCTAATTGGGCTTCGGGTTTATTGTTTACTAAACCTGAAGTTCTATAGCATCCTCTAGCAAGGCGTATAGCGGTATATACAATCCAATTTAATGAATTTATTATCTCCATAATATGATCCATGTTATATTTAGTAATTGCATTAGAGTCAATGACACAATTGCCTCACGAACAAAGTTTATGAACAACTTATTGATCATAAAATTGCTCATACCCATGTGGTTTGGAATGATCCGTTTATGCTAATTCACTCATCCAACGAAAATAGGTTAGAATAACAGTGGATGAGGTCAGAACTTGGCTTTTGGCATCACGAACAACTTTTTGAAGCGTTTTATGTTTTCATTGGTCGGAAAAATGATGGTGATTTGAGTGTCTCTGGCATAATAAAAGTAAAACTCAGTTCAGGTACACCTGTTATCTTCGATAGAGATGAGAAAAATCCCGACAGATTGTTGGATGTAGGAAATATTATCTATCACTGGTCGTTCGGAGTTTATGTTTTGCGATGATTACTTTTACATGCATGTAGAACTTAAGGATGCTGGTGGCCTTCTCTTGATCAAGGATGGCTCTATGAGTTTTAATGTGGCTCCATTACTCAATACTGAATTCGAATATGATAGGCTTTTATGTAAGGTAATTAAAGGTGTGCATGGGTATTGTGCATTGCATTACACTATCTATCGTGGGGCTTTTAGGATGGAAGTGAAGTGTGTTCTAATGTGCAAGGGTATTGATGTTGCCAGAATTTATGGAAAGGTTGTTGCTTTTTCCGACATATTTGACTACTCGAGTGATTACAACAAGAAATATTTTCGAAAAATTCTGTTTGACAAGCTTGAAGGTGATATGGACTTCCCAAGGAAAGTAGTTTCTAAGAAGACAGAAGATAGCTTTTCAAATGAACATCAACTAATCCAAGTAGAACTATCTAGATCTTGCGTTGCTATGCCAGTTGCTTCCACATTGTGTATCGTTGTAGACTTGTATGCAAGTTTCCATCTAGAAAGAGGCCCTAAAGAACATTTGAAGGATTATTTACAATTCCGACTTGGCGATGAATCTCTTTTGAAGATTGAGGGACAAGATTATCACATCCTACTTCACGTGGAATGGCTCAGTAGACCGTCGAGTTCAAGTAAATGCAGTAGTAGTAGTATTGGTAGTTTGGTACTGTACTAGTGTGATTAGTTTTACTCAAATATTTAAGTTTTTATTGTTATAACTTTAGCCACCTTATATATGAGAAAATGTTGAACCTTTTGAGTTAGCAATTTTTGTTCACGAACGTTCTATACAGATGTTGTAAGTTGGTGTCACAGGTTGGTTCTTGGCTGAGAGCATTGCGAACAGAGTGCAAGTCTGATCCTGATTAAATTGACCTTGCTCTCAAACTTGTATATAGGCTAGCAGGTTTAAAGGTTTAATGGAAATGCTTGTTTGATCTACAAAGATATATTATTGTGTTGTTAAATGAAGTACAAGTTACAACCACATTCAAGTTGAGTACAGAATGCATTGAAATTTGGCAGTTCGGTGCAGGAGGTTGTTGACAATAAGTAACTACTTCGATATTTCCTTCCCTGCACACGTGAACGGATGAGCCCGTTCCAGTTAACAACCTCGCTGCTTTAAAAACCATTGTTTTGTGGACTTGTGAGTTGCAACAAGACATGTTATATCGTGAATTTTGCATGAGCAGACTCGTTGACATGAACTAGAGTCAACGTCACCTATTATTCCCCCTTCTTTTCTTACGTTGTTGTGTGCAAATATTTGTTGTTGAGGGCCGCAACTTTACAGAACATGAGAAATATTTCAAAGTTATAATTGGGAAGATTATGAAACTAAAGAAGAATATTTTAGTTTTTTGGTTGGTCATGAGCTCATGATTTCCATATACGGAAATGTAGTTAGTAAATATTTTGCGAGAAATAACCTCAACCCATTTTCCGTTATTGACCAAACATTTTTCAGTGTTGACTTGTTAAAACCAAACATGTGAAGGACACGCGAACTGCATATTTTATGTTTCAACCCTATTTTTTTCCATTTTTCGACATTGACAAAGAATTTTCCAATGTTGACTTTATCAGTATATAAAGGGAAATGGGGTTGAAACATAAGAAATGTGGGGTTATGTCCTTTGCCAAGTTTGGTTTTAGTGAGTCGAAGCCGCAAAATACTTGGTCAACGCCCGGAACATGAGTCAAGGTTGTTCCTCGCAAAAAAATTACATTTAAGGTCTTATTTTGCCAGATTCTTTTTCAAAAGGTTGTTTCTCGTAAATGTATTTAAAATGTTGTTCTCACAAATTTTCCTAGTAAAAGATACATCTATATATGACAAATGTAGCAAGTAAAAAACAGACGAAGAGAGTTTGATTATTAAAAGTGACTAATATGGTGGATGTCCCTAATACATTCACAGAAAGACAAAGCGTTTAAAAAAAACATAGGAAGCATTAGGAGATACTTTCATCCATGTGTATTAAAAAAGCCACCGTATTGCAGATTGCCTAGCTAATAGAGGAGTGAAACAAGCGAACAAATCACCATCTTGGGTCACTACTCACTAGTGCAAGGGTGATTCCCTTGTTAACTACCCGACTATCCGAGTACATAAAATACGTTGCTCAGTGCATGATTCACTAAAGTAACTTTAGTTGGGCATGTGTGGAGATTGTGCAAACATGTCAAGCATCGAGGAAGATGGTGCAAAGGATTTGGAAGCCTAACACCGAAGGAAGCAAAATGCGAGCAAGGAGGCCCAGCCCCCCTGCAGTCAGGGCGGGCAGGGTACCCCGGGCGGGCGGGCGAGCAGTGACCAACAGCTCCTGCCTTCGAGGCAAATTGGTTAGTGGCGTGGCTGCCCGGGCGGGCAACCCTGTGGCCCGGGCGGGCGGTCTTCCCCGGGCGGGCTCCGTCTTGCTCGGGTATGCTGTTTTAGTGCAGCGTTTAGGCATGAAGTTGAGTTTTTAGTCCCTCGGGCGGGCGGTACTTGGACCCGGGCGGGAGGCTTGGCCCGGACGGGAGAATCTTCTCGCTCATCCGGGCAAACCAGATCTGTCGCGGATTTTCACGGGTTTGAGATTTAATGTTTTAAATCCCTTATAGTATATAAACCCTCCTCTTTTATGTTTTAGGTTATCATCCACACAAAGAGAGATCAACCTAGGGTTTAGTAAAGAGGATATAGAAAATTGTTGGAGATTTAGAGTATAAGGTTAGTTTAATTCATGATGTGATTATTTAAGTTGCTCGGTTATGGTGTCGTAACTTAAATAACATATATAATAACATGCTATATGTGTGAGTTGTGCTCTGTAATTCATCATGCGAAGAAATAAGACGATGTGCCACAACGCACCTCGCGACAACATTTGCAGCAGCAGCATGCTGGAGGCAGGGAAATGGTCGCGACTCGCGACCAAGGTCGCACCTCGCGACCTGCTGGGTTCGGCCCAGCTCGCGACAGCGATGCTCGTCGCGACTCGTGACGATGCTCCTGTCTTTTGTTGCTCTTTGTGTTATTTCGCGTGTTCTGACGGTTTGTCAAAGCATCGTTTCGGATTTTCTGAAACAGTATAGCATTGTTATAAATATGAGGGTCTCTCATATGATGAAGGGGTTGGAAAAACTACTTCTCTCTTTTGCATAGAAACTCTAAAGAATCAAAATCAGAAATTCTTCATCTCTTCAAAATCTCACAAACTCATTTTCATTGAATAGTGTTCATAGTAAGCGTGACCACTATTGTTTCTTCTTTGTATCTCGAAGGTGAATTCCGTGAACCCGTGCTTTATGATTAGGGTCGAAATATTACTTTTGGGAAAGTGATCCACGCCTAGAAGATTGTTATCTTGTGACCCTTGTTTATTTTCTGTTTTTATTTAACAATCCAAAAGTAATGTATATTGCAAGATGACTTCAATTCGTGAAATGTCTGCAAATTTTCACAAACTTGACAAGTTCGAAGGTGTTGGATTTAGAAGATGGCAGAAGAAGATGCATTTCCTTCTCACTTCGTTAAGTGTGGCGTATGTTTTGAGCACTCCCAAACCCGAGGAAGTGGAAAATGAAACTGTTGAAGAAATTCGGAGGAGGAGCAAATGGGAGAATGATGACTATATTTGTCGTGGCCACATCCTTAACGGTATGTCCGATGCTTTGTTGGATATTTATCAATTTGTTGAATCCGCTAAGATTCTTTGGGAAGAACTAGAAAGTAAATACATGGCCGAAGATGCTTCTAGTAAGAAATTTCTTGTTAGTAATTTCAATGCTTTTAAAATGGTAGTCTCTAGGTCGATAATGGAGCAATTCCATGAAATTCAAAGAATCTTAGGGAGTTTTAAGCAACACAACATTGTGATGGATGAAACCTTTGTTGTTTCCTCTATAATTGATAAATTACCACCCGGTTGGAACGATGTTAGAAATTCCCTTAAGCTTAAGAAAGACGATATGAATGTTGAACAATTGGGTGCTCATCTTCGGATTGAAGAGGGCATTCGGGTCCAAGATGGACAAAAGGATGTCAATCCTAATTCTTCCACCGTTAACATGGTGGAGGATGATAAATCAAAGGAGTCTTCTAATCCTAAGAAGAGGGCTAACAATTTCACCAAAGGCAACTATGGGAAGAAGCCTAAGTTTGGTGGAGGTGATCAACGAGGTTGTTGGGAATGTGGAAAGCCCGGTCATTTCAAGAAGGATTGCACCATTTGGAAGAAGAAGATGAACAAAAAGAATGGAGGGAATGGCGAGTCTAGCCAAACCCATACCAAGCAAGGTATGTGTACACAAGTTTCACTTAATTCAAATCTGAATTTTATGTGTATGATTTCTGAAATCTTTTGTGTACAGGATGATTGTTCATGGTGGATCGATTCGGGAGCATCAAGACATGTATGCAAGGAGCAGTCTCTATTCAAGACTTTCAAAGAGGTTGAGAATGGAGAAGTTCTTTACATGGGCAATGATTCTACGGCTAAAGTTCTAGGTGTAGCACAAGTAGAATTAGTGTTTAGTTCCGAAAAGCCTCTTATTTTAAGAGATGTATTGTATGCTCCGGAACTTAGGAGAAATTTAGTCTCCAGAGCTACCTTGAATCGGTTAGGTTTTAAGATGGTGTTTGAAGCTGATAAATTCATATTGTCTAAGGGTGGTACATTTGTAGGACTTGGTTATCTTTGTAATAGTATGTTCAAACTAAGTATTTTGAATGCTTTGAAAGATACTTGCTTTGTTGTTAATGACAATTCTTCTCTATGGCATAATAGGCTTGGTCATGTTAACTATAAAAAGTTGTATTCCATGTCTAAGCATGATTTGATTCCCTCTTTTGATCCAAGTATAGAGAAGTGTAGAACATGCATGTTAACAAAGATAACTAGAAATTATTTTCCAAACAATGTGGAAAAAGATACTTCGTTGCTTGATTTGGTGCATAGTGATTTATGTGATTTTCATAGCACTCCTTCCTTGGGAAACAAGAAATACATGATAACTTTTATTGATGATTACTCTCGGTTTTGTTATGTATACTTGTTATTTACTAAGGATGAAGCCCTTGATAAGTTTAAGATCTATAAAAATGAAGTTGAATTGCAACTAAGTGACAAAGTTAAACGGTTTAGAACCGATAGGGGTGGTGAATTCTATGACCCGAGTTATTTTCAATCTATTGGCATTATACATGAAACTACAGCGGCTTATACACCACAACAAAATGGTATAGCCGAAAGAAAGAATAGAACTTTGCAAGAAATGATAAATTCTATGTTATCCTATTCGGGTTTAAGTGATGGTTTTTGGGGTGAAGCTATATTAACAGCTTGTCATATTTTAAACCGAGTTCCAATGAAAAAGAACGAGGTTACCCCATATGAACTTTGGTATAAAAGAAAACCAAACTTGAGTTATCTCAAGGTTTGGGGATGTCGGGCAATTGTAAAAGTGCCGGAACCCAAACGTAAAAAGTTGGGTGAAAGGGGAGTTGAGTGCATCTTTATAGGGTATGCTCTTCATAGCAAATCCTATAGGTTCTATATTATAGAACAAAATGACTTTTGGTCCATTCACACTATTGTGGAGTCAAGAGATGCATTTTTTGATGAAAATCGTTATTCATCAATTCCTAGACCAAAGGATATCACTCCTAATACCAATATTCAAGCAATTGATCAAATTAACAATGATCAAGGAATTGGTCTTGATCAAACTAATATTGATCAAGAAATTGATGAACAAACTCTTGATGAGAATGTTGCATCAACATCATCACAACCTAGAAGAAGTAAAAGGGCGAGAAAAGAGAAATCTTTCGGCCCGGACTTTCATGTATATTTGGTTGAAGGATCAAGGAGTTCCATAGTGACTAAGTTTCCATATATATTTTATGTGGAAGAAGATCCTTTAACATTTAATGAGGCTATGAGGTCTCAAGATGCCGCCTTTTGGAAAGAGGCAATTGATGATGAGATGGATTCCATCATGGGAAATAATACTTGGGTTTTAGCTGATTTACCTCCTAAGTGTAAACAATTTGGGTGTAAATGGATTTTCAAAAAGAAAATGAAAGTAGATGGAACTATTGATAAGTTCAAAGCCCGTTTAGTGGCTCAAGGTTTCTCACAAAAACCGGGTATTGATTATTTTGATACATATGCACCCGTTGCTGGAATCTCCACTATAAGGTTATTAATAGCTCTTGCGGCTATTCATAAGCTTGTGATCCATCAAATGGATGTCAAGACGGCGTTCTTGAATGGAGAACTAGAGGAAGAGGTTTACATGCGACAACCGGAAGGGTTTGTCGTGAAAGGTCAAGAGCATAAAGTATGCAAGTTGATTAGATCTTTGTATGGGCTAAAACAAGCACCTAAGCAATGGCATCAAAAGTTTGATGAGGTTGTGTTGTCTAATGGTTTCAAATTGAATAATTCAGACAAGTGTGTTTATAGCAAATTTGATGACAACGGTAATGGTGTCATGATTTGTCTATATGTAGATGACATGTTGATATTTGGAACGGATTTGTCACAAGTTGAGTGGACAAAATCCTTTCTATCTTCACAATTCTCCATGAAAGATTTGGGGGAGGCGGATGTCATCTTAGGTATAAGAATTAAGAGAGACAATGGGACAAGAAATAGAACACTTTACACCATGGGGGGCACAAGAAAGGGGCCCGGAATTGAAGTGGCAACTTCATGTAAGGTGTCGTTTGGTCGGGAATCTATCGATAGTGGACCGAGGGATGAGAACAGCGGTGAAGCGTTATTTCGGTGGCAAATTGACCGGTAAGCGCACAAGGTGAAGGGCGGCACACAAGCATGATCTTTATTCATCATCTTTCATAACTTATAAGAACATCACATACATCATAGCAGAGTCTTAACATCATCATAGTTCTTTCATATCAAAGCGGAAGACATACTTTCATATCATTAGACATTCATAAAATATATACTTTAAGTCATACAGAATATCATAAATCATCATCATCGTCTTTCATTTACTTGATCATTAGCGTTCTTTCATTGGTTATCATATATATCGGAAGGCAAAGCCACCGAGGACATTCATCCCCCATCAGAAGGTGGCATATAATGCCATAGATCGTAGCAGAAAGCAAAGCCACCGAGGATATTCATCCCCTATCAGAAGGTGGCATATAATGCCATAGATCGTAACAGAAGGCAAAGCCACCGAGGATATTCATCCCCCATCAGAAGGTGGCATATAATGCCAGGCAAAGCCACCAAGGACGTTGTCCCCCATCAGAAGGTGGCATACAATGCCATCATGCGGGTGCCACCGAGGACCTTGTCCCCCATCAGAAGGTGGTGTTGCCGCCAGAAGGTACGTGCACGACCCGACACAGAACAACAGAATACTCTCTTAACTCTATCGTGTTGTGTTTCGTTTCTTTCGCGTATCATAGTTACATTACATAATCGTAATCGTAATCATACATAGTCGTCATCATGTTCATAGCATATACTTTTGCATACTCAGAAATTGTAATAAAATATCATAACTTTAGGTACTGTTCATAATGCATAGCAGAAGCATATCATAAGCATAGCAGAAACTGTAACAGCCCGCTCCAGACAACAGCTTAATTAAGACCTAATACTGTTAATTACAAAGTTAAGCTGCCATTCAGAGAGACTGTAACAAAACAGGTCAGCTTACGCTGGTACACAAGTCCCACCAATTATCAAAATATAAGGTGGCTGAAACTATTCAGTCGTTTCTTTATACTCAAACATAAACTTATAACAATCATAGCTTCATTTTCCTTTTTGCTCAGAAATACGTTAATGCACAGAAATGGTTTTCGTTCTTGCTCGGAAATACGTTTATACTTGATCATAAATACGTTGATTCTTTCTTTTAAATTCCATAAAAATTACATTGCATACACAGGAGAAATTCTTCAAGAATTATCTCAAAATATCACATATCATTCTCAATACTTAGAACAACAATACTCGTAAACTTATTACAAAGCTTAACATAACTCCAGGGGAGGAATACGAATGGAGGCAACCCGGCTCTCCAAACTTTAAACATAACTCCAGGGAAGGAACACGAATGGAGGCAAACCCGACTCTCTAAACTTTTGAGGGACGTCTCCCTACCTTTCTTATTTTCCTGCTTGCAAGACTTCCTAGGTCATGACCCTTCATAATGGAGCAATACCCGCTCCAACTCCTAATGAGCAAACCCACTCTATGAGTGTTGTTCATCACTGCTTACGCAGCTACTTCCCCTTACAAAACAAAATTTATACTTATACCGAAATACTTATGCTCAATACTTATACTGAAATTCTCATACTCAAATACTTTACTTAAATCTTATTCGTAATCAATTACAATAACTCTTGAAGCGAACTTAACTCAAGAAAACAAGTTCTGGAAAACAAGCTTGCTATGTCAAGAAAGGTGACTTAACAATCCAGTTTCAAAAGAATGATGTGATTGGTTGAGATAGCTAAAGGTGGTATTACCAAGACATGGCAGTATATAAAAGGTTATAGAAGAGTTCTTAATATATGGAATATTATATCTTACAAACACCACATATATCAATTCCCATGGTTTTCGGTTTGGTGTTCAAGAACAATGGTTTTTATGCAAAGATCACTTGTACTTCTTGGGTTTAGCCAAAGTTTAGGTTCCACACTTTTTATATATAAAGGACAGTAGGTATTCATCATGGAAAAATATTGAAAGGATTAAAGGCACAAGGGTTTACAAGTTCAGAAAGTAATTAAGCGAACAGTCGAGTTTTTAGGTGTTATTTCCTCCACGAATTGAGGTTGCGTGTTTAATTAGGTAAATGAAGCAAAGGTTCATTTGATAATCAAGACATAAATGCTCCAAGTGAATATCATGGAAGTTTAACCACAACACGATCCTTAATCAAAACGCAATCGAGATATAACAAGGTTTAACAAACTTCTGACGGAACTCGTTATGCACATACAACTTCCGGACAACATAACTTTTGATGTACAACTCCGAATGGAGTGATTTTTGGGTCTAAATTCAATAAATTTTCAAGATATACCATTTCCAAGAGACATCAAGGCTTAAAACAGAGTGGAAAGAAAAATATTTGGAAGAGAAGGTCACGGCAGCATAGCTCAAGTGAGTGGATAATCACTTTCTTATTCGGTTATTCAGAGAATCCTAGGGAACTTGACATGCAAACATTTTTAACACAATATCTTCCATAATAAAACTCATGAAAATCAATTTTTATACACATTCAAACATAATTCATGTATTCACAATTCCACAAACAATTTTCATGATCAAAGCTAGAAACAGAGTTTAGGTGGTGGAGCTTGTGTACCTTAACTTGGTGATTAGGACTTAAATATCCTCTAACCACTTTCAGATCTCCTCCAGCAACCTTCTAAGGCCTTAACTACAACATCCATAACTTAAATTTAGCTATGAACCCAAGTAATCAAGTTTACAATCTACTAAACCTCTTAAGTGATACAATCCAGCCACATCTTACCTTTCCTGCTTTCCGTTGATGCCATTGATGTGATAACTTAAAACTAATACTTGCCCAGTATGGAGAACATCTTGTAGATCCTAGGACAATAATTGCATGTAAGTTTTAGAGCAATAATCCAAGAGAAACAAGCTGCAAAACAAGCTACGCTTCACGCGGAATGGCGTGAATGAAGAGGAGAGAAAATGATGAGTGATTTTGATGATTTTTGTGGAATGGATCAACTGAATAAGTTAGGATCCTTGGCTACTTATATATGTACAATGGGTAATGGCAAACTATAGGTTTTGAATTATTAATGGGGGTATAATCGTCTTTTTACAACTTAGGAGCCTTCTGGAATGTTCTGGTTTTACTTAGCCCTTAACCTTCTTTAATTAAGCTCTAATCCTTAATCATACTTAAACTAAATCCTCAAAATACTTTTAACTTAATAAATATAGTATGGCTCATTTAGCCCTTAACTCATAATTGCAGAGTATCTCAAACACAATATCGATAATAGCTCGAAGTCTCAAAATTCAAAACGATGCTCAACGTTCTTAACGTAATTCGTAAATAACTTATCTTAACTCATAATTTGTGTTAATAATCACATAACAACATATAATATTCACATTCACAGACAAAATTTCACATAGGGACTATTCACAAGTTTCTTATTCCTCAACCGCAATTGATCAAGTACTGATTAGTATGTTAACATATCTCATTTATCTTAATGATCTCGTCTTAAAAAGTGAGGCTATTACACTCTACCTCCCTTAAAGAAGTTTCGTCCCAAAACTTTAAAAGATGCATTTCATAACAACTAGGAGTAATACAACACATACATTAGAACAATTAAGGGTAATACTTTCCTAAATTAATTAATCGCACTTGCTCCATAGTTTCATGGAATAACTTATGCAGTTACTGGAACTCTTGTTCCCGTCATCCCCACGATTAAGTGTTTGACCATTACATAAGAGGTTGAGACAAAACCATACTCAATTGGTAGCTATCGGTATAGAAGAATTTTGTCCATGCTAATTTATCCTTCCTTGAACCCTTAAACTTCAATACACAAGGATGCAACATATATCTTTCAACATTTGAATAAAACACTTTGTTTGCATATGCAACTTTTCTCAGCAATGCGAGTATCCTGATTAGAATAACAGTCGTTGGAACTCCATGCAATTGCACAATTCCTGTAGTATATGCATCAGCTAACTGCTCCTTACTTCATGCTATCCATGAAAATATATCAAGTTATTTTTTTTTTTTTTTTGTCAACTTATTCTCAACTACTCGGATGAATACATTGCCCCTTCTTGAATTGGGCATTCTAAGTACTAAATCCATTGAGGTTAGTCCCATTTATATTCTGGTATAGGCAGTAGTTGCCACAACCTGGGTATCTTCCCCCGCTCAATCTTTACTTCCTGGCAGATTAAACATTTTATAACATATTGCGATACTTCTTACTTCAACTTTCCATCAGAGTATTGATATCCTGAATTATTTTATCTCTTCTAGGATAACCCTAGTACACACCTTTATGTGCTTTCTTCGAAACTTTTGTTTATTTTTATTTAGCTCTGAATTGACATAAACAACAACCACCCATTTATTCGTATGCTTTCACTAACATATACTTGTAAATCCGTTGCCTCAACTTTTTTTTCCTATCTTTAACCTCAATTCCTTGATAACTTAACTTGAACTTATTTAGTTCAAATTTCCTCAAAAGGTATATTTTAATCACAAACATTAATCCGTACTTGCAAATCTCTTTTCTAAATCACATTCAACTTAGTTGCCTTAGTTACTTATATATCTCTTCTGGTTTTGAAATGATAGAATCAACATTCTGACAAGGTATCTCGTTCACATCATCTACTACCTCATATGCCTTTCCCAGGCGGTACTAAATGTCTAAATTATAATGCTTGAGAAATTCTAGCCAAATTCGCTGTTTCACATTCATCTCTTTCTAAGTAAGATATACCTTAAGCTTTTATGATCAGTATAAGCCATATTAATTTAATAAGACCTCCAAAATTTTAAAGCAAACATCTCAACTTCCACTATATATCACGCCTAATATATTTTCTCTTATGAGTGTTAGCTACCTAGAAGAATTCACTAATGCTATATCAATACACGTCCAACCCTTCCTAAGAAACATCACTCTATATTTCAAATCCTTTATTTGTCCCCGAAGGCAAAACTATAGCTGGGGTATTAGTTAACCTTTTCTACAACTTGTAGAAAGCTAAGCCTTCTCGAAATTTTTCCGTCCATTAAACCTTCGTTCCTTCCTCAAAATTCCGAATACTTCTTTAAGATGCGATTTATGCTCTTCTTGATTCTTCGAGCATACCAAAATATCATCTATGAAAATTGTTATAAGTTGATCTCACAAAAATTTAGAATATCACTACATCATGTCTACGAATGGTGTTGGTGTATTATGAAACTTAAACAGTATTTTTACAAACTCACAATGACTATATCTCGTCCTAAATGTCATCCTCGGAATATTTTCATCCACCACGTGCTTCTAGCGTTATCCCAATCTCAGATCTTTTTTTTTTTTTTCACAAAAAACAAAATACCGGCTCCTTTTAACTGCTCGAGTAAATTATCTATTCGGTATAAAGATTTCCTATCCCTTAACTGTAACTTTATTTATCTCCCAACGACCTATACATAGTCTCGTTACTCGGCACTTTTTTATTCCAAATATCACTAGTGCTCTCCCTATGGTGAAACACCGGATCAACTATAACATTTCTGCAACAATTTTTATTAACTGCTTCTCTAATTCAGCCATCTCAACTCTAGAGGCAGGCGTATTGGCACCTATTCTATACACAAATCGACTACTCTACCTGAAGACTCATTAACCGCCGAAATTCTTCCATCTTAATTACTTCCTTCTAATTTTTGAGCATATGAGTTTTATAACAAATACCTTCGCCATTTTTTTTAGTTTGCTCGTTTCTTCTTAACTTGACGATACACCATGGTATACAAAATATTATCTCACCCGGTGATTTCAACCTAATATCATTTGATGATCGCTCAGTTCTTGCTCAGCCAATTCATCCCCAAAATTACATTATAGTACTCCAGACTTCCGAGCTTGACGAAACGACACACCCTGCTATATAATACTATCTTTGCTTGGTTCTTTCTTAGCCAAGACATTCTCCATAATTTTATTATAATACTATAAACCGAGGAATATTAAAGCCACATGCAACCTTGACTCTTACAATCTTATATAACTACAGAATCTCTAAGTCATTTACAACAACTCGACCCTTTATCAGACATATAGATTGTCGTAATGAAGTTTAACAAAAACGTGATGGAGATACATATATTCGCAGTCCCCAAACACAACAAATTAGCTAAGGCTTTACTTACAATATGTTTTTTTTTTTTTTTTTTTTTGACAATATTCAACTTACATATTTGAGGAAATTATATGCCAAATCCATTATATACAGATTCCATTCCAATAAGTAATATCAAAATTTCGAATTCCGAAACGATTTCCGTACTGCAAAACATATAAGAGAAACATATAACTTATTCGTATTCAAGTTCATTTCGCAATCGAAACCCATAACATAGCCAACTACAACACATGCTATTGGAGGTATCCAAGTTATTTATAGAACAATTCACAAAGTACTTCTAACATATATAGACTCCAAAAGTATAACCTGGTCAATTTCCCCATCACAATTTGTAACGCCTCCGATTAGGTTATTGCACAATCATATTGGTTCTTATATTACCGAATTATATCCATATGCTCGGAGTTTACTGCCTCCATACCTTCTACCTGTATAAAATATTACATCCTAACAAATTGTCTACGACAATTATTATAGTATGTTAATAAATCTTACTCCGTATCACCCTATCATACATAAATATACCAGGATCTAGCTGTCTACCTGAAACTTATACTCCAATTACTTACACTCATTATCCATATTAATCTCTAATCCATAACTTACAGTAGTATGTCTCAATGTTTGAACATGTCTATATTACTCCTAGCTTCATTCCCGTTCCTTTATAACCTCATAACAATTAATTCCTAGCTCCCCATTTACACCATTTGCTTAATGCAAAAAAAAAACAAAGCTTACTTAGATACTACCAACGTAGCTAGTTTGAGTTTACATCCTCATATATACAACTCTTTGTTCCAACTTATCCTCATAGTTTCACAACAAATTTATTTATAATTACATTCATAAAAGAAATACTAACACAAAGCTTTAGTACCACCAATTATCATCCATTCCGTCTTTCTCTCCACGAGTTTACATTCATACATCGTTCCATGGTGAGAATTGTCTGGTATGGCTAACCCCGCCTCTGGCACTCCAGAGTATCATTGATCTCACCTCAGTTTCTTCCACAACATTTCCAACCTTAACAAATTCTTATCCTTATTGTTCATAATTACATCATAACCTTGAATTGCTTCAATAAACCTATACAATTCTAACAGATTCCATTAGACTTGACGAGAGCTAACCCATGGCTCACAAATCACATTGGATGAAGTCCTTGGTTTCCTTTAATGGCTCCTACAAGCCTCCATACCCTCTTTCTATCTCCAAATTGTGACCTAGTGGCTAACTAGCATGGTCAACCGCGTCATTTACCATTTATCGATAACATAGTAGGTGTTGAGTCCTTTTTTTATAAGCATATTCTCACTTACGCTTTAATGGAATCTACTCAAAACCATTTATACCAAATCTCATATCATTCACATACACATTTGTAAACATAAATTCACATAGCACAAACATAATCAAACACATATCACCAATGTTTTAAAAAACTTTTATATATATATATGAAATTGGCTTTGATTTTCCTTTCTTAAGAAAATACTCGTGTAAACACTCTTATTGTTTCCAAAACTCGCAAATTAGCAATACTAAATTTTAGATTTCGAAAACCTTTGCTCTGATACCACTTGTAACAGCCCGCTCCAGACAGCAACTTAATTAAGACCTAATACTGTTAATTACAAAGTTAAGCTGCCATTCAGAGAGACTGTTAGGGAGGAATTCCACACCTTCCTTCCATAGGAAAAGTAGGAAGTCTCACAGTATCCAAGCATAATACGTAAATAAGTTATAATAAAATACTTATTACAATAGGTTTGGATTACTTAGTTTACAAATCTGAAATATATGCTTAACTTGCAAAATCATTATATAATTCGATTCATCTCATAGCAGCGGATTTAACACATTGACCACAACTTCACATTTACACACAAAAGCCAACCCGAACATTTCTCTAGACCTGCAAAACAGATGAATCTGCCCCCACCAGGACAGGTTCAAAGAACAAAACAGGTCAGCTTACGCTGGTACACAAGTCCACCAATTATCAAAATATAAGGTGGCTGAAACTATTCAGTCGTTTCTTTATACTCAAACATAAACTTATAACAATCATAGCTTCATTTTCCTTTTTGCTCAGAAATACGTTAATGCACCGAAATGGTTTTCGTTCTTGCTTGGAAATACGTTTATACTTGCTCATAAATACATTGATTCTTTCTTGTAACTTCCATAAAAATTACATTGCATACACAGGAGAAATTCTTCAAGAATTATCTCAAAATATCACATATCATTCTCAATACTTAGAACAACAATACTCGTAAACTTATTACAAAGCTTAACATAACTCCAGGGAAGGAATACGAATGGAGGTAACCCGGCTCTCCAAACTTTAAACATAACTCCAGGAAAGGAACACGAATGGAGGCAAACCCGGCTCTCCAAACTTTTGAGGGACGTCTCCCTACCTTTCTTATTTTACTGCTTGCAAGACTTCCTAGGTCATGACCCTTCATAATGGAGCAATACCCGCTCCAACTCCTAATGAGCAAACCCGCTCTATGAGTGTTGTTCATCACTGCTTACGCAACTACTTCCCCTTACAAAACAAAATTTATACTTATACCGAAATACTTATGCTCAATACTTATACTGAAATTCTCATACTCAAATACTTTACTTAAATCTTATTCGTAATCAATTACAATAACTCTTGAAACGAACTTAACTCAAGAAAACAAGTTCTGGAAAACAAGCTTGCTATGTCAAGTTCCACTGTATTCGGAAAGGTGACTTAACAATCAAGTTTCAAAAGAAGGAAAAATTGACAGGAGAGGTCTGAACTTTGGCCGATAATTTTTAAAAGGTACCAACTTTAGATTAACCTGTGCAGGTCCCAACTATAGGGGGTCCTAACTTTTAAAGGGCCTTAGTGACCTGATACCTGCTTAATAGGTCAAAAACAAATTAAAACGTGGGTCCCTTAAAACCCCACGTGACCCTCTCATCCATCTTCTTCTTCCTTTAGCCATCTCCTTCTTCAACCACCACTCTCACATTCTCTGCTCTTCTTCTACCGTCGCATCCCACTCCTTCCCCACCACAAATTTCTAAAACACGCCAAGCTACAATATCTAACAATCTTCCCTCACCCCACGCAACCCACGCCAGCGCCATCGAAGCACACAAACCTGCGAGTCTTAGCAGCAGCAATAATGGGGATTTTGAGTTTTTCAACAATGGAAAATACGAGGGAATAAAGGGTAAAAATTGATGTGGAAAAGGGAGGAGAGGAGTGAGAATTAGAGAAGAGCTAGCAGCAAGTTGAAGAAATTTAGAATCGTCATTATCTCAGACTCTCTCAATCAAATAGAAGTAATTAATAAATCTGCATGAATGTAATTGATATACTGCTTCAGAAATCAGAACCAATTTCTAATCGAATTTCTAATGACACCTATTCCCCCTCCCTCCTCTCTCTCTCTCTCTCTCTACAGTACCCTATCAACTCTCTCTTTAGCAGACCCTTCAATCCTTCATTGACTTTGCTACGCATTAGGAAAAACACCCATTAACATTTTCTTGCTACCCATTTCTCTGTTTTCTGCAAGAAAACACAAAAACCAAAAAAAAAAAAAAATTCACAAGAAAATGGCGAAACCCAGATTGTGTTATGGAGTAATTTTGATTCTTCTCACTTACTTTGGGTCCCAGAAAATTGTAGGGGAACTCAATAGAGGTAGAGGAGGAGGACAGTTAGACTCACGTGCCTCTTTAATGAGGTCACATGCTGGAGAACCTGCTGTACCAGGTTGGCAACCTGCAAGGCCCTTTAAAAGTTAGGACCCCTTATAGTTGGGACCTGCATAGATTAATCTAAAGTTGGTACCTTTTAAAAATTATCGATCAAAGTTCAGACCTCTCTTGTCAATTTTTCCTCAAAAGAATGATGTGATTGGTTGAGATAGCTAAAGGTGGTATTACCAAGACATGGCAGTATATAAAAGGTTATAGAAGAGTTCTTAATATATGGAATATTATCTCTTACAAACACCACATATATCAATTCCCATGGTTTTCGGTTTGGTGTTCAAGAACAATGGTTTTTATGCAAAGATCACTTGTACTTCTTGGGTTTAGCCAAAGTTTAGGTTCCACACTTTTTATATATAAAGGACAGTAGGTATTCATCATGGAAAAATATTGAAAGGATTAAAGGCACAAGGGTTTACAAGTTCAGAAAGTAATTAAGCGAACAGTCGAGTTTTTAGGTGTTATTTCCTCCACGAATTGAGGTTGCGTGTTTAATTAGGTAAATGAAGCAAAGGTTCATTTGATAATCAAGACATAAATGTTCCAAGTGAATATCTTGGAAGTTTAACCACAACACGATCCTTAATCAAAACGCAATCGAGATATAACAAGGTTTAACAAACTTCTGACGGAACTCGTTATGCACATACAACTTCCGGACAACATAACTTTTGATGTACAACTCCGAATGGAGTGATTTTTGGGTCTAAATTCAATAACTTTTCAAGATCTACCATTTCCAAGAGACATCAAGGCTAAAAACAGAGTGTAAAGAAAGATATTTGGAAGAGAAGGTCACGGCAGCATAGCTCAAGTGAGTGGATAATCACTTTCTTATTCGGTTATTCAGAGAATCCTAGGGAACTTGACATGCAAACATTTTTAACACAATATCTTCCATAATAAAACTCATGCAAATCAATTTTTATACACATTCAAACATAATTCAAGTATTCACAATTCCACAAACAATTTTCATGATCAAAGCTAGAAACAGAGTTTAGGTGGTGAAGCTTGTGTACCTTAACTTGGTGATTAGGACTTAAATATCCTCTAACCACTTTTAGATCTCCTCCAGCAACCTTCTAAGGCCTTAAGTACAACATCCATAACTTAAATTTAGCAATGAGCCCAAGTAATCAAGTTTACAATCTACTAAACCTCTTAAGTGATACAATCCAGCCACATCTTACCTTTCCTGCTTTCCTTTGATGCCATTGATGTGATAACTTAAAACTAATACTTGCCCAGTATGGAGAACATCTTGGAGATCCTAGGACAAGAATTGCATGTAAGTTTTAGAGCAATAATCCAAGAGAAACAAGCTGCAAAACAGCAGCCCTGCTTCACGCAGGAATGGCGTGAATGAAGAGGAGAGAAAATGATGAGTGATTTTGATGATTTTTGTGGAATGGATCAACTGAATAAGTTAGGATCCTTGGCTACTTATATATGTACAATGGTTAATGGTAAACTATAGGTTTTGAATTATTAGTGGGGGTATAATCGTCTTTTTACAACTTAGGAGCCTTCTGGAATGTTCTGGTTTTACTTAGCCCTTAACCTTCTTTAATTAACCTCTAATCCTTAATCATACTTAAACTAAATCCTCAAAATACTTTTAACTTAATAAATATAGTATGGCTCATTTAGCCCTTAACTCATAATTGCAGAGTATCTCAAACACAATATCGATAATAGCTCGAAGTCTCAAAATTCAGAACGATGCTAAACGTTCTTAACGTAATTCGTAAATAACTTATCTTAACTCATAATTTGTGTTAATAATCACATAACAACATATAATATTCACATTCACAGACAAAATTTCACATAGGGACTATTCACAAGTTTCTTATTCCTCAACCGCAATTGATCAAGTACTGATTAGTATGTTAACATATCTCATTTATCTTAATGATCTCGTCTTAAAAAGTGAGGCTATTACATAAACATAGCCGTCTTTTCGTATCTCATATCGTTTAAGAGTCATTCATACTTTCATATGGTTTCAGAATTAAAAGGTATACTTTAACTTTTTCAGAATACATGAACATATATCATAGCAAACATTTCATACTTCGTCTTTCATAAGAACAAGAGTCATCTTTTCACTCTTTCCGATCCTTTATAGACAAGAAGTACTATTCCATACTACATCCATATATTACGCTTATTAGTGATATAGTTCACATAACCGACTAGCGTCATTAAACATCATTCAACTCTAAATATTTCTCACAATAGTCCAGTGATACACTTTTCTTAGCTTATCAATGTACTAAAATATAATAATAAACTTGATATATAGTTAACAAATGTACTTTAAATGTCATGTAATACCAAGTTGTCTGGGAGTCAATACATTATCTCAATTCCAACATAGTATGAACATCACTTAAAGACATATACATGGTCTATTTTAGGATGAGTTACAACTTGTTACGTAGTTTGCTTAGTTAACTTATGTAATAGAATACACTTTGAATGCCCTTAACTAATAATCTAACCTCATTGAATTCATTCTCTTTCAAACCACTATATTATCATGTAAGTGAAACTCCACTTTAGTTTAAAAGCACTTAAGAAAGTAATATCATTATAAAACCACCAATTGTCGGAACTCATAACTCATATCCAAAACACATATAACATACATTCGATTATCAAATTCCAAAACTCAATTTCCTACCTACGTTTATACTTGGAGTCCTTTCTACACATCAATGGGATTTGATTGCACCAAAAACCTACACCTTTCGAGTATTTTAGCTTAATCTCAAGCACCAAAATATTGTTTACCACAAACGCCCAACAACATCATCTTATAGCTCAATCAGATTTCCAAAAGCAGGACTCAACAGGCATATAATTCTCAAAACATGAAGATGCAGAGAAGGAAATTGCAAGAATCATAAATATTCCTATCATATATCGCCAATAACAAATCGATCATGAACAACCAAATTTATCAACACCATCATCATACTATTTCAATCATATTTTCAGAGCTAATTTCTCAATGTATTCGAAATTTGTAAGAATCAATCATTGAAATCAAAAGAAGAAGAGAAGGGGTGTAGTACCAAACTAGAACATCAACAAATAATATCCAAATCTTAAAATTCACAACTTCAGTAATAACCTCTAAGATGAGGGGAATAAAAAGAGGGGAAGAGGAGGGTATAGTACCAAACTAAGGCATCAACATAAGGAGGAAGATGAGGGAAACAGCACCACCGCCCAGCAGCGGCGAGCACAGGCGTGAGACAGAGCATCGACGAGGCCAACAGCAACGACGGGAGGTGGCGGCGAGCACCGATGTGGTGGCGACATGGGCGACGAACGCCGGATCTCGATGCAGCAGCGAAGGACAACAGCTATTCAGAACGAGCAGAGGTGGGAGATCGAAGAAAGGAAGAGAGCTGTGTGCGATTTGTCGAACTCCGGTGAGCTCGGGGAGAGCGCCGGCGAGAAGGCAGGCAATGCGAGAGAGAAAAACAGGGGAATCAGGAGAGTGAGAGAGAACTTGGGGTTTTGGACTTCTACGGGGTTGAGTTTGGGGTTTTCATTAGGAGTGAGAAAATGATAATGGGGTTCGGTTTCCTTTTCGGGGAAGGGAGAGAAAATATTTTTGCGTTTAATTCCTTAATTCAACCGACAAAAGGTATTCTAGGGGTTTCCACATTTGGTAAAGAATGAATATAAAATGAGAAACCAGCTTAAGTTTCCTACTCAACCCAAATATCGTTGAACATATTTTAAATAGCTAGAAGCCCAACATATAACTCATAATAATATCTTTATAAAATTAAAATAATAAACACATTGCAACATCTCAATTACAAATTCATAATTTTTGGAATATAATTAATGCAATATATATGATTAACACTAATTAAAACGCTCTTAAAAATCGGGGTATTACATCCTACCACCCTTATAAAAAAGTTTCGTCCTCGAAACTTGCAATAAGTTAGTGAAGGAAACAAGAAGCTAAATTCATTTAGACAAAACCAAGATCTCAAGCTTTCATGGCTCCGTTAGGTATTCAGCCTCCATTCCGCCCATCATCTTTTGTAACTCTACTTCAACTCGACTCGCTAAATCGAGGAGCAAAGAAAACAAAAGGGGCAAACTTGTTGGCAATGAATTCCAACTAACTCATTTAGAGAGATCTCGTTTGAAATTCAGTTGGTTTCTCAAATCATATAAGTTTTGTAAAATACATACTCTAAGTAAACGCATATCATGAACAGACACAAGTCACTGTGAGATACAACGAACACATTCAGAGGTAACTAACAAAGAAAATTGAAGGCACCACATCTTGAGTAAACAATTTCACATTGCACACGCAAAAGCGCAAACTCTCAAACGGCTTGGTTCATTTATACCTAACTTTTTAGCCAACCCATTAAACCTATTTAAAACCTTTACGCCACGATATGGAGATCATAGCGTACCTAAATCTAACCTTAGCTATACCACTCATACCTCAAATGATCATTCACACATCATTTGTCCCTATTACTCAAATAACCATCAGTTTATCCTCGAGCCATTCAACATCGAACTTTTCACATAATTCATACCAAGTAAAAATCTCCTAATTTTCTATTCAGCATCTTATTTCTTAGATTCTACTAACCCAAAACTTAAAATTACCAATCACTAAATATTATCCTCAAAAGACCATAAGGTTGAATTCTTATTTCTTAGCTTCTAATAACCCAAATAATACTCAACTTTCTCAACATCTAAATACCCAAAGGATCATACCTAGGCGATGCAAAGTCTAAGACTCCACACTTTCGGCTAGGTTTCGGCTCTGATACCACTCTGTAACGCCACGACTTTCATACATCTTTATTAAGTTAATTAATCAGGATTAGCAGCGGAAGACTTAGCATAGTCGGTGCGTTACCGCCGTACTTTCCACTATGGGAAAATACAAGGCGACCTTTAACATTAACTTACATGGACATTACTTTGATTTGACACTCTTTAAAGTAACACTTCAAAAATAGATTAATATTTTCTAGAAATTTCGGTAGAGTTTCCTTTGTAACTTGAACAACCCAAAATGGGAAAATGTTTGAAAAACCTGTTACAATAAAATACTACCAAATCAAGAACTCAACGCTTTTGTGGAGTAGCAGCTAAAGAGAATCAGGAGCACTATAACTCAACCAGAACTAGAAATGAAACTAAATCATTAATTATTATCTATTACAAAGTGGAACGTCCTCGCCTCAAAGGAAACGTAAAACAACCATAGCTGAACTCTTAGCACGTAACTGCTTCTATCATGAAAAAGATGCTCCAGAACTTCAACCTGAAACTATTGTAACACAGCCACCCACCAAGTGACAGGCCACATTAGTGACAAAACAAAACATTGACAGATACATCAGCATAACACTGAGTACTAACCCATAAAACATTCTTAAAACATGCTTTGGTGTCTACGACTCTCGCGAAATTAATATGTTCACATCATTCGTAACAACATCACATCATTCATAACAACAATACCATAACATAACAACATTCACTTTATTCGTCATCTTTCATAACTTATAAGTTCTCACAGACATCATAGCAGAGTCTTAACATCATCATAGTTCTTTCATATCAAAGCGGAAGACATACTTTCATATCATTAGACATTCATAAAATATATACTTTAAGTCATACAGAATATCATAAATCATCATCATCGTCTTTCATTTACTTGATCATTAGCGTTCTTTCATTGGTTATCATTGATAACGGAAGGCAAAGCCACCGAGAACATTCGTCCCCCATCAGAAGGTGGCATATAATGCCATAGATTATAACAGAAGGCAAAGACACCGAGGATATTCATCCCCCATCAGAGTGTGGCATATAATGCCATAGATCGTAACAGAAGGCAAAGCCACCGAGGATATTCATCCCTCATCAGAAGTGGCATATAATGCCATAGAACATAACAGAAGGCAAAGCCACCGAGGATATTCATCCCCCATCTGAAGGTGGCATATAATGCCAGGCAAAGCCACCGAGGACATTGTCCCCCATCAGAAGGTGGCATACAATGCCATCATGCGGGTGCCACCGAGGACCTTGTCCCTTATCAGAAGGTAGCGTTGTCGCCAGAAGGTACGTGCACGACCGGATACAGAACAACAGAATACTCTCTTAACTCTATAGTGTTGTGTTTCGTTTCTTTCGCGTATCGTAGTTACATTACATAATCGTAATTGTAATCGTACATACTCGTCATCATGTTCATAGCATATACTTTTGCATACTCAGAAATTGTAATAAAATCTCATAACTTTAGGTACTTTTCATAATGCATAGCAGAAGCATATCAGAAGCATAGCAGAAACATAGCCGTCTTTTCGTATCTCATATCGTTTAAGAGTCATTCATACTTTCAGATGGTTTTAGAATTAAAAGGTATACTTTAACATTTTCAGAATACATGAACATATATCATAGCAAACATTTCATACTTCGTCATTCATAAGAACAAGAGTCATCTTTTCACACTTTTCGGTCCTTTATAAGACAAGAAGTACTATTCCATACTGCATCCATATATTACGCTTATTAGTGATATAGTTCACATAACCGACTAGCGTCATTAAACATCATTCAACTCTGAATATTTCTCGCAATAGTCCAGTGATACACTTTTCTTAGCTTATCAATGTACTAAAATATAATAATAAACTTGATATATAGTTAACAAATGTACTTTAAATGTCATGTAATACCAAGTTGTCTGGGAGTCAATACATTATCTCAATTCCAACATAGTATGAACATCACATGAAGACATATACATGGTCTCTTTTAGGATGAGTTATAACTTGTTACGTAGTTTGCTTAGTTAACTTATGTGATAAAATGCTTCGAATGCCCTTAACTAATAAACTAACCTCATTGAATTCATTCTCTTTCAAACCACTATATTACATGTAAGTGAAACTCCGCATTAGTTTAAAAGCACTTAAGAAAGTAATATCATTATAAAACCACCAATTGTCGGAACGCATAACTCATATCCAAAACACATATAACATACATTCGATTGTCAAATTCTAAAACTCAATTTCCTACCTACGTTTATACTTGGAGTCCTTTCTACACATCAATGGGATTTGATTGCACCAAGAACCTACACCTTTCGGGTATTTTAGCTTAATCTCAAGCAACAAAATATTGTTTACCACAAACGCCCAACAACATCATCTTATAGCTCGATCAGATTTCCAAAAGTAGGACTCAACAGGCATATAATTCTCAAAACATGAAGATGCGGAGAAGGAAATTGCAAGAATCATAAATATTCCTATCATATATCGCCAATAACAAATCGATCATGAACAACCAAATTTATCAACACCATCATCATACTATTTCAATCATATTTTCAAAGCTAATTTCTCAATGTATTCGAAATTTGTAATAAACAATCATTGAAATCAAAAGAAGAAGAGAAGGGGTGTAGTACCAAACTAGAACATCAACAAATAATATCCAAATCTTAAAATTCACAACTTCAGTAATAACCTCTAAGATGAGGGGAATAAAAAGAGGAGAAGATGAGGGTATAGTACCAAACTAAGGCATCAACATAAGGAGGAAGATGAGGGCAACATCACCACCGCGCAGCCAGCCGGCGAGCACAGGCGAGAGACAGAGCATCGACGAGGCCAAGCAGCACGACGAGGAGGTGGCGGCGAGCACCGATGTGGTGGCGACTTGGGCGACGAACGCCGGATCTCGATGCAGCAGCGAAGGACAACAGCGATTCAGAACGAGCAGAGGTGGGAGATCGAAGAAAGGAGGAGAGCTGTGTGCGATTTGTCGAACTCCGGTGAGCTCGGGGAGAGCGCCGGCGAGAAGGCAGGCAACGCGAGAGAGAAAAACAGGGGAATCAGGAGAGAGAGAGAACTTGGAGTTTTTGGACTTCTACGGGGTTGAGTTTGGGGTTTTGATTAGGAGTGAGAAATTAATAATGGGGTTCTGTTTCCTTTTTGGGGAAGGGAGAGAAGATATTTTTGGGTTTAATTCCTTAATTCAACCGACAAAAGGGATGCTAGGGGTTTCCACATTTGGTAAGGAATGAATATAAAATGAGAAACCAGCTTAAGTTTCCTACTCAATCCAAATACCGTTGAACATATTTTAAATAGCTAGAAACCCAAAATATAACTCATAATAATATCTTTATAAATTAAATTAATAAACACATTGCAACATCTCAATTACAAATTCATAATTTTTGGAATATAATTAATATAGTAGATATGATTAACGCTAATTAAAACGCTCTTAAAAATCGGGGTATTACATATGGCCCGGGAGGGCGGTCTTCCCCGGGCGGGCTCCATCTTGCTCAGGCGTGCTGCTTTAGTGCAGCGTTGAGGCAGGAAGTTGAGTTTTGTAGTCCCCCGGGCGGGCAGTACTTGGGCCCGGGCGAGCAAATCTTCTCGCTCGTCTGGGCAACCCAGATTTGTATTTTTACGGGTTTATTACAAGTAATTACATTGATTGTTGCTTAGCCCATTGATTGTTGCTTAGTGTTAATTACAAGTAATTAGTTGTTTTGGTTAATCTAATACTCAACAACTTTGTCACAAACACAATTCATATATATATGAGGTACTAATGTATCATGTCTTCTATATTCATAGGATAGCACATTGTTGAATGCAATCCATTCCAAACTTCATTTGCTAATAGCCTAATATCTCATTTGTTGTTTCAGTTGGATGAAACTGGTCCCCCACCATATGTGAATGAGTAGAAGCATTCTTGCAAAGCAATTTCAGGTGACAAGCGCATAATCCCACCCTTTGTACCTTCCTTATCTACAACATGCCGCCTCTGTGACCTGGAGCCCAACATAATTTGGCAAATCATATAAATACTCATCGTTTTTCATTACCATGTTACCCGGACTCTATTTTACATTCAAGTACCATCTTAGATCCTCGACACTCCTAATTCTAAAGATCAGAGGATGTGTTTATTTACAATTCCTAATTGTACTATGTTGGCCATATGAATAATTTTCTGACTTCCATGCATAACACATTGCAACCCTACCACTAAATATCCAGCAGATGTTTTCATTCATTTTCCCTAATCCCTAAGCTTCATGGAACATCATTTACCTCTATGTCACTTAGACTTATGTAACGTGGATATGTGTCTATATATGAGAATTGGCTATTATATTTCAGGAATTCAATAATTTTAGCTCAAAATGAAGTGTATGTCCAAGTGTTGTCGAGGATCTGACATGGAAACTTAGATAGATAAAAGATGTGGGGAATAAATGGAAGAGCATGATACATCAGGGTGCCAATTTTGCATAGATCACCTATAGACTAAACTACAGTCAAGACTCAAGAAATGTACTTCATATATAATCTTCTTACCTCAGTCGAACAACATTTTACTCCAAAAACTCTATTTTGTAAAGATTATGAGCTTGGAAGAGCACACTATATACATTGAGGGATTTACCAGATCACAGCTACTTGAGTAAATAGTTCCAGCTCCAGCCGAAGCGTAATTAACACCTTGAATCATGTATTCAACGACTCCTACTTCTCCTAGATAACTTGGCACAAGTGGAAGCGCTAATCGCAATGCTAAACAACAGATTATCTAATTCAGTTATTCAGTAAAACATGCACCAAATCAATTTATTCAAAAAGAAAACTACTGGAATTGACAGAATTTGCATATAAGAACTCAGAATTCAGAACCTGTGAAGGAAATAGTATTATGACAGCTTGAATCAAATTTCTTCAAGAACTCCCAAAATCAAGAGTAATTCCATCAAAATTCAGAGGAAAGGGAAAGTAAAAATCATAAATTATCATGTAAATAAAACCCAATTAGAAGCAGAAACAAAAATGCAGAAATACCCAGACACTACTACAAATTTAGCTTAAGAGAACCGTTAATTAGGGCTTAAGAGAACACCTTCCAACAGTTCTGGAATTCAACAACAAAACAGAATCAAGAAATTGCCCAGAATTAGAAACCGGCTAGAAGATAAAAGACCGAGGTACAATACTTTCTGAAAACTACAGTAGTGAAGATACACCTTGAACCTAATAAAGGGGAACCTGACATAGATGAACAAATATATATAGTGAAGTTTATACTGTAGGAGAAACGAAAAAAAATTAAGAGTCAAATAATATAATTGAACAAGAAGATAACTCAGAAAATTATAAATAAAGACCAGAGGAACTCAGATATATGCGCAAAAAGCCTTTGACGCTCTTCCAGTCCTGCAGTCATCAAGATGACAATGTAGTGATTGATCATAATTGGAGAATGATAACAATGTAATTTGAAATTTATTTGGGATACTCCACAAACAAAAATGGAATTTATTTAGGGATACAGGAATAACAATAAAGTAGTATTGTATCAGTAACATATGTAATGGAGAGAAGAAATTTAAATCCAAAAACAAAATTATCGGAAATCAAGCCTTTGTAGCAGAAATCCAACATGTATAACAGCACAGATAAGCAAGCTAGTTCCAGCAGAGGTAGTGGTAACCAGGGTATTTATTATAATACAGAAGATGTGTCTTGTATGGTAGTCAACAGCCATCTCGCAGAAGGATTGGCCATATCCAATGCAACAAGATTGTAAGTAGAATATTCATAGTCCTACAGCAGCAAAAAGTTAAGAATATAAGACGATTCACATGAGAAGTAAAACGTGTAGAAGAAATAAAAATATGAGACAACCACTAGTGGAAAAAAACGCAAGGACTACGGCGCAAGGGCTGCGGTTTATTATAAAACGCAGCCCTTAATTGTGAAGGGTTGCGGTTAGCCCAAAACTGCAGCCCTTTAGTGATTAAAGGGCTACTGTTAAATCAAAAACCACATCCCTTAAACTAAGGGCTGCGGTTTTTGGGCTAACGGCAGATCTTAAACAGCCCAAAAATGAGATAACCCGCTTAATCGCGTTACTCCCTTGAGCAGTCTCCTATACTCTCTCGTTCGCTGAACCCTATTTCTCTCTCTCCTAACTCCCATTCACCGCATCATCTCTCCCTCTCACCGCATCATCTCTCTCCTCTCATCTGTCTTCGCCGGCGAGGGTTTGCGACTGTCAGTGGTTTGTAAGGGTTTAGGGTTCACTGGCGAGGGCTCGCAAGGGTTTAGGGTTCGTCGGCGAGGGCTCGCAAGGGTTTAGGGTTCGTCGGCGAAGGCTCGCAAGGGTTTAGGGTTCGCAAGAGCTGTCTCTCTCGCACCTCTCTTCCTCTCGCCGGTGAATCCAATAAAACTTTCGCTTCTTTCTCGTCTCAGACATTTTAGGTTCGTCTTCTCTAATCGATATGTTACTTACACTCTTCTTTTTCCGATTATATGTTCTAATATTTTTCATCCTTTTACCTCTTTTCCCCAATTTTATTGCTCGAACTATTTTTTTATGGAGTTAGTTTTTCAGATGAAAATCTTTTTTTTTAATATATAAATAAATCCCGCCCTTCTTATTGTTTCTGTTAATCGGGATAAACGAATTTGGATACACTAATGTTAGGTCTATTTTTGGTTAGGGTTTTGCTTCCGGGAACCTTATTTTTAGGGTACATGAAAATTCGAGTTTCCATTAATGGTGATTTTGCTTTTGTTTATGTATAGGTTTTTCTATTTTGTTTGATTTGATTTGAGATTTGTGATTAAATGTCATTTTTTGCTGAGAAATTTGTCAATCGTAGTATTTTTTTTATCCCTTTTTTGTTCGTTAAGTTATTTTCGCAGTGCTTGACAGTGTAATGCCGAAATTTGCTGCCTTTGAATTGTTTGTTTTTTACTTTGTGTTGTTTTATGAATTTGCATTAGTTTTACAGTGGGAGAAGCTGAAAGAGTATAGAGGGGAGGGGTTTTAGGTTAGGTTATGGTTGCAAACGTGACTGAGGACTCTGTTGGTGGAAGGTCATTGGAGGACTTGTCGACTGTGCAACAGAGTCAATCAAGTGCTGCTGCCACTACCGGTCCTCCTGCAGCACTGTCGAATCGCGTCTCCCTCGTCGGAGCTCTGCTTTCCTTTGCTGCCCCTGCCTCTTTCGCTCTCTCCTCTGATTCGTTCTGCTGCTACACTCGAGCGGCCTCACTGCACCTGCGTCGGAGCCGCGCAGCCTTGCCGGAGCTCTCCTCCCTTGCCGGATGTCATCGCCGTTTCCCGGAGCCCAGCTCCTCCCCCTATCGTGTCTTCCCTGCTTTGGAAGCAGAGGTAAAGGCTACCTCCTTGTTCCCCTTAAAAATTCTGATTTTGAAGCTTAAAATTCAAGCCCTAAGTATAACCCATGTTAATTAGTATGAAGTTGAGCCTAAAACTGATTTTGCTTAATTAATTCACTTAACAATTTGTTGGGCTGAATTTGCGGTTTTTAGTGATTGGAATTTGCAGGACTTTTCTTTTGTAAGAGAGCACTCTTACTAACAGAGACAAGTTTTCTGAGTACTTCAATTGTGTGAACATTGTACGAGCAGTTAGCATTGTATTATCCAGGGAGAAAAATGGTGTGCAACTAGGATAATGATGGAAGGTGGAGGTATTGCATAGATTTATTGAGGTTTTAGTGAATTTCTCTATCGGATTCATTGGTGTATTAATGCCAAGCCTGAAGGAAAGAACTTAACTGGAACGTCAACAAGTTCATTCAGCGTTATTCTCGGTCCGAAAACATTTGGGTCTTCTGTTAAGATGTATGATTACTTCTATAAATTGCTGCATCACTGGGTGTTTAAAATAACTCCAAAATATTGGTTTCCAGAGTTAATGTTGATGAGGGTATGTCTATTCAGCAAGGATTAATGGCGGAAGAACAATGTTCTACTAGACTCAGTCGTCTCAAGTAAACGATTTACCCTAATTCATCTCTCTTTTAATTTTTACTGTTTTTTAATTTATTTCCTCTAAAGTTTTGATTTTTTAAAAGTATTTTGATCATGTATGTTTGTGGGGTTATTGATCATGCAAGTTTTAGGGATTACTGAATTGTCCTCTGTTTTATAATTTAGTTATATTGTACTTTTTATGTTTGATTTGTGTTCTTATTGGCCTGAACTTTTTTGCTCTTATGGGTGTTTTTTTTGTTTTGTTTGTGTGTGTGTGATAATGATCATCGAAGGTTTTGAATTGATGAATAGCAAGCTATTGAAGGCTGTTTGTATTGAATTATGCTTTTTGATGGTATGAAATCTTAAGGGTTTTGTTTTCGTAGATAAGGGGATTGAATTTCAATTTTACTAATTTTTTGGATTTAGTCAATCTGCTCCCTTATTTATCTTATTGTGAGTATGAATTGTGTTGTTTAGCAATTGTGATTTGTGAGTAAGAAAGTTGAGCCTGGTTATTTGTCAGTAGTGGTTGTTGGAGCAGTCTTCTCTTGCTAAAGCCATTTGTCGTCTTTGGAATTCAGATTGTATGGTTGTGGTATATTATCCATTTAATCTCTATGTTGAGTTTATGAGCGTGGTTATTGCTTGCTTTAATTGAATTAAGTAATACTTGCTCTCTCAAATATCTCTTTCTTGAACGTACCAGGACGGCTGTAGCTGCACTTGCCAAGAGACACGGAGATGGCTCACTGCCAATTGAGGACTACAACATAGAGCTTGAGGATCAAAGAGGACAGAAGGTTAATGTGGGTTCTGAGACTAATCAAAGGTATGTATGTGGTTGTTGCAAGTTATTGTATGTAATTTTGAGTGCTCTCATTTCCTTTTAGGTATAGATTCTGAATATTGATTATATTGGTTATATCTGGCAGAACAATAATGATGGGTCTTATGCTGCACACAAAAGGAAAGCAACTTATGAGATTTCAACAATTCAAAGATGCTTTAGAGGTGCTTGAAATAGGAGAGGTTAGTGGTAGCATGTGTTTGCAATCAAAATTATTTCAGCTGAGTCTGAGGATTGGTTAGCATTGTAATCAGTTTGCTCCTATCTAAGGATATTGCTTGAGAATTAGATTAACAGTAATGTGTTGAACTCTATTATTTGCTAGAACTTTTTGATTTTAATAGTGATTCTCATTTTACTTTGTGTTGTAGTGTGGCTCTCTAAACCATTCGTATACACCGTATATCTTTCTCCAATCAGCAGACTGGCCTCATTGAATGATTGCATTATTGCTATAAATACTGATGTTTTTTTCTTCTCTTTTTTCTTTTCTTAATATTCATCTTCAAGTATTAGATGAAGCCTTATCATTGTTAATGAGCATGGGTTACAAGGAATATGAAGCTAAGAGAGCTTTAAAGATGAATGAGCAGGATGTTGAAATTGCTATTAATTTTCTTGTGGAGGAGAAAGAAAAGAAGGCGAAGAAGCGGGAAGATGATATCAAGCATCAAAAAAAAGGACATAATTTGCAATGAAAAATGATACTTATACATATATATAACTGTTTGGGAACACATAAGATAAAAAAATTTTAAAAAAAAAAAATTATTTTTTTTGGGTCACAAGGGCTGCGGGCAAGGCAAAAACCACAACCCTTGGTGGGTTAAGGGCTGCGGTTAAGGGCCAAAACTGCAACCCTTAACTCACCAAGGTCTGCGGTTTTGGCCGCGGTTTTGCCTAAATGCCAAGGGCTGCTAGTCCAATGGCTGCGGTCAAAAAACGCAGCCCTTGGGCTTTTTTCCTCTAGTGATATAACACAATATTTGAAGATCACCACTTAGGACAAGCAAACTTACAATGATAGTTATTGACTTTGTTTGTTCGTATATCATTATGTTACCGTATTATAGATCTGTAATACTCTTTCGGGGGTATTACAACATCACTGTTGCAAAGTCCTATAGATTGATTGCTCGACAGTTTCCTTTCCAGTTCAGAGAAATCATCTCCTAGAGCATTCAAGGAAAATGCCTTATGTTCTGGGATGGACAATCGTTGGACTGTATTTAAGCAATCTCTGGAAGTTTTAAAGAGCAAACAATTTAAAATGCCGAACCCACAATGCAACATATTATCCAGCAAAAAAAAACACAAAGGAGTACCGTAATCGATCCCATAGTGTAATAGTTCTTTCTCCAGCCATGTCAAGGTAATGGAACTCCCTCAGTTTGGCAGCTATCAGAGAATATATATATCTGGATCACGTAGATCAGATGCCGATAGTGTCTGAAATTCCAAAATTAAGGGGAGGTTGGGCATAATTTGTCCACTACCATGATAATCCGTGTCCCCATAATTTATTTTTTTAAGACCGAACTTTGGTCCAACTTAATTTTACTATATTTTATCTATTTTTTATAGATAATATGTCAAAAATTTATTATTATATTATTAATATCTTTATTTTTTCAAATATTAAATAAAATATGATTGTAAAACTAAAAATACAATACTTTTTTAAAGTGAAAAACATAAAAAAGAAAATAAAAATAGGTCAATTTATTAATCCTAATTATGTTGGTGATGAATACATACTTATGCTACACATTTTTTCTTCCGACTCCGATGCTTCTTTTGCATCTAGATGGCACAGTGGTGTAAAAGAAGTGAGGAAACGGTGTTATAAACCTAAAAAGAAAAAAATCGGTGGTATTTGGTGCACGGGGGTAAATTCAGATTACAAGTGTGTTTTTTTTTTTGTTATTGAAATAACTATTGATGACACGAGCCTCAAGTGTAAGTTGCTACTATATAAAGTGTAGGGTATGTGACAAATGGTACCCTTACAAAGATTTTGCAATATCAACTAGGTACGTACTTGTTGTCGGTGACGATGTGGATGTAGAGTCTCCTGAGTTTGATGTTGCATACAAATTTTTCCCATCCCATATTAGTTTTGAATATTTCAAGGGGCTGTATGGAAGCTGATAGGGAACAAGGCTGATTGGAAGGGGAAAAAAGGGTTTGTATCTCCTAATTTAGATGTTCCCTGAATCAGTTCGATTCGATCGGGTTTTAGATGAAATTCATCAGAATTTGAGTACTAACTTGGAATATGTAGTTCCAAACTACATCTACACAATTACACATGGATGGACAAATTTGTGTAAAACTTGGGTTATGTCATATGGCAAGCAATTGTCACTTGTCTAAGCTTCAACCAAGATTTGAAGAGATTGGTCAAGAACAAAGAGGATATTCGTAGAGTTTTGGGGTTAATGAAATCAGTTAATGTTGATGATTCCGTTAAAAGTATAATAGAGAAGTCAACAAAGAATTCGGTTTGTTTGTGAAGTTTGTTCGAGTTTGCAACATGAAAATCTCTCAGCATGCCCCTTTGCTTAAACTTTGTAATGATAAAAGGCTTATTTCTTTTATTTCAGCTACTGAAAACCAATATTGACCTGTTTGTGTGACATATATACGTTAGTTGATCAATCACTTCTCAGGCAATATGCTCATTGAATACATGGCGAACCCAAAACACTATCGATAACTTTATCAGGCAATATGCGTGTTTAAACCTGCTTATTCAGGCCTGGCCATGCAGAATTTTGGGCCATTTTCGGTCCGACCCAAAAATTAACCTTGTTTTTCATATTTAAGTCCCCTGTACCCCGATCCTTTTGCATACTTAGGCTACACATTTTTTCTTCCGACTCCGATGCTTCTTTTGCATCTAGATGGCACAGTGGTGTAAAAGAAGTGAGGAAACGGTGTTATGAACCTAAGAAGAAAGCAATTGGTGGTATTTGGTGCACGGGGGTAAATTCATATTACAAGTGTGTTTTTTTGTTATTGAAATAACTATTGATGAAACAAACCTGAAGTGTAAGTTGCTACCATATAAAGTGTTGGGTATGTGACAAATGGTACCCTTGTAAAGATTTTGCAATATCAACTGAGTATGTACTTGTTGTCGGTGACGATGTGGAGGTAGAGTCTCTTGAGTTTGATGTTGCATACAAATTTTTTCCATCCCGTATTAGTTTTGAATTTTTCAAGGGGCTATGTGGAAGCTGATAGGGCATGAGGCTGATTGGAAAAGGAAAAAAAGGATTTGAATCTCCTAATTTTGATGTTCCCTGAATCAATTCGATTCGATCGGGTTTTATACGAAATTCATCAGAAGTTGAGTACTAACTTGGAACATGTAGTTCCAAACTACATCTACACAATTACACATGAATGGTCAAAATTGTGTAAAACTTGGGTTGTGTCATATGGCAAGCAATTGTCACTTGTCTAAGCTTCGGCCAAGATTTGAAAAGATTGGTCAAGAACAAAGAGGATATTCGTAGAGTTTTGGGGTTAATGAAATCAGTTAATGTTGAAGATTCAGTTAAAAATACAACAGAGAAGTCAAGAAAGAATATGCTTGTTTGTGAAGTTTGTTCGAGTTTGCAACATGAAAATCTGTAAGCATTCCCATTTGCTTAAACTTTGTAATGATAAAAGGCTTGTTTCTTTTATTTCAGCTACGGAAAACCAATATTGACCTGTTGGTGTGACATATATAAGTTGGACCAAAGTTCAGTTTATTATAATATAATATTTATTAAGTTTATTATATTATATTAATGTTGTGAGCCAGAATTAATATCTATTATAAAATATAATCAATGTTATGAGCCAGAATTAATATCTATTATATTAAGTTTATAATATTATAGATATTAAGTTTGTCTTCATTGTATCTAGATGGTACAATGATGTAAAAGATGAAAAATCAAAACTCTATAAAACTTGGACCAAATTACTCGATTACCCAAAATGAGAAAGTATATATGAATATAGAGTAGATCGAAGCAAACCAAGCAAATCAATTGAAATCTCACCATAAGAAAGATGATCAACGCAAGCAAAAGTGTTAAAAACATTGTTATCTCTACAATCAACTTAGGAATCTCCTGGTACAAATAATGTCAGAACTAGTGGTCAGTCCGTATCCAATTATTGCGAGGAAGACATGAGGAGGTTGGAAATAAATGGCACCCTCTTGATGAGTTGATTTTTCTTGTTTATTTTAACTTAAATATAGCCTATAGTTCAATTGTCAAAAGAGAAGTCGCCTTCTAAATTTATATACTCCTCAAAGCAGAACTTAAAGTCACCATCACCCATACCCGATGAATTCGTGACCGAATTCGGACCTGAAACCGCTTCATTGATGTCGGTTTTTGAGGTCAGCACGGAAAGTCCAGTGTTCGCCATCGGAGTCATATAAGGAGACTCTGGAAGATAGCTTGAATTTGAGGTTGTTGGTGATCCAAGAGGAGTGCAGTAGCTCAACATGAAATTTTCAATGGGATCAGGTTGTAGGTAGGCTGAGGTGAATGATAAGGACCGAGATAATTGGGCCTGATTTTCGGGCTGTAATTCAGGTTCAACTTTGAGGTCTCCTCCTGGGCCTATGGCTATATAGATTTCTTGTTCTTGTGGGCTCGGGGGTTGTTTTGGGCTTGATTTCATTTGGGCTGGCATAATTGGATCATATTGGGCCTGCACTAATTGGGTTCCTTGGACGCAAGTGTGTTCGCCTCTATATGTGATTTTGTAAATTGATGAGTCTTCATCTGATTTTTGGACTTGCTTCGTGGCTACACAATTTCTGGTGTGGCGATGGGTACATCTGTAATATCCCCTGCATATGTTTAACACCTTCACAATTTAGTCGCAAGAATATAAATCATAAAACATGAAACTATATCTAATGCCTGAAACTATATTCATTGGTGTATTAATGCCTAGCCTGAAGGAAAGAACTTAACTGGAACGTCAACAAGTTCATTCAGCGTTATTCTCGGTCCGAAAACATTTGGGTCTTCTGTTAAGATGTATGATTACTTGTATAAATTGCTGCATCACTGGGTGTTTAAAATAACTCCAAAATATTGGTTTCCAGAGTTAATGTTGATGAGGGTATGTCTATACAGCAAGGATTAATGGCGGAAGAACAATGTTCTTCTAGACTCAGTCGTCTCAAGTAAACGATTTGCCCTAATTCATCTCTCTTTTAATTTTTACTGTTTTTTAATTTATTTCCTCTAAAGTTTTGATTTTTTTAAAGTATTTTGATCATGTATGTTTGTGGGGTTATTGATCATGCAAGTTTTAGGGATTGCTGAATTGTCCTCTGTTTTATAATTTAGTTATATTGTACTTTTTGTGTTTGATTTGTGTTCTTATTGGCCTGAACTTTTTTGCTCTTATGGGTGTTTTTTTTGTTTTGTTTGTGTGTGTGTGATAATGATCATCGAAGGTTTTGAATTGATGAATAGCAAGCTATTGAAGGCTGTTTGTATTGAATTATGCTTTTTGATGGTATGAAATCTTAAGGGTTTTGTTTTCGTAGATAAGGGGATTGAATTTCAATTTTACTAATTTTTTGGATTTAGTCAATCTGCTCCCTTATTTAGCTTATTGTGAGTATGAATTGTGTTGTTTAGCAATTGTGATTTGTGAGTAAGAAAGTTGAGCCTGGTTATTTGTCAGTAGTGGTTATTGCAGCAGTCTTCTCTTGCTAAAGCCATTTGTCGTCTTTGGAATTCAGATTGTATGGTTGTGGTATATTATCCATTTAATCTCTATGTTGAGTTTATGAGGGTGGTTATTGCTTGCTTTAATTGAATTAAGTAACACTTGCTTGCTCAAATATCTCTTTCTTGAACATACCAGGACGGCTGTAGCTGCACTTGCCAAGAGACACGGAGATGGCTCACTGCCAATTGAGGACTACAACATAGAGCTTGAGGATCAAAGAGGACAGAAGGTTAATGTGGGTTCTGAGACTAATCAAAGGTATGTATGTGGTTGTTGCAAGTTATTGTATGTAATTTTGAGTGCTCTCATTTCCTTTTAGGTATAGATTTTGAATATTGACTATATTGGTTATATCTGGCAGAGCAATAATGATGGGTCTTATGCTGCACACAAAAGGAAAGCAACTTATGAGATTTCAACAATTCAAAGATGCTTTAGAGGTGCTTGAAATAGGAGAGGTTAGTGGTAGCATGTGTTTGCAATCAAAATTATTTCGGCTGAGTCTGAGGATTGGTTAGCATTGTAATCAGTTTGCTCCTATCTAAGGATATTGCTTGAGAATTAGATTAACAGTAATGTGTTGAACTCTATTATTTGCTAGATTTTGAGGCTATTAAACTTTTTGATTTTTATAGTGATTCTCATTTTACTTTGTGTTGTAGTGTGGCTCTCTAAACCATTCGTATACACCGTATATCTTTCTCCAATCATCAGACTGGCCTCATTGAATGATTGCATTATTGCTATAAATACTGATGTTTTTTTCTTCTCTTTTTCTTTTCTTAATATTCATCTTCAAGTATTAGATGAAGCCTTATCATTGTTAATGAGCATGGGTTACAAGGAATATGAAGCTAAGAGAGCTTTAAAGATGAATGAGCTTATGAGCAGGATGTTGAAACTGCTATTAATTTTCTTGTGGAGGAGAAAGAAAAGAAGGCGAAGAAGCGGGAAGATGATATCAAGCATCAAAAGGAAATTAAGTATTTGTGTAAAAAAAGGACATAATTTGCAATGAAAAATGATACTTATACATATATATAACTGTTTGGGAACACATAAGATAAAAAAATTAAAAAAAAAAAATTATTTTTTTGGGTTACAAGGGCTGCGGTTTTTGCCTTGACCGCAGCCCTTAACACGCTAAGGGTTGCGGTTTTTCCTAAATGCCAAGGGCTGCTAGTCCAATGGCTGCGATCAAAAAACGCAGCCCTTGGGCTTTTTTCCTCTAGTGATATAACACAATATTTGAAGATCACCACTTACGACAAGCAAACTTACAATGATAGTTATTGACTTTGTTTGTTCGTATATCATTATGTTACCGTATTGTAGATCTGTAATACTCTTTCGGGGGTGTTACAACATCACTGTGGCAAAGTCCTATAGATTGATTGTTCGACATTTTCCTTTCCAGTTCAGA
This sequence comes from Beta lomatogona, assembly GCA_947646795.1. Lineage (NCBI taxonomy): Eukaryota > Viridiplantae > Streptophyta > Magnoliopsida > Caryophyllales > Amaranthaceae > Beta > Beta lomatogona. Next base: position 933,036 of record CANSNZ010000231.1, read on the forward strand.
GAAATCATCTCCTAGAGCATTCAAGGAAAATGCCTTAACATGTTCTGGGATGGACAATCGTTGGGTTGTATTTAAGCAATCTCTGGAAGTTTTAAAGAGCAAACAATTTAAAATGCCGAACCCACAATGCAACATATTATCCAGCAAAAAAAGCACAAAGGAGTACTGTAATCGATCCCATAGTGTAATAGTTCTTTTTCCAGCCATGTCAAGGTAATGGAACTCCCTCAGTTTGGCAGCTATCAGAGAATATATATCTGGATCACGTAGATCAGATGCTGATAGTGTCTGAAATTCCAAAATTAAGGGGGAGATTAGGCATAATTTGTCCACTACCATGATAATCCGTGTCCCCATAATTTATTTTTTTAAGACCGAACTTTGGTCCAACTTAATTTTACTATATTTTATCTATTTTTTATAGATAATATGTCAAAAATTTATTATTATATTATTAATATCTTTATTTTTTCAAATATTAAATAAAATATGATTGTAAAACTAAAAATACAATACTTTTTTAGAGTGAAAAACATAAAAAAGAAAATAAAAATAGGTCAATTTATTAATCCTAATTATGTTGGTGATGAATACATACTTATGCTGCACATTTTTTCTTCCGACTCCGATGCTTCTTTTGCATCTAGATGGCACACTGGTGTAAAAGAAGTGAGGAAACGGTGTTATAAACCTAAAAAGAAAGAAATCGGTGGTATTTGTTGCACGGGGGTAAATTCAGATTACAAGTGTGTTTTTTTTTGTTATTGAAATAACTATTGATGACATGAACCTCAAGTGTAAGTTGCTACTATATAAAGTGTAGGGTATGTGACAAATGGTACCCTTATAAAGATTTTGCAATATCAACTAGGTACGTACTTGTTGTCAGTGACGATGTGGATGTAGAGTCTCCTGAGTTTGATGTTGCATACAAATTTTTCCCATCCCATATTAGTTTTGAATATTTCAAGGGGCTGTATGGAAGCTGATAGGGAACAAGGCTGATTGGAAGGGGAAAAAAGGGTTTGTATCTCCTAATTTAGATGTTCCCTGAATCAATTCGATTCGATCGGGTTTTAGATGAAATTCATCAGAAGTTGAGTACTAACTTGGAATATGTAGTTCCAAACTACATCTACACAATTACACATGGATGGACAAATTTGTGTAAAACTTGGGTTATGTCATATGGCAAGCAATTGTCACTTGTCTAAGCTTCAACCAAGATTTGAAGAGATGGGTCAAGAACAAAGAGGATATTCGTAGAGTTTTGGGGTTAATGAAATCAGTTAATGTTGAAGATTCCGTTAAAAGTATAATAGAGAAGTCAACAAAGAATTCGGTTTGTTTGTGAAGTTTGTTCGAGTTTGCAACATGAAAATCTGTCAGCATGCCCATTTGCTTAAACTTTGTAATGATAAAAGGCTTATTTCATTTATTTCAGCTACTGAAAACCAATATTGACCTGTTTGTGTGACATATATACGTTAGTTGATCAATCACTTCTAAGGCAATATGCTCATTGAATACATGGCGAACCCAAAACACTATCGATAACTTTATCAGGCAATATGCGTGTTTAAACCTGCTTATTCAGGTCTGGCCATGCGGGATTTTGGGCCATTTTCGGTCCGACCCAAAAATTAACCTTGTTTTTCATATTTAAGTCCCCTGTACCCCGATCCTTTTGCATACTTAGGCTACACATTTTTTCTTCCGACTCCGATGCTTCTTTTGCATCTAGATGGCACAGTGGTGTAAAAGAAGTGAGGAAACGGTGTGATGAACCTAAGAAGAAAGAAATTGGTGGTATTTGGTGCACGGGGGTAAATTCATATTACAAGTGTGTTTTTTTTTTGTTATTGAAATAATTATTGATGAAACAAACCTGAAGTGTAAGTTGCTACCATATAAAGTGTTGGGTATGTGACAAATGGTACCCTTGTAAAGATTTTGCAATATTAACTGAGTATGTACTTGTTGTCAGTGACTATGTGGAGGTAGAGTCTCTTGAGTTTGATGTTGCATACAAATTTTTTCCATCCCGTATTAGTTTTGAATTTTTCAAGGGGCTATGTGGAAGCTGATAGGGCATAAGGCTGATTGGAAAAGGAAGAAAAGGATTTGAATCTCCTAATTTTGATGTTCCCTGAATCAATTCGATTTGATCGGGTTTTATACGAAATTCATCAGAAGTTGAGTACTAACTTGGAACATGTAGTTCCAAACTACATCTACACAATTACACATGAATGGTCAAAATTGTGTAAAACTTGGGTTATGTCATATGGCAAGCAATTGTCACTTGTCTAAGCTTCGACCAAGATTTGAAAAGATTGGTCAAGAACAAAGAGGATATTCGTAGAGTTTTGGGGTTAATGAAATCAGTTAATGTTGAAGATTCAGTTAAAAATACAACAGAGAAGTCAAGAAAGAATTTGCTTGTTTGTGAAGTTTGTTCGAGTTTGCAACATGAAAATCTGTAAGCATTCCCATTTGCTTAAACTTTGTAATGATAAAAGGCTTGTTTTCTTTTATTTCAGCTACTGAAAACCAATATTGACCTGTTGGTGTGACATATATAAGTTGGACCAAAGTTCAGTTTGTTATAATATAATATTTATTAAGTTTATTATATTATATTAATGTTGTGAGCCAGAATTAATATCTATTATAAAATATAATCAATGTTATGAGCCAGAATTAATATCTATTATATTAAGTTTATAATATTATAGATATTAAGTTTGTCTTCATTGTATCTTGATGGTACAATGATGTAAAAGATGAAAAATCAAAACTCTATAAAACTTGGACCAAATTACTCGATTACCCAAAATGAGAAATTATATATGAATATAGAGTAGATCGAAGCAAACCAAGCAAATCAATTGAAATCTCACCATAAGAAAGATGATCAACGCAAGCAAAAGTGTTAAAAACATTGTTATCTCTACAATCAACTTAGGAATCTCCTGGTACAAATAATGTCAGAACTAGTGGTCAGTCCGTATCCAATTATTGCGAGGAAGACATGAGGAGGTTGGAAATAAATGGTCGACTACCATGATGCTATGTGTCCCTAGGCTTCTTCGCTGACTTTTCTTTTATACTTTTGACTATAGCTTCAATATCAACCGATTTCATTAACCCAAAAATCTCTCCTACAATCCTCTTTGTTCTTGACCAATCTGTTCAAATCTTGGTCGAAGCTTATATAATTGACAATTATTTGTCAATTCAATTCGTAAATATACGACAAAAACCAAGCTTTACACAATTTTGACCATCCATGTATGATCCTATAAATGTAGTTTGGAACTACATATTCGAAGTTAATGCTCATCATGGCATGAATTTCTTCTTAAACCATACGAAATCGAATTGATTCAGGAAACATCACAACTAAGAGATCTAAACCCTCTTTTTTCCATTCTGATCAGCCTTGTTCCCTATCAACTTCCAGACAACACCTTAAAGCATTGAAAGCTAATACGTGATGGAAAAAATTATATGCAACATCTGTAAATTCAGTTAAATCCACTTTCACACCATCACTGACAACAAGTTGGTGCTTATTAGTTGAATCTCCAAAATCTTTACAAGGATACCATGTGTTAACTACCCTATAAGCTACTATATAAAATTACACTTTATATAGTAGCAACTTACGCTTCAAGTTTGTTTCATTATTAATTGTTTCAATAACAAAAAAGGCACAGTTCTAATCTAAATTTTCGCACGTGCACCAAACACCACCAATGCTTTTCTTCTTAGGCTCATAACATTTTTTATCTTCTTTATTTACACCATTTTACCATCAAGATACAAAAGAAGCATCGCAATCTGAAGAAAAAATGTGAAGCCTATGTTTGTCTTCATCACCAACAAAGGATTAATATCTAATAGAGGCGCACTCGTATCCACCCTGCAATTAGCATAAAAGAAATTCAAACAAGGGACTAAAATTCATCTCCTTTCGATCGCAGCTTGTGAATTTCAATGACGTGGATTATTATGGTGGTTTAGAACTTTAGAGAACTCATAATTTAGGAAATATTGTCAAGTTTTTGTCAGTCAAAACTAAGTTAGTCTTTTCATTAATTCGGAAGAATTGAAGCTTGTAGAGATACCTACTTTAACTGGGTCAAATGACCTACAACCTAAAAAACACGTCACCACCATGTAAAATCCTTCCTAATAACAAACACCAACTCACTAACAAAATCTCCAGGATAGAGGTGATTAACACGAGCCCGGCTCGAATATGGGTAGATTTTGGGCACGATTTTTTAGCCTGCGATCGAGCCCAGTCCGATTTTGTGGGTAAAAGGACCGGGGCACGAGGGAATTAAATATGAAAAACTAGGTTAATTTTTTGTCCGGACGGAAAATGGCCCCAAAAGCCCGCATGGCCAGGCCTAAATAAGCCCGCAAGGCGTGGCCAAATTTTGGGCACGATTTCTCAGTCGGCATTTGAGCCCAGCCCGAGGCTATGTAGATATCATCAGATCCGAAACATCTTTCTCATCTATGTAGATTCATTTCTCACAACTATGTAGATTATTTGAAAACCAACGTATGCGGACTGTAATTTGCAATTTGAATAATCTACAAACAGAGAAGATGAAGATTAAAGAAGAAAAAGATGAACACTTTGTCATTAATTGAGATGATGAGACCAAACCGTTATTGACTGACTTTGAGTTACTGAATGTTGTTTTGTTTTGTTTGTCAACTCAAGTACAAATTCGCAGTTGTCACAGGTTTAGACTTTTTCTTTTACTAGTGAAAATGATTGTAAATAACTAAATGTGAGCATTACCATAATTGATTTAAGCAAAACCAAAGCATGTGAACTTGGTAGTTAGGAAGATAAAGTAACTAGATAGCATAACATATATGCATATAGCCCTTGTTAGTGCAAGCTATTTTTGGGTTACAAAACACGCCAAGGGTCTTTCGCATCCTATAAAATGTCATTGGGTCATTGTTATATCTATTACAAGAACTCAATCATGCCTATTAGAAAACGGGATTAGTTCATATTGTGCGATGATTAACTTTAAGGGGTACATTGTTAACATGTAGCATTAGACTTTACAGCAAAACAATAAGCAAAAGGGTTCCTTGGGTGGGTGATATAGTAGCTTAAATTTTTAGGCTTCGCAACAGCTTCAGTGGTAAGTGCATGAGCAGCCTGATATACAACAGGCTTACTGCTAGGTCGACGGGCAGCCTTATGTGCATCACTGTGATAATATGCTAGCTTAGCGATAATCTCGAGTTTTCGATTAGCTCCATCAATTTCATCAGTGTGATAATCTGTGGGCTTAGCACCTATCAGTTTCATCTTCAAGCACTACTCTCTTAGGATCCACTACAACACATTGTTCAAGAAGAGAGTTGTCTTTGGGCCTACCTCAATCAAGAATGGGAGGTGTGAAGCAACTCTTAGATAGCTGGGAAGGCTTCCAGATGATCCTATCAATTACACAATGGTTAGGTTGTAACATACTCCCTCCGTTTCATTTTAATTTACTCACTTCACTTTGGGGGAGAACCAAGGAATAAGTACAAAAGTATGAAAGATAAACTGAAAAGGTGGAGAGGAAAACTGAAAAGTGAGAGAAAGATAAAGTAAAAGTGGGTTAAAATATTAAAAAGTGGATGACATGGGTGGAAAAAGAGGAGAAAGTAGATGTGACATGTTACCTAAAATGGAAAAGGCAACAGTGTGTAGATTAAAAAGAAACAGACCAAAAAGGAAAGTGTATAGATTAAAATGAAACGGAGGGAGTATACAATATGATGCAAAAGGCTTCTTTAATCAAATGTCTAGAAAAAGTAAGATTTCACTAATCTTACACAATTCTATATAGAAGTAAAAGAAAAAAAATAGTTAGTTATTTCCATTTTATCTGACTCTTGAACTGATCCTAATGAATGTTAGAATTGTCATAGTAATGCAGCTGTTTCAACCCCAGATTCTCTGGCTTCCAGCTCAGCACCACCTCCAACTTCAACACCAGGGAGGTGAATAACCTTAGTGTTTTAAAAAAATAATCGAAAGTGTCCTTGTATGTCTATTGAAACATTGTAATTTTTGCGGGTGTAATATGTTAATCTCTCGAGACCTCACATTCTTATGTATGTCATTGCTGCTGTTTAGCTAGCTTCATTACATTTAGCTATAGAAAGTACTTTTGTAGATTTGCAATGTAAATTTAGAGCAGATGTAATATTGTATTTTCTATAGAAAAATCGTGGATCAAGAGGCTATTTGTGCGATTTTCTTGAATTTTTTTTATTTGTTAACAACGTGTTTAATGAAATTTACGAACTGTTTCTTTTTTCAAACCAAAGAAAATGTTGGACATTATATGAGAAACTAAAATAACCCAACACAATTAAAGGGCGCAATTACATATAGAGTGCCTTATTTTAAAGATATCTTCAACTGGCATTTTGAAAATGAAAAGAAATGAACAACCAACTATAAAGGTACTGCTGCAACCTTCAAGTAGTTCCCCCAACCTTTGCTTTCAGCTTTGAGTTACATTGAGGTACAATATAAAATCATAAGGGTAAATTTTGTGCATCATTAACTAATTTGTTGTACCAAACTCAATTCAGGCATGGAGAAATAAAACATACATCAATTACTCCCTTGAAATGGTTTCTTAAAGTGGTCTCCATCTCTTCCTCCCTCTTCACTCCGATCCACCATCCCATCTCTCTATCTCCTATCTCTCATCTTCACTCTTTTCTCTTCACATTTCGTTCCCTGCCCCCTCTTGGTCCCTCTTCCTCTCTCTATCTCACTCTTCTTCTAGGGCTTTAAAATGTTTTTTATTAAGCCTTCCTCTCTCTTTCTCCCCCCATTTCGGTGTTAGTAATTAAGAATATTGCTACATGTTAACATTGTGCACCTTAAAGTTAATGCTATTATATGTAAAGTCTAATAACGTCTATAAATCTAGTATAATAGATCTTCATGTTAACAATGTGCCCTTAGAGTTAATACTATTATACGTAAAGTATAATATCGTCTATAGATCCGGTATAATAGATCACAATGTACCTCTTAGGGTTAATGCTATTATGTATAAAATCTAATTAAGAATATAATTTTCAGATCTTTAATTGTGGGAAAAATGAAGTCCTCTAATCAGTCACGCCATTCATTCGAATAAAAAAATGGCGTGTTCAATAAGTAATGCAATATGACTAATTCACACGAAGTTGGGTTTACATGTCACAACACGGGTATGTGTCTATTCGTAGAAATATTCCATATTTTTGGCCTAAAATGAAGCCTCAAAATGGTCCATACCCATATAGAAATGTTGTGGGACTAATACGCGTACTTGAGGCAAAATGAAAATTTAGAGTAACATAGACATAAGCAAGTTAATAGAGACTTCTTTCCTAAGGAGACGTTATTCTAGCAAACTTTAACAAAATTACAAAAATCAGCTGTATGTTCTGAATAGCGAAGATGAGTAGAGCTATTATGATTTCATTTTATGGCATATTAAACTGATTTTCCTTCAACTGCAATAACAAGCACCTGCAATAATACCCCTATGAGACTGATAAGATCCATTTTTTACATAGCTTTTCTTCTACCAATTTAGTATAAAAGCAGTTCATATAAGAGGCACATGAAACAAACTTATCCAAATCTACCTGCATGTTAAATGCAACCATCTGAGCCCCATGCATCCATCCAACCAATGGCTCGTAATTCGAAGATCTAATACGTGTTCCCTTAGGATAAATCCTTAAAAAGTTTCTTTGTGTGAACCTGTATTTTCAAATGAAAACAACAAGAACAACAATAAGCAAGTTTAAAAGAAAATTGCAGCAGAAATTGCTGCTGTGAGAAATCTCACAACAGCTTACTGCAAGACAACTCGAACTCACCTCACAGCATCAGGTGCATAGCTCGATGCTTCCCTTTCAAGAGCTGGTTCCTATTACTATATTGTAGCCATTTCATTCAAATCTTTTTCCCACAAAGATCTGCAAATAACACAAAATTGCCACTGACATCTAAGCAAGTGATATACTTAAGGTAAGAGAGACATATATATTAGAGTAATATTGTATGTAAAAGGATAGAAGGGACTTTTCATACACCATATACCTGATGAATGAATGCATAAACTAATGCTTTTTCTCTTCGCATAGCAGCCTCCTGCTTGCTCTGTATACTTCAAATACTTGCTTCGAGCTGCTCTTTAGACTGTACTATCATCCATGCGTCCATATGAAATGAAGGAGTACAATAAGTTTGATTAGTTGACTTCCCATCATGTCATCAATGGAAAAAATCATTTAATTTGCATGTAGCTTCATGGGTTCTTCCTTAGTGGTCAGGCAAGGATAAAAAACAATCATACTGGTTATTCTTGCCACTTTGTGTGGTAAAGAAATCAAAATGTAGCAATGTAAGGGCTCTTACATATATATATGTACAAAACATAGACAGGCTTATCATGAAGAATAGAACTGTTGTAGATCTTATAATTATTCATTTTCGAAAATAAAATTATCAGAAATTGGGAATACTGATCTCCTCATATAGGATTTCTTAATATCGATGCTAATATAGTAATTTCAAATAGGAAGCTAATTTTCAGCACAAAAGAAAGATTATTTTTGAATTTGCTAATATAGTTCTGGAGTAGTGGGCACTATGAATGGGTAAATGACGATCATTTTAATGTTAGAGTAACTTGATGCTTTTACAGCTGTCAATACTACATCTGACATTATTTATTTCCTTTTGCATTTTTACTTTTTTTTTTAACGCTAAAAAATGGAAATATATTAAACAAGGCCTAGAGGCCCATTAAGTGTTTTACAAAAAAACAAAAGCATACATCGAAATTACCAGCTAACCAAGAAAATAAAACCCAACAAAGCCAAAAGGCCACAATACCAACAGTGGTTTGTAAAACCTAGCATCATTCCTTTTTAAAATTTTTTTTATTTTCCCCAATCACTAGTTCTTTCCTTATACTTTTAAAAAAGGAAAAAAAAAATTAATAGGAGGGCCCAACTATTACCCATTGTCTTTTATAGTTCCCAAGTTTGAATTATTTCCTGCAGGTCCCAAGTATTGGACCACATTTTAAGCCTAGATTGGGCCTTCACAAAATTGGTTTTTTTCTCTTTTGTTTTTCCTATTTGGAATCGCGGATAAACCAATGTAAACTTAAATGTTCGGTAGATTCCACATATGTGAAGAGATAGAAAAATTAAAAAATCATATTACACTTTCAAGAAGAGTGAGAAAGTATTTAAAAACTAGAAAAAAGAAAAGATATATACAATGTATTAATGGCATTTATGAGTAAAATAGAAAATTTGTAGTTGTTCTATGTCCCTTATGTTTCGCTTTCTTGATTCTTGTTCAGTTATTCTATTTACGAGCAACATAATATTTTTTACCTCATCGTTGTAGCACTCTCCACCTCGTAATTGATAATCTCCATCCATCATAAAATCCACAAATTATTTTGGGAAGGCTAAAAACCTTAAACCTTATTCTCTCTCCTGTGAACTGCTTCAATTTGGTCTGTATCTTTGATGTATTCGAGGTCACCGAGCCTGATGTCGTGGTTCCGTATCTAATGTCTTTTCTGCAGCCCAGGTCGTCTTTGTACACAAAATTATATCCTGATAATAACTCTGGATTAATAGGGGGCAATGCTTAACATGTGCGATGTAATAAACCACGCAGAACGCCCAAATGTTGATTTTGTATTAGTATTTCTTAATATACATAATGTTTCTTTATTGTTGGTACTAACTAAATTATAAGATTATTTTTAATTATATATATTTACGTTGCAATTATTTTTGTCATTTCATTATAGGTAAAGGAAAAATATTTACATATACTATGTACTTTTTTTACAGCTAATTAAATTGATAAGGTAAGGTCCAAATTTGTCTTTGTTGTACAGGGCTTTTATAATAATTAAATCGCCCTTAGTGGTTGTTGGTGTCAATAATATTGAAACTGAATCGGGTTTTTGTACACTCCATTGCGCTAACTTCATCAAACATGTTTTATTCAAAAAAACCCTATATGTTTTTCTCACATTAATGTAAAACGTTACTACATACACTCTTCGACTTGAAGGCGATTTACTATTTCTCTCACCAACATAAACAACCATATAACATAGAAATACGCATAGTATTACGAATAATACATTATTATGCTGCTACAATAATGAAATAAGGAGATAATACTTGGAATTTGTTGACCCAGTAAGATAGATTAATAAGTTCAGGAACACTGGAAGCCACGCGGTACCCTTTTTCCACAATTTTTGATCAACGATCTCAAGGAGACAGAGGCATCAAGCTTGACCCCCAAGACATCGGCTTTGATGGCCGTGCAAACACACGAGCATGCTTCACGATCAGTCAGGCCTTGAATGATAGAGCAACATCGATACTTTAGCGGACTACCAATCAAAAGTCTAGGCAAGTCACCTAATATATTAGCACAAACCCTTAATTTAAGCGGATTTATGGGACACTTGCCCGGCGGCAACGGCGTTGGTGACTTGGGAGGTGGTGTCGGAAACCAGAGTTGGTGACTTGGGAGGTGGTGCCGGAACCAGAGGTGGTGCCTTGGGAGGTGGTGCCGGAACCAGAGTTGGTGACTTGGGAGGTGGTGCCGGAACCAGAGTTGGTGACTTGGGAGGTGGTGCCGGAACCAGAGTTAGTGACTTGGGAGGTGGTGCCGGAACCAGAGTTGGTGACTTGGGAGGTGGTGCCGGAACCAGAGTTTGTGACTTGGGAGGTGACGACGGAACCGGAGTTGAAGTTGGTGACTTGCCAGGTGGTGACGGCACGTGAGTTGGTGTTGGCGATTTGCCAGGTGGTGATGGCACTGGAGTTGGCGTAGGGGATTTCCCAGAGGGTGGTGGAACTGGAGGTAAGATTGGTGACTTGTCAGGCGATGATGGGACAAGAGTTGGCGTTGGGGACTTGCCAGGTGGTGATAGCCCTGGAGTTGGGGACATGTTAGGTGGTGAGGGCACTGGAGTTGGCATTGGCGACTTGCCAGGTGGTGATGGCCCTGGAGTTGGGGACTTGCCAGGTGGTGATGGCACGGGAGTTGGTGTTGGGGACTTTCCAGGTGGTGATGGCACTGGAGTCGGTATTGGGGACTTGCTTGGAGGTGACGCCAACGGAGTTGATAATATGCCAGTTGATGATGGCACTGGAGTTGGCGTAGGTGCCTTATTAGGTGGTGAAAGTACTGGAGTTGGCGTAGGTGCCTTATTAGGTGGTGAAAGTAATGGAGTTGGTGTTGGTGAGTCTCCAAGTGATGATGGTGTCAGCGTAGGTGACATTCCAGATGGTGAGACCCCTGGAGTTGGTGTAGGTGACTTATTAGGTGATGACGGCACTGGAATTGGTGATTTTCCAGGTGGTGACGGGATTGGTGTGTGTGACATTCCAGGTGGTGATGACATTGGCAAAGGTGACATGCCAGGTGGTGACGCCATTGGAGTTGGTGTCAGTGACTTGTTAGGTGGTGATATCATAGGCGTTGGTGAATTGTCAGATGGTGATATCATTGGAGTTGGTGGCTTACCTCCCTCGTTGCCACCGCCGTGTCGAGGGGGATATATGGGACGTCGTGGTGGTGGTGGTGGGGGATGGACATTATAGGAACTCACCAAAGTGAAAAGCACTTGATTGAAGCATAGGAGTAAGATTGTTGAAGACAAAACTTTTAAAGGCATCTTAGCGAGCTAGATAAATTAAAGTTTATGTCAAGCAAAAATAGGTTTTGGATTAGGATTTGAGAGATTGTGATGCAAAATAGATGGATGGGTTTTAGGCTATTTATAGTAAAAATTTTGTGAAACCTTCATAAACAAAAATATAAACATATTAGTGCTTGCAAAAAATAGAAAATCATTTAACTAATTTATGGCCCATGAGGTAATTGAGCATATCACTAAAGCATCACATATAAGCTGGATTGTGGACTTTGTTTCTACACACTATACTATGCGTGTTGGGAAACCATATTTTAATTTAGATCTAAAATACTTGACTAAATAAAACCTTATTAAATGCAAAAAAAAAAAAATATGCAAGAAAGCTTTCTCCTCTCCCTTTTCCCAGCGGGACACCATTAGGAATTCAGGATTTAGGCATCATCAAGGATTCACGAAACCATCATCAAATTTCTTACATCTCTCCTCTGCAATTTTCATTCACATTTTCAACCTCCACATTTTCATTCGGGTCCCTTCAAAAAAATCACAATCATCTCTTCCTACCTTCAATTTTGGCCCCAACTCTGAAGTTTCTTGTTGCACGACTAAAAGGGTCTTGAATCCTCTACGAATTTCAATCAATTAAAAGTAATTATCCCACAAAAATGTATTCTTTGTTTTCCTAGTTTATTTCATTATTTTTATTTTGAAGTTTCTTGTTGCAACTTTAGGACAAGGTTTCGATCCTGATCTACTGAGGTGAAATCAGTGATGGATTTTTCTGAAAATTGGTAAGAAGTGAGTGCGCTCCAGCCTCAGGCAGTTGGGAGACAAAGGCGATTTTGATGTTGCGGTGGCCGGTGGCGGCAGTAGCTCTGGTACTGAAATAGATATTGAGCAAGATCTTGCGTTGGGTTCATCATCATCCAATTCCTTCTCATAATAGATTAGAGGATAGAAGGGGAGAAAATGGTAGAGGAGACCCAGAGAGTGACAAAATCGCATAATTTCCCTAAATTTTAAGTCATGTGCTCTGAGACGGTGTTCTTTTGGACTGAACTGAACTGAATTGAATTAATCTGAACTGAAATAAATTGAACCGAAATGAATTGAACTGAACTGAATGAAAATTGTGAGAAATAACTAACTAAATTGAATTAACCTGAACTGAACTGAATTTTCATTAATTCAGTCCAAAAAGAGCAGAGCTTAATTCCCTCATTTAACATTTAACCCGCTACAACAGGTTGGTTATCTGCTTGACCATATAAAGATCACAAGAGGCCATACTTGGGACCTGTAGGGAATAATTCATAGTTGGAACATATAAAAGACAATGGGTAATAGTTGAGTCCTCTTGTGTCAATTTTTCCTTTAAAAAATCCTTATTTCTCTCTCTTTGCAGTAACTTTATGCTTTCTTAGCTGATTTCCTAAGCACTAAGCAGCATGTTATCAAAACGATTATGGGGTATTTACTCTTTTTTTTAAAGAAATTAAATACTGAAAAGTAATTACTCCCTTCGTTTTTTAATAGATGTAACATTTGACTTTTCACATTTGTCGGGACACAACTTCGACCCACAATATCTCTAATTTTATAAAAGTAAAAATTATAAGAAATACATATTTGAAAAGTGTATATCAAGACGAATCCAACAAGATCTCACATGACTATATTTTTCCTTATATATAAATAGCAATTGATGGTCAAGGAGAGTTGGATGAATAGTTCCCAAAGTCAACATGTTACATCTAAAAAATAACGGAGGGAGTATAAAAAACTAAAAATATACTCCGGATACAAATAAATTCAATATTTTTTAACTCGTTGTCGTGTCCTCGAGTCCATATTCAAAATTGGGACACTTAACAAACGAGATTACTCATAGATTAAATAATATTACATGTATGACTAAACGAGAAATGAGAAACTAATCAATTTATACAGTTACCTTTGTAAATAATTGAGATTACTCGTATGATTAAATGAGATTACTCGTATGATTAGATGAGATTACTAGTATGGATAAACGGGGTTACTCATAAGATTAAATGACAATGGGTAATAATTGGGCCCCCTTGTGTTAATTTTTCCTTTTAAGAAAGCTAGATAGAGAAAGTGAGAGACCACCACCTTTTGAATAAAAAACATTTACAAAGGAAAAATATGGGTAACTTAAAAGAAAAAGTGGGGGATCACAAACTTTTAAATGTATTTTAGAAAGTTTAGGGGTAAAAAGAAGTTCATATGGGAGGGTTTAAACAAAATAATGTGGAGAACTTAAGTCAATAACACTTAGCTTGAAGTGGAGATAGGTCGCTAATTTTCAGCACAATATACTAACACATGCTAGCAATATTAAGAAACAACTAGTAGAATAATTGCTTATTGTTGCGATGATATTGATGCGGTTTAATTTTACCCATACGCATCAATATATCACGTAAAAGGAAAAGGTAAAATATAAAATAACCATAATGCGGTTTTGGCTGAAAACCGCAGCAATATGGTTTCAACGGAAATTTTTTGAAAAAAAGTTGACTATTTGACCAGGCATATTGCTGCTGTGTCTGGCAAGAACCGCAGCAATATATTAAAATAATATTAAAAAAATATTATTTTAATATATTGCTGCGGTTCTTGCCAGATTCCGAAGCAATATATTTGCGCTAGATCTAAAAAAAACAAGGGTTTCTTTTTTTGCCTTCACTGTTTCTCTCTCTACTCTCTCTCTATACTCTCACACTCTTCTCTACTCTCACACTCTCTCACTCTCTTACACTTTTCGGCGAAAAGATTTAAGTTTCCGGAGAAAAGGTTCTGGTTTGCGGCGATAAGGGTTCCAGATTTGGATTTTGTTTCGCGTTTTTCGCCCGTCTCCTCCGCTTCTCACACTTTTTGGTTCGCGTTTTTCGCCCGCCTTCTTGCGTTTTTCGCGTTTTTGTTGCTGGGTTTGGGTTTTTCACCGCCGGCGCCACCCTCTCCTTGTCATATTAGGTTAGTTTTTCATAATTTTTTTTAATTTTGTAGTTTTCTTAATTAATAGTGTTTTAATGGAAAATTTGGCTTAAATAGTAGTTTAAAATGCTTAGTATAAGTATAGCCGGCAAAATAGACTCGACCCGAAACCCGTTTTTCACCAGAAAATAATGAACCGAAAAGAACCGATACCCGAAATAACCCGAACCGAAAGTAAATAAACCCGAATATGACCCGAACCCGAATATGCCTGACCCGAAATTAAACCGACCTGAAATTAACGTGATAATGATGACCCAAACCCGACCCGTACCCGAAAAGTTGTCATATTAGTTACTTTTAAATCAAATTTAAGGAAAAAAGTGTCATGAAATACTATATATGAGTTTGCTATTGCCTATTAATTATTTCACTAGCTCTTATTAGTCTTATATGTGTTTTATTTATTTGCTAGAATAGAAACCCGGTCTAACTTGACCCGTTTTTAACAGACCCGATCTAACCCGACCCGATGTGACTCTAATTTTCATGGACACGTACCCGGACAGATCCAACCCGAAAACAAAGATGGCCCGATTTTGACCCGACCCGTACCCGACCAGTATGACCCGTACCCGACCCGTTTGCCACCTCTAAGTATAAGTATATATATGATTAGTTATAAGATTTGAGGATTAAAAACTGATCTTGTGATGATTTTGCTTAAGTTTTTATATGCCCTAAAATGTTAGACGGGATTGTTTTTGCTTAAGTTCTTGTGATGGTTTTGCAATACTTTATTTCAAGTGATATGCAATGCCTTCATATTGATAGACTTACCAATGGGAGGGGAAGGGAAATCTAAGGAATGGTTTGGTACTTGTTGTTTGGTGATAACTTGAAATCGCTTGAATGCCATTGTTGTTTGGTGATGACTTGGAATCTCTTGAATGCGATTGTTTTTATATACATCATAATGCCTAGATACCTGTTTTGAATCATAATGAGTAAGTCTTGAATAGTCCCTGTTTTGGGACTGTTCTTAAAATCTCATCTCACTTAGGTAGTGAATGTGTGTTGATTCTTTGATTCTAAGTGAAATACGGTTAGTCATTTCCATAATTTGTTCTCCGGGTACATATAAGATAAGCAATTATCTTTATCTTTGTACTTGGAGAACTGAAGGGAAATGGTGCCAAATTTTACTTAGAATCAAAGATGATACATGCATTCACTAGTGGGATTGGACGTTTAAGGATGGGTTAGGTTAGAGTGATAAGGACCCAATGGAAGCATGCATTAAATATTAGCTTGTTGTGTTGTATTTAAGTGAATTTTTTAATTGATAATAATTTTTTATGTATGTATGTATGTGTGGGGGTTTTTAGAAATGCATCGAAGTTGGATGTATGAATAACGGAATATGTTGGAGTTCGTAGAAGGTGTGAATGAGTTTTGCAAACGTGTTGTAGAACATCAACAACTTACTTGCGAGGATGATATTTATTGTCCATGTGTTGATTGCTACAATGTGAATACCATTTCTGATATTAGGACAATAAGGGATCATATTATTCGATGTGGATTTAGGGTTGAGTATTATATTTGGTTATGGCATGGTGAGAAGGGAAAATATACTCAGGATAGGGTTAGCGTTGATGTTGGCATTAGTAACTCATTAGAGATTGATATGTCGAATGTTGGGGTTGAGAATGAAGTTGTGATTGAAGATCATGTTAGGATTGAAGGTGATGATATAGTAGGTTATGAAAATGACCACAGAGATAATAGTGACACTGAGGATGAAGAGTTTGGTAATGATCGATTAGGTGAGATGTTGGAAGGGGCCCGCGACCATTTTAATGAGCGGCCGCGAGTGTTTGACAGTTTATCTGAAGCTGCTGGGAAACCCCTTTATCCAGGGTGTACAAAATACACTCAATTGAGTGGGGTTTTAACTCTTTTCAATATAAAAGCGAAACATAATTTGACTGATGTAGGCTTCACATAACTCTTAGAAGCTTTACAAGATATGTTTCCTGAGGGTAATTTATTACCAAAATCCACCTACTATGCCAAAAGAATAATGTGTCATTTGGGTTTAGAATATGAGCGGATTGATGTATGTCCGAATGATAGATTGTTGTATCGAAATGAGTATGCGGACCTTAATGAAGGCCCGAGGTGTGGTAAGTCCCGCTACAAATTGCCGGATGGGGTTGAGCCTGGGCCGGGCAATACGGGTACTTTTGCAAAAGTGTTGTGGTATCTTCCAATTGTGCCAAGGTTCAGAAGGCTCTTTTCTATCAAAGAAGATGTAAAGAACCTAAGATGGCATGCTGATCGAAGAAAGAAAGATGGGATGCTTAGGCATCCAGCAGATTCTCCTCAATGGAAGGCTATAGATTCCAGTTATGGAGAATTTGGTCAGGAAGCTAGGAACTTGAGACTTGCATTGTGTATGGAAGGAATGAACCCTTACTGTACTTTGAGTAGTCAACATAGTACTTTACCTGTGTCTTTTAGTGATATACAATTTTCCTCCATGGTTGTGCATGAAAGTGGAAGTATATTATGTTGTCTCTCTTAATTTCTGAGCCTAAGCAGCCGGGAAATGATATAGACATTTATTTTGCACCTCTCATCGAAGATCTCAAAAAGATGTGGGAAGAAGGTGTTATGGTGTTTGATGCGTATTCTAATGGAGATTTCAGGCTTCATGCTATGCTATTCTGTACTGTAAATGATTATCATGCTTATGACCATTTGTCGGGGTATAAGGTCAAAGGAAAAAAGACATGTCCCATTTGTGAGAATGGTATGGAGGCTACACATGTAACACCCCGACAATTCTCTCTTTTCTAAATACCTTTTTAATATAAAAACAAAGAGAATTATGAAAGTATTATCGCCCGTGTGAAAACGTATTGGCTTATTCAGATTGTACAGCGGAAAACATAATAATAAACTTTATAACTAAAACTTAGTCAACTACAAAGGCAACTCTAAAAGTCAAACCAACAAAGTCAAAATCAAACTTAAAACCAAAACTGACTATAAATGTACAAACCCAAAGTATGATAATCAGACTACACGAGCTCTCCAATCCCGAACCCAATGATGCATCATCTTCAAACCTGTAGATGGACAATGCACTATTAATCCCTAGAGACTGCTCACCGAAATGGGTCATCACAGGATCAATAAGGCATAGCCATGATCGACATACACAAACAAAAGCACGTAATCAGCAAAGCTGAGTACTACATTCTAAACAAATAAACAATCCTAACATGATACATTCTTATTACTTTAAATGGAATAGTCAATGGACCGAGTTATCTAACTAAAACCAGCCTTCCCGTTGGAAGACGAAATACGGGCGCGACTCCGTATTCCCATGACCTACGATATCGAGGAACCTTTTTAAATAAAAATAGAACACGGTGATCAATCCGGTCCCAGAAAAAGCCATGGGCTACCACCATGTACTCCAACTCCTAATTGTCCAACACTTCAGACTTGCACCAGTCTAAAGCTATTGTTATCCAGTTTCACTTTACATGATTTACCAGTTATTATTTGTTATGACTCACAAGCAACACAAACAATAAAATCATCAAACAATCACAATTCTCTTTTTATCTTAGGATTAGATAAGTGATCACACGACTTACAATCCAAGATTAGTTTCAACTTTAATCCAATCTTTCTCATTTGTTTGAAACTAGCCAACAACCAAATTACCTTTCATAGGCAGAAAATATCAACTTACCAGATAAGGCCCTCGGTCCTTATAAAGCAGTGAAATACTCAAAGGGAACAATGATCAATCATGATCCAATACTAATAAATATACTAATTCCCACATGTGAATTAATAAATTAGAGTTCCCAACCAACATGCTTGCATCAATTTTCCATACAAACATGATATATATCTCATAATACAATCTCATAATCAACATGTTTACACCACAACATAAAATATGCAAAATCCAACATATAAGTATCATATATGAACTCAACATAGTTCTTATACATGATATTACATAATTTTCCTTCCTTAATCATGATGCTATCTCAATCAACACATAGGTATGTACGTACCTTGTGTAAACAAACTGATAGACCACTTTAACGATCTTAAAAGTCGCCTAGAGAGAATTTTCCGCCTAGAATAACCAATATAAACCCATAATCAATACTCAAATAATTTCCAACAACTTTAAAATACTTTAAATCTCATTTAAAAATATTCAAAAGTTGTTTTCATCATTAAAACTTCAATTACTAATACTTCCTAGCATAGTTATACTATACTAGCCATTAAAATCCTTAAAACTCCATTAATAACAACCTTTCGAAAATTCCAGCAACTTATAAATTATTAAAACTCCCTATAAACATACTTAAACATGCTTAAATTCATCAAGGCTTCATAACTTATAATAAACTACTAGGTTTTTCTAACTCTTTAAACCCTAAAAATTCATGCTTTGATAATTAAAATCTACTTTAAACTCAAATATGCAAATCTGACTTTTATTTCATCAATGTATAAATTATATAACTTAGATTCAATAATAAATAATTAACTTTTAATTTTTAAACAAAAACTAATTAAAACAAAACATAAAAATACAATCTTAAACTTGAGGAGGAAGAAAAGAAACAAACCAAAGCAAGAAAGCAAAGGAAGAACGAAGCTAGGGACGCCGACGAGAAGCAGTACGGCGGCGCGGCACCGGACGACGGTGGTCGGCGAGTTGCCGGTGAGGACCCAGCAGCCGGCGAAGGAGGAAGTGCACGCCGAAGGAAAAAGGAAAGGAGGAAAAAGAAGAGAGAGAGAAAAGAAAATAGATGGCCGAAAATCTTGGGAGAAAAGGAGGAGAGAGAAAATAAAGTTGTGGGGAAATTTTGGGGTTTATGGGTTATTTATAGTTTCCCTTTTGTGGGCTTAGGAAAAAGGTAATTGGGCTTCAAATAGAGTTTAATGATGAATAGGATTGATGATTGAACTTCTAACATCACTAGAATTAGTATTTGGGTTCCTCAAACCCATTCAAACTCCTTTTCCAAATCCAAATAGGTATTTCAAACATTGCAAGTACTTTCAAAGCATGACTTTAATAAATATTTGACTTGAATAAACTATTAAAACAATTCCTTTGACTTTCAAATAGTCAACCTTTGAAGAAATAAATCATTAAAATGCTAAAATATATTAAAATATAAATATAAATATATTTATAAAATTCATAAAAATACGGGGGATTACAGCACATTTGCCACATTGTGGGAAAATTATATATATCATTAATAGGCAATTCCTACATAGTTCTCATCCATATCGAAAGAAAAAAGCACAATTTAACGGATTAGTTTAGAATGCTCCAGCTCCTAGACCGTTAACCGGAAAAGAAGTTTATAGTCGTGTTAAGGGGATGGGCACAATATTTGGTAAGGGGGTTAAACCTTCGGAAGACGATGGTGTCATTTGGAAAAAAGAGTCTATATTCTGGAGACTTCCTCATTGGAAATACTTACCAGTTAGACATTGTCTCGCCGTAATGCATATTGAAAAAAATATTTGTGATGCAATTATCGGTACTCTGTTGAATATGCCGGGAAAGACTAAGGATGGTCTGAAGGTTCGTAGAGATATGGAGAAATTGAAGATTCGGCCTAATTTATGGCCAAAGGTTAAGGAAAAAGCTAAGAAAGGAAAGGGAACAACAATGTATTTGCCTCTAACTTGTTATACATTGTCTAGGCAAGAGAAATGATTGTTCTGTGAGTGTTTATACGGTATTAAGGTTCTCACTGGATACTCATCTAACATGAGAAGACTTGTTTCTACGACTGATCTGAAATTAATTGGGTTGAAGTGATTGTCATGTGATGATGCAAGTGTTTTTTCCGATTGTAATACGCGGGATTCTTCCAAAACATGTCAGGCTTGCCATCACGAGATTGTGTTCATTTTTCAATACCATATACAATAAGGTACTTGACCTCGATAAGTTGGATGCTTTGCAAAATGAGGTGGTGATCACACTTTGTCATTTTGAGATGTATTTTCCACCTTATTTTTTTGACATTATGATTCACTTAGTCCTTCATAAGGTAAGGGAGATTAAACTGTGTGGCCCTGTGTTTTTAAGATGGGCATACCCTTTTGAGAGACATATGGGTTCTTTGAAAAAGAAAGTGAGGAATCCAGCAAGACCATAGGCAAGTATTATTCAAGGAACAATTGCCAAAGAGGTTGGAGGATATTGTTCTTCTCATTTTGCTAAGGCTGTGACGATAGGTCTTCCAAAGTCCAGACACGAGGGTAGGTTAGAAGGCAAGGGTGGGGTCGGAATGCAACATATTTCACCTTCATTGAGTGAGTTGAATAAAGCTCATCTTTTCGTGTTGCACCATGTTACTGAAGTTAATCCATACTTAGATAGACATATGCGTGAATTGCGCCACAAAAACCCGTCAAAAGGAGAGAGGGCGTTGATGAATGAGCATAACAGGTTTTTCATTAACTGGTTTCCACAATAAAGTAATTGGTGAATTGTCTGCAAACAACCATCATGTATCTGGTACAATGAAGTGGTTGGCATACGGTCAACGTGACAGTTTTAAATCGTATGAGGGGTATGATATCAATGGATATACCTTTTACACTGAACATCAGGACAAGAAATCAAAGGTGGTACAGAATTATGGGGTTTCAATGGTTGCATCAGCTAGGGAGTATGCGAGTGCAAAGAATAAAACTCCAATTGATGCTAAACAATCATATTATGGGATCATTCAGGAAATATGGGAGCTCGATACTTCACTATGCCTATTTTTCAATGTAAGTGGGCGGATAATAGACGTGGTTTGCGAACGGATGAGTGCGGTTTTACTCTAGTCGATATGAGTCGTTTGTTTGACACTGAATAATCTTTTATCCTCGCATCACAAGCAAAACAAGTGTTTTATGTATCTGATCTTGTAGACACTCAGTGGTGTATTATTGTTAATGGTAAAAGGTGAATTTTAGGAGTAGGTGATGTTAACAACGAAGAAGAATATGATAAGTTTGATGATATCCCCCTTCTCAATCCCAAATGATGATATGATGGATGTGTCTGATACTGAAAATAGTTACATGCGAATGGATCACCAAGAAGGTATAACGGTCATCGAGCAACCTATTGACCAAAATTAAAGGTAAAAGATGTTCTATATGAGTAATTTGAATTATAAATTGATGTACTTATAATAGATTTCGTTACAATAATGTGTTGATATATATTGTTTTAAACTTTGTTAACACTTTTTGTTGTTTCTATGTATATGCTACAGATATGGCTAGTGACGGTTCGAGCGATCAGTCACCGGATTCCGATGCACCATTTAACCCAGAAAAGGAGGCTAACCAGGGGGAGGACAGTGATAGTGCTGCAGATGTGTTTGATGCTTGGATGGAAACAATGGAACTAGAAGCTGATAGGGAATGCTTTACTTGGCATTGAGGTGACATCTGATCCACATATTATTGTGAATATTGAATATGTAATTTATTTGTTCGTTCTCTAATTTAGTTTCCTTATTTTGATTTTTAGATCGTCGTCAGACCAGTGCATATTATGGTGCACAAAGGAGGGGGAATAAGTCAAGTGGGAAGACAAAGGCATCTAGAAAGAGTAAAAGAGTTCCCACGACGAATCTCCACAACACAGAAGATATGTACTTACAGTTTGATGATTTGGGGAGACCAACAGGTAATTATTGATTGTAAGATAGTTATAATTTATCATGCTTACAATTTAATGTTTAGATTTCTAATTGTTTGTTCTATTAGGTCCGTGGCGAGCCAAGTATGGTATTTGGGTCGGTCTTTCTAGACGTAGGCTTAACATCAATTGGAAATGGAGAAACATTTCTCCTGCCCTTTTGGGTTTGATGTGGACAGACACTATGGTAAGATACCACGCTGATGATTTTTGTAATTATACCATTTACAATTTTGGGATTTATTGTACAAATGATGACCTAACGTGTTATTTATTTGTTTATGATGGAAAACAGAATATGTTTCACCTTCTCGACAAGATAAGCTATAGGAAGCACTACTTGTCTGCTGTGAACTCTAGATAGAGGGATTTGAAGAGCAAATTGGTATTTGGTTGGATCACAATGACCAGAGTCAGATCAAAGAAAGAGAAGCTATGTGATACTCCGCTAGATGTATACAAGCACATCAAGATGGAGGATTGGCTTACCTTAAAGAGGCTATGACGTTAGATGAGGCTGTAGTAAGTTTATAATCTAATTAACTTGGTTTTATTAATTTAAATTATATTCTACTAACTTAATTTTTTTTATTTTTTTTTTGCAGAAAAAGCGAGAAAAGGCGCTCGAGAGTGCAAAAAAGAACACACATCATCACCATTTAGGTCAAAGAAACTATGGGGATGCTAGAGAGTTGTGGAAGCCGGAGAACTTCTGTCCACCTAGTTTTGATTCTGGATCGTCTTCTAGTACACCATCCTCCTCGGTGTCCTCTCATAGTAACTAGGGTGATGACTGGTGGTGCGCGATGCATAAGAATGATCATGTCATTAAACTGCGATTTATTCCAGTTGAGGAAACAACGATTGCAGTTGTCAAATACGTATGTATAGCACTATAACTTTTAGTTTGACATAAGAATATGTTTTTTATTTATTAACTATATTATTATTTGTAACTTGCTTTCTGGGCAGTTGGAGTACATGGAGAAGCAATCCAAGGGTGAGTTCACTCCAGTACGTAACAAAGACGCCTTTTTATGGCTCTTGGAGAGAAGCCAGATCATTCGGGTCGTTGTTATGGTTTTGGAGGTGTCAATGTTGGCTATAGGAAGGTTTTGGCCGTCCACCTCCTAGGAACTATTGGAGCTCGAGTCAGGAACAAGAGGAAGCATTCATGCAGAAAATGACTGAAAGGTGGAGAAATTACATTGCAACATATATGCATAATGTGGCACTTTCACAGCCCACTCAGCTACCTACTCCACCATTTTTTCCATCATCTGCTTCACCATTTGTTATACCATTTGCTTCACCATCTACTGGGCCATCTACGTCACAACCCACTCAGCTACCTATTCCACCATTTGTTCCATTATCTGCTTCACCATTTGTTCCATCATCTGCTTCACCATTTGTTCCATCATCTGCTTCACCATCTACTGGGCCATCTGCTTCACAGCCCACTCAGCTACATACTCCACTATCTGGATTTTTCGACACTCATTCTCCTGAGTTGATGGTACATATATTTATCATATATACATGTGCTTTATACAAATAATTATCATATATACATGTGCTTTATACAAATAATTATCTTACATAATTAGAACTTTACGTTATTGATAGATCCAACTAGTGGAAACACTTGTCTAGTGGCAGATGCACATTCTTATGCTTTTGATGAGACCACTATAGTTCATGGGTCTAGAATGATGAATGATCACCTTCAAGTGAATATTCATTGTTTTGTAGAGAAGTATGGTCATTTGCCACTACCTGTCCCCGTCCCTACATATCAAATCAACACTACAGCTACTACTTTGGGTACGTGGGTGCAATGGCCAAAAAATTTAGTGCAAATGTTAGGTGATGAGGTAATTGTTCAAATCTTATCCATTTTTGTAAAAATAATAGCATTAAATTTAAAAATTACATAACCTAATGCGCGTTCTCAAAAATAATTATATGGTTACACCGACACCTAAAAAACAAAAGGGGATTTTGGGGGAGGCTGTTAGATGTCCTAGCCAGCAGCTTTCGGCCGGTTCGGCTACTCGTTATAGTCCAGTTGTCGATGATGTATCGTTCTTGGAATCCCTCACTGAAGACTGTAGGGAGTTAGCAGATACGCTTGCCCTTGCCGTTGCATAGACGATGATACTGTTTGTGTTACCTTGCCGAGCTCCTTGTTCCATTATTCAGAAGATGCCACCGCTTATCTGACCAAGGAGGATATTGATCAGTTCCTGAAAGGGGAGATGCTTAATATTTCTATTATCCAAGTGCACATGAGGTAACAATAATCAAAGTTATGATTTTTTTTTTTTTTTACATTTGATTATATGATATTTGTATTTTGCACATAAATTTTACATTTGTCTATTTTTTTTAGGGCAACGCATTCTGACTTGGATGGATTTAGGGATGTTGTTCGTGTTTGTTGGATGTGTCCGGAGAGTACCGCCGATGTGAACGCATTGGAGAATGCAACGATTTACATTCATTGTTTTTTGACTGGATCCGTCGTTGTTGGTGCTAGTATCATCTTCGCGCCAATCTTTCAAGAGTAATATTTTATCTTAATAGTTTTACAAATATTGATTGTTGTATGTCATGTGAAGTTTATTAGTAATTATTGTTATTCAATCTTTCAATAGACGTCATTGGATGCTCCTTGTTATATGTCCCATGCTCAGGATAATTTATGTCTTTGATTTAGCTAGCTTACACAAGGAGCGGAAGTTAAAGATTAGACCGCCTATGATAGCGTAAGTTGATCGGTTTGATTTATATTTTAAATGAATTGAAATTATAATATGAAGCAAATAAAGTGTAAATCATTTGATGTTGTGTTATGTAGTGCTTTTAGGAGGTTTCGGTTGAGCGCCAACAAAGTTCGTCGGGACAAGCTTCTTTGGAAGGGTGTTGAGGTATAATAGACTTATGTTATTCAATTAAAAGCCTATGTTATTCTCATTATACGATAAATTTCCTCATTTTCTTAAAACTTTTGATAAAGTGCTCACAACAACAAGGAGGCACGGAGTGCGGTTTTTTTGTCATGTATAACATTTTTGACGTACTCACTTTATATTCAGGTTCGGAGGATTTCGATGAATTAAGTTTTTATTCACTTATAATTCATTTCATATTTTATGTATTTAACTATTTGAGACTAAATTTGATGAATTATTTTCAGGTTTCTCGTAGCTTTACCCTCGATCCTTATACGGAAGATCAAATCAATGAGGTAATAAGTGGGCAAGATACTTTATTGATAATTGCATTGCGTAGGTTAGTTAATGTTAATTTTCTTTGTTTCTCTATCTTTACAACGAATATAATTTAATGCAACTTGTACCATCCAACATTATCGTATTGACTTGGATTTCACGATATATATATATATATATATATATATATATATATATATATATATATATATATATATATGTGTGTGTGTGTGTGTGTGTGTGTGTGTGTGTGTGTGTGTGTGTGTGTGTATTGGATTCGCGTGATATCTATGTTGGATTGATTCGTATTTATTTCTTGTTGAACTTGGAATTTGGATGGTGGATGTTGGAGGAAAATTGGTTCTTAGAGGATGATGGATGTTGGTTGCTGGATTAATTTTGGATAGATGTTGGTTGCTAGATTAATTTTGGATAGATGTTGGTTGTTGGATGAATTTTGGATGATGGGTGTTGGTTGTTACATATAATATTGTACATGTTAATTCCCAGTTATAGGGTTTATCCAATTTACAAACGAAGCTCTACCAAAATTTATGCAGAAAATATAGTTGCAGCTGCTGCATTCTGCTTCCTGCATGAGGAGGTTGGATGGAACATACGTGCATAAAAATAATTATAAAAAAAATTCAATATATTACTGCGGTTTCTGGAAAAAACCACAACAATACGTTGTATTTTTATAATAAAAAATATACATGTTGCTGCAATATGGTTATTTTTTATTAAAAAATACAACGTATTGCTGCGGTTTGCGCCAGAAACCGCAGCAATACGTTGTATTTTTCTAAAAAAAAAAAATAACCATATTGCTGCGGTTTTTCCTAGAAACCGCATCAATACGTTGTAATATTGCTGCAGTCAGAAACCGCAGCAATAGTATAATTACCTATTGTTGCGCCCTTAATTGCTATGCGGCCAAAACCGCCGCAATAGGCCCCTTAATGACCGCAGCAATAAGCAATTATTCTACTAATGGTACAAGCTCATACAGCTCTTGTTAGTGTTACTTAATTCTGTTTGGTTGTATTCCCATTAGGTTGTACTCCAGTTTTCATTAATGCAAATTTTCTCGATATAAAAAAAAATGAAACATTGTAATTTTTGCGAGTGTAATATGTTATTCTCTCAAGACCTCACATTCTTATGTATGTCATTGCTACTGTTTAGCTAGCTACAATACTTTTGTAGATATGCAATCTAAGTTTAGAGCAGATGTAATATTGTATTTTCTATAGAAAAATCATGGATCAGGAGGCTAGTTCATGTGTGCGATTTTCTTGAATTCTTTTTATTTGTTAACAACGTGTTTAAGGAAGTTTACAAACTATTTCTTTTTTCAAACCAAAGAAAATGTTGGGAATTATATGAGGAACTAAAATAACCCAACATAATTAAAGGGCGAAATTTCATATAGAGTCCCTTCTTTTAAAGATGTCTCCAACTGGCATTTTGAAAATGAAAAGAAATGAACATCCAACTACAAAGGCACTGCTGCAAGCCAGGGGGTATTCTCCATACTATTTACCACAGAATTAGTGCATTTTCAAGTAGTTCCCCCAACCTTCGCTTTCAGCTTTGAGTTACATTGAGGTACAATATAATATCAAAAGGGTAAATTTTGTGCATCATTAACTAATTTGTTGTACCAACCTCAATTCAGGCATGGAGAAATAAAACATACATAAATTACACCCTTGAAATGGTTTCTTAAAGTGGTCTCCATTTCTTCCTCCCTCCTCACTCCGATCCACAATCCCATCTCTATGTCTCCTATCTCTCATATTCACTCTTTTCTCTTCACATTTCGTTCCCTGCCCCTTCTTGGTCCCTCTTCCTCTCTCTATCTCACTCTTCTTCTAGAGCTTTAAAATGTTTTTATTAAGCCTTCCTCTCTCTTTCTCCCCCCATTTCGGTGTTAGTAATTAAGAATATTGCTACATGTTAACAGTGTGCCCCTTAAAGTTAATGTTATTATATGTAAAGTCTAATTAAGAATATAATTTTCAGATCTTTGTGGAAAAAATGAATTCCTCTAATAATTCACGCCATTCATTCGAATAAAAAATGGTGTGTTCAATAAGTATCGCAGTATTACTAGTTTACACGGAGTTGGGTTTACATGTCACAATACGGGTATGTGTCTATTCGTAGAAATATTCCATATTTTTGGCCTAAAATGAAGCCTCGAAAGTGTCCATACCCATATAGAGATGTCGTAGAACTGATACGGGTATTTGAGGCAAAATGAAAATTTAGAGTAACATAGACATAAGCAAGTTAATAGAGACTTCTTTCCTAAGGAGACGTTATTCTAGCAAACTTTAACAAAATTACAAAAATCAGTTGTATGTTCTGAATAGCGAAGATGAGTAGAGCTATTATGATTTCATTTTATGGCATATTAAACTGATTTTCCTTCAACTGCAATAACAAGCACCTGCAATAATACCCCTATGAGACTGATAAGATCCATTTTTTACATAGCCTTTCTTCTACCAATTTAGTATAAAAGCAGTTCATATAAAAGGCACATGAAACAAACTTATCCAAATCTACCTGTATGTTTAATGCAACCATCTGAGCCCCATGCATCCATCCAACCAATGGCTCGTAATTCGAAGATCTAATACGTGTTCCCTTAGGATAAATCCTTAAAAAGTTTCTTTGTGTGAACCTGTATTTTCAAATGAAAACAACAAGAACAACTATAAGCAAGTTTAAAAGAAAATTGCAGCAGAAATTGCTGCTGTGAGAAATCTCATAACAGCTTATTGCAAGACAGCTCGAACTCACCTCAACATCAGGTGCATAGCTCGATGCTTCCCCTTCAAGAGCTGGTTCCTATTACTATATTGTAGCCATTTCATTCAAATCTTATCACTGACATCTAAGCAAGTGATATACTTAAGGTAACATATATATATATATATATATATATATATATATATATATATATATATATATATATATATATACATATATATATATATATATATATAACTGAGTTCATATGAGAATGCATACTTACATGAGAAATGAGAATGGATTTTACACGCTATAACTCTAATGAACAAGTGATGTAACTCTAATGAAAAAGTGATGTAACTCTAAAAAACAAATATATATATATATATATATATATATATATATATATATATATATATATATATATGTATATGTTTAATACCAGATACCTGATGAATGAATGCATAAGCTAATGCACTTTCTCTTCGCATAGCAGCCTCCTGCTTGCTCTGTATACTTGCTTCGAGCTGCTCTTTAGACTGTGTACTATCATCCATACGTCCATATGAAATGAAGGAGTACAATAAGTTTGTTTAGTTGACTTCCCATCATATCATCAATGGAAAAAAATCATTTGATTTGCATGTAGCTTCATGGGTTCTTCCTTAGTGCTCACGGCAAGGATAAAAAACAATCATACATTCATACTGGTTATTCTTGCCACTTTGTGTGGTAAAGAAAGCAAAATGTAGCAATGTAAGACATATATATATGTACAAAACATGGACAGGCTTATCATGAAGAATAGAACTGTTGTAGATCTTATAACTATTCATTTTGGAAAATAAAATTATCAGAAATTGGGAATATTGATCTCCTCATATAGGATTTCTTAATATCCATGCTAATATAGTAAGTTCAAATAGGAAGCTGATTTTCAGCATAAAAGCAAGATTATTTTTGTATTTGCTAATATAGCTCTGGAAAATGGGAACTATGAATGGGTAAATGACGGTCAATGTTAGAGTAACTTGATGCTTTTACAGTTGTCAATACTACACCTGACATTATTTATTTCCTTTTGCATTTTTACTTTTTTTTTCACGCCGAAAATGGAAATATATTAAACAAGGCCTAGAGGCCCATTAAGTGTTTTACAAAAAACCAAAGCACACATCGAAATAACCAGCTAACCAAGAAAATAAAGCCCAACAAAGCCAAAGGGCCACAATACCAATAGTGGTTCGTAAAACCTAGCATCATTCCTTTTTTAAATTTTTTTTATTTTTCCCCAATCACTAGTTCTTTCCTTATTCTTTTAAAAAAGAAAAAAAAATAATACAGGAGGGCCCAACTATTACCCTGTAACGCCCCGGAAATTACATAACCTAAATCGTCAGCGGAAGCATAACTTAAGCATGTGGGTTATGGCCCACTAATAAAATAATAGCCTAAAACGGCCTCTTAAACATACAAATGATTATCTTAAAGCAATAATTATTATCCCTTAATACAAAGTATTCTAAATAACCCAAATTTACAGAGAGTCGCTTCAACTTAATCTTTCCGGAACATCCTTGTCCTAACTTATCCTTCGCCATTTTCGTAATACCTGAATAATTTCATAAAACCAGGAAAAGGGAAAACACATAAAATAAACTAAAATGAGTTGAAAACTCAGTAACTTCTCTCCAACTCGTAAAAACGGTTTTAGTTCATAAACATTCTCACATATAGGCATACATTATAACACTTTAGTAATTATTAACAGAGAGCATTATCGTTGGCATTGAATAGTCTGCTGGCAAGGACCATTTACGTGACTTTAGTTCATTGGCAAGTACAGGCTTTGGACAGAGCGTAACTTTCGTAATTCGTAACATTAACATATGACCATTTTGGTCCGTATCGTACATCGTAAACAGAATAATTCCTCCACCTGTAACTCGCCCACTTACCAAATCAGTTCATGACTCCAAGCCAACAGAACCATCCACTACTTATTATCATCACTTATCAGACATCATATATTCTTATTCTGAACCATCCATAAATCGTATAACGATAATTCGTTAACAGAGTCATAAACATGACATTTCATAACATGCATAAACATCGTCACATCATGAAGTATCTCATCATGCGACATACAGATTGTAACACATAATCATATCATCACATAGTCTTATTAGCACATTCAAGCATATCATTACACACAACATTTATAGGCAAGCATAATAGATGGACATGATGGTTACACGTAACACGTACGGGCAAGCATGATAGCTAGACATGAACATTACCTCAACCGCTTATTCCTTTCCTTTACTCCTTAGGTATCGTCATAACTTAGCCTCCAAGAATCATCATATATAACCTCCTCACAGTTATAACAACATAACCCATAATTAGAAATTGCCCACTTATAAATAATCCTTGCTAAATGACCCTTAGTTCTTATAGGCTTTGATTAAAATATTTTTACTCATAAATGAAACTAATGAAAGTTGAAAACCACTTCTTGAATAATAATAAACCGTTTACGTAAAACTCAATTTGGGATCTTTAAAAACATTGAGTGGACCTTCCTTTGAAACAATGAGCATATAAAACAAGTGAGCTAATAAACTCATACCTTGCTTACAAATGAAATTCAAGAACACAGATATACAATGGGATGCAGCAAGGGAACATTGAAATGAAAGCAGCGACAGCAGCAAGCTGTCCGAATTGGTGCCTTGGTGGCGCAGGTGGTAAGCAACCGGAAGGAGGGCCGCATCGGCAGCACAGGGGGTGGCGTTGTGGTGGCTAGAGGAGAGAGAAAGAGGGCGGTGTGGTGTGGTGTGGTGTTTGAAGGTGGGGTATCAATGGCTATTTATAACTTGAGGACTTTCTATACAACTTGAAAACCATATCTTGAAAATAACTATGGAGGTTGATGAATAGAATTTGTGTTTTAATTGTTCTCTTGTTGTGGTAGCCATTTAATGGTTTGGGAAGAAAATTTTGAAGTAACTTGGTTTGCCATGGAAATAGAGGAAGGATAATGGAGGGAGAAGTGAAAGTCAAACTTGAGTTCAACTTGACTACTACATCCTTCTTCTTTTCTTCTTTTCTTTTTCTTATTTTCTTGCTTTTGTGTTTTGGTTGCAAAACTCAGATTTTTGGGTAGGATGAAACTTGGGCTTGAAACTTAAATGTTTGGACTTTGGCTAAAATCATTGACCCAAAAGTCATATAGGAAAAACATTATAGTTAAACTATTACCATAAATATTACTTATCTAAAGTAAATATATTTATTTTAAAATAATAACCTTAACCATAATCATCTCGAAAAAGTTTAGGACGCAATTAAACTAATAAACATAATTAGTAATCAATAAATCCAGTTTAAAAAGTCGGGGTATTACATACCCATTGTCTTTTATAGTTCCCAAGTATGAATTATTTCCTGCAGGTCCCAAGTATTGGACCACAGTTCAAGCCTAGATTGGGCCTTCACAAAATTGGTTTTTTTCTCTTTTGTTTTTCCTATTTGGAATCGCGCAATGTAAACTTAAATGTTTGGTAGATTCCACATATGTGAAGATATAGAAAATAATAAACAAAAAATAGATTCCACCTATGAGAAAAGAGAGAAAAATTTAAAAACCATATTACACTTTCAAGAAGAGTGAGAAAGTATTTAAAAAGTAGAAAAAAGAAAAGATATATACAATGTATTAATGGCATTTATGAGTAAAATAGAAAATTTGCAGTTGTTCTATGTCCCTTATGTTTCGCTTTCTTGATTCTTATTCAGTTATTCTATTTACGAGCAACATAATATTTTTTTACCTCATCGTTGTAGCACTCTCCACCTCGTAATCGATAATCTCCATCCATCATAAAATCCACAAATTAATTTGGGAAGGCTAAAAACCTTAAACCTTATTCTCTCTCTTGTGAACTGCTTCAATTTGGTCTGTATCTTTGATGTATTTGTGGTCACCGAGCCTGATGTCGTGGTTCCGTATCTGATGTCTTTTCTGCAGCCCAGGTCGTCTTTGTACACAAAATTATATCCTGATAATAACTCTGGATTAATAGGGGCAATGCTTAACATGTGCGATGTAATAAACCACGCAGAACGCCCAAATGTTGATTTTGTATTAGAATTTCTTAATATACATAATGTTTCGTTATTGTTGGTACTAACTAAATTATAAGATTATTTTTAATTATATATATTTACGTTGCAATTATTTTTGTCATTTCATTATAGGTAAAGGAAAAATATTTACATATACTATGTCATTTTTTTACAGCTAAACTGATAAGGTAAGGTCCAAATTTGTCTTTGTTATACAGAAATTTTATAATAATTGAATCGCCCTTAGTGGTTGTTGGTGTCAATAATATTGAAACTGAATAGGGTTTTTTACCACTCCATTGCGCTAACTTCATCAAACATGTTTTATTCAAGAAAACCCTATATGTTTTTCTCACATTAATGTAAAACGTTACTACGTACACTCTTCGACTTGAAGGCGATTTACTATTTCTCTCACCAACATAAACAACCATATAACATAGAAATACGCATAGTATTACGAATAATACATTATTATGCTGCTACAATACTGAAATAAGGAGATAATACTTGGAATTTGTTGACCCAGTAAGATAGATTAATAAGTTTAAGAACACTGGAAGCCACGCGGTACCCTTTTTCCACAATTTTTGATCAACGATCTCAAGGAGACAGAGGCATCAAGCTTGACCCCCAAGACATCGGCTTTGATGGCAGTGCAAACACACGAGCATGCTTCATGATCAGTCAGGCCTTGAATGATAGAGCAACATCGATACTTTAGCGGACTGCCAATCAAAAGTCTAGACAAGTCACCTAATATTTTAGCACAAACCCTTAATTTAAGCGGATTTATGGGACACTTGCCCGGCGGCAATGGCGTTGGTGACTCGGGAGGCGGTGTCGGAACCAGAGTTGGTGACTCGGGAGGCGGTGTTGGAACCGGAGTTGGTGACTCGGGAGGCGGTGTCGGAACCGGAGTTGGTGACTCGGGAGGCGGTGCCGGAACCGGAGTTGGTGACTCGGGAGGCGGTGTCGGAACCAGAGTTGGTGACTCCGGAGGCGGTGCCGGAACCGGAGTTGGTGACCCGGGAGGCGGTGCCGGAACCAGAGTTGGTGACTCGGGAGGCGGTGTAGGAACCAGAGTTGGTGACTCGGGAGGCGACGACGGAACCAGAGTTGGTGACTCGGGTGGCGGTGCCGAAACCAGAGTTGGTGACTCGGGAGGTGGTGCCGGAACCAGAGTTGGTGACTCGGGAGGCGACGACGGAACCAGAGTTGGTGACTCGGGAGGCGGTGCCGGAACCAGAGTTGGTGACGCGGGAGGCGGTGTCGGAACCAGAGTTGGTGACCCGGGAGGCGGTGCCGGAACCAGAGTTGGTGACCCGGGAGGCGGTGCCGGAACCAGAGTTGGTGACCCGGGAGGCGGTGCCGGAACCAGAGTTGGTGACCCGGGAGGCGACGACGGAACCAGAGTTGGTGACTCGGGAGGCGGTGCCGGAACCAGAGTTGGTGACTCGGGAGGCGGTGCCGGAACCAGAGTTGGTGACTCGGGAGGCGGTGTCGGAACCAGAGTTGGTGACTCGGGAGGTGACGACGGAACCGGAGTTGGTGTCAGTGAGTTGTTATGTGGTGATATCATTGGCGTTGGTGAATTGTTAGATGGTGATATCACTGGAGTTGGTGGGTTACCTCCCTCGTTGCCACCGCCGTGTCGAGGGGGATATATGGGACGTGGTGGTGGTGGTGGGGGGTGGACATTATAGGAACTCACCAAAGTGAAAAGCACTTGATTGAAGCATAGAAGTAAGATTATTGAAGACAAAACTTTTATAGACATCTTAGCAAACTAAGATAACTTAAAGTTTCTGTCAAGCAAATACAGGTTTCGGATTAGGATTTGTGAGATTGTGATGCAAAATAGATGGATGGGTCTTAGGCTATTTATAGTATAAAAAATTGTGAATCCTTCATAAACAAAAATATACACATATTAGTGGCTTGCAAAAAATAGAAAATCATTTAGCTAATTTATGGCCCATGAGGTAATTGAGCATATCACTAAAGCATCACATATAAGCGTGATTGTGGACTTTGTTACTACACACTATACTATGCGTGTTGGAAACCATATTTTAATTTAGATCTAAGATGTTTGACTTAATAAAACCTTATTAAATGCGAAAAAAAATATGCAAGAACGCTTTCTCTTCTCCCTTTTCCCAGCGGGACACCATTAGAAACTCAGGATTTAGGCATCATCAAGGATTCACGAAACCATCCCCTTTGATTTTCCTCTCTCCTCTGCGAATTTCTTACATCTCTCCTCTGCAATTTTCATTCGGGTCCCTTCAAAAAGATCACAATCATCTCTTCCCACCTTCAATTTTGACACCTCAAATAATCAAATGCCCAACTTTGAAGTTTGTCAATTCACGATCCACGACTAAAAGGGTCTTGAATCCTCTACGAATTTCAATCAATTAAAAGTAATTATCCCACAAAAACTTGCATTGTGGTGGCCGGTGGCGGCAGTAGCTCTGGTACTGAAACAGAGATTGAGCAAGACATTTTCCTTCAATTTCTGAAAAATATTCAAGCAATAAAATTCCTGTCAAATGTAATTGTGGTGTCCCAATTGCAAAAAGTCAACGCCGAAATATGGTAATTTTGGCCTGAAATTCATAAACTGGTTCCTCTTAACAATCGGAGTATTTTAATAGGTCATTTTAGACAAAATTTTTTTATTAAGTCCTTCTCTATAAAACTTGTATTTTATTAGGTCCTTTCTGACAAAAAAATCCAAAAAAAATTTCATATGGGAGTGTTTAAACAAAATAATGTGGAGAAATTAAGTCAATATAACACTTAGCTTGAAGTGGAGACAAGTCGCTAATATTCAGGCACAATATACTAACACATGCAAGCAATATTAAGAAACAACTTTGCTATTAATCACCGGTTTATCGCCTCCTCCCTCTTTTTTCTCTCTTCTCTCTCCTCTCCCACAAAACCCTAATTTTCAACCTAGGGGCTACCGCCACCCTTTTGGGCGGTGGTAAGCCCCTTTTCTCCTTTTGTTACTAGTTTTTTAGGTTAATGTTTCTAATAAACTTCAGTCTCTCCTTAATAGAGAGTTTTTCTACCCATTTATTGGGTTATATCTACCCATATATTGGGTTTTATCTCTCTCCATGTGAGAGTTTGGAGACTTTGTTTTTGGGTTTTTGTGTAATTCAAGAGGTTGATTTGTTGATTGAAATTTGTGTGTGGTTGCAACACATGTCAGTACTTCGTTTACAATCACTTGAATTGGATTCAGTTCTACTTCAAAACTACAAAAGATCGATAGACCCCCTTGAAGAAAGCTGCATCAGACAGCGATGTGAAAGACGAGGGTTTTCAGAAGTGTTAGATCTACTCAACGATCGTGGTTTTGTCATGTTAGAATTGTATTTATTTCATTTTGATATGTATTTGTTTAGTTTTGACTTCTATTGTAGATGTCGTATGACTTTGAATCAATGAATTAATTTTTAATTTCAAAAAAAAAAATACTAGCAATCAAGCAGTAGCTTACACATTACACCCACAAGTCACAACACTCAAAGCTTTTATTTGCCTCACTCAAACTCACTTATGGCAGTAGAGAAATGCACTCAACTTTTTCTTACTCAAAAGACGAAAACACTCGAGAAATTTTGGTGTTGGGCACAAATCAAGCGGGCAAACGGGGTTACTAGTTTGAATAAATACAGTTACCTTTGTAAATAATTGAGATTACTCGTATGATTAAATGATGTTCCTTTTATAAATAAATAAGGTTATTAGTATGGATAAACAGGGTTACTCATAAGATTAAAGATGTTGCAATCTTTCTCATTTGTTGAACCTAGCCAACAACCATATTTACCTTTCATAGGTAGAAAATATCAACTTACCAGATAAGGCCCTCAGTCCTTATAAAGCAGTGAAATACTCAAAGGGAACAATGATCAATCATGATCCAATACTAATAAATATATTAATTCCCCCATGTGAATTAATAAATTAAGTTCCCAACCAACATGCTTGCATCAATTTTCCATACAAACATGATATATATCTCATAATATAATCTCATGATCAGCATGTTTACACCACAGCATAAAATATGCAATACATAATAAATATCATATATGAACTCAACATAGTTCCTATACATGATACTACATAATTTTCCTTCCTTAAATCATGATGCTATCTCAATCAACACATAGGTATGTACGTACCTTGTGTAAACAAACTGATAGGCCACTTTAACGATCTTAAAAGTCACCTAGAGAGAATTCTCCGCCTAGAATAACCAATATAAACCCATAATCAATACTCAAATAATTTCCAACAACTTTAAAATACTTTAAATCTCCTTTAAAAATATTCAAAAGTTGTTTTCATCATTAAAACTTCAATTGCTAATATTTCCTAGCATAGTACTACTATACTAGCCATTAAAATCCTTAAAACTCCATTAATAACAACCTTTCGAAAATTCCACCAACTTATAAATTATTAAAACTCCCTATAAATATACTAAACATGCTTAAATTCATAAAGGCAATAACTTTCATAACTTATGATAAACTACTAGGTTTTTCTAACTTTTAAACCCTAAAATTCATGCTTTGATAATTAAAATCTACTTTAAACTCAAATATGCAAGTCTGACTTTTATTTCATCAATACATAAATTATATAACTTAGATTCAATAATAAATAATCAACTTTTAATTTTTAAACATAAATTAATTAGAACAAAACCTAAAAATACAATAT
Organism: Beta lomatogona; assembly: GCA_947646795.1. Lineage (NCBI taxonomy): Eukaryota > Viridiplantae > Streptophyta > Magnoliopsida > Caryophyllales > Amaranthaceae > Beta > Beta lomatogona. The sequence goes on from CANSNZ010000231.1 coordinate 970,436, forward strand.
TTGAATAAAACTTGAGGAGGAAGAAAAGAAACAAACCAAAGCAAGAAAGCAAAGGAAGAACGAAGCTAGGGACGCCGACGAGAAGCAGTACGGCGGCGCGGCACCGGACGACGGTGGTCGGCGAGTTGCCGGTGAGGACCCATCAGCCGGCGAAGGAGGAAGTGCACGCCGAAGGAAAAAGGAAAGGAGGAAAAAGAAGAGAGAGAGAAAAGAAATAGATGGCCGAAAATCTTGGGAGAAAAGGAGGAGAGAGAAAATAAAGTTGTGGGGAAATTTTGGGGTTTATGGGTTATTTATAGTTTCCCTTTTGTGGGCTTAGGAAAAAGGTAATTGGGCTTCAAATAGAGTTTAATGATGAATAGGAATGATGATTGAACTTCTAACATCATTAGAATTAGTATTTGGGTTCCTCAAACCCATTCAAACTCCTTTTCCAAATCCAAATAGGTATTTCAAATATTCCAAGTACTTTCAAAGCATGACTTTAATAAATATTTGACTTGAATAAACTATTAAAACAATTCCTTTGACTTTCAAATAGTCAACCTTTGAAGAAATAAATCATTAAAATGCTAAAATATATTAAAATATAAATATATTTATATTTATAAAATTCATAAAAATACGGGGGATTACAACACATTTGCCACGTTGTGGGAAACATGTATATATCATTAATAGGCAATTCCTACATAGTTCTCATCCATATCGAAAGAAAAAAGCACAATTTAACAGGTTAGTTTAGAATGCTCCAGTACCTAGACCGTTAACCGGAAAAGAAGTTTATAATCGTGTTAAGGGGATGGGCACAATATTTGGTAAGGGGGTTAAACCTTCGGAAGACGATGGTGTCATTTGGAAAAAAGAGTCTATATTCTGGAGACTTCCTTATTGGAAATATTTAACAGTTAGACATTGTCTCGCCGTAATGCATATTGAAAAAAATGTTTGTGATGCAATTATCGTTACTCTGTTGAATATGCTGGGAAAGACTAAGGATGATCTGAGGGTTCGTAGAGATATAGAGAAATTGAAGATTCGGCCTAATTTATGGCCAAAGGTAAAGGAAAAAGCTAAGAAAGGAAAGGGAACAACAACGTATTTGCCTCTAACTTGTTATACATTGTCTAGGCAAGAGAAATGATTGTTCTGTGAGTGTTTATACGGTATTAAGGTTCCCACTGGATACTCATCTAACATGAGAAGACTTGTTTCTATAACTGATCTGAAATTAATTGGGTTGAAGTGACTGTCATGTGATGATGCAAGTGTTTTTTCCGATTGTAATACGCGGGATTCTTCCAAAACATGTCAGGCTTACCATCACGAGGTTGTGTTCATTTTTCAATACCATATGCAATAAGGTACTTGACCCCGATAAGTTGGATGCTTTGCAAAATGAGGTGGTGATCACACTTTGTCAATTTGAGATGTATTTTCCACCTTATTTTTTTGACATTATGATTCACTTAGTCCTTCATAAGGTAAGGGAGATTAAAATGTGTGTCCCTGCGTTTTTAAGATGGGAATATCCTTTTGAGAAACATATGGGTTCTTTGAAAAAGAAAGTGAGGAATCCAGCAAGACCATAGGCAAGTATTATTCAAGGAACAATTGCCAAAGAGGTTGGAGGATATTCTTCTTCTCATTTTGCTAAGGTTGTGACAATAGGTCTTCCAAAGTCCAGACACGGGGGTAGATTAGAAGGCAAGGGTGGGATCGGAATGCAACATATTTCACCTTCATTGAGTGAGTTGAATAAAGCTCATCTTTTCGTGTTGCACCATGTTACTGAAGTTAATCCATACTTAGATAGACATATGCGTGAATTGCGCCACAAAAACCCGTCAAAAGGGGAGAGGGCGTTGATGGATGAGCATAACAGGTCTTTCATTAACTGGTTCCACAATAAAGTAATTGGTGAATTGTCTGCAAACAACCATCATGTACCAGATACAATGAAGTAGTTGGCATACGGTCCACGTGACAGTTTTAAATCGTATGAGCGGTATGATATCAATGGATATACCTTTTACACTGAACATCAGGACAAGAAATCAAAGGTGGTACATAATTGTGGGGTTTCAATGGTTGCATCATCTAGGGAGTATGCGAGTGCAAAGGATAAAACTCCAATTGATGCTAAACAATCATATTATGGGATGATTCATGAAATATGGAAGCTCGATTATTGTGACTTCACTATGCCTATTTTTCAATGTAAGTGGGCGGATAATAGACGTGGTTTGCAAACGGATGAGTGCGGTTTTACTCTAGTTGATATGAGTCGTCTGCGTGACACTGAAGAATCTTTTATCCTCGCATCACAAGAAAAACAAGTGTTTTATGTATCTGATCTTGTAGACACTCAGTGGTGTATTATTGTTAATGGTAAAAGGCGAATTTTAGGAGTAGGTGATGTTAACAACGAAGAAGAATATGATAAGTTTGATGATACCCCCCCTTCTCAATCCCAAATGAAGATATGATGGATGTGTCTGATACTGAAAATAGTTACATGCGAATGGATCACCAAGAAGGTATAACGGTCATCGAGCAACCTATTGACCAAAATTAAAGGTAAAAAATGTTCTATATGAGTAATTTGAATTATAAATTGATGTACTTATAATAGATTTCGTTACAATAATGTGTTGATATATATTGTTTTAAATTTTGTTAACACTTTTTGTTGTTTCCATGTATATGCTACAGATATGGCTAGTGATGGTTCGAATGATCAGTCATCGGATTTCGATGAACCATTCCACCCAGAAAAGGAGGCTAACCAAGGGAAGGACAGTGATCGTGCTACAGATGCGTTTGATGCTTGGATGGAAACAATGGAACTAGAAGCTGATAGGGAATGCTTTACTTGGCATTGAGGTGACATCTGATCCACGTATTATTGTGAATATTGAATATGTAATTTATTTGTTCGTTCTATAATTTAGTTTCCTTATTTTGATTCTTAGATCGTCGTCAGACCAGTACATATTATGGTGCACAAGGGAGGGGGAAGAAGTCGGGTGGGAAGACAAAGGCATCTAGAAAGAGTAAAAGAGGTCCCACGATGAATCTCCACAACACAGAAAATATGTACTTACAGTTTGAGGATTTGGGGAGACCAACAGGTAATTATTGATTGTAAGATAGTTATAATTTATCATGCTTACAATTTAATGTTTGGATTTCTAATTGTTTGTTCTATTAGGTCCGTGGCGAGCCAAGTATGGTATTTGGGTCGGTCTTTCTATACGTAAGCTTAACATCAATTGGAAATGGAGAAACATTTCTCCTGCCTTTTTGGGTTTGATGTGGACAGACACTATGGTAAGATACCACGCTGATGATTTTTGTAATTATACCATTTACAATTTTGGGATTTATTGTACAAATGATGACCTAACGTGCTTATTTATTTGTTTATGATGGAAAACAAAATATGTTTCACCTTCCCGACAAGATAAGCTATACGAAGCACTACTTGTCTGCTGTGAACTCTAGATGGAGGGATTTTAAGAGCAAATTGGTATTTGGTTGGATCACAATGACCAGAGTCAGATCAAAGAAAGAGAAGCTATGTGATACTCCGCCAGATGTATACAAGCACATCAAGATGGAGGATTGACTTACCTTAAAGTGGCTATGACGTCAGATGAGGCTGTAGTAAGTTTATAATCTAATTAACTTGGTTTTATTAATTTAAATTATATTCTACTAACTTAATTTTTTTTTTTTTTTTTTTGCAGAAAAAGCGAGAAAAGGCGCTCGAGAGTGCAAAAAAGAACACACATCATCACCATTTAGGTCAAAGAAACTATGGGGATGCTAGAGAGTTGTGGAAGCAGGAGAACTTCTGTCCACCTAGTTTTGATTCTGGATCGTCATCTAGTACACCATCCTCCACGGTGTCCTCTCATATTAACTGGGGTGATGACTGGTGGTGCGCGATGAATAAGAATGATCCTGTCACTAAACTGCGATTTATTCCAGTTGAGGAAACACCGATTGCAGTTGTCAAATACGTATGTATAGCACTATAACTTTTAGTTTGACATATGAATATGTTTTTTCTTTATTAACTATATTATTATTTGTAACTTGCTTTTTGGGCAGTTGGAGTACAAGGAGAAGCAATCCAAGAGTGAGTTCACTCCAGTACGTAACAAAGACGCCCTTTTATGGCTCTTGGAGAGAAGCCAGATCATTCGGGTCGTTGTTATGGTTTTGGAGGTGTCAATGTTGGCTATAGAAAGGTTTTGGCCGTCCACCTCCTAGGAACTATTGGAGCTCGAGTCAGGAACAAGAGGAAGCATTCATGCAGAAAATGACTGAAAGGTGGAGAAATGACATTGCAACATATATGCAGAATGTGGCGCTTTCACAGCCCACTCAGCTACCTACTCCACCATTTTTTCCATCATCTGCTTCACCATTTGTTGCACCATTTGCTTCACCATCTACTGGGCCATCTACGTCACAACCCACTCAGCTACCTATTCCACCATTTGTTCCATTATTTGCTTCACCATTTGTTCCATCATCTGCTTCACCATTTGTTCCATCAACTGCTTCACCATCTACTGGGCCATCTGCTTCACAGCCCACTCAGCTACGTAGTCCACTATCTGGATTTTCTGACACTCATTCTCCTGAGTTGAAGGTACATATATTTATCATATATACATGTGCTTTATACAAATAATTATCATATATACATGTGTTTTATACAAATAATTATCTTACATAATTAGAACTTTATTACGTTATTGTTAGACGAGACTCCATGTCGATTGTATTTGATAGATCCAACTAGTGGGAAGACTTGTCTAGTGGCAGATGCACATTCTTATGCTTTTGATGAGACCACTACAGTTCATGGGTCTAGAATGATGAATGATCACCTTCAAGTGAATATTCATTGTTTTGTAGAGAAGCATGGTCATTTGCCACTACCTGTCCCCGTCCCTACATATCAAATCAACACTACAGCTACTACTTTGGGTACGTGGGTGCAATGGCCAAAATATTTAGTGCAAATTTTAGGTGATGAGGTAATTGTTCAAATCTTATCCATTTTTGTAAAAATAATAGCATTAAATTTAAAAATTACATAATCTTATGCGCGTTCTCAAAAGCATAAGAATATTCTCAAAAATCACATAATCTTATCCATTTTTGTAAAAAAAGAAAAGATATATACAATGTATTAATGGCATTTATGAGTAAAATAGAAAATTTGCTGTTGTTCTATGTCCCTTATGTTTCGCTTTCTTGATTCTTATTCAGTTATTCTATTTATGAGCAACATAATATTTTTTTACCTCATCGTTGTAGCACTCTCCACCTCGTAATCGATAATCTCCATCCATCATAAAATCCACAAATTAATTTGGGAAGGCTAAAAACCTTAAACCTTATTCTCTCTCTTGTGAACTGCTTCAATTTGGTTTGTATCTTTGATGTATTTGTGGTCACCGAGCCTGATGTCGTGGTTCCGTATCTGATGTCTTTTCTGCAGCCCAGGTCGTCTTTGTACACAAAATTATATCCTGATAATAACTCTGGATTAATAGGGGCAATGCTTAACATGTGCGATGTAATAAACCACGCAGAACGCCCAAATGTTGATTTTGTATTAGTATTTCTTAATATACACAATGTTTCTTTATTGTTGGTACTAACTAAATTATAAGATTATTTTTAATTATATATATTTACGTTGCAATTATTTTTGTCATTTCATTATAGGTAAAGGAAAAATATTTACATATACTATGTCATTTTTTTACAGCTAAACTGATAAGGTAAGGTCCAAATTTGTCTTTGTTGTACAGGGATTTTATAATAATTGAATCGCCCTTAGTGGTTGTTGGTGTCAATAATATTGAAACTGAATAGGGTTTTTTACCACTCCATTGCGCTAACTTCATCAAACATGTTTTATTCAAGAAAACCCTATATGTTTTTCTCACATTAATGTAAAACGTTACTACGTACACTCTTCGACTTGAAGGCGATTTACTATTTCTCTCACCAACATAAACAACCATATACCATAGAAATACGCATAGTATTACGAATAATACATTATTATGCTGCTACAATACTGAAATAAGGAGATAATACTTGGAATTTGTTGACCCAGTAAGATAGATTAATAAGTTTAAGAACACTGGAAGCCACGCGGTACCCTTTTTCCACAATTTTTGATCAACGATCTCAAGGAGACAGAGGCATCAAGCTTGACCCCCAAGACATCGGCTTTGATGGCAGTGCAAACACACGAGCATGCTTCATGATCAGTCAGGCCTTGAATGATAGAGCAACATCGATACTTTAGCGGACTGCCAATCAAAAGTCTAGGCAAGTCACCTAATATTTTAGCACAAACCCTTAATTTAAGCGGATTTATGGGACACTTGCCCGGCGGCAATGGCGTTGGTGACTTGGGAGGTGGTGCCGGAACCAGAGTTGGTGACTCGGGAGGCGGTGCCGGAACCAGAGTTGGTGACTCGGGAGGCGGTGTCGGAACCAGAGCTGGTGACTCGGGAGGCGGTGTCGGAACCAGAGCTGGTGACTCGGGAGGCGGTGTCGGAACCAGAGTTGGTGACTCGGGAGGCGGTGCCGGAACCGGAGTTGGTGACTCGGGAGGCGGTGTCGGAACCAGAGTTGGTGACTCGGGAGGCGGTGCCGGAACCGGAGTTGGTGACTCGGGAGGCGGTGCCGGAACTAGAGTTGGTGACTCGGGAGGCGGTGTCGGAACCGTAGGCTGGTGACTCGGGAGGCGGTGTCGGAACCAGAGTTGGTGACTCGGGAGACGGTGTCGGAACCGGAGTTGGTGACTCGGGAGGCGGTGTCGGAACCCGGAGTTGGTGACCTCGGGAGGCGGTGCCGGAACTAGAGTTGGTGACCCGGGAGGCGGTGCCGGAACCAGAGTTGGTGACTCGGGAGGTGGTGCCGGAACCAGAGTTGGTGACTCGGGAGGTGACGACGGAACCAGAGTTGGTGACTCAGGAGGCGACGACGGAACCAGAGTTGGTGACACGGGAGGCGGTGTCGGAACCAGAGTTGGTGACCCGGGAGGCGGTGCGGAACCGAGTTGAGACCGGGAGGCGGTGACCGAGTTGGTGACCGGGAGGCGGTGCCGGAACCGTAGTTGGTGACTCCGGGAGGCGGTGTAGGAACCGAGTTGGTGACTCGGGAGGCGGTGTAGGAACCAGAGTTGGTGACTCGGGAGGCGGTGCCGGAACCAGAGTTGGTGACTCGGGAGGCGACGGAACCAGAGTTGGTGACTCGGGAGGCGGTGCCGGAACCAGAGTTGGTGACACGGGAGGCGGTGTCGGGAGCCGAAGTTAGTTGGTGACCGGGAGGCGGTGCCGGAACCGTAGTTGGTGACCCGGGAGGCGGTGCCGGAACCCGAGTCAGTGGTGACTCGGGGGAGCGGGTGACTCGGGAGGGTAGGAACCGAGTTGGTGACTCGGGAGGCGACGACGGAACCGTAGTTGGTGACTCGAGAGACGACGGAACCAAAGTTGGTGACTCGGGAGGCGGTGCCGGAACCAGAGTTGGTGACACGGGAGGTGGTGTCGGAACCAGAGTTGGTGACCGGGAGGCGGTGCCGGAACCAGAGTTGGTGACCCGGGAGGCGGTGCCGGAACCAGAGTTGGTGACCCGGGAGGCGGTGCGGAACCGGAGTTAGTGACCCGGGAGGGTGCGGAACCGAGTTGGTGACTCGGGAGGCGGTGTAGGAACCGTAGTTGGTGACTCGGGAGGCGACGACGGAACCGAGTTGGTGACTCCGGGAGGCGGGCCGGAACCGAGTTGGTGACTCGGGAGGCGGTGCCGGAACCAGAGTTGGTGACTCGGGAGGCGGTGTCGGAACCAGAGTTGGTGACTCGGGAGGTGACGGCGGAACCGGAGTTGGTGTCAGTGAGTTGTTAGGTGGTGATATCATTGGCGTTGGTGAATTGTTAGATGGTGATATCACTGGAGTTGGTGGGTTACCTCCCTCGTTGCCACCGCCGTGTCGAGGGGGATATATGGGACGTGGTGGTGGTGGTGGGGGGTGGACATTATAGGAACTCACCAAAGTGAAAAGCACTTGATTGAAGCATAGAAGTAAGATTATTGAAGACAAAACTTTTATAGACATCTTAGCAAACTAAGATAACTTAAAGTTTCTGTCAAGCAAATACAGGTTTTGGATTAGGATTTGTGAGATTGTGATGCAAAATAGATGGATGGGTCTTAGGCTATTTATAGTATAAAAAATTGTGAATCCTTCATAAACAAAAATATACACATATTAGTGGCTTGCAAAAAATAGAAAATCATTTAGCTATTTTATGGCCCATGAGGTAATTGAGCATATCACTAAAGCATCACATATAAGCGTGATTGTGGACTTTGTTACTACACACTATACTATGCGTGTTGGAAACCATATTTTAATTTAGATCTAAGATGTTTGACTTAATAAAACCTTATTAAATGCGAAAAAAAATATGCAAGAACGCTTTCTCTTCTCCCTTTTCCCAGCGGGACACCATTAGAAATTCAGGATTTAGGCATCATCAAGGATTCACGAAACCATCCCCTTTGATTTTCCTCTCTCCTCTGCGAATTTCTTACATCTCTCCTCTGCAATTTTCATTCGGGCCCCTTCAAAAAGATCACACAATCATCTCTTCCCACCTTCAATTTTGACACCTCAAATAATCAAATGCCCAACTTTGAAGTTTGTCAATTCACGATCCACGACTAAAAGGGTCTTGAATCCTCTACTAATTTCAATCAATTAAAAGTAATTATCCCACAAAAACTTGCATTGTGGTGGCCGGTGGCGGCAGTAGCTCTGGTACTGAAACAGAGATTGAGCAAGACATTTTCCTTCAATTTCTGAAAAATATTCAAGCAATAAAATTCCTGTCAAATGTAATTGTGGTGTCCCAATTGCAAAAAGTCAACGCCGGAATATGGTAATTTTGGCCTGAAATTCATAAACTGATTCCTCTTAACAATCGGAGTATTTTAATAGGTCATTTTAGACAAAATTTTTTTAGGAAAAATTGTTAAAAATAATCTCAAGTTTGTTAGTAGTCTTCCCTTATTAATCCCAACTTTGGATTATTTTTAAATAATCTCAAGTTTGTTAGTAGTCTTCCCTTATTGGTCCCTGGTGAAAAAGTTCGGTTTAAAACTCGTTTTAAAGGTCAATACGCGAAACATTTCGTTTGCTTTCATTTTAATAGTGGAGTGGTGATGAGGGCGATTGGGTGATTTTTTAAATAAAATGGTGTCTTATCAACTTTTTAAAATTGGTTCAAACGATTATAGGTCTTTTGGACCAATATGGGAAGATGACTCCCAAACTTCAGATTATTCAAAAATAATTTAAACTTGGGATTAATATGGGAAGACACCTAAAACTTGGGATTATTTTTTACAATTTTTCCATTTTTTTATTAGATCCTTCTCTATAAAACTTGTATTTTTTTAGGTTCTTTCTGACAAAAAAAACCCAAAAAAATTTCATATTGGAGGGTTTAAACAAAATAATGTGGAGAAATTAAGTCAATATAACACTTAGCTTTTTTTTTTTTTTTTTTTTTGACGGGAAATATAACACTTAGCTTGAAGTGGAGACAGGTCGCTAATTTTCAGGCACAATATACTAACACATGCAAGCAATATTAAGAAACAACTTTGCTATTACTAAATACTAGCAATCAAGCAATAGCTTACACATTACACCCACAAGTCACAACACTCAAAGCTTTTATTTGCCTCACTCAAACTCACTTATGGCAGTAGAGAAATGCACTCAACTTTCCCTTACTCAAAAGACGAAAACACTCGAGAAATTTTGGTGTTGGGCACAAATCAAGCGGGCAAACGGGGTTACTAGTTTGAATAAATACAGTTACCTTTGTAAATAATTGAGATTACTCGTATGATTAAATGAGGTTCCTTTTACAAATAAATGATGTTATTAGTATGGATAAACAGGGTTACTCATAAGATTAAAGATGTTGCTCATAAGATTAAACAAGTTTTACTCATCGATTAAACAACATTACTTGTATGACTAAACGAGAAAATGAGATTCTAATCAATTTACTCTTACGAATTAATGAGGTTACTCGTTTGAATAAATGCAGCAACTTTTGTGAACAATTGAGGTTACTCGTATGATTAAATGAGGTTACTTGTATAAATAAATGAGGTTACTAGTATAAATAAATGAGGTTGCTTATAAGATTAAACGAGGTTACTCATAAATTAAACTACATTACTTGTATGACTAGACGAGAAAATAAGAAACTAATCAATTTATTCTTATGAATGAAAGGGGTTACTCATTTGGAATAATTGGGGTTACTCGTATGATTAAATGAGGTTACTCGCATAAATAAGTAAGGTTACTAGTATAAATAAATAGGGTTACTTATAGATTAAACAACATTACGTGTATGACTAAATGAGAAAATGAGAAATTAATCAATTTACTCTCATGAATGAAATAAATATTCGTTTGAATAAATGCGGTTACTTTTGTGGATAATTGGGGCCACTTGTATGATTAAATAATGTTACTCGTATAAATAAATGATGTTACTAGTATAAATAAATGGAGTTACTCATAAGATTAAACAAGGTTACTCACATCCCTATGGACTGCAGGACTGAAAATCACATCCGTCTCATAGGGGGTAGCCTTGGTTCTATCATGGAGGTTGAATCGAATGGCGTGTCATGGGACAAATCCGCAAGACTGAAAGTTTCTATGAATATTACGAAGCCCCTTCGAAGAGTATGCAAAATTCGTAATTCGAAGGGTCATGTCGTGATTGTAGACGTAAAGTATGAACGCCTCCCTACTTTTTGTTATGTATGTGGAGTCATAGGGCACATTGAACGTGATTGCAATGACGTTCCGGAGGATAGAGAGGAGGACAAACAATGGGGTGCATGGCTCCGCGCTTCGCCGCGAAAAGGGAGACAAAAATTACAGGAGGAGGAACAGAGGTTTTTGTCTCGACCGACGTGGATAGATTTCAGTATGGTAGGTAGGGAGCAACCAAGCAGTGAGCTGCAGGTCAAGGGCATAGGGGATGAAAGCCCGAATGTGCAGGGGGAGGCTTCGGGCTTGCAGGGGGAAGTTACGGGTGTGGTGGTCCAGCCAACGCTCGCAGTTCAGCCACTTCCTTCGCCTATTTTGTCTGCTCATTCTCTTAATGAGAATACTGTAAGTTCTCCAACCCCTTTTTTATTTTCTGTTGGAAGCTCTGAACCAAAGAAAAGTGGTAATAAACTTAAAGTAAAGAGAAGGGGTCAAGGAAATCTTTGTGTTGGTGGGTCTGATGTGGGGGAGAGTACGACTGCTGCTGTTATCTCTACGCTAACTGGGGACAAACGTAAGTTGATAGATGAAATGATAGTGGATGAGAATGTTGAGTTGCTGGAGCATGGTGGAAAGAAGAGTAAAGTTATTTGTGAGTATTTTACTGGCAATGAGAGTTTAACTGTCGAGGCGGTAGTTGGTGATGACCAACCCCGCCCCTCGCCATGAATCTCTTGTGTTGGAACTGTCGGGGCTTGGGCAACCCCCGGGCAGTTCGTATGCTTCGTCAATGGAGCGTTGTAAATAGCCTTGATTTGCTTTTTATTTCGGAATCTATGATTGGTGGTAGTGCTGTTGAGTCGGTGAAATCGCGTTTCGGTTTCTCCAATGTGTTTTATGTTGATAGTGTGGGGACCTCTGGTGGCTTGTGTTTGTTCTGGAAGAGTGATAAAATATCTTTCTCATTGGTCTCCTATTCTCGTCATCACATTTGTGGCGATATGGTGAGTGGGGATAATGTTTCTTGGCCTTTTGTGGGGATTTATGGTTGGCCCGAATCCTCCCAGAAGCACCTTACTTGGGATCTTATGCGCTCTTTTACTGCTTTCGAGGGACCTATGCTTTTTGGAGGGGATTTCAATGAGGTTCTGTGTATGAGTGAGATTGAAGGGGGTGTGGAGAGTGAGAGGAGGGCTATGTGGGGTTTTCGGAAAGTGATGGACGAGATGTGTTTGCGGGATTTGGGTTTTTCAGGCTCTTGGTGTACTTGGGAGAGGGGCAAAAATCCTCAAACTCGTATTCGTGAGAGACTTGATAGATTTGTAGCTAATCCCGAATGGTGCGCAATGTTTGTGGAGGCGGGGGTGGAGCATATGGCTCGGTTTAAGTCGGACCATACTCCTTTGCTTTTGCGTGTGATGGGCTCGAGTAGGAGGAGGAGAAAACGCAAGAAGCGTAGGCATTTTGAGACCGCATGGCTGTTGGACCCAGAGTGTGCCGAGGTGGTGCGGGATGCTTGGGGAATGTGTGGAGATGTTTCGGTGGTGAAGTTGGGGCGGGTGGCGGCAGATTTGGAGGGATGGAGTAGGGGAAAATTCTCGGACTTAGGGAAGAGGATTAATGAGCTTGAACATAATCTGAAAGAGGTTCAGCAAGAGTCATCAGCAGAGGCTAGCGCAAGAAATGTGGAGTTTCAGAAAGAGTTAGATGATTTGCTTGAAAAACAAGAAGCTTACTGGTATATGAGATCTCGAGTTGCTGAGCTGAAAGATGGTGACAAGAACACCAAATACTTTCATCATAAAGCGTCCCAACGAAAAAGCCGCAATTACATTCAGGGTCTGTTTGATAATGCTGGGGTATGGCAAACTGAAGATGTTATTATTGAAAAGACTATTTGTGCTTACTATGACACTTTATTCTCTACTAGCCACCCCTCTCAGGCCAGTATAGATGAAGTGCTATCTTCTCTGTCTTCTGTTGTCACTGCAGATATGAATGTTGTGCTTACCCGTCAATGTACAAAGGATGAGGTGTGGATTGCCCTGAGTCAGATGCATCCTTGCAAGGCTCCGGGCCCGGATGGGATGCATGCTATTTTCTACCAGAAGTTCTGGAGTATTGTTGGTGATGATGTGGTTTCTGCTGTGATTGGTATTGTTCATGGTACTAGACCGCCGGATTCTGTGAATGCTACTCTTGTTGCTTTGATCCCCAAAGTCAAGTCCCCGACCCAGGTAGCCGAATTTAGACCTATTAGCTTATGCAATGTTCTTTATAAGCTGGCTTCGAAGGTTGTTGCTAATAGGCTTAAGTTGATTCTTCCTGAGATCGTTTCGGAAAATCAGAGTGCCTTTGTCCCGGGTCGCCAAATTACGGATAATGCTCTTGTTGCTCTCGAGATCTTTCATTCTATGAAGCACAGATTTCGGGATAGGAGGGGCCACATTGCTATGAAGCTGGATATGAGTAAAGCTTATGATCGAGTGGAGTGGAGTTTCTTACGCCACCTTCTTTTGAGACTAGGTTTTGCAGATTCTTGGGTTCAGCTGATTATGGATTGTGTCTCTTCAGTGCGTTATTCTTTTGTGGTGAACGGGGGTATTTGTGGCTCTGTGGTCCCTTCCAGGGGTTTGAGACAGGGTGATCCTATTTCCCCCTATTTGTTCATTTTAGTGGCTGATGCTCTCTCTGCGATGCTGAACAAGGCTACTAGATAGAAACAAATTCATGGGGTTAGAGCAAGTCGATATGATCCTGAAATTTCTCATCTTTTGTTTGCTGATGACAGTTTGCTTTTTGCTAGAGCTACTCGACAGGAATGCACGAAGATAGTTGATATTCTCAACAAATATGAAGCTGCGTCCGGACAAAAAATTAATATCGAAAAGTCGGAGGTGTCTTATAGCAAAGGAGTGTGTGCTGTGCAGAAACAAGAGTTGACTGAGTTTTTGGCCATGAGACATGTTGATAGGCACTCTAAATATTTGGGGGTCCCTACGCTTGCAGGGAGATCGAAGAAGGTGCTTTTTTCAGAGATGAAAGACAGGATATGGAAAAAACTTCAGGGTTGGAAGGAAAAACTTCTATCTAGAGCTGGCAAAGAAGTTCTGCTGAAGGCGGTGGTTCAGGCCATTCCTACCTATTTGATGGGAGTTTACAAGATTCCGGTGGGGGTGATTCAGACTATTCATGCGGCTATGGCTCGTTTCTGGTGGGGACAAACAGGTTCGGAGAGCAAAATCCATTGGAAAAGTTGGGATGCTTTGTGCAAACCAAAGTGTTTTGGTGGTCTGGGCTTCCGGGATTTGAATGTTTTTAATGAAGCACTTTTGGGAAGGCAAGCTTGGAGGTTAATTCAATCCCCTCATTCCCTCCTCTCACGTGTCATGCAAGCTAAGTACTACCCGAACTCCTCTTTTCTTGATTCTTTCTTGGGCCCTGTTGGTAGCTATGCTTGGCGTAGTATTTGGGGTGCTAAGTCTCTTGTAAAGGAGGGTTTAATGTGGAGAGTTGGTGACGGGAAGACGGTAAAAGTGTGGAGTGATTCTTGGGTTTGCAATGGTGAAAGTCGGTTTATTCTAAGAGATCCTCTCCCGGGAATAGAAGTGGTGAGGGATTTGATTGATGTTGAGAGGCACGAATGGAAATCTGACCTTATTCTGGAGGCTTTTGAGGAAGAGGAGGCTAAAGCGATCCTTGTTATCCCCATTAGTGAGCGGATGCCGGAAGACTCTCTTTGTTGGGCATTTTCAAAGGATGGTAAGTATTCGGTGAAGACGGCGTATATGATAGCGAAGGGTGGAAATCTCGACGAGTTTCACCAAGTTTGGGTTCGAATTTGGGGCTTGAATGTTTCTCCTAAGGTACGTCACTTCCTATGGAGGCTATGCTCTTCTACTCTCCTGGTAAGATCTCTCCTTAAATATCGCCATTTAATTGATGATGATATGTGCCCTCTTTGCCATGTGGAGTCGGAATCGAGCTAGCCATGCACTTTTCCCGTGTGTCCACGTGAGGGAGGTGTGGGAAAGTGCGGGGCTTAGTGAGGTATTACCTGTTTTTGAAGGAGCAGGGTGGCTGGATATTTTTGAGGCTTGGAATGATGTTAGTGATGAGAAACTTGTTGCGGTAGGTGTGTTAGCTTGGATGGTTTGGTTCCGCAGAAATGAAGTTGTTTTTGGGAGTCATAGTTTACCGAATTCAATGTTGGTGGAGAAGGCTCGCAATTCCTATGCGGACTACGTGAGCTACGCCCAACGCATCTATGGGCCTGCTGTGGCTCCTGCTGGCAGCAACTCTTTGGCGTGGGAAGCTCCCGTGGCTGGTGTGGTGAAGGTGAACTCGGACGCGTCTGTGGGTGAGGATGGTTGGATCGGTTTGGGTGTGGTGGCAAGGAATGAGGAGGGAAGGGTGTTGTGGGCTGCGTGTAGGCGAATCCGTGCCTGGTGGCCCGTGGAAGTGGCGGAGGGGAAAGCTTTGTGCTTGACGGTTAAGTTGGCCCGTGCTCATTCTCATCATAATGTCATTTTTGAGACCGACTGTAAGTCTCTTGTTTCTAGGCTCTCTAAAGGTGCTATCTTTTTTTCCAACCTTGACTCGATTCTGGAGGATATCTTGTCTTTGTGTAGATTCTTTAATGGTGTTAAATGGTCTCATGTGCGAAGGGATGGCAATTGCGTTGCTCATCACCTAGCAAGACTTGTGCCGTTTGGTGTAGAGCAAAGATGGGAGAATCATGTTCCCTCTGAAATTGCTCCGTATGTACTTATGGACTTTATGTCCCTACCTTAATGCATCTTTCGTTTTTTCCCCCTCAAAAAAAAAAAAGGTTACTCATGAAATTAATCGAGGTTACTCATAGATTAAACGACATTACTTGTATGACTAAAGGAGATTACTCGTATAATGCAGTTCAGTTCAATTCACTTAGTTTCTCCCACAGTTTTCATTCACTTCAGTTCAACTCAGTTCAGTCAAATTAAGTTTAGTTCAGTGCAGTTCAGACAACAGTTCAATTCAGTTCAAAAGAACAGAGCCTAACTCTCCACCGACACATCTTTTTTTTTTCTCACAATGGGTGGACCATTCTCAGACTCTTTGTTGATCTTTCTATTTCTCTCTCCTACCAAAAATCTTTTATTTATGTGTGAACTAGATTATTTGTTTTTAGATTTTAAATAGTGAGATATTATTCAATATTTATGCATTTTAATAATTTGTATTTGTGTATAAAAAATTGTTATTTAATTAAATTAATAAATATTGGCTTAATTAGGAGAGTACAAATAATTTTGTGCAGGAGAAATTGATTAGAAAGAAAATTAGGTTGAGAAAAAGTGTGGCAAAATATATCAAATTTGTGCTCAAGCTATAGCTAAAATTATTTTAATGTTGTTAGTGAAATTTTTATCATTATTATTTCTCCAAAAAAGTTATTAACATCACGACAAATTACAAAACAAGAAAAAACATGCCCGCTGACACATCTCTCCACGCATCACTCCACCTTTTTTTGGTAGTGCACCCCTCGTTTTCTACCGGTTTCATCTATACAAATATATTAAAAGGCGTTCCCATCAAAGGAAACATTGCACTCTTCTCAAGCTTTTAATACACATGTTTATAATCTCATGACAAAAATATTAATAAAGTGTAGTTACTAGGATTCGAACACAAGACCTTTGAAATGAAATGTACTTAAGTGTTTAACCACTAATCCACTACAATTTTAATGCTTAATGTTTTAAAATAAAACATAATAAAGTCTTATAATTATATGTAATTATAAAGATATAGACAAACTTTTTGATCTCTAACACTTTTATCAATCAGTAATAACATTCTTTTATCCTAATTTCATTGAAATTGTTATTTTTATCCCCAACTCCTTGAAAGTTTTTTTAAACAACTCATCATACCATAATGTCCATTTTTCAATTTCGCACTAGACAAAATATTACGAAAAGCTAATAAAATCAATTATGAAATTTATGTATAATACTATATTGATAATTGTAACTTACCAAGGGCATCGCAATACTAGTTTACTTCTAAACGCGGTCCTTCACGCTTCCTTTCTCCTTTTAGCTTCAAAACTAGTTTTTAGGCACGGGCTACCCCCGGGTAATTATATATTTCATTTATTAAGTTTTACTTTAAAATGATAAAACATCAAGTATCACTTGGTTTAGTAGTTAAAACTTTAGTATATATGCTTGTGATCACGGGTTTCGAATCTTATACAATACATATTTTTTTTTATTGTGTATGTGGATTACATGGAGTTAAACACTCTAAGGAAAAGCGCCACGTGGAACCGTTCCTTGGTTAGGAACACCTTTTAATATATTAGTATAAATATGTCATTTGATCTAAAATAAAGCCAAAAAAAATATGACTGACCCAACTTCTTTAACACGCAGAGGAAGCTGATTTGCAGACGACACGCTATCCAAGGCTCCGTTGGTCTGGCAGCCAGGACCAACTAACTCTAAGACCAATTTGATGTGATGGTAAAGCAAATAAGACTAAGTATTAACTCTCTTAGACCAAGTATAAACAAGCCATTGCACATGCTCTTCAGAATCGATCTCTAGTGTCTGTCCCAAAAAGAAGCGGCCCGACTACTAGACCAAAGCAAAACATACGAGTCTCTTTGTATGTATTATGTATATATTCTTTTCCGGATCCTTGTGAATTTAGTTGAACCCACTAAATCCTTGTTAGATCCGCCATTTTTGCTTGGATATATCTCCTTACTATAGTAAACTTAAGCATGAAGCACTTTGTAACTTTAGACCATTCAGTTACCCATATGCTGGATATGAATGTTTCGTTGTTGGAGATATTCCTTTCCTCGGTACCCATTTGAGGGATGATCATATGCACACTGGCTGTACATTCAATCATCGCCATGTGAAGTCTAAGGAGGTTAACAGTAAGTGTTGCTATTTATGTCCCTTATCATTCTTATTACTTATTAGTCGCATTCAAGTAGATATTATTAGGAACATTAGCCTGCTGAGAATGGGATAGGGACTTCGGGAAGTTGGGTGATAAGCATATTATTTGAGTTGCATCTAGCATGATATCTTATATAGGTGAATTATGAGGTCCAGTTCAGTCCCCAGTGCAAATCTGTATCACTAACATTAACATCAACAATTTGAATGGTTAGCATCCAAGATTCCTTCTAATACTGAAATCCAGGACTCCTAAATCAGTTCTTTTATGCAGGATCATCCAAAAATATATAATCCTCAAACCACAAATAAATTATGATCTATTTCAACTCTATACTAAATCTATGCACGGTTTGATCTTCTTCAACTTAACCAATTTGTTAATATAAACCTCGAAAAAATGTTTGTCCGTCGTTGCTGCTTGAGCTTGTCCACTGCGACAGCAAAAGAATGGTAAATTATAGGCTTTATTTGCTACATGAAATATGGTCCAAGCAGCCATCGTCTTGCACCAGTCATACATCCCACAACAAAGGTACACCAAATAGAGTCACCTGCTCCATCAATTCATGACTTGTCATAAATGTTTCCAAATGACAGACTATAATGCAAAAGACTTAGCCATGCACTTGAGGAGGCTTCTCTGGTGGCGTCTCCAGGCAAATGTTAGTAGGACTTTCATCAATTACCACATCATGGATGACACCATTCAAACATTTATCGGGCTCATTAAGTTCCACACTGTCCTTCTCCATGTCATCTGAAAATTCCTCGTCTTCCCCATCTGTCCTCTTGGAACTTCTCTGGTTGGAAAATCCAGCAACAGACTCGTTATCTGAACTGTGGGAAAAACCAGCAACAGAATCATTACCCAAACTGCTCATCTCAAAACGGGCAGTTTGATCGATGACAGAGGGAGCATTTCCAGTAATGCCAATTATAGGACATTCATCCTCAGACTTATGCTCTTCAAGTTTTCTAGTGGATCCCAATAGCCTAATCGCAGAAATATTAGTGGCTTCTCTATTGGGTACTAGTGTAGTAGCTGAACCCTCACGTGAGGTGTCATTACATCCATTTATACCCATAGCAGATGGTTTAAGGATATCAGGAACTTCACTAGGTGATTCAGCACTTGAACAAGTAGTAGAACTGAAAACCCTTTGAAAACTTACAGCTTTGAGTGTATTACGAGGACCATTTCCATTTCCAAGAACTTCAACTGAAACTGGTGGACCTAACACACTCCGAGAGTCTTCCATATCTCGGTGGATGGGTTCATGGTCAACTCCAGACAAATGCGAACTAGAATCGGAATTGCACATCTCCAAAGAAATTGAAGTCTCCTCCCGTGAGATTGAGCTACTATGTTCTATCTCAGTAAGCAGTTTCTCCCCCTCATGCAGCTGATTTGTTGCAGGCTCAAATGTCTTTAGACATTTTGGTCGAACACAGATCCTGTCCCACAAGACAAAAAAATATCAGCAACTATCGTCTCCATGCATTAGAGAGATTGTACCATAAAACTCCAGAAGTACGCAGGAACAAGATACACTTGGTCTTTAACTAGCCAAATCTACCCTCTTCTGAATCAAATGCTAAACAAAATTCACATTACATCATAATATATGACTGTTCAAACTACAAGTGTTTCTTATTCATTGTTGAGAATGCTAACAAGGAAGGGAGTTTTCCTACACTATATAAAAATACAAAATGTAAAGTGTAAACAACAAAGAATAACACAGATTTCATTAGCAAGTGAGCACTTCCAAATATAACCTTCCTCTCATCCCAATATTAAACCATGAGCTTGATAAGGGATGAGTTTAGCTGCCGACAATTATACAAACTTAAGCTTTACTTTCTACAACCATTACTCAACACCATCAGCACAATCCACCAGGAACAAAGTGCTCTTCTTCTGCCAGCAATCATGATTCATGGGTGTAGAGTCTGACCATTGACACCCCTTGAGCTAGGAAATAGAGTCTGACCATATTTGCCTGGCTTTCAGTAGCACTAATTGGCTTCTACCAAGAGCATGCTTCTTACTGAACTTAATGAGTACCTAACTTCCTTGAGATGTATATGCGTCTCTCCATCTCTCTCTATATATAAGTAGCCACACATAATGTACAAATCCCAACTTAACCAAAGATAAGGTCTTTGATATTGGAGTCTACATAGTAAATACAAAAATTTAGTGAACGCATATGATTGACAGACTTTGGACTTCCTTCACAAGAATGTGTCAATATAACACTCTCTTTATATACGTATGACCAATAGCTTCTATGATTTGTGAAGACTATCCTTAAAAAGAATACCGGAAACATACATAACCAAAAATTAGGCTAGACTCCACAATATTGGAGTCTACATGGTAAAGAAACGCAAACAAGTTTACTATTGTCAACATTCTCACTCTGAACCAGGTAACATAAACATCAATATCCTAACATTTCCTCCCCTTTTCATATCCCTCTTCCACACTAGACATCTAAAATCCCCATTCCTTCTGCACACAACTAAAGGGACGCCTGTCACAGATCAGCCTTCCTAGAGCCCTATAACGCCAGATCCTCACTCCTTCCAACTTCGTCTCCCTCTTCCACACTAGACATCTAAAATCCCCATTCCTTCTGCACACAACTAAAGGGACGCCTGTCACAGATCAGAATTCCTAGAGCCCTCTAACGCCAGATCCTCACTCCTTCCAACTTCGTCTCTCCATACCTTTGCCCTCTGTTTCCTCACAGAGCCAGCCACGCGAAGACTGCCCCTTCACCAATGACTCATCATCCTCTTTATCCTTCTATCCTTCATATATATGTCTCCTCACATTCCCTAAGCCCCACGACCAACACCTAGGCAACACCCTCAACTTAAAATAGCTCTCCCACATGCTACAGTGTATTAACTCTTTACAGGAAAAGGTCAATGATTTTCTCTACAGTCAATGAAGTTGATACATGACTGCAAGGGTGAACCTTCAAGTTGAAAATCAAAACAGGGAGACAGAGTGACAGACATACAATGTGAGAACAAAGACACGGCATTGGCAGTAGCCTCAGTGTGAGAGAATAAAGTGATCACAACATATGATTTTCTGTCATGTTTCATATTCTAAATAATTTGGGCCCCGAAACCAATATTACCACCTCAATGATGTCCCACTAATTCTAGCTATGGATGTAGGGGGATTGACATGCCAAATGCTATCACTAGCAGTGTTATGCCAGCTGCCACGCGAGCGCCCCCGATGTGGTTTTTGATATTATTTCTTTATTTTTCAGTTTCTTTATTATAAGAAAAAAAAAATCATATTGGATTGCTAAAATATGAGGAATTCAATAAAAAGAAAAAAAAGGAATTCTCGCGGGCGAATATTTACTCTTTCAATATCTATTTTAGCTGTAGAGCTCATTAGACATGGATGACAGAGGAATATGTGGAAAGGGACATTGCTGATTTTTTAATACATTTCCCTCGCAGTCACTCTTCAAGTTTATTCAGAAACTGCAAATTTATATACCCAAATGCAATTTCAGGCCTGGAATACAGTCGGGGTCCAAGCTATGAAATTGTGAAGCCACAAAGACAGTCGTTTCAGCAGAGATAGTACTAATCCCTTACTCCCAAGACAATAGAACTCTTGCATTTTACAGCCAAACCTTCACAAATTACCTTTTGTATATTAATAAGAAATATCATTTTCATATGAATAAATGGTAGAAAAAAAAATTACCTTCTATACAAAAGCATATAAGCTCCCTGTGAAAGCACTTCATCTAATTCAGCCCTCGTCACCTGGAAAGTCAGGAATCACAATCCTCATTAGGTAATTTTGAAGATAAACAAATAAAAGACGACCTAGATGTGGATGTGATTGGACACAAAATGCACAAAAGAATACGTTCAGACGTGGGGTTATTGTTTCTGAAGGAGTTATAACACACCAACAGAATTAAGAAACACTTTGAGGGGGTCTCTAAAGGGATTGACATTATTTTCCACTGACAACCCCCCATACACACATTGTTTATTCCAGCCTTGTGAAGTTAGTCATGATTGGAAAGGGAGACATAGTAACGTAAAAGAATAAAAACACAAATAATATGTAGCAAAAGTGAAAGGGAGCATAAACTTATGCAAGCATAAACAGTACTCAAAGAGTAAACTTTCAGTCTCACTAAACCAGAATATCCCTCTCAACATGATACTTCACAAAGCATGATATTTTGTTATAGGTTGGGATTCAAAAGGAGCAAAAGGATCAGGGAAGAGCTACATGAATTACACATGCTATCCAATCATATGTTTATAGAGGGCCACTCATCTCTACCTTGCAATCATCGATTCTGTACCAGTCTCCCTCAAAACCCTTTGTGTAACAGATATAATGCCCAAAGAATGATGCATTTAGCATGTCCACATGGACGACAACAGCATAAAGCTTGTATTTATCCATGCCATCTCTCTCCTCACTCATATATGGGTTCAGATCCAAATCATCAGGAAAAGTAATTTTTTTGTTAATCTTCCCAAATCTTCCACTCTGCAATCAAACCAAAGCAATTAGCTAAGAGACGTAATCTAAATATTGGGACAACAATCAGAAAGAGAGAAGCCTACAAGAAGGCATTCAAGTCCACATGCAGAAAAAATTACCTGGAATCTTTTTAAAGCAATTGTAAGTACGTGTGGAGCTTGGTGGATGGTCAGACGCTTCCATGCCTTCACATAATCATTACATCTGCAAGCAGCAGCAAAACAAGTAGGTGTCAACAAAAGACGATAGCCCATTTAAGTGTGAAATAATTTGGAAATTATGAACCCTATGGTCTTTAGGAAGGTAAGATCTTTAAATTCTTGCTTAAAAGCTCAAGGGAAAACGTATCCACAAAATACTGAGGTAGAGTGTAGTTATGAAAGAGAAAAATAGCTATTCAGAAATTGCATCAATTAACCAACTCAGTTCTCTGTAGATGCACGTCAAATGATGTAACTGAGCACTACAAAATAGAAAAGAATATTCTGTCAACAAAATGAAGTCTCGTATGATCTTCAAGGTAAATTTCTAACCAGTTGTATATACTATTAAGTATCATGGTATACCTATCATTAGAAATTACTTTTAGATAATGACCTACACCTAGTATTTTAAATAATAGACAATAGTCCTTATCTTTCACAACTTGATGCAAGAATAAGGTAGCATTTTATCTCTATTTTAAACAGGACTACAATTTGCACAAAATCCAAAACATGTTCTTATGACAAGGACACACTCCAACATTCATATATGAATTCCATGCATGTACGTCAAAGAAATAAGAAAATGAGGGTTCATTTCAAATGCTATAGGCCTACCAAACTTGATATGATCTCTAAAAATAACCACTAAAGATTCCCTTAATCTACATGGTATAGCATAAGTACATATAAGTATAAGGAGTATCTATAACTATGTCCCAATATCAACAAAGAACAAGTTAGACGTCCTATATCGAGATTGCAATTGCAAATTTGCAATCGCAACAATGGTCATATTCATGAGAGCATACTTTATTGCAGCGTCGCATAAAGGGTCACGGTTGACACAGTGCAACTCATTGACATTTTAGCGCAGCCACATATCAGTAAATAAGCCGGTTCTGTATCAACAGATATGTGATATGGTCCTTAAACTTTCCATATAGCTTTGTTCGGTAAGCTGAAAATTCTGTAGATATCGTCAGATAATTGCGTATCTGCCGATCAAACCATGATTAGAGCGAGAATGAATTAGATCAACGTCATTCTAGCAGACACACAAAATTGACTAATGGGCGAGGGTCAAGGTGGGTCATTAGCAAGTCACAATGCCAATAGGCCAAAATGGGCCATGTCATGCGGGTTGCGGGTCAATAGTGGGTCGGTGATGGATGAGCCAATATAGAAGTAAGGAGATAGGGCCTAGGAGAGTAAATAATGAACACACAAAAAACTTCTAAACATATTCTTTTGCATATATTTTCACTTCTACAAAGTTATCGGCCAACAATATTGGTCCTGTTTGACCTTGTCCACTAAAAACCCTCTAGACTTGAACAGCCCTCCCCCCCCCCAACAACCAAACCCCCAATGGGCCCTTTAACTAAAACCCTAACCAACTTTCACCATATGATCTTTGGAACAAAGCAAACTCTACATTATTGGCCGATACCCTAAACCCTACACCCACCTTCACAGTATAACAAGGTATAGGCTCCAAAGATATTTCATGGGACCTTAAGGTAACCATATAGGTATTTGACCCAAGTTTGGCCAATGAGTCCATTTACATTGAACTCACATGTAGCTGCACAGAAAACCTCCAGCTAGCATAAATAAAGAAGCAACGACCCATAAGCATAAAACAGTTGGCCTTCATGAAAGGCATCAAAATGAAGGGATTTCACGTTAATGAAGTCGAACACCTTGCTAAACAGATGCAGGTTATCAGTGAGGCCAGAGCTTTTCGTTTAGGGGAGAGGAAGGACTAATCATGAACTAATCTTTACTCAGGTCGCACTTCCATGACCTGTACTGCCCTCCCATCCCACCCTCTAAAAATTCAACTTGCCATAAGAAAATAGTGTAGATTCTTAGTAAATCCATGGTGGGAAAAATCAATACGCCATAAACCAGCTTCAAGAACTTTCGATATTAAAGTTGTCTTAGAATTGCTTGAAACTCTACTCACTGTAGAGTCTGCAAGTCGCAAAAATCTATATTTCACAAATGCGAAAATATTAGAATTGCTCGTAGCCTCGTACCCATCACATTTATACATATTTTCTCCATGAAGCCACTCTTTTGCAGTAAATTGATCAAGACACTCCTCCAAAGATGTAGCATCTCCTTGCATTTCAACAGTCAGATCCATCATATTTTCATATTGATTGGAGACTTGATCGCACTTTGTACATATGACCTGAAAAAGAAGATATACATGTTAAGAAAAGAAAGACACACACAGTAAGTCATACTTCCTCTGTTTTTATTCTCCTATTGCATCATAATATGAGGTTTCACGCTTGCCAACGGACAACATTAGCCATAAACATCGATAATTATCTATTAGTAAAAATAAAAAAATTAATAGTTTGAAAGTACATATCGAGATGAATCTAACAATACCCCACATGACTATATATTTCATATTTAAATCTCAAAAGATGGTGAAAGGAGAGTGTGTGAATAGAGTAAAAGTCCAAACGATTGCATAGTTAAGAACAGGAGGAAGTATATCTTAAGTAAAATATTGTATTCTATTGGAAAAAGATATTCAAAATGAAAGGATGCTGGAGAGAAGTTCGCCCTGAGATACCCAGAGCCTGGATTTATACCCTATGTTGTTAACCAGGGGACGCATCGCAAGTTTGCGACAAAATGAACATATCATGACAAAATAATATGACCAATCATGCAAAAGGAGACAGCAGGGGGGAAAAAAGTAAAAATAGATAAACAGACCTTGCTCAACTTTCCCTCACCCGATTTTATAATTTCTGACAGATGATCAAATATAGAATACTCCTTCCGATCTATTATAGCTGACTTTTTAGAACTTAGCACAAGAATTAAGGGGAACGCAGAAGCCACATAACTTTTCTTATTAAAAAAAAAAGCAAGCGTAGTATCACAATCAGTTTCACCTTTTCAACTTGCCCTGATTAATGCAGTTACTTCTCGTTTAGCAACTGGTAATCAAAAATGATGATAACGAAATTATATGTAATTTTGTAAATAAAGTCTTATGCCAATACCTATGGTAATGAATGTCGTCCCTCAACATGTGTATTTCTTCATTGATTTACAGCACGAATTAATATCAATATTCCACCTCTAAAGAAATGAAAATTTATGAAGAAAAAGAGGTATTTGGAGTTGGACAAGCATAACTATGGACATTGGCACGAGACTTTCTTTACAAAATTACCTATAGATTCATTATTACCACCATTTATTAAGCCTACCAAACGAGCTGTTAGGGATGTGTGGCCGAAATCAATGTTAGTTGAGGGACTAGAAGTGTCCCACGTTTTTGGGAAGAAATAGGCATGCTGGCCTCTGCTTAATTGGTGTGCATATCCAAGCCAGGTAAGATAGAAGGTAGTCCATCAAACACTCTCCATAAATGAAGACTGAAACGTCAACTATAATGGAACAAAATATAACTCTTAAAACATCAAATATCGTGAATTAGAGGGGATAAAATAACTTGCAAGCCCCACTAACCTGGGAGCGAAGCTGACCACCAAATATATGTTGTATAAGGGTAGTCTCTTGAGATTTGGGATCGATGTTTTTCTCTCCACCATGCTCATCAAGGAAGACAGATTGCATTGTATCAATTGCAAACCTGAAAACCCACAAAAAGTTCATTATTTATATTCAAGTGCCTGAGAACACATGCACACATGATCTCAGTCATGTCACCATGAAAAGAAGACAGTAAAGGTTCATACAGTCAGAGCCAACTATTCACTTGGACTCTTCACAAGTTACAACACCAATTGGCTCCAAAGTCGAAACAAGATCAAGTAAGAACAACAATAATAATAAAAATAGATTATAAAACTAACCAAGCATGACCCCTGAAACACTTGGCTAAGAGAGAGAACACAACTCCAGCCCAGTCCAAGAAACAAAAATGTCATAAAGTACCATGAGTATATCGTACATCGAAATAAATCTACCTCATGAACTCATGAGCATCCTCTTGTTTTCCATAGCCAAGATTTCCACCAATGCTCGGCAACCGCGATAGGATATTAATTGGTGAAAAGGACTGCTGACTTTTACTAGCTCTTGCGAGGTGCATTTCAAGTTCACAGAGGAAACACCACCCATTCCTTCTGCCTGAGAAACATCAATATAAGCATAATTACATCATACATAGCAAAGACAAAATCAGTAGAAAACGTCCTGGCTTACAATCTCTGCGATGACCTTTCTCCAATAAATATGCTAGAAGTGGACGGGTGTGAGCAAGACATTGTAGGACCACATTCGCATAACAACTGCATGAACACAGACAAAAGAAACTAAGAAAGTCAACCTGGGGCGAAGAATTGGATTAAGGTGATATGTACTATTAGAGAAAGAAGCTTATCAAGTCAGAATATAATAATTTATAATCCTTTTCCCTTGTTTAGCAAGTCATAGGAATAGATGAAGTTAGTAGGTGTGACATTTGTTGTGGAGATTGAGTTGGATTTTCATAACCTACATTAGGGAGGAATAATTCTCAATATACTGTGAGAATTACCACGCATAACAAACCTGTTTCCACAATTTAGAAGTCCACAAGGTGGGAAGATCGACTTTTCCCAGTTGTAAAGTTTGACGAATTCATCGTAAGGGAAGAGAACCTAGAAGAAAAAGCCTTGTGAAGATGGTACGTAGAAGCAGGAGCACTCAAGCAATTAAAAAGTCGCACCAAGAAGACAACACTATTAGCAATATTGTCAACTGACCTTGTCCACAACCCTCTCAATTTTGTCTGGTCCACTTGAAGGGACCAAAGCAATGGACATATGACGCTTTCCGCCAGTCTCCTGGAGTGATTTTCGCTTGCTAGATGATTGAAGTTCCTTGCATTTTATCCTGTGCTCTGATCGCCAATGTTGTGATTGGCAAGCTTGAGAGCTTGAATGGAACAAGAAACAAAAATAAACCTAAGTCCATAGAACAAATCTCCAAATTTTAAGGGACAAGGAGCTCCAACAGAAACATATGAGCTCAAAACAAATACAGTCATTTCTGAAGCATTGGAGCAAGTGAGGAACTATAAAGTTTTCCATCAAAAAAAAATTGATCAAGTTGGGAGCTATACATCAGCTGATAACAAGAAGCTAAAATCAAATAGCAGTGACGGCAAAAGCATACAAATTTAAGAATATGAACTTCAAAAATGCTAAAAGAGAGTTGCTTTTCTATGCCAAGTGGCAACAATCAGAACTCAAACATCTTCAAACTGATAAAGAAACGATTTATTTCAGCAATGACCAACCACAATTTGTCTTAAGATGCACAGCCATTTTTGGCTTAACACGTTTTGTTTCAAATCATCATCATTATGCTCTCTTTTTAGTATGTTAGTATGCTCTCTCTTGCTTCATATATCCATTTTAAGCATTAAGGCAGTGTATAAATTATTGCGAGTACCGAATATAACAAGCAAGAAAATGGAGATTTGCTTCTCACACTTTAACCTGACGACAGGTAGAGCCTTAAACTAACAGCAAAGCACCAACTCCACTACCTCTTCAGCTATAGTTTCAAGATCCTGTCTTGTCACAGAACCATAGTATAAAGAAAGAGGGGAAAACCCATCACAGATCTATCACTATTCACCCCTTTTATCTAATGCTTGGAAAGCTCAATGCATGCATCTCAATATACCCTGAAGCTTCTCTGGTAATTGCATGAAACAAACAACACATTTCCAACTCCACACTCTGTACTTATTCAACAAGGAACAACAGCGAGAAAAGAACCTTACTCTTTCTTCTTCTTTTTTTACAGGAAAAAGAACCTAACTCAGACACCAAAAGATTATGAACCAGATATATGTGGCATAGAACTCAGCATGCAATGAGTCAGCGTTGAAGAATTGCCATAACAACCTCAAAGTGCCTTCTTTAGACCCCAAGGGTTTTCGAAAGCACTTACTAGCACAGTCACAAGCTGCAATGGCGGGAACAATCACGTCTACAGCCCTCATCAAGTATTCAAAGAGATTCCACACACGACAAGTTCCTTCACACTTCCCTCAAATTTCTCCACAGCAAATCCCTGAAATATCTTCTAATCATATATATCTATGTTGGAAATTATGTCCTTTATCATGCCTAAGCCCCTTTCTGAAATTAAGGGTACCTAAAGCATAATCTAACAAGCAAACAAAACAACCCTTATCTCACAAATCAGAAAACCAGGTAAACAGTGAAACCTAAGAGCCTTTATAAGTTATTTCACCTAATTTTAATAATGTCACTTCATCCTTAATAAGACCAACTCCCTTTCTTGGCTTTCTTTTTCCAGATTAAAGGTCACTTTGCTTCCTATTCACTCAAGTATACCTTCATAAATTGATAACCTTGCATGCTAATCCCAAGTCATAAAAAAAGCAATTTTTAATAGACATAGTGGCAGCATTCTCCTTCACTAGTCTACTGAACTAAACCCTAGTAACCTTACTCAAACATCGGTACATCACACTCGTCATGAGCATAATGGCATACATGCCTAAACACTCTGCAAATAATAATACCACTTCCTAGTTCCTACAATCTATCCACTTAAGAATTGCTCAAGGCTCCTCCATCGCAATTCTAGCTTCTGAATTTCCATTCATATTTTTAAATTTTCCAATAAAAATGTTGTTTCTGGACAAGATTAAACCATCTATCTACTCATCATGTAAAAGTTACATTCTTAGCCTTTTTCTATATTCAATACTTGCCTGCTTTGATAATTCTTTTCCCATATAGATAAATTCAATGCACCCCATTCCCAAAGAAAGCACAAATCTTTCCCAATATAGATAATCCCCAACATCGCACTTATCAAAGAAACATTAACAAGAATAAGCATATAACAAAAGATTCAAAAAAAATAAACGATTCTAATATAAAAAAAACTCAAGATACAAAAAA
This sequence comes from Beta lomatogona, assembly GCA_947646795.1. Taxonomy (NCBI): domain Eukaryota; kingdom Viridiplantae; phylum Streptophyta; class Magnoliopsida; order Caryophyllales; family Amaranthaceae; genus Beta; species Beta lomatogona. Next base: position 999,943 of record CANSNZ010000231.1, read on the forward strand.
GAAATTATAAAATTGTTCTTTACAACCGAATCAAATAGTATCACAGCAATACTACAATGTTACATTACATTAGTCTGCTGAGAATGGGATAAGGACTTCGGGAAGTTGGGTGATAAGCATTATTTGAGTTGCATCTAGCATGATATCTTATATAGGTGAATTATGAGGTCCAGTTTAGTCCCCAGTGCAAATCTGTATCACTAACATTAACATCAACAATTTGAATTGTTAGCATCCAAGATTCCTTCTAATACTGAAATCCAGGACTCCTAAATCAGTTCTTTTATGCAGGATCATCCAAAAATGTATAATCCTCAAACCACAAATAAATTATGATCTATTTCTTCAACTCTATACTAAATCTATGCACAGTTTGATCTTCTTCAACTTAACCAATTTGTTAATATAAAACTTGAAAAAATGTTTGTCTGCCGTTGCTGCTTGAGCTTGTTCACTGCGACAGCAAAAGAATGGTAAATTATAGGCTTTATTTGCTACATGAAATATGGTCCAAGCAGCCATCGTCTTGCACCAGTCATACACCCCACAACAAAAGTACACCAAATAGAGTCACCTGCTCCATCAATTCATGACTTGTCATAAATGTTCCAAATGACAGACTATAATGCAAAAGTCTTAGCCATGCACTTGAGGAGGCTTCTCGGGTGGCATCTCCAGGCAAATGTTAGTAGGACTTTCATCAATTACCACATCATGGATGGCACCATTATTCAAACATTTATCGGGATCATTAAGTTCCACACTGTCCCCCTCCATGTCATCTGAAAATTCCTCGTCTTCCCCATCTGTCCTCTTGAAACTTCTCTGGTTGGAAAATCCAGCAACAGACTCGTTATCTGAACTGTGGGAAAAACCAACAACAGAATCGTTACCCAAACTGCTCATCTCAAAAGGGGCAGTTTGGTCGATGACAGAGGGAGCATTTCCACTAATGCAAATTATAGGACATTCATCCTCAGACTTATGCTCTTCAACTTTTCTAGTGGATCCCAATAGCCAAATCGCAGAAATATTAGTGGCTTCTCTATTAGATACTAGTGTAGCAGCTGAACCCTCACGTGAGGTGTCATTACATCCATATATACCCATAGCACATGATTTAAGGATATCATGAACTTCACTAGGTGATTCAGCACTTGAACAAGTAGTAGAACTGAATTATCTTCTAATCATATATATCTATGTTGGAAATTATGTCCTTTATCATGCCTAAGCCCCTTTCTGGAATAACGGTACCTAAAGAATAATCTAACAAGCAAACAAAACAACCCTTATCTCACATATCAGAAAACCAGGTAAACAGTGAAACCTAAGAGCTTTTATGAGTTAGTTCACCTATTTTTAATAATGTCACTTCATCCTTAATAAGACCAACTCCCTTTCTTGGCTTTCTTTTTCCGGATTAAAGGTCACTTTGTCTTCCTATTCACTCAATTATACCTTCATAAATCGACAACCTTGCATTCTACCAAATCCCAAGTCATAAAAAAAAGCAATTTTTAATAGACATAATGGCAGCATTCTCCTTCACTAGTCTACTGAACTAAACCCCAGTAACCTTACTCAAACATCGGTACATCACACTCGTCATGAGCATAATGGCATACATGCCTAAACACTCTGCAAATAATAATACCACTTCCTAGTTCCTACAATCTATCCACTTAAGAATTACTCAAGGCTCCCCCCATCACAGTTCTAGCTTCTGAATTTTCATTCATATTTTTAAATTTTCCAATAAAAGTCTTGTTTCTGGACAAGATTAAACCATCTATCTACTCACCATGTAAAAGTTACATTCTTAGCCTGTTTCTATATTCAATACTTGCCTGCTTTGATAATTCTTTCCCCATACAGATAAAATTCAATGCACCCCATTTCCCAAGAAAGCAAAAATCTTTCCCAATATAGATAATCCCCAACATCTCACTGATCAAAGAAACATTAACAAACACAAGCATATAACAAAATATTCAAAGAAAAAACAATTCTAAAATCAAAAACCTCAAGATACCAAAAAGAAATTATAAAATCGTTCGTTACAACCGAAGCAAATAGTATCACAGCAATACTACAATGTTATGTTACGTTACATTACATTATTATTACCAATCAATCAAGTATAATGCAGCAATATTTAATAAAATTAAAAGCAAAAGCAAAAACAAAATAGACATTACCAATATTTAATAGCTTTACAACCAGCGCAATGTTTAGTAGCAGGTTGACTACAAACAGCACACGGTTCAGCAGCGGCAACAGCCATTGACGAGGAGACAGAAAACGACGTCGTTGAAGAAGAATTAAAATTAGTATCAACAACAAAATACTTGGATGCAGTAGACCGAAGCAAATACAAAAACCCTAAAGAAACAATGAAAGCAGTGATCAAAAACTGGAGCACCCAATTCCAATTACTATTCGGGTTCGGATCCAAACACAGTGTCGAGGTGATAGAGGAGACATGCATCTATTTTTATACACTTTCCCCACTTTCTATAAATTTTTCATTGAAAATAAATCTTTTTTTTTTTGGGGAAATATTGATTTTGAGAAAATTAAGGAAACTTTTTTGTGTTTCTATTTTCTGGGTTTCTTTGGGTTTTTTAGTTTTACTCTCTGTTTTTAGTTTTGTTTGTTTGTTGATGAAAAACAGAACAAATATTCGCTGGTTTTTGGAAACAAAAAAGAAAAAAATTAAGTTAATAGTAATGGTAATTAATTAATATAGTTAGGGAGTTGTGAGATCTTTGTTTGTTGGAGAGTTATTATAGCCGTTTGATTAGGTGTATAGTGAGGTGGATTAATAATAGAGCTGGTGTTATTTGATTGTTGTTTAAGAAAGGAAGGTTTCTGACTGTTGTAAATCATAGGAGTTGCAGAGAATTTGCTGGTTTGAGGTGTGTCTGATGTGGCGTGGATGAGGAGTCAAGTCTCAAGTGTGTGACTTTGTGAAGTTGGGTAATATTCTTTGGAATCATTCTTTTCTTTCCTACACTTTCTACTCTTGTCTTTGTGAAAAAATTAAAATTCATATGGACCTCATGCTAGAGCCGGTAAATGGATCGTGTCGTGTATCGGGTCTAATGGTTAACGAGATAAAATTCTTAACCTGACAAATTTAACCCAACTTGTTTATTAAACGGGTCAACAACACTCAATCCTTACCCGAACTGTTATTAAACAGGTTATCTAGCTCTTTTTTCCACCCGTTTATCAAGAGCGCAGCATATATACATAAACTAAACATTGTAAATCTTATAATTCTTAAACCAAGTCTTATATACTAATATATTACCTAAATAAACCAAAACGGGGAACCAAATAATAAATCTTATGTATTAATGAAAAATATTCATATTATATCAAACCCAACAATAATATTGATAGTAGAATAGTAGTTAAACAGGTTGTCGTGTTGAATTCGGGTTGAAATGTCCAACCCTTACCGAACTCGTTTAATAAACGGGTCGTATCGGATCAACCCGCTTACTTAAACAGGTTGAAAACCTTGACCCAAACCGACTAATCTCAGGTCAGGTTCAGGTCGGGTTGTCGAGCCTTTCAAACTTTTACCACCTCTACCTATTGCATGACTAATATGGTGTGGATCTAATGCTAGTACATGTGATTTTATTAAAAATAGGGTCACTATGTTGAAAAACATGCCATCACATATGCTTAACAACTTTTGTATAGTAAGATTCAAAAATGCGACAACAATAAATTTTAAAGTAGAAGTCTTACCATTTTAACCAACTATTTAATACGCTCTATACTCCACATAAATATGTATAACTTGCAACATTAATATATAAACAAACTAATCTGAAGTAAATAGTATAAGCTCGATACATAGAAATATTATTTGGGGTTTCGCCCGAGCTACACACTAGCTTACGATGAAAAAGAGTTTTTTTTTTTCTTCTTTAGTACACTCTCCGGTTTTTATTAGTTTACCCATTTTTTTGGGCATAGAGTTCTAGAAAAAATAGGTATGTGGGTCATAAAAGAAAAGAAAAAGTATTAATTTGTTGTCATATTGTATTGAAATTAGTATTGTGGGCCTAGAAAAGTAGAGTGAGAATGTAAAGATAATAATAAACAATTGGTAAGATCATTCCAAAAACTAAAAATAAAAAAGAAGTAATAAGGTACAATCTAAAAAAAAAAGCGAGTAAACTAATAAAAATAAGAGGGGATATGTACTTGGATGGAATCAGGCCGCCGTACCCATAAGTAAGTTCCAGGCCCATCACTAAGCCCAATCCCTTCCCCCTATTCGCACCCTCCCAAGATCTATAAAGTTCTTACTTGGAAGTTGGATCAAACCCAAGAGGTCAAGACCTTCCCCGAATGTGGAGGACTAGATGAGATACCATCCTGACTATAGCTATTCTCAGTTGGTTAAAATTTTTGGTTAAACTATCTTTAGAAATAATGTTCTGCTTGAATAGCTAAAAGTGCATATAAATTGCAACTTTGCAAGAGTAAACTACAACATATATATTGACATGGGGATGTTTCTGCCTAGAAACTAGTCAAATGAGTTAATTGTGTTTAGAGAGGTTTAAATCCCGAGTTGGAGTATAATCCCGAGTCTTGTCAACCGAGAACCTGCAAAACAAAGAAACCTAGCCCGGGGGTGTTCCCGGGAAAGCCCCTCCGACGCTCAAGTCAGTTGAGATTGAGGTAGAGAGAGAAAGTGAACAGTTCTAGAGAGAGATGCTCTGGTTTTGTTAGGTGAGAATTCAATACCTGTTCATTGATTGGACTTGCTGCTTTTATAATGTTGGGGATTCCTCAGACAGGAAACCCTATTGGGGAGCATCCATGTTTGTAGGAAAGTTGTCCCCCTTTTATGGCAAAGTTGCTTTCTGTCTGAAAAGGCTGATGGGCTCCTTGGGAGCATACAGATCAGATCCTTTAGATGGGCTTTGCATAACACTGTTGGACCAGATCAGGGGTCCAAACAATTAGCCCCACGCCAAGTAATCGGAGTGAGATCCTCGATTTTCGGTGCGGTTGATTGGCGGAACAATAATGTTTTGGCCGATATTTTTTGAACGATGCCTTGAGTTAGCTGTTGGCGCTAGGATTAACCAAGCACGGGGGTCTCGCTTCAAATCCCGAGGTGAAGTGAGGACTATTAGGCCTGCTTCCAAGCAACCCCGAGGTGGCGTCATTGTGCTGGGCACCGAGCGACCCCGAGAGGGGGGGCCTACTTCCCCGAGGTGGTGTTGGCCAGGCTTCCGATGTTTCTGAGAAGCATGGCGCGCCTCTTATCTGATGAGCCCCGACCCGGGAGCTTACAAATCCCGACTCGGTTTTAAGCGGTAGACTAATCCCTGAGGGTACCATGTGCCTCTTAGCCAGAGATCCCGACCCGAGGGTGCGGCTCTGTCGACGTTGCAGTGTTCTCAAACAACCCCGAGAATGTTAGATCTTTCTTGCCAGGCCAGTATCGTCCCGAGGAGAAGGTCGACCCCGACTTGGTCGAAGTTATTTTGTTGCCAATGGTGATCCCGAGTGTGCTCATCGTTCATCACCACATACCCGACCCGGGAGGGTACGAACCCCTTCTCGGTTCTAGGTTATAGGGCAATTCCTGGGGGCATCAAGTGCCTATTAGCAAGTGATCCCGAGTGTACCCGTTTTTTACTACCGAGCCCCCTGGCAAGGCCGAAGTGGACATGGGCCAACTCGGGGATTTAACGAGCCTTCTCATAGAATCCCGAGTTGGTGGTGAGGTACTTAGCCAATATTTGGCTAAGTGCTGAGCCCCCTGGCAATGCCGAGGTGGGCATGGGCCAACTCGGGGATTTAACGAGCCTTCTCATAGAATCCCGAGTTGGTTGTGAGGTGCTTAGCCAATATTTGGCTAAGTGCTGAGCCCCCTGGCAATGCCGAGGTGGGCATGGGCCAACTCGGGGATTTAACGAGCCTTCTCATAGAATCCCGAGTTGGTGGTGAGGTACTTAGCCAATATTTGGCTAAGTGCTGAGCCCCCCGGCAATGCCGAGGTGGGCACGCACCAACTCGGGGGCTAATGAGCCTCTCCTCGGGGGTCCCGAGTTGGTTGTGAGGTGCTTAGCCAATATTTGGCTAAGTGCTGAGCCCCCCTGGCAATGCCGAGGTGGGCACGCACCAACTCGGGGGCTAATGAGCCTCTCCTCGGGGGTCCCGAGTTGGTTGTGAAGTGCTTAGCCAATATTTGGCTAAGTGCTGAGCCCCCCGGCAATGCCGAGGTGGGCATGGACCAACTCGGGGGCTAATGAGCCTCTCCTTGGGAGTCCCGAGTTGGTTGTGAGGTACTTAGCCGATATTTGGCTAAGTGCTTAGCCCCCTGGCAATGTCGAGGTGGGCATGCACCAACTCGGGGGCTAATGAGCCTCTTCTTAGGGGTCCCGAGTTGGTTGTGAGGTACTTAGCCGATATTTGGCTAAGTGATGAGTCCCCCTGGCAATGCCGAGGTGGGTATGAGCCAACTCGGGGGCTCGATGAGCCTTCCTAAAGGATCCCGAGTTGGTCATGAGGTGTTTAGTCAAACCTTGAGAAATGAGCTGAGTTCTAGTCAAACTTCCATATGTTTGACCATTCGACCGTTGACTTTCCCAATTTAGTGTTCACTCCGATTTGGGCCTTTTGACTCAATGTTTGATCCTTGGGCTTTTTTTTACTGAAGGCCCAAGTTTTAAGGGCCCGTCAAAGGAGGCCTTGAGGTTGTCGTTGCGCGCGACTGAGGATGAGACTATTTAGAGGAGGAGGAGAATCATTCTCCGTACATTTCAATCATTTGCCAAGTCTCTTTCTCTCTCCTCTTTATCTCTCTAGAATCGCTATGAGATTTCTTCAACTGTTCCTGCCCGAGCTCGTTTGATCCTCCGCGTGGTGATTCCCGAGTTCGTATAATCCCGAGAAGGTACGCTTTTCTTTGCCATACTTTTCTTACTGCTTTCTGTCGTAGATTGATCTCCCTAGTATGGACCGTGAGTCGGACCCCGAGTCGGGGTCGAGTACCCCAGCCTCCTCTCCCTATAGGTTTTCAGAGGACATTCGAGGGGAGAGTGGTTTCTTAGTTAGTACTCGGATCCCTTGCCCCGATCCCTCGGTGGTACCCGAGGCGATTCCTTTACCCAGTCCTTCGGATTCCCTATCGGAAGAAGATGAGGGTATAATCCCGGGTCCTTGGGAAGTATCGATCGCGCATAAGCCTTGTGCTAGGAGTTACTTAGAGAGGTATGTTTCTGATGGTGTAGTGATGGTGTCCGATGGAGCGGAAGCGGATGAGGGCCCGAGCACCTCAGGGCAAGAATACCCCCCACTGGACCCCGAGGGAGGTCCCCATTCATATTACCCCGACCCGATATTCATGAAATACATTGCAAGGAACTTTAAACATGTTGGGAGCAAGTTCTGGGTTCACGACCCTTTCTTTGTTGTTCGTGCCAAGCATACGGACACGGTTCTGACGCCCCCGGCGGGGTGCGTGTCGGTCTATCATCAGAGCTTGCAGATGGGTCTCAGGTTCCCATTGCACCCATTCATCCGAGACCTACTGAATGCCTATCAGCTGACTCTAACTAATCTGCTTCCCAATAGTTGGCTCACAATAAATGGTTTTGTGGCCATTTGCGAGTCTCTCGGAGTAACCCCGAGTGTGCGCTTATGGCGCAACATGTTTACCTTGATGTTGGGTCCTGCTGATAAGCATGGCCCGGGATGGTTCCGCTTTCAATGTCGGGCAGGCTTTAAGGTAGTTCGAGATGCTCCTTCCAACCAAAAGGGTTTTAGACGTAATTTCTTTCACATATACACTAGTGATGAATGGGGGATCCCGACTCTTCCGGTGGAGGGTGGTCCTCGCTTTAGTTTGAATCAAACAGTTCCCATGATGTCCCGACAAGAGGCAGTAGTGGGAATATATTTTTCTACCACTCCCCGGACTCATACCGGGGCCCTTTCGTACGTCCCCAAGAACTGGCTCCCGTCCCGCTTTGATGTACGGAACGAGATGTTCCTGGCGGCTGCGGGCTTAAGTTGCAGCTGTGACAAGGGTAATCCCGCCTTTGTCTTTCTTTAAAGTCTACATTTTTTATGCTAAGTGTTTGACATTTCTTTTGTTTCAGTTGTTGCCCAAGGTCAATTGGATCCAAAGATGGCTGAGAGATACATTGACAACACCGAGTTGGCCCTGAAGCTGATGGGTGAGTTGGAAAAGGAGACTATGTCAATTCCCCCGCCTCCTAAGGTAAGTTACCCGACTCGACGCCTTTTTCATTGAAATCCCCCGACTCGTTGTGAAATTCCTTGTTTTACAGGATACAGATTCCAAGAGGGCTAAGAAACCCTCCACTCGATCCCGGAGGGTGAAGGGAGACATTGAGCAGGCCCAAGCTGCCGAGAAGCTTGCCGCTTCTCGGGCTTCCGACAAAGCGTTGTCGGGAGTATCCACTGGTTTTAAGCGCAAGGCGGGAGAAACTGAAACCCCGCCAGTCCTTATTGATGTGGACGAGCCGCTGCTGAAGAGGTCCCGAGCCGACCAGATCGGTGCCAATGTGTCCTTTACCGGCACCACCTCGACTCAGAAACTTGCCCGAGTGCGTCACGCTGTTCGGGAGATCTATACTGAGGCCGACGATGTAGCCTTGTCGGCTCTGGGCGCTGAGGAGGTTAACACCCTCTACGAATCTTGGCTGGAGGTATTTTTCCCGACTGTGCTTTACATTTCTCCTTCATTATGTTGATTCTCACGTTTCGCGTTTTTGCAGACTTCTATCCGGATGACTTCAGTTATTCGCCGCCGGGTTCAACTTGAGGATGAGATAGCTTCCCTTAAAAAGGAGGTTGATGCCTTGAAGACCAAGGCGGTGACCGATAGTGCTGAGCTGAAAAAACTGAATGACGAGCTTGACTCCCAGAAGTCCACTTTTGAGGAGACAAGCAAGGCGGTGAATGACATGAAGGCCTTGAGGGACAGCAAGAAGCAGATGCAGGTTTCGTTGGACGCTGCTCTGATTGAGCGCAATGAGGCCCAGAAGACTGATTGTGACCTTCAGGTCAAGCTTGAGGAGGCGGCCAAGAAGCACAAGTCCACCCGACATAAGCTCAAGAGGGCGGAAGCTAAGCTCCAGAAGGCCCAGGAGGACTGGTTGGCCCAGTGGAAGACTTCTCCTGAAGGGCTTAACTACTTGGGGAAGATGGCCTCGGCTTCCTACCGTCTGGCCACCCAGGAAACCAAGGAGCGGCTTCGGGCCATTTTGACCGAGACCAATGCTTCATTGGACTGGGATACGGTTGAGGCCGAATTTGACCGCCGTATTGCCTTGGGGCAGAAGGCAAATGCGGAGGCTTCTCAGACCCCGGGAGCTTCCCAAGTTCTGGGCCCAGTGCAGCCGACATGCCAAGGAATCCTCGAGGGGGCTCAGTCGACTGGTCCTGCTGAGGACGGGAAGCCCGTTGCTGAAGGCGGGGGTGAAGGTCAGGGTTCTCGTTCAGGTGAGGCGACCGGCTCCGGCGAGGATACCGGAGATAGTTCCGAGGGGACCCCGACTAAAGAAGCTGCACCCTAATTTCTACGATTTTGTAATGTTTTTGAATTTTTGTGGACCTTTTTATGTACCCCGAGATTCTGTTCTCGGGTCTGTTTGTGTTTTGGCGTCTGAGATGATGTTTTCAGGTGCCTAGGCTGTACTTTTGCACAATCTCTATGAATTGTTTGTTTCCTCCTTTTCGGTTTACACTGTTTATGTATTTTTGTTTGAGCTAAATTTCCCGAGTAGTCTAACTGCCACATTCCATTTTCTAAATGGCCGAGTGTAATTTTGTTAAAATGCAACTGTTACGAACTAAATGCTTTTTCATTCATTATCGCACCCGAGACTGTCAACTATGGGGTACAACTTACTGCCCCGAGTTGCGTCTTTAACAAAATGAACTGTAGGCTCATGTGTGGCCCAGTTTCCAAAATCCCGCCAACTCTAATAGGGTATAAATTGTTGCCCCGAGTTGTGGTTTACAAGATAAGGCTCAAGTGTGGCCTAAGTTACTTAAATGTAATACTTCTTCAGATTGTCAGCATTCCAAGGTCGGGCCAGTGGTGTGCCTTCAGGTGACTCGAGTCGGTATGTTCCAGGCTTGATCACTCCAGTGACCTTGTAAGGCCCATCCCACTTGGGCCCTAGCTTGCCTTTTAAGTGTGTCAACCCTGTGGCTTCGACCTTTCTGACCACCCAATCACCTACATGAATTGGCCTAGCTTTCACCCTGAGGTTGAATTGTCTGGTTATCCTTTGCTTGTTGCGGATTGACTTGAGTAGCGCATTACCCCGAGATTCCGGCAGTAGGTCTAGCTCGACTTTCTTCTCCTCTTCGTTCTTGACATGCTCGTAGAAGGTCATCCTTGGAGAAGGTATCCCGACCTCGACTGGAAGAACAACGTCACTTCCATAGACTAAGCCGAAGGGCGAGTTGCCTGTTGCTTCTTTCACTGTTGTTCTTGCTGACCAGAGCACACTCGGGAGATCGTCGACCCATGACCCCTTTGCTCCTTCCAATGATTTCTTTATCCCGTTCAGCACGACCTTGTTCGCGGCCTCAGCTTGGCCGTTGGTCTGGGGTCGGGATACGGCTGAAAACCGTGTTTGAATCCCGAATCTGGAACAATAATCCCGGGTTGGCCCGCTGTTAAATTGTCTCCCGTTGTCTAATATGAGGGTCCTTGGGATCCCGAAACGAGTGATGATGTTCCTCCAGATGAAATTTTGCACTTGTTTGTCTGTTATTGAAGCCAGTGGTTCAGCCACGACCCATTTGGTGAAGTAGTCGATGGCCACTAGGAGGAACCTTCTTTGCCCCGAGGCTGCTGGGAATGGGCCTATTAGGTCCATCCCCCACTTATCGAATGGTAATACTGCTTGTATGGCAGTCAGGGGATTCGTGGGAGCCCGAGGGATATCTCCATGGATTTGACAGTTGGGGCATTTCTTTACCAATTCCCGAGCATCATTTTTCAGTATGGGCCAGTAGTACCCGGCTCTCAGAGCTTTCCCGGCAATGGTCCTTGCCCCTTGATGGCTGCTGCATGCGCCCTCATGAATTTCCCGAAGGATGTAATTGCCCTCAAATGGCGTAACACACTTCAGTAGTGGATGAGTGTAGGACTTTTTGTAGAGGATCCCCTCATGCAAGACGAACCAACTTGACTTCTTCTTTATGCCCTCAGCCTCTTTCTCTCCCGAGGGTAGTATGCCATCTCTGAGGAAGCTTATGATTTCCCCCATCCATGTATCGGTTCTGTCCAAGGCGTGGATCTGGGGGGAATTAATGCTTGGCTGCTGTAGAACCTCCCAGATGATGGTTCGAGGGGTCAGTCCATCCGCAGAGCTTGCCATACGGGCCAACGCATCGGCTTGCTGGTTTTCTGACCTCGGGAGGTGTTGTATGTTGAATGATGACAACTTATTGATGAGCTCCCGGGTTTTGTTGAGATACATCCTCATGTTGTCTTCCTTGGCCTCGTATTCTCCCGAGATCTGCCCCACCACGAGCTGCGAATCTGATTTAGCCATTACTGCCTGGGCTCCCGAGCTTATGCAGATTTGAAGGCCCAAGATCAGGGCTTCGTATTCAGCCTCATTGTTTGAGGCCAGGAAGTCAAATTTGACAGCATACTCCATTTTATCCCTGACTGAGGGGATGATCACGAGCCCTGCTCCGCTGCCGGCTTTGGTGGCTGAACCATCTACTTGCAACTCCCACGACTCCCTTTCTTCCAGCTCCAGGGGTCGGGAGCTGCATTCGCTGATGAAATCCGCCAATGCTTGTGCCTTAATTGCTCTTCGGGGCTCGTACTCCAACCCGAAGTCTCGCTAACCGGGTCCGCCCACTCGGTCATCTGAGTTGAATGGTTTCTGCTTTCGATTACTTTCCTAATGGGCTGTCCGGTTAGGACCTTGATGGGGTGCGCTTGGAAATACGGCTTCAACTTCCTACTTGCCATTACTAGTGCAAACACTATCTTCTCTATCTGGCTGTATCGAGCTTCTGCTCCTCTATAAGCGTGGCTGATGAAGTATACTCGGTGTTGAGCTCCCTCTCTTTCGGCCACGAGTACCGCACTGAGAGCATATTCTGATACCGAGAGATATATATAGAGAGCTTCTCCAGGCAAGGGTGATATGAGTTTGGGTAACGTTGCTAAGTGTTGTTTCAGCTGTTGGAAAGCCTACTCGGCCTCGTCGTCCCAATCAAATTCCTTCCTTTTCAACGCTCTGAAGAATAACAAGCTCTTGTCAGCCGATCGGGACAAGAAGCGGCCCAGTGCTGCTAGGCATCCTGTTAGCCTTTGAACTTCTCTCACATTCCTCGGTGAGGACATGTTTAACACGGCGTTGATCTTGTCGGGGTTAGCCTCGATTCCTCTTTCATCTACCAAGAACCCAAGGCATTTCCCCCCTCTGACCCCGAATACACACTTCTTGGGATTCAACTTCATGCCATGGCGTCGTAGGGTGCTCAGCGTTTCTGCCACATCCCCGACGTGATCAATTGCTTTTCTGCTCTTGACAATCATATCGTCTACGTAGACCTCAATGTTTCTCCCGAGTTGCTCCTCAAAAACCTTATTGATTGTTCGTTGATAGGTAGCCCCTGCGTTCTTTATCCCGAAGGGCATCATCTTGTAGCAGTACACGCCTTGGGCTGTAACGAATGCTGTATGTACCCGGTCCTTTTCCGCCATCGAGATCTGGTGGTATCCCGCGTTGGCATCCATGAAGTTGAGCAACTCGTGACCAGCCGTTGAATCGACCAGCCTATCAATCTTAGGTAGAGGATGATTATCCTTGGGGCATGCTTTGTTTAGGTCGGTGAAATCGACGCACATGCGCCAAGCTCCGTTAGCTTTTTTAACCAGAACAACATTGGCCAACCACTCGGTGTATTGGCATTCTTCAATGATACTCGCCTCCAGCAGCTTCTTGACCTCTTCTGCTGCTGCTGCGTTTCTCTCGGGCCCTTGATGTCTGAGCTTCTGCTTGATTGGGCGGAATCCCTCCTTAATGTTTAGCTCATGTGATGCGAACTTGGGATCCAGCCCCTGCATGTCGGAGGCGGAGTAGGCAAACACGTCCTTGTACTCACGCAAGGTGTTGATGAGTTTCTCTCTGACCTCGGGACTAAGGTTTTTGCCAATCCTTACTCCTTTCCCGAGGCCTTCGTCAAGCATTACTTCTTCATCCTCTTCGACTGGTTGGGGCCGTTCGTATAATTTTGGGTTTTCTGATAGGTAGACCCCGAGGCCAGTCGGGGTCTCTGCGGGGTCTTCCCTCTTTCTCTTCCTTGGTCTTTCTTCTGAAGTTGGTGTTTTAAAACTGTTTGTGTAACACTCCCGGGCTGTCTGTTGATCTCCATATATCTTCCCGACTTGACCCTCGTCAGTTTCATATTGCAAGAGTAGCTGGTATACCGAGATGGCTGCCTTTATCTTGTTCATAGTAGGCCTGCCCATGATGGCATTATAAGGAAGTGGGGTGTCAACCACCAGGAAGTCGACTGGTAGGCTTCTTCCCTTACCTCTTTCCCCGAGTATCACAGCCAATTTTACGAACCCGAGGGGGTATACAGATGCTCCCCCGAAGCCTATCAGCTGCTGACTGGTCGGGGTTACGTCCTTCTCGGTATATTTTAGCTTCTGTAAGCATTCTAGCGTGATGATGTCCGCTGATGAACCGCTGTCGACCAATATCCTCTTGACCCTTGAGTTGGCAATTTTCATTTCGATGACGAGGGGGTCATCATGGGGGGTATGAATGTGCCGGTCAGGCTCCCCGAATGTCATGACAGGACACCCCGCCTATGTCGGCTCGACTTCTAAGACTTGATGTTTTATGGCGTGCAGGTGAGCCTTGTGAGCTCGGCTGGTTAAGCCTCCCGAGGCATGTCCCCCTGCTATTACCCCGACATAACCGTCGGTGTTGTCGCTGTCATTCTTTCCTTCCTTCTCCTTCCCTTTCTCTTCCCGAGAGTGCTTGATATACCTGTTCAATTTTCCTTGATCAGCCAAGTGATCCAAGGCCTTCTTCAATTCCCGACAATCTTTAGTAGTGTGCCCACACTCTCGGTGATATTCACACCACAGTCGTTGATCCCTTCTCTCCTTATACCGACTTGTGTTTTAGATCTAAATAGATCTCACGTCGATTTCGGTTGAAGCGGGGGTCGTTTCCATTATCTGTAGCCCTCGGGAGGAGTTGCTGGTTGTTCTTACTAGTCTTGTTGGATTCCCGGTAAGGGGTTTCTTCCTTTCTTTTCTTTGACTTCTCTACAACAGGTTTGCAGATGTCCGAGGCCTGAATGAATTTCTGGGCCCGACTCATGGCCTCAGTGAATGTGGTGACTTCATTCTCAGCCAAGGACCATCTGAACTTGCCTGGCCAGAGTCCTGACATCAAGGCGGTGAAGGCTACCCCGTCTTCAAGGTCAGAGATCTTGAGGGATTCCTCATTGAAGCGTTTGATATAGTCGGCCAGGCTTTCGTGCTCCTGCTGCTTGATGGACATCAAGTGAATGCTTGTCTTTTTGTGCCGACGCCCGGCAATGAAATGTTGGTGGAATAATGCTTCTAACACTGAAAAGTTTGTGATGATGCCGGGGGAGAGTCCCGAAAACCAGCTGAGTGCTAGGCCCTTAAGAGTGGTCGGGAAGTAACGGCACCACGCTGCTTCACACCCTGTTTGCACACTCGTCTGGGCCTTATAGGCCGCGATGTGATTGTCGGGGTCGCTATTTCCCGAGTACTGCTCGATCTGGGGGACCTTGACCTTGCTTGGGTTAGGGACTTCCATGATCTCCCGACTGAAGGGCGTCATGAAATTCAATACCCCCCTGTTGGCCAAGACGGGGCTCTTGTTTCTTGGGGGTCCCGAGTCTCCTTCACCCTCAGTCCTGGTCCTCTTTGACCCGAGGGGGGATCCTTCCCGCTCCCGCCGCGGGGTCCCAGATTGAGCTTGCTCCTCTTGGCGAGTCTTCTCCTGATTTGCCCTCCGCTTGTCATTGAGCAAGTTCCGAGCGTCCTGCTCCATCCGACGCCTACGATTCTCCTCGATGATCCGCCGGGCATCTGAGTTTGATGTCCGATGGGAGTTGGCCTGGCGGGACCTCTCTCCTCGCACTCGTTGCCCGTCCCGGTTAGGAACTAGAGTGTTCGGATCTCCCCTGGGCTGTGGCTCTCCTTGAGTTAACTCTCGGGATACCCCCTGGGTGAGTTGGGGGATCCCCGCTATGAGTTCCTGCAAGCTGCGCTGCATATTTGCGTTCAACTGCTGAGCTATTCTTTCTATGTCTGCCATGGTGATGGGAGGCGGATCAACAGGGTATTGCTCCCGGGGACCTGCTTGCTCTTCATTACGAGGAGTGGATCCCTCATCGTCGATGGCAATGGACTCAACCAGCACGTTGTTTTGTTGAGACCGAATTGGGGTTGGTTGATGCGCAAGTGAAGCTCGGGTGGTTTTCCTTCGGGGTGCCATGTTACTCTCGGTACGTAGCTTTGAGATGTGTCTATCCCCACAGACGGCGCCAAACTGTTTCTGCCTAGAAACTAGTCAAATGAGTTAATTGTGTTTAGAGAGGTTTAAATCCCGAGTTGGAGTATAATCCCGAGTCTTGTCAACCGAGAACCTGCAAAACAAAGAAACCTAGCCCGGGGGTGTTCTCGGGAAAGCCCCTCCGACGCTCAAGTCAGTTGAGATTGAGGTAGAGAGAGAAAGTGAATAGTTCTAGAGAGAGATGCTCTGGTTTTGTTAGGTGAGAATTCAATACCTGTTCATTGATTGGACTTGCTGCTTTTATAATGTTGGGGATTCCTCAGACAGGAAACCCTATTGGGGAGCATCCATGTTTGTAGGAAAGTTGTCCCCCTTTTATGGCAAAGTTGCTTTCTGTCTGAAAAGGCTGATGGGCTCCTTGGGAGCATACAGATCAGGTCCTTTAGATGGGCTTTGCATAACACTGTTGGACCAGATCAGGGGTTCAAACAGGGGACATTTAATTAATGAAGCACGTTGTATGGCCTTCTTTAAGTGGTACTGGCCTACTGGGCCTAGTTCGTGGGAATCCAGTGTAAATACTCCCTCTGTTTTAAGTGAACCGTTTGCTTTTTCACGCAACCCAACGCACTTTTTTAATTATTAATATCTATAGTTATGTACACGTAAAAAATATATAAAAGTTTTAATTTGATAGTATGCATCAGACGAATCTAACAAGATCCCACTCAATTATGTTTTTCTTTATATAATGGCGATAAATTGGAGTCAAAATTGATCAATGAATAGTGTCATTTCACCCAATGTTTCATTTAAAACAGAACGAAGGAAGTATACTATTCTTGACATGCTCTAGAAACAAATTGCGTTGGAGGCTAAAATATCATACATCCTTTGTCAAACTAACCTGAAAGGTTGGACCAGCGAGGGATAATCCAAAGGTTGGATCATTTATGGCTGATGCTCTATAAGTTGGACCATTGATATCAATTTTTCCTAATTTTTGCTACATTTTACTTTTTCCACTTTTTAAGAATAGCGTGTAGTGAGTTGGTTATTCTGTTGTTTTGTATGTGGGGTAGGAGAAAAAGTAGAGAGGAATTATGGGGACCATATAGCTTAAATAGGAAATGTTGCAAAAATAGTGGGATGAACTAAAAAGGAATTTGTAGCAAAAATAGTGAGACGGATGGAGTAGATATTTTGTCCTTTTCATTTTATGACAAAGTATTGTAACTATGGATGCATTCTTTTCGCCTAAACAAAAAATTCGGGTCCGATAAGTTCAGATCAACTTTTGTTAGATTTGATAGTTTGGCATAACACTCATGTATAAGTTCCAATAATAAGGGTCAACCAAGTTTTATCAAGTTTAATAACTTCAAGTCAAGTTAGATATGTTTAATTTCAGATAAATATCATTTTACTTTGTTATATAAAATTCAAATCTTGTCTCACATGTAGCCAAACAAGTAAGGTAGCCGTATAAACCATAGAGGTTGAGCATGAGCGTCCATAGGGGCCTGCACAGTCATGACATGATGCACGCATTGCCCCAAGTCCCCAACATCAGGATAACATGTGGTGGTCCTCCTCAATCATTTTGCATTAAATCTTATTATATTAATTTAAGTATTGAAGTTGCACTAGGGGGAAAAAAGGAAGGGTTGCGCTGGAAGGGCTGCGTTTTTTGGAAAACGCAACCCTTCGAGTATGAAGGGATGCGGTTTTCAAGGAAACCGCAACCCTTTCAGTGAAGGGATGCGATTAACCAGAAAACGCAGCCCTTCGTACTGTATAAAGGGTTGCGGTTTTCAGGATAATCGCAACCCTATTAGTGAAGGGTTGCGGTTAGCCTAAAGCTGTCGTCCGATGGGTACACGAAAGTGACGAAGTTGGCAAGCTTTCCTGAATACGACAACTCAAATGCTGACCGCAATTGCAGGTAATGCCAATTCACTTAGAAGATAGAGTATGGTAATTCCACCACAACCCTTCATACACGAAGGGCTGCGTTTTCTGGACTAACCGCAGCACTTCACATCCCATCCCACATATCATTTCAAGTTTTGCGCACACATACACACAGTAGCTAGACATCTTTTCCAAATTTCCCTCCCTTAGACGCATTTGACGAGCGAAAAACCCTTCCCTCCCTCACTCACTCGTACATTAACCCTAACGCCCCATCATCGGAGCCCTGACGCCGGAGCACCGACCCATCGCCGGAGCACCCACATTGACGCACCATCGCCGGAACCATCGCCTGAGCAACGATCCATCGCCGGACCACCAACATTGCTTCATTTTCTGCTCCATTCACCACCAACTCAGTGCGCACCACCACCATGTAGTTGCACCACCTTGTGCACCACCCACCACGAGCAGCAGCGACCTCCACCACCACCACAACCACAACCCTTCTCTTTCTTTTCTTCACTTCTCTTCTCTTCTCTCTTCTCTTCTCTTCTCTTCTCTTCTCTTCTCAACCATTTGAGTGGGTTTAGGGTGTGGAGCTCCTCCATCACTACACAGCGCCACCACCCACAAGCGGCAGCAACGACTACCACCACCACTGCCCTACTCTTTCTTCATTGCTCTTGGGTTTAGCCAATTTTTTGCTTAGTTAAGTATGAACTAATCTTGTTTTTAAGTTAGTTTTGGTTTTCTTAATTGAATTAAATGATTAATGTGCAATGTGGGTTTTGTTAATTGTAGGAAGAAGAGGCTTAGGAAGGCAAATAAAGTTCCAAGTATCTATTCTCTCTTCATTGCTTATCATTGGTGTTAAGAGGTAACTAGTTTAATTTCGTTGTCTTTTTCGTTTGATTTAATTTGTTGATGAGACAAAGTTGTCATGTGATTCAATTTGATTAAGTTATGATAATTTATTGATATATATATGTATTTCTTATAATGTATATATGTATATTTCTTGATATGAGATTGTATGAAAACGCAATGTAATTTAGCTATGAAATCTACAAGTTGTTTGAATCATCATCATATGCCTAGATACCAGTTCAAGACTTACTTATTAGGAGTAAGTCCTGAATAGTCCCCGGTTTGGGACTGTTCTTGGACGTTTGATCTCACATAGGTGGTGAATGTGTGTCTTCTTTTCAATTCTGAGGAAATTCTTGGCTTATCGTTTCTCTACATTGTTCTCTGGGTACATATGTAGATAAGCAATTATCTATGTTGTGTACTTGGAGAACTATATATAGGGAAATGCTGCCGGATTTTCCTTAGAATTGAAAAGTTGGCATATATTCACTAGTGAGATTAGACGTCCAAGGATGGGTTAGGTTGGAGTGATAGGGACCTTCAGCTACATGCATACATTTGAACATGTCACTATCTTAGCTTGCTCTATACGTGTGTGATTTGAATATGTGAGTGTATGTACTTAAATAATGATTGATGCATTATAATGAATGGTTGTGTTTAATTATTAGAGGTCTTCTTGAATGAGATGGATCGTACTTAGATGTATGGTAGTCGTGAATCGATTGAGTTTGTGAAAGGGGTCTCAGAATTCTGTACATCTGCATTACAATATCAAGCATCCTCTGGAGTAGTCGACTTTTATTGTTGATAAGTCATATTTATATTTAGTTTTAAGGTGCATTTAGGTTGCATTTTAGAGCATTTAGATTCATATTTAGGTTCATTATTGCATCATATTCTTAAGTTATGTTATTCTACTCTTATTCGGTATGTTTTCTTGTTTTTGATGAATTTCAGGTAATGAGAACGTATTTGGAGTATATTTAGTTGATCTTGAGGATTAGGAGCACTTGGAAATAAGCTACGATGCATAAGGATAGTATGGATATGTCTTAGTACGAGTTTGAGCGAAAACAAAGTGGAAAATCATTAGAAGAAATGTGAAAAAGGAGTCATGTATACTCTTATGATCATAACTTTTCATGTGCTTCTTAGAATCAAGAAATTCTAGTTGGGTTGGAAACTAGACTTGAAGGGCTTTCCAACGGTAGGTCACACGTCCCAATCTGACTTCTGGTTTGAGAGATACAGCCTTCGCAAGTTGACGCAAAATCGCAGTTTTCCCGCCCGGTTGACCGGGCGGTTTTGCCCGACTGGGCGAAATGAAATTTTCCAGAGATGCAGGGTTTATTTGCGGATTTTTTTAGCTTGTTTGTAAAAACTAAAAATAGGTTCTTTTTTAGCCTGTTTTGTAAAAAACTATAAATAGGTCTTCTCTCTCTCTCCGGGGGGGGACCTCTTTTCGACGTTATATTTTGTATTTAATTTCTTAGGTTTAGCTTTAGTTTCCTTCTTCCTTTTCTCTCTAGTTTTTCATGGCAAACCCTAGTTTCTCTTTTCTTCATTAATTCATGAGTTTATAATTTTCATCTCTTTTCTTTCATTGATTTCTTTGATCATGCTTTTCTTTGTAGATTTAAATTTCTGTATTTATTTCATGATTGAGTAGTTTATATTCTAGGGTTTGGGAATCCATGTTTATATGCTATGATTCTTGATTGATATTTATTAATGGTTTGATTAGTTATTGATATCTCTAATTGATTAGTGTTTTTATTGTTAATCTTGCAATCTGATCAATTGTCTGATTAAATATGGCTAATATCGAGTCATAGATCGAGAGATAGTACTCTTTAGAGGCTTACCTACAATTAGCAAATCTGATTATGTTGAGCGACCGTACTAGCATATGTTGATTTGAGAGCGTTAAGGCCCGACCGTAGGATTAACATGTGCTCTAGATATCTGATTAATTGAATCATTGATGATATTTTGATAGATTATAGTTATGAACATGGTGAACCATTGCCCTAGATCCTTTTTAGCTTGATTTTCGTAGTTTGATTAGTTTAGAACTTTAATTCATTATTCCTGATCTTGTTAAGTTTCTCCATGCATTAGAAGCTAGATTAAAACAACCATCTCTCTGTGGATTCGACCCTACTTACCCTACTACATTGTTAGAAGGTTTTGCAGGAATTATTTTTGACAGGTGTACGACACCCTATCAAATTTTGGCGCCGTTGCTGGGGAGACGGTATAGTTTTATTTAGTTTTTATTGTTGGTGAAATTAAACTGTATATATATATTTATATATATTTCTTTTTTCTTTCTTTTTGTGAATATTTTTTTTTTGTTCTCCTTGTCTGTTTTAGTGTGTTGTCATGGAGTGGAATAATTATAGTTCAGAGGGGGATGGTTTTTCTAATTATCAAGGGCAATATGATTATTCTGGGTATTATAATGCGAATGATTATGTTTATGATGCATCATATGATTGTCAAAATTTACAAAATCTGTCCATGAATTCCTATGAATATTCCCATGACCCTAATGAGTCTTATTTGCCTGATTATACTCAATGTTATCAACCTGAAGTGAATAATTATTTTCAACCCGAAACATCAGAGCGTCAGGAACTATTTAACATGATGAAAGAGTATATGGTTAAACAACATGAAGATTTAAATGAATTAGCTCATGATTATCAAAACATAGCGAAATCTATTGAATTACTTGTTGTGCAACAATCTACTAATCAACAGGTTATACTTGATGATGATGATTTTGGTGTTGAGAATTATACTCCGGAGGAGAAAGGCGTTGATATGACTCATGATAGTTTGGTAGAAGGTAAGCGTGTAATTGGTGAAGTTGGTAATGAGTGTCTCTATGTCGACGAATCCTTAGTTGAGAGTGAAGTGTCTCACACTTCTTCTATAAACTTTTCATCTGCATATGAGTCTAAAGTTGAGAGTGATATAATACATGAGTCTTTGTCGGTTCCATATTGATACTCTAATGGAACACGTACAAGAGGGGGGGTGAATTGTACTTTGGAACTTTGAGCAAAGTTTCTCGCGGAATTAAGGCTTTCAAGAAACAGAGATACGAGAGATAGAAATATATAAAATTGAGGAAACTTCTTGAACCTTATCAAGAAGAGAAAACCTCAAAAACTATATTATTGCAATAACTCTATTACAATCACTCTCTACAACTCGAGTTCCTCTCGAACTCAAGTTCCCACAATAATCCCCTTTGATTGTTGGAACTCTTCTCTCTCTTGCTTCTACACCGAAGCCAACACTCACTGACTTAGCTCTAAGTCTTTACAAGAGTCACTCAACCCTTGATCCCCAAATTACAACTCAAAATGAGAAACACACTAGTAAATATATTGAACTTAGATATTTAAGGAACTTAGGAACTCACTTAATAATGCAACTGACCTTTTAGAAAACACTTAAGATTTAGCAATAGAAATATGTTTTCAGTTGGTAGTTTGTAATGAGAGAGACTTCTCCTTTTATAGTGAAGTCTTCTCATATTAGTTCCACTTATTCCTCCACTAAGTGTGAAGCAGTAAACCACGTAGAATTATTTTCCCACGTTCACACTTCTTGAGGAACAAGTAAAGACATGTTCAAACCAACTAACAGTAAGTGGTTTAGTAGTTGAGAAAAACAAGGAGTTAACTTAGGAAATTTATTTTTACTTGCTCAGTAATTAAAAAAGATTTTTATTTAGAAAATAAAAACTGTTTTATTTATTTACAATATTTCCTAAAAACTCTCAGTTAAATATTTTTCAAAACCACTTGTTGCATTTAATAAGTTCCATCTAGTTCCCTAAAACTAAGCAATATAAAATACTTACATAAATCCTAAGTACAAACTCTTGAACTTAGTCTTTATGTCTTCACTTTAAATCTTCAACTTTGAAGATCCCTGCGTTCCAGCTCAGGAACAGCAGACAGTTCCTTGAGAAACTGTTGAACAATAATGCGTCCCAACTCAGGAACAGCAGACAGTTCCTTGAGGAACTGTTCATCAGGAACTGTAATCATGAATCATCACTTAGGAACTGTTGTAGAGGGTGTATTGATTTGCCTTGAACATTTTCTCCATGCTATCCATTACTCCACCTCTGGAACTCGTTTAGACAACTTGTTTCCGATACTAGTTCCACTAACATAGTTCCATAGGAACAGTTCCTTTATTCAAAGGAACAGTTTCATAGTTCCAATTCAAGAACTTCGTTCTTCTCTTAGAGTTCCATCTCAGGAACTTCACTTATTATCTTTATAAAGCACTATTATTAATTTATGAACCTTGCACACATAAAACTTATAAACCTTGTTAGTTATTACTTTAGTTTGTCATCATCAAAACTTATAGTGGCTCAACAATTTCCCCCTTTTTGGTGATGACAAACCAAGGCAAAGTAATATAAAAACTAACACAAATAAAATATAATATAACAATGCAAGATCATGTTAAGTAGAGAATGAACCAGAATAAGAATAATAAATAAGCTACTTTGCCATTATCTTCCCCCTTTTGACATCATCAAAAAGCGTATTGTTTCTCAAGAATTTGTGATCAATCTTCCAAACTTATAGTGACACTACACCACCATAAATATATAATTAATGGTCAAACATGAGTTTAAATTTTTCAATTTGCTCAAACATCAATCTAGTAATATTAGCCATCCTCATGCACATGTTAATCAATTAGTCAAAGAAGCTAAAGCATACTAAACATAAACCACCACTTTACCAAAATGCAATCCATAGGGTAGAAAACAAATAGAATGTCCAATAAAATTCAAATAGAAGATCAAAGGCTCATTTTTATGAAGAAATGGTTGGAATAGGCTAAGTGAAAGAAGAAAAAAATATGTGAATTGGTCACTTGTTCCTCCACCATTACCTTTCCTAAACTTGCAGTTTACTTTGTGATCTGCCTTTGAAAACACACATCAGTTCCTTTCAAATAACATGCAGTTCCTTACTTTTTTTTCGGTATTTTGAATAAATTCCGTTGTCTGTTCCTTGCTTTAAGTTTCGAGGAACTAATTAATTCCTTTTGTTTACATTAGATTTGATACAAAAGGAACATACATGGGACTACTAGAACCCATAGATTTTATGACAGCTTTGTAGAAGTAGGAACTTGAATAACGTATGGAACGTTGAATATCTTCTCTATCTCCCTCTCACACATCTCTCCTTTTATTCTCCAATTTGCTCTCATATTTTTAATTCTTCTTTGTCTCCCTCAATCTCTCCTTTTTCATCTCCATATCAACTTATTCTCCCTCAAACTTTTCTTTTTCTTTCCTTAGTTCCCCCTCAAATGTTGCATCATCATCAATATTTAAAGTTATAGTGGAGGAACACAAATTGAAAGATTTGAATATATGGTGAACTGATTTAGAAAGAAAAAGGTATGTAAATGTGATATGAAAGGTTTGAAGGATTTTTTGAGATCTTTAAAATAAATGATGGAATAAGATGTTTGATAATTTGGAGAATGATATTGCTGGCTTATACACATAATTGGACATTCATATGTAATGCACTTGGTGTGGATGGAATGTATAACAAATGAGTTCCTTGGATGAAAGAAACTACACTTTTTACTTCCTCTTCCTTTTGACTAACAATTAGCAATATGGACAGTAAGGGTAATATTACAAAGAAATCAGTGAGTCATTTTTTAAATTTAACTCATGACTATGCATAAAACATAGAAACAATTGTGGTGACACACATTCATATGGAAGACATATCACAAAAACTCTACATATACACGTTAGATGAATTTGCCAATCAGAGAAAAACAAAACATCATAACTTACTTAACAGAATTATCTCTACAATTTATATGCCTTTTTAGTGAGAGAAATTTAAATACTTCACTAGATAAACGCAAGGAACAATATGTGCCATATATTGTTCCCCCTCAATAAGGCAATCATAACGTCTAATTATTAAAATTAGGAACCCACATTTTCATGAGTTCCTTTCTTGAAAACACATTAGACTTATGAATACATAACTCAGTTTTAGACTTAAAGTCAAATTTGGTCATTAGATATAACTGAGCAGTTCCTTTGTCCCAAAGTTCCTCAGCCTTATCACTTTGGCTTTTTAATATTTCAAGTCTTTTATAATCATCTAGTGTTTCCAACGATAATTCTGTTAAATTGGCTTTCGATAGAGATTGAAGAGTAGTGGAATTTACCTCATTAGATGGAACTTTATCAGTTTCATTTAATTTTGCCAAGAGACAAAGGTTGACAGTCTCTTCATAAGGTTGTTCCTCTTCGTCTTCAGAATCTGTTTCTCCCCACGCGTCTATCATGGCTTTCTTGAAGTTAGGTTTGGCAAAATTCGACTTCTTGTATCTATCTTTGGATAGTTCCTTGCCTTTGCCTTTTCCTTTCTCATTTTCCAAAAGAGGACAGTTTCTTATATGATGATCAGTTTCTCCGCATTTGAAACAACCATTTTTAGTTTTGGAACTAGCTGGTTTTCTAGCCGAGTTCCTTCCTTCATGGTTTCCAGGCCTGTAGTTCCTGTACAACCTTTTCATCCTTCTGACCAGCATGACAGCTTCTTCTTCATCAGGTTCTGACTCTTCGAGTTCCTCTGCCTTAAGAGCTAATCCTTGGTTCCTGGAACTCTTAGGGACAACAGTTCCTAGATGCAATTCGTGGGTCATCAAAGATCCTGCCAATTGTTCAATACTGAACTTGGTAAAGTCCTTAGTTTCAAACAAGGCAGTGACCTTTGTTCTCCAACGTTCATCTTGAGGCATACTCCTGAGGATTTTTCTAACCTGTTCATCAGTGGGAATAATTCTTCCAAGAGAAACTAATTCATTAGTGACGTTAGTAAATCGTGTAAACATATCTTGAATTGTTTCTCTTGGTTGCATTTCAAAACGTTCATATTTAGACATTAAAAGATCGATTTTGGAACGCTTAACCTCATTAGTTCCTTCATGAGTGATTTGAAGGAGATCCCAAATTTGCTTTGCACTCTTGCACCCCATGACTCTATTATGTTCATGAGGTCCAAGACCACAATGCAATATTTTGACAGCCATAGCATTAATTTCCTTTTTGTCAAAATCTTCTTTTGAAAATTCAGTCATTGGTTTAGGAACTACCATGTTTTCGGCATTGGTTGTTGTTACCTCAAAGTCACCTACTTCGACGACTCTCCAAACTTGGTAGTTCTCAGCCTTGATAAAAATTTCCATACGATTTTTCCAATACGTATAGAACTTGCCGTTGAACATTGGTGGCCTCAGCGTGGAGTAACCTTCATGGAGTTTCTCTTGAGTGCTCATTTTTTTTTTCAGGAACTTTACTCAACAGGGTTTCCTGTATTATGTGAGCTCTGGCTCTGATACCACATATGATACTGTTTTTGAGTCTCATGTTCCCTTCTCTAAAAAACTTGATCTTATTCCTTCTTCCCCTTTATTATATCCTCCATCGTTCCTTCTTTCTCCCCTTTTGAATGACTCTCATGATAATGTAAATAATGTACAATTGGTTTCTTTTCCTTCTTTTGAGTCCTGTAAAATGACTAACGATTTTTCTTTTTCTTCTTCTTGTAAATATAATTTTTCCTTTGATTTTTCTTTTGGTAGTTTTAGTAATATTTTAGTACTAATTTTTTTCATTTTTCCTTTCCACTCTTATATAATATGCTCTGAGATGTTTGCAGGAACATATGATAAGCTTCTTAGAGCGTTGAACTATTATGAGTGATCTACTAATCTTAAACGGTCATGCAA
Source organism: Beta lomatogona (assembly GCA_947646795.1). NCBI lineage: Eukaryota > Viridiplantae > Streptophyta > Magnoliopsida > Caryophyllales > Amaranthaceae > Beta > Beta lomatogona. The sequence continues at coordinate 1,026,123 of CANSNZ010000231.1, forward strand.
GACCTTAAATCAGCGCTTATCGGGAGGCAACCCGACTTTGTTCATTTTATTTTATTTATTTTTTTTTTTTGGTTTGACTAACTTTGCTAATGTGTGATGAAGTCTTTTGCTAGGTGCAAGCATAGCCAATTTTTTTTTTGGCTAAGTTCACTGCCTCATTACAACTATCGATTGTGGTGGAGGTGTCGATGCTTTTGACACTCCCTTTGATTACCCGCCCCTTTTGTAAGTTGTACCTCTCCCTCATTTAATTCCTCTTTGTTCACATTGAGGACAATGTGTGATTCAGCTTGGGGGAGGATGTTTGTCATCATTACTTAGCGCATGTTAGTTGCATTTAGAGTAGTTTTTTTTTATTGCTTTCATAGGTTGTTGCACGGTTTGTACTGCTCATTAGGAGTGAGAGTTTACGTGTGACCAAAAAATTGTACTGCTTTCTTAGTTGCATTAGCATATTTCATTTCATATTAGACTTCATCTCATTTTATTAGTTGCATCTATAGGACTATTGCTGGCACTATTTGAGAACTTTGATGATATTTTACTACATTTCCTAAGCGTCATTCATCTTGAGCATGATACTTTATAGCACGATTGTTTCGCAATTGATTGTTTGTGGTAAGATTGATTGATCTCTCTCTGGTTCGATTTAACTTTATTGTGCAGACACCTTAAACTAAGTGAGCTTTTGTGCCTATAAACTGACGTATCTGTGTCAGTTTTGTTCTTTCATGTGTGATTAGTTCCTTAGTTGTCGCATTGATCTTGATTTTGACTTGGTACTCTTTGATATCTGATAGTGCATACATTTTGATATGATTGAGGCATTCTATTTCATGATCTTAGCTCCAGAGTTATTCTTGTTTTCATATTATCCTTCCTCTAGCCCCCCCGAGCCTTTCGACTATGTTTGATTGCTACCTACATTACAAGCCATTGGCCTCATTTGATATTTGTCCTAAGCCTAGCTTGGGGGAGCGAGTATTAGTTTTGGTTTGGTTTGTATTGAATTGAAATGCTCTATTTGTGGTTTAGAAGGATGGAAAAGTATGTTTAGTGAGCTTTGAAATGGAATTGAAAGTTCGAAAAAAAAAATGAAAAATGAAATGAAAAAGAAGTGAAAAAAAAAAGTTATGAATAAAGTGAAATAAAAAGGGTTATGATTGAATTTCTTGAGTGAAAAGGGTTGTTGATTATATTTGGAGATTGTAGGTTGTTGCACGGAGTTGTTGTGACCTTTCTTGGTCATGCTTTCAGTTATATGATGCTCCCCCTTCTTGGTTTTTCCACCACAATTCCCAAATTATTCCATACCTTTAATCTCAGCCTCATTACAACCCTTAAAAGTCCTCTTGATCATTGTGTATTGTATTATTGAGTATTAAGTGAGTCAAAAAGTCAAAGTCAAAGATTTGCTTCATCTGAGTCGACTTAATTAGGTTGAGTGTCATCATTTATGCCTTAAACACATGAGAGATTTGAGTGCACACAACTATAGTGAGGTCTGTCAGGTTTTGTTAAATCCAGCTTGGAAGAGATGGTATGTGGTATGATAGGAGAGTCGATTGCGATACATGACATGCTATGCGGCTTTGTTCGAGATTGTTTCGATAACTTGGTTTGTGTAGTGATTATATCTCTTGTGTTTTCAGTTGAGTGTTTAGCCGTGTTGTAGTCCTATATTGTAGGTCGTCTTTCTTTTCCAATGTTTTTGTCTTATTGCTTGGGGACAAGCAATGGTTTAGCTTCGGGGAGTTTGATAATTCATATTTATATTTAGTTTTAAGGTGCATTTAGGTTGCGTTTTAGAGCATTTAGATTCATATTTAGGTTCATTATTGCATCATATTCTTAAGTTATGTTATTTTACTCCTATTCGGTATGTTTTCTTGTTTTTGATGAATTTCAGGTAATGAGAACGTATTTGGAGTATATTTAGCTGAGCTTGAGGATTAGGAGCACTTGGAAATAAGCTACGATGCATAAGGATAGTATGGATATGTCTTAGTACGAGTTTGAGCGAAAACGAAGTGGAAAATCATTAGCAGAAATGTGAAAAAGGAGTCATGTATACTCTTCTGATCATAACTTTTGATGTGCTTCTTAGAATCAAGAAATTCTAGCTGGGTTGGAAACTAGACTTGAAGGGCTTTCCAACGGTAGGTCACACGTCCCAATCCGACTTCTGGTTTGAGAGATACAGCCTTCGCAAGTTGACACAAAATCGCAGTTTTCCCGCCCGGTCGACCGGGCGGTTTTGCCCGACCGGGCCAAATGAAATATTCACAGGATGCAAGGCATGTTAGCCCGGTCAACCGGGCGAGAAAGGAGCCACAATCGCTTGTGCGCCCGACCGGACGGATTTGCCCGGTCGACCGGGCGGATTTGCTGTTCTGTCGTAGCTCCTCAATCACCGTCGCCCGACCGGGCGGATTTCGCCCGGTCGACCGGGCTGTTTCTCGAGACGGGTTTATTTGCTTTTTTTAGCCTGTTTTGTAAAAACTATAAATAGGTCTTCTCTCTCTCTCTCCCAGGGGGGACCTCTTTTCTGACGTTATATTTTGTATTAATTTCTTAGGTTTAGCTTTAGTTTCCTTCTTCCTTTTCTCTCTAGTTTTTCATGGCAAACCCTAGTTTCTCTTTTCTTCATTAATTCATGAGTTTATAATTTTCATCTCTTTTCTTTCATTGATTTCTTTGATCATGCTTTTCTTTGTAGATTTAAATTTCTGTATTTATTTCATGATTGAGTAGTTTATATTCTAGGGTTTGGGAATCCATGTTTATATGCTATGATTCTTGATTGATATTTATTAATGGTTTGATTAGTTATTGATATCTCTAATTGATTAGTGTTTTTATTGTTAATCTTGCAATCTGATCAATTGTCTGATTAAATATTGCTAATATCGAGTCATAGATCGAGAGATAGTACTCTTTAGAGGCTTACCTACAATTAGCAAATCTGATTATGTTGAGCGACCGTACTAGCATATGTTGATTTGAGAGCGTTAAGGCCCGACCGTAGGATTAACATGTGCTCTAGATATCTGATTAATTGAATCATTGATGATATTTTGATAGATTATAGTTATGAACATGGTGAACCATTGCCCTAGATCCTTTTTAGCTTGATTTTCGTAGTTTGATTAGTTTAGAACTTTAATTCATTATTCCTGATCTTGTTAAGTTTCTCCATGCATTAGAAGCTAGATTAAAACAACCATCTCTATGTGGATTCGACCCTACTTACCCTACTACATTGTTAGAAGGTTTTGCAAGAATTATTTTTGACAGGTGTACGACACCCTATCAATTGTCCTTGTGTCGATTGTAGAAATGTGAGGAAGGTTAGTAGTATACATTTGGTTAAGGAGCATGTCTTTCGCCGTGGGTTTAGGCCTCAATACCACGTATGGGTTTGGCAAGGTGAGCAGGGGAAGTATATAGGAAGCTCTAGAGTAATGAACGATGCATGTGAAGAAAAGAAGGATGATGAGTTCGGGGATGAGAATTGGGATGATGAGTTTGCAGATGATGATAGGGATCGGGTAGACGAGATGATACACGAGGTTGAAGATCAGTCGTGTAAACGACCTCGTATTTTTGAGTTTATGTATGAGGCTGCTGAAAAGCCGTTGTATCCAGGTGGTACAAAGTACACCAAACTTTCCGCCGTGATAACACTGTTCAACATTAAGTCAAAAGCTGGTTGGACGGACTCTAGTTTCACATCGTTGTTGGAAGTTTTAGCTGATATGCTCCCTGATGGAAATGAACTGCCAAAGTCGTACTATTATGCGAAGAAACTGAAGTGTCCTTTCGGTTTAGAGTACGAGCGGATACATGCTTGTCCTAACGATTGTGTGCTTTATCGTAATGAGTATGAGCATTTACATGAGTGTCCACGTTATGGATTGTCAAGGTACAAGCGTGAAGGAGCTGGAGGTAGTGAAGGACCACCAGCTAAGGTGTTGTGGTATCTACCCATAATACCTAGATTTAAGCGCATGTTCTCAATTAAAGGAGATGCGAAGAATTTGAGGTGGCATGCAGATCGTAGGACGAAAGACGGTCTGCTTAAGCATTCGGCTAATTCGCCTGAGTGGAAAAGTATCGACAGGGTGCATAAGGCATTTGGTAATGAGGATAGGAATCTGAGGCTTGGATTATGTACGGATGGCGTGAACCCTTTTGGCAATCTCAGTTCGCAGCATAGTACATGGCCAATAGTTTTAGTGGTTTATAACTTACCTCCTTGGTTGTGCATGAAACGCAAGTACATGATGTTGTCGCTTCTTATATCGGGGCCCAAACAACCTGGAAATGACATAGATGTATACCTCCAGCCGCTTGTTGAAGATTTACAGAAGATGTGGAACGAAGAAGTGTTAGTATTTGATGCGTATGCTAATGAGATGTTCACTCTGCGTGCCATGCTTTTTTGTACTATAAACGATTATCCAGCTTATGGGAACTTATCTGGGTATAAGACTAGAGGAAAACAACCCTGCCCGATTTGTGTAGAAGACATGAAGTCTACACACCTTAAGGGCTGCAAACATGTGTATATGCGCACACGAAGGCTCCTCAGACGCGACCATCCCTATCGGTTTAAGAAGAAGGCATTCGATGGGATGGTTGAAGAAGAAGTTGCTCATAGACCATTAACTGGTACTGAAGTTTATAATCAGGTGAAGGGCATTGAAACAATCTTTGGTAAACTTGCTAGTGGGGTTGATCGACCTACAGGATTATGGAAAAAGGAGTCCTTTTTTTGGAAACTCCCATATTGGAAAGATCTAAAGGTCAGACATTGTTTGGATGTCATGCACATAGAGAAGAATGTTTGTGAAGATATTCTTGCGACACTTATGAATATTCCGAGCAAGACAAAAGATGTTAAGGCGTCACGACTTTACTTGGAAAAACAGGGGCTTCGACCAGAATTGTGGGCTCAGAAAAGGGACGGAAGCTAGGAAGAAGGAAATAGTGGAGGAAATGGTTGATGGTGAAACTCAGAAAAGTAAAAAGAAGGTGGAGGATTCGGAGAAGAATTATTTGCCACCAGCTTGCTACACGATGTTGCGTGCAGAGAAACAGATTTTTTGCGAGTCATTGTATGGCATTAAGGTCCCAACTGGCTACTCATCGAATATGAAGCGATTTGTTACCTTAAATGGTGAGTTGAAGTTATCGAGTATGAAATCTCACGATTGTCATGTCATGATGCAAGTATTCTTGCCGATTGCGATTCGTGGGATACTTCCAAAGCATGTGAGGCACACCATTACAGAACTTTGTTCATTTTTCCATACAATATGCAGCAAAGTCCTAGAACCGTCGACCCTCGATTCCTTGCAGGCCAGAGTAGTTGAAACTCTATGCAAATTTGAGATGTTCCCCCCCGGCATTCTTTGACATTATGGTCCATCTCATTGTCCATCTAGTTCGAGAAATTAAGCTGTGTGGTCTAGTGTTTTTGAGGTGGTGCTTTCCTTTTGAGAGATATATGGGCACTTTAAAGGATAAAGTTCGGAATCCTGCACAACCAGATGGTAGTATAATTCAAGGGATTGTGGGTGAAGAGATCAGTAATTTTGTGGCTGGGTATTTTGCTAGTGTTGATCATGTTGGACTTTCGACATCCCAACTAGGCCTGGCAAAAGCTGACCCAACCTGATAACCCAACCCGAACTAAAAATAGCGGGTTTGAGTTGAGTTTTCCAACCCGATTAGTTAAATGGGTCGACCTGAACCCGACCTGAAAGATAAATGGGTCAGGTTTAGGTCAAGATTTCTAACCTGAAAATGACCCATTTAACCTGATTATAAATGGGTCAAATTTAATGAAACTCTGAAAAGGTGCGGTCATCCAGCGCAAATGATAACCAGCCTAATTCCTTTTGTTTTTCACTCACATAAGTTTAACCTAAACCTAATTCCTCATTTCTAAAGCAGTCACTCACTCACTCTCACTTTATGCTCTCCTCTTCTTCTATTCTCACTCTCAATCTCTCTCCTCTTCGGTGCTCTTCCACAACAAATTGAAGCTTGCTGCTCAACTGAGTATTTTTTCGTTCTTCTTTTCTTTGTTTCGTTAGTAATTTCGTATTTTGTGTTTTCATAACTTTGTATTTATTTGCTATTTTGCTCTCTACCTTTCGTATTTCTTCTTAATTCTTCCTTCTCTTTGTTCTGAATTTAGTATTTTCGTACTATTTGTTGCTTCTATATATTTTGTTTTCCCTATTTTTCCATTGTTCAATGAGCTTTTTCTGTGTTTAATATTCTGTATTTTTTCCTTCTAAATTTCTCTTTTTATTTTCTATTATTTTCAGTGATCTGCGCTTCTATTGTTTTTTGCGTTTTTTTAAAGCTCTTTTGGTTATGCTTTTATTTTTTAAAATTTATTTATGTATTTTGTTATACCTTTATTTTCTGTATTTTGTAATTTGTAATTCATGTCTTCTGAATTTTTGATCTTCTTAATTGAGCTTCATTTGTTTCATTTTCTCATCTCATTTTGTGCCTTATTTTTTCTGCATTTTTTAAGCCTTCATTTTTTCTCTTATGTCTTATTTTCTTCTAGTTTATTCATTTATCTAGATCTTGTTTTTTCAGTTAATATGGGCTATGGTTGATGACAAGTTAGCTTTCTTCAGAGGCAAAAGAGGAGATTTTCTTCAGAGGCAGAAGATAAAATTTCCAGATTGTATTTAGACTACATTAATCTTTTTTATTTTTATGAAATTTAGGTTGTAATATTCCAATTGACTATTTGTTAGCTTGAAGCCTTGAATGGTTTGTAACATATTTAATGTGCCAACTTTCAGGTTCTAATTTCTATTTTTATTTCAAGATGGTGCATTTCGTTTTATGCATATCAAGTTATGTGGGTCGGGTTAACCCGAAAATGACCTAAAATTTTATACCCAAAAAAAAGTTTCAGGTCATTTTCGGAAGGTTCAGATTGTGCTTTTCAACCTGAAAACTTAAATGGGTCAGGTTCGGGTTGGGGGGTGGCTGACCCGAAATCACCTGACCCGAACACGAACCTGACCCGACCTGATCTGTTTGACACCCCTAATCCCGACACGAGGGCAGACTTGAGGGCAAGGGTACAATTGGTTCAAAATTGATCACACCTTCCGTAGCAGCTGTCCATCCTTATTTAAATGAACATATGGAGGAATTACGTGTTAGCAACCTGGAAAAGGAGTTAGGGCATTGACGCAAATGCATAACAAGACTTTCATTTATTGGTTTCATAAACGAGTAGTGAATGATTTGGATGAAAGTGTTCCTGAAACAGTCAAGTGGTTAGCATTTGGTCCTCGTAAAGCTGTACACTCTTATGAGGGTTATGATATTAATGGGTATACGTTTTGGACTGAACGTCAAGATCCGAAGTCAACATCGCAACAAAATAGTGGCGTTTCACTTGTGGCGTCATTTACACAATACGCAAGCTCGAAGGATAAGTCGTCTGTACATGTTGAAAGCAATTATTATGGGCTAATACAAGAAATATGGGAGCTAGACTACTGTACTTTTAATATTTGCCTCTTGTGTTGCAAGTGGGTTGACGATAATTGACGTTGCGTAATAAAAGATGATCCTTGCGGATTCACTCTTGTTGACCTTATTCGTCTACATGAAACTGAGGAGCCATTTGTAATTGCATCACAAGTTAAGCAAGTATTTTTTGTATCTGATCCTTCTGATAATAAGTGGTCAATTGTTGTACCTGGTAAAAGGAGTATCATCGGTATTGGTGATGTTGATAATGAGGAAGAATATGATGCATTTGAGGACCTCCCCCTTTTACCTATCCTGAAAATAGTGTGGAAGATGATGTGAATATGTCGGAGAACTATATGCGTGTAGATCACACGGAAGGGATACATGTACTTGAAGATCCTAAGAAACGGCGGAAGGTCAATAAATCATGAGACATAAACTCAGGTCTGTGTAATTTCTCCAATTCGTAACTATTGTGTAGATTTTTAGGCTTGCATTTATTGTTGGTTGAATTTGGATGGTTGATGTTCAAAAATAATTTTCACATAATTCAATTTCACAAAAAAATACTTCGAAAAATTACAACTTTCATAATTTATACCACAACTCAATAATTAAAACTACTTAAGGAGAATAAAATTGTGCGTAAAAACATTAAAAATCCCAAAAACAACCCATTTCAATCACGTAATTGCAAAAATTTAAGGATTGATAAACGATGGAGAACTCACCAAATAAGCCCTAATTCAGCTTTGCACCGCGTCCAAATGAGAAAATTTTGCTCCTTGGTCCTTGCAACCAAATTCGTTTAACTCCAGTTCAACTCCAGTTACAATTAAAAAAAAATCTGCCATTGAAATCCAGGTTTAAAGGTGAATAGTCAGTGGTGAAGAAGAAAGACAGCTGAAGTAGTAAACTGGTTTAATGATTAAATTTTTTTTTGGTTTTTTTTAGGGAAGTGCAAATGAGTAGTTAGCATTAAGTGTGTTTTTTGAAATTTACATAAATTTAAAAGGGGGAAAAGGTTAAATTTTATATTAAAAAAATTAATAATAATAAAATAGGTCCCAGCATACTTTTTAAACAGCTACAGTAGAAACCAATAAGAGAAGGAACCATGACAACTTGGGATTTAATTGGAATAAATAATACTTGGGATTAATAGTGGAAGACCGCCCAAATTTGGGATTATTTTTGACAATTTTTCCTAGATATTGTGATCGTTAGAAGGTGAATAAATGTTTATTAAGGGTAAACTTTATCGTTAAACTGTGAGTATAATTGGAATTTTATAGTCACTGAAACAGACATCTTATCTTACATACTTCCTCCATTCTGAAATAAATAAAACACTTATCTCTTTTACGTTAGAGTTTTTTGAGAAAAGCATTTCATTAATTTCAAAACGGAGGAAATTTTTTTTTTTGTTCTTTCAAAGTATTGAGTATTCGAGTCTATTTCAAACTTTTTAGATAATCTCAGTCCAAGGGAGCATAAGTTTTTCCTCTTAGAGTGGTTATTCATACAAATAACAGAAATAAGCATATTCCCAATAAAAATAAATTATATAAATAGTATTGTTGCATTAATTCAAATAGAATATCTATCTATTAATTCATAGAAAATTTTGTATAGTGAGATTCGAACATGCGACCAATAAGTTGTAAAGTATAAGTCTTACTTACCATCTTAACCAGCTATTAAATACATTCTCTACTCCACAATAAATATATATATAACTTGAAAGATGAATATATATAACAAACTCTATCTCCATTTAAATTTATATATGTAACTTGGAAGATGAAATTTATATTCTTCTTAGATAGATATATATTCTTGTTTGTCACAAAGCTCTATCTCCATGAATTTCAACATTGGCTTTCGCAACCAATTCGCTATTATATATATCATACCAAGTGTTTTCAAAAATCACCATCTTTAAATTTTTTGTTTGGGATTTATTGTATTCTTTTGGGCATCTGGCATTTAGTTATTTTTACAAACAAAAACCGATTTTGGTCTATTTTGGATGTACCGCGTCTGTCTGTTTTAGTATTTTTACAGCTTTTGTTCAATGTGAATCACAAGATGTGCAGGATTATATGATGTTGGTAGGATTTTTGGTCATTATATTATTATACTATATTCTTTCCTCGATAACTTACAAACCTACAAAAGAAAACCTTCAATTTAGAGTAGCATTTGGTAGACAAGATGACATCCAACCATTTATATTGAAACTTTTGGAAGATGAAAAAGCTGAAGAAAGTAATTGAATTAACCGCTAATGAGTTATATCATATAGTTTTATTGCGAAAAGTTCAAGGGCGTGTATTGTGTCAGTTAAATCCAAGTTCGTCAATGGATGAAAATTCAAAGGCATATTTACTTGAAATAGACCGATTGAATAATTAAAACTATTTAAACAAGTATTATGTTCTTGAACTTCCCGATGAAGAGGTAAATTATTACTATTTTATTTTGCTTTAGATTTTTTATTAATATTTTTGGAATGTAGAATTGACATGAAAATTTATGACTAATGGTATATTATATATTGTATATTATATACTATATATTATATATTATATATTATATATCATATATTGTATATTATATATTATATGTCATATATTATATGTTATATATCATACATTGTATATTATATAATATAGTATATGCTAAAATATCTTTTGGACTGGATTAGACTCAAAAGGGGTGAGACCAAAGTCTTTCCGAACGTATTTGGACTCGAAAATTTGAGTCAAAGTCCAGTCCAAACATTTTTTCTTTAATAGGAGAATAAAAATTTCTTGAATGACATTACTCCGGTTTATCTCAAAATGAAATGAGAAAATTGAATTGGTTGTTTTTATGAATTGGTAGAGATTAAAACAACAAACTTAATGGAATATGGAAGGTTTAGGAAATATTGGAATTGAAAGATTGTAAGACAAAGAAGTAATTAGGGGAGAGAGAAAGGAAGTAATTAGGAACAGAATATGTAATTAGGAGAGAGAGAAAGAGGAACGTTTTTTTTGTTTCAACATCTCAAAAATATTGGTTAATGATACAAAGATCATGCACCTCAAAAAATATTGGTTTTTTTTAGGGGGGACGTTAGTGCTAAAAACAAAATATTGGTTAATGATAAAAAGATCATGCACTCAACAAATATTGGTTAATCATAAAAATATTGGTTAATGATAAAAAGATCATGCAACTCAAAAATATTGGTTAATGATAAAGGAAAAATTGTCAAAAATAATCCCAAGTTTTGGCCATCTTCCCAAATTAATCCCAACTTTGGATTATTTTTAAATAATCTCAAGTTTGTTAGTAGTCTTCCTTATTGGTCCTAGTGAAAAAGTCGGTTTAAAACTCGTTTTTAAGGTCAATACGCGCGTGAAACATTTCCGTTGCTTTCTTTTAATAGTAGAGTGGTGATGAGGCGATTGAGGTGATTTTTTCAATAAAATGGTGTCTTATCAACTTTTAAAATTGGTTCAAACGATTATGGTCTTTTGGACCAAAAAAAAAAAAAAAATCTTGGGATTATTTTTTATTTTTCCAATGATAAAAAAGATCATGCACCTCAAAAAAATAGTATGCAATTTTTTCTCTTCAACATCACCAAGACATCAATAATAATAGAAAGATCATTGCCCAAACAAAATGAAAAAAAAAGTACAAATAAGATTTTGACATCCCATATAAAAGAGGGAGGAAACCCTAACTAAGCATATCTTCCTACCAAAAATCTTAGTCACTCCAAGATTTATAATTTTCCACAATCCCTATTATTCAAAATGAAAATTTGTTCCTTTTTCCTTTTATCATTAACCACATTTATTTTTTTCCACACTATTACCTCATCACATAATACTAGTAACCCTACTATCTATCCAAAATAAACCCATCTTGGACCCATATATAATTATATATTAGCTCTTGAATATGTGGTAGATTTTTGTGAAACAAAAGACACTATTTGTCATAATAATCAGACGCATGTCGTCAATTTTGAAAGGTTTACTATACACGGGTTGTGGCCGAATTACAACCAGTACAACACAAATCCTCAAAAGTCATACACTTCTAAAGCCACACTTCTAAAGCCAGTACATACTGCTATAGATCAACCTTGCACAAGTCAAATTTGGATAGTTTTAGATCTACCCTAGAAGTTGAGTGGCCCAACTTGATATATTACCCATAACCCAGCTAACTTTGACAAGTATTTTAATTTTTACAAATACGAGTGGAAGAAGCATGGGACATTTACCCCTTTCAATGAAACTGAATATTTTCGAACGACTCTCAAACTCCACTCACGTGCTAATGAAAATTATCTACTACATCATAAGTGTTACTAAATCCCACAAGTATTTATATGTATTCTAGTATTCCTTTGGTGAACATCATGGCATTTTTTTGATATTCAAGTAACATATCAAAGCATGGTAGGCGACCATCAAACAAGTATTTCTATGTTTTCTAATTCTTCCTTCGTTTCGTTTGAAATGCAACAGAGGTAAATGATTATTATATTTTGCTTTACGTTTTATTAGTATTTATAAATTAATGACTTTTGTTTTTTTTTATGTTTGTTGGTGGTTAGCAACGACAAGATATCCATGAAAAAGAAATAACATCAACTTTACAAAATCCAATTGAGTGTATGTAAGCAAATCTTGTGGTCTCCAGTTTGTTTTTTTTATATTTATGGTATTCTAAAAAAGTTAAGGTTGCTAAGTTGCTAAAAGGAAGTGATTATCTTGATCAATTTATCTTTAATTTACTTTATGGAATTCAAATAGAATATCTATCTATTAATTCATACAAAATTTTGTATAGTGAGATTCGAACATGCGACCAATAAGTTGTAAAGTAGAAGTCTTACTTACCATCTTAACTAACTATTAAATACATTCTCTACTCCACAATAAATATATATAACTTGGGAGATGAATATATATAACAAACTAATATGAAATAAATATAAGCTCAATACATAGAAATATTATTTGGGGCATCATCCGAGCTACACACTAATCTATATCTATATCTATACAAATATATTAAAAGGCGTGCGAAAGAAAGCCTATGTGCCACGTGGCACTCTCCTCAACTTTCTAATGCAAATGTTTTATGTCTATGTAGACTCCTCACTTAAAAAAAAATGTGTAAGTGCAAGGTATCGAACACGCGACATTTGAAATGAAAAGTTAGAGCTTAACCATCAATACACAATGAAGTTGTTGTCTAATGTTTCAAATAAAATATGATAAAGTCTTGTAATAAGTATACTTAACTAAAAAGACTTGAACAAGTATATACATCTCTAACACTCTTATTACGTAACTTACAAGAGAATATTGATGTCATATTCTCTTAGGATCCGTTCTGTTCAACTTATTTTAACTTATATAAGATTTTATAAGATCAGATAAGAAGATAAGATAAGATAAGATAAGATCAGATAAGATAAGATAAGATAAGATATGATAAAATAATATGTTAGACACACTCGATAAACTATCTTAAAGATAAGATAAAATAAGATAAGATAAAATAAGATAACATAAGATCAGATAAGATAAGATCATATCAGATCAGATAAGATTTTATAAGATCTTATAAGATAAGACAAAATAAGTTGAATATAACAAACCCTTACCACAATTCCTTTTAAGGTATTGTTTTCAAACTCAAACCTTTCAATTTTTCTTTACTTATCACGTTGTGACGTGAATTTTTCAATTTCTTAATGGACAAAAAATACTAAAAGTAGCAAAATAAATTATAAAATTTAAAAATAATAACATATTAATTTATTGTAACTGACTCGAGGCATCGCCCGGGCAAAAAAACTAGTAAATATATTAAAAGGCGTTCCTAAACAAGGTATAGTGCCACGTGGTGCTCTCCCTAAGGGGGTTTTAGCTCATGTAATCCATGTACAATAAAAAAAAATTTAGAAATTGCATAGGATAGGGTTCGATCCCGTAACCTCAAGTTCATATACTAAAATTTTAACCACTAGACCAAGTTGTATTTAGTGTTATCATTTTAAAGTACAATATTGATAAATGAAAATTTTCCTTACCCGGGACATGGGCCTAAAAACTAGTTTAGGATGAAAAAGAGTTTTTCTTTACTATGTACTTGAATGGAATCAGGCTGCCGTACCCATAAGCCAGTTACAGGCCCATCACTAAGCTCAATCCCTTCCCCCTATTCGTACCTTCCAAGATATATTATGTTCATACTTGGAACTTGGAAGAGGCCAAGACCTTCCCCAAATGTGTAGTAGGACTGGAGGACATACCATCTAACTAATGACAATAGCTATGCTCATTTGGTTAAAAGTTCTGTTTAAAATATATTTAGAAATAATGTTCTGCTTGAATTGTTCAAACTGCATATGAATTTCAAGTTTGCAACTTTGCAAGAGTAAACAATAACATATTGATATGGACATATGGTCCTCACTCCTATGAGACATTTAATCATTGCATGGCCTTCTTTAAGTGGTACTGGGCCTAGTTCGTGGGAATCCAGACTCAATATACTATTCTTGACATGCTCTAGAAACAATTTGCGTTGGAGGCTAAAAGATCATAACATACATCCTTTATCTATTGTTCAAGCGCCAACAAAAAGAGTTAAATAGAGATTGCTAAGACTAATCCCCGATTTTTTTTTAAAAACATATGTTTTAAGTGTTGCATCATTAATTGATTGTGATGCATTCACCGTGGGTATCTGGTAACCATGTATGTAAAAATATAATCGGTAATTTGACAGCAAAAGCAATAAAAAAATCCAACATTATTACAATAATTAACTCATATATAATAATAAATTTATCCTTTTATAATATTGTAAGGTATAGGGAGGCGTTGCCTCGGTGATGCTTCCATCAAGAAAGCCTAATTTTCAGCGTGCTTCAATGGCCATCTGAATATCGGATGCTTAATCATCATAATTGTCAAGGCGAAGGTGCGTAAGTGTGATAAAGTCACCTAGACGATCACATACATGAACCAAGGTAGAAAGGCGAATTTATGTTTATGGGGGGTGACGTGTGTGGCGGTGGTGGGTGGTTCACGGTTGTTGGGTGGTGGCGGCGGCGGCAGCATGTCATCGTCGCCGGTCATGAGAAAAAAATTGATGCTTGAGAGATTTAGAACCTTAAGGCTCCGATACCATGTAAAATAATATTTTGGGTTTAAAGCTTGCCTTCTCATTATGCCATCACAAGTATATATATAGTACAATATTTTAGGAATCCAACTAGGAAAAGGAAACCTAATATAATAAGAAATACATATTGGAAAATATATCCCTAACATAAGTCACCTCTTACATAACCCCTAAACAATATGAGTAACCCTTTCACAATGTCATCAAGGAACAATGTTTCAAATTATTAAGATTCGAATAAGAAGATAAGTAAACATCAAACAATATGATAATTAACCTCTTTATTATGTTATAAGTACCCCTTGAGAAATAGTATAATTAAGCCCTAACTGCACATTTGACTCATAATGGTGCTAAATGACTATAATAGTAATGATATCATATTTATTTACTAGAATAATTCCCTTTCTCTTTCCATACAAAATCTCATATAAGACCGTCTTAACATAATTATGATAAGACGAAGGTAAGTGGTTGAGAACTGACCCCTATAAGGTACACATTAACCAATAATCTAAAAATGGTCATTTTTAACTTATACAGTGGCCCATTTAATTTGTCAAGTGATCCTTTTAGAGCACGAAATAAGATGGACTTACCATAATTTTGTTGTATTAAGGCAGTCTTACACGAGAGTTTCACTAATCCTATCTACCTTTTTCATTTTTCTTTAATTTTATTCTCTTTTTTTCTGCCTTTTGGACGTACTATTTCCTTAATCTATGTGCAAAAACAAATGTTCTAATTAAAAGAGACCGGAGAGGTAGTATCATCCATTTCATCATGTTTCATCCTAATTCTTAAATGATCACTCCATGTTATCTAAATCTAGTCAAGAGACATCATGTTTCTTACCAATTTTTAAATTGAGAGATTATTGTCAAATGTAGATCAACTCATACCACTATATGCTATTCAAATTTATTGTTGTTATTTGCTAGTTGCTATATATATATAAGTTCTCATCCCATTAATTAGTTGGCTGCTATAAGTAGCTGGTATTAATATATTCATATTATCAACTAGAGCTGGAAAAAGAAAAATGTCAACCATGACTTTAGGGTATTTAGGTCTGGCAAACAGTTCAACTTGAGTTATTTTGTGCTTGTCTATCATTATAAAATGAAAATAATCCCCATGTTGGACAATGTAATTTATGTGCAATAGAATTACTGTTTGTGCTGCGGAAATATTTACAATAAAGGAAAAATGACAAAAGTAAGAGTAATTAATTAGCAAACCCACTCCTCTAATCCCAGTAATGTAAGTAGACTAAGGGACATGTGTCATTAAGGCTTTGGTTCAATTATTAATTTAATCTTAGCAATAAAGCCAAGTTTGTTGATGGACTCCATGTTGGTGCTTTGTGCTAATACTACAAAAAAATGCCCCCTAATTAATCAAATAGCCTTCACATGATTAGCAACCGTCCTACATAAGGGTGGCACATTCGCACATGATAGAGGCCAACCCTTTTGGGTGGATGTGATTCTTCTTCTCTATAGTAAAAACATGGCAAGCTCCATGCATGAGTAAATTGCAGATACTTTGCATCTTAATCCATATCTATTTAAAATATAGGCCCCGCTTTAAAAAAATATCTTTTTTAGCTCGTTTTCGGGAGGGAATTTTTTTTTTTTTTTTAAAATATGTTTTGTTTATGTTTGTAGTAATTTATGTTTTTTAATAATTATATAATCCTACTGTTTATTTAAAAAATTTTATATGCCAATTATTTATTTATTTATTAATAATTTAATTAAAAATAATAATTTGGTTTATTTGTTTTATAATTTATGTAATAGTTATTTGAATATATTAATTAAATGTTAATAGTTAATATGTTCCATTTAGTTAATATTTGATTTTCCGTCATAATTAGTTTGTTTTGTAATTAGCAATAATAGTAATTTGTTAACAATATTTAGTTAATATTTTGATATTGTTAAAAAAAAAAAAAAAAAAATGTATTAAACATTATAGGCTTATTTGATTGGGGTGATTATATAGATTATAATCACATGTTTTATAATGAAACACAAAAGAACTACAGATAGAGCAATGAAAGTTGTGATGATATACCATGTCAACCTTGCATATGGCGAATATATAAATAAATTATATCCATTTTTGTGGCACTATATATGCTAATTAGCACTTACTAATTAATTAAAATTCGATACATTTAGCCTTAGTTTTACTTTATCTATGCCATTTTCCTTTTCGAACAAATGATTCAAATCAACTTGAAACCCATATATGAAGTCTTGGGTTTTTGATAACGACATTTCTAACATATTAACTATTCCATTAAATTAATATATTCAAATAACTATTGACATTAATTATAAAAGCCCAAATAAACACAAATTATTATTTTTAATTAAGAAATTATTAATACATAAATTACGAACAAACATAAATTATTTAAAATAACATAAAAATATAATTATTAAAAACAGAAATTAATAAAACATAAACATAAATTAAAAAAAGAAAGGCAAAAAAACCCCAAAATTCCCCGACTTGACATGTGAGTGACAAACAACATTAAACATTTTTTTAAATTAAAACATAACCTATAATCTTATACTCCCCTCGGTGTCGTGTCTTTCGTCCTGCTCGTGGGTGCCCCTCGGTGGTGGTGGTGGTTGCGTGTGGTGGTGGTGGCTTTGGTGGTGGTGGTGGCTTTGGGGGTGGTGGTGGCTTTGGTGGTGGTGGCTATGGTGGGGGGGGGGGGGGGGAGAGGGGGAGAGAGGAGGGGGGATAGAGAGTAGGGGGGGGGGGGTTTGGGTATTTTAAAAAAATACGGGCGATTTCAAGTAAATACGGGCGGTATTTAGTAACCCCCTTAGTTTTACTTTATCTATGCCATTTTCCTTTCGAACAAATGATTCAGATCAACTTGAAACCCCATATACGAAGGTTAAGGAAAAAAAAAAAAAAATTGTGAGTAGACCAAATTAAACATTTTTAAATTAAAACATAACCTATAATCTTATACTCCCTCCGTTTATTTTTAATTTACACAATTTTCTTTTCCGTCTGTTTCTTTTCAATCTATACATTGTTGCCTTTTCTATTTTTGGTAATAGGTCACATCTATGTTTGCCTCTTTTTCCACCCATGTCATCCACTTTTTAATATCTTAACCCACTTTTTAATTTTTCTCTCCACCTTTTCAATTTTTCTCTAATACTTTTGGACTTCCTCCTTGATTCTCTCCCAAAGTGAAGTGAGTAAATTAAAAAGAAATGAAAGGAGTATATGTGTGTCAACATCTCCTTGATCTCCATTTTTCTGCTACTATATCTCTTTATTATTGAATGTAAACTCGTACGAAAACTTAAACCATCCGTATTCAAATTTCTACATCTATATTCATGAAATGTTGAGATCCTACTCTTTTAGTAATCCCTCTGTTTTTTTTTTCATTCTCACTTTTCTGTACGCATATTCTGATGCACGTATATGAACTTGAATATCTTTCATTATATATTAGTAAAAAATATAACGATTGAATATTAATAAAGTACTAATTGAGACAAATCAAACAAGACCCCAAATTACTATATTTTTTTTATATAAATTGAGAAGATTCTCTCTAATCATGAATAGTGTCAAAATTCCAAGTGGGAAAGATTTAAAAAACCGAGGGAGTAGTTCTTAATTGTATTACTAGGTTTTAGTGGTTCCATATTCATATTTGAAGTTAGACATGTTCTCTCAATTTAAAAAAAAAAAAAATACTTCCTTCATTTTCTAATTGCATGATATGGGTTGGGCATGCAATTTAGAGGAGAGATTACTCATATTAAGAACAATAATCAGATAAATTAATTTAAATAATTTGAATACTTATAATTGAGAAGGCTTGAGTTATTTATTTTTAGATTATTTAATTAATCTATCTGTTTACCTTTTCTAATATCTTTCTTAAATTGCATGTGCAATAACTCACATTATTTGACCATGTATTTTACTAATATTTAAAAAAAGTTATTGGGTCTATCTGAATGTATATCTTCATGTATAATATCAACTTTTCATAAATTTAGCTGATTGATAAATAAAGATATTAATGGTAAAATTTGTATATTGGCAAATATAAAAGCCAAAGTGGAACGAATAAAAAAAAGAGAGTATGACATGACGACAAATGCTTGTTTTAGAATAATATTCAAATCTAATTAGTTTGATGGCATACAACCTACTCCGAAGCTGATGAAATTTGTTGTAAAATTCATACTTGATTTTATTTCTATATAGAACACTAGTAGTTGTTAGTACCCAAAGTTTAATATAATGTTAATTAGGGTTTTGGAAACTAGGTAGTTAGGTTGGAGTGGTAGCGGGGGGGTAGTGGTGTCTACTAGTAGTGTTAGGTTAATGTTTAAAGTAGTTGTTTAATTAGAAGTGTTTAGAATTAGTTGTTGAATTGTAAAAGACAATAAATGACATTTATTTGAATATGAAATGAACTACAACAATTTATTAGTTAGTTTAATAGTTAAATTAATATTTTTTTTAACTTACATAGAATAAAGAGTATCCTTTTTAATTACTCCAAGAAATGTAAAATTTAAGATAATATTTAATCTCAAAAATTAATATATTACCTATTTCAACTAAAATGCTTATGGTTTGGAGTATAAAATATTAGTATATCTTCTCTTTAAAATAAATATTTAAATTACATTTTTCTTTTGTAAAGGAAAAATAAATATAAAAAAAATAATGAAAAAAAAAGAAAAAAATTACACCCAATTTAAAACATCTCTTTTGAATATTTGAACAATTACCCTTAATTGAAAATTCTAACATTTGTGTTCATATTTGTTAATTTAAGATAATTAATATTATTTGATATTAAAAGATGTTAGTTTGAAGAAGAAAATAAGTCATTTAATTCATAATATACATTTAAAAAATTATAAGTTGACTCTTAATTTCTATTAAAAATCCATAATATCATCATTAATCTTCATAAAAGAAATAATAAGAGTATATGAGGGATGCGTTTTAATAATATTTATTGATATTGATGTAAGTGGCATAAAGCGAAGAAAGAATTCAAAGATGAGATTAGGGTAGAGGGAAGGGAGACTACTTATCTATAGTGTTGCTGTAATAAAAGCTTATTAGTTGCTTAAAAAAACATAAGTAGGAAAACGCTACTTAAATCAATACTTTTACAAGTAAATCGGTCCAACTGGTCAGACCTTTTGAGAGTATGAAGAAAGGATAAAAGAATCCTCATACCTCAGCCGCAATCCCCAAATAATCCCCATAACGACATAAGTGACATAAGTACATAACCTCAAGGCTTCTTTTTTTTTTAAATTAAAAATTAATTCATTGATTCAAAGTCATACGACATCTACAATAGAAATCAAAACTATACAAATACATATCAAAATGAAATAAATACAATTATTATATGACAAAACCAGATCAGTATCTAACACTTAAAACTTTCTTCACATCGATCTCCGATGCGAATCTGCAAGTCTATCGATCTTTGTAGTTTGAAGTAAAATCGGATCCAATTCAAGTGATTGTAAACGGATACCGACATCGTTGTAACCCCGCACAAATTTCAATCAACAAATCAACCTCTTATGCTAAAAGAAGTACTCTCTCTGTATTTATTTATCTTTCCTACTTTCATTGTATGTGTTTTCCGATGTACATTTTGAATCTTAAATATCTTTCATTATATATTAATAAAAATTATAACGATTGAATATTAATAAAATACTCATTGAGACAAACCAAACAAAATCGTACATGACTATATTTTTTCTTGTATATAGAGAAAAATTTAGAAAATTCTATTTAATTGTGAATTGCGTTAAGATTCAAAGTTAAAAAGATAAAAGAATACAAAGGGAATATCCCTTATCAGTATTAGACTAAATATTTTTTTGATTAATAGTATTAGACAATATTACGTTTTTTTAAAATTAAAAATTAATCTATTGTTAAGTCTATGTTGATAGAGTAACTAAACAATACATATAAAATGAAATAAATAAATTTAATATGAAAAACTTTAGTAATCTTAACTTTTATTTTTTTAGGTTTTTTTAGTTTTATGGATGATTTTTTCTTAATTATACAAATCAATCTTGAATGACACAAAACCCAAAACAAAGTTCCAACTCATGGAGAGAGATAAAACCCTTGGTGATTACTATGTAAATAAAAAAAAGGACTAGACAATATTACCTGTTAGTTGTTTTTTTAAAGCTGATAACAGAGTGATGGTTGTTGACAAAATTTCCATCATGTTTATCTAGAGTTCTTCGACCATTGTAATATAATGTAATTTTTTTTATAAAATCCTTGCTAATATATTTCTGATAAATATTGTTCGAAATCTAATAGAAGTATGCAAAACCAAAATCGACACAACTTAAGGAGTATAAATTCGGAATATTCTAAGCAGTTTCTAAAGCACTGTAGATAGAAAGTAGAAGTTTGAGTGGTCCCCTACTTGCACATTTTTATTAAGATATACTAATGTATTTAAAATACTAGTTAGTCAAAGTGTGTATATGCTTATGTATGCTCAATAGATTAGTGAAATATTAACAGTATTGAGATAACTCTTCTTTGCCCTGTTTCTTCATCTTAAAGCAATTATTTTCTTGAGTGGAATAATTCCAAGAATGATTACGTCCAAACACATATTATCATGATCATTGTCATCAAACGTAACAAAAACGTGATATGCATAATGCAAATACATTTTCAACGTAGCTGAAACTTATTTATTGAGTTATTACTTATTATCTACATATTAACAAGAGCAAGTGTACGAATGTATAGTTAATTAGTGCAATTTGACATTGTACATAATCAATTGAATAAGCGATTATGCTTTTAATATCACACTCTCTTTTTCTCTCCCTCCTGTTTTGGGGCATAGGTCCTTCTAATGCTTAGAGAGACATTTTATGCTTTAACCACAAGGATATTTTATAATATTATTATTGGCAAAAACATTAATATGAATTTAATCCGTGGACGAAATTTAGGAAGTACTCTATTCGTCGCAAAATATAGTGTTTGTTTATACTCCATCCGTTTCAAAATATAAGGTATTCACGCTTTACAAAAATTTGCTTTGACTACAAATATCTCTCATAATATGATAAATAAAAATTATACCGTTGGATTCGTCTCGGAAAACACTATAATAAAATTATTTTTAAAAATTTTCTATCAACATAATTGAGAGTAATTAACGGTCAAATTTCGACCTCAAACATCGTGCGTGCCTTATATTTTAAAACGGAGGGAGTATATTTTATTATGGGGATTAGGACAACTGCATTTGGTTTAAATGATGTACTTGCATTGAAAACAATAAGTTGGTGCAACAATAAGATTAAGGGGTTTAAAATTTAAATTGAAAGGAGAGGGTATTTGTGTAATGGTTAAAGTGAGATTAAATGAAGGGAGTTAAGGAAATAGTATTCTTTTTGGAAAAGGGTCAAAGATTCTAAATTTCACTAATATGGCCATAAGGGTACCTTTTTTGGGAATAAAATTATGGCAATGAAGTTATTTTAGAAAGAACTAATGTTTTTAAATAGAAACAAACACTATTATGGACTATGTGGTGCGAGGGCGAATTTGATTTCCTCATTGTAAAGATTTTTAATATTTTTTGAAAAGAGTCATCAACAAATCTTTAAAGGAAGACTCATAAATCTAATTGGATATTCTTGGGCAATTGGTCTTGTAAGAGACCGCCTACTTTAATTTAAAATTAGGCACGGCCTAAGCCTAATATAAAGAAGAGAACATGTTACCTTTCAAATATGGAAACTAGGTTAATCTATTTAAGGACTAGTTTTATCTATTTAGTGACCAGTTTTATTCATTAAGTGATCACATTCTTTAATCCATTTACTGACTAGTTGAATCCATTTAGTGACTTGTTTAATCTATTCGGTAAGAGTTAAGACCGCCAGATTATCTTTTAAAATTTTCTGATGTAGTTCGAGATTAAAAGTTAAACAAAGGAAGGAAGAGATATGGGATGACTAGGTTGGTGCGAGATGTCTAGGGATAGTGTTGGGTTAGAGTTTGATTAAATAAGCTTGTTAGAAGAATGTAGGCTTGAAATTGTCTAATTTTATGTTAAAATTAGACCACCTATTCTAACCTTAGGTATATCTAATGTAGATTTCCTGTCATGACTTCATAATTGGTCAATGAACCAAAAATTGAGTTTGAGGGTGAGGGTACGAATATGATCATGAATCACGTTCACCCATTGCAGACCTCTATTAAATACTATTCATAAGTCTAGTTTTACGTAATTAAACAACCAATCAATATATTTCAAGTGCCCTATAAATTAATCTAAGTTGGTTCATTAAACACAAAAGACTAATTTTGGTGATATGTTCATTAAACAATCAAATTACTAGGTGTAGGCGTGTTTTTATTTCGCCGACGCGGTGTGAGCGCGTATTAGATTTGACTACCCCGCTATCAAGGTTTTATTGAAAATTGTTTTGAAAGAAGTCGCCAACAATTCTTTTTAGGAAGAATCATAAACCTAATTGGATAGGGGAAAATCGTAGGGACAAATTATCCAATGTAGATTTCCCCGTCATGACTCCATAGATGGTAAATAATGAACCAAAGACTGAGTTCGGGGGTGAGGGTACAAATATGGTCAGGAACCATATTGCCCATTGTTGGCTTTTACTAAATATCGATTCATTTGCAGATTTTATGCCAAAAAGTAATCATATACTCCCTCCGTTTCATTTTAATCTACACACTTTAACATTTTACACTATTCACAAATTTCACTTTGACTATCATTTGTGATTTATACGCGGATGAAAATATAGTCATGTGGGATCTTGTTAGATTCATCACAACTTGTATTTTATTAATATGTACCTTTTATAATTTTTACAAATACAAAACTAAACATATATGTCCTCAAAATTTTGCATTGGTATGCGTGAAAAGTGTAAGTGTGTAGATTAAAATGAAACGGAGGGAGTAATATTTTTATACACCCTAAAAATATTTAGTCTATATTGGTTCAGGAAACACATAAAAAGACTAATTTTAGTGACAAGTTATTATGCACTCAATATTACAAAGAACCTAACATGTTGTCCAAATTAAATTGATTAATATTAGAACATTTATTTAGGTCTTGATTAACAAAAGTAACATGTGGGGTGATAAAAGCAATAAAGCAGGGACAATCATATAATATGCATATAATGATCAGGCAGGCATATAATATACAAAGGCATGAATAATAATAATATGAAATATAAAATAAAGTATAGAAAAGAGGTTAGAATATACAGTAGAGCGATTTTACATTAAAGATCTACATCAGGAAAGAAAACCGTTAGTAACTTTAATATAAAAATAATTTATTTAAGGACCCTCAGGATCATACCGTGGCTTGGGTCTGCGAGATTACATTCGGGACGAGCAATCGTGAAGCCTGAAAATCTTAATGTCTGAAAGTATGTAGATTGAATGTATTTGTGTTTGAAAGTATGAGATTTGTAAGGAAGTTATGTAGTTCGTAGAGAGGATTGTAAAGTATTCGTCGAGTTCGAAGTGTGTTAATGTGAGAAATCCGTTTTTCATCTGTACGGAAATCAGGCCTATTTATAGGGAAAACGACACTGTGCCTCATGCGCTGGCTGCGTCTGGTGCAGCTGACGTGGCAAGCGTATAACGCGGCATGACCAATAAAAAGTGTACACGTGGTACGCGCTTTTAAAAAAGATAAGAAAGAAAATCCGCATCTCAAGAAGATAGCCGCGCTTGACGCAGGACTCTGAATGAGTCAGAAATCCACGTTACAAGTGCAGATTAGTGCACCTGACACAGGTGGACAGAGCTGCGCCTGACGCACAGACATGCGCCAGGCGCAAGGCCCTGCGCTAGGCGCACCAGCTTGACTCCTGCCATGCCTTTGCCAGCTTTATTTAAAACGCTTTTTAAATGATTTATTTTTTCCTTTAACTACGGATATCTGATTTTACGAGATAAAATCTGATTTTGACTTAAAAATATATCTTTTGAAAATATTTATTTATTAAAATAAATCAATTAATTGGGCTTTTCAAAGAATTGGGCTCAAATACAATTAATTATCATGAATAATTAATTGGGCTTCAAAATAAGACTTTTACACTTTTCGAAATGGTTTTGAATGGCTCTTCGGACTGCTATACCCTTGGATCGGACCAATTAAGACCACGATATGTTTCATCATCGGATCCTTAAATGGGGAGACACGATTATGTATCTACACTAGGTTACTAAGTCAAATTGTCCATATTATTTTATTAGGCATGAGTAACATTTATTTAGGTCTTGATTAGCAAAAAAGAAACATATAAGCTAGGGTGATGAAAACAATAATCACATAATCATGAAGACGTATATATTAAAAGAATATGAAAGAAAGAGAGGAGAATAATATACAAGACATGAATTATTTTAGGATCTACATCATAAAAAAACTCATTAGTAACTTCTAATAATTAATAGGAATTGAAAGATTAAGGACCCTTAAGAATATACCATTGTTGCTAGGTTTTTGGGAGTAACGACTTGTCAGGAGGAGCAATCTTGGAGTTTGAAAACGAAATCAATGAATATTGAAGGACGTATGAAGTGTTTGAAGTATTTAGGAGGAATATCTTTGGAGTATGTGAGGTGATATATCTCTGAGAATCCATCCCCAAAATTGGGTAGAAATGAGGCCTATTTATAATAGAATATGATAATGGAAATCACGTTATAGATAAAAGAAACACGTGCGCAGCACGCACAAGCGTTGCACCTCGCGCAAGGAGCTTGCACTCCACGCAAAGCTCATGCGCCCAGTGGAGGCTGCATGCAAGGCACTTAGGTAGCTTGCGTCGGCGCTGGAGCTTTTTGTGTTTTCGGACTGTTCGATGATTGCGCGTAAGCAAAATAGTGCACTAACCACAAGCGGCTGCGTGAACCTCAATCCTCCCTCTCCACCCAACCCCCTCCACCACCCCACACTCTTCCCCTAGTGGTGTGCATAAATATCCGATCTGTGACCCGATCGATCCGATAAATCTGATATCCGATCCGATTTTTAAGTTTAGGATATTTCGGATCGGATATCCGAAACTTTTTGAATCAGATACAGATTGAAAATTTTAAATTTCGGATAACCCAAACTAAAATATCCAAAATTATCCATTTTCAAGACCGGATATCCGAAACTTATATTATGTACTTTTCCTATAAAAATTGTGATTTTTTAGTTTTTAGAAATCCGATCCAAAATTTCGAAACCGGATCGGACTTGGGTTGCATTTTCCCCGATCCAAAATTTTCGGATATCTGAAATTTCGGATCGAATCGAATCGAATATCCGAAATGAACACCCTTACTCTCCACCCAACGCCTTCCACCACCCCACTCTCCCTCTCCTTTCTTTCCACCTAACCCCATCCACTACCCCACTCTCTCCACCCAACCCCCGCCATTATTAGTCGTTACACCACCTCCACCACCCCACTCTTTCTCTCCTCTCTCCCCCACCCACCACCATCATGGTCTTGTCATTCCTCCTCCCTTACCCTATGCCCAACTCACCACCACCAGCATGGTCTCGTCATGCCAACCAAGAGCACATCCCCAACTGCACACCACCACCACACAACACCGACTACTGAGACCACACCCCATCCTTATACAACTAAGCTACTTAACAAATATATACTTAAATTTAACTAAGTGACGTTAGCGGAAATAACGTCAGGACGAAAATGCTACTCTAAATCGACAAATAAAGATAAATCCCAAACTTAAGTTTAAATATCCTCAAAAAACACCACAAAACATCATAAGTCTCCAACAAACCAAAGAAACACCAAATCCATAGTTATCCTACATTTATTTAGCATTCATGAGACATGCAAGTCTCCAAACCAAAGTAGTCTAAACATCCTTAAGACCTAGCATAACATAGGTCTCCCTATCATCATCGTAATACTCATCCACTAAGAACACTACAAGGAGCTTCCTCTCATCACCAACCCACACTTTGCTAACCCATGCAATAATTAACCTAGTAGTCATTGCCATCTGCACATACATAATAATAATTCCACAGTCAGTGGGGAGTAACTAGCAGTTCTCCCAGAACAAAAGAAATCACTGTACATTTTAGATACTAGATTAATAAGCAAAGGAAAACAGTATTAAAAACCATAATACAATGTCCAACAAAAACCAAACATCTTAAGAAAATAATATATATTTAAATAACAAAAATGAGTAGTTAATAAACAAGTAAATTAAATCAAAGATAAACCGCGTCCCAAAATACTTCAACAAAACAAGGAAATAATTATAACATGTTTGAGACATAACCAAACGCCAGTGGATCGCAACCCACTTCCTAAGGTTGTCGAATCGCAATCTTCAGGTCAGCCTATGGGCTTACTTTCCCTGCTGTCTGTGTCTAAGAATGGCCAAATTAAACTCTCGATGCAGGGTAGTACACACAGTACTCCATGACCTCTCGGGCGACAACAATTAACCCAGGTAATACCCCTAGATCGCAACCTAGGTGGTTGGCATGTCCGATCCTTCACCTAGGACTACTTCTATCCCACCAGATATCTTTTCTCAAACTAAATATTAAAGACATCATATATATCATTCCGTCTCAAAAACATTCAAATAAAAGGAATGCCCACATGGCCTTATATCCAAAAATAAATATCAAAGTCTCCTTAAATTCTTCCGAACTTACTTAAACCACATTTTCTCAAAAATGTACATAAAATTTTATAAAACCCAATTAAAACTTCAAATTCTCATGAATTAAAAATATAGTCTCAAACCACCATGGTATATACTCATTATTTATTTTTTAGGCACAAGAGGTAAACCATAACATAAAGAATAATCTCTAGGTCATCCCATAACATAACAACAAGTAGCATCACAAAACTGAATAATTCTAAACAACGTTAACCACCAGCAATATGTCCAAAACATACGACATTAATACAATAAAAAATGTATGAACATCATACAAAATTTCATACGGCAAGCAAACAGACCAGCATGTCTGCTTTGGCAACACATGCGCTCAGCGTAGGAGCGTGCGCTCCGTGCTTGAGCGTGCGCTCGGCACAGCTCTTGTGCGTCTAATGCACATGCGCCACGTCTAATGCATCTCGGTGCATCCGACGCTTCTGGACGAAAAGTCACAGATTAAACGAAAGTTGACAAAAACCAATTAATTCATGAAACGAGCACAAATCATCATTTTAATATGATAAACTAGTTATTAGGCCCGAGCGATG
The DNA here is from genome assembly GCA_947646795.1 of Beta lomatogona. Lineage (NCBI taxonomy): Eukaryota > Viridiplantae > Streptophyta > Magnoliopsida > Caryophyllales > Amaranthaceae > Beta > Beta lomatogona. Next base: position 1,054,229 of record CANSNZ010000231.1, read on the forward strand.
CCCCGGGTTATTAATATTTTCATATCAAAGAAGAACATCTAATGTTGCATAGTTCATTGGTTAGAACTTTACAATATTAACTTGAGCCTTGAGGTCACGGGGTCGAATCTTGTATGAAACATGTTTCTAATATTTTAATGTATGTTGATGACATGGAAAGAAACAACTAAAGGGACAGTGCCATGTGGCATGTAGACTTGTTTCAGAACGCCTTTTAATATATTTGTATAGATTAGACCCAAGTTAAGAATAAAAACATAAAGCACCCACCATAAATCATTCATTTAACATGAGAGTCCAAAAGTTTCTCACTTATACCAATTTATCAATCTTATAACAATTTAACAAGTAACTTTAATTTTTAACGTTTCAACATAATAAATCATTAAACAAGTTAATCCACCTCCTAAATTCTTCCAAAAATTTACACGACACCTCTATGAACCAACTGTCACAGCAATATTTTTATTTTTATTTTTATTTTTTCAGCCTTCAAAAGAATTTTAAACAAAAACTTTCAAGTTTCTCGATAAGACCAGAATAACTCTTATAAATTAAAATAGACACGCAAAAATCACCAAATTTTTACACAACATACATAAACTCACGGTTCATATAGTTATGCAGAAATTATAATTTTTTCGGCCTTTCTTGATATCAATAAGAAATTATTTACCAACAAACACATAAATGCATATATACCAATTTTAATTAATTTAGCATAAAAAAAAAATTATTTCAAGGTGCAATATACACACGACACTTATATTCTGCCTCAACAAAAATATTGTAGGTCATTAAAAATTACATACACTGACTATTTAACAAAAACTTCCATAATCTCTAATAAACTAATTTAAGTAATGTAACAAGAAACTTCAAGCAAAAATCATCACTCTTCACATCATACACACACAACACTTACAACAAACATTTAGATAGTTTTCTATAATATTTTCATGTCAAAATAATATTAAAACATTTTCCTTAATGAATTAATCTATTACTAAAACTACTCTAATTTCTAGTGTTTTAGGATAACTACTAGTTACCTGAAACGTCGGGAGGAGAGTTGTGGCTAACGAGTGGTTCAAGAGCTAGGAGCATGTTTCCACTTCCTCTTCTAATACCCCAAAAGCACCACGAAAAATAGTTCTATAAGTGTAGAGAAATAAAATATAACAAGAACGCTTTTATGTGAAAAATTGAAGTGGTAGAAAATGGAGTGAAATTTTCTGGTTTGGGCGCGTCAAGTATAGGGAAGAATGACAGAATTTTTCTGATATAAAAATCAGAAAATTTAGGTGATTAAAAGATATAATTAAGGGGTAATTAGAGTGATTTTAATTTGGGGCCGAGTTATAGAGGTTATAGAAATGAAAAGACAAAGCTAAAATTGGATGCACAACTCTCCCCTTCCCTCTTCTACTTGGCCGACTTCCATGATTGCTAAGTCCAAGAATTTTTCGGACCATATACGCCCACATTCACAAAGTTAAAACGGTCCGTTATGCGATATACGATAAATTCTTAGTACGCGCCTACACTTAAAAATAATAATAACGGAAAATAATATTAACAAGTCATATTATAAAATATAAATATGATTCACACAACAATCACATTTGATAAATAAAAAAGATTTCGGCATCTAATTTAATATTTAAATTAAAATCGTTACTTAAAAATATTAGTTTAGGGAAAATATAATATTTGCGAAAAACTAGGAGTGAAATTACGAGGTGTAACAACCGCACCAACATTTACCCGTACACCACCACCTAATGATTCAAAATTGAGGAGAAAGGGAAAGCGGATCGAAATTAATTAAGGAGAGAATGTTTGATTTCAGGGGTCATAGATGTTGGTGTATGGTGGGTCGTGAATATGGGTTCTAGTGGGTCGCAATTTAGGAACGTGGTGCTTGTGGGCTGTTCTCTCGCACCTCTCCTCTTGCTGTGTGATGCCGCTTCGGACTCCCAGCCCCATCCGCCTCCGTTCTTGCTGGAGCTGCCATGTATGTCGTGTTATTATTCTTCGTCTTCAACTTATTGTTGTTGTTGCTTATAATTGGCGGTGCCTCTTCTATTTTTGGGTTGGTGATGCTGCCACCACTGGGCTGCTGCATCTGCCGCCCCCATGTTGGGGTAAGTCTATTGCTGCCCTTGTTTCAATTTTTCTCTCCTGTTTGTGTCATCCATGCTCGTGTTGTGTCGATGCTCTCTCTCTCTCTCTCTTTTGGTGTGACCAGTCCATGACGATGCCGCCACAGAGCATTTGGGTCATACCCACTTTGACGGAGAATGAGTGAAGAAGGAAGAATCCTAAAGAGGTGGGTGAAGAAGATGGTGAGAGAGGAGATGCGTGAGGAAAATAGAGAGAGGGGTGGCTGGTGTGGTTAGGTATTTTGGTGGTGAAGTTCAATTGTGTTGGTGGTGGTGTTGCAGTGGGTGTGGAGGAGGGGGTGAGGGCTAGGTGGAGAGACTAAAAGAAAGTTTGAGTTTATTTGGGGCTAATTGGAGTTAATTAGGGGATAATTATGGTTAATTAGGATTTAGTATGAGAATTAGGGTTTAATGACTAACGGAGTTGACGTTCGTTAGTCATTAAAGGCATTCTGTGGATTTTTTTGGAAAGTGGGGGTATATGGTGAATTCTAAAACTTGCAGGGGTATTTGGTGCAATAAAAAATTGTCAGAGATATATGGTAAATAAAAACCATTATTATTATTATTGTCATTGTTAATTTCTGGAATAATTTTGATATTAGGGTTTGTTAACATTAATGGGTTTAAAATGTGCAATTTACCTCAAGTTGATTCAACCACCTTAACCAAACAAGCTGAAGTTGGGCTTAAATGTTTAAGCTGTTAGGTATACAAGCCTTACATAGTAGTGGGGCCGAAGACATGAGTTGCCTTGGTGAAATTTGTGAATGAGTTGGCACGGAGCTCCAGAAAAACTCCGGCGGTAGTGCAACGACGTCGAAGCAGCGGCGTACGGCGAGACGAGGATATAGAGAGAGAAGCACAAGAGGAAGGTTGAGCGAGAGAAGAGAGGTCGAGCGAGGCTTGTAGTTGGCTCGGTGGATGGTGCATCAGAGGCGTGCTGGTGAAAGGAGGGTGATGCAGCAGTAGGGCGGGGTGGCATGCTGGCAGCAAGTGTAGTGGCGTGGTGCAGCAACCTGAAACAGAGGAGTTGAGTGGTTGGGTGGTGGCCTAGTAGAGGAATGAGAGAGAAATGATTTTTTTTTTTAATGCAAAATTTTTTTTTTTATTATTTAATTAAAGTTAACATAAAAAACAATAAAAGTTGGGTTGAGTACCCTTTTTACGACTTTTACAACTGGAGTACCTAAACTGCAACTTTAATGAAAGTTTAGTCCCCAAGTTTGTAACTTAACTCCTATATATGAATACGTACAATAGATTTCTTACATTTAATATCATTACCATTATCATTATTTACAATTAACTACCGAATAGGCCGTTTGAGTATTAGGTGGCGGATATAGTGACTTTTACATATGACAACGCCATCCTTGCCAAGTGCGTATTCAAGCTGGAAGACTAAGGTGCGTAATAATACGCTAACGTTACCTTGGAAATTGAAACAGCCGGGAATATAATCCGTGTGACTTTCCATTAGAAAAAGATTTTACTTTCGCTCTTTCTTTCGTCTTAGGTAGAAAACTGAACTACTTACACTGCACTCAATATATGAATCTCTTTCTGCATGTCATATTGTCATGCAAAAACATCAACCATGCAGAAACCAGAAACTAAGCAGTAATTAAAACACATTGATTATTTCCTTCTTCATCTCTAATATAGGAGAGAGAAATAAATTCCCCAAAAAAACTCTAGAATTTAGTGTTATTCGATCAGATTCTGAGTAACATCAGAATTAAACAGCTCTTTACTTTTTGGGTGCAGAAAAACTGGAAAGAAAGACAGAGAAAGAGAGTGAGTGAGTCTATTATGTGTATGAGTTGTTTTAGCCATTAAACTATGGAATATACATATATAAATAAAACAAAGAGACATCAAACATAAAAAAATGAAAAAAAAGCTAGGCAAATACACAGAATTCATAACACATATTGATTATTGACCTCCTCATCTGAAAGCACATGGCTACCTCTTAGCTTAGATTTATTATTATTATTATTAACAACTCTTTCTCTCTCTTTCCTACTTAGATTGGACTTAGTACTACTACATTTTTCTGGGTATTTTTTAAATCTTCTTAATTAATTAAATTAATCAACTTAATATAATTGTTTCTCTCACATGGATGCTTTCTTCTCTTTCTCTCTCTTAATCCAATTGTTTCTCTCTGTAATTGACTGATAATTTCAAGACATGTTTATGACAAATTATCAGATCTACACCCCCCAAATAAAAGTCTCTTCCTGTTCTTTGTTCTTCTTCTTGTTCCATTATTTCACCTGCCACCACAAATATTAATTAGTACTATATATTACTAATTACACTCCTTAATTCAAACTTTCTTCCACCTTCTTCTGTTTGCTCATCATTAATCTCAATTTCCCAGGTTAGAAACCTTTTACTTTTGGTTAACTTTTTTCTGATGTTCATATTAATTTTATCTTAATCCAGTTTTCTGATTGAGTTTTTATTGGGTGACTTTGTTTGACTTATTATGATCAATGTCTAACATTTGGTGGGCAATCTTCATTTTCCTATTTTATTGTCTCTTATTTTGATTATTTTCTGATTCAAGATCACTCCTTTTTTCAAAAAATAAATTATTGGGAGTTTTAGTATTTGTATTTTGTTTTGCCAATTTCTCAACTTTTTCCTTTGCTCAATCAATTTTTCAATTGTATTAGATTTATTTTTTTCGATATTCTGGTGATTTTTGTCATTCAGTATTAATATGAGTGAACATTAAATCATTATTATTATCAATGGTATCCAGTTTAATATGCACATGGATTCCACAGTCAGTTTCAATAACTTTCTTGTTTAATTTCAGTGGGAAAAGGGGGAAAAAGCAGAAGAAAGTTACATTTTTTGAGTTCTTTCCTTTTGATTTTTTTTTTTTATTAGTAAATGTTTAGCATATTTTCATATTGAAAGATTCCAATCAAGAAGTAAACTAGTAATAATAATAAAGAGTTAGTTGTTGATAAAATTCTTGTTGTTTGATGTTTTGTCACAGCAGAATTTTGGTTCTTCTTATGTTTTTCAGGACAATCCTGAATTGAAAATCACCCTCAAGAATTCAAGTATTCTCCTTGATTTTAGTTGAATCTCGGTGGATTGAGAAAATCCTCCTAGAAAAAACTATGAAGAAAAGTGCTCAAATGGTTGTACCAAAAATAATATTTTCATTGAATTGAAAGAAGGGTTTTTAGTATTCTGAGTAATAATGGAGGATCAAATAGTGGATGACCATATGGAAGTTGAGGAAGCCCTGATTCCGATGTGGCCGGAGGATGTAAATGAAGCCGGGAGTCAATTCAATGTAGATAGGCCAAGAGAAGATCAAGATATGTTGAAAGAAGTTGCAATTAATGTGGGAGAGCCTCAAGAAATTGATTTAGAGCATCTAAATGAGATGACAGACCACAGTGATAAAGGATCCTCTCAATTGACATACCTTGTAAAGCATTGGGAATATAAGCAAGCGAATGCAGTTCGCCTCCTAAGAGAAGAGCTTGATCGCCTTAGCAAGCAAAGAGAGGAGGTCGAGTTAAAGAGATTGGAGATATTAGAGGAGCATCGTTTTGAGGAAGAACGAGTAGGGAGTGACAGACTTCCTGTCTCAGTGTTGGAGGAGTTATATGGTTTTTATAAAGTTGTTCCTAAGAAGAAACTCGATTCACCTGTTGAAAGTAAAGGGATTGAAATAGATGCTGAGTATGATACCGTTGTGTATTGGAAACAAAGAGCCATGGTCTTGGAGAAAATGTTGAAGGAGAGTAGGCAAAGAGAGCAGACTCTCTTGGAGAAATTGGATGAGAGTATTAAGAATATGGAAAAACAGTCCACACCGGTGGAAGAATTGTCACAGATGCTCAAAAGGGCAGATAATTTTATACATTTCATTCTTCAGAATGCACCTATTGTTCTTGGTCATATGGTAAGGCCAGAAAGATCTAAAATTCTATGATCAAATATCCATTTGTATGGCTAAGGGAGCATATTCGCTAAGGCTTTCACGATGTGCATTTTTCAGGATAAGGAGTTGAGGTACCGTTTTATCTACAATCACTACCCAAGCTTCAAAGAGGAGGTAAGAAGCTGGTGTGCTTTTGTAAAGTTAGTGGCTTAGAACTTTGTCCTCAAAGCTTGATGCAATACTCAACAAATGAGGACTCTGCTGTATATCTATGTTTCCTTTTGTTTCAAAGCATCTATTTGCAGGAAACCGGTGCGGCATCCCTCAACTTCCCTGATTTTTTTCAGGATATTATAGGAAAAACGGATACTGAGATCTTTTCTGGTGCTGGAGTGAAAGAGTCTCTAGACTTCAAGCGAGAAGTCCTAGAACGTGGTTTACCTGGAAAACGAGAAATCACATTTGAAACTGAACTTTTTGGGTCCAAAACGTTTTTGATATATGTGGAACCTGTGTTTAACAAGGCAGGGGAGACCATCGGTGTCAATTACATTGGAATGGACATTACAGATCAGGTCAGTTTCCGTTCAGTAGGAGGCTCAAAACACCATTATAGTGCCTTTCTAATAAATATTTTGTTTGATTTCTCAACAGGTCAGGAAAAGAGAAAAGATGGCAAAGCTCCGAGAGGAGATAGCTGTACAGAAAGCCATGGAGACTGAGCTGAACAAGACTATACATATAACAGGTTTGGTGGGAGTCTATTTGAGTTCCGAGTCATACTTAATGTTTAGCATATGTTGTTTGCTAAAATATGGTTTCAATAATTTCACAGAGGAAACCATGAGAGCTAAACAAATGCTTGCTACCATGTCTCACGAAATAAGATCACCACTGTCCGGGGTTGTTAGCATGGCTGAGGTTTTAGCCACCACTAGACTAGACAAGGAACAAAGACAATTGTTAGATGTCATGATTTCTTCAGGAGATTTGGTCCTCCAGCTCATCAATGACATCCTTGACCTGTCAAAGGTTGAGTCAGGTTTGATATAATCACTCTTGATATCGGTTATTTGTCTGTGAGGCTGGTTCAACGGCTTACATTTAGTTATGTTATCTGAATTTTGAAGAACTTCATTTTTTGTTCTTTGTCATTGGGTTTCAGGTGTTATGAGATTGGAAGCTACCAAGTTCCGACCAAGAGAAGTTGTAAGGCATGTGCTCCAAACAGCTGCAGCATCTTTGAAGAAAATGCTAACACTGGAAGGATATATAGCAGATGATGTTCCTATAGAGGTAGAACACTTTTCCCATGTAATCCAAAATTTACTCTGTACTCTGCAGTTCACATGCATCTCACCTCTATGTGCTTATGTGAGTAAATTTTTTTTCAAGTGTATATGGTCTCGGTTGTTATAGATGGTGGTAATGGTAATAAAGTTGTTGTATCAAATGTAGTAAATTAATTTCCAGTTTCCATGCTGTTGTCCATGGTAATGCATCAACTACATCACCAAACATGTGCTTTTCTACATAATTTCACGTTACAACTCAAAACTTGGCTTTGAGTGGTAATGAAAAATGATAAAAATGAGACACAAGCATTACCATGGATATTGCTATAAGACTTTTTCTTACAGCATACATATAAACTCATTACTATTATCATTTACGGGCCATAAGTGGTTTGTGATATACCTGTGGGAGCTTCATACATGCATGTCCACCACCCTCCTCACCCTGTCCCGATCAGGAGCCTATGTAGAGGCATTATTTTATGATTGATGTTATATCCGCTGATGCTGAAAGTTTTGGTTATGAGTAAGAAAAATTAAGAGTTCAAGACACAATTGCCTTACTTTACATACATGTGAATCATTCTGACTTCCCTATGTATCAATTTCAGGTGATTGGAGATGTTCTTAGGATTCGACAAATTCTCACTAATCTAGTAAGGTATTTATGAATTACAACTTGAATTGGTCCACACATCTATCAGTTTTCCTGTTTCTACTTTTCTGCTTCTCAAATTTTCAAGTAGTTCGACAAAATGAATATGTCCACCAGTCAGTATGAAAATGTATTTCGATTCCTACCAACCCTAAAGTCTATTGTTTATGCGTTTACTTTTCATGTTGGGTTTGTTGTTCCATTGTTTATACCTTCCATGTTTGGCATGCTTATAATTGAAGTTTCTTCTGCAGCAATGCCATTAAATTTACGCATGAAGGTAAAGTTGGCATAAGTCTCTATGTGGTACCAGGGCCATATTCTGGAGAGGAGGATCACGAATTTGACAAAACCCACACTGGAACGAAGGAAAAGGATAATTCTGATCAGTGTTATGGGGATGCTCCTTATGAAAGTAATGAGAACCAAGTCGAGGGCGGAGAACCACCGTCAAAAGACGAAGAAAGGCACACTGTTACATCTCCAACAACAGTGTGGATACGCTGTGATGTATATGACACAGGGATAGGAATTCCAGGTTAGCCTTTGAACTTCTTTAGTTACTCCTCAAATTGTTTTCCAGCATTCACTAAGGGATTAAGCATCTATACTATATTACTAAAACAAAAGCCAGTAAAGTTGACTTCCCTCTCAAATTTCCCCCCTAAATGGGTTGGTTTCCCTCCTAAAGTTCTCCTAAATGCATCAAACTTCAATAAATGATTGTATTGAAATTATAAACTGGGGTCTTATTGCTTGTTGGACAATGATTAATGAATACTTGCATTGAAAATATGATTTTGTATAATTAGTAACCATTTTTAAAATAATTTAATTAGAAGTAAGACTTTTTTTCCCATCAAATAATTAAAATGCCAAGCATTGCTTAGGTATTACCTAGTTAAATATATTTTAGAATCCATGACAAATTCACATGTTGATCAATGTTATAAGTGCTTGTTTGATGCTTATTATTTCTACTTTTAGCTTCTTATACATTGCCCTTAGGGCCACATTTAGCATTTTCCATAATTATATATGCCATTTAGAGCTAGAGTTCAATGATTTTGATGCTCAATTGATCTTGTGGGTGACAGAGCATGCTTTGCCTACATTATTCAAAAAATATATGCAAGCTAGTGCCGATCATGCTCGGAAGTATGGAGGAACTGGACTAGGCCTAGCCATATGCAAACAATTGGTAAATTCTGCTTTTGATTTTCGTTTTATTATTATTGTTATCTTCGAAGTATTGATTATTCTCAAGTCAATCTCAAATACTTTTAATTATGTGGAAGTCTGAGATTCTGTTGCCTAATTCCCAGTAGTACTGTGACAATTTCACTCATGCTCTTGGTATTCTTTCTGAAAGTTTGCAGCTGCCAGGCAAATCTTGATTATCTATATATATCTGTTTTGTTTTGCACAGGTCGAATTGATGGGAGGTCATATGACAGTATCTAGCAAAGAGCATTGTGGATCAACATTTACATTTGTACTTCCATATAGGGTATCTGTCGTATCCGATGATGAATCTGATGATCCAGATGAGCTTCCAGATGCTACTAGTCATCATGATACATCAGCTAATGATGATCATACTGCTGGATATTTCCAATTTCAGCCTCGGACATTGAGTTCTTCTATGTTGTCTCTCAGTGGATCAACCAGGAATGCGGATCTATTACAAAGTAATTATGGATATAGTATGCTTTCTGACAAAAACCCAGTGCCAGAAAATGTCACTGTGTATTCTCCTATCCCTTCCACTCCAAACGAGTTTGAAAATGAGCAGACATCACCTGAGAGTTCTTCAAGGCATAGTGGTGATAATGCTGCTCCTGAGACTAGTGGTAGAAATGATCAGTGTGTCGGAGATGAAAGGGTTATTGGTGAAGCCCAAAGATCATCTAATAGTATGGAGGTTGGGCCCAGGGCAAGTGGTGGTCAAGGGGCAAATAAATTACATGAAAATCAAGAAGCATATCGGACTTTGCAGGCGTGTGATACAAGTCTGCAGAGTACTGCAAGCAGTGATCCAGAAGTAAGCAGAGCTGAGGAAAAACCTAAAATCCTCCTTGTAGAAGACAATAAGATCAATGTGATGGTGACAACATCCATGATGAAACAATTGGGTCACAGCATAGAGGTTGTGAATAATGGAATTGAAGCCGTTCGTGCTGTTCAAGATCGTACTTATGACCTTGTTTTGATGGTATTTAACACTTACCCTGAACTTGTTTCCATCCAAATTTTCCTTTTCTTTTTCTTTTTCTTTGAAGGACATGTTGCACTAAAGATCTTTCACCAAAAAATTGCATATTTCCTAATTGCCAAATAATAGGCTGTGCTAATGACAAGGTGGAGAAAATTGGAAAAGAAAAAGAAAAACTTGGGGGAGAATAAATTAGCAAGTCGCACAACTAAGGTCTTGTTTCTATTCATCTGATTTTAGATGAACTGAAATTAATTTAATTGATAAATTTGATTTTTTGTGCTGACTAAGGGAAGTTTGAGTTTCTGCAAATAATACATTCAAAAGGATATTTATTTGAAGCAGATCAATCTTCTTTTAATTTGTGGTTTAGAAGATCAGAAAAAGGCAGGCTATTAAGCAAACATAAACGTATAGATCTTTGAATGGTACTAATAGATCTAATTATTATTATCCGTATAGAGGGTTGCTTCTTGTAATTTAGCTAGAGGACTAGGTCCAGCAATTGCAAAACACAAGAGTGGTTTGATTGATCACAAGCTATGTCTGCAGGATGTGTGCATGCCAGTAATGGACGGGCTTCAGGCTACAAGAATTATTCGTTCTTATGAGGAGACTGGCAACTGGGATGCTGCTACAGAGGCAGGAATTGATCAACCCATGCATTCCCAGGATTCACCATTGACTTTTCAGGATTCATCAAGAAGAATTCCGATTATTGCGGTAAGCACTTGTAATTCCAAAAGTAAATAGATGAAATAATGTTAGATGTTGTTAAGATATTTTTAATTTAATTTGGTGAATGCAGATGACAGCAAATGCATTATCGGAGAGTGCAGACGAGTGCTATGCGAATGGGATGGATTCGTTCGTGTCGAAACCTGTTACATTTCAAAAGTTAAAAGAGTGTCTTCAGCAGTATTTGCCGTGAGGCCTTGTATATTCATTCATCTGTACAAAAGTAAATTGTCTTTTTTCTTAGGAAAGTTTTGTAATCAAATGTATCATGCTTTTAGGAATGAGCAACATCTGTAAATTTTTTTTTGTCAATTCTTTTACAAGTGAAGAAGAAATAAAAGTTTGCAGTTTAGCTGAATGAGTTGGAACTTGCATCAAGCAAGGCGGTTTCCTGAGTTTTGACTCTGAATATTTCCTTGATATATAGTTTACTGATGAATATAGTAGGATAATGCCAGAACATGCATAGGGCATGTTAGTCAGACAATTTTAGTCTGGCAAAACATTCTGATAAATGGTTAAATTTCTTTTTACGCGAAGCTTATGCTTTCGAACAAGCTGCATTTATTTCTGCATATCTGTTCAAAACCTACTGATCTGTAAATCAAATTCTGATGCATCAGAGAATCAATGGTAGAGCTCCCCCGAGGTTTCCTTGTCTCCCCCCAAAAAAACAGTACAGAGGTTGTGCCATTTGTGGCCTGTTAATTTCCGAATCATTCTGATTTATCAAACATATCAACTCAATGATAATTACAATTATCAGCACTTTCAGTATAAGCTTCAATAATCTGATGCTTTCACCAATTTTTTTCCTTTATATAAGTGGCTAATTGTTATGGTTGAGCTGCAGCGGGGGACTAACTAACGTGATCAGCCGAAAGAATTGCTTCTGCAGAAAACACCGAGTTCTCTTCTGTCTGATTCGAACAGATTGGTGGACTGGAAGGGGCATCAGTATTGTTACCTCTGGTATTGGATTGATCAGTTCTCGCATTTCTTTGTGCTCCGTATCTCATTTTTCCTGATTATGTCACCTTCTCACTCAAACATCGGTACGAGTATCAAGTACATGAATATTGTCCCAGTAAAATTGAACGAACATGGGTGCAGGAACATAATATTCATGCAACATATTTTTAATTTTATACAACTTTTGTGTAGGATAATCCAAGTGTATGGGTGAATATTGAATTTTCAGGTAAGGATTTCATCCCTTAGCTTGCACAAGAAAAAAAAAGAAGAAGAGGCAAGGTAAGATAGCTTATAAATTATAATGGTTTAACATCATTCACTTCAACTGACAAGAGCAAAGATTTTCTCTTGCCAATTACTTCTACAAATTCTTAGCTAGATACTTTGATCATTTTGATAATCTGACGGGTGGCTAATTTCTTCAGTAGCTGCTGAAGCGAGGGGGTGACTAACATGATCAGACGAAGGAGTTGTTCCTGCAGATAATACCAAGTCCTCTTCTGTGTGATCTGTCAAGGTTGATGGCCTGGGAGGAGAATCAGTATTGTCAACACTGTGGATGGACTCATCAATTTTCACATTTCTTGTGGTCTGGACTTCGTTGTTCCTGAAAGTATGAGATGCCATGTCTCGTTGCAGAAAAGCTTCAGCTAGATCATGGGCTTTGCTCCTTACTGAAGCGGAGGAGTAAAGCCAGATACGTTTGTGTTCATACAAGAATGTTGCTGCATAGATAAGGAGACACATTCCTGAAGCAACTCCAGCTATCAGGAATAGACCCCAAAAATTGTCAAGACTGAGACTGCTGCCTTGTTACCTTCATCTGAAACATTATACAGTGGCATACCCCATGCTTTCTCCATTGCCAGCATATTATCACTTTCTATAAGGTCCAATATTTCCCTTGAAACATCAGGGGCTAAGGAGGAACCTTTTGGAAATGCCTAGAAGCCAGTCATGTTAGAAACAAGGTAGTAATGAACATCAGTATATGATCATATGCTTGTCGGCCAAAATATAATGTAATTTTTTACAGAAATTATCCATGGTAATCCAGTATCATAAGCCATTTACCAAAATAAACCAACTTAATTGACAGTTTACCCTGAACTTGAAAAAGAAGGTCAATGAAACAGAGACTTTCGAGAATGACAACTTAATTTACAGGCCACAGAGTTACCATGGATGATTTCCTTTTTAGTCATTGAACAGGAAGCACTTACAAATCCAAAGCCTTCAGCCTTGTAAAGAGGTTGAACCATTATATATTTTGTAGAATACTTTGCAAGGAAAAGCTTTATATAGGGGATTTCATCGAAAACAGCTGCAATGCCCCCATTTGAGTTACCTTTTGAAAGAAGGTCGTCTAAATTCTCTGAAGTGTTGTAGGAAACGAGTCTTGATTCATGAAAACCTTTCTGTATTAGGAGTCCCTGGACAAAAGAACCCTCTTGAAACCCTACATAAGTCCCGTTGATTATTAGCTCATGTACATCTGTAATACTAGGCTTCAACCGTTGAACAGTTAACATAGAAGTCAAGCTGGCGGTGTAGCTTTGAGTTAGGACAAACACCACAAACACCCAAATCACCACTACAAACCTGGCCAAGTTACTCAACACATTCTCTCCTGCACACATAGAGCAACAACAAAATTCAACATTATTCATGATGCATCTTTCACACTCTATAATAACAAATGCAAAGTGGGAAGTTTACTTTGTGCAAAAACTAGCATGGAGAATGAGTAAAAGAGACTAGTGCCAGCCTGACGTGATGGAGGTCCACGAAATTCGTTATTTATTCGGTGTTCAAGGACCCAAATCGAAAAAGCTATGAAAATAAAGGCTGATAAGCTAGCCATCCATAGATCCCAAGTTAATGGCTTCAAGAATACCCATGCATTTCGCCTCTCATTTCTAATAGGAACGACCATTGTCACCCCAGATTCAGTGTATGGCAGTGTAAAATCCACATATTTTGATCTGTTAGCAGTTATGGTAATGTCTCCCACAACGATGTCAAACTTCTGCAAAAATAAGAGACACAAACTTTATCAAAAGAATCCACCTAGGCTGAAAGGGTAGATTGGAAAACCTCAGCAGTTAGTACTTTATAATATGGAATAGTACCAAAGGGAAATACTTAATACAACTCTACCTGAAGATACACCTGGTAGACCGAATAATCATAGGAGTCAGACGGTCTACCATCACGATTTGGAATCAGCTGATATTCGTAAAGCCTAGAATATCCAAGTTTGTCCATAACAGTGTCAAACACATGAATGCAGAAACCTGTGACAGTTAGGTTCCCTGTAGTCTTATCTCGGGTCACATTCAAAAGTTCTTTATAAACAGGCTTGAAAGGAACTCCGACTCTCAACTTCTTCCCACCCACTAGTTTTGCCCAACCTTTCGGAGCTAATGTCGTTTCTCCTGGCCAAATAATTGCTCTGAGATTATGATTGGAAGAATTCAAACTTCGCACAAGCTTTTCCTTAGGAGTCCAAAATCCAATATCTCTACTGCCACTACCAATCACGTTTATGATTCTGTATGTTGATGAATTTAGTTGCCTGTCAGGTAGACTAAATTGTCCAGAAAGGCCACTGAAGCTAGTATTAAGCAGCGCTATTAGAAGTTTTGGCCCAACAGAGGAGACGCCTATAGTATTTAGATCAGTAAAATTTGCAGACACTTTCTTCTTCTGGAAACCAGAGTTTGGATTTCCAACTGCTTCTACTGCCGTGGCAAGTGCACAAGCTGCATCGTAGGCCCAGAGTCCCGTTATACTAAGCTCCATGTCACGGAATTTTTTATCCCAATGACTGTTATATTCCCTCAGATTATTTGTTTGTGGAACATAAGTCTTTAAGCCAATAACTCCTTGCATTGACTCAAGCACACTACGATCTAGCAAGCCTAACTCGTTGCTTATGCCAGTTGTTGTTATCCAAACATATCCCTCTTCCATCATTTCTAGCTCATTTGCTCTTAAGAACAGGCGAGAAGCAAGATCAGAAGACATGTGCACGACAAACACACTTGTCGACATACTCTTCAACTTGTTAAGTTGTTCGCGAATTTGATCATGAGTGGCAAATGAGGGTATGACTCCATGATAGGGAATACGAGCACCGATTTGCTGCAAAGCATAGGTCAAGTAGGGTATAAAGCCTGTTCCATAATTATTGTCTACATAGATGGGAACAATCTCTCGCCATCCAAAATTGTGCACAAGAGTACTTATGGCTTTTGCTTCAGGCAAAATATTTGGAGCTGTACGGATGAAGTAGGAGCTTTGGACAGAAGAAAGAAAAGGGCTTGTTGCAGAATATGAAAGTATGGGAACTTGAGCTTCTTCTCCTAGTTGTATTATAAACTCAGCCTCCATAGATTTTATTGGCCCCATTATTGCCTTCACTTCAGCATGCTTAAGAAGATACAGAGCTGTCATAGGAGAGAGTCAACCACATATATCTACTTAGAATTTTGGAAAGAATGATATGATAAATATCTATATATTTGCAGCTACTCCCTCTTAACTAAGAATATGAAAGAATAACTCACAAGAAGAAACTCAAAAGTTCCCAAGTCCAACCTTCGTTTCTATAATTAGTGATACTTCAGTTCTCCACATACTATTTTGCATTATTGCTTGTGGGAGCGGGTCGTGCTCCCGAACAGCTAGGGGTGTAAATTGGATGGACTAGATCGAACTTTGCCAAGTTCAAATCTAGTCAGAAGATTTTTGAACTTGGAAATTGTTGATTGATTTTAAGCTCCCGTCTTGCAATCCTTTTGTAGGAGTGCAAGCGGACTCTAAAAAGTCCACAGACTAGTCCAATCCAGTCCAAATGGTCGGACTGGACTGGACTAGAAAAAGTTCGGACTTGATTGATTAATCATATTTTTTCTCCCTATAATACGAGAAAATATTTTTCTCCTATAATAGGAGAAAGCACAAACATGCTTGGAATTAGAAGAAGAATTAGGGAGTAAATCAATTAGGGGCTAAGATAGAATTAGGGAGTTTGTACTATTAAAAAAAGTGTACTTCCTAATAAGAATTAAAAAGTAGCGTGAAAAAACTTGGTGGGTGAGTGAGACTGAACTTTAGAGATAAAGAATAGAAAAATGTTAGCAAGTAATATAAGAGACCCCAAATTGAAAAATGCTATTATTATTACGAGACAGAGAGAGTACTACAAGTTAAGGATTCGTAGAATCTCTAATTCCTTCCCCTCATCCCTCATCCCTAGCATACCATAAAAGGGAAACAATTGACATACCAACAAATATCAATAAGTGAAAATATAGTCCAAAACAAAAGAAAATTAATTAAGAATAAGATGTAACCATGAATGATGAATTGCATACCTGCTGAAATTGCACCAGCAACAGTGCCCTTTGGATATACCCTGGTATTGAGGACTATCCTGGTGTTGTACTGTTTATTAGATTTATAAAACTCAGAAAGTGCCAACTTTATGCAGTTCAACTCCATCTTCCTCATGTTGTTACCTTGTTCATAAATCAGCCCAATATTCACAGCCACTGTTTTATTCTCTAGTGTCTTCTGACCTGCTACCTTAGTTATCACAGAACAACATAATGCACAGAACAAGAAGATGAGCCACATTGGCAATCCTCTCAACATTGAAGCTTTCATTTGACTCAACTAGAGTTATGCTATCACAATGGCAGAATAATATTAGCACAATTACCAAATTTGAAGAAGTAAGACCTCAATTAAAGAAACCTAAGAAAGGCCCCTATTAATTTGGATGATTGTTCTTTATTGTGTGGACCTCTTTGGAAGAGAAGACAAATAAAATTTAAGCTAATTGTCAATGACAATGACTTTTGTATTAAATGTGTTTACTGTTTACATTTAAGCTTGAAAAGTTGAAATCTTTGATTCTTCTTACATGGGACCAAAACCAACGCAGCTGTTGGATATGTCTTCTGTTTGAAAGTAAGAACTAAAATTATGCAACTCAGAATTACTGGAATATATACTGAATTTTCTTAACCAAAATGCAACCAATATTAAATTTTGGGTGTTACCTAATAGCTGCTTTCAAGCAAATATAATGACAGAGTTCATTTCCTTCTCTATGCATTGACTCTTCATTTTGCTTGCCTTGATTTTATCTCTACTGTCAAACATCAAACAATTATTTATCTAGGATGAATTTGTTAACATTTAAATTTGATGGAGTTCGGACGAACTAACCAGTAACACATAATTATATTTCGAAGATTTCTTTTGAACACTGATCATGATTTCATTGGCTATATTTAGTATCATACCATCACTAACCATAAGTCCATAACCTTTACATTCACAAGTTGGTTTTCAAGCATTGCAATTTGCAACTGGTAAAATGACTACAAAAAAGTAAATTTAGCCTCCAAACAGAGCTAATAAATACTTTGATTCAAAATTAGTAATTGATGCTCAAACAAAATGCCATAAAATTAGTAAATGAAACATAATACCTTATAATTAGTACAAGAAACAGCATCCAATCAGAGCTAATGAATCTTGTAATTTAAAATTAGTGACTGATGCCAGAAATTTAGCAAAAGAAGCAGAATGCCTTAAAAGTTAAAACAACATGCTTATCTTAATGGTAATGTCTCCCACAATCATGTATGGCATCTCTAGGTGAACATGACTTGAACAATATGATCTAAGACCAAGTTCTGAGAGAAATGCTTCATAAATGACAGTTCAACATTGACATGATGTATAAACTCTACAATTTTGTTAATAATTTATTCTTCTGCTGAGAAGTAAGAATTGAGTCATTTATACAATTTATAACCAAAGTTTTTCTCTGTTTAATTTGATGATTTAGGGAGGAAGGAAAGAGAAGAAAATAAGGTCTGCCATTGTAGGATAGGAGAAAGCTTGAAGAATGAGAGAGAGCTAGAAATTACATTTTATTATTGGTGATAAAAGTGATTACAAATTAAACTATTACAAGGCTAATGTATTTATACTACTAACTAACTACAATTATTACAAACTAATTCTTAACAACTAATCATCTAACAACCTAATAAACCATAACTCCAAGTCTCCAACATACTCTTGTATACAAGATATCTTTGCACTTATCTATAGGCACTACATCCATTTTAAAACACAATATTATACATTTTGTGAGTAGGTTTCTTCATCTATATGTGCTAGTGCGAACTCTAAATCAGAGCATGTGTATCAGCATTTAGCAGTACCCTTGGGTGTTTCAATCCCACTTGAATTTGGATCAATATTCTCTGACGATGGAGTTGATTGTCCTTCAAATTTACTGAAGCCTCTTTCAGAATTGTTCCAATAGCTTGATGGACTCTGCAAACATGGACTGTCTGATGGTGTACCAAGAGAACTTTGATCTTGCAGCTGGCTTTTTCTAAATGTATGGGAGCTGAGATTCCTTTGGTCATAAATCCTGAACAATGTCCTAATTCTACTCCAAACTGAGGAACTCTGATCAGACCATATGTTCCTATGCTCTTTAAAGAAGTTAGCCAATGATATGATAAGGGCAAACATTGCTGCAGCTACCGCGATTGTAAATAGGCCCCAAAAGCTCTCGAGACCAAGACTATTAGAAGACAATGACGCACTTGAATCTGGACAGTTGTTTTTCTTAAGCCACTTATCCTCAATAGCTGTCATTTCTTCTCCTTCTGTTACAGTTAGCACTTTGTGGGAGACATCTGATCCGAGAGGAGAACCTTTTGGGAAAACCTACAAGACGAGGAGCATCCAAACACATATGAAAGCCAGTAAGAGAAAGACATACAGAAAAAATGAAAGAAAGCGAGAACAGGCTTACAAATCCAAAGCCATCAGCCTTATATGTAGGTGGAACCATAGTATACTTGGAGCAATATTCTGCCAGAAAGACCTTCACATACGGAAGTTCATCAAATGCTGCTGAAATACCCCCTCCTTCTGTTCCCTTGGTCATAAGTTCATCTAAGTAATGTGTAGCATTATAGGACTTCAATTTTGAGCCATTGAAGCCCATTTGTATTAATAGTTGCTTGACAAAGGAGCCTTGTTGATACCCTACAGTTTCTCCGCTTCTTATAAGCTCTTTTACGTCTCTAATGGTAGGTTTAAGCTGTTCCACTGTCAGCAAGGATGCCAAGCTGGCAGTGTAGCTTTGTGTAAGGATAAGTACCACAAAAACCCAAATTATCACCACAAATCTTGTGAGGTTGCTAAACACCTTCAAACCTGAAGAATCACAGAAGAACAAAGAGTTATCACTTACGATACTAATCGATTCAAAATGCACTTGAAAAACCTGTTGGTTGCAACAATAATGTCGTGATCCTAACAATATCTTCTTCTGGTTAAATATAACTGAATGTAATTAAAAAATTGAGAGCTACATAGAGGAAGATAGACTCACTGTGTGAGAAAACCATAGTTGAGAAGGAGTAATATAAGCTTGTCCCAACCTGATGCCCTGGTGGTCCCCTGAAATCTTCATTTATCCGATGCTCAAGCACCCAAACTACAAATGCAATGAAAATGAAGGAGCAAAAAGTTGTAACCCACAAATTCCGTGTCAAGGGTTTGATAAAGAGCCACGCCCGAATTCTGTTATTGCCTTTTGTAGGTACAACCATTATAACACCAGACTCAGTATATGGAAATGTGAAATCTACATTCAACACCCTGTTTGCTCTAATTGTTACATCTCCCACCACTGCATCAAATTTCTGCAAACAAAAGACAATGTATTACTTAGCAAATCAAGCTTGCAACTTTCAATCAACAAAAAAGAAATATGAGGTAAATATAGTCTCGATGATTAAAGTCAATGTCTGTCAAAACATCTAAAGGACTTGAGCATAAAAACTGCTCAAAGAATCACAATTGATTGCGATTATTTGACTTTATAAGAAAATAAATCAATAAGCCCAATCTAAAATGAAATTAAAGTTGAAGTTTCCTTCATATTGTTCCTGAGCAAAATGTGAATTTTCTGCATTACCTTCTGATAGACTTGAGTTACCAATTCATCATAAATAGGTTGGCCACCATGCTCGCCAAAGGGGATATACTCATAAAGAACCAAGTACGGCAGTTTACTCATTACGGCATCAAATATGTCAATGCAGTAGCCAGTGACTTTTGTTATATTGGTGTTAGGATCTTGAGTGACTTCCACAAATTGACGAAAGCCATTCCTTATTGGAACTCCAATCCTCAACTTCTTTCCATTTGGTGAAACTACCCAGCCTTTCGGAACAGACTTAGAATTTCCTGGCCAGCTAATGGACTTAAGGACAATATTTGAAGTGTTATTTACACTGTTATTTGCTGAAGCCGGCTCCTTAACAAATCCACTGGAAGGCATCCAGTAACCAATGGCTTCGCCTCCATTACCAACCACATTTATAAGCTTAAAGGTTGAGGATTGAAGCTGTCCATCAACCAGAACGAAGTTGCCGCTTAGTCCTTCAAATTTTAACCTTAGTATTGCTTGGAGCAACTGTGAACCAAAACGGGAGACTCGAATATCAGATATATCAGTTGACAAACTGGCTGCATCATTAGCACTCTGAAAGGTGAAGTTAGTAACACCCACTTCTTCCACAGCTCTGGCAAGAGCAACAGCTGCATCATAAGCCCAAAGTCCATGAACGTTCATTCTAGCATTTAGTACAGCAGGGTTTTCTTGCTGGAATTCCCTTTGCCATCTGTCAGTAAAATTTTCTAGTTCCTTTGTTTCGGGTACATAAGTTTTCATCCCCAGTACTCCCTGCATAGACTGGATTACAGGAAGATCCAAAGACTCTAAGACATTGGCCATCGTGTTCGTGACAATCCAAACATAGTCTTCATCCATCATATTTATCTGTTTTGCTTTCAAAAACAACCGAGATCCTATAGAAGCTTCCATGTGAACTAAGAAGACACGAGTGGACATAGATTTCAACTTATATAACTCTGCTTCGATTCGATCATCAGTGGCAGCTGACGGAATGACACTCTTGTATGGGACTCGGATCCCAACCTCTAGCAAAACCTCAGCCAACAAAGGTATTATCCCACCACTATATTCATTAGCAACAAAGATAGGAACAACTTCTCTCCATCCAAAAGCTTGCACAAGGGCACTGATGGGTTGTACTTGGGTGGATTCCTCTTGCGTAGCTCGAATAAAATATGGATTTTGTAAAGGTGACAAGAATGGACTTGTAAGGGAGTAGGAAATAATGGGAACTCGAGATTTTGCCCCAAGATTGGCAATGAATTGAGCCTCTGCTGATGTTTCTGGTCCAATGATTGCTGCTACTTGCTCATTCTTCACTAAATCTAATGCTGCATTGTCAATGTGAAAGTAGACTGAGTATCTCAATAATGGCTACTTTCAACAAGAAGTTCCTCAGTGCAATAGCTAAGTGTTGTGACTGTATCTTATGTCTTTTAAGCACCATGCAACATCAACTATGATATGTTACCAAAAAAATTTATAGATTACAATTCTATGTTTGATTAGTTAACATTTTTCATTTATAGTGACCCTTATAAGATCAAGTTACCCAAATATTATGATTAGTTAACAATTTTCATTGTTTAGTTAGCATTTTCTATTAGAAGTACTTGAACGTATGGCATCATGGCGATGTCGACGGACATACAATATAAATGTAAGATGGCGTTACACAAGACTTGTAGATAATGTTTTGAGTGCAACGTTTGTGAAGGAAACCTTTGGCACTTGTTGGAAGACTGAACTCTTGGTCTATGAAGCTCGTCATCTCTCTGGTCGATTATTCAAATTTTGATTAGTATAATATATGTATTTTCTTGGTTTCTCTATTCAACAATCAACAAGAACTAGATCACTTGGACTGATCTTGAATTTTACTAGTACATTTAACTATATGGTTCCAGCAAGAATTTTTCTAGTCAATATAGACTACTATTCTTCAAGTTATTTGATTGGAAGAAAAATATATCACATGATCATCTATTACATATACGCAATGTGATAATGAAAACAGCCCTTTAAATACTCCTGCCCGTCACATCACATTGAAGGCAATGAACAAAACAAATTAGACACAACTCATCAAACAAAATAAAATAAAATAATATAAGAGTCAACTCCTCGAACATTATGGTTATGCTTAATGCACTTAGGGCTTGCTCTCTCAACTTATTTTATTTCGGTTCGATTCTGTCAGTTCGATTCGGTTTAGCTCGGTTCGATTCTAATTTATTATCATTAGTTATTATTAGTTATAATTTAATTCAGTTGAGTTCAGTTGCAACTAGTTCAATTCAGTTTGCAACTGAACTAAACTGAATTAAATTATAAATAATAGTAATGATAAATTTAGCTATCATTATTTAATAAATATAAATTAATAAATAAATAATAGTAATAACAATATTAATATAATGTAATATAATATAATATAATATAATATAATATAGTATATTAATAATTAATTGATGATAATAATAGTTTTTAATAATATAATATGTTAATATTTTATAATAATTATAATAATAATAATATTGTTTAATTAATAATAGATTCATAATAAGAAGTTATTAAATAAAATAATAATAAGTTATTAAATAATAATTACAAATTATCTAATAATAATGATAAAATATTAACTAGTAATAATAATAACTATTGAGTAATAATAATAAATAAGAATTAAAAAAAAGAATTAGCAATGACAAATATTATTGAAATGTGTACTTCTTAGGCTTGAATTATCATTTTCAATATAATTAGAAAAATCATATGGAAAAAAAAGAATTAGCAAAATAATAATTAGTAATATTAAAATAATAATAATAATATTATTATTAATACTAATAGTAATAATATTATAATAATAGTAAAAGCAATAGTAATAGGAGTAATAATAATAATAATAATAATAATAATAATAATAATAATAATAATAATAATAATAGTTGTAATAATGATATTAAAATTAATATTAATATTAATATTAATAATAGTAATAATAATAGTAATAGTAGTAGTAGTAATAATAATAATAATAATAATAATAATAATAATAATAATAATAATAATAATAATAATAATAATAATAATAATAATAATAATAATAATAATAATAATAATAATAATGATGATGATAAAATATTCGTAATTGTAATAATAATAATAATTATCATTGTTTTATTATGAGAGAAATAAATTAAGAACTGAACTAAACTGAATTGAACTGAACTGGATTGAACTGATTGGAACTGAACTGAACTGAACTGAATTGAATTGAACTGAACTGAAAATAACTTGGGGAGAACAGACCCTTAATTTAGTTAAATTTAGCCATTAAAGAAACTAGAAGAACGACTAGGGTAATGAGGAAATAAATCAATCTTGTTAGAGACAGCAGAACATAGAGGATTATAAAAAGAAAAAAAGATCCAGTTATAACTAGGAAGAGTTTGAAGTTGACAACTTTCAAATTAAGTATATCATTGTAATTTGTAAATTTTTGGAACTGCATTTAATTTATTATAGTATTTATTTACTACTAATATTTAGTATAGGTTCCACCTTAAAACCATATAGCAATAAGGGGAGTAGCCCCTTTGCATTATAAAGTGAACCCATCTCTCTTCTTAATCAATGTGGGACATAACAGACCCTCTGTGGGCCTGGGCCGTACCCATCACAAGGAGAGAGAATCCACTTCACAAAACAAATGAGGTTTCACCCTAAAACCATATGGCAATAAGGGGAGTAGCCCCTTTGCATTATAAAGTGAACTCATCTCTCTTCTTTAATAAATGTGGGACACTCACATGTGGTGTGCGCTATATATCATAGCTCCAACAAAAGCAAATAGTACATCCCTTCAAACTTTCCATGAATTGACATGCATGAGAGGAGCTGAAAAATTTGGCCAATAACTTAGTTTATGTGAATTTAAAACCACTATTCGGATAAAACAAATGTTGCAAACCATTAACAGGAAATTAAGCGTTGCAATTATATACGTACGTACGTACCAGCAGCAGAAGGCATAAGTAGATCATGATGTTTCATATCTCTAACATGAAGAACAATCCTAGTCTTGAACTGAGGATGAGCAGCATAGAAATCCGCAATCGCCATGTTTATGGAGCTCAATCCTATCTTCCCTTCCATGCTTTCCTTGTCTAACACAACCCCTACTTTCACTTGTACTGCTTGGGCTTGTGCAGCAACTTTTGTTAAGGATTTGAAGGAGTTGTTTAAGCATAAAAAGTGTAGATAAAGGAAAGCTGTTAAAAGCTTTGATGATATTTGAGTTAACTTATTCATCGTCATCTTTTAAAACTAGCTAGCTAGAGTTTTGGGGTGATATGTCTCAGATAGATGATGGCGCATTCCAACTAATCGGGTTTTAGCTGATATTTATATCGGTTACTACGTAACAAGTATACCATAGATCAAATCATAATACCTAAGAGGATTAACATTTTCAGAGTATAATATGTATCGTTGACAAGTATGATGTAGGATATTTTTACTTGACATTAACGTCGATTTTATGAATTTGCTGTCTTAATCATCCTTGTTTGATCCTTTCAACTTCTAGATTATAGAGTTCGAGTTCTTGCCTCTTTTCGTTTGACTAGTCAAATATAATAAACTTTCCTTCAATCATGCTAGAAAATAATTTGAATCAGTACCACCTCAGTTCCATACTATCATTGTTCCTTTTACCATGCATAATTGTTATTGTTCGATTAGTATTATTCTGCTATTATGTACTTCGAGTTTAGTATTAAAGGGGTTTGAGTGAAATCATGTTTGAGTAAGGCCTTGAGTTAAGCAAAGAGAGGGAGGGGGATGTACTTTGAGTAGCGTCATAGTAGAACAATAGTTAGAGGAAACTATTGTTGGGGACTTGAGTTTGTAGAGTAATTCATAGTAGGTTTTAACAAAGTAGGCCTATTATAGTGAGAAGTGTTGAGTTAAAATCTCTTGAAATTGAGGTTTTTCTTCTTTGTTGGGCCCGAAATGTTTTCCTCATAAAATTTTTTGTTGCATTGTCTTTGTTCCTTTCAGTACTGTTCTCAATAATTCCGCAAAAAAAACGCTAATTAGTCACACAACAATTTACTATATATTTCCCTTTAATTTCTTATAGTGTTTCTCTTATTCCAACAATATCTTTTCCATTCTTATAATTTTTAGCTAGTACACCGTCCTTTTAGTATTCTGAACTAATATATTATGTAACAATTTTAGGATCAATAAAATAAGGATCTATATAGTACTATTTAGTTTTTGAATTTTCTATTTGGTACCATAAAGTAACAAGTTTTTATATTTTACATGGTACCCCAAATTTAGTAATTTATTGACATTTCCGTTCGATACCACTTCATGACTTCAAACAATAATAATATTCTCCCTAATTTTCTTTTAATACATCTTCATTTGGGACAATTGAAACCAAATTAAATTTTATGTTGGGTTTCGGTTCTATTATCAATTAACGTAACTTGCAACAAATTAGAAAAAAATTAATGTCAATTTGAGTAACTTTCTTAGAAAAACCATGGCTGCCAATAGGCAATATTAGACTTGATTGAGAATTGAGATTCCAGATTTTAGTCAAGATTTGTGTAAGATGCAAGTTATTTCTCCTTCATGAAGCTGGGCTAGTAACATTAATGTTCAATCTCTCTCCCGTTATTAGCCACACACACAAAGTCAGAATTCTTATACACTAGAAAAACAGGAGATAATCAATCCAAAAAAAAATTATCATACACCCAAGTGTACCATGAGTATGGTACACTCGAAGCTATTTTCCTGTTCATTAATCATTTGAAATCATCCAAATGAGCAAAACGTACTTAAAAAGGGAGAGTTTCAAATGAGCAAAACGTACTTAAAAAAGGAGAGTTCCAAATGAGCAAAAATTAGTTTTAGATGTACTATGCGCATATAGTACACCCGGATGTATGATGAATAAACTCTCCTCTTATTACAACCCCGCTCTGCTAGATTCTACCTTTTTGAATAAAGTGACTACATTCCCCACCCCGAAAAAAAAAAAAAAGAAAAAAGTGACTACATTCTTGATTTTCTTGGTCACATTAACGGTCTTGGTTTACGTTTTAATTTCTTTGATTTATTAGTTTACTCGTCAAAAGACTATAACATAATATTCTAATAATTAAGTAAACGTAGGTGACTTACAATTTAAGAAATCCCAATATAGTTATCGTATATTCATACGGAACCAAACTTAACTTGAAGGGAATTCCTACAGAAAACCACAAACATGTAACACTAATTGACAGTTGACTAGTTTTTTTTGAATAGTCCAGTTGACTAGTTGAAAGCTGATTTCAAAGAGCAAGGTAGCTAGATATTATATTTTTTAAGTATAATGAAGAATATTTTATTCCCTTAACAGTTGCTGATGTGGGCAATTAATGACGTGGAACTAAATTGTGGATGATGTTCATATTATTAACGGTCAACGATAATAGTATCTTTTGATATGTGGTGAAGTAGAAAAGTCAACTGATGGAAAACGAATCTATAAGAAAAACCCAAGGAAAAATAAAAGTTTAACTATTTCATTGAACCACAATATTACATGATAAAATTAAGAAAATCATACAAAAATTACAAAATCGCATAAAAATCAATTCAGATGGTAATGTATTCTTGTCTTTGAATGGTTTTGTGATATTGTATTCTATAATTTTGCGGTAAGATAGAATCATTTAAACATAAAATAACCCCAAAAACAGTGTCATTCACAGAAAAAAAACTAGAAAAATATCCATGTCACACTATAGTATAAACGATAATACAGACCCATTTGTCATTATAGATAATTTTCTTGGCTATCTTATATAAATTGCCAAAATGAGGGATTACTGATAAGTGTATAATCTAACATCATTTATTTGTATATTGTTAGAATTAAAAGGAAATTAACAAGGGTCACAAGATAACAATCTTCTAGGCGTGGATCACTTTCCCAAAAGTAATATTCCGACCCTAATCGTAAAGCACGGGTTCACGGAATTCACCTTCGAGATACAAAGAAGAAACAATAGTGGTCACGCTTACTATGAACACTATTCAATGAAAAATGAGTTTGTGAGATTTTGTAGAGATGAAGAATTTCTGATTTTTGATCTTGAGAATTTGTATGCAAGAGAGAGAAGTAGTTTTTCCAAAAAAAAAAACTTCATCATATGAGAGAGCCTCATATATATAACAATGCTATACTGTTTCAGGAAATCCGAAACGATACATCGACAAACCGTCAAACTACGCGAAATAACACAAAGAACAAACAAGACAGAAGCCTCGTCGCGAGTCGCGACGAGCATCGCGAGTCGCGAGCTGGGCAGATCCCAGCAGGTCGCGAGGTGCGACACTGGTCGCGAGTCGCGACCAGTTTTCTGCCTCCCACCAAGCCAGCGTGCTGCTGGTTGGCTACCACATAGCTACTCGCGAGGGGTGCGATGTCACTGATGTCCTATTGCTACTTCGCATGATGAATACTAAGCAAGGCTCACATATATAGCATGTTATTACATATGTTATTTAAGTTACGACACCGTATCCGAGCAACTTAAATAAACACATCATGAATTAAACTAACCTTATACTCTAAATCTCCAACAATCCTCCCCCATTTAGAGTATACAAATAGTTATTGCACAAAACATCATCATAACAAAACAACCTCATGCATAAATGAAAGTGTACAAAGACTTGAACTTCCACTTAGTATAATACACATTCCAAGCATTCGTATCCAAAATGGTGTCGATAAACGATTGAACCATTAGCAACACATAATGAAAACTTGAAGATATTACACACACAAGATTAACTACTCATTTTCAATATATACTTGACACTAATTAGCCATGTGTCCATATCAATTCATAAGTGCATCAAAGCTATGCCTCACTAGCTCCTTGAAGCGGCCAAACTTCGCACTTACATAGGTAGATCTCTTAGAAAAACATGCTCCTGTGACAAAGCACAATGTCAAGAGACCTATTAAGATTAAACAACCTCTTATAACATCACAGATTTAAAGAACTTTACCTTGGATGATTATATAAGTTCTTTCAATCAACAAATAAGGAAATTAATCTTATTGAACTCAAGACCCAACGTCTTATTGGGCGTTAAGTTAAGATTCCCTTACTCGTGATTTCCAAAAGGCATCAATCCTAAACCGATTGCCATCCTCTTTACCGTATCTCTAGCTAGCGCCTTAGTGAAACAATCCGCTAGATTATACGTAGTTCTCACATAGTCAACAGTGATAGCACTATCTTTGATAAGTCCTTGGACATAACTATGTCTCACACCAATGTGTCTTGACTTACCATTATACACTTGACTATAAGCTCTTGCCAATGCTGCATCACTATCACAATGTATAGCAATAGGTGATATTGGTTTTGGCAACAAAGGTATCTCAAACATGAGATTCCTTAACCACTCGGCTTCTTTGCTTGCCGACGACAGAGCTATAAACTCGATGTCATTGAAGAATCTCGCAATGCAAGTTTGTTTCTTGGAAGCCCAAGATATCGCACCTCCCCCAAGGAGGAATGTCCATCCACTCGTGGAGGAATGATCTTCTCTATTAGAGATCCAACTTGCATCCGAATACCCTTCTAAAACTGAAGGATATCCACTATAGGACAAACTATAGTCCATGGTTTTCCTCAAGTACTTTAACACTCGACGAATAGCTTGCCAATGTTCCATACTAGGATTACTAGTATACCTACTTAATTTCCCTACCGCAAATGCGATATCCGGCCTAGTACTCGTCATAGCATACATCAAACAACCTATAACCCTCGCATACTCAAGTTGAGACACGGCATTGCCATCATTTGGCAATAATTTTTCACTTGGGTCCATAGGAGTTGAAACAAGAGAGCAATCACTAACATTAAACTTCTTGAGCACTTTCTCGATATAATGAGATTGTGACAAGATCAATTTTCCATTGTCTCTCTTAATTCTTATACCTAAGATGACATCCGCCTCCCCCAAATCTTTCATGGAGAATTGTGAAGATAGAAAAGATTTTGTCCACTCAACTTGTGACAAATCCGTTCCAAATATCAACATGTCATCTACATATAGACAAATCATGACACCATTACCGTTGTCATCAAATTTGCTATAAACACACTTGTCCGAATTATTCAATTTGAAACCATTAGACAACACAACCTCATCAAACTTTTGATGCCATTGCTTAGGTGCTTGTTTTAGCCCATACAAAGATCTAATCAACTTGCATACTTTATGCTCTTGACCTTTCACGACAAACCCTTCCGGTTGTCGCATGTAAACCTCTTCCTCTAGTTCTCCATTCAAGAATGCCGTCTTGACATCCATTTGATGGATCACAAGCTTATGAATAGCCGCAAGAGCTATTAATAACCTTATAGTGGAGATTCTAGCAACGGGTGCATATGTATCGAAATAATCAATACCCGGTTTTGTGAGAAACCTTGAGCCACTAAACGGGCTTTGAACTTATCAATAGTTCCATCTACCTTCATTTTCTTTTTGAAAATCCATTTACACCCAATTGGTTTACACTTAGGAGGTAAATCGGCTAAAACCCAAGTGTTATTTCCCATGATGGAATCCATCTCATCATCAATTGCCTCTTTCCAAAATGCGGCATCTTGAGACCTCATAGCCTCATTAAACGTTAAAGGATCCTCTTCCACATTAAATATATATGGAAACTTAGTCACTATGGAACTCCTTGATCCTTCAACCAAATATACATGAAAGTCCGGGCCGAAAGATTTCTCTTTTCTCGCCCTTTTACTTCTCCTAGGTTGTGATGATGTTGATGCAACATTCTCATCAAGAGTTTGTTCATCAACTTCTTGATCAATGTTAGTTTGATCAAGTCCAATTCCTTGATCAATGTTAATTTGATCAATTGCTTGAGTATTGGTATTGGGAGTAATATCCTTTGGTCTAGGAATTGATGAATATCGATTTTCATCAAAAATTGCATCTCTTGACTCCACAATAGTGTGAATTGACCAAAAGTCATTTTGTTCTATAACATAGAACCTATAGGATTTGCTATGAAGAGCATACCCTATAAAGATGCACTCAACTCCCCTTTCACCCAACTTTTTACGTTTGGGTTCCGGCACTTTTACAATTGCACGACATCCCCAAACCTTGAGATAACTCAAGTTTGGTTTTCTTTTATACCAAAGTTCATATGGGGTAACCTCGTTCTTTTTCATTGGAACTCGGTTTAAAATATGACAAGCTGTTAACATAGCTTCACCCCAAAAACCATCACTTAAACCCGAATAGGATAGCATAGAATTTACCATTTCTTGCAAAGTTCTATTCTTTCTTTCGGCTATACCATTTTGTTGTGGTGTATAAGCCGCTGTAGTTTCATGTATAATGCCTATAGATTGAAAATAACTCGGGTCATAGAATTCACCACCCCTATCGGTCCTAAATCGTTTAACTTTGTCACTTAGTTGCAATTCAACTTCAGTTTTATAGATCTTAAACTTATCAAGGGCTTCATCCTTAGTAAATAACAAGTATACATAACAAAACCGAGAGTAATCATCAATAAAAGTTATCATGTATTTCTTGTTCCCCAAGGAAGGAGTGCTATGAAAATCACACAAATCACTATGCACCAAATCAAGCAATGAAGTATCTTTTTCCACATTGTTTGGAAAAGAATTTCTAGTTATCTTTGTTAACATGCATGTTCTACACTTCTCTATACTTGGATCAAAAGAGGGAATCAAATCATGCTTAGACATGGAATACAACTTTTTATAGTTAACATGACCAAGTCTATTATGCCATAGAGAAGAATTGTCATTAACAACAAAGCAAGTATCTTTCAAAGCATTCAAAATACTTAGTTTGAACATACTATTACAAAGATAACCAAGTCCTACAAATGTACCACCCTTAGACAATATGAATTTATCAGCTTCAAACACCATCTTAAAACCTAACCGATTCAAGGTAGCACTTGGAGACTAAATTTCTCCTAAGTTCCGGAGCATACAATACATCTCTTAAAATAAGAGGCTTTCCGGAACTAAACACTAATTCTACTTGTCCTACACCTAGAACTTTAGCCGTAGAATCATTGCCCATGTAAAGAACTTCTCCATTCTCAACCTCTTTGAAAGTCTTGAATAGAGACCGCTCCTTGCATACATGTCTTGATGCTCCCGAATCGATCCACCATGAACAATCATCCTGTACACAAAGATTTCGGAAATCATACACACAAAATTCGGATTTGAATTAAGTGAAACTTGTGTACACATACCTTGCTTGGTATGGGTTTGGCTAGACTCGCCATTCCCACCATTCTTTTTGTTCATCTTCTTCTTCCAAATGGTGCAATCCTTCTTAAAATGACCGGGCTTTCCACATTCCCAACAACCTCGTTGAGCTCCTCCACCAAACTTAGGCTTCTTGCCATAGTTGCCTTTGGTGAAATTGTTAGCCCTCTTCTTAGGATTAGAAGTCTCCTTTGATTTACCATCCTCCACCATGTTAACGGTGGAAGAATTAGGATTGACATCCTTTTGTCCATCTTGGACCCGAATGCCCTCTTCAATCCGAAGATGAGCACCCAATTGTTCAACATTCATATCGTCTTTCTTATGCTTAAGGGAATTTCTAACATCCTTCCAACCGGGTGGTAATTTATCAATTATAGAGGAAACAACAAAGGTTTCATCCATGACAATGTTGTGTTGCTTAAAACTCCCTAAGATTCTTTGAATTTCATGGAATTGCTCCATTACCGACCTAGAGTCTACCATTTTAAAAGCATTGAAATTACTAACAAGAAATTTCTTACTAGAAGCATCTTCGGCCATGTATTTACTTTCTAGTTCTTCCCAAAGAATCTTAGCGGAATCAACAAATTGATAAATGTCAAACAAAGCATCGGACATACCGTTAAGGATGTGGCCACGACATATATAGTCATCATTCTCCCATTTGCTCCTCCTCCGAATTTCTTCAACAGTTTCATTTTCCCCTTCCTCGGGTTTGGGAGTGCTCAAAACATACGCCACACTTAGCGAAGTGAGAAGGAAATGCATCTTCTTCTGCCATCTTCTAAATCCAACACCTTCGAACTTATCAAGTTTGTGAAAATTTGCAGACATTTCACGAATTGAAGTCATCTTGCAAAAATATTACATTGCATTTATATATGCATATTTAACTCCATTTTAATTAGAAGTTACAGTGCTTTCACAGATTGTTTGTTCTTCTGATGTAATTTTCGTAGCTTTAGACTCTTTTTTGAGCACATGATTATCAAGGCACTTGCATGACCTTCAAAACGATATATCATATGCCCAAAATAGATTGGAATTGAAGAAGATACAAACGGTTTTGTGTACTTGTGCGAAATATGACACTTCTTCACCATTTTACCCATAACGTTTGATACAGAACTGATAATGAGGTAATTCCAACTGGATTGGAAACTAGACTTCAAGCGATTTCCAACAATATATTATGTATACGAAACAAAGCTCTGGATCAAAAGTTATAGCTGTTCGATGTTGAGCTGAAGAATCTGACCGTTGCATGCCAACACGTCCGTGTCACTTAGGACACGCCCGTGTCACTTTGTACACGCCCGTGTTGCCCTGATTTCTTCCATGCAGTATTTTTCTTACGTAGGATATTTATGTAGTAGCAGGTCAACACGTTCGTGTCAATAATGACACATCCGTGTTGGTCTGCTCAGTGACGCGTTTGTTTTGTCGGTTTTGTTATTTTAGGAAGCTATACATACTTTTTTTTATTGGTTTAATGACTCAGGCCAGGCCAGTTTTATGATATACACTTTTTAGTGTTTTTAGAGAGAAACTTGTAGATCTTCATTGTTCTTCAAGACTCTACCTTTCTTCCATTAATTCAATTATTTCTTTTCTTCTTCTTTTCTCTTTGTTTTCTATTATGAAGTTTAACTATTGTTCTCTAGTTTGTTTATTTATTTCAATTATGCTTGAGTAGTTCTTTTATATACGGTTAAGTTGAACCCTAGTATGACTTAATTCATGATTATTTCTTTAATTCCCAAATCCATTATTTAATTATTCTTGCTTAATTGATTGTGCATATTCCAATACTTGATTAGGGATAACTAGTATATATTATTATGATTCTATTGTCTTGATCACAACGAGAGTTGGGTCTTGACGGATTTGAGTATTTCAATTAAGGATATGAAATTCTCCACGGGAGTAGGTAGAATAGATTGTTAGGAAATTAGAGTGCCGCGTTAATGTCTTTAATTTGCATGATTCCACGGGAGTAGGGTTGAGTGCATATTAGGGAAGCCATAGGTACTCGGGAGAGGTTTATGGTATTTTATAGGGTGTACTTTTCCTTGTGAACATTTAATTGATTAGTTTGGGGTAGGAATTATTATTATATTAATTCATGTAAGTGGGGATACTTAGCTCTAGATTCTTTTATTTATATATTAATTAGTATAGTTGATTCTACCATTGGTGATATTAATCTCCTTTTGACTTACCATTATTTAAGGGCTAATTATAGAACAACTTTCTCTCTGTGGGATCGACTCTGACTTACCCTAATACATAGTTAGGAGGCTAGATAGGTTATTTATTTTTGTTAGGTGCGCGACACGCCTATCAAATTTTGGTGCCGTTGCTAGGGAGATATATAGTTTGTTTTATTTAGTTTTTATTGTTGGTGAGACTAGATTGTATATATTTTTTTTTCTTTTTTCGTATCATGGAGTCATATTATTATTTTGATGGGGATAATTCTGTTGATAGGCAACATAGTCATAACTCTTGTGGTTCTCATGTTTATAGTTTTGATGCATCATATCGAAATTCTCCCAATTTTTGCATGAGTTCTCAGGAACATTCCATGAACCCAACATTCTTGCTAGTTTCTAGAGTAATTTTTTCTTTTCTTCAATATGAGAATGAATTGTTTTGAAAATATTATTATAGACTTGGCAATTTTGTTGGTCATAACCATGGAATTGAAATTTGGGATATATACGTGCCTAGTGATTTATGAGGGTTTAAATGAAGAAACTAAGGTAGTGTTTGATTCTATGTCTAATGGGAAATTTATAGCCCAATCATCAGATTATTGTTGGGATTTAATTGAGTGGTTGGCTAAGAATAACTATGAGTGGGATATGTCTTTATCTGCTAGACCAACCCTACAACCCCATAGGTGTATTACAACACCTTCTTATTTTTCGAATTGTCACTCTACTTCTCATGCTATTACTTTGTTTGATGTGACATTAGTGAATGATTTTAACCCCTCACCTCCAATTTGAATTTCATTATTCTAAGGTGTTCAACGGTCCGGGCTCGGGTCGGGCCTTACTATGCCGGGCCGGGCTGGATGAGCCCAGCCCAGCGCGGCCAATTAGACAGTTTATCAAATACTTTTTTCCCTTTCAGTTTTTTCCACAAAGAGCATTTGTAAGTTGCTGAAGAGAAGTTACTAATACTTCTCTGAAAGAAAGAAGAAAGAAGGCATAGCTATAGGAAAAATCCAAAAACAGCCAAATATGTTAAGTATGAATTAAGAAGCTTTACGAAGTCCAAGAGCTCCTCTTGCAATGCATTTGATTCGTTGTTCGGAAGCATTCAATTTCGAAAACTCTAATTTTTTTATTCAAAAAGCAAACCCATTTTCTCTCTCCTCAAATTTCTTGTTTTATGGAACTTCAATTTGATCCCCTGTTGTAGTAATAGAATTTCCCCTGTTTGAGTTTTTATCCAAACAAAAAAAAATTAAATTCCTTTACTTATTTTTAATAAAAATATAAACAAAAATGAGTGAGAAGAAAGATGAGAGAGAAACATCACCAAACTAAGAGGAGAGAAAAAGAAGGCTGAAAATAAGGGGAGAACATAACATCCACCTCCGCTGTTTCTTCCTAGTACAAATTCACCATCTCTTGTAGCATGAGATAAAGCCCTTTGTTCATCTCTCTTTAAGCCCATTTTCAGCCCGCCCCACTTTATTTTCTACACGACCTGTTTTCAGCCCGACCCTCCAGAGTCCTCCTAAAAACGGGTCGGATCAAGGTTGAAAATGGACCCCCGGCCCATTGAACACCTCTAAATTTCTACTCAAGATTCTCATGTCGAACAGTATATTTATGATGATGATGATGATGTGAGTTGTATAGAGAATGAGAGTGATGGGGTTGATGATCAAATTATAGGAATGATCAATGTGATGGATATTTTGAAAGAGGAAGAACCGTTGGATGAAAAACCTTCCTTGGAGAAATCTATAGATGACAGTGATGTGATTCATTAGTCCTTGTCAGTTGCACCTACTGTTTTTGAGTCTCATGTTCCTTTCTCTCAAAAACTTGACCTCATTCCCTCTTTCTCTATAGTATATCCTTCAGCATTCCTTATCTCTCCCTCTTTGAATGACTATGGCTTCTATGATCATGAAATTGATGTACATTAGGTTTCTTCCCAACCTGTTGGGTCGTGTAAAAAGACTAATAATTTTTATTTTTCCTTCTCTTGTGGATATAACTGTTTCTTTTATTTTCCTTTTTGCAGGTCTTGTAGAGTTTTAAAACTAATTTATTTTACATTTTCTTTTGTATATTATTCGCTTTTTTGTGGGGTGCATGCAAATGCATTTGACAAACTACTAAGGGCTTTGATGAGCTATTCCTATGAGACAAACCAAGATTTCTATTTTTTTTTTAACTTTTAGATTTAGGAAATTTTAATTTTTCATTTAATTACTAACTTCTAGTTTTTGTGCAAATTATGATCTAGGGGTTGAGTTCCTATTATTCATTGAGATGAATTTCTAGGATCTTGATCTTATGATGTGTGAGGAGGTTCAACTCTGGGTTTTCACCCACAACACTTTTGGTACACTCTTTCCTTTCTCACTCTTCAAGTTTTTGAGAGTCATATCTCTTTTTGCCATTGTTCTTGTCATGTGATTGTGGGTGTTCCCTTTTCTGTTTCCCTGTAGTTCTTTGTCATATTAAGGACAATGTTTTATTTAGTTTAGGGGAGGATTTAATCTATGGGTCATGAATTGTACATATTTTCCATTTAGGTTAGTCATAGTTTTTTTCCTTCATATTTGCATGTTTGGGCTTTGTGGGTATGCCTTCTGAAAACCTTCACGAAACCTTACTCTTCCACTAAGGCAGCCTAGGGGTTTAAAGGGCTTGTTGCACATGCTAATTGCAAACGTGAATCCTACGACAGTAGAGTTAGGATTTATTGCTTTATTAGTATTAGGCGCATATAGTTTAGATTTTGCATTTTTGTTGCATTCATACAGGAAATATATGTTTTAATTATTGACATTGATATTTCATGAGATTTTGGTATATCTTGGATATTGCAATAAAAATTTTATAAGATTGAGTTAGACTTTAATTCACTGACCGTCTCATGGTATGATTTGCAACTTGAATGGATTTGTGGTATGATTGGTTGACATTCCCCAAGAAAAACTTGATTTTACTTGGTAAGCATAAGCCTAGTGAGGACTTTTCAAGCTTTATAGACTGACACATCTACATCAGTCTTCTGTTTTTCTTGTGTGATAGTTCTTCATGAAGTATGATTCTTGAACTTGCCTTGACACTCTTTGAGACTCATGTGACATATGCATGTGTTGATATGATTGAGGCATTCTTTTCATTGTTTTGAGCATTCATAGATATTTTCTTTATATACTTCCTCCGTTCTTTTTCTATTGCAACAATGAGATTTTTACACTATTCACTCACTACCCTTTCACAATCTCTTGTGATTTTTACGTAAGAAAAATATAGTCATGTGGGATCTTGTTAGATTCGTCTCGATTTATAATTTCAAAATATCAAATTTTTATAATTGTTACTAAAAAGTGATTAAAGATATTATTAGTTAAAGTTGTGCATTGAGTTGGCAAACGTAAAAACTCTATTGTTGCAATAGAAAAAGAACGGAGGTAGTATATATTATTCCTTTTGATTAGCCTGTCTTGAGCTTTTGTATCTCATTTCTCTTGATCAATCTACATTACAAGCCTCTAGCCTTTAATGATTTCTCCACCCAAGCCTTACTAAGTGGAGTAGCATTAAAGTTCATGTTTTGAGCTTGTGTTGTGGTTTTGCGGTTATTATTGGAAGAAAAGGTGTTGAAAGAAAAAAAATGCTTGAAATTTAGTATGAATGAGATGATAGTCAAGTTTAAAGAAAAATACTTCATTCGAGTCGAGTTGATATATATTTGAGTGGAATTTCATTACCCATAAACACATAAAAGAAAGTGTGCTCGACTAAAGTGAGGTTTATCGAGTTGATTTGAGTCTAGCTTGGGAAAGGTTTGTGTGCCATGGTGAGTCAAGTTGCGAATACATGAATTTTTATGAGGTTTGATTTTTGGTCTATCTTAGTCTAATCTTATAATTATAATATCTTTCATATGCTCGAATTTCATGTCTTGGAGATTGAATGGTTGAAACGTATAAGTCCTGTGTAGAAGTTCATCATACTCTTTCCTTGTGAATTGGTTTAGTTTGCTTGAGGACAAGCAAATGTTTTAGCTTGGGGGAGTTTGATAAGTGCATATTCTAACATCATTTAGTTGCATATTAGGTTGCATTTTCATATAGTATTAGAGCATTTACATTGCATTTATACATATTTAGCTCCATTTGTATAAGCTACGGTGCTTTCACGGATTGTTGGGTATTTTGATGTAATTTTAGGTGCTTTGCACTCCTTTTTGAGCACATGATGATCAAGGCACTTGCATGACCTTGAAAACGATATATCATGTGTCCAAAATTGATTGGAATTGAAGAAGATACAAACGGTTTTGTGTACTTGTGTGAAATATGACACCTCTTCACTATTTTGCCCATAACTTTTGATACAAAACTTATAATGAGGTAATTCCAATTTTTTTAGAAACTAGACTTCAAGGTCTTTCCAACAATATATTATATGTATGAAACAAAGCTCCGGATAAAAAGTTATAGCTATTTGAAGTTGAGCTGAAGAATCTGACCGTTGCGGGCCAACACGTTCTTGTCACCTTGGACACGTCCGTGTTGCCCTGATTTCTTCCATGCAGTAGCTTGCTTTCGTAGGATATTTATGTAGCAGCAGGTCAACACGACCGTGACAATAATGACATGCCCGTGTTGGTCTGCTCCGTGACGCATTTTCTTTTGTCGATTTTGTTATTTTAGGAAGCTATAAATACTCCTTTATTTATTTAATGACGTTGGGCCAGTTTTATGATATACACTTTTTACGATTTTTAGAGAGAAGTTAGTGAGACAAACAGGTAGATCTTAATTGTTTTTCAAGACTCTACGTTTAATCCATTAATTCAAGTATTTCTTTTCTTCTTCTTTTCTCTTTGTTTTCTACTATGAAGTTTAACTACTATTCTCTAGTTTGTTTATTTATTTCAATTATGCTTGAGTAGTTCTTTTATCTACGGTTAAGTTGAACCCTAGTATGAACTTATTCATGATTATTTCTTTAAATTTTCAAATCAATTATTTAATTGTTCTTGCTTAATTGATTGTGCATATTCCAATACTTGATTAGGGATAACTAGTATTGTTATGATTCCATTGTCTTGATCACAACGGGAGTTGGGTCTTGACGGATTTGAGTATTTCAATTAAGGATATGAAATTCTCCACCAGAGTAGGTAGAATGGATTGTTAGGAAATTAGAGTGTCGCATTTAATGTCTTTCATTTGCATGATTCCACGGGAGTAGGCTTGAGTGCATATTAGGGAAGCCATAGGTACTCGGGAGAGGTTTATGCTATTTTATAGGGTGTACTTTTCCTTGTAAATATTTAATTGATTAGTTTGGGGTAGGAATTATTATTGTATTAATTTATGTAAGTGGAGATACTTAGCTCTAGATTCTTTTATTTATATATTGATTAGTATAGTTGATTTTACCATTTTTGATATTAATCTCCTTTTGTCTTACCATTTTTTAAAGGCTAATTATAGAACAACTTTCTCTTTGTGGGATCGACCCTGACATACCCTATTACATAGTTAGGAGGCTAGTTAGGCTACTTATTTTTGTAAAGGTGCACGACACGCCTAGGAATTACCTTTGATAATTACTTTTACAATACTTAATTAAGTTTTTATTAAACTATTGGTTTTCTAGAGGTGATTATAATTTATCCTATGAAAAAGCAATCGATATGGTCATCAACCTTGTTGGAGTTTGATTTAAGTCTATTAATTTTACCTAGTAATTGAATTAGATTGTACTGAATTTTGTAGTTTTTATATTTTTAGGCTCTGTTCTTTTGGACTGCATTGAACTGAATTTGTCTGAACTGAACTGAATTTCATTTGTTCGAACCGAGTTGAACTGAAGTGAATGAAAACTGTGAGAGGAAATTAACTGAACTGAACTGAACTGAACTCAATTGAATTTGTCTGAACTGAACTGAATTTTCATTAATTCAGTCTAAAAGAACAGAGCCTTAGTGATTAATACTTTATGAAAGTAATTTTTACTGATTGAAATTGATTTTTTGTTGATTCTAGTGTATGTCTCCTTAATATAGTTGTTGTAGCCTAACATCTACGGCTCCCTTAACGACACATGGGCTCATCAGAGCCGTACACGTGTCATCCTATTTAAAATAAAAATAAGGCTTAATCTCTGGGCTATACTCAGTTGGGTAAAAGGATTGAATTTCTGGCCCAATAGTCAGAGCCCAGCAGTGCCAAATGGCTGAAGGAGAGTGGTTAATAGACATCCCCCAGTCATGGTCTGCCACGTGTCATGATCTGATTCCTCAGCTAATCAGAGGCCACTATTGTAGGTCAGTTTTTAAGGTTAGCTGTCAACTTGCTATCACTACAAATACCCCTGAAATCAGGAGAAAACACATTCAATGCAAACAGTGTAAAGTTACTCTGATAAAATTCTCTCTCACTTTCTCTTTCTATCTCTACTTTCTCTTACAACTCCTGATATAGTTTAATAAATTATTAATATTTGATTTGTTTGCTTAAGCATCGGAGGGGGAACCACCACCCAAACCTCCAGGGTGGGTCCCTTTGTGCAGGTTCGGGAGCGAAGCCAAGGCTAAGGATTAAGCTAATTCAGGCATTGTTGCACAAGTCTCCATCTGAAGAACACTCAAGATACTAATTTACTTGCTCGACAAGGAAGCTAAGCCTACCGCTTACTTGTTGGACGAGTGGACAAAACATTTGGCGCCGTCTGTGGGGAGACGCAACGATGACTGATTGTCAATCGTCCAACATTGCCCGAAATCGAAGCCTTCAAGTTAATGTCGAAGATACGGTGGAGCATGAAAGACCACCTAGAGGAAGAGATAGACCCCCGTCCATTGTCAATGTTCCTGGACCAAGCCAAAGAACCGGTCATCCAAGTGAATCCGGATCGTCCGGTGACTGCCGCCCACCTGGAGAATGTGCTGAATGACTTTCAGACTAAGATGGCGGCGGTCGTCCAAGAACAGATTAAAAGCAATATGCTGTTTTTTCATCACAACCCGGAGCCAGCTGCTAACAATCCACCTCGTCCTAGAGGACGTTCTCAAGTAGATCGTCCAGTTGCTAGTCGCCATGTTCGCCAGGAGCCCTCTAGGAGGACGTCAAGAGGAAAGCGGCCGAGAGGATAATGATCAACGAAGAAAGATGGACTGGAACTTGGTGGTGAGGACTCGGGACCATGTTCGCCCAGCGGGCACCGCATGGAAACAGATGCCGAGAGTATCTAGAAGCAAAGAAAGCTGCTGCATTACGGCGACCGGCGACAGGATCTACACCATATTTGAGAGACCCTCCTTTGAGGTTGTCGTCCCGAGGGGGGGGACAAAGTTTAAGTCACTCTCTTGTTCATCCGCGACAGAGAGAAAACGGTGGCTCGGCCCATGGTCTATAGGCGTCCAAGTGCCTGCAAACACTTCATCCAATCCCGTAATGAAAGAATATCGCAAGGAGTTCATACCCATCGAGGGACAGCTGGGAGCCCTCCGGATCAACTGGCCTACCCCATTCTCGGCCAGGATCATGGAGGCGCCCCCCTTCCCAAAGGTAAAACTCCCAACCATTGAGCCTTTTGATGGAACAACCGATCCCGATGATCACCTGTCTGCTTACAAACATCAGATGTACGTCCAAGGAGTGGACGATGCTACTTGGTGTAAGAATTTCCCAGCTACCTTGAAGGGAGTAGCTCAGAAGTGGTTCAATAATCTTCCCCCCTAATTCAGTCAACAATTTTACTGAACTCAGTTTCTTATTCACCAGTCACTTTGTTGCCAACAAGCAAGAGCAAAAGACAAGCGCATGCACCTAGGCAAGGTCGTCCAGGGACCTAAGGAGGCTCTTAGAAGTTTTGTTAAGAGATTTAACCTAGAAGCACTTCAGATCCAAGATCTTAATGCTGGAGTAGCCTTTGACGCCTTCATCAGGGGTCTAAGGCCAGGAAGTTTCAAGTTTGATCTTGTTAAGAAGAAAATCTCCACTCTTGCTGAGGCTTTAAGAGAAGCGGAAGCGTTTATCCACGCTACCGAAGTGTGTGCTGAAGCAAAACATCCCGAGTCTAAGAAGCCTCAAGAGGTTGCTCGCCCAAAGAAGAGCAACCCCAAAAAGGCCGAGACCTGGGCTATAGCTGCAACCACCACTTCGTCCAGAAGGAGCAAGAGAAAGGAGGCCGAGCCATCCTCATCCAATCCTATTGAGTTTAACAAAGACCAATACTCCATACTCATGGAGATCAAGGATCAATATGAGTTGAAGGCCCCAGCTGAGATGAAAACCCCTTATAGAAATAGGGATAAGAGCAAGCATTGTCACTTCCACAAGGATTGTGGTCATGAGACTAATGAATGTAAGCACCTCAAGAGAGCTTTGGAAGAGTTAGCCCGAAAAGGAAAGATGAATTCCTATATGCCGCAAGGGGGAAGGAAGTTTCCAAGGAAAGATGATTGGCATAACAAGAAGAAAGAGAGTGCAAGCACAGACGAAGATGTTGTTCTCGTAATCTCGAGGTGGATTTCTTCTTTGGGGGACCAACTAATAGAGGGCACAAAAACTACCTTAGGGAGCTCGGCCAAGTTTTGTTAGCTGATCAGACGAAGGCTGAGCCCTTTCCAAGGGTGGTAGTTAGTGAACAAGATCGGGGCAGGTTGAGGACTCCCCATGATGATCCCTTGGTCGTAGAAATGAAAATAGCAAACTTGAGAGTCAGAAGGATCCTGATCGACACCGGAAGTTCGACGGACATCATTAGTGCTGATTGCCTGTCCAGACTAAAGTTTGAGGAGAAGAACTTAGTTCTCGTTCACCATCCCATCATAGGGTTTGGGGGAGGAGTCATCCATCCCATGGGAACTGTGACTTTGCCCGTTCGAGTGGGAGAGAAGGAAGCCTCAAGAACTCTGTTTATCAAGTTTTTGGTGGTCCGAGACTTGTTAGCCTACAATGTCATTCTTGGACGACCAACGCTGAATCATGTCAAAGCAGTAATAGTAACTCACCTGATGTTGATGAAGTATGAGTGTGATGACGGCGGGATTGGCTCCTTGTATGGAGACCAAAGGGCGGCTAGGGAATGTTACCTAACTACTCTGAAACCATCATCATGGAAGGCTGATAAGCAAGACCAGACGCAAGTTGCTGGCGGAAGGAAAACGTCTGGAATAGAGAAAGGTCAGACGAAGGTTGCTAGCGAAAGGAGAACGTCCGAAATAGAGAAAGATCAGACGAAGGTTGCTAGCGAAAGGAGAACGTCTGGAATAGAGAAAGACCAGACGAAGATGGCTAGCGAGAGGAAAACGTCTGGATTTGTCAAAGATCAGGTCACCTCGTTAAAGCTGACCATTGAGAGCCCTCAGACGCCTCTTGCTCCCTCAAGGAAGGCGTCTGAACATCTCCCCAGCAAGAAGAGGAAATATGAAATCATCAAGGAAGAACCCTCCTCGTCCGAAGAGGTCATGGCCATCATGGGGCTAACGAGAACGTCCGAGAGCCGGTTGAATCCCTCGAAGAAGTACGTCTGGATGAAGCTCGTCCAGAAAGGACCCTCAAAATTGGATCTTCGCTCAGTCCTGGTTTGAAGGGTCACCTAGTCCACTTGTTGAAAGAGTTTCAAGATGTGTTTGCTTATTGCGTAGAGGAAATGCCGGGAATTGATCCGGAAGTAGCCGTCCACCGGTTGAATGTTGATCCAAATTTGAAACCGGTTCGCCAGAAGAAGAGGCATTTGGGACCGGCTAGAAACCAGGCGGTCGACCAAGAAGTTCAGAAGTTGTTGGAATCCAAGTTCATCAAAGAAACCTATTATCCAGACTGGATAGCAAATGTGGTTATGGTGCCAAAGCCTAATGGCACCTGGAGAATGTGTGTGGACTACACGGACCTCAACAAGGCTTGTCCTAAGGACAGTTTCCCTTTGCCTAAGTTGGATCGTCTAGTAGACTCCACAGCTGGCCATGCTTTGCTGAGCTTCATGGACGCATATTCAGGTTTTCATCAAATCCCAATGTGGCCAGAGGATCAGGACAAAACGTCCTTCATTACTGAAAAAGGGCTGTATGGCTGGGTGAGGATGCCATTCGGCCTACGCAATGCCCCGACCACTTTTCAAAGATTGATCAATAATGTTTTTCAGCCGCAGTTAGGACGAAA
Organism: Beta lomatogona; assembly: GCA_947646795.1. Classification (NCBI taxonomy): domain Eukaryota; kingdom Viridiplantae; phylum Streptophyta; class Magnoliopsida; order Caryophyllales; family Amaranthaceae; genus Beta; species Beta lomatogona. Next base: position 1,098,001 of record CANSNZ010000231.1, read on the forward strand.
TATGGAGGCATATATTGACGATATGATAGTCAAGAGCCGTCAAGAAGAAAGTCATGTTGGTGATTTGAGAGAAACTTTTGAAACTCTCAGGAAATACAAGTTGAAGCTGAATCCCAGCAAATGTGTGTTTGGGGTTTTGTCAGGGAAGTTTTTAGGTTTCTTAGTGGATCAGAGGGGAATAGAAGCTAACCCTGAAAAGATTCAAGCTGTTCTAGACATGAAGTCTCCCTCAAAGGTAAAAGAGGTACAGCGGCTGACGGGTTGCTTGGCTGCCCTTGGACGATTTTTGTCTAAGTCAGGCGACAAGTGCCATCACTTCTTTGCCACGATCAAGAAAAAAGCCAAGTTTGAATGGACAGCAGAGGCGGAGGAAGCCCTTCAGCATGTCAAAGATCATCTTCAGCAGCTGCCTAGGTTGGTCAGTCCCGCAGAGGGGGAAAAATTGTTTGTATACTTGGCTGTATCCACTCAAGCTGTGAGTGCCGTCCTATTGGCTGAAAGAGAATCCGTCCAGATCCCAATATACTTCGTGAGTCACGTACTCAAGGACGCGGAAAACCGGTATACTCCTGTTGAAAAGTTTGGATTGGCCCTTGTCATGGCCATCAGAAAGTTAAGGCCCTATTTTTTGGCACACAGTATACTCGTCTATACTGATCAACCTTTGAAGCAAGTTCTGCAGAAGATGGAAGCCGCTGGGCGAATGTTAAAATGGGCGGTTGAGCTCAACATGTTTGACATATCATTTGAACCAAGGAAGGCCATTAAGGGGCAAGCCTTGGCTGATTTTATAGTTGAGCTTACTCGGCCAACCATAAAGCCAATATCTGATCCAGCTGAAGGAAGGAAGCATTGGACGCTCATGGTTGATGGATCGTCCACAGTCAATGGGTGTGGGGCAGGAATCATTTGTCAATCTCCCGAAGGGGACAAATTTGAATATGCATTAAGATTCCAATTCAAAGCGTTCAATAACGAAGCTGAATATGAAGCACTCTTGGATGGAATCAAAATGTGCAAGGTGGCTGGAGCCATAGAGATTGAGGCCAAATCGGACTTTCTCTTAGTTGTCAGCCAGGTCAACGGAGATTTTGAATGCAAAGAAGCATCAATGGGCAAATATATGCGGCCCGATCAAGGATGAGATTGAGCCATTAAAACGATTTGTCCTCGACCAAGTACCAAGGTCGAGAAAATCATCAAGCGTATGCTCTCTCGAAATTGGCCGGCTTGGTGAGGGTGATGTGCCCGAAACAGTCTTTTGGGAAGTTAAACCCAAAAAGAGCATCGACCAAGAAGAGATTATGTTTCTCAGCCGAGGGAATGTCTGGATGGAGCCGATCATAGAATACAAGAAGACGGGGCGATTGCCTTCGAATCCTGTAGAGGCCAAGTATGTGAAGGCCCGAGACAAGTGGTTTGAACTATGGGACGAGACACTTTACAAAAAGTCGTTCAACCGGCCTCGCTCAAGTGCGTCACCGAGAAAAGATGGTATGGAGATTCTCGAAAGAACTCCATGAAGGAGCTTGTGCCTCTCACATTGGGGGAAGAGCCTTAGGCGAGAAGGCTTTAAGGACGGGGTACTACCGGCCTACCTTAAAGGAGGATGCTTTAGTCTATGCAAAGAAATGTGACGGTTGTCGAAGCATGGAAATGTGCATCGAAGCCGTCCAACTATTTGACCCCCATCTTGTTCCCTCTCGCCTTTTGCCAAATGGGGCATGGATATCCTAGGACCTTTCCCTGTGGCTGGGCAAAAGAAGTTTGTGATTGTAGCAGTGGACTATTTCACTAAATGGATAGAAGGCTGAAGCCATGCGAGGAATAACAACAAACGACGTCAAGGGCTTCATACGGAAGAACATTATAACTCGATTTGGCATGCCTCAGTCAATCGTCTTTGATAATGGTCCACAGTTCGAAACGCCTAAGCTGAAAGAATGGCTGTCAGAAAGAGAAATCAAAGCTCACTTTGCAGCAGTCGCCCACCCACAAGCTAATGGGCAAGTCGAGTCCTTCAACAAGATTCTATCAAATGGAATCAAGAAGAAGCTGGACAACGCCAAAGGGCAATGGGTTGAAGAACTGCAATTGGTGTTATGGTCCATTAGAACAACCGCTAAGAATTCTACGGGCGAGACGCCTTTCATGCTAGTCTATGGTACTGAAGCCGTCTTGCCCATTGAGATCGAGGAGCCCACCCTACGAGTCATGTTATACACAGAGGAAGCCAACTGGGCCGCATTGCGTACGGCCTTGGACCAAGTCCCAGAAGTCAGGGGCAATGCCTTGCTAAGAATGCAATTGTACAAACTGCGTATGGCTCGGGAGTTTAACAAAAGAGTTGTTAGACGACCGCTAAAGGTGGGGGATCTTGTTCTGAGAAAGATGGAAGCAGTTGGACGAGCTAAAGAATTGGGAAAACTTACACCAAATTGGGAAGGACCTTATCGATTGTCCGGGGAGATACACGAGTGGGACTTTTTCGTCTGCAAGGTCTAGATGGAAGATCTATTCAGCATACCTGGAATTCAGACAACTTAAAGAAGCACCACGTCTAGCTCAGATCTTCGTCAGATATAAGTAGGGTAATTTGTAGTTACTCCAAAGTGCCACGGCACATATTATTAAGAAAAGAATTGTATACATGCATCTTGGCTTTCAGCCAAGCAAAATCCATATAATACAATTCCTACTATCTTATCTTTTTGGTTATTTTCACCAAGTTACTTCACTTTGGGGCATTAAATAAGTTACTCGTCTAAAAGTGACAATAACCTGGACAAAAATACAAACAATAGCAGAACGTCAGAATTGCTCGCATTTACGCCGAACATCACTCCCTCAAAGAGACCGGCCAAATATATAATGCATATATGGCCGTCAAATTGACAAAACCTCTAGTAAGAGTAACGTCAAAGTCTCTGAGAGAAAGCTGGCCTGAAATAAGCCCTTAGTAAAGGATACTTACTTTCAAAAATACGGACAGCTAGGTAGTCCAGACCCTAGTAAGGGATTGCTACTTAATGACGAGTGTTGCTCCCTCAAGGAAGCCGGCTAAAACATTATTTGAACATGTATCTCACGCTCGCCCATCAACTTCAGCAGGCTCAGCCAAGGCTGGCCGCTCTCCTTCTTGGACTTCAGCTCCCCTTCAATATACGATTGAGCTAAGCCCAAGAACGGGGGGATTATAGAAGCCTATAGGACAAGCTAAGGAGAGCAGGTCGTCCAAAAACCAGGATGGCCCCAGACGAAGGTGGCCCCAGGAAGGTGACCGTCTAAGTATGGACGCTCTCCTTCATTGGGTGACCCTCGTCCAAAATTAGAGGCCAATTCCAGACGAAGATGGCCCCAGGAAGGTGACCGTCCAAGTGTGGACGCTCTCCTTCATTGGGTGACCCTCGTCCAAAAATTGGAGGCCAATTCCAGACGAAGATGGCCCCAAGAAGGTGACCGTCCAAGTGTGGACGCTCTCCTTCATTGGGTGACCCTCGTCCAAAAATTGGAGGCCAATTCCAGACGAAGATGGCCCCAAGAAGGTGACCGTCCAAGTATGGACGCTCTCCTTCATTGGGTGACCCTCGTCCAAAATTGGAGGCCAATTCCAGACGAAGATGGCCCCAAGAAGGTGACCGTCCAAGTATGGACGCTCTCCTTCATTGGGTGACCCTCGTCCAAAATTGGAGGCCAATTCCAGACGAAGATGGCCCCAAGAAGGTGATCGTCCAAGTATGGACGTTCTCCTTCATTGGGTGACCCTCGTCCAAAAATTGGTAATCGTTCAATCCTAGGATGGCAATCTTCTCGTTTTTCTGTTTGGCAAGCCGTCCCAGACGAGCCTCTTTTGGTACTTGGATGCATATGCAATTATCAAAGGCTCTAAATATTGTAGACCGTCCAATAATATCAGGACGAGTCACATTTTTACTTCGGACATAATTTTGTACTCTTCAGGAAAAGCAGATCGTCCGATTGTTCAGGACGAAGGTGATATTATACTTAGTCAAAATTAGAATTCAGAAAGATAAAAGGCAGAAAATTGGCAAAAATACTCTTTCATATATAATTGGTAAAGAATTACAACGTAAGAGCTGAAGAGTTAAAGATACAGCAGCAAACAAGCTAAGAAACATGAAAATAAACCTAAGCTTAGGCTTCGTCTTCAGAGCGGGTTTCTTGGTCGTCTTTTGGGGTCTCCACCTCAGCAGCAGCCTCGTTGTCTGACTCTTCAAACTCCGGAGGTTCCTCGGTGCATACCATAGCCCGATGAACGCTCTCTTGATACTCCAGACGACGAACGAAGCTGGGGACCTCGGCTTCCTCAGCTAGCATCCCAAAGGCTTTGACGGCCCAGTCCTTGGTCGTTTTGACAACTTGTTTCAACCCTTCCTTGGCATCGTCGAAGGACTTGGCCGCCTCCTTTTCCAGACGGGCAATCTTTGCCCTTAGGTGCATGTTCTCTCTTCTCAGCTCAGCGGCAGCAATAAGAGCGACATCCCTTTCGCCTTTCAACTCAGCAGAGAGAGCGTCTATGATCATCTTTAGACGATCCTGCTCGGAATATAGCTGGTTGATTTTAACAAGGTGATTCTTGTTCTCAGACTCCAGGAGTGCCGATCTCTTCTCCAAGGCCTCCAGCGACTGGCGATGAAGGGTGTTAGCCATCTCGATGTCGTGAATGGCTTTGTCCCCTGCCGTTGTAGCTTGGTGGACGAGGTGCTTATTTTCCTTTCTAAGCTCCCTCGCCCAATCTTCGGTTAGCATCTTTGCGAGCCGGAAGCCGGGGCAAGGGAAAACAAGTCAAGTTATTAGACGATTTGCAAAGTTAAAATTTATACAAGTATAAAACAAGGCAGTCATAAAGCACTACCTCTCGGCAAAGAGTGAGACATGTAGCCCACATGCCCGGCGGACGCTCCCCTTAATCCCTTGATGTAGGATTCAGGGAAGCATTTGAAAAGCTCCTGCTTCAGCCGCTCTTTCTCCAGCCTTGACATTTTGGCGAAGGCAGGTTAGGACTCCTCGTCCGAGTCAGCAGTGGGAGGAGTTGGGGGAATAGCAGGGCCTTTGCCCTTATCTGAAAGAGGGGGAGAGTCAGTTATCTTGATAGGGAAGACGATGACTTGTCTATTGGACGGACTTATGGACCGTCCACCGACCCGCATCGTCCTAACTATGTTGGGGTAATACGACTCACCAGACGAAATTGATGCCGTCGTAACGGCTAGAGGCATCTCGTGTCACCCGGCTTTGCCACCGAGCCGAACCCTGGATAGTTCTCGGCAGAAGCATCGAGATCCCGGTGCAACCAAAGCCAAGGCGGACTGCGGGTTGACCTCGGCGAGTCGGCCGGCAAAACGCAGAGCGGCACAGCTGCGTGTGCATCCCTTCCCTCCTCGGCCGATCCGGCAGTCGAAGGCTCCCTCTTAAGAGCCTTGGCTTGTGGGGGAGGCATTCTTTTCTCCCCACTCTCGGCAGCAGGAGCCGCCTTATCCGCCCTCTTCCTTGTAAAGCCCTTAGGCTTCTTCGCTGAAGGCTGGTCAGCGGCTGTAGTGGGCCTCTTCTTGGACGAGGACGACTTCCCAGGTGGAATCTTGTTTGTAGGAGCATTTTTCTGCAAAAAGTAAAGGCATCAGATTGATCGTCCAAAAAATAAAAAATAAATAACTACTATTGCAAAAATCCAGACGAGTATGGCCCCAAGAAGGTGACCGTCCAAGTAAGGACGTTCTTCTATGGCTGACCCTCGCCCCAAAATTGGATACAAGAATCCAGACGAGTACGGTCCCAAAGAGGTGACCGTCCAAGTCTGGACGATCTCTTTCCTTGGCTGATTTTCGTCCAAGATTTGGTGCAAAACTCTTGGACGAGCATGGCCCCAAGAAGGTGAACGTCCAAGTCTGGATGTTCTCCTTTTTTGGGTGACTCTCATCCAAGAATTGGACACCAACTCTTGGACGAGCATGGCCCCAAGAAGGTGACCGTCCAAGTCTGGACGTTCTCCTTCTTTGGATGACTCTCGTCCAAGAATTGGACACCAATTCTTGGACGAACAAGACCCCAAGAAGGTGACAGTCCAAGTCTGGACGTTCTCCCTCTTTGGATGACTCTCGTCCAAGTCTGGACGTTCTCCTTCTTTGGATGACTCTCGTCCAAGAATCGTCCAAGAATTGGATACCAATTCTTGGACGAGCATGGTCCCAAAGAGGTGACCGTCCAAGTCTGGACGTTCTCCTTCTTTGGGTGACTCTCGTCCAAGAATTGGACACCGACTCTTAGACGAGCTAGACCCCAAAGAGGTGACCGTCCAAGTCTGGACGTTCTCCTTCTTTGGGTGACTATCGTCCAAGAATTGCGCACCAATTCTTGGACGAGCGTGGACCCAAGGAGGTGACCGTCCAAGTCTGGACACTCTCCTTCTTGGGGTGACCCACGTCCAAGAATTGGATGCCAACTCCGGACGAGCTCATATGGTCCTCGTCAAAAAAAAAAAAAAAAAAAATTTACCAATGTTTCCGCCCTTTTTTCGGCGCTACTCTTTGCATACTCCTTCCACAGATTATCTGTAAATTGGGACATGCTGATTTCCCCCGTCCAAGATGGTTTGAGGCGTTGTCTGGCCGAGTCTGAAAATACAAAAAAAAAAAAAATATATGTGTGTTCGTCATATGAGTTATGGACGAAGAGTTTTACTTGGATGATTTTAAATATACCTTTATCCTCGCCCAACCGCAAGCCGGCACGACCAAGAAGTCGTCTTGGTAAAACATTTCCTTAAAGGGTATCCGGTTAGACGGTCCCTTAAAAGATCGCTGGCCGGAGTGGAGTACTCCTTCACTCGAAGTACTCCACCACCTCCTCGCCAAATTCGTCCTCCCAGCTCCAGCCAAGACCGCTTCCGTCCGGTATTAGTGACGGATCTATTATAATATCTCGTAGCTCTCGTGACATAGTCGGCTGGACGCCCGTAAAAAGATGAAATCGGCTTTCCAATCGTGCATCTTTGACGATTTCCCCCAAGCTGTCATGAAGCCTGGACGGTTGCTGATGCTGAGCCATGCTCCGTCCATAGCCCCAGGTACCTTAGACGAATAATGGATATGGGTAAAGGCTTGAAGGGAAAGGGCTAGGCCGCGTAGCTCGCAGACGGCCATAAACGTCAGGATGTTGTGCCAAGCGTTTGGTGCCAGCTGGTTATGGCCGATGTGGTAGTGCTGCAGCACTTGTTCTACGAAGTCGTGAAGAGGAAACCTCAATCCAGCATCTAAGGCCAGTTTATAGACGGCGAAATGGCTCCTGGGAGCACTCAGGATCGTCGCGTCGTTATTAGGAATGACAAAGGAGAAGCCCGGCATGGGCATGAAAGACGACAAGAAATTAGGGTCTGGTCCTAGTTTCTCTAACCACTTACGGTTAACTAAAATGAAGCCGGGGGTCGAAAGGGGACCTAAACGTTTTCTAATCTCTGACGAGGTGGTAGAGGCCTCGTCTGATTCTTCGGCAGCCTCAGGATCGCTACCATTATTACCTTCGCCGATCTCCTTCGTATCGGCGTCCCGGCCAGAAGTACTGGTCTCAGTTTTTATTTACGAAGTCTCGCATCATGGTCAAACGGAGGCCTGTCCAAAGACCGAGCACTTTGGACCTCTCTTGCCTCATCCGGCACTCGCCCGTCGATTCCTCCATATCCGAGCTATTTGATGGAATTATTGCTTTTCGTCTTAGACGGGCCGTTTGCTTGACGCGCGCCAGATTACCCTGCACAGGTAAAGACTGGGTCGTCTGACTTTCTCGGCCAAAACTATAAAAAAATATGTACTCGGCCAGAAGAGGCCCAACTCTAGAATGTGCCGAAGAAGAAGTATCGGTTCTAGGGTCAAGACAAGCTCTTGGTCGGCTAGGATTATTTGACGAAGATGATTCCATTTTATTGATTTTCTAAGAAAAAATAAAGAATAAAGAAGAATAAAAGGATCAAAGAAACGATACCTGCTAAGAACGTCTGGGAAATTCGGTGAAGGATGCTGAAGCTGGACGATCTCTCTCTCTCTAGAAAATTGCAGAGCCTCTCTCTCTAGAAAAATTTGTTCGAGGTGTTAAATGATTGAATGTTTTCACACCAAGGATATTTATAGAGGAATAAGAAACCTGCGCAGCTGGTCAAGAATGACCAAAAAGGGAGTCCCACGGTCTAATATGACCGGTATAACACAAGAAAGGGCGCGTCATTTCCTTCATTTTGAATACACCACCTTCTGTATAACGGGCCTTAACCGTCAGACGGGCTAACAAAAAGCTACCTTGGGTAAAAGGGCATTAACCGTCAGATGGGCCAACAGTGAAAGCCCTTTTAGGGGCAAATGTTGTAGCCTAACATCTACGGCTCCCTTAACGACACATGGGCTCATCGAGCCGTACACGTGTCATCCTATTTAAAATAAAAATAAGGCTTAATCTCTGGGCTATACTCAGTTGGGTAAAAGGATTGAATTTCGGCCCAATAGTCGAGCCCCCAGCAGTGCCAAATGGCTGAAGGAGAGTGGTTAATAGACATCCCCCAGTCATGGTTTGCCACGTGTCATGATCTGATTCCTCAGCCAATCAGAGGCCACTATTGTAGGTCAGTTTTTAAGGTTAGCTGTCAACTTGCTATCACTATAAATACCCCTGAAATCAGGAGAAAACACATTCAATGCAAACAGTGTAAAGTTACTCTGATAAAATTCTCTCTCACTTTCTCTTTCTATCTCTACTTTCTCTTACAACTCCTGATAATTGACTTAAGCATCGGAGGGGGAACCACCACCCAAACCTCCAGGGTGGGTCCCTTTGTGCAGGTTCGGGAGCGAAGCCAAGGCTAAGGATTAAGCTAATTCAGGCATTGTTGCACAAGTCTCCATCTGAAGAACACTCAAGATACTAATTTACTTGCTCGACAAGGAAGCTAAGCCTACCGCTTACTTGTTGGACGAGTGGACAAAACAATAGTTACTGGTTTTTTTTGACAGGAAAAAAAAACAGTAACTATATTAATATAAAACTACTATAAATGGTGGCTTGATTAGATAGTTGGTCATATCAGTCTTTCATTTTTTATTTATTAAATAAAAAAGGTGACGGTAGGAAATTGGGAATACACCCCCTACAAAAGGTTTGGTTTTTGGTTTAAAATTGTTTTTACTACTCTAATAAAAATTGACTGAAACTGATTAAAACTAAGCTTTGCTGATAAAAACTGATTTATACTCTATATTATTAATTTATGTTGAAGCCAACATACACTTAAATAATATTTGTTGATCTTAACTTATATTGCTAAATTTAATGTAGGACGTGTTCAACAATGGTAGCTGTGGTGGTAGCTTTTAGCTGTGAGAGTAGTTGTTAACTACCACAGTAGCGATATAAAATAACTAGTCAAAAACTAAAACAAAACTTTAATACTTCATTAGTTCTAAAATACATGAAACACTTCTTTCAAACAGCTCTCACATAAAAAAGAGAATTGTTTCACTTATTTCAAAATGGATAATGTATAAATTGATACACCACTAAACCCCAAACTACAAATTGAAGCTTTCGACAAACACTACATCTACCACTAAAAGTTACTCATTCCACTGTATAAGCAAACACTCCTATTTTTCTTTATAGTATTTTGTCTAAGTCAAAACACTAAAATCTACCTCAAAAGCTTGCACCGAACAGGCCCGTATTGATTAACTCTACTTTCATTTGCTTAAGCTTTACTTATTTTTGATAAATGTATCATATCTTTTTTTTTTTTTTTGGTGAAATGCAGAATTAGATTAAACTTCAATGGCTAAAAGCCTTAGTACAAATTCGTCCCATGAGTTCAAAATATAACTAGGGGGTGTGGGGATAAGCCTAGTTACATTAACATCTAAGTTATCCTTCCTTCCTTCCTTTGCCAACTTATCCGCAACTTGGTTGAGCTTCCTTGGGCAAAATTGGACCTTCATCCCTTGGAAGCAACGGTTTTGATCCCTGCATAGTGTAGTGAGATTATCAATGATATGGTTTATGTTTTGAGTTTGATGGAGCAAGTTTGCAGCTCTTTGACAATCCGTAAAAATGTTCACGTAAGATATTCCTTGCTCTTTTGCGATGGTGATGCCCCAAAGGATACCTAATAACTCTGCGTGTAGATTGTTATTAGCATAGACTTGGCGCTGAAACCTCGTTATCCAAGTACCTACATTGTTAAACAACATACCCGCAACACAACAAGGGGAAGAGATCTTGACAAAGGATGCATCAACATTTATGTTTAACCAGGAGGCGGGAAGGGTAGGCAAATGAAGGTAGTGAGAGGAAGTGGGCATGTTTTTTGGTATGGGAGTGTAGTTGTAGAAACCGGAGGCTGTACGAAGGGCTTTTTGAAAAGTAACGATTGGCGAGGGGATATTGGCACTCTCAAATATGGTTTTGTTGCGTTGGGTCCAAAGCTCCCAACACATGAAAGGAAATAAGAAACAAGACGGGACCCCATTAGTGATAGCTATTGAACTTTTTTTTGTTTTTGTTTGGTAAGTAAGTAAGTGTATTAAGCTCAACAAAGTACAACCTAAGCCACTGGCAGCACCATGGCAACTATCATCTATACAACACAATTACAACTGTTCAAACCAGCTAACATCAACTGCAGAAATTTTCTTAGGAATCCTAGACTTCACTCTTTCCTTTACAGTATACTTAATATCCTTTACACATTTCTATACATTATGAATTTGCAAATTCCACAAGGCGTTGTTCCTTTCCCTCCAAACCGTATAAATTGTGGCAGCTATACTTGCATTTAAGACTTTCTTTCGAAATCTACTGCCTTTGTATCTTCTGGTAATTCATCTGAAGAGCTATTGAACTTAAGTGGTAACGTAGCCACTCCTCCATATCCGGGTTTGGGTCAGGGTCAGGGTGAGGAGGGGAGGGAAGAAGCTCGCCACGCCTCTCTTGCCACAGCACATTCTCGCAGGATATGGGATACAGACTCGGTATGGGTGTTACAAAGAGGGCAAATGTCTGAATGTGTTATGTTACGAATTTTTAGAAGTGCGTTTGTGGGGAGTCTGTTCCACCACACCAACCATAAGAAAAACATGAGTTTAGGTGTAGTTGGGCTTTTCCATAACCAGTCCATGTCATAGCTTGGTTTCTTGTGAGAGAAGTGTAGGCATGGGTAATCGAGAATTTGTTGTTTTCCGCGAAAGGGGAGGTAGGATAGTCAAAGGCTTGCTCGTTGTGTGTGGGAATTGGGAAGCCTATGACTCTAGATGAGATGAACTCGGGTAGAGGTAAAGAAATGCAATTTAGGGTCCAAGTTCCGTTCTCCCATAAATCGCAAAGCTTAATATGATCTTCATTTGGCAAGAAAGGGCCGAAAACAAGGCTCCTAATAATTGTACCTATCCCTAGCCAATTGTCATTCAAAAAAGAAATACTCTTCCCATCTCCTACGAAACATATTTTGTGGCTATTTAAGAGGTCCCACCCGAACCCAATGCTTTTCCAAATTTTCGAGCCATTTTTAAAGGTCGCGACTTTGTTTGGATGAATGTATTTTGAGATTATGCAGTCCTTCGCAAGGTTATCTGGCCCTTGGCTCATTTTCCAACCTAGACGGGCCATGTACACAAGGCTTACAAGAAAAAGCCAAATCAACGACGGCTTAAAGCCGTCGCTGATTCCTAAAGAAACAGTCGCTAATACATCAACGACGGCCAACGGTCGTTAACAGACAGTCGTTGCGCCGTTGGTCGCTGATTTAGTAATCAACGACCGTCAGGCCGTCGTTACCTAAATCAACGACGGTTTTCTTACTTATCAGCGACCGTTTACAATGCCAACGCTAAGGATATGACACCGACCGTTTACAGCTATCGCTGATATTAACGACTGCCTTAAGCAGCCGCTGACATCAGCGACGGCTTAAAGCAGTCGTTAATATCAGCGACGGCTTAAAGCAGTCGCTGATATCAGCGACGGCTTAAAGCAGTCGTTGATATTCAACCTTTTATATAATGCATAGACAAGCCTTACAATCTGCAAAAAGGAAGAAACTTGATAATAGAAAGAAATGAGGAATAACAATTGAATGCTCAGTCAATTAGAGAATTCAACTGACCGGTATATTTAAACCAATTAATATCAAAAAGCAAAATTGTAGACAGACAAAAATTTGTCATTCCACAGTAATGGGCAGAGTACTTTGTAAACTAAATAACTAATTTACACAAAAACTCCCTAAAAATCAAAAGACTACAAGATTGAAGATGACCACAAAGATCATAAGCGTGCTATGACAACAAAAGCTTCAAAGTCACATTTCTTCAGATATTCTAAATTCAACTCTCGTAAATTACAAAAATGTTTTGAAGCAGGGACTAACTTCCCTTGATGGCTTGCTGCATCATCAAATAAATAATGGGCTTGTGTATGTATAACCTGCCAAAGTTGAAATCACCCGATAAGTTTATCGCACAAGTCAAACCATCAATAAATCGGTAACAAATCACATTCAAGCACATAACCAAATTTGCGAATTATGACAGCACAAACCAAATAAGAGCGCTATTTGACAGTTTTATACTCCCTCCGTCCCATAATATAAGTCCCCTTTCCTTTTAAAGTGTCCCAAAATATAAGTCCTCTTTCTATTTTCAATCAATAATTATTCCCAAAATGCCCTCATGAAAATAATTTAATTCCCAAAAAGTCCTTATAATTTCAGCTTCCAATGCACCATTATTAATGATAAAATGGAATCTTATACCCCATTGTACTCTTCTACACATTAAACCATGCAACATTAATGTTCAGTTTTTATTTTTTGTTAAAAAGAAAAAACCAATGTAGATGTTTCCCGATAAAAATTTATTTTTTTATTCAAATAAAACAAGATTCCACTTTACCTTAATTCCCGTGTAAAAACAAAATAAGGACTTATATTATGGGACGGAGGGAGTAGATGAGATGCAAGCAATCACTGGAACCAAGAAATGCTTAGCACATCAGATTTAAACATGTGCAAATCCAATTTAGAGACTCAGTGAAGGACCTAATTGCAATTATCATAATGATCAACCTAATTTCTACACCTCATCAAATAAACGCAAACACAACTAGAAAACACACTACTAGGCCTACTGAGAACAATCTCATTGTTTATCACAGCTTTGAAGTTTACACCTAGACACTTATTTCACCCCATTTCAATGCTGTAAAAGTTGGCCAACCACAACAAGAATATAGTAAAGTGATCCCATAAATTGACCAACTCAGTTTTCTCAACCAAATGTACTTTATCATTATATTCTACATAAGCTATTGAACCGAGCACGATAAAATTCAGGGAAAAAAAAGCTACCTAAATCAATAATTTAAGCAGCAATAGCATTCAATTTGATTGCTCAACAGTAACTAATAGAAAAAAATCCAGGAACTTACCTCTCATTTGAGCGCCAAACAGGACCACTATTATCCATGATCACCTTCAACAATTCCAAAGATAGGATCTTCCCCCTAAGAAGAATCTCATCATCAGAATGCTCCTGCGAAGAAAACTTCATTGACAATTTACACAAGTTCTTAAACAGCATGAATCCATCCTCTCTAAGCTTACTATCCCCTTCCCCTGTTGCTTCCAATCCTCCTACACTTTTCACCTCCAATGCACCTTCAAATTTCTCCTCCATATTCACCTCTGCTTCTCTATCTTCCTCCACTTTCACCCCCGAAGCATCACCATCATTCGGATTCTCATCCGCATTCGTGTTCCCATTCTGAGGGTTTTCAGACTGTTGTTGTTTAACATCCTGCACCCCTACATTAGACTCCATAACCTCATTGATCACATTCTGAACCAACTGAACTGAATTCCCTTCACTCAAATTCAGTTCAAACAAACGACACGCTCAGCATACTTTCCAGCCTTCAAAAAAGAGCAATACGACCAACAGGAAACTGCAAACCAGCCTTACTACTACGAGATGTAGCCTGCAACTCCTTCGCCTGATCAAACAAATAGATTAGCTAGTCTATCCATCTAGGGACCTAAGAGTAAGTAACTAGTCTATCAAATCAGTTATATAAAACCACCACAACTCAAAAATGGTTCGTTCCTCCATCTAGGGACCTAAGAGTAAGTAATAGAAAGGTAAAAAAACACTGAAATCTACCCTAAGAGCACACGAAACAAGGGCAGCCGACATTCATTTTTGCCCAGCAAAAATAAAAAAAAATCTCTCATTGGCAAAAATTTAACAAAAAGGGCATAAAGGCACCAACAATCCACCTAAAAATTCCTTATTTCATCACATTTAGAGTTTACACCATGATTTTCAGCCACATTCGGTCATTTTTTTCATCATAAAACCACAAAATAATCAAGATTTTGAAACAAACAGAGAAAGACGATATTTAACAGCCAACAAAACAGACAACATTGCAGAAATTTCAATATAGATGATCTGCGCATAACTGAGACAAAATTACAGAGTCCACTGTATTGGAGGAGAGAGAATTTGTGCGCAAACTTACTCAATCTTCGGTTAATTAACAATCCTCCATAAAAAATCAACAACCAAAGGTTCCCAAATTTCCCAATATTCTACTTCTTTAAACACAAATCCTAATTCTTAATTTCCACAGAACAAAAATCAAACATAGATAAGAAGACATTAAACCTTGCAGAGTTCGACGAATCGAGCTTTGATTTCACAACCGTTCTCATAGTTCAAATTTGCAGGCTTTGATTCCTCCATTTTTACAGCAGATGGACTCATGAAATTCCTACCTAAACCCTGAAAAAAAAAACAATCAAATAAATTTCTTAAAAAAAAAAAACAATCAAAACTAAACATAAAGAAACATGATAAAACAGCCACAATAAAATCAAATTAGTGAAAAAACAGAAACACACTACAATTTCAACTCAAGAACAAGAGTAGATCTCTTCGATTTCTCCGCCGAATGTGACACATTTTCAGATCAGTACCCCAAAAAAAACCGAAAATTGGAAACCCTAGAATTCGATAAACAGAAAAAAGAAGATAAAAACTTGAAATCAAAATCTCTCACCTTCTTAGAGATGGAGTTGAAGAAACCTTTTTTTGGATTCCCTTTTTTTTGCTCTGTCTCTATCTCTTTTTTAAACCGCCGTTGCCTGGTGGATTGAGAGGAAGGAGGGAGGAGCAGATCTGAAGAGGAGAGAGGAGGATTGAGTAAGGAGAGAGAGGAGTGACGACTGACGAGAGAGACGAAGCCAACTTTATTTTGTCTCTTTTAATCACATCAGCGACCGTTTAACACACATGCTTAAATTGATAAAATCTAAAATAAAATTAACGACCGTTTTAAACGGTCGCTGATTAAGAACGACGGTTTATCCGTCGCTGTTACATTAGAAGCCGTCGGTGATTAACGACGGTTTTAAACAGTCGCTGAATGCAATAATAACGACCGTTTTTCAAACCGTCGCAGTGAAGCAGTCGTTGTTTTGGCCTTTTCTTGTAGCGGTGAGTTCTTATACCCAATCCCCCTTGGGATTTTGGAAGGAAGGAAAACTCCTTACCTACAAGATGAAGATGAGTTTTTGAATCTTTTTCTCCCCACAAGAAGTTGTTACAAGTTCGGTCAAGGTCTTTTAAAGTTGTGGCCGAGAGAGTTTGTGTTTGAAGGTAGTTGGCGGGGATGGAGTTTAGAGTGGCATTAATGAGAACCAATTTCCCAGCCCTAGAGAGGTAGTTAGCTTTCCAAAGTGCTAACTTCTTTCCTACTTTATCCACTAGGAATTGCACCTCTTTGCGCTTAGGTCTCTTATGGGAGATGGGTATGTCAAGGTATGTGCCTAGGTCACTTGACTCCTATACATTAAGGGTTTCTTGAAAAAGGGTTTTATGCATCAGGGGTGTTGGGTGAGAAGATGAGTCTACTTTTTTGTTCATTGATTTTCTTGCCCGACTCTTAACAAAAGGACGCAAGGGTGTCTCGTACAGCAAAGGCAGTGGTTTCGTCAACTTTTCCAAAGAGGAGGAGATCATCTGCAAACAGGAGGTGGGAGATAGGAACTTTTTTCTTGCCGACCCAAAAGGGTGTCCAGTTTTTGTTATGAGTTGCAATGTTGATTTTATTAGTGAGACTTTCAAGGAAAATGTTGAAAAGATAAGGTGATAACGGATCACCTTGCCTAAGGCCTCTAGAGTGAAGGATGTTATGGGTCCAACCCAAGTTAGTAATATGTGTTTTTATTTGGGTCCTTTCATTTGGCCCAATATTATACCATGTTACTTGTTTATTTTTAAGTCCCACTTTGGGCTTATTATGTGGCTGATTTAGTAAGCCTTAGGAGGGTTTAGAAGGTGAATTTTTGCTGAAAAAAAAGAGAGAGACAGCAGCAATCTGAAAAGAAAACACAAGAGAGAGAAGAGGGTTTTCGGGTTTTCGGTTTTTCAGGGACAGCATTCACAAATCTGTCCGTTGCCGGAAATTGCACCGTTGGATCGTCCTGAAATTTTGACAGCTTGTTCGTGACATCTAGGGCTTCATTTTGGACGGTTGGATCGTCAGTTTGAGCTCTGGTTTGGTCAGAATTGTCTCTGGACAGATCTGCGAATTTGGGTGATTTCTTCACCTTTTGCTCTCTATTTTGATTCTCTTATTGTTGGTGTTTGTTGGTGGGTTGTGAATCCTTTGTAGACTGATTTGGGATTCTTTTTCCCTCAATTATCAATAAGAGAAGTTTAGGGTGGACTCCTTAAACGGTCCCGTGGTTTTTATCCTTCACATCGAAGGGGTTTTCCACGTATAATTTGTGTGTGTTGTTTGCTTATTATTCTTCTTGTTATTGCTGATTTTGCTACTGCATTATTGCTGATTTTATGTGGTAATTTGGTGTGTGACAATTTGGGTTGATTGGTTTGAGTAGTTGGTTGGTTGTCTTGTTTGTGTGACTTTGTGAGTGTCGTTGTGACCTCTTCCGATCCCTACAACTTGGTATCAGAGCCGGAGATTAATTTGACCATTGTTATGGAGTCTACTAGTGGTAGTGGAGGTAGTTCAATGGTTAAATTGACATCAACCAATTATTCCATTTGGAGACCTATGATGGAAGACATGTTATATTGCAAGGATTTGTATGATCCAATTGAAACTGTCACCAACTCTGATGGTAGTGTCTCTAAACCATCTAAACCAGATAAAATGGATGAAAAAGATTGGGTAAAGTTGAAAAGAAAGACTTTAGGGACTATTAGACAATGGGTTGATATTAGCATATTCAATCATGTGTCACAGGAGTCCGACCCTTATGACTTGTGGAAGAAATTGGAAGGTCTTTATGAGAGGAAGACCGCTCACAACAAAGCTTCTTTGATTAAAAGACTTGTTAATTTGAAATTGAAAGGTGGAAAGTCTGTTTCTGAGCATCTTAGTGACTTCCAGGATATCATTAACAAGTTGACTACTATGAAAATTTGTCTTGATGATGAGTTGCAGGCTTTGTTCTTATTGAGTTCTTTGCCAGATAGTTGGGAGACCTTGGTTGTGACTATTAGTAACTCTGCTCCGGATGGTGTGCTATCTTTGGATGTGATCAAAGAAAGCATGTTTAATGAAGAGATAAGAAGAAAGGAGATGGGAGTTGATAATTCACATGCTCTTGTGGTTGAGAATCGTGGAAGAAGCAAGAGTACGGGTCCTAAAGGTCGTGGTAACTCAAAGAGCAGGTCCAAGTCTAGAGATAAAGAGACTAGGACATGTCATCACTGCAACAAGCCTGGCCATATCAAAAAGTTTTGCTATCGTTGGAAGAAAGAACAAGGTAAGAAGCAAGACTCACAAAAGCAGGGAGATGATAAAAATACTGCAGCAACTGCTTCTAACAGTGATGATGGGGTCACTTTAATTTGTGCAACTAGTGAGTGTCATCATGTAGAAAGTTCAGATACAGAGTGGCTTGTAGATTCAGGTGCTTCATACCATTGTGTTCCCAAAAGGGAGTACTTCACAAACTATCAATCTGGTGATTTTGGTAGTGTGAAGATGGGGAACAAGAGCTCAGCTAGCATTGTTGGGGTAGGTGATATTCGTGTGAAGACAAGTGTTGGGTGCATGCTTACATTGAAGAATGTACGCCATATTCCTGATTTACGCCTTAATCTGTTGTCTGCAAATGTCCTTGATCAAGAAGGATTCCGACATATCTTTGGTGATGGTAAGTGGAAATTATCCAAGGGTTCGATGACAGTTGCTCGTGGCGAGTTGTGTTGTTCCTTGTATAAGACATACTTGAGTGTATGTTCTGGTGAGGTGAATGCAGTTGAAGAAAAGAATTCTCCAAATTTGTGGCATCGAAGGCTAGGGCATATGAGTGACAAGGGGATCAAACTGTTAGCAGGTAAATCTTTTATTCCTGTTGATAAAACAGTTTCTCTTGACCCTTGTGATCATTGTTTGGCAGGTAAGCAACATAGAGCTTCCTTTTCTAGGAAGTCCACCAGAAGGCAAGAAAAATTGGAGTTAGTTCACTCCGATGTTTGTGGTCCTATTGAGGTGGAGTCTCTTGGTGGTAATAGATATTTTGTCACTTTCATTGATGATGCTACTCGAAGAACTTGGGTGTATATGTTGAAGACAAAAGGCCAAGTGTTCGAGATTTTTAGAAAGTTTCATGCCATGGTAGAAAGGGAGACCGAAAGAAAGTTGAAGTGTCTTCGATCTGACAACGGTGGTGAGTATACTTGAAAGAGTTCAAGTATTATTGCCGACAATTTGGCATTAGACATGAGAAGACAGAGCCTGGTACACCACAACACAATGGAGTTGCTGAGAGAATGAACAGAACCATTGTAGAGAAGGTGAGGTGTATGCTTAGAATGTCTGATCTTCCTAAGACATTTTGGGCTGAAGCAGTGCAATGTGCCGTGTATTTGATTAATCGATCTCCATCGATTCCTCTTGGTCTTGACATTCCAGAGAGAGCATGGAAAGGACGTGATCCCACTTATTCACATTTGAGAGTCTTTGGCTGCAAGGCATACATACACGTGCCTAAAGAACAGAGGTCAAAGCTTGATTCGAAATCCAATCCATGTGTATTTGTTGGGTATGGAGATGAAGAGTATGGTTTCAGACTCTATGATCCAGAAAAGAAGAAGGTAGTGAGAAGTAGGGATGTAGTATTCTTTGAGCACGAGAAGGGTGCAGATCTTCTGAGTACGAGGTACACTTCTACTTCAGATTTGTCTTTTGATACTACTAATGATTCTACTTCTACTCCTCCTGTGATTCAGCCAGCAAATGAGAATGAGAATGTTGAGGATGTACTAGATGATGTACATGATGATGTTGGTGAGGTACAACCTGATAATGATGTACCAGATCATGTTGATGATGAAGATCATGATGAGTCTTCATCTGATGAAGAAATCCAAGATGATGGTGCAAATGAAGAAGAGATTCATGAGCGGGGGAGCAAACTACCCCTCAAGTGGAGGATACACATGTTAGAAGGTCCACAAGAGAGCGTAAACCTTCAACAAAGTATCCAAGCTCGAGTTCATTCTAGTTTGTGAAGATGGAGAGCCAGAGAACTATCAAGAGGTCTTGTCTCATGATGAGAAAAACCAGTGGCTCGATGCTATGAAGGAGGAGATGGATTCCTTGAAAAAGAATGACACTTATGAGCTAGTGAAGCCTCCCAAGGGCAAGAAAGTCTTGAGAAACAGATGGGTTTTCAAGAACAAGAAAGATGGTGAGAAGATAGTGAAGCGCAAAGCTAGATTGGTGGTAAAGGGATGCAACCAGAAAAAGGGCATTGACTTTGATGAGATCTTCTCTCCGGTGGTCAAAATGACATCTATCAGAACTGTATTGGGGTTAGCAGCAAGTCTTGATCTTGAGTTGGAGCAACTCGATGTAAAAACTGCATTTTTACATGGTGACTTGCATGAAGAGATCTACATGGAGCAACCTGAAGGTTTTGAAGAAAAAGGGAAAGATAAACTTGTTTGCAAGTTGAAGAAGAGTCTTTATGGGCTTAAACAGGCACCAAGGCAGTGGTACAAGAAATTTGATTCGTTTATGACTAGCCATGGTTATAAACGAACTTCTGCAGATCCTTGTGTGTATTTCAGAAAGTTCCCTGGAGGTAACTTCATCATCCTTCTTTTATATGTAGATGATATGCTGATAGTTGGACAAGATGCAGGAATGATTCAATGTTTGAAGAAAGACTTGTCCAAGTCATTTGACATGAAAGACTTGGGTCCTGCTAAGCAAATCTTAGGCATGGAGATTGCTCGTGACAGGAAGGCTGGGAAGTTGTGGTTATCACAAGAAAAGTATATTGAACGGGTGCTTGAAAGGTTCAATATGAAGCATGCCAAGCCAGTTAGTACACCATTAGCAGCTCATTTTAAGCTAAGCAAGAGAGCTTGTCCTACAACAGAGAAGGAGAAAGCAAGTATGTCATCTATTCCTTATTCTTCTGCTGTTGGTTCCTTGATGTATGCTATGGTGTGTACTAGGCCAGATATTGCACATTCTGTTGGTTTGGTGAGTAGATACTTATCCAATCCGGGTAAGGCTCACTGGGATGCAGTGAAATGGATCTTCAGATACTTGCGTGGCACTTCTAAACTTTGTTTGTGTTATGGAGGTGGCAAACCTATTCTTGAGGGTTATACAGATGCAGACATGGCTGGTGATCTTGATAACAGAAAGTCTACCTCAGGTTATGTATTCACATTTTCAGGGGGAGCCATTTCTTGGCAATCCAAGTTGCAAAAGTGTGTGGCTTTATCAACTACTGAGGCAGAATATATAGCAGCTGTGGAAGCAAGTAAGGAAATGCTTTGGTTGAAAAGGTTCCTACAAGAGTTGGGTTTGGAGCAAGGTGAGTATGTTGTATTCTGTGATAGTCAGAGTGCTATGGATTTGAGTAAGAACTCTATGTATCACGCTCGCACCAAGCATATTGATGTTCGATATCATTGGTTGAGAAATGTGATTGAGGAGAAGAGAATGAGGCTGAAGAAAGTTCACACCAATAAGAATGGTGCAGATATGTTGACAAAGGTGGTTCCAGGGAGCAAGCTTGAAGTTTGTAGTAAGCTTGCGGGAATGAGCTTCAAGTGATGATTGAAGCGTGATCGTCTTCCCCGTGTTGGGTTGGAGGGGGAGATTGTTATGGGTCCAACCCAAGTTAGTAATATGTGTTTTTTATTTGGGTCCTTTCATTTGGCCCAATATTATACCATGTTACTTGTTTATTTTTAAGTCCCACTTTGGGCTTATTATGTGGCTGATTTAGTAAGCCTTAGGAGGGTTTAGAAGGTGAATTTTTGCTGAAAAAAAAAGAGAGAGACAGCAACTGAAAAAAGAAAACACAAGAGAGAGAAGAGGGTTTTCGGGTTTTCGGTTTTTCAGGGACAGCATTCACAAATCTGTCCGTTGCCGGAAATTGCACCGTTGGATCGTCCTGAAATTTTGACAGCTTGTTCGTGACATCTAGGGCTTCATTTTGGACGGTTGGATCGTCAGTTTGAGCTCTGGTTTGGTCAGAATTGTCTCTGGACAGATCTGCGAATTTGGGTGATTTCTTCACCTTTTGCTCTCTATTTTGATTCTCTTATTGTTGGTGTTTGTTGGTGGGTTGTGAATCCTTTGTAGACTGATTTGGGATTCTTTTTCCCTCAATTATCAATAAGAGAAGTTTAGGTGGACTCCTTAAACGGTCCCGTGGTTTTTATCCTTCACGTCGAAGGGGTTTTCCACGTATAATTCGTGTGTGTTGTTTGCTTATTATTCTTCTTGTTATTGCTGATTTTGCTACTGCATTATTGCTGATTTTATGTGGTAATTTGGTGTGTGACAATTTGGGTTGATTGGTTTGAGTAGTTGGTTGGTTGTCTTGTTTGTGTGACTTTGTGAGTGTCGTTGTGACCTCTTCCGATCCCTACAACTTGGTATCAGAGCCGGAGATTAATTTGACCATTGTTATGGAGTCTACTAGTGGTAGTGGAGGTAGTTCAATGGTTAAATTGACATCAACCAATTATTCCATTTGGAGACCTATGATGGAAGACATGTTATATTGCAAGGATTTGTATGATCCAATTGAAACTGTCACCAACTCTGATGGTAGTGTCTCTAAACCATCTAAACCAGATAAAATGGATGAAAAAGATTGGGTAAAGTTGAAAAGAAAGACTTTAGGGACTATTAGACAATGGGTTGATATTAGCATATTCAATCATGTGTCACAGGAGTCCGACCCTTATGACTTGTGGAAGAAATTGGAAGGTCTTTATGAGAGGAAGACCGCTCACAACAAAGCTTCTTTGATTAAAAGACTTGTTAATTTGAAATTGAAAGGTGGAAAGTCTGTTTCTGAGCATCTTAGTGACTTCCAGGATATCATTAACAAGTTGACTACTATGAAAATTTGTCTTGATGATGAGTTGCAGGCTTTGTTCTTATTGAGTTCTTTGCCAGATAGTTGGGAGACCTTGGTTGTGACTATTAGTAACTCTGCTCCGGATGGTGTGCTATCTTTGGATGTGATCAAAGAAAGCATGTTTAATGAAGAGATAAGAAGAAAGGAGATGGGAGTTGATAATTCACATGCTCTTGTGGTTGAGAATCGTGGAAGAAGCAAGAGTACGGGTCCTAAAGGTCGTGGTAACTCAAAGAGCAGGTCCAAGTCTAGAGATAAAGAGACTAGGACATGTCATCACTGCAACAAGCCTGGCCATATCAAAAAGTTTTGCTACCGTTGGAAGAAAGAACAAGGTAAGAAGCAAGACTCACAAAAGCAGGGAGATGATAAAAATACTGCAGCAACTGCTTCTAACAGTGATGATGGGGTCACTTTAATTTGTGCAACTAGTGAGTGTCATCATGTAGAAAGTTCAGATACAGAGTGGCTTGTAGATTCAGGTGCTTCATACCATTGTGTTCCCAAAAGGGAGTACTTCACAAACTATCAATCTGGTGATTTTGGTAGTGTGAAGATGGGGAACAAGAGCTCAGCTAGCATTGTTGGGGTAGGTGATATTCGTGTGAAGACAAGTGTTGGGTGCATGCTTACATTGAAGAATGTACGCCATATTCCTGATTTACGCCTTAATCTGTTGTCTGCAAATGTCCTTGATCAAGAAGGATTCCGACATACCTTTGGTGATGGTAAGTGGAAATTATCCAAGGGTTCGATGACAGTTGCTCGTGGCGAGTTGTGTTGTTCCTTGTATAAGACATACTTGAGTGTATGTTCTGGTGAGGTGAATGCAGTTGAAGAAAAGAATTCTCCAAATTTGTGGCATCGAAGGCTAGGGCATATGAGTGACAAGGGGATCAAACTGTTAGCAGGTAAATCTTTTATTCCTGTTGATAAAACAGTTTCTCTTGACCCTTGTGATCATTGTTTGGCAGGTAAGCAACATAGAGCTTCCTTTTCTAGGAAGTCCACCAGAAGGCAAGAAAAATTGGAGTTAGTTCACTCCGATGTTTGTGGTCCTATTGAGGTGGAGTCTCTTGGTGGTAATAGATATTTTGTCACTTTCATTGATGATGCTACTCGAAGAACTTGGGTGTATATGTTGAAGACAAAAGGCCAAGTGTTCGAGATTTTCAGAAAGTTTCATGCCATGGTAGAAAGGGAGACCGAAAGAAAGTTGAAGTGTCTTCGATCTGACAACGGTGGTGAGTATACTTCGAAAGAGTTCAAGTATTATTGCTGACAATTTGGCATTAGACATGAGAAGACAGAGCCTGGTACACCACAACACAATGGAGTTGCTGAGAGAATGAACAGAACCATTGTAGAGAAGGTGAGGTGTATGCTTAGAATGTCTGATCTTCCTAAGACATTTTGGGCTGAAGCAGTGCAATGTGCCGTGTATTTGATTAATCGATCTCCATCGATTCCTCTTGGTCTTGACATTCCAGAGAGAGCATGGAAAGGACGTGATCCCACTTATTCACATTTGAGAGTCTTTGGCTGCAAGGCATACATACACGTGCCTAAAGAACAGAGGTCAAAGCTTGATTCGAAATCCAATCCATGTGTATTTGTTGGGTATGGAGATGAAGAGTATGGTTTCAGACTCTATGATCCAGAAAAGAAGAAGGTAGTGAGAAGTAGGGATGTAGTATTCTTTGAGCACGAGAAGGGTGTAGATCTTCTGAGTACGAGGTACACTTCTACTTCAGATTTGTCTTTTGATACTACTAATGATTCTACTTCTACTCCTCCTGTGATTCAGCCAGCAAATGAGAATGAGAATGTTGAGGATGTACTAGATGATGTACATGATGATGTTGGTGAGGTACAACCTGATAATGATGTACCAGATCATGTTGATGATGAAGATCATGATGAGTCTTCATCTGATGAAGAAATCCAAGATGATGATGCAAATGAAGAAGAGATTCATGAGCGGGGGGAGCAAACTACCCCTCAAGTGGAGGATACACATGTTAGAAGGTCCACAAGAGAGCGTAAACCTTCAACAAAGTATCCAAGCTCAGAGTTCATTCTAGTTAGTGAAGATGGAGAGCCAGAGAACTATCAAGAGGTCTTGTCTCATGATGAGAAAAACCAGTGGCTCGATGCTATGAAGGAGGAGATGGATTCCTTGAAAAAGAATGACACTTATGAGCTAGTGAAGCCTCCCAAGGGCAAGAAAGTCTTGAGAAACAGATGGGTTTTCAAGAACAAGAAAGATGGTGAGAAGATAGTGAAGCGCAAAGCTAGATTGGTGGTAAAGGGATGCAACCAGAAAAAGGGCATTGACTTTGATGAGATCTTCTCTCCGGTGGTCAAAATGACATCTATCAGAACTGTATTGGGGTTAGCAGCAAGTCTTGATCTTGAGTTGGAGCAACTCGATGTAAAAACTGCATTTTTACATGGTGACTTGCATGAAGAGATCTACATGGAGCAACCTGAAGGTTTTGAAGAAAAAGGGAAAGATAAACTTGTTTGCAAGTTGAAGAAGAGTCTTTATGGGCTTAAACAGGCACCAAGGCAGTGGTACAAGAAATTTGATTCGTTTATGACTAGCCATGGTTATAAACGAACTTCGCAGATCCTTGTGTGTATTTCAGAAAGTTCCCTGGAGGTAACTTCATCATCCTTCTTTTATATGTAGATGATATGCTGATAGTTGGACAAGATGCAGGAATGATCCAATGTTTGAAGAAAGACTTGTCCAAGTCATTTGACATGAAAGACTTGGGTCCTGCTAAGCAAATCTTAGGCATGGAGATTGCTCGTGACAGAAGGTCGGGAAGTTGTGGTTATCACAAGAAAAGTATATTGAACGGGTGCTTGAAAGGTTCAATATGAAGCATGCCAAGCCAGTTAGTACACCATTAGCAGCTCATTTTAAGCTAAGCAAGAGAGCTTGTCCTACAACAGAGAAGGAGAAAGCAAGTATGTCATCTATTCCTTATTCTTCTGCTGTTGGTTCCTTGATGTATGCTATGGTGTGTACTAGGCCAGATATTGCACATTCTGTTGGTTTGGTGAGTAGATACTTATCCAATCCGGGTAAGGCTCATCGGGATGCAGTGAAATGGATCTTCAGATACTTGCGTGGCACTTCTAAACTTTGTTTGTGTTATGGAGGTGGCAAACCTATTCTTGAGGGTTATACAGATGCAGACATGGCTGGTGATCTTGATAACAGAAAGTCTACCTCAGGTTATGTATTCACATTTTCAGGGGGAGCCATTTCTTGGCAATCCAAGTTGCAAAAGTGTGTGGCTTTATCAACTACTGAGGCAGAATATATAGCAGCTGTGGAAGCAAGTAAGGAAATGCTTTGGTTGAAAAGGTTCCTACAAGAGTTGGGTTTGGAGCAAGGTGAGTATGTTGTATTCTGTGATAGTCAGAGTGCTATGGATTTGAGTAAGAACTCTATGTATCACGCTCGCACCAAGCATATTGATGTTCGATATCATTGGTTGAGAAATGTGATTGAGGAGAAGAGAATGAGGCTGAAGAAAGTTCACACCAATAAGAATGGTGCAGATATGTTGACAAAGGTGGTTCCAGGGAGCAAGCTTGAAGTTTGTAGTAAGCTTGCGGGAATGAGCTTCAAGTGATGATTGAAGCGTGATCGTCTTCCCCGTGTTGGGTTGGAGGGGGAGATTGTTATGGGTCCAACCCAAGTTAGTAATATGTGTTTTTTATTTGGGTCCTTTCATTTGGCCCAATATTATACCATGTTACTTGTTTATTTTTAAGTCCCACTTTGGGCTTATTATGTGGCTGATTTAGTAAGCCTTAGGAGGGTTTAGAAGGTGAATTTTTGCTGAAAAAAAAGAGAGAGACAGCAGCAATCTGAAAAGAAAACACAAGAGAGAGAAGAGGGTTTTCGGGTTTTCGGTTTTTCAGGGACAGCATTCACAAATCTGTCCGTTGCCGGAAATTGCACCGTTGGATCGTCCTGAAATTTTGACAGCTTGTTCGTGACATCTAGGGCTTCATTTTGGACGGTTGGATCGTCAGTTTGAGCTCTGGTTTGGTCAGAATTGTCTCTGGACAGATCTGCGAATTTGGGTGATTTCTTCACCTTTTGCTCTCTATTTTGATTCTCTTATTGTTGGTGTTTGTTGGTGGGTTGTGAATCCTTTGTAGACTGATTTGGGATTCTTTTTCCCTCAATTATCAATAAGAGAAGTTTAGGGTGGACTCCTTAAACGGTCCCGTGGTTTTTATCCTTCACATCGAAGGGGTTTTCCACGTATAATTTGTGTGTGTTGTTTGCTTATTATTCTTCTTGTTATTGCTGATTTTGCTACTGCATTATTGCTGATTTTATGTGGTAATTTGGTGTGTGACAATTTGGGTTGATTGGTTTGAGTAGTTGGTTGGTTGTCTTGTTTGTGTGACTTTGTGAGTGTCGTTGTGACCTCTTCCGATCCCTACAAAGGAAAGGGGTTGTTTTCCTTCCATTGACAAGGACTGTAGAAGAGGCTTGAGACACAGTTCATTATCATGTTAATTGAGTGATTATCCATGTTCAGGTTACTTAAACATTGCTTTAGAAACATTCTATCCTATCATAAGCCTTTTCGAGGTCGATTTTCAAGGCAAACCAACCATTTTTTCCCTTTTTTAGATTTATAGAATGAAGAATTTTCGTGGCTACCACTATGTTCACCTCAGGACCCCTCCCTTTAATGAATCCATTTTATTTGATTAGTGGAAATCTACTCAGGGATAATTGGTTTTATTCTTTGAACAATGATTTTTGTAACAACTTTATAAATGGTATTGCATGTAATTATGTATCATATCCAAAAATAATGTATCATATCTTTACTAAACCTAACTTATCTAAACTATCAACATCGATCACTAAACTCCCCTTTCATGCTGAGAGGTAAGCATGTAATTATGTTAATTTACATATATACAAATCCTAACAGAAAATTCGTTGAATATCTACATTATCTCTCTGCACAAGTGTATTATTTTTTCGAGAAGTCGTTCTTCACTAGCTTCGTAGCTTGTGTATCCTAAACGTAAACTTGTTCGTTAGCAGCACCCTCAAGCCTTTCCAGCCCTCTTATGTTGGGGTGTATTATATCAGAAAATGGAGTTGATTGCCCTTCATAATTAATGAAGCCTCTTTCGGAACTATTCAAATAGCTTGAAGGACTTTGCGAGTATGGACTATTTGATGCCGTGCCAGGAAAATTTTGATCTTGCAGGTTAGTTTTCTTGAAAGTATGGGAGTTGTGATTCCTTTGATCATAAATTTTCATCAATGTCGTAGCTCGAATTCTCACAGAGGTACTACTATCGGACCATACATTCCTATGCTCTTTTAGGAAGCTTGCCAACGATATGATGAGAGCGAACAATGCTGCAGCTCCAGCGATTGTAAATAAGCCCCAAAAGCTATCCAGACCAAGACTGTTGGAAGACAATGAGTCACCTAAATCTAGTAATTCTGTGCCCCTAAACCATTTGTTCTCAATCTCAATCATTTCTGGCCCTTCTGTCACGACTAGCACTTCGCGCGAGACATCTGATGTAAGAGGAGAATCTTTAGGGAAAACCTGTGAATAAGGAGTATCAAAAATAAACATGATAGCCAATAATAGAGACTGTACATTCAAATCAAAGAGAGATTAGAGCGCGCAAGCTTACAAATCCAAAGCCATTGTTCTTATGTATTGGCGGAAGCATGGTATACTTGGAGCGATATTCATCAAGAAAGACCTTCACATACGGAAGTTCATCGAATGCTGCTGCAATGCCGCCTTTTTTAGTCCCCTTTGCTAAAAGTTTGTGTAACTGCTCTGTTGTATTGTAAGACTTTAAGTTTAAGGGATTGAAGTTCATCTTTATTAGAAACTGCTCGACAAAGGAGCCTTCTTGAAATCCAACAATTTCCCCTCTATTTATCAGCTCCTTCATATCCTTAACGGAGGGATGTAGTTGTTCTACTGTCAACAAAGACGCCAAGTTCGCTGTGTAGCTTTGTATTAGGATGAGCACCACGAAAACCCAAACAATCACCACAAACCTCGTTAGGTTGCTGAACACATTAAAACCTGAACAATTCAGAGAGAAAAAGATGTCACTTCATGAAAACTTTAACCAATATAATGCAGATAAAAAAAAATTGGTTCCCAGTTGACACAATTAGTTGTGAACCTTGCAATATGTTCTGGCGAGAATTGGATACTAGAAAATTTCAAAAGTAGAGGAAGAAAAACTAACTGTGTGAGAAAACCAATGTTGAAAAGGAGTAATACAGACTTGTCCCTGCTTGATGTGCTGGAGGTCCTCGAAAATCTTCGTTTATTCGATGCTCAAGTACCCAAACTACAAATGCAAAGAAAAGGAAGGAACAGAAGGCTACAACCCACAGATCCCTCGTCAAGGGTTTGACGAAGAGCCAAGCTCGTATTTTCTTATTGCTTTTCATAGCTACAACCATTACGACACCAGATTGAGTATAAGGCAATGTA
The DNA here is from genome assembly GCA_947646795.1 of Beta lomatogona. NCBI lineage: Eukaryota > Viridiplantae > Streptophyta > Magnoliopsida > Caryophyllales > Amaranthaceae > Beta > Beta lomatogona. Next base: position 1,127,020 of record CANSNZ010000231.1, read on the forward strand.
AAATCAACTTGAAACGACCTGTTTGCTCGAATTGTTATATCTCCTACCACTGCATCGAAGTTCTGCAAATATATACAGCATATATATAAGTAGCATATTTTGTTACATCATTATTACCAGAGAAATTTAAACAGTCTAGAGTCACGATATCCTTAGCCAAAACCCCTGTCAAATGATTCAAAATACGTGAGAAATTTCATAGTAATTTGAGTTTTAAGAACAAATAAGCCAAGTAATAATGGTCCAGACTATATAAAAAAAGACTCAATTTATCCTTCCTAATTTTATAACAACACTATGAATATTGGTATATTACCTTGAGGTAGACTTGAGAAACCAGTTTATCATAGCTATTAGTTGGTTCACCAGCATGCTCCGTGTAAGGGATATACTCGTAGGATACAGAGTACGGTAGTTTTCTCATTACAGCATCGAAAACATCAATGCAGTAGCCTGAAACTTCTGTTGTATTGGTGACAGGATGTTGAGTAACTGTCACAAATTGTTGGAAACCATTCTTAATTGGAACACCAATCTTTAAACGCCTTCCATCTGGTGAAACTACCCAACCTTTGGGAGCATTTGTAAGGCCTCCTGGCCATACAATGGACTCGAGGCCAGTATTCACAGTAGCAGATTTATTGTTGCTTGCCGAAGATAGATTTTTAACAAGTCCACTAGATGGTGTCCATAAACTATTAACTTTTTCTCTACTCCCCCATACATTTATAAGCTGAAAGGTTGAAGATTGCAACTGTCCATCAACTAGAATAAAGTTGTCGCAAAGTCCTTTGAAGCTTGATCTTAGTACTGCGTGTAGTAAGTGTGGACCAAAATATGAGACTCCAATATCAGAAATATCATTTGATAGATTATTGGCTGCATTGTGAGCACCCTGAATAAAGGTGAATTTAGTAATACCAACGTCTTCCACAGCTCTAACAAGAGCCATAGTTGCATCATAAGCGTGAAGCCCATCGATGCTCATTCCAACATTAAAAAGTGCTGGGTCTACTCGTTGATACTTCAATATCCATTTGAAATTATAATGTTCCAGCTCTCGAGTTCTAGGTACATAACTCTTCACTCCCAAGACTCCCTGCATGGACTCGATTACTAGAGGATCCAAAGATTCCAAGACATTTCCCATGGCATTCGTGATAATCCATACATACTCTTTGCTCATCATTCCTAGTTGCTTCGCTTTTAGAAACACCCGAGATCCTAGAGAAGCTTCCATGTGAACGAGAAAGACACGAGTGGACATAGATTTCAACCTGTATAGCTCTGCTTCTATTCGATCATTGGTGGAAGATGGCGGAATTATACTTCTATAAGGGATGCGGGTGCCAATCTCTTGTAGAACATCGGCTAAGTAAGGCATGATCCCACCTCCAAATTCATCACCAACATAAACAGGAACAATTTCTCTCCACCCAAAAGCTTGAATAAGGGCACTGATGGGTTGTACTTGGGAAGAATCATTATGCGTTGCTCGAATGAAATACGGGTTTTGTGAGGGAGAAAGGGAAGGGCTTGTAGAGGAGTAGGAAATGATGGGAACTTGAGCTTTATCCCCCAGATTGATAACAAACTGAGCAGCCGCTGATGAATCTGGCCCAATGATTGCTACTACTTGCTCATTCTTTACCAAATCCAAAACTGCATTAAATTCTCATCAATGTTAAGAAAAAGATCATGATTGATACTACAATGCAAGTAATTAGTAAATAGTACTAGTAGTAGTTTTTAGGGTTTTTTTGTCAGAAATGACCTAATAAAATACAAGTTTTATAGGGAAGGATCTAATAAATTTTTTTTTTGTCTAAAAGGACCTATTAAAATACTTCCGATTGTTAAAAGGAACCAGTTTATGAATTTCAAGCCAAATTTACCATGTTTTGTTTTTGGGTGCCTTAGGTTTGAAAAAACCAAGTTGTAACAACTCATTTTGTAATATGTATGTAATGAATGGAAATATATCCCCTTCTATTGCAATCTATGAAATATATTTGAGCCAAAAACTATGCGCATGAATACTTTTTTTTGTTGTCCAAATGTATTATCAATGAGCATCAACAAGTGGAATTGTCATAAATATACGTAAGTTTCGCCATTGCTAATCCAAAAGAAGTTGAAACAACAATTGTGGTGCCACTAAGCTGCCACTTACAATAACTACACTAAACACCTGCATCTTGACTACACTAAAGTGGTAGTTACAAAAACAAACCTAAGGCACCCAAAAACAAAACATAGTAATTATGGCCTGAAATTTATAAACTGGTTCCTTTTAACAATCGAAAGTACTTTAATAGGTCCTTTTAGGCAAAAAAAAAAAAATATTAGGTCCTTCCCTACAAAACTTGTATTTTATTAGGTCCTTTCTGACAAAAAAACCCTAGTTTTTAACTGCCAAAAAGAACAAAATACTCTTATCTAACTCGATACTTTAGTAAAATATTCAATCAAATGTTGCCTACTATAGAGACAAAAGCAAAATCTCTCTTTGACTGACAACATAAGATACGTATCTTAAATTGCCTTGTTCTCTTCGGTTTATTTTTGCTTAACTTAACTAATTTTTTTCTTAACTTAACTTATTTTTGTTGAATTTAACTTATTTTTGCTTAACTTATTTATATTAAATATAATTTGCTGAACTTAACTTATTTTTGGTGAACTTACTTTGTTGAACTTAATTTATTTTTGTTGAACTTAACTTATTTTTGGTGAACTTATTGTTACTGAATTTATTTTTGCTATACTAACTTATGCTGAAACTTAGAGTATATTGTAACTTATTTTTGATGATATGATTTTTATTGAATTTATTTTTGCTGAATTTATCTTATTTTTGCTGATCTTATTTTTACTGAACTTATTTTTGTTGAACTTATTTTTGCTGAAATTAACTTATCTTTGTTGACTTAACTTATTTTTACTGAAACTCATTTTAATAAGTTGAGGAGAACATAATCTTTAGATAAATATTATATCTAATATATTTTAAAGATCTAATACAATTCTTCACTTTTTGTCTCGAGAGTATATTTTGTAGCTTACAATATTTCTATTTCAAATCATACAATTCTCCACTTTTTGTCTCGAGATTATATTTTGTAGCTTACGATAATTCTATTTCAAATCATCCAAATTTCTACGGTAGCTAGCTACGTACTTGGATCTTTTCAGCGGTCGAACGACGTAGACTTTTGATTAATTGGTTTCTTTGCTCAAAGTATATCTTATTCGGACCATATGATGTGGCATTTCGAGATTTGTGTGGCTTAGACTAGTTCGTTCGCGACTTTTCCTATTGTCAATACAATTCTGATCTCCGCATTATCTTTTATTCATAATTAATTTATGACCAACCATCCATGAAAACGCAATGTGATAACTGATAGCGATAACAATAACTGCCGCTTAGACGTGCCGTTAATTGCTATTCAGCTTGTCACTTAACTTGGTGTCTAAGATAACATAGACTTATACTACCTCGGATTATGATGTTGCATGCATCTAAAAACGGGGAAGTATAGCTGACTAGCTAAGTAAGTCAACTATCCCATCGTAATACCACCACCACAAAACAAGCCCTCGCCACTCCTGTGTGGCATGCTGCCATGCAAACCCAGTACCAAGCTCTCATAAAAAATAACACCTGGTCACTTGTGCCTCGCACTCCCTCTCAAAACCTTGTTGGTTGTAACTCCTTGTAAGTGGGTCTTCCGCACTAAATACCACTCCGACGGCAGTATTGAAAAACACAAAGCCCGCCTTGTCGCCAAAGGTTTTCATCAACGGCCTGGCCTTGATTACACCGAAACATTTAGCCCAGTTATAAAACTATCTACCGTTCGTCTCATTCTTAGCCTTGCTATAACTCAAGATTGGACTCTTCGGCAACTTGATATCAATGATTCCTTCCTCCAAGGCACCCTCACCGAGGATGTCTACATGGTTCAACCACCAGGATTCAAAGATCCACACTACCCTGATCATGTTTGTCATCTCAAAAAGGCTCTCTATGGCCTAAAACAAGCACCAAGGGCTTGGTATCATGAACTTCGCACCTATCTCTTTAGCGTTGGCTTCATAAACGCTATTTCCGACACCTCTCTCTTCTTCACCAAACACAACAACCACCCTATTTATGTCCTCGTCTGTGTTGACGATATCATTGTCGCTGGACCCAACTCCACCTCCATCACCTCATTCATTACTTGCCTAGCCTCCCGTTTCTCCTTAAAAGATCTCAGACCCCTCACCTATTTCCTTGGTGTCGAAGTTCAACCATGTAAACAAGGTCTCCTACTCAGCCAACGCAAGTACATTCTTGACTTACTTGACCGAGCCAAAATGCTAGATGCTAAACCCGTTAGCACCCCGTTGGAACCCCACTCTCATCTCACCCTCCATGCTGGTGATCCCCTTGCCAACCCCACTGATTATCGCACGCTCGTGGGCAGCTTGCAATACTTGGGCCTCACCCGCCCGGATGTTGCCTTTGCTGTAAATCGGCTCTCCCAATTTATGCACAAACCCAGCTCCCATCACTGGCAGGCCCTCAAACGCGTCCTACGCTACTTAAAGGGAACCCTGGACTATAGTCTCATGCTTTATCGTGACTCTCCTCTTCAACTCCATGCCTTCTCGGATGCTAATTGGGCTGGAGACCGTGATGATTTTATCTCCACTGGTGCCTACATTGTTTACTTGGGTCGCAACCCCATTTCTTGGAGCTCCAAGAAACAACGCTCCGTTGCCCGTTCATCCACTGAAGCTGAGTATCGCTCAGTTGCTCAAACGGCAGCCGAGGTTGTATCTCTTCTCAATGTTCTTCATGAACTTGGTGTGTCTGGTCTTACTTCTCCGGTCATCTACTGTGATAATGTTGGAGCTACTCGTCTAAGTGCTAATCCTATCTTTCAGTCTCATATGAAGCATCTTGGTGTTGACTACCATTTCATTGGGGAAAAAGTTCAGCGTGGCATCCTTCGTGTTGCCCCTGTAGCTCAGGATGACCAACTAGCAGATGCTCTTACAAAGCCTCTTGCTCGACCACGACTGCAAATGCTCTTGTCCAAGATTGGCCTTACCCTCCGGCCGTCCATCTTGCGGGGACATGATAAGAGTTGACCTCCTCAACTCGTTAGCTAGCAAGATATTCTTATCTATTGTTGTGTTTCTATCTTGTATAATAGTCTATCTCTTCCTTTATTCTTTATCATGTTAGTTAGCATATTCTTTATTCCTTGTAATCTGCTACTTGTTGTTAATGTAGCTACCTAGATTAGCTTGTATAAATACCGTATAACTCATTAATTATAAGCTAAGCTTTTCCATACTTCACAATTAGTATATTAGTTCTGAATATAATGCTCACTTGCTATATTGAGCTTTTTATAAAGTCTAAATCATGAAAAGACCTGCTATAACCTACATATAGAGAAACCTCGCTAATTAAGAAGGGAAAGATTAATCAACACAATAACATAGTTACGTACTTACCAGCAGCAGCAGCCATAACAATGTCATGATGTTTGCAGTTTCTAACATGAAGAACAATCCTAGTCTTGGACTGAGGATGAGCAGCATAGAAATCCGCAATCGCCATGTTTATGGAGCTCAATCCTATCTTCCCTTCTATGCTTTCCATGTCTAGCACAACCCCTACTTTCACTGGTACTGCTTGTGCAGCAACTAATGTTAATGATTTAAAGGAGTTGTTTAAGCATAAAAAGAGTAGATAAAAAAAAGCTTTAATTACTATTGGTAATGTTTTACTTAACTTATTCATTGTGTTATCGTTAATCTGTTTTCTCAAAACTTGATTTTCAGATTTCCTCAAAAAAATACATTGATTTTAAGATATTATTCGTCACATAATAATCGGTGGTTGTATTTATAGTAGTCGTTACTGCCTACCAAGTACAAAGAAACTGTCAAACCTTAGCATTAATTGAATATTCGTTATAATCCTCCTTTATTGACGGGTTCTTTTGATTATACTTACAAGTCGTATTAAACCGTAGGACATACCGACATATAGCTACAAAAAATGCAGGTAGTATAAAATCTATTCTATTTATTACTAGAGTCTAGAAAAAGTCACTCCGTCTTGCATAATAATTCACCCCAGCTTTCTAGTTTCTACGTTCCATCTGGCTCGCTGCAATATGCATGCTAGTCAAATTTAAGAATATTTTGACCATGTTTAGTGATGGTTTCTATAAAAATATATAATCATTAGGATCTTGTTATATTAGATTTGTTTTAATGTGTAGCTTTTTAATATTATATTTTCATAGGTTTACGAAAATATGATTAAAGATATTAACAGTCAAAGATATGTATTGTATAAATACAATATTCAGGAGGTTTATGGAAAGATAAAAGGTGACAGAGAGAAGGTACACTGGGATAAAATGGTTTGGAACAGGTTGTGTGTTCCAAAGCACAGATTTATCAATTGGTTAGCTGTGCCATCTAGACTACAAACTACAGCCAAAATGGCTCAAATTGGCATTAGTCCTACTGATGCATGTCTGATATGTGCTGGAACTGCGCTGAAACCCACATCCATCTATTTTTCCAATGTCCATATAGGGTGCAGATTAAAAGTTGGTTGAAGATTATAACAAGCAGGAGTACATTGATGCAGATAATTCGATGGATAGCATGCTGTAAAAAATCCAAATTTGTTAAACAAGTGATGTATGTAGGGGTTGTTGCTTCTGCATATTTCATCTGGCAGGCAAGGAATTCCAGTTATTGGAAGAGTTGTGTCCCAAGTGTACATCATATAGTCAAGCAAATTCAATCTGTAGTGAAGATGAGAATTAGAACTGTTATGCCACAAAAAATTAGTAGAAGTGATCAGAGTTGGTTTGAAAACTCTGTAGATGTTAGCTAGTATAGCATTTGTAATCATTTTGGATTAGTTTGCCTCCTTTGAGTTAAAGGGTCCAACCTAGTTGGTTCGTTTTCTCTTTGGTTGGCTTAGGTGTAACTTGTTTTGAGCAATGAAAATATTACTTAATTAGCAAAAAAAAAAAATAAAAAAAAAAGATGTGTATTGTAGACTGCACAAAAGAAAATGGGTAAAATAAAAATATGGAAAAATTGATAATAGGGGTCTGAACTTTGGGTGATAAGGTTTGAACTATTTATTAACCTATGTAGGTCCCTACTTTATGGGGTCATAACTTTTAGCGGGCCTAAGTGACTTGAAACTGACGATCTTGTTTTAAATTCTCACCTACCTCCTACTTCTCTCCCTCAATTGACCTTTCTAATGGGACTCATGTTTAACCAGTTATGAACTATTAAGCTAGTTCCAAGTCAATAAGACCCGCTAAAAGTTAAGACCCCCTAAAGTAGAGACCTACACAGGTTAATCAATAGTTTAGACCTTTTAAAAATTATCACCGGAAGTACTAGTTCAGATCCCTATTGTCAATTTTTCCTAAAACTATAGAAAGAACTCTGAAGTCTACTGTCTAAGTACAATACTAGTTATGCTTGTTTCCCCCTTAACATTATACATTTAGGTCCGTTTTTCATAAAACAGATACTCTTTGTACTTCTTACACTATTCACATACTCTACTTTGATCATCGTTTCACATGTATATTTAAGGAAAGATATAATTATGTAAGATTTTGTTACCATTTTCTCAATAATGTATATTTTTTTATTAACATTTTTATAACTTTTTTTTGACGGAAACACCAATATAATTGATAAGTCATTCAACATCTACAATGATCATCAAAATATGAAAACAAATATTTAAATAATTAACAAAATTTGCACAACAATAACAATTAATTTAATTTAAGCATACTCGAGCAATCTATGCTCCAACTCCACCGCTACCGCTACAAACTTTCCGCGAGCAATGCACTTTGACTTCAAATGGAGGCCTTCACAATCTGGTATAGTTGTTCTGATTGAAGGATTGATAAAAAAAATCTAAACCCTTTGAATCTACAATAGGGGTGGCAGTGGGGCTGGTCAAGTAGGAGACCCGCCCCATCCCCGCCCAACTGGGGCGAGGATAGGTCTAAGTTTGGCGGGGATGGGGCGGGGATGGGGATGAAAATCATACCCGTAATGGGTGGTGGAGCGGGTGTGGATTCCATGCTATACCCGCCCCATCCCCAACCCCTCCCCGCTTCTCCTTCATCTCATACCCTCCTCTTCATTAAAAACATATTATATATTAGAATATTTATTATTGAAATCCAATTTATATACTTATACCATTAATAATTTTATTTTGCAACTGTAGTACCGGCAGATTGTTTGGGATTATTGGGGGGATAGTTACCGGTATGAAGTAGGTACGATGCGGGTACGAAGTGGGCGCAGGTACCCATGCGGGTGGTGGGGCAGGGATGGTTTTAAAATACGTACCCGCTGGGGCTGGGATGGGTCTGGAATTTTCCCCTGCAATGGGTGGTGGGGCGGGGATGGGGATGGGAATTTTATGCGGTCGCGGATGTGGAGGGATCATCCTCCTCACCCGCCCCGCCCAGTTGCCATCCCTAATCTACACTACCTTCCAGATTATTAATAACCTAAAAAAATACATACCCAATGATGAAAATAAAAAACCCATAGAGAACGGTAAAAAAAACTCCCACAAATGGAAGAACATGGAGAAAGTAAGTACTGAAATAAGAAAACAACCCTAAAAACTATGAAATATGATCGCAAATAGTCTAATTTTCGAAGAAGTTAGACTATTTCCGGCCTAAACGACCAAAAAACATGATAATCTTTGTGACTCTTATTTTACTGTTTTTCCTCTAACACTATATAGTTTATCCTGCACATACATGTATAGATGCTTGATGACATGGCTATCTTATTTATGTGTATAATAATTACTATTTAATTTAGGCTATGTTCAGTTCACCTTATTTTTGCTTATTTCAGATCAGATCAGATCAAAAAAAATAAGTTAAGATCAGATCAGATCAGATAAGTTCAGATCATATCAGATCAGATCAGATAAGTTCATATTATGCTTATATTTAAAAACTTATTATTATTATTATTATCATCATGATTATTATGATTATTAGTATTGCTAATGCTATTATTGTTATTGTAATAATAATTATTATTATTGTTGTTGTTGTTGTTGTTGTTGTTGTTGTTGTTGTTGTTGTTGTTGTTGTTGTTGTTGTTCTTATTATTATTATTATTATTACTTTATACAATTACTATTACTATTAATATTTACTATTTACTAGTACATTTGTTCAAAAAGATTATTATTATTGTCGTTGTTGTACTTATTAATTATTAATATTGATAATTATTATTAATGTCGTTGCTATTATTATAAATATCATTGATGTCACTATTTGAAGCTATTTGTGTTCAAGAAGAAGAATGTTCTTTTGGCATTTGTAAGTGTTCTTTTTTATATTTATTCTAATTAATAATTTTGATATGTGATGTTCTTTTTGATGTTATACATGTAACGAACATGATAATAGTATATGATGTTTATTTTTAAAACAATTTTGGTAGAATAATATAAATTATATATTACTAGTTTATATAAAACATGAGTAGCATGGGATAACCTAATGGTGTTGTCATCACGTTCAAAATTTTCCCTACAAAGGATTTCAACTTATGTTTAAAAACAAAGTTTATATAGAACAAGACAACGATATAAGAAGAATATTTAACCATTTTGTTCAAGATCATATGATTATATATATTTATAGGTTTATTTATAATAAAAAAAAGAACAATTTATTGATATAACAAAGAACATATTGTTAGTTAAATCCAAACATGTCATCAATATAAATAGATCTTGTATGCTCTTTCAGTATATGTTCTTTTCATTACTACCTAAATTCTTATTATTAACGGACCTTGAAAATGAGTGTTCTTTTATTTTCAATTTTTTTGGGCCCCTTTCGGGAATCCTGTGGTAAGATAAATTTTCTCTGGGTTGCCCTCGCACAGGGTCACTTACCTAAAGACCCAACAAGCCCCAACCTCCCTCCCCCACCCACAACAATATTGAAATACATGCTTTCACCAAGATTTGAACCTTGGTCTCCCATGTGGGAGGTAAGAAGCCATACCATTGGACCCAAGAGTCCTTAGTCTCTTATTTTGTAATTGTATGTTCAAATACTAATGTGCGCTTTTTTAAAAAAAAAAAAAAATAATTGTGCTATAATAATAATAATATTAATAATAATAATAATAATAATAATAATAATTATTATTATTATTATTATTATTATTATTATTGTTATTATTATTATTATATTATTTATATTATTATTATAAAATTATTATTATTATTATTATTATTATTATTATTATTATTGAAAGTTGTGCATACTAATAAAATGATAGTAATAGTAATACTAATAATGAAATACAAAGTAATAATAATATTAGTAATAAGTTCAGATCAGAAAAATAAGTTCAGATCAGATCAGATAAGTTCAGATTAGAAAATTTCAGGTGAACTAAACATAGCCTTAATACTCGATCCCTTCGTGCCACAACCCCACATTAATTGATATACTTTTTAAAATAGAAATGTCCCGCCATTTTTTTTTATTATTTCTCTCTCTTAATAATGCCCAAATATAATAAAGGAACATAATCCACGCTCATCATTCAAAAAGTTGAACACTGAAGTCTCATAATCTATTAACTGCAAAAATAACCTATCATACTACCAATAAACAATAAGAAGTCAAATAAAATATTCAAAGCTTCATGTCAGTCAAATAGCATAGACTAATATGAAGTGGAAGGGGTAGAGAATAAAACCTTGAAGTACAGTAAAATTTAAACTTATTACACCTATGAACTCTAAACTAACTTCTTGCAACCCTTGACTTAAATTTAACGTTGACATTAGACTTAATCAAAGAATTTGGTGTTTTGATGTACATTTTTCGTAGTCCTTCAAGCTATATAGTATCGAGTACCCGTTACGATCTTTGACTTGAAAAGATTTAACCAAACTTCACGTAACTTTGAAATGCAACTGTCAAAGCAAATGAGATATCTCCTGAAAATTGAACCAAACTTATGATTCGCTAGAAATACGATGACATAGCTAACCAATTTCAAATATATATAGTCATAAATAGAAAGAGTGTGTCTTGGTTGTTGTAACATGTGACTCTATAACTTATTTCCTGTACTTGTTTCTCTCTTTTTGAGGTCAAACTTTAAAATCTTTGACCAAATATTCTCACTAACAGTTCTCTTGTGGTTGTTGTTCGCCGGTGTTGTGGTTAACTTGTTGTAGCTTCGCCTTTTAGGCGGTGTTGTGGTTACAACCGGTGTTATTGTAGCTCCACAGTTTAGAAAAGGAATAATGAGTCACGTCCCGGGCATGTGACTTTTGCTTATCGGAAAACCGTGGTCAACGCAAGAGAAAACCGGTTTGGTAGTACAATGGTTTTGTAAAGTTAAGGTATTTTGGGACAATTTACTTAGTTAAGGTAGTTTCTTGCAAAGTCCCTAAAAGTTGTGGTAGTTTGGGACAAAAAATCCTTTTTATTAATACGGAATCGAATATATTGAAGGTTAAAGATATATCCTGGAGACCGTGCAAAAAGTAACCAAACACTATATAATGGGATGGAGGAAGTATTATTTAACAACATCTCATATGTGTGAACTAATAATTGTTTTATACTTTCATGTCATTATAAAACTCTTTCATGTCATTAGTACATTTCATGTTATTTTCTAGTTGTTTCATGTCATTTTTAAATATATTCCACGTCATTATTGGTATGTTTCGTATCATTAATACTGAATTCTATGTCATTTTTCAGCAAACTTGTATAATTTTCCCTATTTTTTTATTATTATTATTCAACTCTTTATATACCTCATTATTACACAAACTAATATCATTATTCACTTTTATGTCATTTTTTCAGCAAGCTTTTTCTCCTATATATTCTCATAGGTGCTCCGTCTCAGAGGTGGTGCGAAGGAGAGACATGGAATGGGTGGGAGGGGAGTGTGGGCCTAGGGTAAAAGCTATTCGGATAATTAAGAACCGAAAGCCTATCCAATCTAAACTGAATTAGTAATCCATACTGGACTTGAACTATGTTCGAATTGGATTCGGGTTGAGGTTTTTTAATTTATAAAAAAAAAAATCTGATTTTCGGAGTGGATTGGATTGAGGGTGATTGGATCTGAAGATCCAAAATAACTGAATAGTAATAAACAGGCCCTATATTTTTTATTTATGATTGGGCTTAACTAATTAAAAAAAAGTCCAAATGGTCTGGTAGCCCTTCCTTTCCCCTAAAAGTTAAAACATAGTAATTAATATCTTTTATGTTTGGATTCGATTCATATTGACTTTTCTTAGCTTGGTGATTGCCTTTTACATGCATGGTAAGAACTTTAGTTACGTTAGGAGTCTTTGTTTAGTTAAGACTATTAATAGTAATTAATATATTTTTCATTATTCTTCTGGAGTCCTTTGAGTTTTGGAAATCAAGAATCTATTTAGTTAACCTTAAAACAATGACTTTCGGTAAGATTGTAAGAATAAGCTATGTTCAACCTAAATAAATTAAATTAAGTAAAAATCAGTAAACTATATAGGAGAATACAATAAAGAATCAGTAAAAATAAGTTCAGTTTAGTAAAATCAAGCTTAGAACTGTAAACAGCATATAAGCTCATTTAATCGAAAACAAGGTGAAGTGGTCAAGTGGCCATGGCCTCAATTATTTTAGGATTCCAGGATAGCTACCTCCGTAGACCGTAGCAAATCAATAAAATTATCTTTTGATCTTGTCGTTGATTTTAGCAGCAATTTAAGCTTATAAATATTAGGAACAATATTCATATAACCCTATGAATTGAACGAGAGTTTGATCACTACTCACTTGTGTTGATCTAACTTAATTAAAATTAGGTTTATGAATATGAAGTAATGCTTGACAGCTGGAGTTCCACGTATAGTCCAATGACCCTGTTAGCACGCTGATAGTTCCTACTATACAACTGATTGTTCCTAAGTACAACAAATTGTTCGAATCGATCTATAGCAAGCAATAAGTTTTGTTCCACACATATATGATATTTTTACTTCCTAGATTTATTTTTATTGAGGACAAACGCCCACAAACATGATCTGCTGTTTGAGTATTTGTGCACCTAATCCTAGGAAGATAATTTTGGCAATGATCTGTACCAACGATCAGCAACCATTTTGATTTGTCCTTTAGTACTTTATACAGTTGTCATATTCTAGCGGTTATTTTGTTGTTTTGTAAGCCTCTAGGGCACCAGAAGCTGGCTATATAAGCACAGCAAGAATGATGTAAGAGGCATCACAAATTAGTATGAATGAAAGAAAGCTGCTGAGTACTATCTTCTTCCTAAGCTAACATTATTCATCTTATGAATGTTTTCATATTGTGCAACTTTATGGTTATCGAAGATACATCGAGGTGATTAATGTTATTGTAAACATTTTTAGGTTAAGAGAAGGCCTAGAATTAGGTTAACTAAGAGAAGAGTAATATGCAATTGAAAACAATAGTGCGTGTCTGATTGATCGGTTTGACATAGGTTTCAGTGAAAGTAGGCGATTAGAGAGGGGGCAATTTGAGTGAAGTCACAAAAGAGAAAGAGAGAAGAGCCTTTGATAGCTGTAAAGTCGCAAATTTCAAGAGTACTGGCCTCTAAAGAGGTGCGTGAGACCTACAATTTGAAAAAAGGAAATTTGTCAAAAACAACATTTTATAAGAAATTTTTTGTCAGAAACAACCTTTTAAAATATTTTTTTGTCACGAGAAACCTTAAACCTAAAAAATTTTGTCAAAAGAAACCTGATAGCGTCATTCCGGCATTGACTCGATTAATGACCTAGAAAATTTGCAAGAAGCAACCTTTTACACTGGTCATGTGAAATACATGCATGGATCAACGTCGGAAATGGCTAAGTCAACACTAGATAATAGGTTAGTTAGGCTTCAACTCGCAAAAAAAATTATTATAAGGTTTTAACTTGCAAAAACAAATTATAAAAAGTTGTTTCTGACAAAAAAGTCATATAAAAGGTTATTTCTAGCAAATTTTTAACTGAGTCAATGTCGAAAAATATTGGTCGATGCCGGAATGACGTCATCGGGTTTCTTCTGACAAAATTTTTTAGGTTTAAGGTCTCTCTTAACCAAAAAAAAAAAAAAAAAAAAAAAGATTGTTTCTGACAAAAAGTTGCTTATAAAAGGTTGTTTTAAATAAATTTCTCTTTGAAAAAACTATTGTTGGGACTTGTGTTATAAGTTAAACTCAATTTGCTGCTTGAGCATATATTAGGTTTGTACACGGACTTGTGTTACATGTTTTCAAAAGTATTGTTTCTCATGTATCGTATCCTACGTGGCTCTCTCCACACACACACACACCAACAAAAAAAGCCTATCAATGTCCCAACTAGGTATAATATTATCGTGTAGAACTACCAATAGATATTAAATCGTTAATATTGTGTAAAGGATTGTGATGAAAAGCACTCCACTTAAATGTTTCATTTTTTCTAGCCGTGAAACATAGTGATGTAAAAAGTAGGCGAGGTTTCTCGACTCGATTTAGGGTCCATTCTGTTCAACTTATTTTAATTATACTTCCTTCGTTTCTTTTTACTTGCAACGGTTTGACTTTTACACTATTCATGAATTCCACTTAGTTTATCTGTGGTGATTTATAATTAAGGAAAAACATATTCATGTGGGATCTTGTTAGATTCATCTCAATGCATATTTTTCAAAAATCTACTTTTTATAATTTTTAATTATCGGTAATTAAAGATATTAGTGGTTGAAGTTATGCATTGGCAAGCGTGAAAATTAAACGGTTGCAAGTAAAAAGAAACAGAGGAAGTATAAGATTTTTTAAGATAAGATAAGATCAGATTAGATTTTATAAGATCTTATAAGATAAGATAATATAAGATAAGACAAAATAAGTTGAACTGAACAGATAAATGTACTTTTGATAAACAAACGGACGTCCACATATATATAATAAACTAATAAATGACTTCATAGATTATTTTTGTTAGAAGAACTTGATAGAATTACTTTTGCATCCAATAGTAAAGATTCATAATACAATAATTGTAACATAGATATAAATTCATATAAAGTGTTTTGGATAAGTGAAGATTACAGTCTGATTTTAAATAAATAACCTAAATTATTATACTATGTAAATTGAATATAACTTTTGCTACACAATTCGCAATAGTGTATTTTTTTTTACCATCAGAAAGTGCTTGAAATATGCTTCGAAATAAGATCTATATACAATATAGTTTTACAACTTATGAAAATATATTTATTTAGATGAACAATAATGTATTATATATTCTTTATTTTAAGTACATATAAAAATAACTATAAAAATAGCGTATTATATGTGACAATAGTAATTATGGCTTTCAAAATCATATTTTAAAAATTGAGTTATATAAAGATAAAAAATTCATATCTATAGTTTTGAACCTATAGCATTCCATGATGGCATTACGTGAAAAATCAAATGAAAGTTTGTCATCCAGATTGCAGAGTTATTATGAAATTGACTAATTATTTTATTCCTAGAATATTTATTGTATACATAATTATTTATGTCTTTTTCTGTATATCTATATGTCATATCTTATTCTTTTCTCCATGAACTTAATTCTGCTAAAACTATTTGGAAATCAAGGTTAGCGTTTCTAGAATATTTGAGGTCACATATCATAAAAAGGGGGAAGTTTGATAAGTCTTGATATGATCATGATTGATGAAGAG
Organism: Beta lomatogona; assembly: GCA_947646795.1. Taxonomy (NCBI): domain Eukaryota; kingdom Viridiplantae; phylum Streptophyta; class Magnoliopsida; order Caryophyllales; family Amaranthaceae; genus Beta; species Beta lomatogona. Next base: position 1,142,871 of record CANSNZ010000231.1, read on the forward strand.
ATATTTTTTTTTTCTCTTAAATAGTATTTTTGATTATTAGTACAGGTTAGTTTATATTTAATTAATTATATTCATGATACTATCATTATGATCTTCTTTTTGGCTTTCCCATCTCCCATTTTATATGCGCTAGTATTTATGTGCTATATTAAAAGTTGAAGGTGTGGCTGATATTCATGTTTTTCTCTATTCTTTCTGTCTAGCATCTATTAAATTATTACCCTCTACTTTCTTAAATTATCATTTGGGTACTATTCATGTCAAAAATGTGTTAGCTATTATTAGCCATACCTATTATTGGAATACCATTTAAAAATAGACTTAGCTACAATATTCAATTGAATATTAAAAATTATAAAATGTATATATCGCAATAACAAATCTAAAATTACAGTATAATGATAAATACTTTCTCCATTCTTTTTCTACTGCAACAATTGTTTGGGCATGGTTTTTAAGGAAATAAAAAATGGGTAGTTTAGCATAGAGGTATCCCGTTAGTTAACTAGAGTAGGGGATAAATAAATCCTTAATAAAGTAAACGTAACTTTATGAGGCAATTTGGGTAATTAATGATTGTTTTATTAACATAAAGTAAAGACAATATTGTCAACTGTAGTTGCTTCTTTACCAAAAGTGAAATGGTTCCAAAATATGAAACTACTCAAAGCAAGTAATTGTTGTAATAGAAAAAGAACATATGTAAATACAATGGTGTTGAATAATCTCATTTCACAAACAACACAAAATCAACAACAATATTAACAAAAAATTTGCAAATAAAATAAAATAAATAACAACCCGTGCAATGCACGGGCTTCAAAACTAGTAGATACTAAATCGTTAATATTGTGTAAAGGTTTGTGATGAAAAGCACTCCACTTAAATGTTCAATTTTTTCTAGCCGTGAAACATAGTGATGTAAAAAGTAGGCGAGGTTTCTCGACTAGATTTACTATGTACTTTTGATAAACAGACGGACGTCCACATATATATAATAAACTAATAAATGACTTGATAGATTATTTTTGTTAGAAGAACTTGATAGAATTACTTTTGCATCAAATAGTAAAGATTCATAATACAATAATTGTATGGAATTTTTTTTAATAACTATAGACGATCAATAATCGTTAAACTATTGCATGAGAGGCAAAACATATGCCACACAAAAAGACCAATAATTACTTTTATTTTCCCGTGACACACAACAGTTCATCACGAAAAAAACAAAGAAACAAAACCACAAACACACAAAAACAGAAGACTTAAATAATCATTCGTCTGCAAGACTGCAACACATGCAGATCTCAAGCATGTATGAAGAATCTCCATAAGAGTTTATTTAGGGCAATCAAGTTCAAAGTTTAAATTTGTGGAGAGCGTTGCCAATGCTTCCTGGATTAGTTGAATGTTTGTTGGAGATTATTTCCTTGACAGTAACAGCACGGTATAAGGGAGGATTTTCTTCAGATAAGAGCTCCTTAATTGGTTCATAGAGTCGTGAGGTATTCTCGGAGAATAATGTGGCCTAAATATGCAAGCCATTGAAATCCTTGGCCCTTCCTTGCTTGCCAACACCCTGTGCAATGCGCTAACAAACTTGTTGTTGGTAATCAACTGCATATATAGAGATGCCAAAATGTTAATGGACATGTTCTTAACTTCTTAATACTGCTTTTGTTTGGCAACACGTATTTTTTCATGGTTGACTATGCACAACTTAAACGATTTTAGAAATTTGACTGATAATGCCAGTTGATTCAAATATTTATGTAATTCTAGTTTTAGAAAACCTTTATAGCTTTTTCTTTTTTTCTCTTCTATTTTAGAAAATTTCACACTAATATTTTAATACATAGGTTTCCTACAACTAAAAAATAGTAAATGACATGTTTTATATCATTAGTCCCAAACTCCCAACTATATATGACTAGTTTATTACTTTAGAAGGTCCCATATTTTGATCTATTTTGAGTGGTCCCAACTTTGATAAATATGTTCTTTAAACAATTTTTTGGCCTAAATTGATTCGCTAGCCTACCTGAAAAAGTGCCATGTGGAATGATTTGTATTGCCTGTTTGAATTTGTAAATATAAGTGAATGTTGTGATCCTTCTAAAGCAGATCAAGTTAGTTGGGACCCATGGTAAATAGTTAGTGAATTTGCATTCGTCAACCGGCTAATAAGCTGAAAAGTGAAAACTAACCTGCATCAAATTTCCCATGTTAACCACGAGTGCACCATGAATAGGAACGACATCGATCCATTGATGACCTTGATAGAGAACTTGTAAACCAGGGATGTGATTAGGAAGAAGTATAGTTATGAAACCACTATCAGCATGGGTAGTAGAACCAAAGGTTAATTCTGGTTCAGGGCAAGCTGGATAGTAATTGCATGGCGCAAAAATGCCATTGTTGCATCCAATTTCTTTCAGGTAATTGAAATTGAGTCCAAGAGCTTGAGATAGTAATTCATATATTGTCTCACCTACATTCATCACTTCATCTGTGTAGCGGATCAATGCATCCCTGTATTTCTTACATAATTTATATATACAAATTAGTATTAAATTTGATTATAATATACTTCATGCGTTCCAAAATAAGTGAAACACTTGTCTCAAAAAGCTCTCACATAAATGAGAGAAGTGTTTCACTTATTTTGGAACGGAGGAAGTATAATGCTTTTCATTTTATGCTAACAATTAACATTAATTGGCTTTTTTTATGGTATCAAATATCCATGGTATTATGTCAAGATAACATTTTGAGTTTAAAAAGCAATAATCAACCTTTTTTTTTTAAATAAAAGCAGTGTTTTCCTTTAATTATCTAGCTGCAATACTTTGAGTTTTAAATGTACTGTATATATATACTAACCTAGCTTGACCAGAATTATTTGACTATATATAAAAATAAGAACTTTTTCTAGGAAAGACCTATTAAAATAGCTATTTTGTTACGAAAGACATACTAAAAACTTTTTTGTTGAAAAAAACCTATTATAATACTTACCTTTGGTACTTAAGACCACCTCAATATTTTCCGGCCAAAAAGTCAATTTTTCCGATGTTGACTTTCTTCGCCTCCCTTTCTCAATAAATGGGACCAACCTATTCTTTTTTTCCCTACCATAATCCCTTAAAATGGGAAGCAAGAGGAATGGGGTTTCGTAGGGTTAATGGACTAGGATAGAAAAAAAATATGTTGGTGTCATTTAATTAGAAGAGGAGGAGAAGAAAAGGCAATGCCATAAAATTGACTTTTTGTCCCAAAAATGTTGAGGTGGTCCTATGTAATAAAGGGAAGTATTATAATATGTCTTTTTGAAAAAAAAATTAGTTTTTATTAAGTCTTTTCCAACAAAATGACTATTTTAATAGGTCTTTCTCAACAAAAAGCTCTAAAAATAAATTATGCCCTCTATTCTTACAATTGTCGTAGTTTGTAGAGAGAACATAAAAATAAATAAACAGAGAAAACCAAATTTTGGAATTTCTCACTTACTTTGAGTTTTTCATATAAGGTACTCTTTCTGATAACGACAACTTTCTTAAACATTTTTTTAGTGGAGAAACCGTAAACAATATTTCGAACAAAAGGAGTAGTATGCAAGATGCAATGTTAGATTCATTATTTTAACCCAACTTTCAAATATGAAGTTCTTGCATAGGGACTTGCAAACATAATTAATGTGGGAAATTAGTTTACGATGGACGATGGAGTACTAGCTTGATAAGTCGTGTTGTTAGCATTCATATAGATATTGTCAGAACATTACAGCACACAAGATGTATAGTACTGGCATTGACTTTTCTTTCAATAATAATAATAATAATAATAATTATTATTATTATTATTATAATAATAATATAGATAACATAATAATAATAATAATAATAATAATAATAATATTATTATTATTATTATTATTATTATAGCATAATTAGTTTTTTTTTTTAAAAAAGAACACATTAGTATATAACATACAATTAAAAATAAAAGACTCATAACTCTTAGGACCAATGGTATGACTTCTTACCTCCCACATGGGAGACCAAGGTTCAAATCTTTGTGGAAGCATATATTTCAATATTGTTGTGGCCTGTGGGTGGAGGAGAAGGGTTGGGGCTTGTTGGGTCTTTAGGTGAGTGACCCTGTGCGAGGGCGGCCTAGAGAAAATTCATCTTAACACGGGATTCCCGAAAGGGGCCCAAAAAAATTAAAATAAAAGAACACTCATGTTCAAGGTCCGTTAATAATAAGAATTTAGGTAGTAATGAAAATAACATATAATGATATTAAAAAAAGAACATATACTGAAAGAGCATACAAGATCTATTTTAAGAACACATTTTAAAAATAAAAGATAGATGTTAATTTTATATTGATGACATGTTTGGATTTAACTAACAACATGTTCTTTGTTATATCAATAAATTATTCTTTTTTTATTATAAATAAACCTATAAATATATATAATCATATGATCTTGAACAAAATGGTTAAATATTCTTCTTATATCGTTGTCTTGTTCTATATAAACTTTGTTTTTAAACATAGTTGAAATCCTTTGTAGGGAAAATTTTAAACGTGATGACAACACCATTAGGTTATCCCATGCTACTCATGTTTTATATAAACTAGTAATATATAATTTATATTATTCTACCAAAATTGTTTTAAAAAATAAACATCATATACTATTGTCATGTTCGTTACATGAACAACATAAAAAAGAACATCACATATTAAAATTATTAATTAGAATAAATATAAAAAAGAACACTTACAAATGCCAAAAGAACAAATAGCTTCAAATAGTGATATCAATGACATTTATAATAATAGCAACGACATTAATAATAATTACCAATACTAATAATTAATAAGTACAACAACGACAATAATAATAATCTTTTTTAACAAATGTACTAGTAAATAGTAATATTAATAGTAATAGTAATTGTATAAAGTAATAATAATAATAATAATAATAATAATAATAATAATAATAACAATAATAATAATAACAACAACAATAATAATAATTATTACAATAACAATAATAGCATTAGTAATACTAATAATCATAATAATCATGACGATGATAATAATAATAATAATAATAAGATTTTAAAATATAATCATAATCTGAACTTATCTGATCTGATCTGAACTTATCTGATCTGATCTGAACTTATATGATCTGATCTGATCTGAACTTATTTTTTCTGATCTGATCTGATTTGATCTGAAATAAGTAAAAATAAGGTGAACTGAACATAGCCTAAGTCTTAACCTTTTATTGTATTATTCATTTGAAATATAATTAAACTGCAACTACCTGCACACTGGGGATATTTCTTGAGGATTTGGAGGCAAAGATCCGCGAATATAGGTCATGGTATCTCTCCAAGCAGCCACCTTGACTTGGAGTAAGTTGAAATTACTATTGTACAAGAAATGCTTGGTATCATAGTCTCGTGAATAGTACTCTTTCTTAACTTCAACATCTTGTTCATGAAACTTACGTATTCCCTCTAGCATTTCATCTAGTACTTGAACAGGAATACCATGGTTGACAACTTGAAAGAAACCATAGTTTTCGCATGCGCTCTTCACTTGCTTAATTACTTCATCACGTCGACCTCCATCTTTGTCGTCGATCCCTCGAAAATCGATCAGCGGGATCTTGTTCCCATCCTCACCATAAGCCACAGGCGCACCTGCATGCTCCCATAAGCCTTACGAGAAATTCTGTCAGATTAATTTGTTAACTCGTACGTTTCAGCAATTTATCGGTCTCCAGTTGATGTTTTTTCAATTCCAACTGCTAGTGAATAAGTTACATCTACATTTTTGTCAAAGATTTAAGTGTTGCCAATATATAATTAGCATTTATACGTTAATATATTAGCTAAATTTGTGCAGATATTCCTCAAAAAGTGCCTCGTTAACAAATTCATCATGCTCATCAAATAGCTCATTTCTAGTGCATAATGCTTATCTATGTTTTCATTTAATTGAAATACTCCCATTTATTAGTTTTTTGAATTCAACCAATGTCAAAAAAAAAGTAGCAAAAGAAAGAAGTTACCATTTTGGGTATTCTCGTTGTTGGTTTTGAGGCTAAGATGCTCATGGATGAAAAAGCTAGGGATGTGCGTAAGCCCAGCATCGACGAGGCCCTTAACGCCAGCTTTTGTGTCCTCAAAAGCCTTGATTTCAATCTCTCGATCATAATCATGCTGCATCTGTTCGGAGACCATTTTTTAGCAGCTAGGCTAGGTCGGATACAAAGAGAAGTATTATTCTATCGACGTAAGGATGGAAATATATAAGCAAAGCCAAATAGCCAAGCTAAAGGCTACTTTCAGTTGTATATCTTTCACATACACATGTATCATGCATCATGACGCATGTTATGAATTATTGGCTTATTGTCCAAGGTAGGTATTTGATTACGCACTACTTTTCTTTTATACATATTATATTTTGACCATATTTAATTACTAATATATCAAATACGGAAAATTTACGAGAAACAACCTTTTAATTTTTTGGCATTTGAAACCTTAACCAATATTTATTTTGCTAGATCGGACCTCAAAGCTATTTTTCTACGTTAATTTTCGATCAAAAGCGTTGGTCAAGACATTGAATACCTTTGAGACGAGGACTGCACATAGAAAACGCCTTGATCAATGCCTGGAAGCGAGAATCAATGCCGAAAAAGCCTTGAGGTCTGATCTCGCAAAAAAAATTCAGTTAAGGTTGTTAAATGCCAAAAAAAAATTAAAAGGTTGTTTCTCGAAAAAATGTACTTATAAAAGATCGTTTCTTACAAATTTTCCATAGAATAAAGTACATGTGACATATAAAATGTTATAAGGTTTACTTTGTTTTAATTTATATTTTCAAAATGAAAACTTTTTATAATAATTATGGAAAATTTCAAAAAACTACCTTTTATAACATAAATTTTTCAAAAAACTACCTTATAAAAATTTTCTTTCAAAAAACTACCTTATATAACATAATGTTTTCAATATACCAGCATTTGACTTTTTTTTTGTTGACGTTGACTCTTAAATAGCAGCGGCCCTAGGTATTGTTGTTGGTAAGGCAATAAATAAAAAAGAGAAGAACAAAAATGGAGGAGAGAAAAGCTAGCGGGAGGGGGTGCTCATTAAGAAGAAAATGAAATAAGGGGTAGTTTGGCACCCTATGTGGGTTGTCAGCGGTGCCTGGGCCGTGAGATCAAGGCAATAAGTAGCAATGAACCCGTCACGGGTGGTTAAACCCTCATTTAGTGGTCAATTGGTAGTATTTTGAAAAAAATGTATTGTATAAGGTAGTTTTTTGCAAAATAATTTTTAAAAGGTAGTTTTTTTAAAAATGTTTGTTATAAAAGGTAGTTTTTTGAAATTTTCCTAATAATTATTGTTATATAATTAAACATGGTAATGATTAAACATGGCAAAAGAGTGCGTGGATGAAACAAAATTTATAGGGAATTTCTCACTGGTACCCTTATACTATTGGATTTTGCCATTGGTACACAAAATAAAATTGACTTCTCAATAGTACCCTTAAACTATTGGATTTTGCCATTGGTACACAAAATACATTTGACTTCTCAATAGTACCATTATACTATTGTCTTCCTTATAGATGTGAACTTCATATTAATGAAACTTAGTAAACCGTTATTAAGTTATTCATCTCCAATGCAATTAGTTATTTGTTTTGTTAATATAAAAGGAACCAAAATTGTAATTGTTGTCTGCCAGCCATTAATGCTTCTACATCACTTTACCCAGGGTGTAAATATCTCATAGCCATCGAGTTTAAGTAAAAACAAAAATGTGCTGATGCTTCCCACATTCCATAACCACACCCATATTTTCTTCAAGCAAAGTCACTTCTTCAAAAAAATTCGCACTGAAATTCTACCCAAATTATCACTACAATTCTTACAATTTGGGTGTTAAATTTCTCAAAAATAATGATTTATACAAAATAAAAGCTGAATTTCGTTGTGGGTATATTAGATTTCTATAGATTAATTAGGAAGAGAAATTGTTGCATCTTCAAGTGTGAGTTCAATACAAAGTACAGGTGGGAGGAGGAGAGAGAAAGAGGATCATCTGGAGGTGAGATCCATTAATTAGAAATGGGAATTTCAGGTTAGAAACAAGAAACAAGGAAGATGTTCAATGCAAAGTGTAAGTTTAGAGAGTGAGAGAACGAAGCCAACAAAAACATCCATATATTTGGATTAAGGAATTGATTCTACTGCCAAAATGAAAATCGTTCTACTATCATATTCTTGAAAAGGTGAGACTTCTTTTTTTGTCAATCCTAAGGTAGTTATATTCTCATGTTGTGCTCTGTTAGAGAACTTATACTATGAGTATGAACTTATATACATTTTTTTTGTTTGAAACACAAAGACAGTGAAAATAAAATTCGAATTATCAAAAGAAAGTCAATGTCAATACATCCTGCAAATTCTTTGTTTCCATTTCATCATGCCATAGACAAAAAGAATTACAATACCAATTGGCCAAAAAGTCAAGTAAGTCTAAAAGAACATCTAAATTGTCAAAGTAATTCCAAAAAATTACCATAAGACTCCAAATTATCAAAGTAATTCCAAAAGATGCTACTTATTTCAAATGCAATACGATTAAAGCAAACAATCCAAGTCCTAAACAAAAGAAGCAAAGTAAATGGTCCTTGTCGGTAGTAATCATCATCATCATCAATGAAACCAAACCACTTTCCTGGCTTCCAATTATCCTTGAATTTACTAAGTTTCATTAATATAAAGTTCACATCTATAAGGAAGACAATAGTATAATGGTACTATTGAGAAGTCAAATTTACTTTGTGTACCAATGGCAAAATTCAATAGTTTAAGGGTACTATTGAGAAGTCAATTTTATTTTGTGTACCAATAGCAAAATCCAATAGTATAAGGGTACCAGTGAGAAATTCCCAAATTTATATATATTTATAGTCTCCTAGTACACTAGTCACACTACACTCAGTGCAGTTGATTTATAAATATGTTCCCTGATCCGACATCTTACCTACTCTCTTCTGCTACGTTTATAAGTTTATCATTCTCCTCTTGTATGTAAGTTTAATTGAATCAATAATGTGTTAGGTAATGTCCAACAAACTAACGTGATAGGTGATTTGAATAAAATAATAATTACTAATATCCTTATTATAATATATAATTCTAACGTGTTAGTTGATCTCTCATTATTCTCGTGTATGTAAAAATTTGGTTGGATGGATATAATATTCTTGAGCTTTGCCTAACATTGACAGGGTGTGTTCCGCACAAATTTTTGAGGTAGCACTTGACGTTTTTATCATGGGAAGTTCTAGTGTTTTGTTTCAGTAAGATTCTTTTTTCAAATATATGTTGCACTTTATTTTTCCTTAGCTCACTTTTATGTACCCGACTTTATATTGAAATATTAGTTATGAAGGTAGTTGTTCCTTGGCCTAAGTAACAACTCAAGTTTCTCAACCTAAAGGAACAACCATCACACACTTTCTTGTTCCATTTTATGACAAAGTTTATGTTGTCAATTCCACTAATTAACATAGTTCCAACTTGAACAGTTCTTTAAACACTGATCCTTTGACTCAACGAACAACTCAGTTCTAGACTCAAGGAACAGCTCCACTTCCATACATCGTAATCTTGTTACTTACATGAAGCCTAGCAGTATACTCATACGCTTAGACTTCTTCTTATGTAGTTCCAACTTAGGAACTTCTTCACTTCTTGGATCTTCCACTATAAACTTCCTTTCTTATCATCATCCTTAGGCACACATAAAACTCAAGAGTTAAGTAACATGAAGTTAAATGTTAAGTTTCACAATCCGATATAAGGAGTTAGGCTAAATGGTGCAATGTTCACTGGTGAACATTGCCGCCACGTAGTTCAAGGTTTTTTTTAGAAAATACCCTTAAATTTTTTTTTGGCATTTTTAAATGTACAAACATATGTTTTGGATACTCAACAACAAAATTACGGATGTGCAAACATATTTCTTGGATGTATACAAATATTAATGGATGTAAGATGCAAAAGCCATTAGGGATGTGCAAATATAGTTTTTGGATGTACAAAAGAAATCATGGATGAGCAATTATAGTTTTTGGATATACAAAAGAAATGATGGATTCACAAAATATAATATGAATAACTAACATACTTTTGGACGTATTGGATGTACAAAATTAGTTTTTGGATGTATAACATAAATTTTATGGAAGTACAAGCATAGTTTTTAGATGTACAATAAAACTAATGCATGTAAGAATTAAGATGCAAAAACCATTATTGATGTGCAAGTATAGTTTCTAAATGTACAAAACAAATTATATGGATGTACAAATAGATTTTAAATACAAAATATTGTATGGAATTTAGTGATGGGCAATGGTGCGGGCTGGGCGGGCCGGGCCGTGGGCCCTAGCGGGCTGGGCTGAGATTTCACGGCCCAGGACCAGACCGTGAAATTCATGGGTTGGGCGGGCTGGTCCGCGGGCTGAAAAATCTTGGCCCACACCGGTCTGTTACCGGTTTTCACGGTTCGGGAAGCGGTTCTTGCGGTTTGTGGGCCTAGTGGGCTGGATCGGACTGGAGGGCCGGCAAGAGAATTTTTTTTATTTAATTATTTAATCATTGAAATTATTCATTATTGTTACATAAAACCTTTAAAGTGAATTAAAATATATACAATTATTAATATTAATGAATAATTTCATTATTTTTGAATTTGATTGAATTATAATATATGCAATTTGATTAAAATATATACAATTTGATTAAAATATACACAATTTGGTTCAATATTTACTTGGGTTGGGCTGGTCTGGTTTATGGGCCTTTGGACCGGTTTCGTGGTCCGGGCCGGGCGGTTTTAGTAGCGGGCTTTAGTGGGTGGGCTCAAGAAATCTGGCCCACGGCCCACCCACCAATCTCACGGTTCGAGCTGGGCTGGACCGGGCTTTTTGCAGGCCTAGCCCACACGGCCCACGAGGTGGGCTGGGCTGGATGGGCTGGATTGGCCCGCACTGTTGGCCATCTCTAGTATGGATATACTACAATTCCACTATTTAGTCTTTTTCAAATAAAATAGCTAGATAGTTTTCAGTTATTTCAAAAAGTTGAGTCGTTTCTCTCTCTAAACCTCACGTTTCTCTCGGTGCACGTTTCTAACGTGCACCACTGCCATGGCTAGGCAAACGGGAGGATCTGGGAAGAAAGCGGAGAAGCCTAAGGGCCCATCTTCTGAGTCGCATGTGTTAAAAACACGATCCATTGATGAAGTGCTGGGAGTAGCTGCAATTGATTTTGGGCTTGGAATTGGTGACGTGATGACTCCATCGTCGTCTCTGAAGAATCTTCAGCAACAGTCGGCAATTAGACACTCGTTTAATGATTGGCTGGATTCAATTCACAAAACGAAGCAAAATGAAGGAAACGAGGTACGAATTTCACCGACTCCTATTTTTGAACCTTTGGAGAATGATGACAATAGTTCAATTGAATTACATAAGCAGAATGACGAGATTAGAAATCCAATAATTAGTAATTCTGTTAAAATTGACATTGATGATATACAAGAGGAAGTGGATTTTTGGAACTCAGCGGTGGTTTGTTATGTTGTTGGTTCGAATCCGCCGATCCAAGGAATGGAAGGCTATTTTCAACGAATTTGGAAGAAATTTAATGTTGATAAGGTTGCGTTATTGAAAAAAGGAATCTATATAGTTCGTTTTCTAGCAATGGACAGTAGAGATAAAGTAATGCAGGGACATTACTTTTTTGATAGCAAGCCATTAATGGTGAAATGTTGGGACCCTGATATGGATGTTGAAAAGGAGGAGGTTAACACCTTACCAATATGGATCCAGTTGAAGCTGGGGATAAATAACTGGGGAGAGAGATCTTTGTTCAAGATTGTTGAGCAGATTGGAGCTCCTCTTCAGAGAGATGAAGCCACAGCAAAGAGGGATAAAGTGCAATATGCACGTGTTTTGGTGGATGTGAAATTGAACCAAACGCTTCCTGATCAGGTCTATTTTGTGAATGAGCATGGGGAGAAAACTCAAGTGGATATCCATTATGAATGGAGACCCGTTGAATGCCAAAATTGTAAACTCATTGGCCATGATACCAGTGAGTGCAAGAAGGGAAAAACTAGGCAAGTGTGGAAGCAAAAACAGTCACAACCTAGTGGAGAGGTGATGCAGCAACCAGAGGTCCAAGTGCAAAAGAAGATACAGAATGAAGTGGATAAGGAGGGTTTTCAGAGGGCTCTTAAGCCTATTAAAGTGAGAGTTAGCCAAGCTAAAGCTGCTCACACTCATAATGGCTTCCTTGCTCTGGATGAAGTTGAAACTGAGGTAGTGCCTAGTGTGGCTAGGGTGCTAGTGGAGAATGAAGTGGGAAGGGGGGACCCTTCCACCTCTAATGGATAGAGTTTTGTGTTGGAACATCTGGGGGGCTAACAGTCCAAAAAAGCAGAATGATATGAGACAATTCATTCACAAGAATTCTGTTGGGTTAGTTGGCCTCCTGGAAACCAAGGTTAAGTCCTCTAACCTTGGGGAGCTTTACCAGAGGATGTTTGCTGGTTGGAACTTTTCTTCAAACATTGGTTATCATCCTGGTGGAAGAATCCTGTTAGCTTGGAAGGCTGGTGTTTTTCATGTGAATATACTCAAGGCCACAAGTCAGTTGATGCATTGCTACATTCAACCAATTAATGGAGTGGCAAGTTTTTTTTGCACTTTTGTGTATGCGTTCAATCAGCCTAGTGAGAGAGCTGCTTTATGGGTTGATTTGTGCACTATTAAAACTGATCAGGCTTGGGTTATTTTTGGAGACTTTAATTGTGTGAGATGCCCTGGAGAAAGAATAGGTGCAGCAGTTAAAAGTAATGAGATGAGGCCTATTAATGATTGTTTTGCTGAGTGTGGGGTTGATGATATTAAGTGCTCTGGTAGTTTATACATCTGGAATAATAAACAGCAAGGGTATGCACGGATTTTTTCTAAATTGGATCGAGTTGTGGCTAATGCTGCTTGGCAGGAATGTTTTCCTACTGCTGAAGTGTACTTTATGCCTGAAGGTGAGTATGATCACTCACCAGCTCTGTTAACAGTATACCCTCAAATGGTTTCAGGGAGGAAACCTTTCAAATACTTTAACATGTGGAAAACTTCTCCACAGTATCATTCTCTTATAGAGACTGCTTGGAACATTAGTGTGAGTGGTACTAAAATGTTTGGTGTTGTCAATAAATTGAAGAATGTGAAGAAAGAGTTGAAGGATAAGAGGGGCTTTAATGATGTACAAGCAGCAGATTCAAGAGCTTACCATGTAATGATTGAAGCCCAAAACAAGATGCATCAAAATCCAGGAAGAATTGAGCTTGCAGATGCAGAATTGGAGGCTGTCAAGGAGTACCATATGAGACACAAGGTATATCTGGAGTTTTTGAAGCAAAAAGCCAAGCTTGATTGGAGTAAAGATGGTGATGAAAACACCACTTTATTCCATCAAAGCATTAAAGCAAGACGTGTTCAGAACCATGTTTATGGTATTAATGATAGTCAAGGCTGCTGGCAAGATACACGGAGTAATGTTGAGTCTGCCTTCTTGAACTATTATCAGCAGCTGCTAGGAACTACTCATCCTAACAGGAAAAATGTGATCCAGCAAATTATTCAGTGTGGGCCTCTGATTAATGAGTCTCATAGGACCATTTTGGCTGCACCTTTTACTGTTGAGGAAATAAAAAGTGCCTTGTTCTCTATTCCTGGCCAGAAAGCTCCGGGGCCTGATGGTTTTGGTTCCCAATTTTACAAGGACAACTGGGATGTGGTGGGATATGATGTAACTTCTACTGTGTTAGACTTTTTCACTCATAAGAAGTTATTAAAAGAAGTGAACTCTACTGTCATTACTCTTATCCCCAAGAGTAAGTGTCCTAGTAGTGTGACTGACTTCAGGCCGATCTCATGTTGTAATACATTATACAAATGTATTACAAAGCTCATTTTTAGCAGGCTCAAAGTAATTCTTCCTGAAATTGTGGCTGAAAATCAGGGAGGTTTTGTTCATGGGAGGTACATTGTGCATAACATTATGGTGGTCCAAGATCTGGTGAAGCAGTATAGTAGGAAAGCAGCGAAGCCTAGTTGTTTGATTAAAATGGATCTTCAGAAGGCCTATGACACAGTTGATTGGTCCTTCTTGAAAGAGATGTTAATGCACTTAGGCTTTCCTAGCTACTATGTGGAGATCATTATGGAGTGTCACAACACCCAAATTCTCCTTGATGATAAATGGGGTTATGAAAGGCTACTTTTGTTCCACTAGAGGTTTGAGGCAAGGAGACCCAATGTCTCCCTTGCTCTTCGTTTTATGCATGGAGTATCTTTCCAGAGTGCTTAAAATGGTGGGAGAAATGCAGCAGTTCAAGTTTCATCCATACTGTCATTCTGTCAAGCTCACACAATTGTGTTTTGCTGACGACTTAATTCTGTGCTACAAAGGTGAATTTCCTTCCATCTATCTTATTTTACAAGCTTTCAAGCTGTTCTCAGACACTTCTGGTCTTAAAGCTAATATGCATAAATCTGAGATTTATTGTTGTGCAATGGAGGAGGGTGAAATGCAGAGGGTTGTTGATGTTTCAGGCCTGAAAAGAAGTTGTCTTCCTTTCAAGTATCTTAGGGTCCCTATATGTTCTAAAAAAGTCTCAAATGCTCAATGTGAAGTGTTGATTGAAAAGATGGTTGCAAGAATTAAATTTTGGAGCTCTAGGAATCTGTCTTATATTGCTAGAGTCCGCTTAATTAATTCTGTTCTTATGAGTCTTCATATGTACTGGGCTCAAGTGTATATCTTGCCTAGGCAAGTTCTCCATGAGGTGGAGAAAGTGTGTAGGGCCTTTATGTGGTCTGGTGAGTCTTACACAAGTAAGGCAGGGAAGATTGCATGGCCTAGATTGTGTTGTGAGAAAACTCATGGTGGTTTAGGCATCAGGAATGTCAGTGTGTGGAATGTGGCTAGTATGGGCAAGTATGTATGGGCTGTAGCAACTAAGAAAGATAATGTATGGGTCAAATGGATCCACGCTGTGTACTTGAAGGATGATGATTGGTGGAATTATGCCCCAAAAACCAGTGACAACTGGTATTGGAAGAAAGTTTGTGCAACCAAGGAAATTCTGAAGAATTATTTCACCAAGGTTGAATTTGACAACATGTCTTCTTACCCTATCAAGTTGATTTACCAGAAGATGATTGGGGAGCAAGATCATGTTTATTGGGATCATATGGTATGGAATAGGTTAAATACTCCCAAGCATATTTTGATAGCCTGGTTGGCTATTCAAGAGAGACTTCAAACAACTGAAAAGCTCGCAAGTTTTGGTGTCTCTAATTCTGATCTATGTCTGATATGTGGTTCCGTTACTGAGACACACAGCCACCTCTTTTTTAGGTGTGAGTTCAGTAAAAGATGTCTTAAAAACATTAAAAGCTGGCTGGGCATAAAAGCATTGAGTGATGACATACACAGGATAATTCAGTGGATCCGGGGGAAAAGAATGACTAAGTTCAGAAAGCAAGTTTGGTATGCTGCCCTTGCTGCTGTTATATATTTCATCTGGAGCAGTAGGAATACATGTCTTTAGCATCAACAAATTCCTACTGTTAATGCTACTGTTAACCAAATGAAGCAGATTGTAAAAAACAGAATTTTTGTTACTCTTCCAAAGAAAATTTCTAGAATAGATTATAGTTGG
Source organism: Beta lomatogona (assembly GCA_947646795.1). Lineage (NCBI taxonomy): Eukaryota > Viridiplantae > Streptophyta > Magnoliopsida > Caryophyllales > Amaranthaceae > Beta > Beta lomatogona. The sequence continues at coordinate 1,158,740 of CANSNZ010000231.1, forward strand.
TGGATGAGCTTGTAAATGTTGATGAGCCTATAGTGCCATTGTATAGTTTTTGTGCTTAGCTTGAGTTGTGGAGTCCAACCTAGTTGGTTTGCACTTCTTGCTAAGGTTAGGTTGTTTGATGGTTTGCTTTCTATATTTCTATACTTACATCAGGGCTAGCATCCATGTGAACAAGGGAAAAACTAGGTCGTTACTAGCTCCCCTAATGTCGAATAAAAAAAACCTAACTATCCACCTAAACTAGTCAAGTGGTTAGTAAGGGTCGAACCACAAGGATCGGAGGTCTCACCAAGGTACAGTCGCTACAAGTAAGCTAAGTCGAAGAAATCGTCAAGTTTTGGTTGAACTAAGTGATTAAAACTATTGGAATCAAATTAGGAAAAACACTAGGAATGGGAAATCACCACAATCTTAGTTCACATCCAACAACCAAATAGAGATAAAGGGGTTGACAAGTATTGGGGATATGAAAAGGGAATAAATAAACCTAAACACCTCTAAAATCGTTGTTAGGGAGTTTAGAGTCCAAATTATGGCAACAAAACCTATGTTTCGATAGGTGTTATCACCTAACTAGGCCAAGTTAGGAATTGAAATCAAACCCAAGTTAATACCAATCAACAAGTGATGTGTAGCAACTAATCAATCAATCATGAAGGTCAACCACATAAAAGTAAACCATTAAATGGGCAACAAAAGGATCAAAAGGTGATGGAGCTCACATCAACTAAGTCACCAATCAACATTAAAGATTGAAATTGCACAAATCCCAAGCATAATCAACCCAATAAACTCTACTCATGAAAATAGGATGCAAACAATGATTGGGCTACTCCCAATCCTAGTTAATGAACTACTCACTACCCATTATACTACCAAACATCCTAAACATGGAAAAACTAGCAATAAATCACCAATCTAAAAATAGCAAAAACCAAAAATCAAGACTTTAAAGCAAAAACAAGATACAATCTAGTGAGTAAACAAGAAGAATCTAAGAAAAGATGGAAACTTTAATCTAAATTAACTACTAAGCATGAAGATTAAATAATGAAAACATGAAACTAACAAAGTAGAAATGCATAAAAACAATGAGAAAGAAAGAAAGGATTGAGAGGATTACTAAGGAAACAAGAAACTTCAAAGAAATTGTCACTTTTTCATTGATTTTCCATCTCCAAATTACACCTCTTGAGCCAAGTTTTCTCTCTCCTACACTAGTAAGCAAGCTTAGGGTTCCAAAATCTGGGATCCCCTCTAAAATAGGGTAGAGGAGTATTTATACCCCCTCTAATTACACGAGTCGTAAAAGAAAAGAAATCCGGAAAAGGCCCAGCGAACAAAGGCCCGGGCGGGCGAGTTAGAGGGCCCGGGCGGGCGAGTTAGAGGGTCCGAGCGGGCTCCATGGTGGCCCGGGCGGTGCAGGGTAGATGGGCCCGGTCTGGTACCCCGGGCGTGCGTTAAAAATCCAGGCAAGAGGCAGAATGTTTGGCCGCTGATGCGCCCGGGCAGGCGGTCACATAACCCGGGCGGGCGACTTGGCCCGGGCGAGCCGTCACATAGCCCGGGCGGGCGAATTTGCTCGGGCGGATTTCCTAGAGCTCGGGCGGGTGTCTTTGCTCGGGTGGTCCTTGAGCTTCCCGGGCAAACTCTTGCTTCCCTTTTTTTGCTCCCCTCTTAGCTTGTAGAAGCTTGAGTTCCTACACATCAAAGATCAAATAGAAGAGTAGGGGAGGGGGATGCAAATACATGTACACATGTGCTAAGAGAGAGTTAGATAGAAAAATGGCGAAATTAAGAGAAAAAGAAACTAAAATAGGAAATAAGTCAAGTAAAATAGCCTTAATACTACCCTAGGAGTGAGATAAATCTCACTCATCAACTTCCCCCAAACTTGAGTGTTTGCTTGTCCTCAAGCAAAGTGCAAAAGAAATTGGAGGAAAGGGAATGACCTAATGTAACACCCCCAAATTTCTCTCTTTTTGAAGAATATATTTTAACATAAAACACTTGAGAAACTTGAGAGTATTACTGCCACGTGATAACGTTAAAGGCTTTAATACTAACTACTAACTGAACTTGAAACTAATGCAGCGGAAATAACTTAAATAATTTCTCTTTATTAATATAAACTTTATTGTACAACTATATAACAAGAAAAATAAAATAACAACTCCTTGACTAATTATGATTCCTCACTAGCTCCCCCATGTGAAGCATGCATCAAATCAACCTGTAAATTCTGCTCACCAAAAGGGTCATCACAGGGACAAAGCCATAAAACAAACAAAACGCGTGTCAGTAAAAATACTGAGTACTTGTATATGCGGAAATTGAAATACTTTATTAAACATTCAAAATATTTCTATAAACCTTCCTTGGATACTTGTAATTAATACTTGTATAATATAAGGTATATAACTTTAATAAAAATCCTTTTTCCTTGCCTAAGTACCTTTCCTAAAGTGTGCACACCCCCCAAGTTTAGTATTCCTTACTGAGTCTATTACGAGGGGAACTACCTTGTCCACATGACTTATACAAAAAGTACATGGGTAAATAATATAATGGCTACCGTTCTTGCTAATAAATAACAAGCCGTTGCTTGGGTAAATAATAATAGCTACCGTTCTTGTTAATAAATAACAAGTCGTTGCCTCTTTATAATTGTGATCATAAAAGATCATATATCTAATAAAATTCCTTTGGGAATAATCCTTATTTAAAAAGAATAATAACACTTATAAACTTAGCCATATAAAGGCATAAATAAAATCTTGCTTAATAATACAACTCGAAAAGTATTAAGAATAATGGTGAAGTATACTAATCATACGAAAATAACAAGGATATTAATATTGATTATGCAATAACCCTATAGAACCTGACGCAAGATAAGCATAGTGATGATTTTTTTGAGAGATCACAGATAGCATGATGACGATAGTTTTATAAATCATGATTAAGATACTTTGACAACATGGTGGAATATTACTTTGACAAGGTGAAACATGATCTTAGAATAATAACACCGCTAACTCACCGCATGACTATAATGTCAATTAACAAGTTATAAAGTTCCAGATTAAACATTAAATATAAACTAATAATATGCTCATAGAATTTCATATAATATTTAACATACTAGCTCATGAAAACTCATAGCGTTTATAATTGAACTCATATGGAACATGCATATCAATCCAAAATACAACCTTAGAAACATGATACTAAATGTGCCAAACAATATTTAAAGATCTACATATACACGCACCTTGAAAATTAATAACTACTAGGGAGAAGAGAGAGAAGGTAGGCTAAGAGGGAGAGAGAGTTTTAACTTGAGAAAAGAGATGTATTCCTCAAATTTGGTGTGAAAAAATATGATGGGTGGAGACCCCTATCTATACTAGTTGGATAGGTAGAGTCATTTTAGAGTTAGGAAACTAAAAGATGCGTTTTTGAGAAAAGATAATTAATTTTTAACTAAGATACACTAGCATCGGGGAATATTCCCTAGGATAAATAATCTAGATGCTTAAAATCAAAAGATAAATAAAGTTAACTAAATTTTGATAATCATGACTTTGGTTCCTGGCGGTGAATTGCCGTCGGCCAAGTTTTGATAATTTTTTTTTTCTTTTTATAAATCCTTTGTAAATCTTTTATAAATCCTTTTTGAATTTTTTTTTTCTTATTAAAATATTTTTAAGTTTTCCAAACTAATTACTTGGATTAGATTTGTGAACTTAGGCCCAATACCTAATTTGGGCTAGAGTCTATTTGAAAAACCCATAATCTATCATAAAAGCCTATTTAAAACCTTTATAATTAATAAAAGAATAAAAAGCCTTTTTAGTATATAAAACCTTCTAAAAAAAAATTATAACTAATAACTTACTAAAAATACGGAGTATTACACCTAACGAAGATGGCAAGGCAAAATCAACCAAGACAAAACACACTTAAGGTAAAACAAAGAAGCTATATACACTAACTCATTTTCGTAGGAATCACGATCACTTTTAGCATAAGTGACAAGCCATTTAAACCCCAAAGTTGCCAATGAGGACGAGTAATGCTCTCGTAAGGGTTTTCTAAGAGTTTGACCCATAACTCTAGATTTTAGAATGCAAGGCAAACCAAAAATAAATAAGCCAAATAAAGCCAAAAGAAAAAAAAAAAAAAAGGTGCTCTTAAGTGAGATTTTGAAAAGGAGCAAACACAAATGGATGCAAGAATTTCTAGATACTAAAAGTAAGCATGCTTAAAGATGTTCATAGGTTGATTAAAACATACCATACACTAAGCATAGAGAACTAGATAGAGCACATTTCCTCAAATTCTACAACCATACATACCGCGTTCTCTCAACTAGTTTCAAATTCGCCATTTAAAGTAGCTTCTCTAAACTCCGAAGAATGGAGCCGATAAATGTAACAAGAAAGAGAATAGGAGAAGGTTACTCGACATCTCGACATGACACACTCGCTCAATAGGCTTGATTCCAATCTTCCGCCACCGACAATGACTCAACCCTCTAAGGTCAAAAGGACTTTTTGAGGTGGTAACGTAGGCTAGGGATAAAGGGTGTGAATAAATTTGGATAGTGGTGCTCAATCCTAAAATAGTGAAGTCTTAGTAGGAGCGAAAGAGCTAAATAACTATAAATCACAAATCATACTCAACCATTTAGGGATAAGGTTCCCCCAAACTTATTCAAAAACATGACAATAATGAATTATTTTTGGATTTTGTTTTTTTTTTTCTTCTTTTTTTTTCATTTTCCCCGCCTTCTTTGACTTTGGGCGGCTTTTTCTATGAAGTCGCAATTGCATTTATTCGAAAATATACACAAAATTTCCACTATACCATAAGAATCTCATCATATTTCTTTTTCCCCTTTTTTTTCGTTTTCAAATATTGCTCAAGACAATCGCTCTAACTTCACTATTCACTAAAAGGGTGAAAAATAAAATAAGAAGGCAATTGGCTTGTGTTGAGGTAACCAAAGAAAAGGATAAGGCTCGAAGGGTTAAGAGGAAGGGCAATTGCAAATAAAAACAAAACTAAGAAAAAGAAATGAAAATAACGGGCCTAAAACTATAAAAAAATTAGTCACCGAAAAGAACGCCTTTATCTTTCCCTAGAGTGGCTCGTTCGCGATCTTGGATAGATTGGAGTCAAGGTCTCGATAAAAGTATGCAATGTCGAGGATCCATGCCGCTCAAAATGAATGTTGGGGCTTTTTGAAAGTCCTCACATGGGATTATCAAGCAAATACTACTCTTTTAGGTTTCAAATTCACTAGAGAGAGCAACACCATCATACCACAATCCATGAATTAAGGTCTTGTGCACTTAAAAAGTTCTAACCACTACCTTAGAATATAGCATCCTAAAATCAACCATAAACATCTCAAAGCATGCAGACTTCTAACATCTAGGAATAAAAGCATTCAAAAGAGTGGGGTTTCAATGATATTGCTCTCAACTCAAGAGCAAAAGAAATAAATAAAAGAAAAGTTTGCCTTGATTCATACTTTTTTTTGTTTTTTTTTTTTTTTTTTTTTTTTTTGTTTTTATATACACACCCTCAAACTCAAACATCACTCATCAAATATCAACACTAAACATCAAGCAATTCTAACCCTCATGAAGTACACCCCAAAAATTAAACCTACCCTCTAGACACTTAGTCATTCACTACCCTTTTTTTTTTAAACATCCCCACCCTTTTAATACAAGTGAAAGCAACCCCCCCAAACTTATCAAAAACACCGTCCTCGGTGTGCCAAGCATATACATTGGGGGGCGGGGGAAAGATGATGAGGATCCTAATCCTCATCCACCGGGTCATCGTCCGATAGTTGGGACGCGGGAGGACCATGGGGGGTCCAACCCCCGTCAAATGTAGGATCGTCAAAAGGGTAGGAAGGATCGCCCCTTGGATCGGTCCCACCCGACACCGTGTAGTCATATGGTGGTGGACGAGGGGGCCAAAAGGGATAGGTCGGTTGACCACTGTTCCACCCCGGAACCGGCCCATATTGGGGAGGCATGTTGGGGTAGTTGACAAATGGCTCAACTAGACCTTGCTCCACATGATAATGAAAAATTTTATTTTGTTGGAGCATGATAGTGTCAATGTCTTGTCTCATCCTTTGGTATTGGTCATTGAGGTGACCAAACCCTTGGGATTGAGACAATGCGAGGTTGGCTAGGTGAGCCTCTATTGAAGACATGTCAAAAGAGGACTCACCTTGGCCGGAGGAGGGGCCGGCACGGGAAGAAGAGGGGCCGGCTCGGGAGGGAGGGGGTCGTGGAGGTGGACTATCATCACCACCTCCTTGGGGTACCTGCGGCCCTTGATCCCTAATGGTTCTATCAATGTAATAGGGATTGGGCGCGTTTCTCGTAAGAGAAGTGATAGATGGGTTAGGAAGGCGGCACCATGAGGTTTTCTCCGACCCTACTAAAAGGACGTAGGGACGGGTTTCATTGCCACCTTGGCGGATGAAATTCATCACCCGCAATTGCCGGATGTCTAGGAAGACATCCGTTGAAACAGGGGAGAGGGTGGCAAGCTCTTGACCAAGACCCAAATGACGGGCAATAAGTGTAATCATGCCCCCCCATAACAATGCCGGATCGGTGTGGAGTGCCGTCCCGGTGTTGTATCATCCGAACTACAAATTGCTCGGCAAAGTTTATAGGGGGTGGATCTTGGTGCTCTTGGGTGCATAACCAAAGGGCCGGCATTTCATGTTCACTTGCCGCGCCTACTTCGGAACGGCCATAGACCGCGTATACCATCATGCGATGTACGTAGCGCATCGCAAGATGGATAATGGAGGATGATTTCTCATGACTCCGGTCGAAGTAGTCTCGGGAACATGTAATGCGGGCCCAAAACCTCTCTAAGTTAAAATCGCCGAGAGTGTTTAAATCCGTTCCCGTACGGGAATTTGGATCCCACCCAAAACAAGTATTTAAATCTTTAAATGACATATCGTAATCCGCATTGAAGAGACGGAAACGAATTAGGGTCTCGCCCGTCTCATCATCCGTGTCACGTGATAATGTACTTAAAAATTCACATACAAGTGAGGGGTAAGTGGGAGCGGATTTGTTTAAGAATGAAGTCCACCCAATTCGTGTGCACAACAAACGCACATCTTCATCAATGCCCAATGCAGTGCATGAGCGTTGATGGTAAAATTTTGTGAAAAAGGCTTTTCTCGGCGGCGCTTGTAAGTGTGATATTGAATCTCCTCCATGGTTGGGAGGAGTCTTGTTGATGAGAGTTTGTGGTCGCATCTTGAGCTAAATTAGATTTACGGCTTTTAGACGGCCTTGACATTGTTATGAAAATCGAAAATCGTAAATTTTCGTTTAACTACAATGTCGAGGTTGTTTAATCACGTAAAGCTAATTCCCAAATTGCAATCACAAATTAACTCAACAAGTACAATGTCAAACTTGCAAAGCTAAACAAAAACACAAACACTAGTCTACAATTTCAACAAATCTCTAATACAAATTCCAACTAATCCACAAGCAAACCACACAAAACCAACAATTATTTCATAACTAAAAGGAAACTATAAAGAAAAACTAATCAAGGACTAATCCACAACTAATACCACAATCAAATCACAACTAATACCACAATCAAATCACAAACAATTATCTAATGTAGCATAATAATTTCAACTAATCAACTATCCTACACCACAATCAAGGGGAGCAACAATAATGGGGAAAAACTAGATTATAACTAGGATAGTGAGATGAAGAAATGAGAATAAGCAAGAGTTAGAGGAATTTGTTACCCAACAATGGAGAAATTCCTTGAAACCTTGCAAAATCATGTTCTTTTATCCCAAAATGTGATGCTCTTCTACCCTTAAAGCTTCCTTGAGTGTTAATGGAGGAGAGAGAAAGTTTAGGTTTAAGGGTTTGTGAAAGATTGGGATTTTGTGTGTTAAAAAGTGAAATTTGTTGGGGTTTTTGTAAAGAAGACGAAAAATGTGGTGATTTTGTGGTTTAAATGAGTGGATTTGATGGAAAAATAAGGATTTGAGAGGTTGAAATGTGAGGGTTTGAGGGTTTTTGAGTGGGAGATGAGTGAGAGAGTGAGGGAGATGAGTCGAGAATGTGAAGAAATGAATGAGGGAGGAAGAAAGAAAGAGGCACGAGCCTCTTTTTTTTTTCGGCTGGAGTGCAGCTCCCGGGCGGGCGCATGATAGCCCGGGCGGGCGGATGGACAGAGCCCGGGCGAGCTTCAATGAGCTCGGGCGGTGCAGGGTGGGTGGGCCCGTGCTCATTACCCGGGCGGGCTGTGATTTTTTCGCCAAGAGGCAGAAGGCCTCAAATTTGGTTGCCCGGGCGAGTGGGCATGTAGCCCGGGCGGGCGTACCAGCTCGGGCGGGCCTTCTTGAGCTCGGGCGAGCTCGTTTGATGCTTGACCTTCCTCTTTTTTTTTCTTTTTACTTCTTTCTTTGCCTCTTTTCTCTCTTTTTTTTTTTTTTTTACCTACACCAATAAAAACAAGACTTAGTGAGGAAAATTTAAAATAACATAAAAGTAGAAATAAATTGAGAAGGAAAAGAAAGTGATGAAAGGAAGAGAGTAGGAACTTGGGTTGCCTCCCAAAAAGCGCTTGTTTTTAAGGTCTTTAGCTTGACCATAATGAAATGTGTGCTTCAAGTGGTAGGAGGGGGGGTGAAATCCCCAAGGATGGTAGTAGAGATTGCTCTAACAAAGGCATCACCATAATATTTCTTCAATCGGTGCCCATTGACATTGAATGGGTTTTGGCTTGGGCAAGAGATGGTGATCGAACCATAAGGAAAGACTTCCTTAACTTCATAAGGGCCACTCCATCTTGATTTGAGCTTTCCGGGGAAGAGCTTCAATCGTGAATTGTAGAGGAGGACTTGGTCACCAACATGGAACTCCTTCTTAACAATGTGTTTGTCATGCCAATCTTTGCTCCTAGCTTTGTATATGCTTGCACAATCATAAGCTTCCATGCGGAGTTCTTCAAGCTCATTAAGATCAAGGAGTCTCTTGTCACCCGCACTCTTCAATTCAAAGTTAAGGGTTTTGATCGCCCAATGAGTCTTGTGCTCAAGTTCCACCGGAAGGTGGCAAGACTTCCCATACACCAACTTGTATGGAGTGGTGCCAATGGGAGTCTTGAAGGCGGTTCGATAGGCCCATAGTGCATCATCAAGCTTAAGTGACCAATCCTTTCTATTCCTATCCACGGTCTTTTCTAGGATCAACTTGATCTCTTTATTTGACACTTCGGCTTGCCCACTTGTTTGAAGGTGGTAAGAGAGACCAACCCTATGGTGAACACCATATTTAGCTAAGAGAGCTTGGAATGACTTCTTAGCAAAATGAGAACCCCCATCACTTATAATGGCCTTGGGCACACCAAATCGTGGAAAGATAGTCTTTTTGAACAACTTAGTCACGACCTTTGAATCATTGGCAGGGCTTGCAAGACATTCAACCCATTTGGAGACATAATCCACCGCAAGAAGAATGTAGAGGTTGCCACAAGAGGAGGGAAAGGGTCCCATGAAGTCAATTGCCCACACATCAAATACCTCAAGCTCTTGGATTGAATTTTGAGGCATTTCATCCCTCTTGGAAATATTCCCGGTTCTTTGACAACGATCACAAGTTTTGACAAAATCCCATGAATCCTTGAAGAGAGTGGGCCAAATCAAACCACTTTGAAGAACCTTGGCGGCGGTCTTGTTTGATCCCATGTGTCCTCCACAGGGGGAAGAATGACACATCTCAAGAACTCCTTTCATCTCTTCATTAGGAACACACCTCCTATATAAGCCATCGGAACACCTCTTGTAAAGCAAGGGCTCATCCCATATGTAGTACCTTGAATCATGCTTGAGCTTGCGCCTTTGTTGTGGTGTAAATTCGGGGGGAATTGCACCACACGCTAAGAAATTCACAATATCGGCGAACCAAGGGAGGTCCTTGCTCTCAATAGCATATAGGGCATCATCACGAAGATCCTCATTGATGAGAGCATCATCCATGCCGAGCTCCATAGGCTCTAACCTAGAGAAGTGATCCGCAACAACATTCTCACATCCTTTCTTGTCCCTCACCTCTATGTCAAACTCTTAGAGGAGCAAAACCCATCGAATCAACCTTGGTTTGGCGTCTTTCTTGGACATTAAGTATTTGAGTGCCGAATGATCGGTGTACACAATAGTCTTGGACCCAACAAGGTATGATCTAAACTTCTCAAAAGCATATACAACCGCCAATAACTCTTTCTCGGTGGTTGTATAGTTGCGTTGCGCATCATTGAGGGTCTTGCTAGCATAGTATATCACATGAGTTTTCCCTTCTTTCTTTTGACCAAGTACCGCTCCAATAGCATTGTCACTTGCGTCACACATAAGCTCAAAAGGAAGTGTCCACTCCGGTGGTTGTACAATTGGAGCGGAGGTGATAGCTTCTTTAATCCTACAAAAAGCATCTAGGCACACATCATCAAATACAAACTCACTCTCCTTTTGGAGAAGAGTAGTGAGAGGTTTGGTGATTTTAGAGAAATTTTTAATAAACCTCCGGTAGAAACCGGCGTGGCCTAGAAAAGATCTCACCCCCTTAACCGTAGTTGGAGGTGGAAGTCTCTGAATCACCTCAACCTTGGCCTTATCCACTTCAATTCCTTTGGATGACACTTTATGCCCAAGAACAATGCCTTCTTGAACCATAAAGTGACATTTTTCCCAATTAAGGACAAGGTTGGATTTCTCACATCTCTCCAAACATTGAGTGAGGTTAGATAAGCAAGCATCAAATGAAGAACCACATACGGAAAAATCATCCATAAAAACTTCCATGGTATCTTCAATCATATCGGCAAAGATTGCCATCATACAACGTTGGAAAGTTGCCGGTGCATTACATAGCCCAAATGACATCCTACGATAAGCATAGGTACCATAAGGGCAAGTGAAATTCGTTTTTTCTTGATCCTCCGGGTGAATGGGGATTTGAAAGAACCCGGAGTAACCATCAAGATAACAAAAATAGTTATGCATCGCTAATCTTTCCAACATTTGATCAATGAAAGGCAATGGAAAATGATCCTTTCGGGTGGAGACATTTAGTTTTCGATAATCAATGCACATTCTCCACCCCGTAACGGTCCTAGTGGGGATGAGTTCGCCTACATCATTGCAAATCACCGTCATCCCCCCCTTCTTAGGAACTACTTGCACCGGGGATACCCACTTACTATCCGAAATAGGATAGATGATCCCCGAAGCAAGTAGTTTAAGGACCTCCTTTTTTACAACTTCCATCATAGAAGGATTCAATTTCCTTTGTCTTTCTCTTGAAGGTTTAACATCATCCTCCAAAAAAATACGATGCATACAAAGAGTTGGGCTAATCCCCTTCAAATCATCAATTGTATAGCCTAACACACTCATATGCAATCGTAACACATCAAGCAATTTGGAGATTTGTTCTTGGCTCAATTCGGCATTTACAATTACGGGGTATGTAGAGGAAGGGCCAAGAAAAACATACTTAAGGTTCGAAGGTAGAGGTTTTAGTTCTACCTCCGGAGCTTTAGTATCACTTTTTGAAAATTTTGCCTCTTCCTCATCAATAGCCAAGAACACATCTTCAAATGGTTCAAGAGTGGGGGTGGAGTCAAGTAGCTCAACTATTGACTTCACCTCATCACTTCCACAATCATCATCAACCAATGCAAGAGCAAGAAAATCATTATCATAAGCATGCATGGGTTGGGGAACATCATAATCAATCGTTTCAACTCTAAAACAATCATCCGTAAATGGTGGACATTTCATGATTTGTGAGAGGTTGAATTCAATCTTATCATCTCCTACTCTCAAGGTTAGCTTGCCATTTTTAACATCAATAATTGCCCCCGCCGTAGCTAAGAATGGTCTACCTAGGATGATTGGAACATTTGGATCTTCATCCATTTCAAGCACCACAAAGTCCACGGGAATATAGAACTTTCCCACCCTAAGGGGGACATCTTCTAACTTTCCTATGGGCATCTTAACCGGTCTATCGGCCAATTGAAGTGAAATGTGAGTGGGCTTCAACTCTCCTAGGTTCAATCTTTTGCAAACGGAGTGTGGCATCAAGCTAACACTAGCTCCTAAGTCACATAAAGCTCGGTCAATGGTCATGTCACCTATAGCACATGGTATATTGAAACTACCGGGGTCCTTCAACTTAGTGGGTAACTTGTTTTGAATTATAGCACTACAACTCTCGGTCAAGTTAATGGTGTCCGCACTATCTAGGTCCCTTTTCTTGGATAGAATCTCTTTTAAGAACTTAGCGTAAGTTGGCATTTGTTTTAGTGCTTCGGTGAATGGGATATTGACATGGAGCTTTTTCAAGACTTCAAGGAACTTAGCAAATTGGTCATCAAGCTTAGAAGAAGCAAACCTACTTGGGTAGGGAAGCTTTGCTACATAAGGAGGTGGGGTGCTTGTGACTAGCCCATCATCTTTGGCTTTTGGTGGTGGGGTAGGAGGGTCATCATCTCTCTCATCCGCATCATCAATCAAGTCATTGGTCAATTGTTTTTCATCTTTCTTTGCTTCACTCCCATTTACACTCCCATTTACACTCACATCCCCCAATTGTCTACCACTCCTAGTGATTATAGCATGAGCTTGTTCATTGCGATTTACACCTTGACTAGGGAGTTGGGTAGTGGAATTTCCTTTCATAGAACCCGCCATTTGAGCTAATTGAGTCTCAAGCATTTTATTGTGAACTTGCATTTGCTTTATGCTCTCTCTCAACTCACTAGTCTCTTTAGCTTGATTAGTCATAAACGTTTGCATCATACTCTCTAGACTAGTGGTGGTGGTGGGCGGTTCTAATTGAAGAGGTGCTTGTTGAGGGGAGTTGTAGTTAGGCCTTTGGTTTCCTTGAAACCCGGGGGGAGGTCTAGCATTTGAATATTGGCCTTGATTAGGATACGAACCACGGTATTGACCTTGGTTGTATCCATGTTGGCCTTGACCTTGACTTTGATTTACATTTTGACCCACATTTTGAAATCCATTTTGATTAGAATTTTGGCCTTGGTTCTTCCACCCAAAATTCGGGTTATGACGCCAACCCGGATTAAAGGTGTTAGAATAGGGGTCGAATTTTTGACTTAGGGCATTGATTTGTTCCATGGAGGAAGGAGAAGTGATGTTAGAGTCTACAAAGTTGCATTGAGAAGAATAATGGTCATATGCTCCACAAGTATCACAAAACATTAAATGCATGGGCATGTTAGTATGACCGGAATGGGGAGTGTTCCCATAACTATTCACATGAGACATGTTAGGAGGGGGACATGGGTTGGAGTTTTGGGAATGACCAAGCATGGAGACATTAGATGAGGAGGGGGACATAGTAGATGATTTCAATTGATTAACTAAAGCATCTACTTTAGAAGTAAGTAAATCAATGCTATCAACTTCATACCTTCCACCTCTTTTAGAGGTTGAAGCGCGCTCCCCTTTGTTCCAATCCCGATCATTTTGAACCACATGTTCAATTGCTCGAAGAGCTTCATCCGCCCCCTTCATCATTATGGGTCCACCCACTCCCGCGTTTAGACTCATCTTGTTGTGAGAAGAAAGTCCATTGTAGAAACAATGGAGTTGCATCTCCTTCCCCATATCATGATGTGGACACTCCCTCAAGAGGCTTTTGAATCTCTCCCATGCTTCATTTAGACTCTCACCTTCTTTATCATTGAATGTCACAATCTTAGCTCTCATTTCGGCCGTCTTTTGCAAAGAATAAAATTGGCCCAAGAAAGCTTTGGTGACTTCTTCCCATGTGGTGAATGAGTTAGGAGGTAAGTCCATGAGCCAACGTGATCCTTCATCTCTTAAGGAGAATTTGAACATGCTTAGGCGGATGTAATCTTGTGTGACTCCATTGTGCTTCACTGTCGAGCAAAATTCAGTAAATCTCCTCAAGTGTTCTCGAGGGCATTCATGGCAACTACCCCCAAATTGATTGTTCGAAATGAGTTGAATGAAAGCCGGTTTGAACTCAAAATCATTTGCTTGTGTGGTGGGTGCAACAGTGGCACTTCTTGGAGTATATGCCATAGGAGCACCATAGTCTCTCAAACTCCGGTTGTTTACTTCCCCCATTTCTTGCTCAAATTCCTCAAATTCCTCGGAACTAGAGGATTTTGTAGAACTTCGAGGACTTCCAATGGTGGAGGTAGGATGTGGTTGCTCTTGCACTCTCTCGCCTCTCAACCCTCTTCTTATAGCTTTTACGGTTCTCTCTAGTTCCTTATCAAATGGAATAAGGGGCAAGGCACGATTGCTTCTTGGCATACAAGACAACAAGGCTCAAGAGGGGTACTCAAACAACTAAGCAAGCAAAGGACACCAACACACAAACAACAAAAGAACAAGAAAAGAAAAAAAATAAAGACTTAAACTCACAAACAAAACTACTACTCAATGAAAATACACCGATCCCCGGCAACGGCGCCAATTTGAACAAGGCAAAAACTAGGTCGTTACTAACTCCTCTAATGTCGAATAAAAAAAACCTAACTATCCACCTAAACTAGTCAAGTGGTAAGTAAGGGTCGAACCACAAGGATCGGAGGTCTCACCAAGGTAGAGTCGCTACAAGTAAGCTAAGTCGAAGAAATCGTCAAGTTTTGGTTGAACTAAGTGATTAAAACTATTGGAATCAAATTAGGAAAAACACTAGGAATGGGAAATCACCACAATCTTAGTTCACATCCAACAACCAAATAGAGATAAAGGGGTTGACAAGTATTGGGGATATGCAAAGGGAATAAATAAACCTAAACACCTCTAAAATCGTTGTTAGGGAGTTTAGAGTCCTAATTATGGCAACAAAACCTATGTTTCGAGGTGTTATCACCTAACTAGGCCAAGTTAGGAATTGAAATCAAACCCAAGTTAATACCAATCAACAAGTGATGTGTAGCAACTAATCAATCAATCAATCATGAAGGTCAACCACATAAAAGTAAACCATTAAATGGGCAACAAAAGGATCAAAAGGTGATGGAGCTCACATCAACTAAGTCACCAATCAACATTAAAGATTGAAATTGCACAAATCCCAAGCATAATCAACCCAATAAACTCTACTCATGAAAATAGGATGCAAACAATGATTGGGCTACTCCCAATCCTAGTTAATGAACTACTCACTACCCATTATACTACCAAACACCCTAAACATGGAAAAACTAGCAATAAATCACCAATCTAAAAATAGCAAAAACCAAAAATCAAGACTTTAAAGCAAAAACAAGATAAAATCTAGTGAGTAAACAAGAAGAATCTAAGAAAAGATGAAAACTTTAATCTAAATTAACTACTAAGCATGAAGATTAAATAATGAAAACATGAAACTAACAAAGTAGAAATGCATAAAAACAATGAGAAAGAAAGAAAGGATTGAGAGGATTACTAAGGAAACAAGAAACTTCAATTCAAAGAAATTGTCACTTTTTCATTGATTTTCCATCTCCAAATTACACCTCTTGAGCCAAGTTTTCTCTCTCCTACACTAGTAAGCAAGCTTAGGGTTCTCAAAATCTGGGATCCCCTCTAAAATAGGGTAGAGGAGTATTTATACCCCCTCTAATTACACGAGTCGTAAAAGAAAAGAAATCCGGAAAAGGCCCAGCGAACAGAGGCCCGGGCGGGCTAAAACGGGCCCGGGCGGGCGAGTTAGAGGGCCCGGGCGGGCGAGATGGTGGCCCGGGCGGTGCAGGGTAGATGGGCCCGGTCTAATACCCCGGGCGTGCGTTAAAAATCCAGGCAAGAGGCAGAATGTTTGGCCGCTGATGCGCCCGGGCTGGCGGTCACATAGCCCGGGCGGGCGACTTGGCCCGGGCGAGCCGTCACATAGCCCGGGCGGGCGAATTTGCTCGGGCGGATTTCCTAGAGCTCGGGCGGGTGTCTTTGCTCGGGTGGTCCTTGAGCTTCCCGGGCAAACTCTTGCTTCCCTTTTTTTGCTCCCCTCTTAGCTTGTAGAAGCTTGAGTTCCTACACATCAAAGATCAAATAGAAGAGTAGGGGAGGGGGATGCAAATACATGTACACATGTGCTAAAAGAGAGTTAGATAGATAAAAGGCGAAATTAAGAGAAAAAGAAACTAAAATAGGAAATAAGTCAAGTAAAATAGCCTTAATACTACCCTAGGAGTGAGATAAATCTCACTCATCACCATGCTCCTACAATACTTGGCCGTACCATCTGTTAGGTGGTTGTACTACCTTCCCAGATGTCTAAACTTCACAACCTTGTATGCCTTGCACAAGTCCCTACAATCATATAATATATTATAATATAAGTTTTAAGCACCACCTTGGCCACCAGCGCCACTAGGATATGTGGATAAAGGTACACACTACGCTAATAAGCAGTGGCGGATCCAACGTGGGTTCAATTGAACGATCTTGGAAAAAGCTGGAGAATAAAACGGAAAGAATTAATTAAAATAGGCCAAAATTGTCAACAACTACCTAATATATATCACTTTTCATAAACAACTACCTAATATAAACTTTTTCTTATACAACTACCTAAGTTAACAATTCCGTCAGCGTAACACTACCAAAGACGTTAATTTATGAAATTTCCGTCACATGGGCCCACCTTTTCTAATTTCCCCCCAATTTAACTGCATTTATGCTTCTTCATCATAATCCATACCAAATTACAGAAAACAAAGCAAACAAATCCATAGAAAATGTAAATCCTTCCACCCTCACTTCCTCTGTTCTCCCTACCTGACTTCAGTTTTTTCACCAATCTCTCATTCTCCTTAGCAAGCTTCATCCTTTGTTGTTCCAGTTTATGAACCTCAGCTTCCAGTACTTGAACATCACTACCAAGCAGCTTCTTCTCCAACAACAGTTGATTAATCAGCACCCTTTGCCATTCCTCTTGATGTTCATCAACCCACTCCCACACATCACAGCCATGCCTAATCTTTCTAATGCGATCATAAAACTTGCAAGTTACAAAATTTCCTCCCAGGATTATTACTGGTCCATGATGTTAGAGTTGCCACACCAATCTTACATTTGCAAATTTTGGGAAGAACTCGATTGGACAGACCTGTTGATGTCCTACCCATTTTTTGAATCCAACAAATTCAAAAATAATTAGCCAAAAAAACAGAAATTTATCATAATTAACAAATCCCCCAATTAATAGAAAAACCTAATTTCAAATAAAATCAAAAGAATTCCCCAATTATATCACCAATGACATTAACTTTTTACCAAAAACACTATTCTATTAACCCTAATATCAAAAGGTGAAAGAAGGGGAACTTACCTGAAGAATTAAAAACCTTCAGTGAATATTTCGGCCTAAGTATTGACAATGTAAGATTTTCGAGGGTTTTATAATGCCTTAGATAGTTTTTAGAAGAGAAATGCAGTTAAATTGGGGGGAAATTAGGAAAGGTGGGCCCATGTGACGGAAATTTCATAAATTAACGTCTTTGGTAGTGTTACGTTGACGGAATTGTTAACTTAGGTAGTTGTATAAGAAAAAGTTTATATTAGGTAGTTGTTTATGAAAAGTGATATATATTAGGTAGTTGTTGACAATTTTGGCATTAAAATATAAATAACGCGCGCTACATAATTAATTGTTTGAAGTTGGCTTGGTGGTTTGACTGTTTCTCTATCTATTCAATTGACGCGAGTTCAACTCCTGGTGTTGATGTTTTTCTTCTTTTTTAATTTGTTTTCCATTTCTTTATTTTCCTATTGTCTACCTGCTGTGCACTTTGGGATCGCTTCTTTTTTAATTTGTTTTCCATTTCTTTATTTCCGTCTAGATCCTAGCAACTATTTGGAGCATTTTGCTTTCCTTATTTCACTTTCATTTCTTTTCCTTTTGTTATGTTTTATTTAGAAAAACTTATTCATTATCTCATTATGTGATGATTGTGAATCCTCTTTTAGTTTACTTTCGATTTTGGCTTCTTATTTTCAGTTTTAAATAGCTAATACACCCTCCGTTTTACTATGATTAATAAATTTTGTACTTTGACGCTATTCGGGTATTCTACATCGACCATTGCCTATGATTTAGTAACTTCGTACCTTCAAAGGCTTAAAGAAGTGTCAAACAATTGTTCATTATTTTGAATGTAAGATATTTACCCGTGTATTCACGATGCTAATGTTGATGTCTAAAGATTGAATTTTTTTTTACTCTTATTTATTAAATAGAATTAATTATAATTTTCTTTCAAAAAAAAAAAAACTAATTATAATTTTTCTTAATTGATATTATGTTATAAGTGTAACCCTAAAGCAAACTCCTTACTGTTGGTTGTAATTGAAATTTAAACTAATACTAGTGAAATTTCTTCTTAACTAGTAACGGCCATTTTTTCATATGTTTCCAAACCCATGTGACCTAATTTCTGGATCCGCCACTGCTAATAAGTCATGACTTATTTGAGAAGCAGCTTATTTTTATCAATATTGACATTGACATTATGATTAAATAACCATATAAATTTGATTTAAAATTTAAGATAAATAATTGTGCTAAAGATTTGTTGTTTTGCACGTAGATCTATTATAAACCGGGGACTAGGATGGCGGTTTTGGGTGGCGAGGTGGTGGTTTATGTGCCTAGAGCAGTGGTTTCAGGTGGCAACAGTGGCGGATCTAGAAATTTAGAAATGGGGGTACGGTTATATGAACAATTAGATTCATAATGTATATAATCTCTCCGTCGCTAATCTTTGGCTCTATTTTTTTTTTGGAGCCAAATTTCGCCAAGTTTGACGGTAGACTACCATTGATATATAAGGGAAAAAAATTTCAGATAAAAATGTGCTCCAATAATTGATCGTTTGGTGGGATGTGGTAAGTGTAAATTGCTAGAATATTCCTAGAAAGTGGAGCTTCTTATATTTTTGTAAAACATACAACTCTTGAATTTTCTATTTCCCATGAATTTGAATCCCTAAATTTAATACTTTTTTAATACATAATCAAACCTAAAATATTTAAGAAAATTTTGAGTTGAAGGATTTCCTTCTATATAAAAATTGTAGTTGATATAAGTCATATAATCGTGTTAGTGGAATAGGGTGGAAAAAGGGTTATTAGAAGATAAAAGATGATTTAGGTACATAAAAGTAAGATAAAATAAATGGAAAATAACCTCATAGTTTTAATATAAATTGACAACTTTCTATAATTATATGTATAATATGAATCCATATTTAACTTCTATATAACCTTAGACTAAGAAGGGAATGAAGGAGTAAGAGGAAGAAAATTCTCAAAAAAAGGGTAAAGAGAAAGAAGATCTTGCAGGGATTCGATCTTGCGACCTCTACCAATCTATATTTAGATTAATTCTCCCCTCCCTTACCACTGAAGCAAACATTAGCTTATGAGTAATAAGTGCATGTTTAAACTTTATACAATTTTTAGCCAAAATAATGGGGGTACAGCTGTACCCACTGTACCCCCTGTGTATACGCCCCTGGGTGGCAACCATGAAGTAAAGAAAAGAAAGGATAAGCTAAACCTTGGAAGAGGATGGGGGAATAGACTATAGAGTTAAAAGGATTTTGGAGATAAAGAAAGGGTAAAAGAAATTATTAAAGTAACCTAACAAACAACAAGGGCTTTATTCCATTACCTTTTCGTGAAAACCCCTCAAGGCCTCAATCAAACCCCTCTTCATAACTCAATGGTGTCTTTCACTCTTTCTTTCAAATCCGTCAAGAAAGCTCAAATTTTGTATCTAGAAAATGACTTGTTAAGTTATCGGTATTGCCTATAAAAATATGTAATGGTATTCACGAACATAGGGAAATTTATGTAATATTTTATATTTTGGACGAAATAACATAAAAAGAAATGATGAGACAAATATCTAGTAGTACAGAAATACCATAGAAGACTTAAGAAGTCCAGAATACAACCGAAGGCCAGAAAGAGTTAATGGGCAAGCAGCGACAGGCTATGACCAGTTTCTTTGATACGTGAGAATAGAGAATTCAAGTTCCAAATGCTGAAAGCATGTCATCTAAGCAGATTTGTACAAGACTTCATAAACTTGACTCCATCACGCTATTCATCTCTTGAAGCTGGATCCATCCCCGTCGAAGGATTGTCGGCAAAATACTCCTGGTGCTTCAGGTTCACCCCATAGTGTGAATATGCATCCACATTATAATCAATTATTAAAAAGGAGTAATAAGATGCAAAAGACAAGCATGGCAGATATTATGTCTTGAAGCAAAGTCATTTTACTTCTAAACTAAATTTCGGATTCAGAACATGATTCCATCAAATGTTCAAAAACTGATCCAAACGTGCATAAATCCTAATGACTGGTATTACAAAATTGAATAGAAGAAAAGGGCATGACCGGCTTTGTGGAGATCTTCCTTGCATGGAAATGGATAAATCAATTATCAGTCCCTATTATAAAGTTGTATCAATAGCCATCTTTTTTTTTTTTTATCTCTGCCATGCCTACCTGAAGCCCTTCCTCAAGTCCTTTCTTTAGCCCTTCCTCAAGTGCAAGGGAATGCTTTTGTGTCATAGCATGAAAAGGATGGTCTTAGTAAAGAAATTCATATTTATACACCTCGTAATTTCGGCCAGTCAAGTTGGAAGATTTTCTATGAGTAGGGAAGATGAACTTTTAGCCGATTTCTTATGACAATTCATGTTAGCCGATGCTAGATCAATTTGGCTGTCGTAAAGAAGATGAACTTGCTTCAGTTACTTATATCCACTAAAAAAAATGCTTCAGTTATATCCCCACACAAAAAAAAAATTGCTTCGGCTATATCCCCCCACCAAAAAAAACTTGCTTCAGTTATATCCCCTCAGCAAAAAACTTGCTTCAGTTATATCCTCGCTGAGACCTGGAGGGTAGCAGCGTTGCAAGTGGAAAGTTTTTTCTCATCCACTCGAGCTAGGTGTGCAGACTCACCTACGCATACAGGTGATGACAAGTTATCACTGCAAAGAACACCCCCCCCTCCTCCCTCCTCAACGGATGGACCAAACCTTAATTCCAGAAATTGATACACCCACTGCAGGAATTCCCCAAATTTCAAATTTATAAAAAATGTGGTCTTATCCTCCCCATCCCGTGTAAATTCTTTCCTGCCACTCAGCTGCTATGGGAGCTTGAAACCATCTTGGAACCTCAAATCCTAGAGCTTACAAGAAATTCGTATAGATTTCTCCACTATAGCCTAGCGGTATTCAACTCAGCTGCAAGTCATCCTACGAACCCTGAGATCCACAGCAGAAATAGTTCTCGCAATTATTACAGGGTATGTTGTTGGAACACAAGGTGACACTCAAGAAGGGCGGGGTTTAATTGATTGGCTAAAACTGATCGATTTTCGCAAAAACACTCTTATGGCAAAGGCGCGCACTTGTGTTATTCACTCGTAAAATCCCCGATTAACGTTTTTGCTCGAACGAAATTGTATCAAACAATAAAACAATGAAATCAAATAATAAAATCCTTAAACCAAACAATAAGACACGGGAATTTAACGTGGTTCAATCTCACCTCTCGAGATCTACGTCCACACACAAACTTCTTTTATTATTTGAATCGTAAAATACCAAACTCTCGATATAATTCGATTCCCCCACTACTAACTCTAGTAGTGCTCCCCAACACTTAACCCTAAGTGTTGCTACTCTCCTATAATATAAGAATTACGTAAAAGAAAGATTCCTTAAAGACGTGCTTCTTATTCAAGCAAATAGAGGACAATTACAAACGTTGTTTAGTTTCCTAATCCGACTAGAACTCGTGCTATACTGCGTGCCTTAGGAAAGCTGTTTTCGCTCTTAATATTTCCGATTTTCTCTCTCGAAAACGTGAGTTATAAAACCGAGTTGCAATCCCTTATATATCTTGGTGAACCGAATAAAAAATCCTTCTCCAAGATATATTATCTTTGAACAATTTTTATTCCTAAAATAAAGGGATAAAATTCTTTTCCTATTTAAAAACCAATTTTATCTTTTATAAAAAACTGATTTTCTTTTTCCTAATAGGATAAGGATTTCTCCATATCTTATATTAACTAGATCAACTCTTAAATCAGTTTTTTATTAAACAAACTTTATCATATTGAAAAAACAGTTTTTCTCCTTCTTATCAAAATTCTTTAAAAACGTTTTATGATTTTTTTTTTGAAAAAAAACTTTTATCTTTTATATACAAAACGTTTTATCAAAATCAGTTTTTATAAAATCCTTTTTTTATTTTAAAACTAAACTTCCTTTTTATATAGATATATAAAATTAACATAATTATTTATTCCCTTAACTCTAAGAAAATAATAATTATCCTAATTTTATATTTCTTTATTTGGCACATAATATATCATCGAGTTCTAGCATATTACATTTTGCATATAGTAACTAAACTTGGAATTCAATATAAACTTGGACTTCAATCTTGATTCTTCACTTCTTCAAAGTCTTCATTTATTTATTCCTTTCTCAACCATCTGTCACAAACTTTCATACTATAACATATTATATTATTTTTCATCATCAAAACTTAACATGCACATGCACAACAAATTCCCCCTTTTTGATGATGACAAACACTCAATATAATATTATTAAGTAATCACTTTTTCCCCCTCAAAATATGCACCATTAATCACATAAGGGAAAATAGCATAACATCATTCACAAGTAACATGGTAACCAAGATAACCAATTATTCATTAGTCTAAGTATTATACCCATCTTCCCCCTTTTGACATTATAAAAAAGGAGAGCATCAACATGTTTAGCGAGACAAAGTGAGATATAATCAGCAAAATAAGTCAAGTAGCTCAAGCAATAAATACTAAGGATGCTGGTGCTATGTCATAATCCAATTCACAATCCGAAGTCATTAAGCAAAAATATAACCCAACTCACAATCCGAATTTATGAAGCAAGAAATAATCATGAAGGATCATGGTTGATGGCTAAGAATGTAAGATGAATGTAGGTAATGCAAGCTTGAAGATTTGAAATGGCAATTGACTCAACAAGTGCTTAAACCCTTTTTTTCATATTTTCAACTTCCGCATATAAACATCATAAGACTTTCTTCACTGTGGCACTGTGTGTGGCACTGTGCCACTGAACAATCTATTCCCTTTCAAATATAACTAATCTTCGGATATACTGGAATCGAAAATGATGATCTTCAAAGCTTTGATAATGTTCTTCACATTTGAATTGAACTCTAGGACTTATCTAAAATAAATGTCTTACTCTCCTTTTCTTTTCTTTTCTTTTCTTTTCTTTTCTTTTCTTTTCTTTTTTCTTTTCTTTTTTTTCTTAATTAAATTTTTTTTTTTTTATGAAGGAGAAGCAGACCATACAATATTACTAGAGTCAACCAATAAGAGATCAAAGATAATAACTTAATTCGGACCTCATTGTCTTTTTGATACATCTCCTGGCATTGTGCCTTGCACAGTGTAAATCAGTACTGTTCATTCTTTCATGTATTTGAGTTTCATTCCAACCTTTTCATGTTCCCCTTAAGCGATGCGTCTTTTTCTTCCATCAAATTATCAAAATGTTCTTTCCCCATAGATTATCATGAATCAAGATTAAAAGCACTTGTTGAACTTTGGAGCAATGGGTGGGGAAAAGAAGGATAATAATAGAGAATTAAATATAAGGTGGGACATATGAAAGAAAGAAATAATAAGGCACAAATATCAAACTCGTGAATAGAAAATCAGAATATTGGGCTAAAGATCAAGCTTGCTATAGGAGAAAGTATATGCATTTCATAGCTCAAAAATTCAGCAACTTAGGATCATATAGCTTATTAGTTCGGCAACTTAGGATCATGACATTAGGACAGCATCATTAGACCATTACGAGTCCTTCTTTATATCAAGTAGACCTTTACTCACAATGTTTCAAGAAGACATGCAATCCTACTCCAATTAACATATTTAAAGGAGGACAACAAGCATAATACTCAACCAATTTCTAGAAATTAATCCCAAAGCCACAAATTATCTTGTAAAATATTCATGCATGAATTTCAACATAATTACCTTGATCACACAATTGGGATATGCTTAACAAATTTTTTTTTTTTAAACCACTTACCAACATCACGTTCCCTATGGAGTGTGTTAGGGATTTGCCGACGTTTATCAATACCAAATATTTCTCCCTTTTTGTTGTCGCCAAATGTAACACACCCTCCATGATAGGCTACTAGTGAGAGGAATTGAGATTTATCACTAGTCATATGTCTTGAGCAGCCGTTGTCGAGATACCATAGGCTGCGTCCTCTCACATTTGCCTGCAAAAAGATCACTTGTTAATTTTAGGAACCCAAATCTGTTTGGGTCCCTTTTTCTTTCGTTGAGCTTCTAATAAGTCTTTTCTAACCCATATTTGAGTTAAATATTTTACATTTTTCGCAACACTATTTTTCTTGACGTTACAATTATCCATAAAATGTCCATTCTTTCCACAGAAGTTGCAAATCAAATATTCAGGTAGATCGACATATTTTCTTTTACGAAAGTCTCTTTCAAAATTTTTGGCACTGTGCTGTACACTGTGCCTCTGGTCTGTATATCCTAAACCAATTCTGTTTCGATTGCTAGTTGTACTAGAGATATAGTCTAAGGCTTTTTGACCATCTAACCATTTTTCATACATTTTCCGAGCAATGGTCAATTGTGATTCAAAGAATTCAACAGAAGTGTTTAGATCGCTATTTCTTTTTCTTGAAATTTCCAAATCTCTTTTAGCTTTATCAAGTTTGTCACTTAACTTAGCATCATGAGGCATCATAAGTGGAACAATTTTGGATCTTTGTCTAGACTCTTTCACTTTAATTAACTCAAGTTTTAAAGATCCAATTTGTTTTTCAAGATTCGAATTTTTCTCTTCTAGCTCAGTGTACGGCACAGTGTTATCAACGACTTCTTTTGTGAGACACTTTTCGTACCTTAAGGCACTTAACTCAACATTTATTTCTTCGACAGTTTTTTCCAGTTCATCATTCTTTTTCATCAGTTCTTTACAGTTCTTTAATAAATCCTTATATTCCAATTCCAACCCAATATTTTGCTTAGTTAAAATTTTTACTTCCTTTTTCATGATTAAAAAATCATCGTTCATCTCTTGACAATCATCAATGATATTTCCAAGCAAAGTAACAAGTTGGTTTTTTGAAAGACGATGTATTGAAGGTTTTAGAGAAAGAAGACTTACCTCACTGTCTTCAGTTTCATCTTGGGAGTTTGAACTTTTCGCCATTAGACACAAGTGAGAGTCGTCCTGGCACTGTGCTCTTCTCTGTGATGTCTGTACAGCATTCAGACATAATTTTTCTTCATGGCACTGTGCCTCCGACTGTTCTTCATCAGAATCCGAGTCTCCCCAAACGGCAGCTATCATAGCCTTTTTGAATTCTTTCTTGGATTGCTCCCTTCTTTCTTTAGGCTTCTCATCATCCCATAAGGGACATTCTTTAATCATGTGATTTAACTCTCCACACTTGAAACAACCCGAATTAGTAGCACTTTTCTTAAAGTTAGAGGTAGTGCTCTTACCTTTGAAATTTTCATCTTTTCTAAGATTTTTGTTTTTGTTCTTTTTGAGAAAATTTTTAAATCTCCTAGTAAGAAAATCAATATCATCATCACTATCACTATTTTCAATTTCCAATTCAGTTCTCAAGGCTATACCTTTACTTTTTGGTTCATTAGTTTTAGAATCTAAGACAAGTTCATGAGTCATTAATGATCCAATTAGTTGTTCTAGTGAGAGTTTAGTTAAATCTTTTGCTTCTTGAATGGCAGTTATTTTTGGAAGCCACCGATTTGTTAAACTTCTTAGCACTTTTCTCACTAAATCTTCAGAACTATATGTTTTGCCTATGTAATTCATTAGTTATTAGTGTAAATCTAGTGAACATCTCTTTAATAGATTCGTCCTTATTCATGGTAAACAGTTCATATTGTTGGACTAGCAAATCTAATCTAGATTGTTTTACCTCATTCGTACCTTCGTGGGCCAACTCCAGCGTGTCCTATATTTCTTTTGTTGTAGTGCAAGCGGAAATCCTTGAGTATTCATCAGGTCCAATTCCATATTGGAGAATACTCATTGCTTTGTAGTTCTTTTCGGCTTTTGCATAGTCGACCGAATCGTAGTCATCTTCATCCTTGTCGACCATCTTTCCTTCAGCGTCTTTTCCTTGGATAAGGATTGGTCCTTTTCTAATAAATTTCCAGCATTCATAATCCGATCCTTGGATGTAGATCCTCATCCTAGCTTTCCACCATCCGTAGTCTTTTCCGTTGAAAATCGGGCACTTGGTGTGTCTATCTCGAGAGTCATCTTGCATATTCATGATGTGTATTCTCTAGGGATGAGCCTTTCGAGAATAACATGCTCTGATACCACTTGTTGGAACACAAGGTGACACTCAAGAAGGGCGGGGTTTAATTGATTGGCTAAAACTGATCGATTTTCGCAAAAACACTCAAATCTCCGATTAACGTTTTTGCTCGAACGAAATTGTATCAAACAATAAAACAATGAAATCAAATAATAAAATCCTTAAACCAAACAATAAGACACAGGAATTTAACGTGGTTCAATCTCACCTCTGAGATCTACGTCCACACACAAACTTCTCTTTTATTATTTGAATCGTAAAATACCAAACTCTCGATATAATTCGATTCCCCCACTACTAACTCTAGTAGTGCTCCCCAACACTTAACCCTAAGTGTTGCTACTCTCCTATAATATAAGAATTACAGAAAGAAAGATTCCTCAAAGACGTGCTTCTTATTCAAGCAAATAGAGGACAATTACAAACGTTGTTTAGTTTCCTAATCTGACTAGAACTCTGTGCTATACTCTGTGCCTTAGGAAACTGTTTTCAGCTCTTAATATCTCCGATTTTCTCTCTCTGAAAACGTGAGTTATAAAACTGAGTTGCAATCCCTTATATATCTTGGTGAACTGAATAAAAAATCCTTCTCCAAGATATATTATCTTTGAACAATTTTTATTCCTAAAATAAAGGGATAAAATTCTTTTCCTATTTAAAAACCAATTTTATCTTTTATAAAAAACTGATTTTCCTTTTCCTAATAGGATAAGGATTTCTCCATATCTTATATTAACTAGATCAACTCTTAAATCAGTTTTTTATTAAACAAACTTTATCATATTGAAAAAACAGTTTTTCTCCTTCTTATCAAAATTCTTTAAAAACGTTTTATGATTTTTTTTTTGAAAAAAAACTTTTATCTTTTATATACAAAACGTTTTATCAAAATCAGTTTTTATAAAATCCTTTTTTATTTTAAAACTAAACTTCCTTTTTATATAGATATATAAAATTAACATAATTATTTATTCCCTTAACTCTAAGAAAATAATAATTATCCTAATTTTATATTTCTTTATTTGGCACATAATATATCATCGAGTTCTAGCATATTACCTTTTGCATATAGTAACTAAACTTGGAATTCAATATAAACTTGGACTTCAATCTTGATTCTTCACTTCTTCAAAGTCTTCATTTATTTATTCCTTTCTCAACCATCTGTCACAAATTTTCATACTATAACATATTATATTATTTTTCATCATCAAAACTTAACATGCACATGCACATGCACAACATATGTCAATAAATCTGCAGAAGTACATGCTAAATCAGCAAAGACCTACATATGTATTGGATGCAAAGCATATTATCACCCAAGAAACCCAGCATTTAATATGAATTTTCATAGGTCGGTTATCTTTTTATATTACAAAAAAGCTGAACTAAAGAATCACAAAAGGCCCAAGAAGAAGAAAGTTTACAAGAAACTCTAGTGGCTAGCGATGAAAAACAACAGCCTATTCTTATAAGTTGCCTCAGGCTTAGTCACCATAGTAAGAGAACCTAAACGGTTGCAAGCATTAATGAGAATAACAGAACGAATTAGAATCAAAGCGACAAAAGCTTAAGAGTTCTTTAACTCCAGAGTCACACACACCACATGATGATGCTCAAATGAGAAGAGAAACTACAAGTGAAGAGTGTATACACAAATTTCGAGTCAAAATATATATAAGACAGGAAACAAAGTAACAAAGAAATTATATTTCAATAAATGTATTGAGTACAATATCTGTAAACAGTTTATAATAAAAATAAACTAAGTCCTCTGATTCTGTTCCGTAGCTTGAGAGTGACACGTGTTGATGTCGACGTGGAGCTGAGTTTAGATTGACGTTTTGTCAACGTCAACTTGCGTTTGAATGTGGGATGACGTTTTGTCAACGTCAACCTAAGTTGAGTTTTGTTTGGGTGTATTCGAATGAGGGCTAAAAAAAGCTTGAATCTCAGTCGAATGTGTTTGAATGTATCTGAACAGTCGGCACGGATTTGATGTGCATGTTGACTATTTAATTTGCAGAGAGAATTCCAAGAGAAATTTATGAGCTCTTGAGAATAATGATTTTCTGATCCCCTCAACTGAAGGAGGTGAGGTCTATTTATAGGGAATGGAGAACCCTTCATGGACTTGGTAGCTTATGGGCTTAGGCCCGTTTATGACTTGAGAGCCTTTTTTTTTACCTTTGCCAGTTGACCATCTTGTTTGGACTACTGATGTGGACTGGCCCAAATATTTACAACCCAAATTATATTTGTTTAATTTGGATACCTTATTTGAGTGAGCTAAATTATTTAAATTGGGCTAATTATATTTATTTTAGCTCAATAATATTTAATTTATTTTAATTTGTAAAACACTAATAAATTTTTAATGTCTACAAATTGCCCCTTCGAGACCATGTCATGTACACGACTTGTTGTGTTTTGGTATGACGTGGTATCGACAAATTTGAGATGGCTGATAACTAGGTGACAATCACTGTGCCGCTAGGATTTGTTGCCAAGAGTGATGAATCACCTATTACTCTATTAAGTCTTGGACTTGGAAAAATAATCCTAATTGAATAAGTATTAGGCTTTATTTTTTTTTCCCCTCCAAAGTGTATAAATACACCGCTAATCTTGCGTTTGTCCTGTATGTTAGCAGATTACGAGTAATCCATCAGACTTTGAAATTAATTTGCGCTATTGGTCGCAAGCACAGAACACTTGAGCACCACACTAGCCGACTAGTAAGTCTTGTTATTCTTCTTTCTTTCAATTCAATTGGTGAAAAGTAGTTAATGATTGCTCTCTTTTTTGTTGATCTTGACTTGAGTTAATCAGACCATATTTTTTATCATTCTCTTCACCCATAAAATTCAGAGATTGTGGCCCTTTTTTTTGTCTGAATTATTATTATCACTCTTCGTATGATACATGTAAAGTAATTCAATAAGGAAACAAGAGCTGATGTTTTCGTTTTAATTTTCTTTGTTTTGCTCCTCTTGCACGCATGATGCCATATTTGATCAATGATTGTGGGACAAACTTACCCATCTTATATGATGTCATGATAGTTCTTCCCTTTCTTCTTTTTTTCAGCGGTAAGCTTCTTTCCTTTCTTTTTATCTTATACGCATGCTACTGCTATTTGTTTTTATTTGGATTTTGGTATGATAGTTGTAGCAGTATAAAATCTGATCGGTATAAACTTTATGCGCTGAGCCCGATACTCAAAGAACTTTTTTTTTTTTTTTGAGGGGAAAATAGTAAGCTAGTATTAATTTAAGGACAAAGTGTCCATAAGTACATAGGGCGCCACCTCCACAGGAGCATGGTTTTCCCAGATTTGTTCAGTACCGAAAGGAACTAGCTTAGCTAAGTGATGGGCTACAAAGTTCCCGTCACGTAAAACATGAGACCACATTATAGAAGAAAAGCAAGTACATGAAGAGAGGATATTATGAAGAATAGCATCAAGGTCCGATAGAAAAATTGCACTCTTTGAGAGACGGTTGACAAGCACTTGGCAATCGGATTCAATGATTACGTCCTTAAAACCAAAACGCTTCCCAAGACGGACCCCCATTGCAAGAGCCTTGGCCTCGGCAACTTCGGGCGCCCAGTGAGCCTTTTGGCGTCGAGATGCCGCAAACAAAACATTCCCTTGCGATCCTCGAGCCACAGCACTAAGTCCAACCAATCCGTCCACCGCAAGTGAGGCATCAACGTTGATTTTCACTAACCCCTCAGGGGGGGCTTGCCACGTTTTAGGGCTTGAAGTTTTCACACCTTGCGTGTGATAGATTAGCTTAGCAGATTTATCATACTCCTCCACTAATCTGTGAACTCGAGCAACAAGAATAGTATCTTGGGTTATCTTGCCATTAAATACCCACTGGTTATGTTCACCCCATATGCACCACATTAAAAAGCCTCCCTTGACTACCATTTGCTTATCTAACAACTTCCAGCTAGCCACTCTATCACACATTGTAATATTCGGCTCACTCGCACACATATCTTCACAGCAACAATCTCGCCAAAGCTCAACAATCCTCGGGCACTCAAACAACACATGGTTGTCCGTTTCCGGGGCACCACAACCCCAAGGGCATGAATCTTCTTCAATAAGATGCCGATATTTCAACAGAGCTCTAGTAGGCAAAGAATGGGTACATAACCTCCATAAAAAATGGCGAACCTTAGGACTAGCATCAATCTTCCAAATGTCCACCCAAGCTTGGTGAAAAGAGTCTAGATCGAGGCCTTTCCCAAGCAAGTAAGCCGTCTTAACGGAATAGATGCCATTCTTCGACAAAGCCCAAGTCATCTCATCACTGTTCGAAGTCTCAACACACAAGGGGATTGAAAGAATGCATTTTTTGTCACGGTCATTGAAGTGTGCTTCGAGCAAATCAACGTTCCATTCCCCACATCGAGCATCAATCAAATCACAAACTCGATTAACTCCTTCGCAAGGCGCACTAGTGATGAACCTACCTTCTTCATCTGCCACCCATGGCGCATCCCAAACCCTAACATCTTCACCCGTGCCAATTCTCCATATGCATCCCTCTTTCAACAGAGCAAGTTTTAGTATCTTTTTTTTTTTCATCAAATTGAATTTTGACATACTTTGTTTCGCTTGCAGTATATGAGATTTTTGAGATACTGAACTTTCGTGCTTGTCTTTGAAAAACTCAAGGCTTGTCAGGTGATTTTTTTTTTTACACCCTTTAGTCTAAAATATTTTATCTAAATATCCCTTTTTTTTGTGCATTTGTGTCTGTGTATTTTTTGTACTATTTGACAGGTTCATATGAAGAAGGGGACTTCGTCGTGATGGGCCATATGTGCGACTATGAGCCTGTCAAGGGTGTTACTCGTATGTCTTTAGCACTGCGACAATATCACCTCCAGACAGTCCCTTGAAGACGAAGACAGGGATTTCGTCGCGATGGGCCATATGTGCGACTATGAGCCTGTCTGGAGTGTTATTCGTATGTCTTTAGCACTGCGACAATGTCACCTCCAGACAGTCCCTTGAAGACGAAGACGGGGATTTCGTCGCGATGGGACATATGTGCGACTATGAGCCTGTCAGGGGTGTTATTCGTATATCTTTAGCACTGCGACAATGTCACCTCCAGACAGTCCCTTGAAGACGAAGGCGGGGATTTCGTCGCGACGGGCCATATGTGCGACTATGAGCCTGTCAGGGGTGTTATTCGTATGTCTTTAGCACTGCGACAATGTCACCTCCAGACAGTCCCTTGAAGACGAAGACGGGGATTTCGTCGCGACGGGCCATATGTGCAACTATGAGCCTATCAGGGGTGTTATTCGTATGTCTTTAGCACTACGACAATGTCACCTCCAGATAGTCCCTTGATGACGACGACGAACACTGCGACAATGATACCTCTAGACAGTCCCCTGACAGTCAGTCTCACCCTCGAGGTATGTTGTCTAACCCATGTTTTTTTAATGATTGTTCATTAACCCAAGCATTGCTTTTGTTTTGATGCTTTCTCAATTGTGTTTTTCGAAAAAAGTTTTGGCTTGAGTTGTCATTTCGTCCTTCACTGTTTGCACTCTTGTGGGCTAAGAGTTAGAATTTTTTTTTTGTTTCGCCGTTCACAGTTTAAACTCTTGCAGGCCAGGAGTATTGCATTTTGTTTTGTTTCGCCGTTCACAGTTTATACTCTTGCGGGCTAGGAGTATTGCATTTTTTTTGTTTCGCCGTTCACAGTTTATACTCTTACGGGCCAGGAGTATTACAATGATAGATTTCTTTTTTGTTTTTTTTTTTGTTTCGCCGTTCACAGTTTATACTCTTGCAGGCCAGGAGTATTACAATGATTACAATTTTTTTTTTGGTGTGGCTGCACTAGAGTAATTTTTATGTTACCCTAGCTACCTACGTACTTGCAAAACATGAACAAATTGCTTTTACAATATCAAGCCAACGTAGTTCAAATTCACATATATTTTCTTTCAACATATGCAGTTTATCCTCTTGCTTAGAAGTTTAACAACGCTCTCACTTTTCATGAGTAGTAGCGCTTCATAAACTTGCCGTTGATAGGCCCCACACGTAGATCTGTTGTTTTGTACTACACGTGTTTACTTTAAAATTTAAAATTCGATGTTAGTATAGATCTTAAAATGAATTGGGAAAAATTTGGACACAGTTAGGTTTAGTTCTAGGAATCTGAAAAGTTAGATTAGTTATTGGTTATCTTGAATTTGCTAAAGTGTATTGGGCTGAATTAGTTGCCATTTTTTTGTTTGGGTGTGTGAAAAAATTGGGTGGCTTTTGTTAGTTTTCAAGTTAATTTAGCAAGCATGGATTATAAGTTGAAGGTTACTAATTAACCTAAATACAATTTATGCAAGCATGGACTATAAGTTGAACAAATATACAATATACAACTAACTTTAATAAGTAGGTAATTTTTTAAAGTAGTGTATCTATGTAGAAGAGTATGCAAAATGGTGAAGTGCATGACATAGATTTAAAGCTGGAAGGGGAATGATTGGGTACTAAAAGGGAAACTCCCATTGGTGACTTTGTGGTTTTGCATTTTCTCAACGGTGACTTTGTGCTTTTAAGATTATCATAAATAACCCTCTACTAATTAACCTTGTTTAAAAGTGGCTTTATGAAGCATTTTGCTGTTAAATACCACTTATGTCCATTATTTGAGTTAACCATAGTTAGAGTAAATTAGGGTAATTATTGGGCACTTTACTGTTGTCAACTATTTGACTGCTTTTCAAAAAAATCTCTATCTTCCTTGGTCTCATGCACGATCAAGCCCTACTCTCTGCTCTAATGCTCTGCTCTCAACCACGACATCCAAACGTGAAATTGAACCTTGAAGAAAAAACTTGAAGCGTTATTGGAAGAAGGTGCTGGATCGAACAACTTATAAAAGAGTCAGCAATTCACAGACTTGTAAGTTACCAAAATTTTGCATAATTTCATAATTTTCGAACAAGTTGATTTTCCAATTTGGGTTCTGGAATTTGCGTTCAATTGAATTGTTGCAATCCCAATTTTCGAACAATCAGCAATCTAAATTTTTGAACAAGAAGAGTCACACTATTGAATTGGTGCATGTGTTTGAAAAAATTTGTATGATCATATACTTCTATTATACTAGATTCAATATATGTGGAATTTGTTAGATGATAGAACAAACAAGGGAACCGGATATCCACTCCAAGGCACGGAAACTACGCTTTCCTATTAGTTTAATTTCGCCCCTCTAGGATCACCGGGTTAACACGAAATAACTAATGAGATACAATGGAGAAAAACAATTCACTAGATGATCTTCTAAGTGAATCAACAAGAACTTTGTGTTTGATGTTTGTGAAGAACACTCAAGAGAAAGTAGCAAGTTTTCTCTCAAGCAAAGCAAGAAGATTAGAATATGAAAAACTGATTTTTTTTCTCTCTCTCCTCCTCTTCTAGTATATACTCATATGAGCTAACAAAACCCATTACCCTATAAATGTTCCAACAATCCTCCTCCCATTTATAGGGTAATGTTGAAAAGTTTTCAACTTGCTATAAATCACAAACAAAACATGCTCATGCATCATGGAAATATCTTACGATTGAATTTCCACTTAGTAAAAGTAACTTTACAACAATTTCGATCATAATGATAGACAAAGCTTTGAATCATATAACCACCACAAATCATTGAAGATACTAATACACATAAGCATAAAACATAATTCTTAACCTCCGACACCTATGAAGCCTTGGTGTCCATATCCATTCATAAGCGTTCCAAGTCAAGCCTTAGACTTGGTGAAGCGGCCAAACCTCTAGCTTATATAGGTAAATCTTTACGAACATGCTCCTACAATTGAGCACTTATCAAAGATTTATTAAGAAATAAATTCAACCTCTTAACATTGTAGTAACAAGCACTAACCTCGGGATGTGTTAAACAAGTGCTCCCAACCTTCTAGAGAAGTACTTTCCTCATTGAATTTGAGATCTAATGTTGTATTAGACATCAAATTGAGTTTTCCTTCACCATAGGTTGTTCAATAGGCTTAAGACCCATCCCTTTATTCATTTTGTTCACTAGTTCCCTTGACAACGGTTTAGTAAACGTATCCGCCAAGTTCAAACTAGACCGAACAAAATTAATAGTTATACAACTATTCCTTATCATTTCACGCACATAGCTATGTCTAACTCCAATGTGCCTTGACTTGCCATTGTAGACTTCACTATAAGCTTTAGCTATGGTTGATGCACTATCACAATGAATAGCAAGAGGTGACATAGGTTTGACCCACAAGTCAACCTCACTCAACACATTCCTTAGCCATTCCGCTTCTTGGCAACAAGATGCCAATGCAATGAATTCCGATGCCATAGTGGAATCCGTTATACATGTTTGCTTCTTGGATGCCCATGAAATAGCACCTCCTCCAAGAAGAAACACCCATCCACTTGTGGATGAATAATCTTCCTTGTTGGAAATCCAACTAGCATCCGAGTAACCTTCTAGAATAGAAGGTTCTCCTTTGTAAGTTATGACATAATCCAAGGTTTTATTCAAATACCTTAACACTCTTCTCAATGCTTGCCAATGCAACATACTAGGATTACTAGTATACCTACCGAGTTTACCAATAGCAAAAGCTATATCCGGTCGAGTGCTAGTCATAGCATACATCAAGCTTCCAATTAAGCTTGCATACTCCAATTGTGAAATAGGAGTACCACTACTCGGAACCAAGTGAACACTAGGATCCATCGGAGTAGCAAAATGAGTCGAATTCGATTCATTAAACCTCTTAATCACTTTCTCAATATAATGAGATTGTGATAAAGAAATTGACCCTTTACCTCTCATTATTCTAATACCTAGAATAACATCCGCTTCACCCAAATCTTTCATGGAGAAGCTAGAAGAGAGAAAGACTTTGGTTTTTTCCACTTGTTCCAAATCAGTCCCAAAGATGAGCATATCATCAACATATAAGCAAATTATAACTCCATTACCGTTATTATCAAATTTACTATATACACACTTATCGGACTGATTTATTTTGAACCCACTAGACAAAATGACCTCATCAAATTTTTGATGCCATTGCTTAGGTGCTTGTTTAAGACCATACAAAGATCGAACTAATTTGCAAACCTTAGTCTCTTGACCTTTAACCACAAAACCTTCAGGTTGATTCATGTACACTTCCTCCTCCAATTCACCATTAAGGAAAGCAGTTTTAACATCCATTTGGTGAATTACTAGACCATGAATCGCAGCTAATGCTATCAAAAGTCTAATGGTAGCTATTCTAGCAACCGGAGCATAAGTGTCAAAATAATCGATACCATATCTTTGCCTAAAACCTTGGACCACTAACCGGGCCTTATGTTTTAGTATGGTTCCATCGATCTTCCTTTTCCTTACGAAAATCCACTTACAACCTAAAGGTTTGCATCCGGGGGGTAAATTAGCTAAAATCCAAGTATAATTTCCCATTATTGAATCCATTTCATCATTCACTGCCTCTTTCCAGAAAGCAGAATCATGAGACTTCATAGCCTCATCAAAGGTCCTAGGATCCTCCTCCATATTGTAACAATATGAAAATTGAGTCACAATAGACTCCCTTGACCCTTCAACTAAATATAGTTGAAAATCCGGTCCAAAAGATTTCTCTTTTCTAATTCTTTTACTTTTCCTAATTTCCGGTGTTGTAGTATCATGATCATTGTTAATGTCATCCACAACATTGGAACTAGTACTAGGTATCATGTCCTTTGGTCTTGGAATCGATGAGAATCTAGTCTCATCAAATATTGCATCCCTTGACTCTATCACAGAATGGATAGAGACAACATCATTTGGCTCAATGACATAAAACCTATAGGCTTTGCTATGTACCGCATAGCCTATAAAAATGCAATCAATTCCTTTTTCACCTAAAGTTTTCCTTTTAGGTTCCGTCAATTTGACAATTGCCCTACAACCCCATACCTTAAGGTAATTGAGATTAGGCTTTTTGTTACACCAAAGTTCATAAGGGGTAGTCTTATTCCTTTTATTAGGAACTCGATTTAATATATAACATGCAGTTAAAATTGCATCACCCCAAAAACCGTCATTTAGACCCGAATTAGAAAGCATGGTGTTAACCATTTCTTTTAGAACCCTATTTTTCCTTTCCGCTATACCATTACTTTGAGGTGAGTATGGAGCGGTTGTTTCATGAATTACACCAATGGAACTAAAATAGCTAGGATTATAGTATTCACCACCCCTATCCGTCCGAAGTCTTTTAACTTTTTCATTAAGTTGAAGTTCCACTTCGGTCTTAAAAATCTTAAACTTTTCTAGTGCTTCATCTTTAGTAAATAATAAATATATGTAACAAAACCTTGAATAATCATCAATAAAAGTCACAATATATTTTTTATTTCCCAAAGAAGGTGAACTATGAAAGTCACACAAGTCACTATGCACCAATTCAAGCAATACCGTTTGTCTAGTCACACTAGGATAAGGATTTTTTGTAATCTTATTTAGCATGCATGTCTTACACTTCTCTAACTTTAAATCGAAAGAAGGTATTAAACCTAGCTTAGACATGTCATATAATCTACGATAGTTTACATGACATAAACGATTGTGCCATAGAGAAGAAACATCAAGCATGTAAATAGAACTAGTATCAATTTCATTATTAATACTAAATTTAAACATTCCATTACAATAAAATCCTTGTCCAACAAAAATACCACCCTTGGAAACTATAAACTTATCCGATTCAAATACAACTTTAAAACCAAACTTATTCAAAAGACCCCCCGACACAAGATTCTTCCTAACTTCCGGTACATAAACAACATCCCGGAGAGTTAAAGTCTTTCCCGAGGTTAACAACAATTCTACTTGGCCTATACCCTTGGCCTTTACCGTAGAATCATTCCCCATATACAAGATTGGACCATCATCCAATTCTTCCAAAGACTTGAAGAAGTGCTTATTATTGCACACATGTCTAGAGGCCCCGAATCTATCCACCAAGAATCATCAACCCGCACAAACATAATTTCGGAAATCATAGCCACAAAATTCATTTCTTCAATTACATGTTCATGTGCAATTTTACCTTGGTTTTGAACAACACTAGGTTGTCCAATTTTTGTCTTCTTCTTCTTAGAAGGACAATCCCTCTTGAGATGAGGTCCATTGCATACCCAACAAGTGAGGGTCTTCCTCTTCTTGTTTGCAAAGTTGGTTTTAGAGTTGTTATTGTTGGATTTCTTGGTCCCACTAGACCCACCAACTTCTACCATATTCACGGTAGACTTAGGAATACTAGGAGTAGTATCCTTAACCCCATCTTGAGCCCGGATACCCTCTTCAATACGAAGATGAGTTCCTAATTGCTCCATGGAAATATCTTCCTTCCTATGTTTCAAGGAATGCTTAGTTTCTTTCCAAGAATTTGGTAATTTATCAATGATTGAGGCTACGGCAATAGCCTCATCCATCACCATACCATGTGATCTAATTTGGTTCAAAATATGATGAACTTCATGAAATTGCTCTATAATAGGCCGATCATTAGTCATTTTAAATGAATTAAAATTACTAACAAGAAATTTCTTACTTGAAGCATCTTCGGAAATATACTTGGCCTCAAGAGTATCCCAAAGTTCCTTTGCACTCTCCACATTTTGATAGAGATCGAACAAAGGGTCGGTAAGAGAGTTGAGAATGTGACCCCGGCAAATGTAGTCATCATTCTCCCACTTTGTCCTCTTCCTTGTAGTCTCCACGGACTCTTCCTCTCCATCTTTCGGGAATGGTGGCATGGGTGTTGATAGAACATACACCACATTCAAAGTTGTCAACAAGAAGTGCATCTTCTTTTGCCATCTTCGATAACCCACCCCCTCAAACTTATCCAACTTTTGGAAGTTCATAGTCATGTCCTTGAGTGATTGAGCCATATCCGAAATGAAAGGAAAATTAAACTAATAGATTGTTAGATGATAGAACAAACAAGGGAACCGGATATCCACTCCAAGGCACGGAAACTACGCTTTCCTATTAGTTTAATTTCGCCCCTCTAGGATCACCGGGTTAACACGAAATAACTAATGAGATACAATGGAGAAAAACAATTCACTAGATGATCTTCTAAGTGAATCAACAAGAACTTTGTGTTTGATGTTTGTGAAGAACACTCAAGAGAAAGTAGCAAGTTTTCTCTCAAGCAAAGCAAGAAGATTAGAATATGAAAAACTGATTTTTTTTCTCTCTCTCCTCCTCTTCTAGTATATACTCATATGAGCTAACAAAACCCATTACCCTATAAATGTTCCAACAGAATTTAAGAAACCAAATGATGAAATCATGAAAATGATGAAATCATGAAACTATGGATTTGTGCACTCTTTTTGGATGAAGTTTAAATGATGGCCTTTTGAAAATTTAGTGGAATCGTACTAGTTATAGCTGATAATGTGGTGGTAGAAGCTCTTGGATTTTGCAGGGGTGTGGAAGCTTTTGGATAATGGGTACTTGTATACTAAAATAATTTTTCTCAAGGAAGCTGCATCTTTTGGTTTTTGTCTTGTTGAAGTTGGTGAGATGATGAGTAGGGACTTTCTTGGTATGCGCTTCTTCCGAGGATTTCAAGCTTTGTGATTTTAGCAGATATGAACGAAGAAGAATGGTTGTTGTTTCTGTTAATCACTCTCTAATCATGGTCAACTCAAATAAGATGGATTTAACGGACATAAGTTGTATTTAACAGCAAAATGCTTCATAAAGTCACTTTTAAGCAAAGTCAATTAGTAGAGGGTTATTTATGATAATCTTAAAAGCACAAGGTCACCATTGAGAAAGTGCAAAACCACAAGGTCACCAATGGAAATTTCCCGTACTAAAATCATCGCAAGATTTAATGAACATCTAATTTGATTCCACCTCTTACAGGGAAAATTTGTGTAAAACAACCTTATATGACTTTTGTTACAAACGGAAACCACTCACTGGATATCGGTGGGTGGACCAATTTTTCTTGTGCTGACTTTATATTTTCCCTTGTTCTGGTCCTTTTCCTCGCAGTTTCCCCTGCAGTTTCCTCCTCCTCACTTCTCTTCCTTCCACTCTAGCTTATCAGCAGCATTTCAAGCAGGCTGCCTTATTGTGGCTAGGTTTTCTGTATTGTTTACTTCTCAGTTAGATAGAATACTGCGGAATTGATTCGAGCTAGGCCACTGCAGTGCAGCAATATAGCTTTATTCTTCTCTTCACAGAAGAATCCATAATATGTTAGGGTGTATCAATCTTATTCATGTGAACTAAAAGAGAACTGAATCCTAATAAACCTTGAAACAGATTACAGCGAGTTAAGAAGTTTTTTTTTTTTAATAATTATATTGAGTTAAGGAGTTAAATCACCTTTTCTTTTGATTTGTGTTCATTTCCTGTACGTTTTTGTCTGGTTGGAGTTTTTGTTCGATAGTATAGTTTTCTCTTCAAGGTATACTCAACTGTATTGTATAGAAACTACCTGATTATTTTATGGAAAGATAGAAGAAGTCTTTGGTCTCAACTGCTTGTTAGAAAGATGAGAGGTTATAGACTAGGTATACTGTTATGATGAAGTAGGATGATTAAAGAAAGGAGGAAGGTGTCACGGAGCAGTCCTGCGAAAAGGAGGTTGCTACTAATGAATCATATAGACTTTATTTAGAAATCAAAGGGTTCATTTGTTAATCATTGGAAGTTTGCGCATATGGTGATATACTAAATATTTTTTTCTCCTGATGTTCGTATTGTTTGCTGGTCATTTAGACTGATTATTGAAGAGAAACAGTTGGGTACTGGTGCTTCACTAACATGGGATCTTATTTCGCCCAAATGAAACTCTGTTGGGCTTGTTTACCATGAGAATCTTTGATCAATTGGAACAAAAGATACAACTAGATTATGCCATCATGATGGATTCTCTAAAAGTGAAATGTTCCCTAGCTATGGTAATGCATCACTTCTAAATTTCACCCTACTAGCATTTATTCTTTCTTTTTTCTTTATGTACCATGTGTCCATGTCCAAGCAATTACACTTTATGAATCTATAAGATTGACCTACTACAACATATCTAAAGAAAATTTTTTACATCCAGTGACTTAGAATTGAAGCAGTTATGTTAGATCAATTGTGTGATGAGATATTAAATTCAAGTTCTTCTACTAGTTTATATAGGCTGAACCATTCCTGTGTAGGTCCGGGGTGTTTCTGACGTTGCAAAATATCATTTGAATTCGTTTTCTTATCTCAAAATGAGTTCACGTTCCATCGTATGTTTGATTTTTTGGTGAACATTTTGATACTCCCTTTATTAAAAAATTTAAGTCCATTTAAGGTTTAGGCACACGGGTCATATACCTACAAAGAGACCCCTACAAGGTGATGAAGAGTGTGAGGAGGGTGGGCATCAGCAGGGACAGGGAGGTGTGAGTGAGCAGGGTGGGGTGCATGAGGACAGTGAGAGTGAGGGGGGCAGGGAGGTGTGCATGTGGAGAGTGAGAGTGAGGGGGCGGGGAGGTGTGCATGAAGAGAGTGAGAGTGAACAGGGGGCAGGGAGGTGTGCATGAAGAGAGTGAGAGTGAGCAGGGAGGTGTGCATGAGGAGAGTGAGCAGGATGAGTGTGGGCATGAGGAGAGTGAGCAAGAGGAGGGAGGTGGCCATGAGGAGAGTCGGCAGCAGCAGCAGCAGCAGCAGCAGGGTGGGCATGATGAGAGTCAGGAGGAGGGTGAGCGGATTGTGAATGAGCAGGAGGAGGGTGAGCGAAGTGTGAATGTGAATGAGCACAGGAAGAAGGGACAAAAGTGTAAGTGTACGACCGGGAGTACTAAAAGTTCAATCCCATCGGTTAGTTGGCTTGTGAAGAGGCTTGCCGTTGGGTTAGGTGATGGTTTTGAAGACTGAGATTAACATGTCCAGTATGAGTAGGGGTTGTGTACGTTTAAGTCCACGCCAAGTGGAGTAGATGAGAAAGTAGGAGACAACATAAGTGGGGTCGTGGGGATAGTAATAGGCAGGAGAATCAACATGTGAATGAGGAGGTTTCTGGATATTGTGCTTAAATACATATTATGCTTTGAATGTGAATGGATATTGTGCTTAAATACATATTATGCTTTGAATGTGAATGGATATTGTGCTTAAATGCATATTATGCTTTGAATGTGAATGGATATTGAAGTTGTTGTGCACTCATTGTTGTAGGCGATTGTTGTGGATTTGTTATCCACGTACTTGGATGTTGCTTGGGTTAGTGGACAGACATCGCGGTGGGCGAGGAAAAATGTTTTCATGGGAACAAAAACAAATGGATAATTTGTTGAATTAAGGGTGATTACCTGAAAATTGTGAACATGTTACTAATATAATAATGGTTTCTTTAGGCATTGCTCCGGGATTCAAATGTTACTTACTATCAAGGGTTTTGCAGCTCGACTGAAGTCCAAGTGCACAATGGTAGGAAGTTATAATTTAAATTAGTTAGTTTGTGTTTATGAAGTATATCATAGTAAACATGTATTTGTTTTAATATTTGTCATAAGCCTGGCAACGTGACGGAGGAGAGGAGTTGGTTACTAATCGAAGACATTTTATGCGATGAAAATGAATTGAAGGCTATTGTGAAGGAACTGCTTGATAGATTGACCTAAACATATCGGTGGATTGCAAATGTGATATGACGAATTAATATTTTAGGGCATTTTCAAATAACATTTGCAAATATTGTATATGATAGGTCATTTTTTGGGTTGCTCTTTGGTTTTTGTAGTTGGGCTGCCACCACTTAGTTGCGCTGCGACGTAGGTATATATTTTTTGTAGTATAGGCATTTCATGTAATTGAACAGGGGTGCATAAGCCTTTGGCCCTCTTTTGACCCGATTGTATACAATCGAAAATGTTTTTATATATATGTTAAATGTAATTGTTAATGTCAATTTATAAGGATGGGAACTAATCTAATAAGGCAATATATTGATATAAGAAAATAAGTTTTATTGAAATTTTATAGTAGTGTAACCTTGAGCCAATAATTTATAGTGTAATATTGAAATATATTGAAACAATGAAATACCCCATGTGTTGT
Source organism: Beta lomatogona (assembly GCA_947646795.1). Classification (NCBI taxonomy): domain Eukaryota; kingdom Viridiplantae; phylum Streptophyta; class Magnoliopsida; order Caryophyllales; family Amaranthaceae; genus Beta; species Beta lomatogona. The sequence goes on from CANSNZ010000231.1 coordinate 1,201,467, forward strand.
GTTCGGGAACACCTGCATAACGCAGTAAAAAAACGCCATTAAACAGAAAAAAATAAAGCCATAACCAAATAATGTATATGGTAGGTTTCTAGTACCTACTTCTGCAAAAAAAAAAAAAAAAAAAAAAAAAAGCTTGTTTTTTTGGTTGGGCTGGTCGTGTTTATTTGCGCCCTCTATTTTTGGGTACACTTTGGGCCATCGGTTTATCTTGTATACTGAACATATCAAACCGTCTAGTACTCATATCAAATTGTAAAGTACTCATATCATCTTGTATAGTAATCATATCAACTTCTGTAGTAATCATATCAAAGTGTGTAGTAATCATATTAAGGTGTGTGTGGTTATGTTATTTAAATTCTCTTTTAAAGATAGATGTTTCCAAATCAGATATACATATTAGGTTATAAACTACAAAGTATACATATATAATAAATAGTTTTTTTGACGAAAAATGCATAAAAGTTAACTCATAATAACTTCTTTTCAGCATAATATGATTGAAAATATATTATCCTCTTCGAATGTATAATATAGTACTATATGAACTTATAAGTTTATATCATAGTAGGTATATAATGTTTCAAAATAAGTAAGAACATAATATGATTGACTGATGTATTGATATGATTCAATCAATGATGGACATAATTTCACCCCATTCTAATATGAATTATGATATGAATTGTATGCTTGTTATATGATTTAAAAATGAGCATATACTCTTATATGATCGGGATCAAAAAGGTCCTTCCGGAACATAGAATCGGACCATTTAAAATCAAAGGATTGTAAAATCGTAGTATCGTAAAATTCGGATAGGTACTTTAATAACAATGGTTATAACAAACTATTACATGTATTGTTTATTACATATTAATTAGATTACTATTAAATTGCATTTCCTTTTCACGGCTTAACTTAGTAAAATGAATCCTTATTTATTTGAACTGCTTATTTAATTACTTAAGTAATAACATATTAATCCCCTTGACGACTTATTACTTGAAATTTTAGGGAAAAAAATATTTCAATATCTAAATTAGTGCGTCTATAAAATATCACTATCTATGCACCTATTCTTATACATCCTTCTAATCTATTCATACTTCGAAGATTTCAAAGAACCTTACACAAATTCAATCAAGCAAACAACACCACATTTCACATAATTAGAACATCTGATTCATTCCACAGTATTTGCATACTTTCTATAAACATATCAGACAAGTAAGGCAAGAAATGCATTACAAATAAAATCATTCCTATGATTTAATGCACGCAAAAGTAATCTATATGCTCTGATCCCATACTACCCATTTTAAAATTCGTTTGAAACATCTTTGAAAATAGGAACTTTTGGCTCTGGTGACCAGTTTTGTAACACCCCCAAAATCCATACACATCTAAACTACGTTGCATCGACTTTGGGAGTGTTACTGCCGCGGTGAAACGCAAGGCTTATTGAATTTAAAACACTAACTTACTCTTTATTATGAAAACTAAACTGCAGCGGAAATAAAATACTAACTTAACTACAACTCGGGAATCACTATTGACCCCTTTTATTTAAAACCATAAATCATAAACAGATGTCTAGGATGTTCAACCAAAACAATTTAAAAGTTTATAATCAAAAGTATCCCTCGTATGCTCGAACTCATGCAGCATCACCAACATACCTAATATGCTCCCCATTAAAATATCAATGGTTCATCACAGGTCAACAAACAACACAAATAACAAACAATCAGCTATGCTGAGTACGTACAAAATCAGTTAAATAATACACGAAACATAAACAGGAGAGTAATAACAATTCCTAAACATGATACTACAAAAACATTAAATTTCGTTTTTACAATTTATTTGGCATCGAACGGGCACCGTCATCTTTCTAGAATCATACGGGCTACTTAATCCTTAATAGACAAGTTGGTCTATTAGATGAAATGTAAATACGGTATCGTTCCGTTCCACATCCATCACCTTAGTATGCATACCCCCAAGATCGTACGGAACCTTCCGCCTACTTGAGTTATCAAAATTTATAAGGACACTACTGTCGTCACAGTAGGCCTACGTAGGAGTGTAGAGCAAGTACACTCCCCCCATTGTTCATCACTTGTAGGGAGTCCAACTACAAGTTTGTTGCCAAAATCCTTTCTTAGTATTGTCCATTCATACCACATTAAACATGTAATCATTTAACATTCCTTCTTAGATACAATACTCAAATCTTTACTTCTTGTAACATCCTTGTTACACCATAAATCAAAGAATACAAATCCAATAATCATGCTTACGATACGATAGAATTTCGCATAACCATGCTACATATCGATTTCCAATCACAATCATGTTACCAAACAATCTCAGCAATCACAATTGTTCCCTATCATGGTTCTAGGTTCCAATAGAATAAATCACAACCTAACATGATACTAGTAATTGCAACTGAACTGGTACGCGTACGTACCTTGTAACGGAGAATCTTTGCTGATTACTTAAAACGTTCCGCTTACGAAATTGGGACCTAATCGAATAATAGAAATACTTTAGTGCTAAGCCCTTGATATTATTAAAGTATAAACCAGCTTATCCAACTATTTAAGATATGGTGTTTTTAATATTAAAATTAACCAATCTTATTGTTTTAAATTTCTTTTCATGAACTCTATTAAAACTAATATATTTAGAACTTAATAATAAGTTTGCGAATTTGATTTTCTCTAACTTATTTTATACTTGTTCTTGACAATAAAACTTAAACTTAACGTTTACCCTACTTTGTTTATAATAAAAAACTTAACTAGATACATATATAAGAACTATGAAATCAGAATTGAAGAAATAAAATCAAAGTAGGAACTAGTAGTGTAAATCTGATTTCTTTTAGTTCATATTATGTTCCTCTATTTACAATTATAACTTAACCCACTATACATAAGTATAATAAAAACAGAATTGAGAATTAAACATCCTCCTAAGAACTACTAATATAATCAAGAATTTGATTTTCCTTTAACCTTTACTATACTTAGTTTACAAAACTAAGTCAAACCATTATACCCAAGTATTATAAAAATCAGATTTGAGGAACAAAGTTATCTCAAGAATTAAAGCATAATTATAATTCTGATTTGTTTTACTAATTCTATGCTTTATTAATAATTACAAAACTTAATCAAAATACATAACAAAATCAGATTATATAAATTGATTTGAAGAAGAAAAGAGAATTATTTTTTTTTCTTTACCGAAAGGACTTCGCCGGCGACGATCACCGGCGACGTTTTGAAGAGATCCGGCTGCAACACCAGCCACACGCCACCACGCTCGAAGGTTCGAGCCCACACACGCACCCCACGTCCCTTGCCTCGACGCACCGCACGCCCTCGACGCACCCAGCAGTCGAAGCCTCGCGCGACCTACACGAATCTGCCTTCCACTGTGCTGCGCGTCGCGAGCCTCTGCCGACGAGTTGCTGTGCTTGACGAAGCAATAGAGCCGACGAAGCAACAGTGAAAGACTGATGAGGGAAGAAGAACGTAGGAGGAGAAGGAGCAGCGTGAGGAGGGAGGAGAAGAAAGGAGAGAGTAAAGGATCTTGAGAGTAAGAGAAGAAAAAACGGCTGAGTAAAAAAAATAGGTTTTCTAATATATTATTTTTTCTTCCTTTTCTTATTTATAGTACGAGAAACCTTAGTTTATTAGGATTTGTTTCCAAATCGAATTTTGATTTATCATTTAAAAAAACCGAATTAAAATATAATTAGGTACAAAAGTAGGTTGTATATTTAAATTATAACTGTAGTCTTACCTAAACTATATTATAAAATACTTTCACTTTTACTTTATATTTTCTTATTTATAAGAACATAACTCCCAAAATACGGAGTATTACAGGCTTTCCCCCTTAAAGGAAGTTTCGTCCCGAAACTTTGAGGTAGCCAGTCTTAACGACGAACTTTTGCACTTCTAAGTCCCCAAATTTCACAAGCGTTTTCCAGTTTTCGCAAGTCACATAAACAATAATACACATAAATAACAAACTTAAGCAAACTTTAGGGGAAGCGCGAAATTCTATCGCATTCTCCCCCCCCTTAAAAGAAAAGTTACGTCCCCGTAACTCGCCTACCCCTTGAAAGAGCTTCGGGTACTTTATGCAATCGAATAACATATTTAAAACTTTGCATACAATTAGTTCTCCTTAAGTGTCTATAAAATAAGCCCCAAATGTCCCTCATGTTCTTCCTTGCTCATTGAATATATCAATATATCGTCTATGAACACGACTACGAATTTATCGAGGTAGGGTCGAAAAATCATATTCATGAGGTCCATGCAAACAGCAGGTGTATTGGTTAACCCGAAAGGCATGACGGTAAACTCTAGTGTTCATACCTAGTCCTAAAGGCAGTTTTAAGTATATCTTGATCAACAATCTTCAATTGATGGTAACCAGACCTTAAACTCTATTAAATCGGAAGGAAAGAAGCCCTCCCTATTTTCAGTAAGACATTAAGGAATTTCTTAGAGCAATTAACAGTATCCTTAGACGGAATAACTATAGGCATAGAAATTGACTCAGACTCAACCAGTGCTAGACTTCTAATAGTTGTGTGGGCAATAAAAGACCAAAATGCTCCAGAATCGAACAAGACTTCAACAGGAATTGAGTTGATAGAGAAAGTACCCGTGACTACATCTCTACGAGCTTCTTCTTCACTAGCCGTCATCATATACAGCTTCCCTTTGCCCTTATTATCATTGTTGTTGGTCAGATGGTTCCCAGATGGTGCCTGGCTATTTGCATTAGTTGGTGGTTTGGAGTAATTAGAGTTCCCTGACCCATTGTATGTATTTCCACCATTCTCATTCCCATTCATAGGCTTGTCTCCATAGTTCCTTTTTTCTTGACTATTGGGGTTAACCTCATTATCCGAATAGCATTCGTACGCTCTATGCCCCATTTTCCCACATTCATAACACTCCACCTTATTACCCTCGCAATCCTTCCCATGATGGTTGTATGGGCACTTCTTACACCTATACACATGCTCAGGTCTGCGATTGTTGGTGTTATTGTTGCGGTTATTGTTATCGTCGTTGGGTCCCTTATCGAAGTTTCTTTGGGAGGTTTGATTGTTCTGGTTCCCATGGTGTTTCTTTTCAAATCTCTGAACCTCAGGATTTGGATTCTCCTTTCGCTTCTCACCTTGTTTACCTCCTTCCTCTCGATTCCTTATTGCATATAGGTGGGCAGCTTTGCCAAAAACATGGTCCAATGAAGTGAAAGTATCTCCCCCCAGTCTCCCTTGTAGGTCAAGAGTGAGCCCTAATTCAAAACGTGAGGCCTTAGCTTCCTCAGTAGGGGCAATTTCAGGAGCAAATCTCATCAACTCAAGGAATTTGCGATAATACTCCTCAACGGACAAGTTCCCTTGTTCTAGCATCATAAACTCTTGGGCTTTCTGCTTCTTGAGGTATGGAGGGTAATACTTATCCCTCAGGGCTTTCTTGAAAGTTTCCCACCCAAAGTCAGGTTGTTTTAGGAGGTTGTCCTTAGCTTGAGTCCACCAAAACTGGGCATCCCCCTGTAGGTAATAGCTTGCTAAGGGCACAGTCTTGTCATCTCGGACAGAAAGGGTAAAGAAACGACTTATCAAACTCCCCAACCCAGTTTTCCAGCTTCCTCGAGTCCCCTTTCCCATTCAAGCACGGTGGGTTCCTACGGGCAACCTTTTCAGACAAGTCCGATCCCCATCCCGGTTATGACCCTGGGCTAGGTTAGCTGTGATCTGTACTAGATCACGAATCGATTGCTCGACATTCAGAGAGGTATCAGGCGTGCCGCCTTGACGAACCATTCTGCGCTGAAAAAAATGACACAACGGCTGTTTCAGTGATATGCACATAGTCGTTTCTTTATTTAACTACTACACATTGGCACGTTTATATAACACATCTTTATTGCGAACAATCATTAAGTCTCTATTGACTTGCAATATAAACATCTCAACTAAGACGTTACATCAAATGAAAGAATAAAATTGTTGTATTATTATTAAAAAGAGTAAAATTTATTGTTTCCAAGGAAAACATAATATAAATAAATAAAAGAATAAAAGAATACTAATTTGCTACTTGGCATGCAAGCCTATCAAAACTGAAATAAACGAATAAAATAATATTCTAATCCTAATTATATAATCAAAAGAAACTAGGGACTATAATGGTGAGCTTCGTCTTCTGAATTAGGATGTTCTATTCCTTTTTCCATGTCAGTTTCGTCCTCAAAAGGCTCGTCATCCTCTATAGGTTCATCTTCATTTGGTTATTTCTCTTCCTCATTTTCAATGTCAAGTACGGGCGCAACATGATCCTCCTCAATCACTGTGATAAATGTCCTATTATTCCCCTCATCATCGGAAATGTAGATAACAGTTCTGAGGTTTGACGCTATGTGGTAGTCCTCGGGTATGAGCTCATCCTCAAAAGTTTGGTACCTAGCTCTTTTTGCAGCTCTAAAGGACTCTTGCGGCTAAGATTTTTTTCTAGGGTTCTCAGAATTCACATTAATTCCCAAGCTTTCCCCCACATGATAGGTTCCTCGAACTAAAGGTGATGAGGTAGAGGGCTCCCAACTTCTTTTCTCACGAATTCTCCATTCATTTTCACAGTATTTTAGATCGGTAATAAAATGTCCTACAGTAGGAAGGTATTGGTTCCAGTAATTGTGTTTGGCCCTATTAAAACCTCCATTTTCTGACCACATATCCCCATATCTACGGTGTACGAAAAGGTAGGGTTCCTCCTTAGGGACGTACTGCAGCATAAAATATATTTTCTCCATTTCAGTCTTTAGTCTAGTATCTCCCTGTAAGGTCCTATATTCCATAGCAGCTTTCATTTTATGGGCCCAGATGTCCCAATCTTCCGCTATTCGGTGTTTCATCAGGTATTCCTTAGGACCTATGTCGTAAACCTTCTGCGAATTTAAAGAAGGAAAATAGTCTAAGTTTTGTGAATTTAAGGTTTTTTTAAGTATACATTATATATAAACATATAAAAGAGGTAAAACAATTATATTCAATTTTAGAACTCCAAGTTCAAAATATTTATAACCATTTATATAATTCTTTCTTAAAATATTCGAAATAAAGTTTTAGTTCAATACCTTTTTGAAACATCTTTGGAATATTATACTACTTCGAAATTTTAGGGAATAAAATATTTCAATATCTAACTTAGTGCGTCTATAAAATATCACTATCTATGCACCTATTCTTGTACATCCTTCTAATCTATTCATACTTCGAAGATTTCAAAGAACCTTTCACAAATTCAATCAAGCAAACAACACCACATTTCACATAATTAGAACATCTGATTCATTCCACAGTATTTGCATACTTTCTATAAACATATCAGACAAGTAAGGCAAGAAATGCATTACAAATAAAATCATTCCTATGATTTAACGCACGCAAAAGTAATCTATATGCTCTTATCCCATACTACCCATTTTAAAATTCGTTTGAAACATCTTTGAAAATAGGAACTTTTGGCTCTGGTGACCAGTTTTGTAACACCCCCAAAATCCATACACGTCTAAACTACGTTGCATCGACTTTGGGAGTGTTACCGCCGCGGTGAAACGCAAGGCTTATTGAATTAAAAACACTAACTTACTCTTTATTATGAAAACTAAACTGCAGCGGAAATAAAATACTAACTTAACTACAACTCGGGAATCACTATTGACCCCTTTTATTTAAAACCATAAATCATAAACAGATCTCTAGGATGTTCAACCAAAACAATTTAAAAGTTTATAATCAAAAGTATCCCCCGTATGCTTGAACTCATGCAGCATCACCAATATACCTAATCTGCTCCCCCATTGAAATATCAATGGTTCATCACAGGTCAACAAACAACACAAATAACAAACAATCAGCTATGCTGAGTGTAACACCCCCAAAATCCATACACGTCTAAACTACGTTGCATCGACTTTGGGAGTGTTACCGCCGCGGTGAAACGCAAGGCATAATAAAATCAAAACGTTACAACTCCTTATTAAGAAACTACATTGCAGCGGAAATAAAATGTTTACTTTAACTACAACTCGGGAATCACCAAGGACCCCTTTTTATTCAAACTACAAACTAATTAAGTAAATCATAATAGTCTTATAATGCTTATTTTAAAACACTTTAAAGTTTCAAGACCAAGATCTATCCCCCGTATGCTCAACATCATGCAAGCAACACAAAGACACCTAGTCTCGCTCCCCATTGAAGCATCAACGGTTCATCACAGGTCAATAAACAACACAATAACACACAATCAGCTATGCTGAGTACATAGTAAAGCATTGAGTGCACACAAAGCATAAACAGAGAAATATGGATCATTCCCAGACATGATACTACTATAGCATTATATTCTTTACTTTTTATTTAGTTGGCAGCGAACGGGCACCGTCATCTTACTAGAATCATACGGGCTACTTAATTCTTAATAGACAACTCAGTCTATTAGATGGAATGCAAATACGGTTTTGTTCCGTTCCACATCCATCACCTTAGTATGCATACCCCCAAGATCGTACGGAACCTTCCGCCTACTTGAGTTATCAAAAATTTATAAGGACACTACTGTCGTCACAGTAGGCCTGCGTAGGAGTGTAGAACAAGTCTCACACTCCCCCCATTGTTCATCACTTGTAGGGAGTCCAACTACAAGTTTATTGCCAAAATCATTTCTTAGTATTGTCCATTCATACCACATTAAACATGCACTAGTAGAATTTTTGCTTATTGCTGCGGTGGTATTGCTGCGGTTTTACCCTTACGCAGCAATAAACCACGAAAAAAAAAATCGAAATTAAACATATTGCTGCGGTTATTTCTGGAAACCGCAGCAATATGTGTCAACGGGAATTTTTTTCAAATTTCGTTGACTGTTTGACCAGATCTATTGTTGAGGGTCCCACCCAAAACAGCAGCAATAGATTAAAATATTTTTTTTTATAAAATTTTAATATATTGCTGCGGTTTTTGTAGGAACCGCAGCAATATGTTATTTGATTTAATAAAAGCGGCTAGGGTTGGCAGTTGGCTGCACTTCACTCCTCATTTCATCAGCAGCGCCGTTCAGTTTTCACTCCTCATTTTACTCCTTTATCTCTCCTCCTTCACACTCTTCAGATCTGCTGCACTTCACTCCTCTCTCACTCCACTCTTCCTCCCTCTCTCATTCCAGCATGGCGCTGCACCTCCCCCCTTCGCACAACCATGGCGCTGATGATTTCAAGCGCCTTCGTCGTCGCACAATCTTTTCCGGCGTTGTCGTGGCTCGAGTTTCTTGGCTCGACCTCGTCCGATGTCGCTGTGTTCTTCGCTCGAGTCACCAAACGAAGATTTAGTTTCTCACCATCGTCGTCATCGTCGTTCTTCGCTCGAGTCACCAGACGAAGATTTTAAGTTTTCAATTCTCGAATCACCGAACGAAAAGATTTTCAGTTTTGATATTTTGTAATTAGAGGTTGTTGTTTGGTTGTTCATTTTTCATTCTTGACTGATTTTGTTAGATTTCTTCACTCGTTAGTGCAGTAAGTTGATTTTTTTTCGACGAGTTGTTTTTCAGATCTCTTAATCCTTCATTATTTTTCATTTCTTTTCAAGTTTTTTGTGTTTTTGTTTTTAGTGTAGCTGATTTTATTTTTTCGATTTTTATGTTTGTTATATTTTTGGTAATTATTGTAAGATTATATGTTTATTGAATATATGAATTCAATGTGTAATTTGTTGGAGTTATTTTTATGTTGTAATTTTTGTTGAGAACTACTATAATATTTAAATTTCTAAAAACAAAATTTTTTTTTTTTTTGTACTTGCACCTATTGCTGCGGTTTCTAAAAAAAACCGCAGCAATAGGCTTCAATTATTTAATTAAAAAAACACCTATTGCTGCGGTTTTGGGTAAGAACCGCAGCAATATCTTGGCATATTGCTGCGGTTTAAAACCGCAGCAATAGGTTAATTACCTATTGCTGCGCCCTTTATTGCTGCGCGGTCAAAACCGCTGCAATAGGCCACTTAATGACCGCAGCAATAAGCATTTATTCTACTAGTGATGTAATCATTTAACATTCATTTTTAGATATAACACTCAAATCTTTACTTCTTGTAACATCCTTGTTACACCATATATCAAAGAATACAATCCAATTGTTACACCATAGATCAAAGAATACAAATCCAATAATCATGCTTATGATACCATAGAATTTCGCATTACCATGCTACATATCGATTTTCAATCACAATCATGTTACCAAACAATTCAACAATCACAATTGTTCCCTATCATGGTTCTAGGTTCCAATAGAATAAATCACAACCTAACGTGATACTAGTAACTGCAACTGAACTGGTACGCGTACGTACCTTGCAACGAAGAATCTTTGCTGCTTACTTAAACGTTCCGCTTATGAAATAGGGACCTAATCGAATAATAGAAATACTTTAGTGCTAAGTCCTTGATATTATTAAAGTAAAAACCAGCTTATCCAACTATGTAAGAAATGGTGTTTTGAATATCAACATTAGCCAATCTTATTGTTTTAAATTTCTTTTCATGAACACTATTAAACTAATATATTTAGAACTTAATAATAAGTTTGCGAAATTGATTTCCTCTAACTTATTTTATACTTGATCATGACAACAAAACTTAAACTTAACTTTTACACTACTTTGTTTATAATAACAAACTTAACTAGATACTTATATAAGAACTATAAATCAGAATTGAAGAAATAAGATCAAAGTAGGAACTAGTAGTGTAATATAAATCTGATTTCTTTTAGTTCATAATATGTACCTTTATTTACAATTATAACTTAACCCACTATACATAAGTATAATAAAAACAGAATTGAGAATTAAACATCCTCCTAAGAACTACTAATATAATCAAGAATTTGATTTTCCTTTAACCTTTATTATACTTAGTTTACAAAACTAAGTCAAACCATTATACCCAAGTATTATAAAATCAAATTTGAGGAACAAAGTTATCTCAAGAATTAAAGCATAATTATAATTCTGATTTGTTTTACTAATTCTATGCTTTATTAATAATTACAAAACTTAATCAAAAGACATAACAAAATCAGATTATATAAATTGATTTGAAAAAGAAAAGAGGGAGGAAAAACCACCGGAAATCGTCGACGATCGACGCCGACTGAGCACCGGCGAGCCACGAACTTCCCTCCGGCTAGGTGACGACTTCACACGAGCAGTATCGTGACTGATTGACGCGAGCCAACCACCCTCGAACGACCCAGCCACTCGCACGACACTCGCACAACCACGACGCTCGAACCTGCCACGCGAATCTCCGGCAGCAGCGACACGCACCACACTCGCACCTCACCACTCTCGCACACACAGCCTCGCACACGACTCGAAGCTGACGAACTCGGAAGGATTGGAGAAAACGAACGAAGGAGGAGGAGCAGCGTGAGGTGGAAGAGAAAAGAGGAGAGAGAAAAGATCTTGAGAGTGAAGAGAGGAAAAGAAAAAAAACGGCTGACCTATCAATAGGGTTTTCTAATTAATTTTTTTTTTTCCTTCCTTTTTATAGTATGAGAAAGCTTAATTTATTAGGATTCGTTTCCAAATCGAATTCTGAGTTACTTAACAAAACCGAATTAAAATATAATTAGGTACCAAGGTAGGTTGTATATTTAAATTATAACTGTAGGCTTACCAAAACTGTTTTATAATTTACTCTCACTTTTACTTTATATTTTCTTATTTATAGCAAGATAACTCCCAAAAATACGGAGTATTACAGGCTTCCCCCCTTAAAGGAAGTTTCGTCCCGAAACTTTGAGGTAGCCAGTCTTAACGACGAACTTTCGCACTTCTAAGTCCCAAAATTTCACAAGCGTTTTCTAGATTTCGCAAGTTACATAAACAATAATACACATAAATAACAAACTTAAGCAAACTTTAGGGGAAGCGCGAAATTCTATCGCATTCTTCCCCCCTTAAAAGAAAAGTTACGTCCTCGTAACTCGCCTACCTCTTGAAAAAGCTCAGGGTACTTCAGACGCATCGCATCTTCTGCTTCCCATGTGGCTTCTTCAGTATTCTGATTTCTCCACAACAACTTCACGATTTTGACGTCCTTATTTCTCGTACTACGCACCTTGTGGTCAAGGATCTTGATGGGTTTCTCCTCATAGGACAAGGTTTCGTCTAACTCGACGTTTTCAGGTTCTAGGACATGCGACTCGTCAGGTACGTATTTCCGAAGTTGGGATACGTGAAACACGTTGTGAACCCTTTCTAACTCGTTTGGTAAATCTAAGCGATAAGCCACTTTGCCTACTCTCGCCAAAATCTCATATGGTCCTATGAACTTAGGGCTTAACTTCCCTTTCTTTCCAAATCGCATCACTCCTTTCATTGGAGACACCTTAAGTAGCACTTTTTCACCAACTTCATAGTTCTCTTCCCTTCGCTTCTGATCCGCATAGGACTTCTGCCTGTCCTGTGCAGCCCTAATCTTCTCTTGAATGACTCGCACTTGATCAACAGTCTCTTGAATCATTTCAGGACCTAACACCACAGTCTCACTAATATCGCTCCAGCACAAAGGACTACGACACTTTCTCCCATACAACGCTTCAAATGGAGCCATTTTGATACTAGCATGATAACTATTGTTGTATGAGAACTCTATGAGGTTTAAATGGTCTTCCCATGATCCCTGGTATTCTAAGGTACAGGCTCTTAACATGTCTTCCAAGGTCTGGATTGTTCTTTCTGTTTGACCGTCTGTAGCTGGGTGAAAGGCGGTACTCATCAATAGCTCACTACCAAATGCTTTCATGTACCTTTTTCCAGAAGTTCGAAAGGAATCGTGAATCCCTATCAGACACTATACTCGTGGGTACTCCGTGCAGTCGAATGACATGTTTAACATATGCTTTGGCTAGGGCTTCCATACTCCACGTGTCTTTCATGGGTATAAACCTTGCAGTCTTGGCCAACCGGTCCACTATCACCCATATTGTGTTATTACCTCCCCGACTCCTAGGTAAGGCTACGACGAAGTCCATGGATATCGAATCCCATTTCCATGTTGGGATGTCAAGAGGTTGGATTTTGCCTTGAGGTCTCTTGTGTTCACTCTTAACCTTCTGACACGTCAGACATTTGGAAACAAACTCGGCTACTGCCCTCTTCATCCCAGGCCACCAAAACATCTTCTTGAGGTCCTTATATAACTTATCCCCCCCTGGGTGGACGGAATAATTCGTATTATGACCTTCACTCATTATCTTTTGCTTCAACTCCTCACATTTTTGCGGTACACACCACCGACCCTTGTAGCGTATACTCCCATCCTCATGGATTTCAAACCCTTCTGCTTTTCCCTCCTTAAGTTTCGCTTTGACCCGCTCAAGTTTCACATCCCCAGGCTGACCTTCTCTTATTTCATCTAGGAAATTGGGCTGAATGGTTAGGGCACTCAATAATTTTTCCACTTCCCCTTCATGAACCACTTCAAGGTGGAGTTTAGAAAATTCTTCACAAAGTTTGTCAAGAACTACCAAGGTGTTCGAGGCTATGGCTAGACTTACGACTCAATGCATCAAGCAACAACGTTTGCTTTACCCTCATGGTATTGAATATCTAAGTCATAGTCCTTAATGAGCTCTAACCATCTCGCTTGTCGCATATTAAGGTCTTTCTGGGTGAAGATGTATTTGAGGCTTTTGTGATCGGTGAAAATTCGACAAGTCACCCCGAAAAGGTAATGTCTCCAGATTTTTAAGGCAAAGACAATTGCTGCCAGCTCTAGGTCATGTGTTGGGTAATTAACCTCATATGGTTTCAGTTGACGGGACGCATAAGCGATAACTTTCCTATTTTGCATAAGAACACAACCCAACCCATTCTTTGACGCATCACTATAGACATCATACCCCTCATCCCCGTTAGGCAAGGCTAGAACAAAGTCTCGAGGTTAATCTCTCTTTGAGTGTTTGAAAGGCTTTCTCACTATCGTCGATCCCGGCTTAAACTTGCAATCTTTCTTCATTAAGTTAGTCATGGGTTTTGCGATCTTCGAAAAGTCTTTCACAAACCTCCTATAATAACTGGCTAAACCCAAGAAACTCCTTATATCTGTGACATTCTTTGGCGTAGGCCATTCACTCAAAGCTTTTATTTTTGCAGGATCTACTGACAGACCCTCCTTAGAGACGAAATGACCCAAAAATGACACCTTTTCTAACCAAAACTCACACTTTGAAAACTTGGCATACAGTTGGTTCTCCCTAAGTGTCTGTAAAATAAGCCTCAAATGTCCCTCATGTTCCTCCTTGCTCCTTGAGTAGATCAATATATCGTCTATGAACACGACTACGAATTTATCGAGGTAGGGTCGAAAAATCCTATTCATGAGGTCCATAAAAACAGCAGGTGCATTGGTTAACCCAAAAGGCATGATGGTAAACTCATAGTGTCAATACCTAGTCCTGAATGCAGTTTTAGGTATATCTTGATCAGCAATCCTCAACTGATGGTAACCAGACCTTAAATCTATTTTGGAGAACATCCCTGCACCCTGAAGTTGATCAAACAAGTCATCTATCGTAGGTAATGGATATTTGTTTTTCACAGTGACATTGTTCAACACGCGGTAGTCTATACACAACCTCAAACTACCATCCTTCTTTTTCACAAATAAAACAGGGGCTCCCCATGGTGACATACTAGGTCTAATGTACCCTTTCTCTAGTAGTTCTTCTAACTGGTTTTTCAACTCATTCATTTCTGCTGGAGCCATTCAGTATGGGGCTTTTGAGATAGGTCCAGTTCCATGTACTAAGTCAACAGTGAACTCTACATCTCTCCTTGGCGGCATACCAGGTATTTCTTCAGGAAAAACATCCTGGAATTCGCTAACTATAGACACATCCTCAGGTTTTAATGGAGCATCCTCAACCCTTCTCACAGAACACATAAATAAAGGCCATCCTTTGCCTATATAACCCTTAAGTTGCAAGGCATTGATTACTTTAATACCAGGTTCTCGATGTATTCTCCTATATGACACCCTTTTCCCGAAGGATCTCTCAATTCCACTTTATGTGCATCACAATCTATCTTAGCCTTGTACTTCCCAAGCCAGTCCATCCCTAGAATGATGTCTAGGTTCGATAAGTTAAACTCTATTAGATCGGAAGGAAAGAAACCCTCCCCTATTTTCAGCGAGACATTCAGGAATTTCTTAGAGCAATTAATGGTATCCCCAGACGGAATAATTATAGGCATAGAAATTGACTCGGACTCAACCAATGCTAGAGTTCTAACAGTTGTATGGCCAATAAAAGACAAAGATGCTCCAGAATCGAACAGTACTTTAACAGGAATTGAGTTAATAGAGAAAATACCAGTGACAACATCTCTACGAGCTTCCTCTTCACTAGCCGTCATCATATATAGCTTCCCTTTGCCCTTATTATCATTGTTGTTGGTCACATGATTCCCAGATGGTGCCTGGTTATTTGCATTAGTTGGTGGTTTGGAGTAATTAGAGTTCCCTGACCCATTGTATGCATTTCCACCATTTCCATTTCCATTTCTAGGCTTGTCTCCATAGTTCCCTTTCTTCTGACCATTGGGGTTAACCTTATTCTTTGAGTAGCACTCATACGCCCTATGCCCCAGTTTTCCACATTCACGACACTCCACTTTGTTACCCTTGCAATCTCTCCCAGGATGGTTGCTTGGGCACTTCTTACACCTGTACACACGCTCAGGTCTGCGGTTGTTGGTGTTATTGTTTCGGTTATTGTTATTGTGTTGAGGGTTGTTGTTGTTGGGTCCCTTACCAAAGTTTATTTGGAAGGTTTGGTTGTTTTGGTTCCCCTGGTGTTTCTTTTCAAACCTTTGAACCTCGGGGTTTGGATTCTCCTTTCGCTTCTCACCTTGTTTACCCCCTTCCTCTCGTTTCCTTATGGCATATAGGTGGGCAGCTTTGCCAAAGACATGGTCCAATGAGGTGAAAGTATCTCCCCCCAGTCTCCCTTGTAGGTCAAGGGTGAGCCCTAATTCAAAACGTGAGGCCTTAGCTTCCTCAGTAGGGGCAATTTCAGGAGCAAATCTCATCAACTCAATGAATTTGCGATAATACTCCCTCAACGCAGACGGGTTCCCTTGTTCTAGCATCATAAACTCCTGGGCTTTCTGCTTCTTGAGGTATGGAGGGTAATACTTATCCCTCAGGGCTTTCTTGAAAGTTTCCCACCCAAAGTCATGTTGTTTAAGGAGGTTGTCCTTAGCTTGGGTCCACCAAAAGTGAGCATCCCCCTGAAGGTAATAGCTTGCTAAGGGCACAGTCTTATCATCTGGACAGGAGAGGGTAAAGAACATCTTATCAAATTCCCCAACCCAGTTTCCCAGTTCCTCTGGCCCCCCTTTCCCATTCAGTATTGGTGGGTTCCTACGGGCAACCTTTTCAGACAAGTCCCCATCCCCGTTATGACCCCAGGCTAGGTTAGCTGTGATCTGCACTAGATCGCGAATCGATTGCTCGACATTCAGAGAGGTATCAGGCGTGCCGCCTTGACGAACCATTCTGCGCTGAAAAATAACACAACGGTTGTTTCAGCGATATGCACATAGTCGTTTATTTATTTAACTACTACACATTGGCACGTTTATATAATACATTTTTATTGCGAACAATCATAAAGTCTCTATTGACTTGCCATATAAACATCTCAAATAAGACGTTACATCAAATAAAAGAATAAAATTGTTGTATTATTATTAAAAAGGGTAAAATTTATTGTTTCCAAGGAAAACATAATATGAATAAATAAAGGAATAAAAGAATACTAATTTGCTACTTGGCATGCAAGCCTTATTAAAACTGAAATAAACGAATAAAATAATATTCTAATCCTAATTATATAATCAAAAGAAACTAGGGACTATAATGGTGAGCTTCGTCATCTGAATTAGGATTTTCTATTCCTTCTTCCATGTCAGCTTCGTCCTCAGAAGACTCGTCATCCTCTATAGGTTCATCTTCCTCCAGAGGTTCTTCCTCCAGAGGTTCTTCCTCCAGAGGTTCTTCTTCTATGGGCTCTTCTTTTGCTTCTTCTTCGTTTTCCTCAATCGGATCCTCCTCAGCAGGCTCATTCTCATTAGGATCTCCCTATTCAACAGGCCCATTTTCATTAGGATCTCCCTCTTCCTCATTTTCCAAGTCAAGTATAGGTTCAGCATTATCTTCCCCAATCACTGCAATGAAATTCCTTTTATTCCCCTCATCATCGAAAATGTAGGTAACAGTTCTGAGGTTTGGCGCTATGTGGTAGTCCTCGGGTATGAACTCATCCTCAAAAGTTTGGTACCTAGCTCTTTTTGCAGCTCTAAAGGACGCTTGCGGCTCAGATTTAACTCTAGGGTTCTCAGAATTCACATTAATTCCCGAGCTTTCCCCCACATGATAGGTTCCTCGAACTAAAGGTGATGAGGTAGAGGGCTCCCAACTTCTTTTCTCCCGAATTCTCCATTCATTTTCACAGTATTTAAGATCAGTAATGAACTGTCCTACAGTAGGAAGGTATTGGTTCCAGTAAGTGTGTTTGACCCTATTAAAATTTCCATTTTCTGACCATATATCCCCATATCTACGGTGTACGAAAAGATAAGGTTCCTCCTTAGGGACGTACTGCAGCATAAAATATATTTTCTCTATTTCAGTCTTTAGTTTAGTATCTCCCTGTAAGGTCCTATACTCCATAGCAGCTCTCATCTTATGGGCCGAGATGTCCCAATCTTCCGCTATTCGGTGTTTCATCAGGTATTCCTTAGGACCTATGTCGTAAACCATCTGCGAATTTAAAGAAGGAAAATAGTCTAAGTTTTGTGAATTTGAGGTTTTTAAGTATACATTATATATAAACATATATAAGAGGTAAACGATTATGTTCAATTTTAGAATTCCAAGTTCAAAAATATTGATAACAATTTGTATGATTCTTTCCTAAAATATTCTAAATAAGGTTTTAGTTCAATATCTTTTTGAAACATCTTTGGAATATTATATTAATTCGCAATTTTAGGCCATTAAAATATTTTTCTATCGAATTTTAGTGCCTTTAACCACTATCCTTGTACATCCTCCTACTCTATTCACATTTCAAAAATTCCAAAGAACCTTTCACCAATTCAATCAAGCAACCACACCACATTTCATATAATCAGACAAATAAAGGCAAGAAAGGCAGTACAAATAAAATCATTCCTATGATCTAATGCACGCAAAAGTAATCTACATGCTCTTATCCCATACTACCCATTTAAAAAGCTTTTAAAACATCTTTAAAAATAGGAACTTTTGGCTCTGACACCAGTTTTGTAACACCCCCAAAATTCATACATGTCTAAACTACGTTGCATCGACTTTGGGAGTGTTACCGCCGCGGTGAAACGCAAGGCATAATAAAATCAAAACATTACAACTCCTTATTAAGAAACTACATTGCAGCGGAAAAAAAATGTTTACTTTAACTACAACTCGGGAATCACCAAGGACCCCTTTTTATTCAAACTACAAACTAATTAAGTAAATCATAATAGTCTTATAATGCATATTTTAAAACATTTTAAAGTTTCAAGACCAAGATCTATCCCCCGTATGCTCAACATCATGCAGCAACACAGCACACCTAGTCTGCTCCCCATTGAAGCACAACGGTTCATCACAGGTCAATAAACAACAAAATAACACACAATCAGCTATGCTGAGTACATAGTAAAGCATTGAGTGCACACAAAGCATAAACAGAGAAATATGGATCATTCCTAGACATGATACTACTATAGCATTATATTCTTTACTTTTTATTTAGTTGGCAGCGAACGGGCACCGTCATCTTACTAGAATCATACAGGCTACTTAATCCTTAATAGACAACTCAGTCTATTAGATGGAATGCAAATACGGTTTTGTTCCCTTCCACATCCATCACCTTAGTATGCATACCCCCAAGATCGTACGAAACCTTCCGCCTACTTGAGTTATCAAAAATTTATAAGGACACTACTGTCGTCACAGTAGGCCTGCGTAGGAGTCTAGAACAAGTCTCACACTCCCCCCATTGTTCATCACTTGTAGGGAGTCCAACTACAAGTTTATTGCCAAAATCCTTTCTTAGTATTGTCCATTCATACCACATTAAACATGTAATCATTTAACATTCCTTTTTAGATATACACTCAAATCTTTACTTCTTGTAACATCCTTGTTACACCATGGATCAAAGAATACAATCCAATTGTTACACCATAGATCAAAGAATACAAATCCAATAATCATGCTTATGATACCATAGAATTTCGCATTACCATGCTACATATCGATTTTCAATCACAATCATGTTACCAAACAATCTCAGCAATCACAATTGTTCCCTATCATGGTTCTAGGTTCCAATAGAATAAATCACAACCTAACATGATACTAGTAACTGCAACTGAACTGGTACGCGTACGTACCTTGTAACGAAGAATCTTTGCTGCTTACTTAAACATTACGCTTATGAAATTGGGACCTAATCGAATAATAGAAATACTTTAGTGCTAAGTCCTTGATATTATTAAAGTAAAAACCAGCTTATCCAACTATGTAAGATATGGTGTTTTGAATATTAACATTAGCCAATCTTATTGTTTTAAATTTCTTTTCATGAACTCTATTAAACTAATATATTTAGAACTTAATAATAAGTTTGCGAAATTGATTTCCTCTAACTTATTTTATACTTGATCATGACAACAAAACTTAAACTTAACTTTTACACTACTTTGTTTATAATAACAAACTTAACTAGATATTTATATAAGAACTATAAAATCAGAATTGAAGAAATAAGATCAAAGTAGGAACTAGTAGTGTAATATAAATCTGATTTCTTTTAGTTCATAATATGTACCTTTATTTACAATTATAACTTAACCCACTATACATAAGTATAATAAAAACAGAATTGAGAATTAAACATCCTCCTAAGAACTACTAATATAATCAAGAATTTGATTTTCCTTTAACCTTTATTTTACTTAGTTTACAAAACTAAGTCAAACCTTTATACCCAAGTATTATAAAATCAAATTTGAGGAACAAAGTTATCTCAAGAATTAAAGCATAATTATAATTCTGATTTGTTTTACTAAATCTATGCTTTATTAATAATTACAAAACTTAATCAAAATACATAACAAAATCAGATTATATAAATTGATTTGAAAAAGAAAAGAGGGAGGAAAAACCACCGGAAATCGTCGACGACCGACGCCGACTGAGCACCGGCGAGCCACGAACTTCCTTCCGGCTAGGTGACGACTTCACGCGAGCAGTATCGCGACTGATTGACGCGAGCCAACCACCCTCGAACGACCCAGCCACTCGCACGACACTCGCACAACCACGACGCTCGAACCTGTCACGCGAATCTCCGGCAGCAGCGACACGCACCGCACTCGCACCTCACCACTCTCGCACACACAGCCTCGCACACGACTCGAACCTGACGAACTCAGAAGGATTGGAGAAAACGAACGAAGGAGGAGGAGCAGCGTGAGGAGGAAGAGAAAAGATCTTGAGAGTGAAGAGAGGAAAAGAAAAAAAACGGCTGACCTATCAATAGGGTTTTCTAATTAATTTTTTTTTCTCTTCCTTTTTATAGTATGAGAAACCTTAGTTTATTAGGATTCGTTTCCAAATCGAATTCTGATTTACTTAACAAAACCGAATTAAAATATAATTAGGTACCAAGGTAGGTTGTATATTTAAATTATAATTGTAGGCTTACCAAAACTGTATTATAATTTACTCTCACTTTTACTTTATATTTTCTTATTTATAGCAAGATAACTCCCAAAAATACGGAGTATTACACTGAGTACGTACAAAATCAGTTAAATCATACACTAAACATAAACAGAAGAGTAATAACAATTCCTAAACATGATACTACAAAAACATTAAATTTCGTTTTTACAATTTATTTGGCATCGAACGGGCACCGTCATCTTTCTAGAATCATACGGGCTACTTAATCCTTAATAGACAACTTGGTCTATTAGATGAAATGGAAATATTGTTTCGTTCCGTTCCACATCCATCACCTTAGTATGCATACCCCCAAGATCGTACGGAACCTTCCGCCTACTTGAGTTATCAAAATTTATAAGGACACTACTGTCGTCACAGTAGGCCTGCGTAGGAGTGTAGAGCAAGTACACTCCCCCCATTGTTCATCACTTGTAGGGAGTCCAACTACAAGTTTGTTGCCAAAATCCTTTCTTAGTATTGTCCATTCATTCCACATTAAACATGTAATCATTTAACATTCCTTCTTAGATACAATACTCAAATCTTTACTTCTTGTAACATCCTTGTTACACCATAAATCAAAGAATACAAATCCAATAATCATGCTTACGATACGATAGAATTTCGCATAACCATGCTACATATCGATTTCCAATCACAATCATGTTACCAAACAATCTCAGCAATCACAATTGTTCCCTATCATGGTTCTAGGTTCCAATAGAATAAATCACAACCTAACATGATACTAGTAATTGCAACTGAACTGGTGCGCGTACGTACCTTGTAACGGAGAATCTTTGCTGATTACTTAAAACGTTCCGCTTACGAAATTGGGACCTAATCGAATAATAGAAATACTTCAGTGTTAAGCCCTTGATATTATTAAAGTAGAAACCAACTTATCCAACTATTTAAGATATAGTGTTTTTAATATTAAAATTAACCAATCTTATTGTTTTAAATTTCTTTTCATGAACTCTATTAAAACTAATATATTTAGAACTTAATAATAAGTTTGCGAATTTGATTTTCTCTAACTTATTTTATACTTGTTCATGACAATAAAACTTAAACTTAACGTTTACCCTACTTTGTTTATAATAACAAACTTAACTAGATACATATATAAGAACTATGAAATCAGAATTGAAGAAATAAAATCAAAGTAGGAACTAGTAGTGCAAATCTGATTTCTTTTAGTTCATATTATGTACCTCTATTTACAATTATAACTTAACCCACTATACATAAGTATAATAAAAACAGAATTGAGAATTAAACATCCTCCTAAGAACTACTAATATAATCAAGAATTTGATTTTCCTTTAACCTTTACTATACTTAGTTTACAAAACTAAGTCAACCCATTATACCCAAGTATTATAAAATCAGATTTGAGGAACAAAGTTATCTCAAGAATTAAAGCATAATTATAATTCTGATTTGTTTTACTAATTCTATGCTTTATTAATAATTACAAAACTTAATCAAAATACATAACAAAATCAGATTATTTAAATTGATTTGAAGAAGAAAAGAGAATTTTTTTTTTCTTTACCGAAAGGACTTCGCCGGCGACGATCACCGGCGACGTTTTGAAGAGATCTGGCTGCAACACCAGCCACACGCCACCACGCTCGAAGGTTCGAGCCCACACACGCACCCCACGTCCCTTGCCTCGACGCACTGCACGCCCTCGACGAACCCAGCAGTCGAAGCCTCGCGCGACCCACACGAACCTGCCTTCCACTGTGCTGCACGTCGCGAGCCTCTGCCGACGAGTTGCTGTGCTTGACGAAGCAATAGAGCTGACGAAGCAACAGTTAAAGACTGATGAGGGAAGAAGAACGTAGGAGGAGGAGGAGCAGCGTGAGGAGGGAGGAGAAGAGAGGAGAGAGAAAAGGATCTTGAGAGTAAGAGAAGAAAAAACGGCTGAGTAAAAAAATAGGTTTTCTAATATATTTTTTTTTCTTCCTTTTCTTTTTTATAGTACGAGAAACCTTAGTTTGTTAGAATTTGTTTCCAAATCGAATTTTGAATTATTATTTAACAAAAACCGAATTAAAATATAATTAGGTACAAAAGTAGGTTGTATATTTAAATTATAACTGTAGTCTTACCTAAACTATATTATAAAATACTTTCACTTTTACTTTATTGTATTTTCTTATTTATAAGAACATAACTCCCAAAATACGGAGTATTACAATATTAGTTCTTTGACAGCTTATATATTAGTCCTTTGACGGCTTATAGTTGAATAATCATATTGCTCCTTTCACGGCTTATTATTGTAATGAAGTAATGTAGTAATATTTCTTCGACTTAGGTCTTTTTATAACAATTGGAGTAATGTACTAATCAGATAATATTTCATTTAGTCATTTATTATAGTTATGTAATAATCATATTATAAGTTTTTATCAACTATGAACTCTGATACGATTCGTGAAACATCTGATATAGTTCATACATTGTAGGATTTGATTCAACGTATTTAAGATATGATAGAAGGTCATTGTGATATGGTAATAAAAAAATGTAACACCCCCAAAATTCATACACGTCTAAACTACGTTGCATCGGCTTTGAGAGTGTTATCGCCGCGGTGAAACGCAAGGCATAATAAAATCAAAACGTTAACAACTCCTTATTAAGAAAACTACATTGCAGCGGAAATAAAATGTTTACGTTAAACTACAACTCGAGAATCACCAAGGACCCCTTTTAGTCAAACCATTAACTATGAATACTAATTATTCTATAAGTTCAACAAAAACACTTAAGAGTTTATAAACCAGAATATATCCCCCGAATGTCAAACTCATGCAGCATCACCAGCATACCTAATCTGCTCCCCATTGAAATATCAATGCTTCATCACAGGTCAACAAACATCACAAATAACAAACAATCAGCTACGCTGAGTACGTACATAATCAGTTAAATAATACATCAAACATAAACAGAATAATAAATAATCATTCCTAGACATGATACTACAAGAATACTACAATTTATTTTTTTATAGTTTAATTGGCATCGAACGGGCACCGTCATCTTTCTAGAATCATACGGGCTACTTAATCCTTAATAGACAACTTAGTCTATTAGATGGAATGTAAATACGGTTTCATTCCGTTCCACATCCATCACCTTAGTATGCATACCCCCAAGATCGTACGGAACCTTCCACCTACTTGAGTTATCAAAATTTACAAGGACACTACTGTCGTCACAGTAGGCCTGCGTAGGAGTGTAGAACAAGTCTCACACTCCCCCCATTGTTCATTACTTGTAGGGAATCCGACTACAAGTTTATTGCCAACAATCCTTTTTAGCGATACTCATTCATACAACATTAAGCATATGATTTCTATAACGTCATATAAAATCCTTTAGTTTAGACAACCTCTTATAAATCCTTGCTACAATTATTAATCATAACATTTCAACCCAACATCTCATTTCATGCTTGTGATACAATAGAATTACGCATTCCAATAACAATTCATTCTATTTCACAAGTCATACAACAAGGAAATACATACAGGTTTCCAATTTATTTCATGTTACCAAACAATCTCATCAACCATAATCAACAACAGTTCCCTATCATGATTCTAGGTTCCAATATAACAATCATAACCTAAACATGATACTAATATATCGAACTGAACTAGTACGCGTACGTACCTTGTAACGGAGAATCTTTGCTGATTACTTAAAACGTTCCGCTTATGAAATTGGGACCTAGTCGAATAAATAAAAGTAATTCAGTTTTAAATCCTTGACGATATTAACAAAAACCAGCTTAACTAACTATATAAAACTTAATAAAATAAATGTTCCTGTGGGTTAAACTTTCCTTTCATAATTTTATTGAAACTAACATATTTAGGATTTAATAATATGCTAGTAAATCTGATTTTTGTCAACTCATATTATATTTTGTGTAACACCCCGTAATTTTTTACCCTTTATTTTTTTTGGTGTTTGTTTATATTAAAATGATATTTTTTTTTGTAAAAATAAATAATTTATTATTTAAATTATTTTGAAACGTGTTGTGAAAATGTGCATATATATTTATATGTTGTGATATATTTATATATATTAATTTTAAGTTGTTAGTTATTTATTTTAAAGGTTATATTAGTTTCGTTATTTGTTTAGGCGTTTAGGATGCAGTTTTGTCGCGTAGCGTTTTTGTAACGTTGATGGATCAACTTGGGATGATGAAATGGTACATCACGTGTGGCGTATCATGCTGGCCGAAAATCAGCAATTATGGAGTGGAGGCGGAAGAGTTTTGGTGCTTATTAAGCTAACCTTTGAATATCTTGTAACCGCTCATTTAATCCCTCATTAACATTCTCCTAAACCCTTCGTTTTTCCTTGCCAATAACTTCTGATTTTTAATAAGAGAAATTCAGCATCATTCTCATTTAACCCACGCCATTTTCAAGAAAAGAAAGAGAGGAATGGAAGAGAAAAAGAAGAGAAAGGTTCATCTCGGTTTTTCCTGTCACAGCTTCACGAAATTAACCATATCCGGAGATCTAACCGTTGGATCATTATCAAATTTAGACAGAATGTTTATAACTTCTTGCTCTTCACTTTGACCCGAGCGATTGTGAATACTATATTTTAATCACCAGAAATCATGGTCGGACCAGAACAGCACGAAATGAGATTTTCAATGTTCAAGAAGAAAACTCCTAGTGACTTGTTGCTACAATTATCGTTCGTTGTGCTTTGGGGTTAGAAGAGGAATTGGATGGCATGCGTAACTCTTAACTATCTCTTTAGACTCAACTCTCCTCCCGACGTTCCAGGTAACTAGTAGTTATCTTAGAACGATAGAGATTAGAGTATTTTTCGGTATTAGATTATTACGCTAGGAATTGTTTAAAATACTTTTTGAATGAAATTATTGATGAAATTTGACGTGGATATACTTGATGTATGCTGTATGAATATTGTATGCAGAAAAATAATTTTCGTCTAGGTTTTAATATTTATTCGATTTATTTGGTAATTTATGCGTTTATGGCTTATTTGCAAAATAATTATTGAACGAATGTTATAATTGCTGAAATTATTTTTTGTGAAGCATGTTATGTGTGTAGTATGTATTTAATGCCTTGGAATAATTTTTTCCTACTGTTTACAGATTTATTTAATTGATTTATCTGTTTTTTGCATTTTCGTGTTTGTTGGTATTTAAATCATAGATATTATTTTTGGAGGCTAAAAAATCTATTTCTTTGCATATTATGTATTACCGTGGGTTTATGCATGTTATTTGAATTTTTGGAAATTTTTGGGCATTTATTTCTATTTTTAGTTATTATATTGGCTTTATTGAGTATTCGGTAATTAACATTTAAAATTACTTTTAAAGTCCGAAAATTAGAAATAAAATTTGTACCATGGTCGTATGATAATCTTTTTGATAATTTACTGATCGTTTTTATTAGTTTAATAATTTTTATTGTATTTTTGTTATGAGTTTGAGGATATTCTTTTAAATTATTTAAGGGTTTAATAATCAGAAATAAATTGAGACCTTTTATGTTCTTGAAAGTTGATGATTTGTAGGTTACTGTGGTTATTATTGAGTATCATTATGTTTACGTTTGGTTTATGTAAAAATGATTAGTCGTGTACGTTTCATTGATTTAATAAGCCTTGGAGTTAATTGGTGGTGGCGTTAGACGCACGCTAATGCGTCAGACGTAGTTTGGTTAGTGCACCAGTCGCACAGTGTGGTGCTGAGCGCAAGCTCATGCGCCGAGCGCACAGTTTTCTGTAGTCTAATTTTTCATATGATCTTGTACATATGTTCTACTTCGAGTTGGTGATCTTATTTGATATGATGCATTTATGATTGATACTGTTAGTGCTGTAAAAACTATTTTATTATCATTGTTGATGCTTAGTGATGTTCAAAGTATTGTGGGTGGAGATATTTGTTGTAAGTTTGTAAGTTACTACTTTGAGGATTTTTGAAGAATTACTTTTGATGAATTATGGGTATAAGGCCGGGTGAAATCCCTTTTGACGAATATTTTTGAGCTGAATGATACTTTGATGATATTTATGAATTATGATTCTATTATTGAGATAAGAACATCCGGTGGGATAGATGTAGTCCCCGGTGAAGAACATGCTAACCACCTGGTTTGCGAACTAGGGGTACACCTGGGTTAATTGTTGTCGTCCGAGAGGTCAGGGAGTTCTGCGTGTTCTACCCTGCATCATGAGTTTGGCCATTATTAGACACAGGCAGTGGGGAACGTAAGCCCAATAGACTGACCTGGAGATTGCGATCTGACAAACCTTAGGAAGTGAATTGCGATTCACTGGCGTTCGGTTTCTGACTCAATAACTGATTTATCTATGTTTTTACTATTATTGAAGTACCCTTGAGATGATCTATTCATTTTATTTTTTGTATTACTTGAGAGCTTTATGATTTTGGGATGCATGTCATAGTTGTCTTGACCTTATGTTTCCTTTCTTATTAATCTATGTCTGAATTGTACTTTGATTTCTTTTGTTCCGGGAGAACTGCTAGTTACTCCCCACTGATTGTGGATGTTTGTTGATATATTTTGCAGGTGTTGTTGATGGGAATCTTCTTTGGTTTTGGGCTCGGGTTGAGATATGAGCATTAAAATGTTAGATGTTTTAGGCCTAGACTTTTAGTTAGTTGAAGAGTTAGTTTTATCTTATGGATATTACTCTAATTAATTTATTTTATTTATACTATTTACTTATGTTGGTTTATCACTTAGTTATTTAAACGCATTTCTTGTAGTAGTGACATTCCCAGAAGACGATGTTTTCGCCATCGTCCTATTAATACTATTATTATTTCTTCCTTTTCCGCTTTGAAATTCTGGGGTGTTACACTTTGTTTCTAACAACAAAAACTTAAACAAATATTTATAAGTATTACAAAATCAGATTTCAGACATAAAAATCGTTATAAGGACTAATAATATAATTGTAAATCTGATTTTCTTTTAACTCATACTATACCTTATTTACAATAACAAAGCTTAATCGGAATACATAAGAACTATGAAATCAAATTTTACAATTAAATTAAAGTAGGAAAGAAAATAATTTTTTTTTTATAGAGGTTACCGGACCAATCTCGTCGGCGACGATGCACCACTCCGACAGCGCTTCACCAACCCACGCGCGCCTCGATTCGTCGCGCAGCCTCGGGAGTTTGAACGTCCACGCGAGTCTCGAAGCCTCGCACGACACACTCGAGGCCTCGACCTCGCTCAGTACACCACACTCGAGCCTCGACCTTGCTCAGCACCGCACACAACATCACGCGCACAACGCTTGTACACCGCACACCACCGCACGCATACAACACTGGCACAACACTCGCACACCTCGCTTCGCACCACAGCACCTCGAACGCTCGCACGAACCGCGACTGATGTGCAGCACTAGCGAGCCACGCTCGACCTCCTCTAGGCAGCAGGCACGAACCACCGGCAGACACGAACCACCGGTGGAAGCCTCAGACGCAGGGGAAGGAGTGAGAAAAGTAGTGCAGGAGGAAGGAGAAGAAAGAAAAGAACGCAGAGGAGAAAGAGGAGAGAGAAAGATTTGGGGATTTAAAAAAAACGGCTGGTCACTCCAATAGTATAGGGTTTTAGTTCCCTCTTTACTTTATACCCATGTGAAACATATGTTCACTAGGATTTGTTTTCCAAACCAAATTCCGATTTCTTATTTTATTTGGAAATTAAAACGAAACCAAACTATGATATAATTAGGTACCACAGTAGGTTATATAGTTAAATTATAACTGTAAGCTTACCCAAACTATATATTTTTCTAAATAATATTAAAAACACTTTCAACTTTGTTCTTTATATTTTCTTATTTATAAAATAATAACTCCCAAATATACGGAGTATTACAAAAAAATGATCAAAATTGACACACATTACTATTTTATACTAGTAAACTTCAATTGATAATAAGTACACGAAGTTATAGTAGTGTTATTGTTATTTTAATTTACACCTTGATTACACCGTGATAAGTACACTTATGATTTACACCTATGATTTGTAAACTTATGATTTACACCTACACTTTGTAGCAGGTAAACACTTCACATTACACTTACACTACGCTTCATAAATCACATAGCTATAAAGTATAATCAAATAGAGAAAGTAAATTACTAAATTAGAGAAAACCGTCAAAGTGTACTCAAATAGAGAAAGGAAATTACTAAATTACATAATAGTAAATTACTAAATTAGAGAATATCGTAAAATATGACTACATCCATTACTAAAATAGAGAAAAAAAGGTTACCAAATTCATTTAATATTGGTAGATTACTTGAAAGATCATACATGAGTATCAGTTTCATTAATGTCAAATGAGGTTCATACGACACGTAACGGTTTCTTCCGATAAGCAATAAAGTTTGAATCATTACATTAATTCGCCCCCACTTAATTAGTTCCTTCACAATATATTACTTCATCATTATGACTCATTTCATAATAGTTAATTCATAATATACCTAGTAGTTCAACTCATTTCCAAGAGAATATAATATTTGATCCACTAAGTGGATAACCAAATAATATGAATAAATTCTTATCTGATATGATTCATTTATGATGGGATACAATTTAATCAGTTTCTGATTCAACTTCGGTCCACTTTGATATGAATTATGATATAACGTTTCAAAATAAGTAAGAACATAATATGATTGACTGATGTTCTCATATGATTCAATTAATGACGGACATAATTTCACCCCATTCTGATATGAATTATGATATGAATTGTATGCTTGTTAAATGATTTAAAAGTGAACATATACTCTTATATGATCGGGATCAAAAAGGTCCTTCCGGAACATAGAATCGGACCATATAAAATCAAAGGTTCGTAACATCGTAGGATCGTAAAATTCGGATAGGGACTTTAATAACAATGATTATAACAAATTATTACATGCATTGTTTATGACATATTAATTAGATTACTATTAAATTGCATTTCCTTTTCACGGCTTAACTGAGTAAAATGAATCCTTATTTCTTTGAATGGCTTATTTAATTACTTAAGTAATACTCCCTCCGTTTCATTTTAATCTACACACTTTTCTTTTTGGTCTGTTTCTTTTTAATCTACATACTGTTGCTTTTTCCATTTTAGGTAACATGTCACATCTACTTTCTCATCTTTTTCCACCCATGTCATCCACTTTTTAATATTTTAACCCACTTTTTACTTTTACTCTCTCACTTTACAGTTTCTCACTCCACCTTTTCAGTTTATCTCTCATACTTTTGTACGTATTCCTTGGTTCTCCCCTAAAGTGAAGTGAGTAAATTAAAATGAAACGGAGGGAGTAACATATTAGTCCCTTTGACGACTTATTACTTGAATAATCATATTAGTCCTTTGACGACTTATAGTTGAATAATCATATTACTCATTTCACGACTTATTATTGTAATATAGTAAAGTTATTTCTTCGACTTAGTCACTTAATTGGAGTAATGTACTAATCGGATAATGCTTCATTTAGTCATTTAATTATAGTTATGTAATAATCATATTAGTCCTGATTGAGTCAAATAATATGATTGAGTTATGTTCTAATATGATTTACTCAATCTTGGACATAAATTAACCCCTCTCTGATATGAATTTGCTTAAAGGGTTACTAGTAATAACATAATAATAATAAAATATATTACACACTTTTAAATATATTGGTTATCACGTAGTAATTAGATTACAATGACAAATTCTTAGCTTCATATGAGTTTAATATAAGTTGAAGCTTAATAGCTACATTCGCAACTATGTGAAACACTTCTTAGTTAAACACTTCTTAGCTACTACTCCCTCCGGTCTTTATAATTTTACCCGTTTATTTTGCATAGAGTTTTAGGATAAATAATGTTGTGCGACATAGAAAGAAAGAGAAAAGATTAATTTATAGGAAAATTTGTCAAAAAAAACCTTTTAGAAGTTCAATTTTGCGAAACAAACCTTTTAAAGCATTCTTTGCAAAAGAAAACCACAAATTTAATTTTT
Organism: Beta lomatogona; assembly: GCA_947646795.1. Taxonomy (NCBI): domain Eukaryota; kingdom Viridiplantae; phylum Streptophyta; class Magnoliopsida; order Caryophyllales; family Amaranthaceae; genus Beta; species Beta lomatogona. The sequence goes on from CANSNZ010000231.1 coordinate 1,232,540, forward strand.
CTTGCAAGATGAAACCTATTCTCATTTTTCGTTGTAGTTTTTATCAATTCTGGCGTTGACCCTTCTATCTTCCTTTAATCTGCCATTTCCATTAACTGCAGCACCACCCCTATGCATCTCAAAAACCACAGCGGAAAATGGTAATAGGTTTCATCTTACAAGAAAATTTAAGTTTGTGGTTTTATTTTGCAAATAATGCTTTAAAAGGTTTTTTTTTCGCAAAATTGAACTTCTAAAAGGTTTTTTTTTTTTTGACAAATTTTCCTAATTTATATTAAAGTTGATTATGTGTGTTATGGAAAGTTAATGCTCCATTCCAAAAATAGAAACAAAAGAAATGGGTACACTAAAAAGGGACATCCCAGAATAGAATACGGGTAAACTAATAAAGATCGGATGGAGTATTTGTTACTTATTAGCTATTAATTGTTACTTATTAGCTATTAATAGTTACTTATTACTTATAAGCAACTAATTGTTACTTCTTATCTACTCATTATATAATTGTTACTTCTTATCTACTAAACACTTTGATATAAATTTCATATAATATGATATGATAATAAGTATTACTGATATGAATATAAGGTTATAAGGATATGTTAGTTACATAATTTGATATGACCCGATTTAGTACATAATTCACCTCCGATTTAGTACATAACTCGATTAAAACAACTTAGCATAATATTAAAACATCTTATTACGTATGTAATTTACTACATAACCCGTATTACATAACCCAATTAGAATAAATTTAGCATTTGACCATAAGTGAAATACATGTCATCAGGGTCCACAACGACACGTCTGCCATACAAAGAATATAACTCCGAAAATGGAGTGAGTAGACCAACAACGTATGATACATAATTGTCAGTAAGATCACCGGATTTCACTTGGACCCTTATTACTTCATTATTAACAACCATCTCTTTCTTAAATTTTCTTTCTTAAAGAGTTAGTTTTGCGTGGACCAAAGAGCCACTTATTTAACATAGTCACCCTTTTTTCCATATAATAACCTTTTAAAATATTAACTTACATTGTACAGTTACTATATACCATAGTGACTTTTTTTTAATATAGTCACTCTTTCTTACATAGTAACTTTTTTTTTCACATAGTCAAACTTTACAATCTATATCTACTCATTTTTTATATCTATTTTTTTATACAGTGACTTTTTTCTCCATAAAACACATAAATTAGGATTAGGTCCACACTAATTTAGCATGAACTAGGTCCATATAAGCTTTTTACTTTCTTAAATTTCACTTGGACTCTCAACAATTCTTCACTTCATTATTCACTTCGACACTTATCTGCTGCTTTATTGGACTTCAATTAAATTATGCATATTTGGTGCTTCATAGGGGACTAAATTAAATTTTTGTTAGGTAGAGTGTTAGTATCTTTCAAAAAAAGGTAGTGTTAGTACTTAGTAGCATTAATTACACACATTCACTTCCTCCTCCTCCTACTAATAACTCTGCCTTCTTTTTTTAAACTTTTTTTGTTTCTTAGGTTATAATAATGTCTCCCTCGAAAGAAAGGGTTATTCTCTTTCGAAAGACAAGGTTTTATTTGCGTTTAATAGGGTCTCCAGTTATGCGGGGCTACGATTGATGTTTATTGATTGAATTCGGATTACGAAATCAACACAGGAATTTTCTTCCCCATAAAATTATGAAACAACGACGGATCCACTCAAAAAGTTGTATGAGACAACAAAACGAGAATATGCCGAATTGTTATATCTATGTATTTGGATTCTCAACCCTTCACCAGTTAATTCTTGTTTTATTTTGTTCAATCTGTTTTCAATATCGTTAATTGTCAATTGTAAATGTTGTATGGCTTTAATTAATGAAATATAGTGTCCTTTGGGATTTCTTTCAAAAAATAAAAAAATAAAAAAAAAATAACGCTGCCTTTCCAATCTTTTTCTGGGCCCAACACTTCACAACACTTTCGTCGTCCTCCTAACAACACTCCTCCTAATATCTTTCTCTAGGCCCAACTTCCCCACTACCCATCACATTCCTCCAAATATGCCATTTTCTGGCCCAAATGATTTTCATATCCTCTCTCATCCTATTACCATTTTATGGGCCTATCTGCACACTGCAACAATTACCATTTTCTAGGCCCATCTGCACACTCCAACTACTAGTACTCCTTATGCACGAAGTGTGTACAACCCCAAGTTCCTCGGCTCAAATTCAATCCATGAAACCTAATATTAATTGCACACTACCCAAAATCACATAACACAACAACCAAATCAAAAATGCAAACACACTATACCAAAATTAAATTTTCTCTACCATTAAACAAATTCGAAATGTGAAACTTAAACTTCAAATTCGTTCAATACTTAAACTTCAACAAATCAAATGTGAAGCTTTAGATACTAACCCAAGTTCTATTATATTAAATTCAGACCATCTAGAGATCCAACATTTTTATGATACCACCAGCTTTCGAAGTAACTAAAAGATGTGTATTTCCATCAAACATTATAATGCCTCCAAATGTTGAGTTTGAGCTTGATTGCACCACCTAACAATACGATATTGTTTTGTCAATATGCGAAAACAATAAGATGGAATGTACACATATCATTTTATAATACCTGTTCTAACGCTCCTCCCCCCGTAGCACTTGGGATACAAGTCAAATCAGATATCCCTTTCCCATGCTATTTAACCAAAACAGTACAAACACAAACATTACAATCTCCTCCACAATTCCTACTTTTCCAGATTACATAGAAAGCTCCTTCATTTTTTCCTTGTTGCATATCTGTCTCTGCACTATCACCATCCTCTGCAGAGAAAATTTCTCCTTCTTGTCCTATCATGTCTCTCCTTAAGTAATCAAGAACATCCCACGCCATATTTGAGTAGTGTGAGTCTCTTGTGATTGCAAATGCATCCAGATAAACATTAACTAACTGCCCTTGATCGTACAACATTTTCTCAAAATATGGAACTACAAGCCAAAACCAGAATAGGTTAATTGCAAATTTGCTATAACCATGGTTAGACAAACAAAGAGACACAATATATCTATATATACAGACTTTTTTTCCTCAAAAAAAATTAAAGAATTATTCGTGATCACATGTTAGTAAGAAAATTAGGTTATAGACTTTTTTTAACCATGGTCAGTCAAGCAAATAGACACAAATAATGGTGTAGTGTGTCATACATAGACTTAAAAAACTGGGTTACAGTAAATTAATTAATATTAGGAAAATTTGCCAAAAAAAACCTTTTACGAGTTCATTTTTGCGAAAAAAACCTTATAAAGCATTTTTTGCGAAAACAAACCAAAATCAAAATTTTTTTACGAAAACAAATCTAATATCATTTTCTGGTGTTGACCATAGAATTTCTGGCGTTGACCACCTCTAGCCACCACTACCAACACCTGCGAAAGGGGGTGGGGGTGCCGCCTGAGGGGGTGGAGGGAGGGTTGGGGGCTGCTGGTAGTGGTGGTTAGGTTTCATCTTGCAGAAATAATTTTGATTTTTTCGCAAAAAAATTTTGATTTTGGTTTGTTTTCGCAAAAAAATGCTTTATAAGGTTTATTTCGAAAAAATGAACTCGTAAAAGTTTTTTTTTGGCAAATTTTCCTTAATATTAATCAAATTTGGGGTCAGCTCAAATCTTATTTGGGTCAAAAACAAAAATCAAGTTATTTGATTTTCTGTATACAGTAAATTCTGAGTATTCCTCTCAAAAAAAAAAAAAAAAAATCGAGTATATATCTTTCATTCGAAGATGAGGATTAGTAATTTAAAATATTTAATTCACTCATAACACCTGGAAAACAACAATTCAATTAAGATGCAATCATCAAGCTACACCTCCAAATTTATAATAAATAAAAAAGAGAAGGAAAAAAAAAAAGCAGAAGCAACACTTCAAAAGTTATCAAGCAAAGCACACATTAGCTGGTAATTGGTATAATCTGAAAGCAACCAAGAACTGAGAAATCAGCATCAGTTTCTATAACTTCTCAGTTTCAAGCTAATGGCTACAACTCCGGAAAGCAAGAGCTTTTCATGCCATCAAAACAGGCGAGTCTAATGTGTTAGAGAAAATAGAAATGAACAAGGGTCACAAGATAACAATCTTCTAGGCGTGGATCACTTTCCCAAAAGTAATATTCCGACCCTAATCGTAAAGCACGGGTTCACAGAATTCACCTTCAAGATACAAAGAAGAAACAATAGTGGTCACGCTTACTATGAACACTATTCAATGAAAATGAGTTTGTGAGATTTTGTAGAGATGAAGAATTTCTAATTTTTGATCTTTAGAGTTTGTATGCAAAAGAGAGAAGTTATTTTCTCAACACCCTTCATCATATGAGAGACCTCATATATATAACAATGCTACAACGCTTCAGAAAATCCGAAACAATACATTGACAAACCGTCAAAACACGCGAAATAACGCAAAGAGCAACAAAAGACAGAGTCACCGTCGCGAGTCGTGAGCTCTAGCACGTCGCGAGGTGCGACCACCAACATTTCCTCGCCCTTGATCCAGCGTGTGCTCTACATTACGTTCTCGACGAAACGCAAATACATATAGTATATTATTTCATATATTATTCGAGTAACAACACCATTACCAAGTAACTCAAACAATATATCATGAAGATAACTAACCTTATACTCTAATCTCCAACAATCCTCCCCCATTTAGAGTATACAAAATAGTTATTGCACAAGACATCATCAAAACAAAACAACCTCATGCATAAATGAAAGTGTACAAAGACTTGAACTTCCACTTAGTATAATACACATTCCAAGCATTCGTATCCAAATGGTGTCGATAAACGATTGAACCATTAGCAACACATAATGAAAACTTGAAGATATTACACACACAAGATTAACTACTCATTTTCAATATATACTTGACACTAATTAGCCATGTGTCCATATCCATTCATAAGTGCATCAAAATTATGCCTCACTAGCTTCTTGAAGCGGCCAAACTTCGCACTTACATAGGTAGATCTCTTAGAAAAGCATGCTCCTGTGACAAAGCACAATGTCAAGAGACCTATTAAGATTAATCAACCTCTTAAACCATCACATATTTAAAGAACTTTACCTTGGATGATTATACAAGTTCTTTCAATCAACAAATAAGGAAATTAATCTTATTGAACTCAAGACCCAACGTCTTATTGGGCGTTAAGTTAAGATTCCCTTACTCGTGATTTCCAAAAGGCACCAATCCTAAACCGATTGCCATCCTCTTTACTGTATCTCTAGCTAGCGCCTTAGTGAAACAATCCGCTAGATTATACGTAGTTCTCACATAGTCAACAGTGATAGCACTATCTTTAATAAGTCCTTGGACATAACTATGTCTCACACTAATGTGTCTTGACTTACCATTATACACTTGACTATAAGCTCTTGCCAATGCTGCATCACTATCACAATGTATAGCAATAGGTGATATTGGTTTTGGCAACAAAGGTATCTCAAACATGAGATTCCTTAACCACTCAGCTTCCTTGCTTGCCGATGACAGAGCTATAAACTCCGATGTCAATGAAGAATCTGCAATGCAAGTTTGTTTCTTGGAAGCCCAAGATATCGCACCTCCCCCAAGGAGGAATGTCCATCCACTCGTGGAAGAATGATCTTCTCTATTAGAGATCCAACTTGCATCCGAATACCCTTCTAAAACCGAAGGATATCCACTATAGGACAAACTATAGTCCATGGTTTTCCTCAAGTACTTTAACACTCGACGAATAGCTTGCCAATGTTCCATACTAGGATTACTAGTATACCTACTTAATTTCCCTACCGCAAATGCGATATCCGGCCTAGTACTCGTCATAGCATACATCAAACAACCTATAACCCTCGCATACTCAAGTTGAGACACGGCATTGCCATCATTTGGCAATAATTTTTCACTTGGGTCCATAGGAGTTGAAACAAGAGAGCAATCACTAACATTAAACTTCTTGAGCACTTTCTCGATATAATGAGATTGTGACAAGATCAATTTTCCATTGTCTCTCTTAATTCTTATACCTAAGATGACATCCGCCTCCCCCAAATCTTTCATGGAGAATTGTGAAGATAGAAAAGATTTTGTCCACTCAACTTGTGACAAATCCGTTCCAAATATCAACATGTCATCTACATATAGACAAATCATGACACCATGACCGTTGTCATCAAATTTGCTATAAACACACTTGTCTGAATTATTTAATTTGAAACCATTAGACAACACAACCTCATCAAACTTTTGATGCCATTGCTTACGTGCTTGTTTTAGCCCATACAAAGATCTAATCAACTTGCATACTTTATGCTCTTGACCTTTCACGACAAACCCTTCCGATTGTCGCATGTAAACCTCTTCCTCTAGTTCTCCATTCAAGAACGTCGTCTTGACATCCATTTGATGGATCACAAGCTTATGAATAGCCGCAAGAGCTATTAATAACCTTATAGCGGAGATTCTAGCAACGGGTGCATATGTATCGAAATAATCAATACCCGATTTTTGTGAGAAACCTTGAGCCACTAAACGGGCTTTAAACTTATCAATAGTTCCATCTACTTTCATTTTCTTTTTGAAAATCCATTTACACCCAATTGGTTTACACTTAGGAGGTAAATCAGCTAAAACCCAAGTGTTATTTCCCATGATGGAATCCATCTCATCATCAATTGCCTCTTTCCAAAAAGCGGCATCTTGAGACCTCATAGCCTCATTAAACGTTAAAGGATCCTCTTCCACATTAAATATATGTGAAAACTTAGTCACTATGAACTCCTTGATCCTTCAACCAAATATACATGAAAGTTCGGGCCGAAAGATTCTCTTGTCTCGCCCTTTTACTTCTCCTAGGTTGTAATGATGTTGATGCAACATTCTCATCAAGAGTTTGATCATCAACTTCTTGATCAATATTAGTTTGATCAAGACCAATTCCTTGATCAATATTAATTTGATCAATTGCTTGAATATTTGTATTAGGAGTAATATCCTTTGATCTAGGAATTGATTAATATCGATTTTCATCAAAAATTGCATCTCTTGACTCCACAATAGTGTGAATTGACCAAAAGTCATTTTGTTCTATAACATAGAACCTATAGGATTTGCTATGAAGAGCATATCCTATAAAGATGCACTCAACTCCCCTTTCACCCAACTTTTTACGTTTGGGTTCCGGTACTTTTACAATTGCCCGACATCCCCAAACTTTGAGATAACTCAAGTTTGGTTTTCTTTTATACCAAAGTTCATATGGGGTAACCTCGTTCTTTTTCATTGGAACTCGGTTTAAAATATGACAAGCTGTTAACATAGCTTCACCCCAAAAACCATCACTTAAACCCGAATAGGATAACATAGAATTTACCATTTCTTGCAAAGTTCTATTCTTTCTTTCGGCTATACCATTTTGTTGTGGTGTATAAGCTGCTGTAGTTTCATGTATCATGCCAATAGATTGAAAATAACTCGGGTCATAGAATTCACCACCCCTATCGGTTCTAAACCGTTTAACTTTGTCACTTAGTTGCAATTCAACTTCATTTTTATAGATCTTAAACTTATCAAGGGCTTCATCCTATAGTAAATAACAAGTATACATAACAAAACCGAGAGTAATCATCAATAAAAGTTATCATGTATTTCTTGTTCCCTAAGGAAGGAGTGCTATGAAAATCATATAAATCACTATGCACCAAATCAAGCAATGAAGTATCTTTTTCCACATTGTTTGGAAAGGAATTTCTAATTATCTTTGTTAACATGCATGTTCTACACTTCTCTATACTTGGATCAAAAGAGGGAATCAAATCATGCTTAGACATGGAATACAACTTTTTATAGTTAACATGACCAAGCCTATTATGCCATAGAGAAGAATTGTCATTAACAACAAAGCAATTATCTTTCAAAGCATTCAAAATACTTAGTTTGAACATACTATTACAAAGATAACCAAGTCCTACAAATGTACCACCCTTAGACAATATAAATTTATCAGCTTCAAACACCATTTTAAAACCTAACCGATTCAAGGTAGCACCAGAGACTAAATTTCTTCTAAGTTCTGGAGCATACAATACATCTCTTAAAATAAGAGGCTTTCCGGAACTAAACACTAATTCTACTTGTCCTACACCTAGAACTTTAGCTGTAGAATCATTCCCCATGTAAAGAACTTCTCCATTCTCAACCTCCTTGAAAGTCTTGAATAGAGACCGCTCCTTGCATACATGTCTTGATGCTCCCGAATGGATCCACCATGAACAATCATCCTGTACACAAAAGATTTCAGAAATCATACACACAAAATTCAGATTTGAATTAAGTGAAACTTGTGTACACATACCTTGCTTGGTATGGGTTTGGCTAGACTCGCCATTCCCACCATTGTTTTTGTTCATCTTCTTCTTCCAAATGGTGCAATCCTTCTTGAAATAACCGGGCTTTCCACATTCCCAACAACCTCGTTGAGCACCTTCACCAAACTTAGGCTTCTTCCCATAGTTGCCTTTGGTGAAATTGTTAGCCCTCTTCTTAGGATTAGAAGACTCCTTTGATTTACCATCCTCCACCATGTTAACGGTGGAAGAATTAGGATTGACATCCTTTTGTCCATCTTGGACCCGAATGCTCTCTTCAATCCGAAGATGAGCACCCAATTGTTCAACATTCATATCGTCTTTCTTATGCTTAAGGGAATTTCTAACATCCTTCCAACCGGGTGGTAATTTATCAATTATAGAGGAAACAACAAATGTCTCATCCATCACAATGTTGTGTTGCTTAAAACTCCCTAAGATTCTTTGAATTTCATGGAATTGCTCCATTACCGACCTAGAGTCTACCATTTTAAAGGCATTGAAATTACTAACAAGAAAATTCTTACTAGAAGCATCTTCTTCCATGTATTTACTTTCTAGTTCATTCCAAAGAATCTTAGCGGATTCAACAAATTGATAAATATCAAACAAAGCATCGGACATACCGTTAAGGATGTGGCCACGACATATATAGTCATCATTCTCCCATTTGTTTCTCCTCCGAATTTCTTCAACAGTTTCATTTTCCACTTCCTCGGGCTTGGGAGTGCTCAAAACATACGCCACACTTAACGAAGTAAGAAGGAAATGCATCTTCTTCTGCCATCTTCTAAATCCAACACCTTCGAACTTGTCAAGTTTGTAAAAATTTGCAGACATTTCACGAATTGAAGTCATCTTGCTATGTTTATTACTTTTGGATTGTTAGAGAAAATAGAAATGAACAAGGGTCACAAGATAACAATCTTCTAGGCGTGGATCACTTTCCCAAAAGTAATATTCCGACCCTAATCGTAAAGCACGGGTTCACGGAATTCACCTTCGAGATACAAAGAAGAAACAATAGTGGTCACGCTTACTATGAACAATATTCAATGAAAATGAGTTTGTGAGATTTTGTAGAGATGAAGAATTTCTAATTTTTTATCTTTAGAGTTTGTATGCAAAAGAGAGAAGTTATTTTCTCAACACCCTTCATCATATGAGAGACCTCATATATATAACAATGCTACAACGCTTCAGAAAATCCGAAACAATACATTGACAAACCGTCAAAACACGCGAAATAACGCAAAGAGCAACAAAAGACAGAGTCATCGTAGCGAGTCGCGACGAGCATCGCGAGTCGCGAGCTCTAGCATGTCGCGAGGGGCGACCATGGTCGCGAGTCGCGACCACCAACATTTCCTCGCCCTTGATCCAGCGTGTGCTCTACATTACGTTCTCGACGAAACGCAAATACATATAGTATATTATTTCATATATTATTCGAGTAACAACACCATTACCAAGTAACTCAAACAATATATCATGAAGATAACTAACCATATACTCTAAATCTCCAACATAATGGACAGACCTACAATTCTCAAATACCAATCCTTGGGCTTGCATAATCAGGCATTTTTTCAGCGGTACAACTAAATTCATTCAACATTTTCGGATATAATTGCTAATTCATTGCTAACAATGTCACCTTTAATTGATGCCAAGGCTTATAAGTTATAAATTTCGAATTTTGGCAAAACACCACATTGCCAACAAATTCAATTCCTAAAATCCTTAACTAAATTCCAATTATTACTCAAATCAATGAACCAAAAATAATTTCCAAAACCAAATTTAATATTACCAACTACATACTACTACTTACAAGTTCTTCGGTACATTCAAGGACATGCACTTCCTCTTCTTCATCTCCATGGATATGGAGCTCTCCATCTTCTTCATCTCCAAGGATATGGCCCTCTGATGAATGAATCTTCTACTTAAACAAAATTTTCTTGCTGCTTCAAACAAAGCTTGTAACAAACGAGATTTCACTCAATTATAATGCATTTTTTGCATTTTTGCCCATCTAATTTAGTTTTAAATCCTCCTGTTGTTCTTTTTTTTTAGTCTCTGCCAACGGGAAAATACCCTGTTGTTCTTTTCTTTTTGTTTCTGCCAACGTTCTCTTTATGGCCTTAAAATTACCTTTTTACCTCTCCTTTTCAACGTTATTACAATTGTGCCCCTGATATGGGCAACTACCGCCCAATCCCAGGTATGGGATAATACCACCTCTCCCTCTTTCTCTGTCTTTCTTTCCAGTTTTTCTGCACCCAAAAAGTAGAGGGCTGTTTAATTTTTTCAGATGTTACTCAAAATCTGATCAAACGCTGAATTTTAGAGTTTTTTTGGGAATTTTTTCTCTCTCCTACATTAAAGATGAAGAAGGAAATAATCAATGTGTTTTAATTACTGCTTAGTTTCTGGTTTCGTCTTAGGTAGAAAACTGAACTACTTACATTGCACTCCTTCCTTCTCTTTTCCTCTATCTTTTATCCAAAGTGTTAATGTGCTTAGTTGGGTGAAAAACATGTTTCATAAAAAAGAATCTTTCCCATTTTCCTTTGATAGGTTTGTAAAAGAGGAAAGGTTGTTTATAACATAGTGGATAATAGTTCTCCCAAGGGTTGAAATGTGGAGTAGGAAGGAATGCCACATACTCTTTCGTATGAGCAGTAGGTGATAGCCTAGTGGTGTTGGTATCACCTCCTATCCCAAAAATCCTGGGATCGAGTGTCACCCCTTGCAAGGGAGGGATCCCCCAATTTTCCCCTTCTTTGCAAGAGACTTCATCTTACCTTATTAAAAAAAAAACATTATCTTTCGTATTTTGTACCTTCATCTCTCTTCTATTTCTTTGTTCCTTATTTTTTAAGATTTTCATGCAAGAAACCAAATAAAAGAAAACTAATCTATAATTGTGTTTTCACTTGGAATATATATCTTCACGAAAAATCATTTTTCATTGAAATGTTCTTCATCCAACTTAGTAAAACCTCACGTAATATTCAAAATAGTACAAATTCTTACATGCGATGTATCACGCAATGTTGAAAATTGATTGACTTGAGAACTGAAAATGCATATGTATATGGGATATCTACTAAGTTTCATGAAGGCCATAATGTGAATCTTGTTAATGCATACATGAGGTTATTAACAAGTGCAAAATAAAGTAGGGCTGGGAAAAGCTAGTATGAAATAAGTGGATTTAGGATAAAATTTTCAACCATTTTTAGCACTACTTGAACCTAGCTAGCATGAAATAAGTGGGTTTAGGATAAATTTTTTAACCATTTTTAAATAAATGGATCGACTCGAATTGAAAGTATATATAGCGTTAAGTTTTGGGTTGAACATATCAACTTGAAAAAAACCTGCTTACCCCGTTATTAATTGTGTCATATTCAGCTTTGGTCAACTTGATATTGACCCATCTAACCCGTTAATATATGCATTATGCATATATATATCTGTTTTTTAATTTCGGGCCAACCTCAAAATGATGATAAAGAGATGAAAACAAAGAAGGGGAACATTTTATTCAGATTTTTTGTTTTACATTTTTTTCCATACAAATTTGGTAGATCTGGAAAAAATGTTGAATACTAGATAAAACGAAGAAGAAAATTGAAATCAAAATGCTAGGGCAGGCTAATCTTAAAAATCAAGGCGACAATCTACTTGCTAAATTAGGGTTGATTCCGGATCCACTCGTTCTTAGACTTGGAAACAAGTTTACAAAAATCGAGTTTAATAGGTCGACATGAACCTAACTCGTTTATAAATAAATCAAGTTCGTGTTGGAATTTCTAACCTGATTAGGTAAACATATCGGATTCGGGTTTGAGAGCGATGATTCGTTTACGTGAACGTGTCAACCCGAACTTGACCCGATTACCAACCTTAAAATAAGGGTACTTTTAGTACATCTCTATTATATAAGTGAAGAGGGGAGGAAGATGGTGTCCCCTTAAAAAAAGTCTAATATACCCTTAATAATTTATATTGCCATATATATTAAATAGTACTTATTTTCTTCCTCATACTTGCCATATATATTGAACAAGTTAATAATGGAAATGAATTTCAAATTTCAATTAAATATTAAATCAAGGAAAATTATTTCCTCTTCTTAAATATTCGTTTGGTGGGTAAGTGAATTTAGGTGAGTCTACTAAGGGAGCGTTTGGTTTGGGGCAACTAAAAAAGGAAAGGAAATAGAACCTCTTTTTTCCTTTTATGTTGTTTGTTTTGGGGTTCCCCCCCCCTCCTTACCCCCAAATCCCTCTAACTTGACTACCTACACCCCCCCCCAAGGTTTCACATTCCCTTTCTTTGACTCATCATTGACCACCTCCTTGAGGACCTTGACCACCCAACCACCACTTGAGCAAACCACCCAATTGCTAGCACCGCCACTTAACCTTCAACTGACCACCCAACCAGCACCACTTGCCCACCCCAACCACCGAAACTTGAATCGACCACCAACCACCACGTGACTCCTTCACCCCAACACCCCAACCACGCCACTAACCACTGAGAATCACCCACCCAACTACCAAAACTGCCCACCCAAGTGACCCAAACACCGAGAAACCGCCACCACCATCCACCATCTAAACCACCCACAAACCCTAGAAAAGAAAAAGGAAGAACAGAGAGAAAAACAGCAGATTGGAAGAGGAAGGGAAGAGAACGACAACGGCGGAAAGGGAAGAGTGACGGTGCAGCGAAAGGGGAGGTGGACGAGTGACAGTGCAGCGAAAGGGGAGGGGAGATCGTGCTGTGAAGGGCTGTTCAGAGTGCGGTCTGGACCGCACCAAACCGCAACCCAAACCGTTTTTCCACGGTTTTGGTTGGTTCGCGGTTTCAAAATTGCAATTTGGGTTATGATTTCAAGCAAACCGCGGTTGGCGGTATGGGTTGGGTTTTAATTTTTGTAAACCAAAACCGCACCGTAAACCGCAATTTTATATGTTTTAAAAAAAATTAAAAAAAAAATCTATTTTTATTTTTTTAAATACATTTGACAAGGTGGCATACAAGTATACAACTGAAAAAAGAAGTTTGGGATAAAGAACTTGGATACTTTTGATAGATTTTTATTTATGTTTAATTATGAAGTCAACTTCATATTTATTTGGACTCTTTATATTTATTAACAAAAAAAAAAATTTTACTCTTAGATTACAAAATTAATGTCGCAGACGAAAAAATGGTTAAACTGCAAACCAAACCGCACCAAACCGTTTTGCGCGGTTCGGTTTGGGTTGGTTTGGGTAAAAGAGTGGTGCGGTTTGGGTTGGGAAAATGTCAAACCGTATATTTGCGGTTTGGGTTTGGGTTGGCTGCGAGGAGGGGAAGGGTTCGCGCTGCGGGGAGGGGAAGGGCAACAGCGCAGTGGGAGTTACGGCGGGGCACAACAAACATGAGAGGGAGGATAGTGGTTGAAGGATGTAAAAAGAGGAAGAAAGAGAAATAAAAAAATTCAATCAAAAAACATTTTTAATCTAAGGGTTTTGCTTTCCTTTCCCCTTTACTCGTTTCTTGATTCCATTCCCTTACCCTAGGGATGGGCAAGGGTCGAGTCTGGGTCGGGTCCCGCTGGACCCTAGACCCAGACCCTAAATTTTTTGTGGACCCAGACCCTTAGGGTCTGTAGGGTCTAGGGTCCAGACCTATTTCTCTATTTTTACCAAATTTTCAGCATTATAATAATATTTCATGACTAAATAATTAAAAATTGGAGCAACACTGCTGCAAGAACACATTTGATAGAAATCACCAACTGAGTGATACTTGCTGAAGAGGTTTAGGACATAAAACGACACCGTTCTGCTGCGGCTTCTGCTCAACTACGGGCCCCCGACGGAACCTCGCATGGCCCGTTCTAGCCCGACCCAAGAGAGAGATTACCTTCTTGAACCTAGAAACGGCGTTGTCTGCCACCACTTGACAGTTCAAATCAATCTCCATATTTCTATTATTATTGTTACAGATGCTGACGTGGTGGAGGTTTGATGATTTTGAGGTTGTTGATTTTATTTAAGAGAGAGAAGTTGAAGGAAATTATGAACACTTTGAAGACCAATAGCAGTTTCATGAGCAATGGCTTCCTCCATGTGAGAAGAGGAGATAGAACGAGAGAGCTTAGAAGAAGAAGAAGAGGTGAGTGTTCCCTCTCTCACATTTAGGGTCTAAGGGTCAGGTCTGGGTCCAAAATATCAAGACCCGGACCCGGACCCTAAAAAATTTACTTAGACCCAGGCCCAGACCCGGACCCTTAGGGTCTGAAAAAGTTGGACCCATGCCCATTCCTACCTTACCCTTATGGCAACCAAACGACCCCAAATTTTATATCAAAAATTAACCAAGATGTGTAGTCATCTAATTGTCCAAGACTCCAACCCGAAATTGCTGTTCTTTTAATCGTTTTATATGACTATACGATGGATGTCAACGTCATTTATGCATTGATGCTGTAGATTAGGTGTGGTTTGGTTAACATTCTAAATTTGCAGGGAACAATAAAATAATACTCCCCTGTCCTAAAATATAGTTCATGTTTCTTTTTGCATAATCTCCAAGACGTAATTTTGACCGACGTTATTTTCTATTTCGTAATAGTAAAAAATATAAAAAGTTGATATTATGAATACACATTGAGGTGAATCTTATAAGACTCCACATGAGTAAGTTTTCTTCTATACAATAATGAGAATATTTGGTCAAAGTTTGTAAAATTTGACTCCCAGAATAGAAACAGGAACCATATTTTAGGACGGACGGAGTAAATATTACTCCCTCCATCCTAAAATATAGAGATTGATTCCATTGTTTCACTGGAATTAAGGTAAATAAAATCTAAGAAGGAAGTAAAGACTTTCTATTCAATTTATTTAAAATAAATTGCAAAAAGTGATTTAGGAGAGAGAATGGAGAATAATTAGTAAAAGAGCAATAAATATAACCTTTGGGTTGAATAAAACTAATTTTAAGCAAATAAATGATTGTGACACAATTATTTTAGGCAAATCACGGAAAAATGTGGAATTAAATATGGAATCAAGCACTATATTTTGGGACATTCAAAATGGAAATGAATCGCTATATTTGGGGACGGAGTAATATAATGGGAAAACCCCTAATGTCAGAGAGAAAATGGAGAGTATTGGATTAAAAAACATTTAATGTATGAACAACTCAATTTTGAGTTGAATAAATAAATAAAAACTACTCCCTTCATCCCTAAATAGAGTGTCCATTTCTTTTGGGCACAAGTATTAAGAAGAAATCATGTGTGCGACCTTAGTTGTATTAAATCATAATTAGATATAGAAGTTGGTACACTTTTTATGAATGGTTTATTAAGGAGAGATAATGTGGGCCATATGGGGAAGTGAGTGATATTATAAAAATCAAAAGCAAAATAATATTTTAATTGGTAGACCTATACTAAATAAGAAAATGAGAAATCTATTTGAGACAGACAATAAATGGAAAAATGAACTCGTGTATTTAGGGACGGAGGGAGTAGTTCCAAGGCGTCACTAAAATAAACAGAAAGAGCATCTTGAGACATCAAAAATAAAGTACGAGAAGTCGAGAACCATATAAACGAATCTATACAAATATATTAAAAGGAGTGCGTGACAATGTATACACGCCACGTGGCACCTCTGTTACTCCACTAGAATTGTGCAATGTATACATAAGTCATGTCAATTAACAAAAGTAAAATTAGCTTGCAACAAGATTTGAACCTGTGACCTCTTGCTATTATACATGACACAATTACCATCTCAACCAACTTTTAATCATGCTTTAAGTGTCCACATTATTATATTTGTACCTTTTAAATGTTGAGTTTTCCTTAATACTCCCTCCGTCCCATAATATAGTGCCTACTTCATTTTTGGTGGGTCAAACTTTAAAATCTTTGACCGAATATTCTCATTTGTATATATAAAAAAAACATATTCATGTGGGATCTTGTTAGATTCGTCTCAATGTGTAGTTTCATAATATCAACTTTTTATATTTTTTATTAATACGGAATTGAAGATATTAAAGGTCAAAGTTACGTCTTGAAGACCGTGTAAAAAAGAAACAAGCACTATATTATGGGACGGAGGGAGTATATTTTAATGGGAATGGAAAAAAATGCATATCAAATTCGTAAAACAATACCAACCCGTGGCAACGCCCGTACCCAAATACTAGTGAAGTATTAAATAAAAAGAGCATTGCGTCACAAAATGACACATAACAGCTGTCAGCCAAGTCCATTGAATGAGTAACAAACTTACAACAAATCATTATCATCACATCATTAAAAAGTAGTGTAGTAGTACTAAAACCCAAGATTTCATTTGTTAGAATGATGACTTCGCAACCCTAGTCAACTAGGAAGGCTGGTAGACAATCTTTCAAAAGCTTAACTCCATCCGTCCATTTTATAGTTTTCGCATTATCTTGGGCATGTGAATTAAGGAAACAATAATCATTATATACTTGCATTAGGAGAAGTAGTTTTTTTTGGAATTATTGTAATAAAAAAAATAAAAAAGAATGATAACATTAGATGAGTGGGCATGTGAAAAGAGGAGCTAGTGAGTAAAAAATGCTTTTTTTATACCCAACCGATGAGAATTGAGGAACATTTAATGAGGGTGTAAAAAACCCATGTGAAAAGATGGAGAGAGAGAGTAAAAAATGATGTTAAAAAATGAAAACAAGAGAATTGGAAACAACATTTTGAGATGGATACGGGAACTACGAAATGGGACGGAGAGAGTAGTCAAATAGGCTAGTTGGTAGATAAACTTTCAAAGCTTGCTTAATACTCCCTCCATCCCATTTTATAGTTCTCGTATTCCATTTTGGGTGTCCCCAAACGTTGTTTCCATTTCTCTTGTTTCCATTTTCTAACATCACTTTCTACTCACTCTCTCCACCTTTTGACATAGGTTTTTGACACCATCATTTAATGTTCCTCAACTCTCATTGGTTGGGTATAGACCTGGCAAAGTTGGTCCTGATCCGAAAATCCGGTTCGAAATATCCGATCCGTGGTCCGATCTGGATCCGAACCAGACGATCTGAACCTTTGATCCGGATCCGAAACGGTCCGGTCCGAAATAATCTTGATCCGAAACTCATCCGAAATTCGAATGATCCGATATGGTCTTACCCGATCCGAAACCGATCCGACCCGAATGTAAACCGATCCGAAATTATTGGTTTCGATTAGGCTTTGATCCGAAGTACCCGAAACTTACCCGTTTTTTCATAATAAAAAATTATCATTGGCCACTAGTGCAAAACTTTGGAAGAATTTTATGTAAGTATATGTAACGAATACTCAAATAGTTAGACGGAATAATTTTAAAAAATGTAGGGAGTACTAACTACTAAACAATTAATATTCAATTAAAGGGCTACTAATAGAATAATTAATAACTCAAAAGATTAGTATAGAATAAAATTTATTTACATAGGACAACCCTTACCCTACTAAAAAAGTTCAAAATATTTCTTGTCCAATCCGAAATCCGAAATCCGATGATCTCAAACCATAATCCGAAAGCTGATCCGATCCGAAACCCGATCTGATCCGAAATAATAGTCCGAACGATGACCCAATCCGAAACGGTCCGGTCCGATCCCGGTCCGAATGTAACTTGATCCGAAAACGGGCCGATCTGAATTGGTCCGGTCCGAATCCGATCCGATTGGTCCGGTCCGAATCCGATCCGATTGGTCCGATTGCCAGGTCTAGTTGGGTATAATAAAAAACATTTTTTCTCTCTTTCTCTCTCCTCTTTTCACATGTCCATCCATAAAATGTTCTCATTTTTTTTTCATTTTTTATGACAATAATTCCAAAAACAACTCCCAATACAAGTATATACTAATCATTGTTTCCTTAATTCCCGTATCCAAAATGAAATGGGAATCATATAATGGGACAAAAAGAGTAGTCAACTAGAAAAGCTGGTAGATAAAGCTTGCTTACTACTCCCTCCATCCTAAAATATAGTTCCCATTTCCCTTTTTTCACAGTAATTTATGCAAGTAGAATCTAAGAGGAATAGTAAAGATTTTTTTTTTATTTAAATAAATGTTGTATTGGGAAAGATGATTTTAGGAAAGAGAATGGAGAATAATTGGTGAAAGAACATTAATTGTAACACTTGGATTGAATAAACAAAGCAAAAAACAAAATTCAAGAAGCAATTAAATGATGGGACACGGTTTTTCAAGACAAATTACGGAAAAATGTGGAACTAAATATGGAAATGGGAACTATATTTTGGGACATCCAAAATGGAAATGTGAACTATATTTTGGGACGGAGGGAGTAGCCAACTAGGAAAGCTAGTAGATGAACTTTCAAAGCTTGGTTAATAGTAGGGCTGTTCATTTCGGATCGGCAAAACTGTGATCCGAATCCGATCCAAAAAAACCGGATATCCGAATTTTTCGGATTGGATAACCGGATATCCGAAATATTTTATCACTTGAATTTACTCGTTTTAAGATTTTTCATAGCAGTTTTTTCTTACATATTTGGGCCTTATATTGTTGGCCCAACAGCTACAACAACTCACAAATTGTTATACTCAATGCATATGGCAGACTTGACATTACTTGACAGTAGGTAGTAGGATGCAATCTGCATCACTCAATAGTCATAGTAGGATGCAATATGTTAAAAGACAGAACAATTAAAATCAGATTTCAGTCGCCAGATTTCAGTCGCTGAGCATTAAAACAAAGAAGAAGAAAAAAAAAAAAACCAAACAACAAAACTAAGAAGAAGTAAGTTGCATAAATAAAAAAACGAAAAAGTTGAAATCAAACTAGCAAAGGCTGACTTTTGCCTTCAACTTTTTATCTTCTCTAATATATTTTTTTCCTTTATACTTATGGTTTTTTTTTTTACAGTCAGAAGAAGATAACATACCAAAACTAAATTCCACAACTTTTTTAGATCCTACATCATCTTGATCTATTCCCATTTGATGCACTGAACCTTAAATTTCAAATGGGAATTTTGTTTACTCGTCTTTTTTCTTCGCTAAGCATTCAAAACAAAGAAGAAATCATTCGCGCCGCGGAGAAGAAAGAAGTGGTCTAGCGCCGCCGCAGAGTTGTCGCCGGTTGGTGGTGGCGACTTGCCTGTGGTGGGCTGTTGGCATCTGGCAGCCTCACAGGTGTGGAGAGAGATGAGAAGCGGCGTTTCTACTCAGGGTTTAGAATGAACACTTGAGTCTTGAGCATTGAAGTTTAAACAAAAAGCTTTATTGTTTAGGATTTTTTTTAAAATAAAAACTTATATTTATAAAAAAAGGGATATTTCGGATATCCGAAAATATAAATATCGTGATCCGTATCCGATCCGATATTTTTCAGACATCCGATCAGAAATATCCAAAACTCAAAAAATCGAATCGGATAACCGATTTTTGGGATCGGATCGATCGGATCGCGGATCGAGTCGACTGGATAGGATCATTATAAACAGCTAGTTAATAGTCAACTAGGAAAGAAGCTTTCAAAGCTGGCTTACTAGTCAAATAGGAAATATTGCCGCCACTGCATAAAGTAGGCTTAGGACTAGCTAGAACATACTACATACTTGGTAGATAAGCTTTCAAAGTTGGCTTACTAGTCAAATAGGAAATTTTGCCGCCACTGCATACTACTACTATATAAGTAGGCTTAGGACTAGCTAGAACATATTACGTACTTATCCTTCATACTTTCTTATCACTCTCTTTAATTACAAAATCACAAATCTTTCTCTTATATATCATACATTTCTAAACTTAAACTAATATGCCTACACCAATATACGTAGCAAATTTGGCTGTTAAAGCCACGACTATACCACCAAGTTACGCTTATTTTAAACAAGACCAAGAGTTAAATCAACCAATACCTACTGTTACTGTGCCAGTAATTGATTTCTCAATACTACAGTCTGGTACACCACAACAAAGATCCAAAGTACTTCGCGATTTAGAGATTGCATGCAAGGATTGGGGCTTTTTTACGGTAATAAAATCATGCACATATCTTCTTTTCACTTTCATCTTTTCCTAAACATGCTTACTTCATCTGTTTGTTGTTATTAATTTTTACTTTCCTTATTAAATAGAAGTTCCCTCCATTTCCTATTAATTTGATATTAGTCAAATTACTCGTCTGTTCCGAACCAGTTTGGGCTTTTCTTTACTGACAACAACTTTGCCATTATCTTAGATCTTCTTGATCTGCAATGTTTTTTTTCCCAATATTATTAGTGCTACCGGCGTTATAATTGAAAGGGGGTATTAGATTATGAACATAATCTATCTTCCTTATAGGGTTATGATGATATTTGGAAATATCATCAGTCAAAATTTCTGCAACTCATGTTTATTCAAGCAACATCTTGGACCTGTTACAATTTTAGTATCTAAGCATTTATCAATGCGAATTTTATTTGGTAGTGAAGTCCTGGTGGCTATGAATGCTTTTAATGGGGGCTTTTGGCTGATCGAGGAGTTCGATTATTAAGTTGCTATGCTCCAGTTTAAATCTTTTAGAGCATGTATAATGGGACTCTCCAGTTAATTCTCCAACTAGCTCTCTATAGAGAGAGAAAATGGAGAACCATTTCTTACCTAACAATAGGGCTCTTGGGTGTGTCTTGGCCTTGGGTATCTCTCTATGGAGATACTTTGCAAAGTGGCTCTTGGGAGAGATATCATTTAGATTGAAGGAGAGATGACTCTCCAATATATGGGGTCCACATACTATTACAATTACTTAAGTTTTTTTTTTTTTGCAACCATTTAATGATATTTTTTTTATAAAAATGAAACAAAAGATAGTAATAATTACAATCCCAACAACAATAATTTTTCTTTATCTATAAAATGAGTTTAATATTGGATATATTTCATACACAAAATCTACTATTTTTTTAATTTATGAAATTAAATATTAGCATACAAAATTATTATTTTTTTAGAAAAAATTCCATATTACATAAATTATGAATAAGATAATTTTTTTTTGTAATTGTATTTAATTTATATGAATAACTTTATTTATGAAGTATAACTTTGATCATAATATGAAATGAGATTTATTTCTTAATATGGGGATTACCAAATAATGAAAAGTTAAATGGAGAGCTTTTTAAAGAGTTTTATTGTTGTTGAGTGTTTTTAAACATAGTTCTTGAGAGTAGCTTGAAGAGAGAATAAATGAGACAAAGTAGAGAGCTAGTTGGGGAGCCATGTTGTACATGCTTTTAGGGAGCTGTCACAACAAACTTTACAAATGACTGATCAAAAATAGAAATGGAAAAGTGAAACTACATTTGATCACATCACAAAAAGATTTATATGCATTTAACAGGTTGTTCCATAAATCAAAATCTCATAGCACTTCTTAGGCCCTGTTCTTTTGGACTTATTTTCAGAAAAAATAAGTAAAAATAAGTTCAGTTCAGCAAAAATAAGTTCAGTTCAGCAAAAATAAGTAAAAATAAGTTCAGTTCAGCAAAAATAAGTTCAGTTCAGCAAAAATAAGTAAAAATAAGTTCAGTTCAGCAAAAATAAGTTCAGTTCAGCAAAAATAAGTACAGTCTTATCTAATGTTGTAATTATTATTTTTATTTTCAATATTACTATTAATATTGTTATTATTATTAATATTATAATTATAATAATGATGAATTTCTATTTTTTATTTTTTTTATTTTTTATTTTTTTACTTTCTTTATTTTTTTTATTTTTTTATTTATTTATTTATTTTTTTATTTTTTTTATTTTTTTATTTTTTATTTTTTATTTTTTATTTTTTTAATTCTTTTATTCTTTTAATTTTTTTTTATTTTTTTATTTTTTATTTATTATTTTTTATTTATTATTATTATTTATTATTATTTATTATTTATTATTATTACTATTATTTATTATTATTATTATTTATTATTTATTATTTATTATTTATTATTTATTATTTATTATTATTTATTATTATTTATTATTATTTATTATTATTACTATTATTTATTATTATTTATTATTATTATTATTATTATTTATTATTATTATTATTTATTATTTATTATTTATTATTAATTATTTATTATTTATTATTTATTATTATTTATTATTTATTATTATTTATTATTTATTATTTATTATTATTTATTATTATTATTTATTATTATTATTTATTATTTATTATTATAAAATAATAAAAAAATAATAATAATAAGTATTGATAATATTATGTTAATATTTATTGACTATTATAATAATGAGTATTGATAATATTATGTTAATACAGTTTAGTTCAAAGAAAATAAGTTCAGTTCAGCCAAAATAAGTTCAGTTCAAGAAAATAAGTAAAAATAAGTTCGGTTCAGGAAAAATAAGTAAAAATAAGTTCGGTTCAAGCAAAAATAAGTTCAGTTCAAAGAAAATAAGTAAAAATAAGTTCAGTTCAGCAAAAATAAGTTCAGTTCAGCAAAAATAAAATAAGTTCAGTTCAGTTCAGCCAAAATAAGTTCAAAAGAACAGGGCCTTAGATATTACTATCTGAATCAAGAAATATATAAATAAATAATTTCAGATGCTTCATCAATACCGTAGTCCTGTCTTTCCTAATATTTGACATTAATAATATGAAGAAGCAACTTAATACGATGACAAAGTATTCTCTTCATCCCCACAAAAAAGAAAAAGTATTCTCTTCATTATTTAACAAGTAGCGAGCATAAAATCTACTGATCTCTCATTTATCTATTTACTGATTTTTGAATTAAGTTTATTTGTTTAAATACATGGGAAATTTGCTTGAACTTCTTCTAATTTATGGGTTATTTGCTATAAATTATTTGTTATATCTTTGGGTTAAGTTTGTTGAGTCATGTTTGAGTAATTAGCTAAAAATCCAATGTTTTCTAAAATCAATAGCTTAAAAAATCACATGATTTAAAATAAACCATTCATTCACTAAAAATTCATCCTTGCGCTTACAATTCCCACAATTTCCTACTGTAGTACTAGTCTTGTTTTTGTAAGTGGTAAGGTGACAGTAGCACTAACAATTTATTAATAACTCAATTCCACAATTCATTAACATTCTATCAACTAAAACTTCACCAATAATTTCCACAATTTCACTAATCATGGCAGTAGGAAGTAGCGTGGACTGAAGAAAGGTTTAGTGTTAATTCATTCAATAACAATTCCCAAAATTTTAATAAACTACAATTAAGTATTAATTCATTCACCAACAATTAAAATTCACACATCAAACTATCTAAAATTCAAACTAACCATCACTGAATAAGTTACGTCAGATCCAGTCAGACAGACGACAGTGGTGGCGGAAGCATCCGTCGCGGCGGCTTACTAGGCGCTCAGAAGCAGTGAAGAAGGCCGAAGAATGGCTTCGTGAGTTCGTGTTATGCAACGAAGAAGAACGACGAAGAACCCTCGGTCCACTAAACACTACCAGACGAATATTAAATTCGAAGGCTGTAAGTGAATCGGAGGAGAGACCGAGGTGGCGAGATGAGAGAGAGAAGAGAGAGGGTCTGAGACTGGAGAGAGAGGGGGGAAAAAGAACGGCGTAAGAGACGCGTAACGCGTTAGATTAGGATATTTATTTTATTTAAAAATAGGGGTAGCATATGCTATGCCTTGTTATTATGGAGCTCCGCCTAGGGTCCCTTTAAAAATAGTTTGGTTTCTTATAAGTGGTCCCTTTGAGCTTTTTTGTAGTAGTGAACTGTGAAAGTACGTTAAAAGACCCACTTGTCATCTTACTTTTACTTCAAATAACTACTAATACGGTAATACAAACTCCATTTTTGAAAGGAAAAAAACACATCAACAACTTTGAACACACCTTTCGCAGATTTTGGCCCCACGATTTTAAAGCCCTGTGCTATTGTTCTGCTTGCACAGCATAATAGTTGGGCTTGGTTCAAGTGTATATTTGTACTTCATTCTATTTTGGGAAAGCCTTGCTTTACTAATAAGGTGGGGTTTACCAAGGGGTCCAATTATTCCCACTTCTCCCTACTTTTCTCCCATTCACACATACTCTCTCCAATTTATATTTGTTTTATACCTTTGCCTCTATTATAATAGAGGAGTCTGTATTTCTAGTTTTTCCCCAAATAGTAAATGTCCACTTGAGGAATGGAGGAAGTATTCAAATTTAATTTTGGCACTATTTATTCATTTAACATCGACACTTATTTGCTATTGATAAATAATGAATAATATAGTTATGTGAGATCCTGTTTGATTTTTCTTGATAAATATTTAAAAAATTTGATATAATTTCACAATTTTATTAATTACGCAATGACAGGTTGTAAGGATCAAAATATTAGCAAACGTAAAAAAGTGAAGTTGAACAATTATATAAGAACAGACAAAGAATTTCTTTATTAGTTGTTGTAATGATAAATTCATTATTATTTTATTTATTATAGTGGTTATACATAAAATAATTGTCTAATATATATATCTACATATATCGATAAACCTATCTTTTTTGTCAATGAAGTTGGTAAACCATGGAGTTTCGCACACTCTTATAAAAGAGTTGATTGAGCTGTGCATTAAATTCTTCGGATTACAAGATGAGAAGAAAAAGTACGAAGGAAAAGACGTCCTTGATCCTATTAGGTGTGGTACTAGCTACCACCCTGCTTCAGAGAGTGTTCATCTTTGGAGGGACTTTCTTAAAATGGCCGTGCATCCAAAATTCAATGCACCTGAGGAGCCGGCAGGATTTAGGTAACTATTTCTTACCAAGTTCAATACTTGTAGCTAATGCTAGTACCTCTAATCTATCGTTGCATGACTAAAAGTATTTTTAATCCTAAGTCTTGGTTAGTCTAGTCTCTAAGTCAAGAAAAACAATTTTTCCAATTTTCGGTCTAATCTTGTATGCATAATCTCGTAATTAAGCGAGTGACTAACATGCGACCTTCTTTGTGCTTTATAAATAAATCAAGTCATGTAGCAAGGGAGTATTGTGAACAAGTTCGTGACATAGCAACAATTCTCATCCATGCTATTTTTGAAACTCTTGGAATGGATGAAGAAGATGTCAAAACATCAACGAACATTGAAGGATGCAACCAAATACTGGTTTCTAATTATTACCCTCCATGTCCTCAACCACATCTGGCTGTAGGATTGCCTCCACATTCAGACCATGGCCTGTTAACACTCCTCATCCACAACGGTGTATCTGGATTCCAACTTTTCAGAGAAGGAAATTGGGTGAACGTGAATTCAGTATCAAACTCCTTTCTTGTCAATGTAGCGGATCAAATGGAGGTTTGTTCATTTTATGAGCTTAAACTAACGTACCATGAATCAAACCATATTGGCATGTGTGAATGTCAAACTGTACCAATCATGATTTAAATAACTAAGAAAGTATATTGTGCTAAAGTATTACATGTATAACTTTATCTTACTAATCTTCTATTAACGACAGATTATTACCAATGGTAGATACAAAAGCGTTCTCCATCGAGCGACGGTAAATGCAGAAAAAATGAGAGCTTCTATGGCTTTGTTGCATGGACCATCATTAGATACAATGGTTAAACCATGCTCAAAACTCCTCATTGGCAATGATGTTGAGCAATTATATGAAGAGTTGTCTTATCGAGAGTATTTACGAAAACAACAGAGTAGCCAACTACATGGAAAATCAGGCCTTGATTTGGTCCGAGTGAAGAAGGTATATATGATATAACCTTTAATTTCTAGCTACAGATTATGTCATGCTTTTGTAACGATTGAAAACATTCTCAATTTCTATTTTAAATGAAGGGTTATATGGAGGAGAAGCTTGCAGTTTCTAAGAATCTTGATGGCAAATCTGGCAAAGAAGATGACAAGTTCTCAACTGTCTCTGGAGCTTGAATTGGCGTGTTGCTTTCTCTGGAGTTCCAACCCCTCTTAATAAACATTCTATTCAAATAATTCTTAGCCTGGACATTTTCTTGGATTAGTTGTTTGTGGGACTTATTACATGAGTAGAATTGTTGTAGGCACGAAGGGTATGGTTGGCGTAGAAATTGGTTACTTAATTTTCCCCTTTTATTTTCAGTTTTTAGTTCATTTTCTTGTTTTGTTTAATAAATTAGTCTCTCTTTATGAGATTTTTTCAAATCCTGTTATGGGGTTTTTAGTTTCTGTTTTGGAATTCTCCTTCTCCCCTATGGGAGTTGTGAGTATGGTTTTTTTTGTTTTTAGGTATGAGAAATTGTTCTCACTGGTTGAAGTTCGAGACTGAACATGAAGGTATTGGAATTTCGGATGCGTTTAACATGACTCGATCAAGAATGTTCTTCCCAAACTATATCATAATGATAGACTTCCTCATCGATAGCTGCTTGATTCAGCAAATACAAGGGGGATGCGCTGTATTGCTCGATCTGGTTCATTGTAGTTTCTTCGAAGACGAATTTGATTTAGCCTTGTTTAGTTGTATCTTGTTTTTCTTTAATACCTATTGTAGATGCCGTTTGGCCTTCAATTAATGAAATTTCTCTTAAAAAAAAATGTTGCATAGAGCGAGATCAAGGAAAGATGAAATTTGTTTGTGAATTTAGATGTTTCTAAAGGTTGATTTATCTGCAGATGTGTTAAACGAGGTTGTTAGAAAGTGCATATCGACTTCAATCGGTTATATGTAGATTAATTGAGGTTATTAGAATGTGCAGATATATGCCAACTGCAGGTTTGTGAGGTTCTTCGCTCATATGACATTATGATGCTTTCATGAATTTTTCAGTGGCGAAAATATGTTTAGAGTAGATACGCCTCAGCTTGATTTCGTCTTTATTCGCAGGATATCGATGAAAGTGATGAAGATTGGTAAGATTGAAATATATGGTTCGGTGCCTGCAGTGGCGGACCCAGGAATTTCAATATGGGGGTACGGGCGTATAACAAACGCAATAATGGGAAAAAAAAAGTGGATAAATTGATTAATACTAAGTGTTACAATAACCAAAATATGCATAGTTATACAACCCAAAATAAGAAAAAAAAATTCATATAGTTCAGATTACATTTGCATCGTATGAGTCCTCATATTTTGAAATTGAACAATGATATCTTCATATGGGGAAAGTATACTTGATTTCAATCTTCAATTTCAATTACACACTAACTAATGAATAATATCAACAATTTCCAAGTACATATTCAAATAAATAAAGAATCTAACTACCATACTTCTATACTTCATCTGTTCTGTTTTAAATGAAACGTTTGCTTTTTCACGTAATCCAACGCGCTTCTTTAATCGGTAATATCTTTCGTTGAGCACACGTAAAAAAATATAAAAAAATTTATAATTTGATAGTATGCATCGAGACAAATCTAACAAGATCCCACTTGACTATATTTTTCTTTATATAATGGCGATAAATTAGAGTCAAAATTGATCAATGAATATTGTTATTTCACCCAATGTTTCATTTAAAATAGAACAGTGGAAGTATAAAAGTATAAAACAATCAATTAATTAAGCAAAGTAATCATTTAAAATGGAAAACAAAATTTAAAACAATAAAACAAGAAACTTATTATACCGCAGTGAATGAGAGAGAGAAAGTAGGTTGACTGTTGACATTACCTAGAAAAACTCTCCGGGATATATTTTTGCTTCCTTAGCAAAATCTCTTTTTTTTTCTTTTCTTAAAATATGTTTTTAGCTTTTCAAAAATTCAAACAATAAATTCAAATTCTTTTGTTCGGATCTACGAGAAATTAATTAGAATTAGTGATTGATTTGAAATATGGATGGAAGAATTGTTTAAGGGTCAAGGCTAAGGCAGCAGTAGTACCAACCTTCCATGCAAGAGCCGAAAGCAAATGCAGAAGCAGAGGAGAAATAAAGAACGAAGATTCCCCTTGTGAAGAGGTTCGAAGTTTTGAGGAATTTTGCTTATGGAAGTCGTCTTGCAATTAGTTGTGTTTGCCCCAAATCAATTTAAGAAAAAAACATATATTTTAGGTAAGATCGAAGAGAGAGAAAATTGGAAGCGGTTGTTCTTTTCTCTGGGATATATTACTTTCATGAGTTCATCTAATACCACCATGTTTTCACACTTTCACTCGCTTTCTCCTTCCTTTCTGGGCTTCTGGCTTTCCCTCCTGATTTTTTTTTAAAGTTAAAGCTTTTTTTTTTTTTTTATGAAATGGGGATACAGTTGTACCCCATGTCCCATTCTCGGTTCGCCACTGGGTGCCTGAGACTTGAGAGAGGATTGCTGAGAACTTCATATCTAGTCAGCTACTAGGCTTGTTGGATGCTTGTTCTGTTCATGGTGTGAAGGCACTTCATTATGCCATTATTCTGCTATCAATTTTTTTGTACTTACATAAACTCTTTAGAAAATACATTCAAAATTGTATTGACGTTATTGTTGTTGGAGTACCTGCATATAGTGTTGATGTTATAATCCCATCTTTATGATTTCATGTTTCCTACTGGGCTACAGTCAATATACATCACTCCAATATCATAAATATCCTATTAGTTGTCACAATTGTAGTATAATGGTTGCTTCCAATAGATCTTTAATCTGATGGAGTATGTAATAATTTTCCCAAATAATTACATAGAATTTGGTGACTTATTCTAAAAACGATAAATAATACGGTTTTTCACCAAATACCCCCTTTTTCAAAAAATTCACATGATACCCCTCATGTTTTCAAAATTCACCAGGTACCCCTCAGTTTTATATAGATACACTGAAATGCCCTTAATGACTAACAGCGTTAACCGCCGTTAGTCATTAACCCTAATTTTTTGTTTTAACCCTAATTAAAACTCTAATGCTAACCCTAATCCTAATCCCTAAATCTAATCCTAACCCTAACCCTAACCCTAACCACCCCCCCCCACCCTCCCACCACCCCTCCACTCCTCCCCCACCCTCCCACCACCAATGCATCCCCCCACCCCCGCCGCCCCCTCCCCCACCCTTGCACCTCCCCGCAACCCCCTCCCCCTACCCCCGCCCCTCCCGCAGCCTCAAACCATAAACCCAACCAAAACCATCACTCCCTCCACCCCCCGTCCATTTCGCACTACCCCCCTCTAGCCCGTCGATTTTCGTGGGATTAGAACTGCCTGAGTCGCGAGTCCCCACCCCTCCCTCCCCTTCTTCCGTCGATGAAGACTTCGCGGCGCTTTCCCTTAGCTCGTCATCACGCCCCTTGCGCGTTGCTCCATTCTCCATCTTCGCTTGTTGCTATCACTGCTTGGTGTTCGTAGTTTAGCGGTGCGGCCGCACCTTTGATATTGTCGTTCCTGGCGCCACTTGTTGCTGGTGCTCCACCACCATTGTGTGGCAGAGAAAATGGGGAAGAGAAAACGAGGCAGAGATGGGTTACGTTTGGGCGGATGGGGTGGCAGGGGAAGTGGGGCTGCGGGCGTGGGGCTGAGGTGGGGGGGCGCCGATAGAGGTGGGGGGGTGCAGGGGTGGGGGAGTGGGGGTTAGGGTTAGGGTTAATTAGAAGTTAGATTAATTAGGGTTTAATTAGGTTAATTAAGGGTTAATTAGGGGTTAATTACGGTTAAGACTAACTACGGTTAACGCCGTTAGTCATTAAGGGTATTTGGGTGTATTTACATAAAACTGAGGGGTGCCTGGTGAATTTTGAAAACATGGGGGGTACCATGTGAATTTTTTGAAAACTCGAGGGTACTTGGTGAAAAAACCGTAAATAATATATCCTATTGATAAGGATGATGATATATTATGTTTTCTTGTTTTAAAAATATATGTGTTCGGTTTGTCTGAATTAACCTCTTGATAATTTTGAACTATGTCTTTTAAGATGATTTACACTTGCTGTCTTTTAGAGGTGAAAGTTAGAACTTCTTAAAAACCTACATAACATTTTATTAGACTTTATTTTAAAAAGGTTGACACAAATTGTGGTAATTTCAATTGAAATTACTATTGCTCTATTAATTCGGACTTCATAGTAACATATGCATTTTAAAGATGTTTAGAAAAATTATCACAAATTTTTATGGTAATAATGGTTTATGATTCAATTTTTCATTTCCTAATGAAGCAATACTTGCATAAGGTGATGGAGAGAAGATGAAAATAACTCGGATATTATGAAGAGTCTTTTTGTGAAATCATATCCTCGATTGTATGGGACTGCCGGACTGGTCATAAAATGTGACAAATAATCCCAAAAAACCATATAAAAAGAATTATTAGCTAGAACAAATCTTATTAAGGAATGAGAAATCAGAAAAGTTGGTTACAGAAAGTCAGAAACCATAAGCTTCAGATCGAACATAACTTGACGTTAAAGTTCATATTCAGGTTTGTGGAGTTAAGGGCAAAAAAGGACCCAAACTATCAGTTTTGTCACCATTCAGAACCTACAACTATTTTATGCACCATTTGGGACCTGTGGATAAGAATCCGGCAAGTTAACTCATCGTTAACTCAACTGAGGTTAACTACACCAAAAAAAAAAAAGCAAATTAAAATTCAAAAGTAACCGTTGGAATTTTTGGAACTTTCAGTTCCTGAATTACAGTTCCACAATATGAGCTATAAAAACAAACCAAAAAAAAAGAAGGCGAATTTTCTAATGTCCAAAAATATATTAACAAGCCAAAAAAACAGAAAATAAGCAAAACTCCATTGGTCAGCTTCTTCAATCAGCAATCATCATCACCCATAAACTGAAAATAAGCAAAACTCCATCTGCAATGAACATGTATTTCATTGAGGTGCTCTGTGATTGTGGCAAAGTAGCAAAGAAAAGAGTTTCTAAAACTATGAGAAATCCTTTCATGAGGTTTTATATTTGTGAAAATTATAGAACAAGAAGGGGTTGCTAATTCTTTGAGTGGATTGACTGTCCTCATCCTCTTGAACTAAGGGATGAGATGGTGGCTTTCATTAGAAGCAAGATGGAACTAGAAGATGAAGTGGAAGACATCAGCAAGAACATGACACTTACTCTTGTTGTGTCCCTCCTCTCTACAATTGGTGCACCTCATTGTAACCCCCTTCTTGGACAATCTTGTACCAACTACCTCCCCAACAGATGGCTTTCTCTTGACAGTAGGCCTGTTATGTAGCTTTTTCACAGCATGTGCAAGTATTGGGTTAAAGGTTGATTGAGGCCACTCTTGTGGTCCATTCAATGGCTCTAATGGAAACAAGTATGCCTTGAGATATGTGTCTTTTGAGAAGTAATACGACACATAGTGCTCAGGTACTTCCTTTGCTTTCCATATTGCAGCTACTGCATGGTTGCAAGGCACTCCACTGAGTTGCTAAACATTGTAGCTGCATGTTTTATCAAGCAAACTTACCACATACCTAGTTTGTGTTGACCCCTCTCTAACCCCATATGAAAAGTGACCATCCCAAAAGGCTAGCTAGCCAACCCATTGCATCCATCTTTGACTTCTCCAGCTTAGTTTTGATCCTAGGGCAAATCTGAATTTCTTTATTAGATATGTAATCCCTTTCTTTGTGAAGCCTCTCCATCAACCCTTCTCTAATATCCTCAAGCATTGTGATTATTGGTTTATGCCTAGATGACAGAATTTATGAATTGAAAACCTCATTCATATTGTTGTCAATAGAGTCACAATGAGGAGTGGTTGTGAAGTAAGCTCTCACCCATTTCTTTTGGTTTCTCTTCCTTAAATCAGCTGCTGCCTCCTTGGAAATGTCAGCAAAGAGTGACATATTCTTCTCAAACTCATCTTTAGTTGTGCTTTTGGCTATTTTCCAAAAGCCTCTTCTATACTGCACACCACCACCAAATACCTGCCTAAAGTTGCAGTAGACATGTCTAGCACAACATCTAGAATCTGCTCTTGGCCATACAAGAGAAACAGCTTTTAAAAGACCTTTTTGTTGATCAAACATAATAGTGTAGCCTAAACCATCACTTATTTCAATATCATCAGCCACTAATTGCAAAAACCAGCTCTAACTTTTAGTGTCCTCCACTTTAACACTAGCCCAAGTTATTGAATACATTTGTTTGTTTCCATCCCTACCAACTGCAACAAGAAGCTGTCCACCAAAAGGTCCTTTTAAGAAGCAACCATCAATACCAAAGAAGGGCCTACATCCAGCCGGAAGACCCTTCTTAATGGCATCAAAGCAAATGTACAATCTCTCAAATACACCACTATTCAGCTTAAACATGATAGTGTTTCTAGGGTTGGACCTCTTAATCTCTGCAGCATATCTGTAAATTAAGCCATATTGTTCCTTGTACTCACCAAGTATTAGTGCTTGGGCCTTCCTCCTTGCCTTTAACGCAATCCATAATGAAGCTTTCACTCCTTTTTCAGCCCATAGTGTGTCAACTATTTCATGGCACTTCATATAACACTAGTGGAAAAAAGCCTAAGGGCTGCGGTCAAAAGTGGCCTAAGGGCTGCGTTTTTTGACCGCAGCAATTAGAGTAGCAGCCCTTAATATATAACCGCAGCCCTTGCAGTATTAAGGGCTGCGGTCGTAAGAAAACCGCAGTCCTTGGCCACATAAGGGCTACGGTTAATTGTGAAAACCGCAGCCCTTGATCACTTAAGGGCTGCAGTTTTCCCAATTAACCGCAACCCTTATGTGGCCAAGGGCTGCGGTTTTCTCTATTAACCGCAGCCCTTTTGGTAATAATTTTTTTTTTTTTAAATTCAGCTCTATAATATTATATATGCGCTCGTTCCCTGTGTCGCTGGTTCCTTGCTGCTTTGCTTTGTACCATATTACAAACCTCATAATGCATATATATATAGAGTTCCCAATTATATATGTAATAATTCTATATATATAATAATAATAATGTTAAAGAGTACATATTAAGGCAAATATTAATTCTAATACAAAAAGCTACATTAACGCAACAACCGAATAGCTTGCCAACTTGTTTTGAACTTCTAGCTAGTTCTTGCAAAATCCTAACCAATGTCATAGACAATCTTCACAAATGTAGGTAGCCAACTTGTTTCGAACTTCATCCAACTCTTCAATTGTGAATTCATCCAACCTTGGTGCGTCGTTATCCATGTAAACCTTGCAATAATATGAATATAATAAATTAATAAGATCAAGTCAAACATTTACAATATATAATAACAACTAACTCTTGCAATTAATTAGCTAATTAAACAACCAAGTTTTGAGTTGATTTTGTCGATTTTTGTGAATTTGAGCTATTTTACATCCCAAAACTAACTACATGCATGTTATATATGCATACTTTATGCATACTTGAAATGTTAATGTCAAATTTAGGTGCACAAGATTAGAAGTTCAATTTTTAGGTTCATTTGGGGGACGATTTTTGTGAATTTGAGCTATATCACTTCCCAAAACTACCTACATGTTACATATAGAAGCAAAACTAACACACACCACTTACTTTATGCATAGTTGAAGTATATAAGTCACATTTAGGTGCAAAAGATTAGAAGTTCAATTTTTAGGTTCGTTTCGGGATCGTTTTTTGTGAATTTGAGCTATTTTACTTCCCAAAACTACCTACATGTTACACATAGGAGCAAAACTAACACACACCACTTACTTTATGCATAGTTGAAGCATATAAGTCACACTTAGGTACAAAAGATTAGAAGTTTAATTTTTAGGTTCGTTTCGGGGTCGTTTTTTGTGAATTTGAGCTATTTTACTTCCCAAAACTACCTACATGTTACACATAGGAGCAAAACTAACACACACCACTTACTTTATGCATAGTTGAAGTGTTAATGTCATATTTTGGTGCAAAAGATTAGAAGTTCAATTTGTAGGTTCGTTTCGGGGTCGTTTTTTGTGAATTTAAGCTATTTTACTTCCCAAAACTACCTACAAGTTACACATAGGAGCAAAACTAACACACACCACTTACCTTATACATACTTGAAGTGTTAATGTGAAATTTAGGAGCAAAAGATTAGAAGTTCAATTTTTAGGTTCGTTTCGGGGTCGTTTTATGTGAATTTGAGCTATTTCACTTCCCAAAACTACCTACATGTTACATATAGGAGCAAAACTAACACACGCCACTTACTTTATGCATAGTTGAAGTATATAAGTCACACTTAGGTACAAAAGATTAGAAGTTCAATTTTTAGGTTCGTTTCGGGGTCGTTTTTTGTGAATTTGATCTATTTCACTTCCCAAAACTACCTACATGTTACACATAGGAGCAAAACTAACACACACCACTTACTTTATGCATAGTTGAAGTGTTAATGTCATATTTTGGTGCAAAAGATTAGAAGTTCAATTTTTAGGTTCGTTTCGGGGTCGTTTTTTGTGAATTTGAGCTATTTTACTTCCCAAAACTACCTACATGTTACACATAGGAGCAAAACTAACACACACCACTTACTTTATGCATAGTTGAAGTGTTAATGTCATATTTTGGTGCAAAAGAATAGAAGTTCAATTTTTAGGTTCGTTTTGGGGTCGTTTTTTGTGAATTTGAGCTATTTCACTTCCCAAAACTACCTACATGTTACACATAGGAGCAAAACTAACACACACCACTTACTTTATGCATAGTTGAAGTATATAAGTCACACTTAGGTACAAAAGATTAGAAGTTTAATTTTTAGGTTCGTTTCGGGGTCGTTTTTTGTGAATTTGAGCTATTTTACTTCCCAAAACTACCTACATGTTACACATAGGAGCAAAACTAACACACACCACTTACTTTATGCATAGTTGAAGTGTTAATGCCATATTTTGGTGCAAAAGATTAGAAGTTCAATTTTTAGGTTCGTTTCGGGGTCGTTTTTTGTGAATTTGAGCTATTTTACTTCCCAAAACTACCTACATGTTACACATAGGAGCAAAACTAACACACACCACTTACTTTATGCATAGTTGAAGTGTTAACGTCATATTTTGGTGCAAAAGAATAGAAGTTCAATTTTTAGGTTCGTTTTGGGGTCGTTTTTTGTGAATTTGAGCTATTTTACTTCCCAAAACTACCTACATGTTACACATAGGAGCAAAACTAACACACACCACTTACTTTATGCATAGTTGAAGTATATAAGTCACACTTAGGTACAAAAGATTAGAAGTTTAATTTTTAGGTTCGTTTCGGGGTCGTTTTTTGTGAATTTGAGCTATTTTACTTCCCAAAACTACCTACATGTTACACATAGGAGCAAAACTAACACACACCACTTACTTTATGCATACTTGAAGTGTTAATGTGAAATTTAGGAGCAAAAGATTAGAAGTTCAATTTTTAGGTTCGTTTCGGGGTCTTTTTTGTGAATTTGAGCTATTTCACCTCCCAAAACTAGCTACATGTTACATGCTACAATTTCCAAAATAAACTAATTCTTACCTATCAATTTAATCTAAATTAAATAAACTAATTAGTTACATACCTTTTGAAGATAATCGATGTCGGTACAACGATTGACTATATCAAACATGTACCGCAATGACGTAATAGCCACAATCAACACCATTCTTTTGTTGCGGACATCGAAATTCACCAAATTTAAACATCCAAAAACATTCATGTTAAATTTAAAGTATATGAAAATAAATGGTTAGACATAAGATTCACCAAAGTAGTTACCTCAAGCGATATCCAAAGAGGAGCTTTTCCTAATCGAAGTCCAAGTCCATAATGGTGCTTCATCACACTACATCAATACATTATAAGATGTTTATTATATATATATATATATATATATATATATATATATATATATATATATATATATATATATATATATAAATGTGTAATATTAGGTACACATATTGTTCTAGTTAAGTTACCTATTCAATAGTGACTTGACTAGTAAAATCCGTGGTGGTTGTCGACGAAGAGAATCAAAGTGGTAAACGTGATTATTTGACAAACATATCACAATGAGCGTCCAATGGAGACTATATAAGGAAATAATATAAAGTTACTTATTCAACAATTCGGTGAATTTTGTTATCGATATATATGGAACAAGAAGGCAAGTTATCTAAACAAGGTAATAAAGTTATAGAAAATAAAGTAAAGCATCAAGTTTGGTGTAACAAGCTTACGCTTCAATATATGGAACAAGGATGAACTTCTCTTCTAACCGATGTGATTGTTTGAAACTAGTATCGAGATATTCTTTCACATCGGTTTTGTTTTTTAAACAATCGTCATCTCGCATCATACTTGGACATAACCAACCAATCTTTGTCTCACTCATTTTTTTCATTCAATTCAAGTACACAATAACTCCGAGAAATTAAAGCATATAATAAAAAGTAAACATACATGTATGGAAGTTGAAAACTATTATAAACTTGTAAAGTAAGATATGTATATGTATCACCTCATGAAAGCTTGTATCATTGTTCCACTTAACATTTCTCCACGTAAGAATTCTTTAACATCGTCTTTGGAAATCCATGTAGATGACTCATCGGCGTAGTTGAATTGTTCCTTCCCCAAAGGAACATGTATTGGAGCATTCTCAGGCAAATCGCTAACACACTCATGCAACCAATAACATGCCTTAGTAAGGCCTTGCACCACCAACGGCTCGAGAAGTGGATTGTTTGACATACTAACTTGGTCATCGAACACAATTGGTTCAATTTCAGCACGTCCAATTGCCTCCTTAGCCATCTTGTTTTGTGAACCGACCTTTTTAGCCTTACGGTCATGTGAACCAGCCTTCCTTGAAACCTATTAAAAAGTAATAATAAGAATATTGTTCACTTATTATTTATATGACATAGAAAAGTAATATAATCGAGTTGATTATTACATAAACTAACGCATATATATATGTATGTTTATCGGTGTACCTCATCTCGAAAATCGCACCCATGCACGCGGCCACAGAACATAACTACCATGGGCGTCACTCGGTGTATGTAGACTAACCTCCGGTTTTGGCATCGGAAGACCTAAGTCTTCAAAACCAGGCTCAATGTAGTCGATGCTCACCACATAGTGATCATTGTTCACTATCTGGTGATGCACTCGTACTCGATCACCGGGGAGGTTGTGCATGGCCACTAGCTACCACAATCGACTATCGAGAATCTTTTTCTTGAACTAATAGTCGGCATGGGGTCTCCTCCTTTGAATCAAAACAAGTCATTAATAGTTAATTGCGATGAAACAACATATTTAGAATTGCATGCACTTAGGGACAATACATAGTTAATTAATAAAGCACGGTGATTAAGCGTGATAAATTAAACCAAATACAGTGATTACCTTCAACTCGGGTATTGGTGGATCAGGTGCAGGTATCGTTTGATTATCTGATGTTTGTGGAACACCGATCGGCTGGCTAGATGGAACATCACTACCTTTCTTCAATGGGAAGGTCGGTAAACCCATTTGCTCCATCATAGCATTGAAGTTATGTGTCATCTCCTCTCTAAGCTCCTCCCGAATTGCAGATTTGATAGCCTCCACATCTACCGACGCCGAATTCACACTACTTGCACTTGATTTTGACGTTGTAGTGTATTGTTCACCATATACCTTTCGCACGCCGAGGCGGACACCTCCCACGCCCCTCACACGACCACTATGGTCCTTTCCTAGAGTTTCGTGCAAAGCATCCATGTGTGCGATAGGAGTGAAATCACCTGTTGCCTCCTTTTCCTTTAACCCGATCTACAAATAAAACAACATAAATTGGACGTTAAAATTTTTCAAAAAACAAAACAGCAGTGGCAGCAGGCTGCAAGGCGGCAGAAGCTGCAAGCGGCTGGCAAGCAGGCCAGCAGCGGCACAGCTGCGCCAAAGCAGCCTGCAAAACCGGCCGGATGCCATCTGCCGCCTGGCTGCGGCGGCGGGGCCGTGCAAGCGGGGGGCAGTGGGGGGGACTGTGTGGGGGGGGGGAAGTGCGGGTGTGGGGTGTGGGGGGTGGGGTTACTTGAATAATGGATATAAACGAAAAACATATCAAATTAGCAAAATAAGCCTAAAATGATCTTTATTTTCCCGAAATCCGACCAACAACAAAGTAGCACCTATAAATCTACTTAGTAGCAATATTTTAGTTTATATTATCATGTTTCACAAGAAATTGGAACCCAGTGACTCAAACTATTTGAAAATG
Source organism: Beta lomatogona (assembly GCA_947646795.1). Lineage (NCBI taxonomy): Eukaryota > Viridiplantae > Streptophyta > Magnoliopsida > Caryophyllales > Amaranthaceae > Beta > Beta lomatogona. The sequence continues at coordinate 1,271,157 of CANSNZ010000231.1, forward strand.
ACATGAAATGGCCGAAATAGGCCTAAAATGATATTTACGTTCCCGAAACCGGACCAATAACAAAGTAGAACCTATAAATCTACTTAATAGCAATATTTTAGGTTATATTATCATGTTTCACAAGAAATTGGAGCCCAGTGACTCAAACTATTCGAAAATGACATGAAATGGCCGAAATAGGCCTAAAATGATATTTACGTTCCCGAAATCCGACCAATAATAAAGTAGAACCTATAAATCTACTTAATAGCAATATTTTAGGTTATATTATCATGTTTCACAAGAAATTGGAGCCCAGTGACTCAAACTATTCGAAAATGACATGAAATGGCCGAAATAGGCCTAAAATGATCTTTATTTTCCCGAAATCCGACCAACAACAAAGTAGCACCTATAAATCTACTTGATAGCAATATTTTAGGTTATATTATCATGTTTCACAATAAATTGGAGCCAGTGACTCAAACTATTCGAAAATGACATGAAATGGCCGAAATAGGCCTAAAATGATATGTACTTACAATAGCATTGGCTATCTTTTCTGTAACGGGATCAGGTAACACTCTGTTTCCCTTTGCATCAACCCCATGCATCGAACACCACCAATCAAGGACCCTGTCTGGTTGACGAGCCGGTGTAGCTGATGTGGTTGTAGAGGTAGGTGTCGTTGTCGAATCCTGTGTGGGGTAATGGGCAAACATCCACTTTTTTCTCGCCTGATCGTAGGAATGGGCACCCAAATGATTATAATATTTCCTTGCTTTTGCACTCGCGCTTTTTTTCTCACGTCTTGCCTGAAAAAACACATAATTACAAACAAAAGATTAGGTGTTATATACAATCATACTCGAGCTAAGTGTGGTAAATATAATTAAAATCCTTTGCTTACAACAACTTCCGGGGTAGTATTTTTGGCAACAAATGCTTCCCACTCTTCAGGTTTGATATTTCTCCATATTTGATATGGTAATGTGGTGGGTTCCTCTGAATTTTCCAATGCAGCCTCAGCTTCGATTTGCTTTTCTCCCCCATAAATTTTCTTCTTCTTTGTACCCGTTCTTTTTCTCCGCTTAGTAATCCAACCGGACACTAACTTAGCCTTGAAATCTCGAAATCTCCGAGCAAGCGCGGATAAAAATAGATTCTTCTTGGCTTCATCATCTTCGATATTGAAGAGATTCTACAAAAAAAACGAACAAAAATATTAGTTTCCACATGTGTTGTAATAGATTAAATTCTATCATTAGTACTACATACACATACATTTATTAAAATAAGAAACTAAATGGTAGTATGAAACTTACCATAGTGTCATTCCATAGTAATTTCTTCATCCCCTCGGGCACCTCTTGCCATGAATGCAAAATGGAGAGCCTCCGAACACAAAGGCCAATATGTTTGGCATACTTAGAACGCCACACACCACAAGGTTGACTCAAGTTATCGTACTCTAAAGTCATATGCAAGTGAGTAGCACTTATTGACTTTGTAGGTCCTCTTCCCTTTCTCTTTTTCATCACTTTCGATTTTCTTTGTTGTTGATTTGTTTGCAACTCCCGTTGTTGACCTTCTTTCCTACAAACTTGTTGTGCTTTCACAATTGTACCACTTTTTGGATGAAGTTCTTGAAGATCTCGATCTTCGAGATCACCTTTATCTGGGTCCTTCCTCACATCATAAGATTCATCCTCGGTTGTGTGTTCACTAGTCGTCATCTCATCCATATGTAGTAATTATCCCTGCAATTATAAACACATAGAAATTAATATATATGTACAATTTAAAAAAAAAATAACAAATTGATTAAGGACCAACAATAATGGAACATCGGAAATCGTGGGCCACTAGCTTCTCCCCCCTCGCACATCCCCGCGCAGCGGCGGCAGCAAGCCGACAATAAAGGCGGCAAGACAAAGCCCGCCAGCATTGCCGCTTGCCGCCGGCTGGCACTCTTCCTTGCCGCCGCGGGGAATGTGCGGGGGGGAAGTAGCTAGGGGTTGGACGGGGGGGAGCGGGGCCGTCACCAACTATTATGGCGACTGGCCGCGATGGGATGTGCAAGGGGGGGAAGTAGCTAGGGGTTGGACGGGGGGGAGCGGGGCCGTGCAGGGGGAAGTAGCTAGGGGTTGGACGGGGGGAGTGGGGGGCTGTGCATGGGGGGAACCGGGGCCTGTGTGCGGGGGGGAGTAGCTAGGGGCCGGGCCGGGGGGGAGCGGGCCGTGTGCGGGGGGACCAGGGGCCTGTGCAGGGGGGGCCTAAAATGATATTTATTTTCCCGAAATCCAACCATCAACAAAGTAGCTCGTATAAATCTACTTAATAGCAACATTTTAGGTTATAAGATCATATTTCACAACAAATTGGATTACCATGACTCGAAATACACGAAAATGACATGAAACGGCCGAAAAAAGGCTTAAAATGACGTTTACTTTCCCAAAATCCAACCATGAACAAAGTAGCACCTATAAACCTATTTCGTAGTCGTATTTTATGCAATATTATTACATTCAACAAGAAATTGGAGTCACATGACTCGAAATACACGAAAATGACATGAAACGGACGAAATAGGCCTAAAATGACCCTTACTTTCCCAAAATCCAACCAACAACAAAGAAGCACCTATAAACCTACTTAGTAGTCGTATTTTATGCAATATTATCACATTCAATAAGAAATTGGATTACCATGACTCGAAATACACGAAAATGACATGAAACGGCCGAAATAGGCTTAAAATGACGTTTACTTTCCCGAACTCCAACCATGAACATAGTAGCACCTATAAACCTACTTTGTAGTCGTATTTTATGCAATATTATTACATTCAACAAGAAATTGGATTACCATGACTCGAAATAAACGAAAATGACATGAAACGGACGAAATAGGCCTAAAATGACCCTTACTTTCCCGAAATCCAACCAACAACAAAGTAGCACCTATAAATCTACGTAATAGTCGTATTTTTGGCTATATTATTATATTCAACAAGAAAATTGAGTCACATGACTCGAAATATATGAAAATGACATGAAATGGACGAAATAGAGATAAACCTGAGTATATGTCTCATGATTTGTTGACCTTCCGCCGTTTCTTAGGAGTTTCAACATGTATCCCTTCAGTGTGATCAACACACATATAGTTCTCAGACATATTTACATCATCTTCCACGCTATTTTCAGGATAGGTAAAAGTTGGGATGTCCTCAAATGCATCATACTCTTCCTCATCCTCAACATCACCAATGCCCAGAATACTCCTTTTGCCAGGTACAACAATTGACCACTTATTATCAGCAGGATCAGTTACATAGAATACTTGTTTAGCTTGTGATGCAAGTACAAATGGCTCTTCAGTTTCACGTAGACGACCCATGTCCACAAGAGTGAATCCGCAAGGATCATCTTTTTTACGCAACGTCGATTATCATCAACCCAATTGCAACAAAAGAGACAAATATGAAAAGCTGAGTAGTCAAGCTCCCATATTTCTTGAATTCGCCCATAATAGTTGGTGGCAGCAAGAACGGGAGACTTATCTTTCGAGCTTGCGTATTGTGTAGATGACGCCACAAGTGAAACACCACTATTCTGTCGCGATGTCGACTTAAGATCTTGACGTTCAGTCCAAAACGTATACCCGTTAATATCATAACCCTCATAAGAGTGTACAGATTCACGAGGACCAAATGCTAACCACTTGATGTTTCGAAACATTTTCATTTAAATCATCCACTACTCGATGATGAAACCAATCAATGAACGTCTTATTATGCATTTGCGTCAATGCCCTTATTCCTTTTCCAGGGTTGCTAACACGTAATTCCTCCATATGCTCATTTAAATAAGGATGGACAGCTGCCACGTGATGCAACACAAATAAGTGAGCTTGTGTACGCTTGTCGACAGAAGGTGAGATCAATTTTGAGCCAATCGTACCCTTGCCCTCGAGTCTGCCCTCGTGTCGAGATATCGGAACGCCAATAGGATCAACACCAAAGCAACATACTGCGCCACAAAATTACTGACCTCTTCAGCCACAATCCCTTGAATAATGCTACCTTCTGGTTGTGCAAGATTTCGAACTTTATCCTTCAAAGTACCCATATATCTCTCAAAAGGATAGCACCACCTCAAAAACACTGGACCACACAGCTTAATTTCTCGAACTAGATGGACAATGAGATGGACCATAATGTCAAAGAATGCGGGGGGAAAAAACATCTCAAATTTGCATAGAGTTTCAACTACTCTGGCCTGAAAAGAATCGAGGGTCGACGGTTCTAGGACTTTGCTGCATATTGTATGGAAAAATGAACAAAGTTCGGTAATGGTGTGCCTCACATGCTTTGGAAGTATCCCACGAATTGCAATCGGTAAGAATACTTGCATCATGACATGACAATCGTGAGATTTCATACTCGATAACTTCAACTCACCATTTAAGGTAACAAATCGCTTCATATTCGATGAGTACCCAGTTGGAACCTTAATACCATACAATGACTCGCAAAAAATCCGTTTCTCAGCTTTCGACAGCGTGTAGCAAGCTGGTGGCAAATAATTCTTCTCCGAATCATCCACCTTTTTTCTTTTCCCAATTTCCTCATCAACCCCTTCCTCCACTACTTTCTTTTTCCTTCCCGCCCTTTTTTGAGCCCACAACTCCGGTCGAAGCTTATTTTTTTCCAAGTGAAGACGTGACGCTTTAACATCCTTTGTCTTACCCGGAATATTCATAAGTGTCGCAAGAATTGCATCACAAACATTCTTCTCAATGTGCATGACATCCAAACAATGTCTGACTTTTAAATCTTCCCAATATGGGAGTTCCCAAAAAATAGACTCCTTTTTCCATAATCCCGTAGTTCCATCAACGTCATTCGCAGGTTTACCATAGATCGTTTCAATGCCCTTAACCCGATTATAAACTTCAGCATCGTTAATGGTCTACGAGCAACTTCCTCTTCAACCGTCCCATCGAAGGCCTTTTTCTTAAATCGATAGGGATGGTCGCGTCTAAGGAGCCTTCGTGTGCGCATATAGACATGTTTGCAGCCCTTAATGTGTGTAGACTTCATGTCATCTATACAAATCGGGCACGGTTTTTTTCCTTTCGTCTTATACCCAGATAAGTTCCCATAAGCTGAAAAGTCGTTCATTGTACAGAAAAGCATGGCACGCAGAGTGAACATCTCATTAGCATACGCATCAAATACCGACACTCCTTCGTTCCACATCTTCTGTAAATCTTCAATAAGTGGTTGAAGGTATACATCTATGTCATTTCCAGGTTGTTTCGGCCCCGATATGAGAAGCGACAACATGATGTACTTGCGTTTCATGCACAACCAAGGAGGCAAGTTATAAATCACTAAAACTACCGGCCATGTACTATGCCGAGAACTAAGATTGCCAAAGGGATTCATGCCATCCGTAAATAATCCAAGCCTCAAATTCCTATCCTCGTTACCAAACGGCTTATGCACCCTATTGATACTTTTCCACTCAGGGGAATCAGCCGGATGCTTCAGCAAACCGTCTTTCTTCCTACGATCTGCATGCCACCGCATATTCTTCGCATCTTTTTTTATTGAGAACATGCGCTTAAATCTAGGTATTATGGGAAGATACCACAACACCTTAGCTGGTGGTCCTTCACTACCCCCAGCCCCTTCACGCTTGTACCTTGATAATCCACAACGTGGACACTCATCTAAATGCTCATACTCATTACGATAAAGCACACAATCGTTTGGACAAGCATGTATCCTCTGGTACTCTAAACCGAAAGGACACATGAGTTTCTTAGCATAATAGTTCGACTTTGGCAGATCATTTCCATCAGGGAGCATATCAGCTAAAACTTCCAACAACGACGTGAAACTGCAATCCGTCCAACCTGCTTTCGACTTAATATTGAAGAGTGTTATCACAGCGGAAAGTTTGGTGTACTTCGTACAACCTGGATACAATGGCCTTTCAGCAGCCTCAGACATAGACTCAAACATACGAGGTCGTTTGCAAGACTGATCTTCAACCTCTTGTATCATCTCGTCTACCCGATCTCTATCATCATCCCCATATTCATCATCACCATACTCACCATCCTCGAAATCATCACCTAATTTATCCTTCTCCTCTTCACATACATCGTTCATTATCCTACAACTTCTTGCATATCTCCCCTCCTCACCATGCCAAACCCATACGTGGTATTGAGGCCTAAACCCACGACGAAAGACATGCTCCCTAAGCAAATGAATACTACTAACCTTGCTCACATTTCCACAATCTAAACAAGGACAATAAAAGTCGATCGCTCCCGTAAGATGCTTGGTATTCTAATGCAGATTTACAAAATTCTCGAGACCCCATTCACAAACTCAATCGATTCACGGCTACCATACATCTAAGTACGATCCATCTCATTCATGAAAACCTCTAATTAAACACAACCAATTTTAAGTATCAATCATTTAAGCACATTCACATGCAAGACAATCACATATTGAAAACACGCACATACAAATGGAGGCTAAGAGAGTCACATGTGCAAATGTATGCATGCATCCGAAGGTCCTTATCACTCCAACCTAACCCATCCTTGGACGTTTAATCTCACTAGTGAATATATGCCAACTCTTCAATTCTAAGGAAAATCCGGCAAGCATTTCCCTCGCAGTTCTCCAAGTACACAATGTAGATAATTGATTATCTACATATGTACACAGAGAACAATGTAGAGAAACGACAAGCCAAGACTTTCCTTAGAATTGAAAAGAAGACATACATTCACCACCTAAGTGAGATCAAACGTCCAAGGACAGTCCCAAACAGGGGACTATTCAAGACTTACTCCTAGTGAGTAAGTCTTGAACGGGTATCTAGGCATATGATTGATGATATGATGATTCATATAACTTATACATTTCATAGCTTAATTAAATTGTTTTCATCCAATCTCATATCAAGAATATATACATACACATATATAGATTGAATCTACATATACACAATAAATGAAGATATATAATGAATTGTCTTTATCATAAATACATACCAATAACAACTAATATGGAGATCGATCTCTATATATACTCTGCACTATCTCCTAGTTGATTTGCCGCTTCCAATATGCTAATATCTAGGACACATAAAACCGAAAAAATTGTTAGCATATAGTAAATGCAAAAATTATAAGAAATACATTCATATATATAAAATTATCATATCTTACCCACATTGAAACACATTACAACTAACTTTTCTCATTTAAACTATTAACAAATTATAAATGAAATTTGTTTGCATTAAACTAAGTTAATAGCTAATGTAGCTAATCAAATAATTCAATTAACATATTTTCGGGTTCCGAAGCACGACCCTTTTGTATAACTTTTCTCGCAATTTCAGTCCCCACTCAAATGCAACCTTTAATTTCTCTCCCAAACGAATATATAAACATATTAGAAAATAAAAATCAAAATAATTAAAAAGGCAACCTTGAATTTCTTGAACAAATGCGTGAGAGAGGGTGGGCGGCGCGCAGGTGGGTGGCGCGCAGGTGGGTGGCGCGCAGGTGGGTGGCGCACAGGTACGGTGGGTGGCGCGCACCGGTGGCAGGCGCTCAGGTGGCAGGGTGCGCAATCCGGTGGTGTGGGTCTGCGTGGTGCGCTGGGGATGGCGTGTAGAAGGCTGCGTGGTGGCGCGCACAGGACGGTGGACCGGAGCTCAGCGGGTGGTTGAATTTGAAAGCTAGGGCTCAGGGGTGGTTCAATTCGCAAGGGTTGGGCTCAGGGGTGGTTCGCTGCTGCGTGGTGAGGGAATTTTTCGCGAGTGAAAAATTGGGTGGAACGAGGGAATTTTAATGAGAGCGCGAAATTGGGCGGAAAAAATAAAACAAAGGGCTGCGGTTTTCCACACAACCGTAGCCCTTTTACAACAGCAAATGGCTTTTTTTCCTCTAGTGTAAGGTTGATCTTGAACTTCTGTTGGTATAGCTTAGCAATCCATGAAGCTCTAATTTTCTTTACAATTGCTAACCTGCCATAGTTATGTTGAGGGACCAATGTCTTCACAACTAAATGACCATTCCCTCTAACAACTGATGCATATACATAGAAAGGGCACTTATCTGCCTTGTATGTTGCTCTAATTTTCTTTGCATCATTCTTTAGGAAATAAGTGTCCCTCCCAGTGTTCATGCAGTAGTTAGTAATTGCACCCATGAACTCAATTGCATTTTCAAACTCTTGTCCTAAGTAGAATGGACACTCTTGCTCAAGCAAGTATCCTTCAGAAAGGACAGTTGCTTTCCTCTTCTTAATCTTCCTACCATGACCTGGTTGTGGTAAAAGGTAACCGCAATCACCTTCACCATCTGAGTTTGGGGGGCTGTCAAAGTCAGAGCTCTCACCCTCATAATCTGAATCTCCTGTATCAACACTTTTCCTAGCAGCTAACCTAGTCAGTGACTCAACGAACTTCTTCTTCATAGGATTTTTCTTTCCTTTTTTGTTCTTGCAACTGTTGTCTTGCATCTCTAACTTCATCATCTTCATTATCAGAACCCTCTTCATCATAATCAATGTCATCACTGCCATTACTATAATGTGACAGAGGCTCATGAACTGTATTGACAATAGTTAGATCGTCAATGTAGTGCTGACCAGTAGTGGTAACAGTTTCCTGAGTTATAGATTCAACTTCTTCTTCACCCGCATCATGTTCTGTGAATATATCAAGCAGCTTGAACTCATATAACAAGCTTAGAAACATCCCAAATGTGGTGCCATCATAACCTAGGAACCTAATTCCTTTATGGAGTTTTGTTAATTGATCACAGTAGTGCAGCTTCACAATGTTCTTATACCCTAATGAGTTAATCAAAGCCTTAAGGTAACTTGGATCAAAGTCATTAGGAAAATCAACTTCACATGACCCCCCATATAACTGAAGCTTGGCTTGTCGATCCACTTTCCACCATGGTGGATGACAATGCACATTCGGATATCCATATTTCTATCATGGTTATTTCAAAATATGAGTATCAATACACATTGGAAAACATTTTAACAACTTAATATAAAAACACTGTAACTGATTAAAGTGGAATCATTCCATTTCATTAATATTAAACAACCAAGTTTTATACATAAGATTGTAGCACAGGATTAAACAACCAAGTTTTATACATAAGATTGTAGCACATGAATGCTAGGTTAAACAACCTACATCACTACCTAATGCATCTGTTAATGAAGGAATGGAGTCACACATCTACAAAAGGATTCTAATTCCATTTTCAGTTGATGCCCTATATTAGTTACATACATATTCTAAGGGCTAACAACAAAAACAATCAAAGCCCTAATCACAACCAGAACCCCTACAACAATCACAACATAAACCACCCTAAACAGAGACCCAAAAAATAGCAAAAGTCCAAATCATCTTGTAGTAGGGAAGCCTGGTCCTTCACCCCTCAGTTTCATCATCAGAGTCATGCAGCCACCAATTAAGATACCTACCATCATTGTGAATGATGTCCCAGCATATCCAAGACTCGAAGCGGTTCTCTCATTCATACACTCTCTCTGGAATCCACCATTTCCAGTGCCACATTTCCTTCCATCTTTTACAAACCAGAGAAACACCCCCTTTATCCTTCCTGGAAAGCTTGGGGAACACATACATGCACATGATGTGCTCGTTGAAGAGCACATCCTTAGCAGATTTTGACATAGCCATGGTAAGCCTTCAACAACAAACCAAGACTCAGTAAGATTTCCCAAATGAATAAAATTCTAAAACTAAACCCAACCCCTGTTATAACTAGTTTTAGAAGGGCATAAACACATAAAAGTTTGAATTTTTCAGCGAGATTTTATGATCAAAACATTCAACAACATCACAAACACATAGGAAAGCATAATTGAAACAACTTAACATCAAATTCGCATAGATATAGGATTTATAAAATTCAAAATTTAAACAAAACCCTAATTCATAACTTTATTTAAACATGAAGATTTAAGTGCATGAGATGAAAAAGTAAATTACCTTGAAGATTTTAACGTGTTTTGCAGAAAACAATCTCCCCTAAAATCGCCTTCTTTCAATCTGACAGAGAGCTTCTACTGTCAAGATTGGAAGATGAAGAGTGTTGGAGTGAAAAAATGTTGAGTACAGAGGATGAGAGAGTGGAGGTTATGTTTTGTGGCGTCAAGTTTATGGATACCACTGCAAAGAGTCGCCATACGCTGCGTTTTTCCTCTGTTCCAAATACACCAAATGATTGCCTTTTGGGTTTGACAATTTATTAAGGGTTTTTCTACGTTATACCCTTGTGTTTCTTCAATTTCTACGTTGTACCCCAATCTTTTAAAAATTCCACACGGTACCCTCAAGGTTACCTTATTTACTGCACGATACCATTATATGTCATTAATTTCGTTTAATTTTTTTGATTTATCGGAACTAATTGAACTTATACATAGTTTAACGCTTGAAGAGAATATTCACAAATTAGATTAATTCCACTGGATTATAAAAAGTAAACAAAATTAATGACGTATAATAAGTGGTAAGGCCATTGTGCATTAAAAAAGGTAAGTTTGAGGGTACCATGTGGAATTTTTAAAAGGTTGGGCTACAATGTAGAAATTGAAAAAACACAAGGGTATAATGTAGAAAAATCCATTTATTAATTTATTTGGGCCCCACGCTTAACCATAGTTACAATTTGGCAACGACAATTGACATTAGGTCCTGAATGGTGCATTAAAAAGTACCAGGTCCTGAACGGTGAAAATAATAATAGTTTGGGTCCTGAATGTACCCTTAACTCCAGGTTTGCAACTGCTGAATAGTTACAAAACTTGTTTTTTTTCTTTTTTTTTTTTCTTTTTAAGTTGAGAATCAAAACTCATAAACATACATTTGTACACTCATAAACACTGTCATATGAGACAAATATATCCCTTCAAAAAAAAAAAGAGACAAATATATATAAGCAATGCTCAGCAATCAGCATTAGCATCCAACATGTACACATCAAATCGGAAACAGCAGCAAGTGCAGCTTCTCCAGTAACACCAAAAAATTTGAATTTCAATATGTATATGAAGTCCTCATCATCATTCTCATAAACTCTTCGACGTTGACTTCCCCGTCACCTGTATGATTCAATAGCCGTTAGGGAGAAGCTCAGGTATAAACACCAACTTCAATGGGACATCAACATAGAAAGTTGCCCGCCTTTTCAAAATTTTTTTTTTTCCTTGGTGAAAAAACGCTTCCAATTATATAGTTAGATTAAAAGTTTTACAATCCGATAGTAAGTGTTGCATATAATAACCAAGGGGGGTTAGAAAGATCCTAGTGATATAACATTCTAACTGCAAAGTTCTACATTCCTTAGCTAACGCGTTGCCTCCTTGTTGAAGCTCCTGCTGCAGTGTCTAATCAGCACCTCTGACCACCTCATACGCCACCGCCTGCAAGCATCCACCATGTTGGAGAATATATCAGAATGCACCTTTTGTAGTATGAGATCAATGGCATCCTGGCAATCTGAGTATATAATTGCATTCCTGTACTCTTTCTCCTCGACAATAGACAGTCTCGATGATACCCAAGATCTCAGCTGCAAGGGGGTTAGTAGTATACACCTGTTTTGCAAAACCCAAGATCCATGTGCCCTCTCCGTTTCTCACTATACCCCCAAGCCCACGATATCATGTAGACCAACAAAGGTGGTGTAACGCCCCGACATTTAAGCATCCTTATTAAGTTAATTAATCAAGATTAGCAGCGGAAGACTTAGCTTAGTTGGCGCGTTACCGCCGTATTCTCCACTTAGGGAAAATACAAGGCGACATTTAACCTTATCATACAGTTAATTTAATTTCAGATCAGTTGATTTAATTTCAGTTCAGTTAATATAACCTCAGTTCAATTAATTTAATTTCAGTTCAGTTAATTTCAGTTAATTTAATTTAATTTCAGTCAAAATAAGTTCAAAAAAAAGGGGCCTAATTCTCTACTTATTAGAGAAACACAATAATAATTGGAGGACATTTTTTAGAAATTTCGTAAATTGGACAACCCAAAATGGGAAAATGTTTGAGAAACCTGTTACAAATAATAATAGTTCTAAATCCAGAACTCAACGCTTTCTCGGAGCAGCAGCTAAAGACAATAAGGAGCACTGTCGCTCATCTAGGAAACAGAAATAAAACTTCAACTATTAAGACTAATTATTATAATGTGGGACGTCCTCGCCTCAAAAGAAATGTTAAACAATCATAGCTTAACTCTTAACACCTAACTGCTTCTATCTTGGAAGATATGCTTCAGAACTTCAACCTGAAACTATTGTAACACAGCCACCCACCAAGTGAAGTAGTGACAAAACAAAACATTAACAGACACATCAGCACAACGCTGAGTACTAACCCATAAAACATTCTTAACACATGCTTTTGTGTCTACGACTCTCATGTTGTCAACACGTTCACATTGTTCATAACCACATCATTATAACATAGTAACATTCACTTCATTAATCCTGTTTCATGACTTTTAAGTACTTTCAGAAATCATAACAGAGTCGTAACATCATCATAGTTCTTTCATATCAAAGCGAAAGACATACTTTCATATCATCAGACATTCATAAAACATATAGTTTGAGCCATACAGAGTATCATAAATCATTATCATCTTTCATTTACTTCATTATTTGAGTTCTCTCATTGGTTACTTGTGAGTATAACGGAAGGCAAAGCCACCTAGGACATGAGTCCCCCATCAAAAGGTGGCATATAATGCTATAGATCGTAACAGAAGGAAAAAGCCACCGAGGATATTCATCCCCCATCAGAAGGTGGCATATAATGCCATTAGTAAGAGCCACCGAGGACATTGTCCCCCATCAGAAGGTGGAATATAATGCCATAGCGCGGGTGCCATCGAGGACGTTATCCCCCATCAGAAGATGGTGTTGCCGCCAGAAGGTACGTGCACAACCCGAGACAACATAATACTCTCTTACTTAACTCTATCATGTTTCGTTTCTTTCGCGTATCATAGTTACATTGTATAATCGTAATCGTAATCACAAGACGTGATCTTAAATATAACATAGTCATAATGATATCATGTTATAAGCTTCATCATTATCTTTTCATTTTACTTAATCATATTGGTAACTTGGCAAGTATAACAGAAAGGGACGTCTCCCCGAAACATACAGAAAGGCGGCCACAACATAGGTGACACTTTCGGTGCCCACATTATTGACAGACGGGCGGTCACAACATAGGTGACACTTGTAGTGCCCACAGAAAGGCGGTCACAACAAAGGTGACACTTTATGTGCCCAAACATTTACCAGAAGGATACCCACAGAAAGGCGGTCACAACAAAGGTGCCACTTTCGTTGCCCAATCATTATCCAGAAGGGCGGTCGCAACAGAGGTGACACTTGCAGTGCCCACATAATACTGCCAAGAACCTTCTTTCACTTATATTTAACATATTTTCTTTCTCTGAAGCATATCTCATAACTTTAAGTACTTTTCAGAATATATAGCAACAACGTAGCAGAAGCATAGCAGAAGCATAGAAGAAGCCTAATAGAAACATAGCGGTCTTTTCGTATTTCATATCGTTTATGAGTAATTCGTGCTTTCAGATTTGTTTTAGACTTTAAAGGTATACTTCAATATATCCGGAATACATGAATATATATCATAGAAAACATTTTATATTAACTCATCATTCATAAGAATAAAAGTCATTTTTTTACACTTTCTGACCACTTAAGAAACAGAAGGCGTATTCGTTCCATACTCCTTTTATATCATATAATATGCTTATTAGCGATATATTTCACATAACCGACTATCGTCATTAAATATAATTCAACTCTAAATAATTCTCACAATAGGCCGGTGATACACTTTTCTTAGCTTTCCAACTTACTAAAATATAATAATAAACCTGATATAGTTAATCAAAATACTTTCTACCACCTTCAAGTTCATAAGCTTAATAAGACATGAACAAGGTAAGTAAAATCCACGTCTTTATCATCTCAATTCATTTAACCCATACATCATTTCAGCCTCGTGGACGAATACTTAACCATCATATTGAACGCATCTCTCCATTAAGGTAATTAAGTTATTCACTAAAACTTCTTAACAAATAACTTAAGATCTCTTCATCACGTAATTTCCAATAACCCATCTTTCGTAATCTTAACACACCATGAGTAAGTCTGAATTCCGTAAATAGTATAGTTTTAGGCCACCAGAAGCATCATAATTCGTAAGCTATAAGTTTATTAGGAAATCAACAGAACGACTTCTACTGCCATTAGAGTTTGCCAAATCAGTTTCATCAACTCAATCAATTTCACCAGCTCAATCAATTTCATCAACCAACTCCAATTTCCTCGAGGATTAATATTGACCAAGTCTTACGGATTAATTCAAGTAATACCAGAAAGAAATTAACATAGTTGTGTTTGTAATACTTACAATAACACAAGAAATTATAGCATCAACAATTAATACCCAAATTTCAGAATTTATAATCTCAATAATAACCTCTAACATGAGGAGAATAGAAGGAGAAAAAAAAAGGAGGGTATAGCACCTCGTAGAGCAACGAGACGAAGAAGAAGGAAGCACTAACAACAACAAGCAGCTGCAGAAAGAAGGCGGCGTGGCGGCGGCAACAACGCCAGCAACCAGGAAGCAGCGAGCGGCGGCTGACTGGCGGTGCTCGTTGGTCCACGATCTCGGAGCAGCAGCAAGGCAGAACGAACCAGAGAAGGAAGGTCGACCATAGAAGAACGAAAGAAAGAGGGGAGTTGGGCGTTATGGCGTGGCGTCGACTGAGGTGGTCCGACACGAGCAGGTTGGTAGTGGTGGTGTGGAACCCCGAGAGAGAGAAGAGGGAGGTCGGTTTAGAGGGAGGAGCAGGGGATCCAAGAGATTTGCGTGAGAAATGACGAGAGAGAAAAAGAGTTAAGGGTGGGGTGGTTTTTTTTTTTTCATTCAGCTTAAACCGACAAGGAGTTGAAAAGGAAATCGAATTTGACTTCCCAAAACGGCTAAATACAACTCAAGTAATTGTACACGGAACCCAAAGTATGAAATAGAATAACAATAACTTCATAAAATTTAAATAAATAAAATATATATTACCAACACGACAATAAGAATCCATATTTCATCTCAAATAAAATAAGAATATCCGAAATATAATTAACTTTAATGAGTATAATTAGCAATAAATAAAACGCTCTTAAATATCGGGGTATTACAGGAGGCATCCACGTGGATCATTGTGTAACACCCCGACAATTCACTATTTTTCAAAATACCTTTTTAATATAAAACTCAGAGAATTATCAAAGAATTATCGCCCGTGTGATAACGTATCGGCATATTCAGAATTTTTGCAGCGGAGAATAATAAATTACTTTGAAAACAATAACTTAGTCAACCATAAGTCAACTTCAAAACCAAACCAAAGTCAAACCAACATAAAGTCAAACTCAAACCATAATTAAAAGTCAACTATAATAGTATTAAAGTTAACATAAGTTCTCCATAAAATCCTGAACCCATGACGCATCATCTTCAAACCTGAAATAGACGATGCATTATTGATCCCTAGAGAATGCTCACAAAATGGGTCATCACAGGATCAATAAGGCACAACTATGATCGACATACACACAAAAGCACGTAATCAGCAAAGCTGAGTACTACATTTACATATAAAACCTAACATGATACTAGTAAAAATTAAAGCAAAGTTAAATAATAATATAATAACATGACAGAATAATTTTACTGAATTTGACTCCACAACTAATAAGTTAATTAAATTTAGATTGAATATGCAATGGAAAGAGTTGTGCAAACAAAACCAGTCTTCAATTTAGAAGATGAAGTACGGGAGCGACTCCATACTCCAGTGACCAACGATATCGAGGAACCTTTTAAATAAAATAGGACATGGTGATCAATCCGGTCCCAAGAAGAGCCATGTGCTACCACCATGTACTCCAACTCATGATAGTCCAACACTTCAGATGTGCACAAGTCTAAAGCTTATTGCTATTCACTTTCCACTTTAAGTAATTAATAAATTATTTATTTGTTATGACTCACAAAAGTAAGACAAACAATATAATCATCAAGGATATACATAAAACTTCCATTTTTATCTTAGAATTAAATAAGGCGATCAACAACTTAACAATCCAAGAATTTTTCCAAAACCATTATCTATTTGTTGATCTAAGTCAACAATCAACCAACATTTCATAGGTGAATAACCAACTTACCAAATAAGGCCATCGATCCTCATAAAGTAAATAAAATAATTCAAAGGGAACAACACGATCCAATTCATGATCCAATAACAACATAATTATTAATCCCTCATGTGAATTGATAAAATAAAGTTCTCAATCCCATATGCTTGCATCGATCATCCATACAAACATAATATAACCAACATAGTCAACATGCTTCACACAACGACATAACACATGCAGTTTCACTTGAATATAAAATCACATATGAACTATAAATAGTTCCATATACATGATACTAAATCAATCCTAATCTTAGGACATGATAATACTAGTCTACCAACACATATGTATGTACGTACCTTGTGTAGACAATATGCGAGCCACTTTAACAACCTTAGAAGTCGCCTAAAGAGAATTCTCCGCCTACCAAATATCAATACAACCACTAATCAATACTCAAATAAAATTCCAGCAACTTTATTTTAAACCCTCTTTAAAAGTGTTAAAAATCCTTTCTAACCATTAAAACTTCAATTATTAATGCCTCCTAGTATAGTACCACCATACTAGTAATTAAAACTCTCAAAATCCATACTTTGATAATTAAAACTCCATCATAAGCATACTAATAAAAATTCCAGCAACTTATAATGTGTTTAAAATCCTTCAAAACATGCTTAAACATAATCATAAACTGAAAAGTTTGATGGTTTAACCAAGCCGCTTGAAAGCGAAATGGTGTAATCACCTTGGGAAGAGGCGCAAAACAAGAAGTACTCACCAAGATTGGGCAATGATCATACTGGAATTTTGGGAGATTGCGAACTGCACCTTCTAAGAATTTCATTCTCCATTCTTCATTAGCAGGTCCGCGATCTAACTGAGCTGACTTAAAAGTGTCATAAGATACCCCTCTAAACCATGTGTGTTCTGGCCCAGTACATCCGAGGTCAATCAACTCATTATTCTCAATCCAGTTCGCAAAGGCTCGACATCTTCGTTGCATCTTAGAATTGTCACAACCATTTCTTTCTCTCATGTTAGATGTCTCATTAAATTATGCCAGCTAACAACCAAGGCCCATTATAGCTTGACTTAATATTTTCCAACTCACGCCAAATAGTGGAATCTGGACCGGCGTAGATTGCAGAAAATAACCACGGGTCCTCCACAAGTTTCATGATTTCAACCGTTAAGTGTTGACTATGGCTCCCGTAAGGACTTACAACTACCATATCCTTCTTCCAAAACAGCCAAATTCCTCCACTCAAATCTTGGGCTTCCAGCCTTGTTTGACCTGAATGGCCAATTCGATCACATATTTTTTTAGCTTGCTCCCCACTTAAATGCATCTCGACTAAAGCTATAACTGTAGGATCGTTGATCCTTATTAATTCACGAAGAATCGTCAATTTATTTTCAACTCCTTGCACATTCCAAATCATGATTTTTAACGACATATTAAACATTTGAAAAAATAGGGAACCGGTCATACACATTCCTTGGAAAGTTAGGCAAGAGGTTCAAGAATGCTTCCTTGAGTGCTCTCATCGGTCCATCCGTTACATACGGAATTTGAAATGTGGTCATCATGATCGGAGGATTGTGTTCCGAGGGAAGATAAGAGTTGACCATCAGAAAAACTTTGTTGGCCAGAGGATGTACCTCTATCATTAAAGGTCCCTCCGTCGGAGCATCCATGAACCACTCGCATGAAGGAGGAATCTTGGAGATCAGAGTTATTGGGATGAGTCGAGGATTCATGGCTTACCCCTGTAACTGTGTTAGTGGAGTCCGAGGGAATTTCTATCACTTTAGTACTTTCTTTCAAGGACGAGATTAGAGAGGTATCTACGGCACTAGGGTTCTCTTTTCCACTGTACCCACTTAGTTTAGAGGAGGGCCCAGCTTTGGGATTACCTTTTCTAAACTTAGGGGTACTATTGTGACTAGTTAAAGGAAGTCTAGTCTCAATAGGAGTATTTTTGGCTGCATATTTTGGTCTATAAAGAATTTTAGGAATAGAAGGATTAACTTGCCTTGTTTCCAATATAATGTTATCTTGTGGGATCCCAATCTTTTCCTTAGCAGTAGTCGCTCCTAATTCCACGATTGGATTAATTTCTATATCTTTTTCACTCTCCTACGAGATTTTCTCCGGGTCTCCAATCAAACCCAAACTGCCTCCTGAATTGTCGCCTAGGTTCACTGCTTCACCCATGTGCTCAGGGGCGGGGCAAATATTGGAAAAAATAATAGGGGCCCTATACAATTTCCTTAATTGGGCCCTTTATTTGTAGTTCAAAAAAGATAAAAGTATAAGATTCGTATTTAGACTATTTACAGCTAGCTAATGGCGACTATCTTCAATAGTTTAAACAACAAAAGTTTGATGAATTTCATATTCTCATTGTTCCTTCCCTTACACTTTTACTACTGATCCAAATGTTTTTCTTTTGTCTTTTCTTCAAACAACTAAAAATAAATATATTTTGGGGCCCTTATATTTTGGGGGCCCTATTCAATTGCCGTGATTGCATGGGCCAAGAACCACCCTTGCATGTGCTCACCTATGCTGCTAACCTTCGTCTCTTCCTACTGAGCTGGTGTGATATTTTGTTTAATTACTGGAGGATCAACCTCCATTTCTATGTCATCGGACTGATTTAGGACGTCAAATATGAAGCCTTTACCACTGAACCCCTGCTTGACCTTCATCTTGCCTGACTGCAGGAATTTAACTCGTATTCTCAGGAGATTTCTTGATAGAGTTCTTTCTACCTTGATCACTCTTACCTTTTGAAGGAGCTTTCCTTGATGGCCGAGAGACTAACATCCATTGACCATATTTTTGTTGTCTAGGGGCCAAACTTACGTCCCCCCTAGCCTCATGTTTGTTCACTTGACTCTGGAACATCATACAACCATCTTCCTTGTGACCAAGGTGGCCACATTTAAAACAAATCATCCTAAGGCCTTCATATTGAACAATCCACACCCTACCATTAAGCCTGAACTTAGATAATAGAGGTTTTGAAAGATCCACCTTAATATAGAATCTGACATATTGTCCTATGTCCATCGATTGAGTATTTCAATCGATTTTGATAACACAGCTTATTTTGGACCCAATTTTGAGAAGGACCTGCATGTTAAAGTCGTATTCCACAGATAAATGTGGAATACGCACCCGAGCTGTGAGCTTTCGAACCGGTTCTTGATCAACAACAAAATTCGGAACCCATTTTCGGATAATCAAATAGCTATCTCCAATCATTCAAGGCCCTTGTATCATGACAAAATCAAAAACTTCCATGTTGTTGAACCTCACCACATAGTAAGCATGTCCAACATCAGTCAACGCTATGTCTCCCTTCAAACTCCATTTGGATCGAAGTCTCTTCATTAGGCTATGAAACTCAGCCTTTTATTAAACAATTTGATAATTAATGAATTCTTCAAAGGGTTCCTGATCTGTTTCTTTTCCTCTCTGGTGACTAAAATGGTGGGACAAATTTCATCCTCCAAGTCACACTCTAAAAGAATATCATCATCCAAGATCTCTTCATCTTCTATATGGTTTTGTTAATATAGAGGACTCTTTGAGCAGCCAAAACCTCTCGCATCCTGGCTATATGAGACATTGTGTTGAGTTCTATCTCTTGGGGACAAAGAATCAACCATAAAAGATTCCATTTCTGAACCTTCACCTCCTGGAGATGGAGATTTGGTGATTAACTCCATTGAATTTTCTTCCCTTGATTGTTTGAATTTCTTGTTCGACCTTTGAAGAAGGTCGTTTTCCTTGCTCGAAAGACTTTTCTCCCGCTCTCTCTCATTCATATTCCTTAAAATGTTTTTTTCTTAATAAAAAGAATGTTTTTTCCTACTTCACTCTAACATAAGAAAAACTAACAGCCAATTATAAGAGCATTATTCTCCTAGGATAAACATAAAATTCCACTACAACTTCCATTAACATATTTCCAACAATTCATGACCAACTCTAAGTTGTATTGTTGAACACTGTTGTGCACCACTTGAAGCATCGAATTGGAAGTTGCTTTAGTATATTGCTACGGAGAAGGTAACAACAAGGCATTCTGGTTAAGTAGTAGAAACTTATACACCATCTTACATAAACCACCCTATGATATATGGAAGATATTTCATGATGAAATTATAGGTGTGACATTTGCCCCGCTAGCACTAAATTTCAACTTACTTCTTGTTCTTTATTACAGGAAATCAACATTAACCTAGGCCCATTAGAAAAGTAGCGGGTTTTGGGCTTGATGATGCAGCACACATTTGGTTGTTGGACAAGAAAACGTGCCATGGACAATCCAAATTTAAAATTTCAAGCTAATTAGGGTTGACCCGAAATGACGCGTAGTCGGATCCAAAATAATGGGTTTTGACGAGGAAAATTATCATGAGGGTTATGTGTTTTCCAGGCTTGAAATATCATCTAATATTTGGAACACACATAATCGTTTTGGAACACGTACACATAATATGGGTTGTCACGATTATGTGTGTTCCAGGCTGGAAATATCATCTAATATTTGGAAAACACACAAAAATAAACAAAAAAAAAAATATATCATCGAACAAGTACACGGAGGAATTTTGCGGCATGACGTTCATCATATTTCCCAGTCACTGATTGTTCCACCCTGCAAGAATAATATAGAATTATAAACACTGAAAATATGATAACAAGTATCAATATTAATCATAATATAGCAGCATCACAATAGTAGCAATAATATAGTAGAAAAAAATCAAAATGCATATTCACCTAATATTTGACTAGAAAGATAGAATTCAAATCTTCACCAGGTGTAGCAGGTCTACTCTTTTTCTTCGGCGCACCATCTGAAACAGGGGCATTCTCTTTGTCCGACCAGCAATTGTTTGCATAATGTTCATCCATCTTACACTTAGAACAATGCCTCATTTGCTTTGTCAATTCTTTCTCACCCTGTTGCCGTTTGTTCTTTGGTGGTCCTTTGGGTTTTGACTTCGGAGGACATCATATATCGTCACCATAAATCAATTCATAACACTGAGTAACTTGTTCACTTGGAACTTCAGTTGGAGTGATACTGTGACCAACACATCCGAAATGCATGGCAAGACATAGAAGGAACTTCATGACAATCCGATCCATTTGAACAAATGTTCTCAATATCTGTCGACAGATTATCCCAAGAACTCATATTGCTTGCTAGAGCACGTTGCAAAGTTCCCATCCCAAAAGACTTTGTGACATCTACTATTTTCATTTTCACCATGAAATCATATCTATCATGACAAATGATTGAACATTGACTTGCTTTACAACATCCTTCTTTGAATTTCTAGAAAGCAAAAGGAGCGAGTACTTGAGAAGCTTGTTTTTATAAAGGTGTGTTTACTTTTAAAACATTCATCTCAGTGACCACTAACATATCATCATGTTCTTGTCTTTGAAAAATCTCTCCAATCACAACATCAATCTAATAAAACAAAACAACAGTTAATTCAAACACAGGAATTTCAATTCAAAAACTTGACTGAAAAATATATCAGAATTTGGTATTTATGTTAGAACATTTATAGTTAAATGTGTTCGTTGTTAATATGTGATGTTTGCGTTTCGATGTTGTGGCATAATGGAACGTAGTTAGTTAAAAGGAGATAACGAAAAGGCATTGTAGAGCGCTCGCTCAGTGACAGCATCCGCACGAATTAGGCAGGGATTTCGAATCGCGAACAATTCCATCCCCGCAGGCTTGGAGCGCCCGCTGCACTTAGGAGATCCCGCTCCAAAGAGGAGCGCCCGCTCCTCTTCGTTAGTTTTCTGACTAATCAATTCGTTTTCCGAATTGGTGCTTGTCTTTTCGTCTGAATGGTTGCATGCTTTCAGGCTTTTCTTCTGTAAATCTTCCAAGGTATATATAGGAAGATATCACATATTGGAATGGGTTAGATTCATTCACCAACTTGCCTTAGGAGATTCATTTCTAGATTTCTCTCCTTGTTCAACGTAAAACATATCCTTCAAACACGTTGTAGTGAATGTAGTTTGTCATCAACCAAACTTCATTGATTCTTCTTCGTATCTCACAGAAGTTTACCGTGAACCTCGTTGATCATAGTGGGTTGGTAACATTCTTGTAGGAAAGCGTATAATTACGTGCTTGGAAGTACCATCCGGTTTCCCACAAGATACTCATCCTATCTACACATATAACAATCTACAAGAATTTTGTCTTTTAAGTGATGGCTTCCTTGAAAGAGATGACTACAAATTTCCAGAAATTAGAGAAGTTTGAAGGGATTGGATATCGCCGTAGGCAAAAGAAGATGCATTTTCTGTTGACCACATTGAATGTGGTGTATGTTCTTAGCACCCCCATGCCACCATTGCCGGAAGAAGGGACAACTGAAACGCCGGAGCAAACTCGTGCAAGAACAAAGTGGGAGAATGATGATTACATTTGTCGGGGCCATATCTTGAACGCGATGTCGGACACCTTGTTCGATCTTTACCAATATGTAGAGAGCGCCAAGGAACTTTAGGATGCTCTTGAGGCAAAGTACATCGCGGAGGACGCATCAAGTAAGAAATTTTTAGTTAGCAATTTTAATTCTTACAAAATGATTGATGGTCGTTCCGTTATGGAACAATTTCATGAGGTTCAACATATGTTGAACCAAATTAGACAACAAGGAATTGTGATGGATGAATCATTCTCGGTTGCATCCATCATTGATAAATTACCCCCATCTTGGAAGGACACTAGGAATTCTTTGAAACATAAGAAGGAGACCATGTCCTTGGTAGATTTGGGTGCCCATCTCCGCATTGAGGAGGGCATCCGGTCTCAAGATGTCTCTAAGGACCCAAAAAGTGGTCCGGTTTCTTCTATCAACATGATGGAAGAAGGGCAATCAAGTGGGACTAAAAAGTCCAAGAAACCCCCATGGAAGTCCAACAAAAATCACCCCGGGAATGATAAGAAAAAGGGAAAGGCTATGTCTTGTTGGGGGTGTGGTGGTTCTCACATGAAGAGGAATTGTCCCTCTTTGGCTAAGAAGAACAAGGATCAACCTAAGGTTGATCCCCATCAAGGTCAGATTGCACATGATGCTTCTTTAAATGAGGAAATGAATTTTATTGCAATGATTTCTGAAATCAATGTGGTGTAGGATGATGATTTTTAGTGGGTGGACTCCGGGGCATCAAGGCATGTGTGTAAAGATCGTCACTTGTTCAAAACTTATCAAGCTTTGGATGATGGACCGGTCTTGTACATGGGCAATGACTCTACGGTATAGGCAAAAGGAATAGGCCAAGTGGAGTTGCTCCTCACTTCCGGGAAGACTTTGACTTTGAGAGAAGTTGTGTATGTACCCGAAGTTAGGAAAAACTTGATGTCCGGAGGTTTACTAAATAAGTACGGCTTCAAAATGGTGTTTGAGGCCGATAAGTTTATTTTACGTAAGGGTGGTGTATTTGTAGGACAAGGATACTTTTGTAATAATATGTTTTAAACTTTCAATTGATTATAAAAGTGTGAATTCTATTTACATGGTGGATGTTTCTTCTCTATGGCACAATCGTTTATGTCATGTTAATTATCGTAGATTATATGATATGTTTAAAGATGGTTTGATTCCTAAAGTTGACATGAATGTAGAGAAGTGTAAAAGATGCATGTTAAACAAAATTACAAGAAATCATTTTCCAAGTGTTCAAAGGCAATCAAACAAGCTAGAATTGGTGCATAGTGATTAGTGTGATTTTCATAGCACACCATCTTTGGGAAATAAGAAGTATTTAATAACCTTCATTGATGATTTTTCTCGATATTGTTATGTGTACTTGTTGTTTTCTAAATATGAGGCACTTGATAAGTTTAAGATTTATAAGACCGAAATTGAATTACAATCTAATTTGTTGCTTAAGCGATTTCGGACCGATAAGGGTGGGGAATATTATGATCCAACTTATTTTTCATCAATTGGAGTCATTCATGAAACAACCACTCCGTACTCACCACAACAAATGGGATTGCGGAACAAAAAAATAGGACCTTAAAGGAAATGGTTAATTCCATGTTATCTAACTCGGGTTTGAGTAACGGGTTTTGGGGTGAAGCCATGCTAACGGCTTGCTATATTTTGAATAGGGTTCCAAATAAAAGGAACAAGGTTACCCCATATGAACTTTGGTTTGGTAGGAGGCCTAATCTCAATTACCGTCGGGTTTGGGGTTGTAAGGCTATTGTAAGGTTACCGGATCTAAAAGGAGAGCCTTGGGTGAGAAAGGAATTGATTGCATATTCATATGTTATGCGGATCATAGTAAATCCTATAAAATTTATGACTTAGAGCATAATGATTTTGTCTCAATACACTCAGTGATTGAGTCAAGGGATGCAATCTTTGATGAGAATCGTTTTTCATCAATTCCTAGACCAAGGGACTTACCAAGCTCAAGTTCAACCGTTGATATTGATCTTCCTAGTACATCAAACCCTATTACTTCAAATGAACTTGTTGATGCTAGTGAAGATCATGAAGCTCCTTCTATTCCTAAAATCAGGAGAAGTAAGAGAGCAAGGAAAGAGAAAGACTTTGGCCCGGATTTCCAACTTTATTTAGTGGAAGGATCAAGGGAATCTCTTTGTTCTCAAACACTATATTGCTTTAGTGTTGAGGAGGATCCTAGAACGTTTAGTAAGGCAATGAAGTCTCATGATTCGGCCTTTTGGAAAGAGGCCGTGAATGATGAAATGGACTCAATAATGGGGAATAATACATGGATTTTGGCTAATTTACCGCCCGGTTGCACACCACTCGGTTATAAGTGGATTTTCAAAAGAAAAATGAGAATCGATGGAACCGTTGAAAAGTATAAGGCAAGACTTGTAGTCCAAGGCTTTAAACAAACTTACGGTGTCGATTACTTTGATACATATGCTCCGGTGGCAAGAATTACCACCATTAGATTGTTAATGGCCTTAGCGGCCATTCATAATCTAGTAATTCACCAAATGGATGTCAAAACATCATTCCTTAATGGTGAATTGGAGGAGGAAGTGTATATGAAACAACCGGAGGGCTTTGTTGTCCAAGGACAAGAAAATAAGGTGTGTAAGCTTATTAAATCTTTGTATGGACTTAAACAGGCACCAAAACAATGGCATCAAAAGTTTGATGATGTTGTCTTGGCTAACGGTTTTAAAATAAATCAATCCGATAAGTGTATATATAGCAAATTCGGTAATAATGGTAAAGGTGTTATGATTTGTCTATATGTGGATGACATGCTTATCTTTGGGACTGATATGGAGCAAGTCATTAAGACTAAGGAATTTCTCTCTTCAAGTTTCTCCATGAAAGATATTGGAGAAGCGGATGTTATTCTTGGTATTAGAATAAGGAGAGAGAATTGCTCAATTTCTTTGTCACAATCTCATTATCTTGAGAAGGTGATTGAGAGGTTTAATGGATCAAAGAGTGCTCCATGTGCTACTCCGATGGAACCAAACACCAAGTTGGTTCGGGATAGTGGTAATCCAGTCTCTCAATTGGATTATGCTAGTTTAATTGGATGCTTGATGTATGCTATGGCAAGTACTCGACCGGATATAGCATTCGCGATTGGCAAGCTAAGTAGGTATACTAGTAATCCTAGTATGGAACATTGGCAAGCCTTAAGGCGAGTATTGAGATACTTGAATAAAACTATTCACTTAAGTTTGACATTCAAGGGAGATCCTTCGGTGTTAGAAGGTTACTCGGATGCTAGTTGGATAACCAACAAGGAAGACTACTCGTCTACTAGTGGTTGGGTGTTTCTTCTTGGAGGAGGTGCTATATCTTGGGCATCTAAGAAGCAAACATGTATTACCGATTCAACTATGGCATCAGAATTCATAGCATTAGCCTCGGCTTGTAAAGAAGTGGAATGGCTAAGGAATTTGATGAGTGAGGTGGATCTATGGTCTAAACCCATGTCTCCTATTGCAATTCATTGTGATAGTGCTTCCACCATTTCAAAGGCTTATAGCCAAGTGTATAACGGCAAATCTCGACACATTGGTGTGAGGCACAGTTATGTGCGTGAGATGATCTATGATGGAGTCGTTACTATTGATTTTGTACGGTCTAATGTAAACCTAGCAGATCCGTTCACTAAACCATTGCCAAGGGAATTGGTGTACAAAACGTTAATAGTAGAGGTGGGCATGGGCCGGGCAAGACGCGGGGCCGGCCCCGCCCGCAGACGAGCTCGTTCAAGGCCCGGCCCGGCCCGTTGTCCGCTCCGTGGGCCGTGGGCCTGCCACGGTCAAGAAATTTTATTTCCGGCCCGCACCGGCACGAGCCCGCGTGGGCCGGCCCGCGGGCCGAACGCTCCTTTCCTTTGTTTTTTAGCCTAAAACTGTCAAAAATACAAAAAAACAACATAAAACACGGGCCAGGCCAGCAGGAGGCACGAGCCCGGCCCGCGGGCCCGTGGACAAAACCTGGAAATTTCAAGCCCGGCCCGGCACGGCCCGCCATTTCCCTAAGCCCGCGGGCCGAGCCCGTGAACAGGCCCGGCCCATGCCCAGGTCTAGTTAATAGGGATGGGAATGAAGCCCATGTATAAGTCACAAGTGGAGAAAACTTAATTCACGTCTTGTACAACGCAATATCTTGAATTCAATGAGGATCAAACTTGATTTGTGGCTTGTAGCACTCAAAGAGTCACATCCCAAGGTGAGTACTTGTTTCTACAATGTTTAAGGATGATTTTAATATCTTAATAAACCTTTTACTAGTTGCTCATGTTGTAGGAGCATGTTCATTAAGGTTTACCTATGTGAGTAAGAAGTTTGGCCGCTTCACCAAGTTCGGGGCTTGGCTTGGAACACTCATGAATCGAATATGAACTCAAGGCCTTCAAAGGAGTTGTTATTTACATGTGTGTTTGTGTAAGCTTATGTGTGTAGCTTCTTCAATATTTCGTATGATTGAGTGATTCAATGCTTAGTCAATCACTTCAATTGAAAGCTTGTAAAGAATGTTATACTAAGTGGAAATTCAATCTTAAAGATATTTTCATTTATGCATAAGTTTGGTTGTTTGATATTGTTTACAAGTGAACGGACTTCAAAGCATTTATACTATAAATGGAGGAGGATTGTTAGAACATTTATAGTTAAATGTGTTCGTTGTTAATATGTGATGTTTGCGTTTCGATGTTGTGGCGTAATGGAACGTAGTTATTTAGAAGGAAATAACGAAAAGGCATTGTAAAGCGCTCGCTCAGTGAGAGCGTCCGCACGAATTAGGCAGGGATTTGGAATCGTGAACAATTCCATCCCCGCAGGCTTGGAGCGCCCGCTCCACTGAGGAGCGCCCGTTCCAAAGAGGAGCGCCGGCTCCTCTTCGTCAGTTTTCTGACGAATCAATTCGTTTTGCGAATTGGTGCTTGTCTTTTCGTCTGAATGGTTGCATGCTTTCAGGCTTTTCTTCTGTAAATATTCCAAGGTATATATAGGAAGATATCACATATTGGAATGGGTTAGATTCATTCACCAACTTGCCTTAGGAGATTCATTTCTAGATTTCTCTCCTTGTTCAAAGTAAAACACATCCTTCAAACACATTGTAGTGAATGTAGTTTGTCATCAACCTTCATGATTCTTCTTCGTATCTCACAGGAGTTTACCGTGAACCTCATTGATTATAGTGGGTCAGTAAAATTCTTGTAGGAAAGCGTATTATTACGTGCTTGGAAGTACCATCCGATTTCCCACAAGATACTCATCCTATCTACATATATAACAATTTACAAACTTGTTTAGCAAGATCTTTTACAATTGACTTTTGATCTAAATACAATATAGATTTAATGATATATCCCAGATAGTGCAAGGTGGTAGGTTTGAGCCCAATTTTAGTATGTTGGCCATATCCCCTTTGTTTCAAATCAATTTTTTTTAAATGAAAGACGGAATTAGATTAAAAACATAAGATTCTTACAAACCAAGGAAAGAAACCCAAACCTACAGACTAAGAGTGTGTTTATCGCGGTCTGAGACAAGAGTCTGAAGCACAGACTTGGCAAAGTCTCATGTGATAATGTGCAGCAAAAGTGGAGTGAGTCTTGGATAGAGTTTTGGTTTCAAAAACTCTAGCAAAGACTCACTTTGTCTTTGATGGCACTATTGCCATGTCCCACCATAACACAAATGCAACGGCTATTTCCTTCCAACTGCACAAATTGAACGGCACAACTTCCAACAGTTGTAAATTTTATTAGTAAAAAAGGTCATAATTTGTATAATTTATTGTATAATAATTTGTAATAATGCCTATAAATTAACTCTTTGTGTACAACTTTTGTTTTACATTCTCCTATATTCTCCCATATCAATTTCCCTTTTCTCTCTATCCTTTCAAAAGAAAATCCATCTATTATATTTTTAATGGATCCAAATCAGAATATTGATTTAAACTCCCTTATGAGTTTGTTTCAAAATAATCCTCAATTTCAGACATTTTTAGATCAACAAAATCAATACCAAAATTTCCAAAATTCCCAAAATTCAAAATTTTCTAACCCCAATCCCACTAGTATGGGTAATGCACAAGTGCAAAATTTTACCCAATTTCTCCAAACTCCAAATAACCAATATACTTCTTCTAGTAAAAATATTGACCAACCTTCTTTTACCCCATTAGTATTAGGTCCAATTCCGACAACGCATTTGTAGATAATGCGGTATTGAAGAGGAGGAGAATATTGATATTACTACAACTACTCGTACTACATCACGTCGCAAAGCGTGAGGAAGGGCATGAGTGCATATGGAATGATTATTTCTCAAGTATCCTGTGTATGATGCACAACAATTTCGCCGAAGTTTTCGAATGAGAAAGGAGTTATTTCTTCGCATCGTAGATGCTCTCGAAAATCATCATCCATATTTCCAACAAGGATTTGATGCTCTTGGTAGAAATTCTCTCTCCCCACTACAAAAATGCATTGCTACCATTCGATTATTGGCTTATGGAGTGGCTGGTGATGTTGTAGACGAACACGTGCGAATAGATGAAAATACGGCACTACAAAGCTTGAAGAATTTTTGTAAGTGTGTGATTGAAGTTTTTGAACCTCATTACTTAAGAAGGCCTACAGTCGATGACACCCGATGGCTTCTTCAAATCGGGGAATCTCGTGGATTCCCTGGTATGCTTGGTAGTATCGTTTGTATGCATTGGCAATGGGATAAATGTCCCACGGCATGGCAAGGTCAATACTTTGGAGGTCATCAAGGTGTACCAACAATGATATTAGAAGTTGTTGCTTCTTATGAATTATGGATTTGGTATGTATATTTCGATGTTGCAGGATCTAACAATGATATCAATGTCTTGAATTGATCCCCGATATTTGATGAGTTGCTTGAAGGTCAAGCCCCGAATTCCAGTACACAATAAATGGAAGCACGTATAATATAGGATACTATCTTGCAGATGGTATCTATCCTGAATGGCCTGTATTCGTCAAAACCATTCCTCGAGCAAGCATTCTATCCGAGAAAAGAAAACTATTGTTTGCAAGGAAGGATATAGAACAAGATTTCGGGGTGCTTCAAAAGAGATTCACGATTGTTTGCAACCCGGTATGTTTATGGAATAAGAATGAAGTTGGAGATATCATAAAAGCATGCATCATATTACATAATATGATTATTAAGGATGAAAAAGATGATACTAAAATGACCACTAGTGTTAATTATACAGTAGCAAGGAATCAAGGAGAAACTCCACAACTTCATACCGGTCGGCTTAGAAATTATTATGTAAACTGAAGCAGATACTTTGAGAATCGTACGCGGATTTGCAACCGAGCACAATGCAACCAACTACAACATGATTTGGTGGAACACATATGGTCTCGTTTTGGAGGAGACGCTAATTAAATTTCGTGTGCAATTTTCTATTTCGTGTGGTTGTACTTCTTTTATGTTTTAGTAATTATATATGCAACTAATTATGTTTTATGTCATTTGTTCAAATGTACTCAATTAGTGTCCCATAATTTATATAAGATTAAGGTAACCTTAAAAATCTTAAATAAATAATTATATAAATTGTAAATTTAATAATATAATAATCGGTAAATATTTAAGCTATATATTCTCATGACAAATTAAGTTAATAATGTTATAGAAAAAAACATGAAAATGATTAAATATTAAAATAATATGCTGAACTTTTGGTGGAGAGTCTGGAGAGAGTTTGAGGGATAAAATGTAAAACTGGAATGAGTCTGGAGTGAGTCTAAAGAATAAAAAGTAGGTAAAAGTTAGTGGAAAGCTGATATGGCACAGTCTGAAGTTTGGGTTTGGGTCTAAGGGATAAACACACCATAAGGAACAAAATCAAAAAGGTTACAGCAATTAAACATCATCTTAACCGTGGCGAAATTAAGAGGAACTAGCGACATTTTCAATGTCCTTAAGGAATCCCTCCTTAACATTGCCAAGGAGAATAGCATACACCACACGCTCATCTTTCTGAGCCACAACGTCTCTAGCCAAAACATGTGTCACTTTGTTCGCCTCCCTCCTCGTATAAACAAACTCAATCTTCCAATCCCTGCTAAAAAGAATGCGGATATCCATCACCACCACTCCCAAGGGGTGGTTAACAGCTTCAAGGGGATTGAAGAGGAGCTGATACACACCAAGAGCATCACATGCAACTTCCAAAATTGGATATTACAATCCCAAGCAATAGGTAAGCCTTCCCTAATAGCGAGGAGCTCCGCCGCTTCAGCCGATGCAGCGTCCACCTTCTTCGAGAAAACCCAAACATCCATCTCCCTTTTGCATCCGTAAAAACCCCCAATACCTGTCATAGAGCACCCATCCTTTCACGCCCCATCAGTATTGTGCTTCAATCCCTGTGATTTTGGAGGTTTCCACTTCACCTTCGTCTGTGCGCCACCATCAGCTCCATTGTAAACTAGAAAAGCTTTCAAATTAGTCTGAATGTCTGCCCCACCCTGTTAAAAAGAAACCGAGGGTGGGAGACATCCAAATCAAAAGTAGCCCGATTTTTCGAGCACCAAACATGCCATAACACTGTAGAAAAATTTGTTTTCCATATATCATCCTAACCCAGATTAAAATCCCACCACTCTTCCCAATTGAGATTGCAAAAGTTCTGGGTTTTATCATAGTTGTCCAAAGACAACATTTTAATCCAAACCAAAGAAGCAAAAGTACAGTCACGAAAAAGGTAAATTAAATCCTCCTTTTCATGATTGCACTGAACACATTGATAAATCATATTGGATAATCTGAAAGCAGTAGGAATCTGTAATATCCAGAGTTGACTCCACCCAACCCTTTTGATTTAAATAACATCCTCAGATTGTGTTAAAAAATAAGACGATTTCACATTATCCCTTTTTGATATGTTGGGATTTTTTTTTGCGAAAAGGAAAGAAAACTAGATTACACTCTTTCCTTTCCCTGTGATTTTTTCTTTTGTTGGGAGACCGTCATTGCATATTTTCCAAAAAAAATTGCTAATTTTTAGGAGGGTATTGAACTTCCATATCCATCGAAAATAGCACATTTGAATGTTTTATGGGGTTATTCATGGATTAGAAGGGATGTAGATTTTGTAGAGAACTCTCCACTAGGGGTGAGACGCTAGAACATAGTGTCTGGTATGTCATTATAAGGAATTGGAGTATTACTAATTGCTTGTGCTATGTGATCTGGAAGACACCTTTTCAGAGCATTAATATTCTAGCCATTGTTTGGGAAGATGTACTCCTCCACTTTTTCTTTTCAATTGCTATAGATGGGGCTAACATTCATTAATGGATATGGGAATACCCAATTGTATTTCTAAAAAAAGATAGATTTCCCATTTCCTACCTGCCATTGGAGTCCTTTAGCAAATATAGATCTCAGTTTCATGAGATTTTTCTAATGCCAGTATCCTGATTGGGATAGGAATGATAAAAAAGGGTCTTTGATTTCAGGTATTTTTTTCGTGATAAGTTGAACCCATAAGTTGTTACGATTCACTAGGATCTTCAAGAGAAGTTTCATATGCATTGCTTTGTTGTTTATTTCCGCTTTCCGGAGGCCTAGACCACCTAAGAATTTTGGTTTGCAGATTTTGTCCCATCGAATTAGATTGGGGGTTGAGACTGTTGGATCTCGATTCCAAAAGAAATTACAGCAGATTTTATCTAATTTAGAAAGTGTAGTGCTTGGGAGTGTGAAGCTTTGCATTTGATGGTTTGGCTTAGATTTGATATGTTGGGCATATGTAAATGAGCTTACTATATATTATTGGGAAGCTTATTCAAAGAAATAACCTACCATTTAGGTCTAATGGTCTGAATGCAGGATTTTTTATGGTAGGCGGGCTCATTTTGTGACTTGGTTGAGGAGCCGGGCTTGGATATAAGCAAATTTAGGCCTTATTAAGATTCGGACCAATTGACGAAAGGTATAAGCCCAATCGATGGTATGGTAAATCCACAAGTTATTTATCATACCCAATCTGTCAAATATTTGCCATCATTTATTCACTATCGTAAAAGGACAAAATCCAAGGTCCTTAATAATATCTATGAAGGGTCTTTCAGATATATTTAGGATCATCTATGGTGATAAAATGATATGGTCATTTACTCATTTTAGGTTGGAGACACATAATCGTGTCTTCCCATTTACTAACCGATGATGATACATTGTCGTCGTCCTACCCTGTCCGACCTAAAGAAGAGCAATCCAAAGAGCTAAAATCCTAAAATTGTTTTAAAGGCCACCTAAGACTCATTTTTTAAGGTAGAAGAGTTCCAAGCCTAATTTTTTAAAGCCCAATAACTTATACTTCATAATTAATTGTATTTTTAATTAATTATGAAAAAATATCTTTTATAAGTTCCAAGCGCAATTAATTATCCTTGATAATAAATTATTTAAAAAATATTCTTTATTAAATTAACTCATAAAAATCATATTTTAATCCTTCTAGAAGGATAATATCCATATTAAAATGATAAAGTTTGATAAAAGATATGTTTAATAATATTGATTTAAAAAAAAAACAAAATCCAGTTGAGTCGAAGGTCTACGCGAGACACACGAGCATGCGTTGACGCAGATCTCGACCAATTCACAGAAATGCGAGAACGTGAATAAGAGATGGGCAAGAGTCGAGCTGGGTCATGTCCAGCTGGACCCTAGACTCGGACCCTCAAGGTCTGAGAAATTTGGACACGGACCCTAGACCATAAGGAATGTCGGGTCTAGGGTCCGAGTCTATTTCTTTATTTTTGCCAAAATTTCAGCATTATTACCCCCAAAATTTCTTCCCTAATTCAATTCCAATCTTCAAACCAGACAAACAAATGCACATTGTTCCAAAAACCAAACTTTCAATCCAACTCTAACCCCCCTTTTATATTAGTGAATACATTTAAATGAGCTAACTCCAAATTTTCGTAGGCCCCATTTGTTAGTCACACCTTTGACCACTAAAGCGTGGGTTATGCACTAGGGTGCACAGTGCTCGTTGTGCACCCTAAAGAAGATATTATTCTTATAAAAGAATACATAATTTAAAATTAAAGAACATGCAAATATCTAATTATAAAAGAAAATTAGGTCATAATGAAAAGAACATATAGTAAATGAACATCTAATCTAAACTAAATGAACATACCTTTTAAAATTCAATTTTTTTAAAAAAAAGAATATCGCTAACAAACATATTTGAAAAGATAAAACAAGTTGCAAGATTTAAGGAAACAAAAATCAACATTTTCCTCAAAACCATAGACTCTTAAAATGTTAAAATTACGTCATTTAGATCCTCTACATGCACTTGGGTGCATGTTCCTATTTGCGTTTGACCACACCCAACACTTTTTAAAACAAAAAACATTCATTTATATCCCCAATTGGCCAATCACATTCTCCAACACCATCAACAGTTGGCATGACTAGTGAGTGAAAGAAAAAACATGGTGGCGTGAAGTGTAGTGGAGTCCGCCGAGGAAAACCACAAATCAGCAAGTGCAGCGGTGACGTGAAGAAGGTCGGCGAGTGCTGCGGTCGTCGAGTGTATCCTTGCAGCAGCAGCAGCAGCAGCGTGAAGGAAGAAGGTCAGGTGGCGTGAAGATGATGGTCAGTGGTGTGGTGATCGGCTGACCTGCAGAGGTGGGGGCATGCTGGTGGCGGTTACCCACACAAATTCTTTCCCCTTTCTCTCACTAGTTGGCTGGCTGTGTGATTATGTGAAATAAAGTGTGAAAAAGGGTTTTCAAAGTTTAGTTCTTTTATTTAGGAAATCAAATATACTACTAAAATAAATAGGTAAATAAATATTAAATGATTTAGAGTGTAAGAGTTGGATCTGGGTAGGGTTCGGGTAGGGTCTTGGATCCATGCCCATTCCTAAACGTGAATGAGTTTGCGTGCCACGCATAGCATCTGCGTCTGGCGCGTGACTCTTGCACGTGGCCCAAAAACAGTCTGCGGGGAGCAGAGCTTGGCGCTGGTTCTCTTTTGCGCGTGAATTTCGGAGCTCTTTGCCTATAATTACTCCCATTTTACACGGTTCTAAGGAATTTTTTTTAACACATTTTCACCCCATTTTCTCTCTAAATACTCAATTCTAAATCACCCTCATATACTTGAAACATCCAAAACACTACAAAAAAAACCCCATTAATATTTCAAGCTTTGAAGATTGTTTTTCCGATGGTTATTGTATAAGACCAAGACGATCCAAATATATTTCTTAGGGTCAACAAATCATCAATCTTTCTTCTTTCTTTTTATTTCTCACGTATTTTTCATTGAAGCTACTAAATATCTTATTTTTCAATGTATATTTGTGACGTTATTTATTTTGTAAATGTAAATAACTAATCCTTATTTTCCGTTCTTTTTTTTTGGATTGTTTGTGGATTATGTACGTTTGTTCTATTTTACTAAGCTGTATAATATTTTTTACCTTTTGTATATTGTTGTTAATAAAGATCTAAAAAAATGTTCTCATGCAAAATCAAATAATTTGGACAACCTGTTTAGGATTCCAGTAATACTATTGTTAAATTCACGTGTCACGAAAAATTAGTCCTTTTGTGTTTAATGAACCAACATAAACTAATCTTTCAGGAATGCATCAAATACATTGATTGATTGTTTATTTGCATAAAGTTAGAATTAAATAAACCTTATTTAGTAGAGGCCAACAATGGGGGAATACAATTCATGATCATATTCGTACCCTCACTCGGGAACTTGATTTTTTGTTCATGACCAATTTTAAAAGTATGAGGGGGAACTACATTAGATAAAAGTCACTTTATTGTCCCTTCGGTTTCCCAATATCTAATTAGGTTTATGAGTCTTCCTTTAAAGATTTGTTGACAACTTCAAAAATAATTTTTAAAATCCTTCAATGAGGTAGTCAAATTCGCACTCAAACCGAGTAGGCAGAAAAATCACGGCTACATAGGTGCTTACAACCTTTTACCAAAAACCAATTGTGCGCTTATCATAAAGGCCTACTTGATCCTAAGAAATCACACATGTAAGTATTGGAATGTATTGAGTGCTTCCCAAGTTAATCAAACTATTTGCTATATAGTATATACACATAAATTTTATGTGTAACTTTGACATCAAAAGCAAGTGAGACAGAGTTTTTTACTTCAACATTCAATGTGAAAGGAAGAAGTAAGAAGTTAATCAAACTATTTGCTATATACACAAATATTTGCTGATCTATTCCATGCTCGTGGACCAAGTAAGAAGCAAAAATCGATATACTTGATCTCTAAGAAAGGAAGAGTGCTGAAGCTTTATGGATTTATGGATCTATCAACGATACAATTGCGCATACTCCATTATGGAAACATGTTAATTAATGTATGCCATTGATTCTGTTAGATGTTAGGAAATGGTGTTACATGATTCCACTAATATCATCTAAAAGCTTACAACAATTGTAGATCAACATTTGGAGATAACAGTAAAACTAAAATGTGATTTGAAGGAAATGTCGTGGAGTTATATTAAAAAAATTAGGATACAAAACATGATTTCTTAATACATAAGTGAATTTGGAAAATATGGAATACCAGCATTTGTGTGTTTCTAAAACATCTTAAACATCAAAATAGCTACGGCAATATTTTGAGCGAAAGTACTTAAGTTGTCTACATCATTCACATAATGCATAGAGAAAGCCACAAGGCTAAAATTTCTTATTAACGCATCTACTTAAATCTTATTTTATTTATCAAATAGATATTTGGATGTCTTAGAACATATGGTCCCAATCATCGAGGTAGATGGTGCATGTTAAGTCATCGTTGCAATATGTAATCCTAAACTATACTACAACCCATAAGTAGAAAGCAGACCAAAGAGTTAGGAAAACGGGTGCCAAAGCATATGTCCAAAGTAGAATTACTGAACCTTCGTTATCACCACTTTTGAACATCTCAGTAATTGTGCCTGCCAAATGCCGTAAAAAAAGCTCGTAAACCATTATTTCATTGATGCTAAGTAAGAAAATCAATCATAGAAATACAATTTCAAGATAAATTCTCATAGCATACATAATGTCAAGTTGAAAGTTCCCTCTAAATCTCTTATCTCTTGATATTTACACTTTTCCATGTGTCTTACCTTGTTCAAATAGATAATTTTGTTTAAGGCAAATTGTTTCTCTTGTTGATGGACTTCTAGCCATGAAGATGGCGTATGCTGATATTACAAAGAAGAATATGATGAAAAAAAGAAGGATAAGGTTGAGGTAGAAAGGAAGATGTAGTTTAAAGAAGATTTGTGTTGGAGAAGGTAGCTAGGTTGTTGCATTATACTCCTGGACATGTTTTTCTGGTGAACTAAAGCAATTATGTAGACGAATTATGATAAAAGATTTTGGCTAACAGTTCCCAAACTTTTAACCAACTAAACTAGATGGTATCCACATAATTGGGTTATGCTAAAGCTCATGAGGTATAGAGTTTATATTCATTGAGACTTAAAAGTTAAGTATGCCCTTTTTATTTTTCTTCCTTTGATTGAATTTTACAACTTTGTTTAATGAAAATATAGAAAAAAAAATTGTCTAAAATTGTTATTAATATATCATAAAGATTTGTTATATACACAAAAAAAATGTCAAAAAGTCACTTACTTATGCTCATGGCTGGTGGCACTACATGTTGAAATAACAGAACATACATAAACAGCGGATCGTGGTCGATGATGCCAACATGGACTGCTGCACGTACAATAAGAAAACCCAATCCAGGAAGGAATATATAGCGAACTACTATGGTGCCTATCACAATACTGAGCTTTATCTTTGATCCATTTAAACCTGAAATGATCCGACTTATCAAAAACTCTGATTATTATTATGGTTACTAGATACATTGTACATAGAATGAGTTTTTTAGTGTACCTTGAAGAAGACTTGCCCCTAGTATTAGAAGCATAGATGGGACAGCAGCATCACTGTGTGAAAAGGACAATTTTTTTTTTTTGGTAAGCAAGTCAGTATATTGAAAAGTAACCAAACCAAGAACCATACATCCTAGCTCTAAGCCAACCTTAGATCAGCTAGGAGAACAACGAAAAGGACAATTATATTATAGAAAGATGTGATAATGAGCTAAGCTTGCTCGTAAATTATTGCAGCTCGGCTAGGTCAAAACCAGGCTAGAACGAGTTTGATCAAAATCTTAACGAGTTACGTCTAAGTTATCCATGACTCGACAGAAGAGCTCATGGACATGCTAAGATATATATATATATATATATATATATATATATATATATATATATATATATATATAATAAAAAAAATTAATCCTCGCATTATTGGTTTACCAAGCAGATATAACCCAAGCTAGGACTTAGCTGTCTCGAGCTCAAGCTAATCTCAACAACTAAGGATCTATGAGTTTCAAGCTTAAGCAGCGCCTCACCTATTCCTTCATGTGCTTGAGGTGACCCTATCACTACTCGTGATGCGGTAGGCTCCACTAGGCTCATTAGTCATTAACAGCCCCAATAGATTACAAGGAAATGTGAAACAATGATATATTGAAGGACATAGTTTGTTGGAGATTTAGAGTATTATGTTAGTTTAATTCATGTTATATTGTTTGAATCGCTTGGTTATGGTGTTGTAATTCAAATAATATATGTAATACCATGCTACGTGTTGGTCATGTTTAGTCTCGTCGAAGTTTGATGAACAACGAACACTCGCTCGAGCAGTTGCACCAAGATGCACCTACAGGGTCGCACCTCGCGAGGATTCTCGCACCTCGCGAGTCTTGGGCCTGCGCTGGAATTGCTTGCATTGCAATTGTCAGGGACTGATCGTACGGTGAAATCAGTGTCGCACCTCGCGACCCGCGACTCGCGAAGAATGTCGTACCTCGCGACATGCTTGACTGGGAGGGTTTTCGCTCGCGCTGATTTGCGATTTTCTGACTGTTTTTTCTACGATTCGTTTCGGTTTTCTTAAACAACGTATTATTTTTATATATTGATGAAGGGTGTTAAGAAAATAACTTCTCTCTTTTCCACACAAATCTCTGAAGATTAAAACATAATTTCTTCATCATTTCAAATCTCTCTCAAACTCATTTCCTCTTGATAGTGTTCATAATTAGCGTGACCACTATTGATCTTCTTTGTATCTCGAAGGTGAATTCTGTGAACCCATGCTATACGAATAGGGTCGGAATATTACTTTTGGGAAAGTGAATCACGCCTAGAAGATTGTTCATCTTGTGACCCTTGTTATTTTCATAGTTTTCCTAACAATCCAAAAGTAATACTCTTGCAAGATGACTACAATTCGTGAAATGTCTGCAAATTTTCACAAACTTGACAAGTTTGAAGGTGTTGGCTTTAGAAGATGGCAAGACAAGATGCATTTCCTTCTCACTTCGTTAAGTGTGGCGTATGTCCTAAGCACTCCCAAACCCGAGGAAGTGGAAAATGAAATTGTTGAAGCAACTAGGAGGAGAAACAAATGGGAGAACGATGATTACATATGTCGTGGTCACATCCTTAACGATATGTCTGATGCCTTGTTTGATATTTATCAATTTGTTGAATCCGCTAAGATTCTTTGGGATAAACTAGAAAGTAAATACATGGCCGAGATGCTTCTAATAAGAAATTTCTTGTTAGTAATTTCAATGCTTTTAATATGGTAAACTCGCCGATGGAGCAATTCCATGAAATTCAAATAATCTTAGGGAGTTTTAAGCAACACAACATTGTAATGGATGAGACTTTTGTTGTTTCCTCTATAATTGACAAATTAATTGGAAGGATGTTAGAAATTCTCTTAAACATAAGAAAGATGATATGAATGTTGAACAATTGGGTGCACATCTTCGGATTGAAGAGAGCATTCGGGTCCAAGATGGACAAAAGGATGTCAATCCTAATTCTTACACCGTTAACATGGTGGAGGACGATGGTAAATCAAACGAGTCTTCTAATCCTAAGAAGAGGGCTAACAATTTCACCAAAGGGAACAATGGGAAGAAGCCTAAGTTTGGTGGAGGTGCTCAACGAGGTTGTTGGGAATGTGGAAAGCCCGGTCATTTCAAGAAGGATTGCACCATTTGGAAGAAGATAATGAACAAAAAGAATGTTGGGAATGGCAAGTCTAGCCAAACCCATGCCAAACAAGGTATGTGTACATAAGTTTCACTTAATTCAAATCTGAATTTTGTGTGTATGATTTCTGAAATCTTTTGTGTACAGGATGATTGTTCATGGTGGATCGATTCGGAAGCATCAAGACATGTATGCAAGGAGCGGTCTCTATTCAAGACTTTCAAGGAGGTTGAGAATGGAGAAGTTCTTTACATGGGCAATGATTCTACGGCTAAAGTTCTAGGTGTAGGACAAGTAGAATTAGTTTTTAGTTCAGAAAAGCCTCTTATTT
Source organism: Beta lomatogona (assembly GCA_947646795.1). Lineage (NCBI taxonomy): Eukaryota > Viridiplantae > Streptophyta > Magnoliopsida > Caryophyllales > Amaranthaceae > Beta > Beta lomatogona. The sequence goes on from CANSNZ010000231.1 coordinate 1,311,549, forward strand.
TAAGAGACGTGTTGTATACTCTGGAAGTTAGGAGAAATTTAGTCTCCGGTGCTACCTTGAATATCATTTGAAGCTGATAAATTTATATTGTCTAAGGGTGGTACATTTGTAGGACTTGGTTATCTTTGTAATAGTATGTTTAAACTAAGTATTTCGAATGCTTTGAAAGATAATTGCTTTGTTGTTAATGACAATTCTTCTCTATGGCATAATAGACTTGGTCATGTTAACTATAAAAAGTTGTATTCCATGTCTAAGCATGATTTGATTTCCTCGTTTGATCCAAGTATAGAGAAGTGTAGAACATGCATGTTAACAAAGATAACTAGAAAATCTTTTGTAAACAATGTGGAAAATGATACTTCATTGCTTGATTTGGTGCATAGTGATTTATGTGATTTCCATAACACTCCTTCCTTAGGTAACAAGAATACATGATAACTTTTATTGATGATTATTCGCGATTTCGTTATGTATACTTATTGTTTACTAAGGATGAAGCCCTTGATAAATTTAAGATCTATAAAAATGAACTTCAATTGCAACTAAATGACAAAGTTAAACGATTTAGAACCGATAAAGGTGGTGAATTCTATGACCCAAGTTATTTTCAATCTATGGGAATTATACATGAAAAAACCGCAGCTTATACACAACAAAATGGTATAGCGGAAAGAAAGAATAGAACTTTGCAAGAAATGGTAAATTCTATGTTATCCTATTTAGGTTTAAGTGATGGTTTTTGGGGAGAAGCTATTTTAACAGCTTGTCATATTTTAAACCGAGTTCCAATGAAAAAGAACGAGGTTACCCCATATGAACTTTGGTATAAAAGAAAAACAAACTTGAGTTATCTCAAAGTTTGAGGATGTAGGGTAACTGTAAAAGTGCCGGAACCCAAACGTAAAAAGTTGGGTGAAAGGGGAGTTGAGTGCATCTTTTATAGGGTATGATATTCATAGCAAATCCTATAGGTTCTATGTTATAGAACAAAATGACGTTTGGTCAATTCACACTATTGTGGAGTCAAGAGATGCAATTTTTGATGAAAACAGATATTCATCAATTCTTAGACCAAAGGACATTACTCCTAATACCAATATTCAAGCAATTGATCAAACTAACATTGATCAAGGAGTTGAACTTGATCAAACTAACATTGATCAAGAAGTTGATGAACAAACTCTTGATGAGAATGTTGCATCAACATCATCACAACCTAGGAGAAGTAAAATGGCGAGAAAAGAGAAATCTTTCGGCCTGGATTTTCATGTATATTTGGTTGAAAGGATCAAGGAGTTCCATAGTGACTAAGTTTCCATATATATTTAATGTGGAAGAGGATCCTTTAACGTTTAATGAGCCTATGAGGTCTCAAGATGCCCTTTTTTGGAAAGAGGCAATTGATGATGAGATGGATTCCATCATGGGAAATAACACTTGGGTTCTAGCTGATTTACCTCCTAAATGTAAACCAATAGGGTGTAAATGGATTTTCAAAAAGAAAATAAAAGTGGATGGGACTATTGATAAGTTCAAAACCCGTTTAGTGGCTCAAGGTTTCTCACAAAAACCGGGTATTGACTATTTCGATACATATGCACCCGTTGCTAGAATCTCCACTATAAGGTTATTAATAGCTCTTACGGCTATTCATAAGCTTGTGATCCATCAAATGGATGTCAAGACGGTGTTCTTGAATGGAGAACTAGAGGAAGAGGTTTACATGCGACAACCGGAAGGGTTTGTCGTGAAAGGTCAAGAGCATAAAGTATGCAAGTTGATTATCTATTTGTATGAGCTAAAACAAGCACCAAAGCAATGGCATCAAAAGTTTGATGAGGTTGTGTTGTCTAATGGTTTCAAATTGAATAATTCCGACAAGTGTGTGTATAGCAAATTTGATGATAACGGTAATAGTGTCATGATTTGTCTATATGTAGATGACATATTGATATTTGGAACGGATTTGTCACAAGTTGAGTGGACAAAATCCTTTCCATCTTCACAATTCTCCATGAAAGATTTGGGGGAGGCGGATGTCATCTTAGGTATAAGAATTAAGAGAGACAATGGATAATTGATCTTGTCACAGTCTCATTATATCGAGAAAGTGCTCAAGAAGTTTAATGTTAGCGATTGCTCTCTTGTTTCAACTCCTATGGACCCAAGTGCAAAATTGTTGCCAAATGATGGCAATGCCATTTCTCAACTTGAGTATACGAGGGTTATAGGTTGCTTGATGTATACTATAACGAGTACTAGGCCGGATATCGTGTTTGCAGTGGGGAAATTAAGTAGATATACTAGTAATCCTAGTATGGAACATTGGCAAGCTATTCGTCGAGTGTTAAAGTATTTGCGGAAAACCATGGATTATGGTTTGTCCTATAGTGGATATCCTTCGGTTTTAGAAGGGTATTCGGATGCAAGTTGGATCTCTAATAGAGAAGGCCATTTCTCCACAAGTAGATGGGTATTCCTCCTTGGGGGAGGTGCTATATCTTGGGCTTCCAAGAAACAAACTTGCATTGCAGATTCTTCAATGACATAGGAGTTTATCGCTCTTTCATAGGCAAGCAAAGAAGCCGAGTGGTTAAGGAATCTCATGTTTGAGATACCTTTGTTGCCAAAACCAATATCACCTATTGCTATACATTGTGATAGTGATGCAGCATTGGCAAGAGCTTATAGTCAAGTGTAAAATGGTAAGTCAAGACACATTGATGTAAGACATAGTTATGTCCAAGGACTTATCAAAGATAGTGCTATCACTGTTGACTATGTAAGAACTACGTATAATCTAGCGGATTGTTTCACAAAGGCATTAGCTAGAGATACGGTAAAGAGGATGGCAATCAGTTTAGGATTGATGCCCATTGGAAATCACGAGTAAGGGAATCTTAACTTAACACCCAATAAGACGTTGGATCTTGAGTTGGAAGATTTACCAAAATGGGCTTCCTACTAAAAAGAGGTTAGAAATGAGTCATATTTTCCTTCCTTTAGAATGTGTTTTTTGTAACTTCTATTTTGAAGATGATCATCACTTATTTCTTGATTGTCCTTTATGAATGATGTTTTAGATATAGTTAATGTCAATGGGGTTCCCCCCCCCCCTATTGCTAATAATGATATCCGCTTCATTGAGTATTTTTGTAGTCTTAAGTGTTGTGTGACTCTTAAGAATCTCAATTTTTATGCTATTGTTTGGTGGTTCATTTGGTATGCTAGAAATAGTATCACCTTTCGTCAGGAAAGCTTTTCTCCCTGCCAAGTTAGGGCTATGATTAAAGCTTATATGCATAATCTAGATTATTCCCATTCTAACTCCTCTCGATTTTGGACATAGTCAACAAGTTGTTAAAGAATCTAAAAAACCTAGGACTAACATTATTTGCCCCCCCCCCATCCTTGATTTTGTTAAACTTAATTTTGATGGTTACAAGTTGCAAAATGGTAGCACAACTTATGGATTTGTTATCGGATATTATATGGAAAATCTTTTGCTTAGTGGTGCCAACGCCATTGCTGATAGTAATTCTATTTTAGTTGCTCTCTTTCTAGGGGCTCATAATATTTCTATTGAGGGTGATAATCTCTCGGTCATTCAAGCTATCAAAAGAATTTGGAAAATTCCCTGGTCTATTAATGCTCTTATTAATGATGCAGCGGAGGAGGATTTGAGAAAATTTGATAATTATAATATTCAGCATGTTTTTAGAGAAGCTAATTATGTCATGGATTTCGATGGCTATCGTGGCCATTCCACTACTAATCTCTGTTATTGGTTTGAATCTCCTGATATTGCTTTTTCCAAGATCATCCGTAAGGATGCTTTAGGGTTGCCTGTTAATTGGGTTCCTCCCTAGTTTCTTTCTTTCTGGTTAAAAAAAATAAAAACTATTCATATTAAAATAAACAAAGATTAATTAATTACAGATAATAAAAGTTATCTTGTTATATTTGTGTCAATATGTATTTTCAAAATATCATCTTTTTATTATTTTTATTCTTTGATAATTAAATATATTAATAGTTAAAGTGATGCATTGTGATAGGTGAAAGTTATAGTCTTGCACCTATTTGGAAACAGTATATTAGTAAAAATGTATTCGAGCAAATAATTTTAATATCTCATCGTATTAAAAAATAAAAAATTGAACAAATAAAAAAAAGCATACATACATTTTTATAAGCTAGTAGAAAGGGTATGAGATCAATTTGGAGATTTCCATTTATAATATTGAGGAAATTTAAAAGAATTTGAGAAAGGAGATTATACAACAATTTAGCAAAGAGCGTTAGTAGATACGTACCCAATCATATATACAGAGTCATTCAGTACATGCAGAATAGCATCATCCCCAATTAGAACATGTTTTATTGGAGAAATCGTCCCAATAAAAAAACCAAGGATCTGCAAAATGCAATGAAGTTGTTTCTTTAGAATCTATCACGGTATATTTTGTTGAGTTCCAATATCAATATAACTCTCCAAGATAACTCTCCAATCAATTTTTTACTTTCTCTCTCTTTAAGATCACCCCTTCAAAAATTGCTAACAATAGTTTGACTCTCCAATAAGCACTCCAATTTATTATTATCTTTAATTCCTATTTTTTTAAATATTCTTAATGACATGTGTCATCATACTATTTCAAGAGTATGCTCTCTCTATTCTCTTCAGGGAGAGCATTCCATTTTCTCTCTACTTTCAGAGCCCATTGGAGAGCTGCTTGGACAGCACACATTCTTTTAACTATTATTGGTTAACTAGGTGATGCTATAATAAATTTGCCCCTACATAGCATATATATATATATATATATATATATATATATATATATATATATATATATATATATATATATATATATATACACTAGATCAATCCTCGGGCGATGCACAATTTTTGACAAACTTAAGTGTGAAACTTGTATATAGATAATATTTGTTAAATATCATGATAGCATTAGAAATTTTTTTTTTTTTTTTTTTGACATCGAGAAAATATAGCATTAGAAAATTGGCTAATATGTATGCACTGATAAAGTATTAAATTCATTTCAAGTAGTCATGTGAGTAGTAATGAAATGAATGCAACTTTTCATTCTCTTATTAAAATAATAAGAGAGAATGATGTAAATTTATCATAATATGTGTTGATAAAATTATTAGTAACATCACTTTATAAATGGTCGAGTTGTTATACAGTGGAATGGTAAGGATACTTTAAACTATTCTTTTTTAAAATTCAAATGAGAATTTTTTTTTTAATAGTAAAATATTGGTTTGATTTTTTAAAAAAATATCTATGTGTATAGCTTATGAGGTTAATGTTCAAAAGCAACAAATTTAACCTTTTTTTCTAATAAAATTAATGTAAATTATTCTTTATTATTAATATTTTTATATATAGTAATTCTTTTAGTTAGTTGTATCATGTATATTCTTTTAGTTAGGATACATTGTTTTGTATCGTTGAATTGTAGGTTAGCATATTTTTTTTCTAGGTAGGCTGAATTTTACTTTTAAGCATAAAATAGAGTCGATCATACGATTTGGCGGGACGATTTTCTTTGTGAAGTCGTCATGTTTGCAAAGATGACATCAGCTGCTTCTAGTTTAGTTTAATTTAGTTAATATATATATATATATATATATATATATATACTGTGAATGTACATCATAGAGAAGTTAGATGACCATCAAAAAGGTAATGATTGTATTAGACATAAATCTTGGATCTACATAAGATGAAGGATGGATGACCATAAAAGAAAATTTTAAGAACTACTATTTGATAATTCTACAAATTTGGGCCATTTTATCATTATATGTGTTCATCGGTGAACTAATTAGATATTCAAACTTATTCATCTATACTAATATATTAAAGGAAAAATTCACATCAATAATCCCAACTATGACCACTCTTCCAAAATTAATCCCAACTAAGGATTATTCCAGTATAATCCAAACTATAGGGTGCATCTTCCCAAAATGATCCCAGCTGACAGGTGACCTACTAAACAGGTAAATTTTGTAAATTTTTTTAATTAAGTTAATAATCCATACCACCCACCACCCACCACCTAACCACAGTTAACCACTACCACACACCACCGTACACCACCATCGCACACCACCATAACCTCCGTTAACCACCATCCCATGACCACAACCACCACCACTCACACAACTAACACAAAGAATCCACCGCCACTGGAACAACCACACAACCACAATTACCCAAACCCACCACAAAACCCACCACAATTATCGCCCACAAGTCCACAACAAGGCCCACAACCCACACGAACCCAAAACTGCCTCCCCTAAAAATGAAAAATCTTCCTCGTCGCATCATCGATGCCGGTGTCTCGCCCCTAACTCCCGTCTTGCGCGTGGTTTGGTTTCTCTCCCTCTTCACGCGTTGGTTGTGCGATGTTGGTGCCGCCGCTGCTGTTGTCATTGTTCACCGGTGTGCTGGGGTCTTTGTTGTTGTTGTTGTCGTCCTTGCCGATGATGGGTCGTCCTTCGTTGGTGATGCAACCTTGAAATTAAAGCCCACCTTTGCTTGCGTTTATCTCTCCTCTCGTTCACCGCTGCTCTTGCTGCCGCTGTTGGTGTTATGTGGGACGTGGGTGCTCTACTCTCTCTCTCCTTGTCATGTCCGGCCGGGTGTTGTTGAATTGCAAAGGTGCATAGATGATTGGTGATGAGGGGGTGCTGGTGGATTTGGGGACGGGAGGGGTGGTGGTGTATTTGGGGGAGGGAGGGGGTGATGGTGGATTTGGACGGTGGACAGCTAGTGGAAGGGATGGTTGGTGGTAATGAGAGAAAGGAAGAGAGGAAAAAATTTAAAAATAAAATAAAATTAAATAATGATCTACGAATTACCTTACGCTATGTGGATGAGGTAACTTGCTAAATAGGTTATAACAGGTAATGGATCAATTTGGGAAGATAACTCATATACTTTGGATTATATTGGAATAACACGTAGTTAGGATTAATATGAGAAGAGTGGTCATAGTTGGGATTATTGTTGTGAATTTTTCCTATATTAAAAGGTGTTCTTAACCAAGGAACGCCACTACGTGGCGCTCCCCCTTAGGTTTTTTAATTGTTTTACTACACATGATCCATATACAACAAAATAATAGTAAATGCATTGTATAGGATTTGATCACGTGACCTTCAAGTTTATATACTAAATTGTACTGAAAATAAGTTGCGGAGAACAGGCCCTAAATTCTTAACCACTAAACCAAATAATATTCGATGATATCATTTTAAAGTAAATTATTAATAATGAAAACTATAATTACCGAGCCATAGCCCAGGCCTACAAACTAGTTATATATTCAAATGATGGTAATAAAGTGATTGAATTTAATTTGCTTGGCAAGCTAATATATTGCAAAGTGCATATTCATTCGTCTATCAAAAGGGGGCCAAATTTTTTTTCATTTAAAAAATGGACTTCAAAAATCAGTTTACCACAACATTTAGTTAGTAGGCTAATAATAGCTACATATTTCTCCATATAGGATAGCTATTTTATCTTTATTATAAATTCAAATATAATAAAATAGACATTTTTTTCCGTTTTACGTTATTTAGATCTATAATTATAGATTCTTGATTGTATTTTCTGAAATTGACTTTTTCCGAAAATTATTTTCAGATATTCATTTATGATTTCAAAAATCGTAATCTCATAAATCAATTTTTCAAAAAAATTATTTCCAGAATAATTAAATTCCAAAAACACTGTCTCTGATATATCAAAAGAAAAAAGTTTCGGAAAATATATTTAAGAATTTATAATAAAATATCAGAACATAAAACACAAAAAAAATACATAAGAAGGATTGTTTTTTTTTTTCTATCTGAACTAAAAAAAAAGGTCAAATATAAATCCTACGTGGGCAATTGTGTGACTATTATTAACCCACAATTTAAGTATTATGGTAGACTGATTTTTGCAGTCCATTATAAAATCATCTAAAAAAAGAGTAGTGTACCACTGCTATAGTTGTTGGTGAGAGCAATTTAGTGAGATGCATCTCTTTTGAAGTTTTGCTTATCCAATGCCTCAAATTTGCTTGCTGGGAAAGAATCTGCAAAGTATCAAAGACGTTATATTAAACCATAGCATTAGTTTACCTTGCTACCTCATAAGCTGATACACACAAATTCTAGAACATGCGATATACTCATTCTGCTATTTTCATGTGAAGGGCAACAAATGAATACCAAATCACTAATGCAATAGTCGAAGGTGCGAAGAATTGCTTAGGATGGAACTTGTTCATCCAACCCAATTTTATGTAACGAATGAACCTATTGACACACAAAACGGATATATACTTTATATCATATCAAAAGTACTTTTTGGTTAAGATGTTGCATTAAAACTGGAAAGAGAGTACATGTAACAAACATTGTATACATATTAAGACTAAACAATGCATGTATTTTGATTAGGATATTATGACAATAGTTAAATTGATTATTTACTCCATCACATGCAAGCATAAAGTTCTTAAAAATCTCTACTATCAAGTCAAGTTATGTCTCTGCTAAAGATACATGCAAAAGTAAATATATTTACCATAGAGGCATTGGAAGGATTGTTGGCCTCATTCTCTGGAATGTCTAGATTGACGGAAAGATTTTGGGGTCTTGCATTGTTGTCCTCCTCAGAGTTTGTAACTCTTCTTTCCACAGTTAACATGCGGACAACGTTGTAAGAATATGCCCAAAAAATAATAGCTCCTAACTGAAACATTGTAAAACGTGTTAAAAGGCCAACATTTATTTACGAAGTATTCGTTTATTTAGGAGGAAAAATATAGAATTAGTCCAGAGAAACCGTAATGATATAAAATCGAGTTCAATTCTAAGCCAATATAATAATTTTGCCAAAATATATTATTCTATTAGGCATTTAGTTAATTAATTTTACAAACTACAACTTAATCTTGTAATCCATCAAATGCAATTCAAATGTCTAAGGCACAGTATAGTCAACCTGGATTTTAAAACTATCTGGAATTTATTTTTATAGTTTTAAACCAATCAAAACAACTTGAAACTAATTTTACCAATTAAAACATGTTTTATTAAAATTATACTTTGGTATCTAATATAATTAATTCTATAGGAACTGACTTTTATTTGTGTACCCCAATAAAGCTAAGATATGTTACCGGATTTAACAGAACTAAATTGAAATTTAATAAACTGGTTTTTTATAAAACTTATTTATACTGATTAAAAATGATTGTTACCAATTAGAACTGATTTTTACTCGACCTTTTAATTTTTAATGTGGAACAAGGCTTAAGTTTGAAACTCCAATACTGATTAGTTGGTCACTTGGTTGCATATATTACACATAAGTAACACATTGCATATATATACAAGTCAAATATAAGCCAAAATGTTAAAATGTTCTCTTCTAAACGAACAGATGTTTGATCCGTGAAACGAATCTTTTTTATTTTTAAAAAAAGTTTGTACATTTTTTTTACTTTATGTTCTCTTCGGCACAAAACAACTGAACTGAACTAAACTGAATTGAACTGGACTGAACTGATTGCAACTGAATTGAACTGATTGCAACTGAACAGAACTGAATTGAACTGAAGTGATTGCAAATGAACTGAAATGAATTAAATTATAACTAATTGAAATGATAATTGGAGCTGAACTGAACTGAACTGAATTAAACTGAACTAATTGCAACTAAACTGAACAACAAAAAAAAATAGAGAAGAAGATGGTTAAATTGAGAAACAATAAGTAAAAGTTCTTAAAGAGAATCATAAATGTAATCCCCCGTATTTTATGCATTTTATAAATATAATTCAACTAACTTAAAGTATATTTAGAAATTACTTTCTAAGAATATATTAAAGTTCACAAGGTTTGACTATTTTAAAAGTCAAAGTATTTTAAGAGAAATGAATTATTTAATGTAAATTCATAAGTTTTATGAAATAATTAAGTATGCTATGTATCAATTATTCTTGACCTTTAATTATTGGGTTGTTTCCCAATAATTAATCATATTAGCTCAATGCTTAAAGTCATTATTAAATCTTCCATAATTATTTAAATACGATTCCTATTTTAATTAGAATTCCTCCTCTACAAGTTTTCTAATTTTGTTTTCTTTACTCCTATAAATACCGTTATAATTATTTATTCACTTTTTATTTTCTTAGCCTAAAAATTGTTTTACGTATTATATTCCTTTCACTTCTCTCTTCCCTTCACATAACATTTTCTCTCTTCTCTTTACTTTCTTTTTTTATTTTCGATTTTTCTCCTCCCCCCTCTTGGTCCTCCCTTAGTTAACTCACCGGCCGGAGCCACCAGCCAAGCCCATCAAGATCCAGCCAACAATCACCCACCCGCCTGGTGACTCCTCGTCTCCTCCTCTCGTTTTTATTTTTTTCAATTATTGTTGTTTTAACTATTTTGCCCTAATTATTGTTTTATGCCCTTAAATTCATAAATAATATAGTTTAGCATTTTTTTAATAAAATTATATTTTCATATTTATATAAGCATCATTGAAATAGTTTTATATCTTCACATATAATACTATGTTTAAATTCAACTTTAGGGCATGCTAGAATTATTTTTAAGGGTTTATTTAGGGTTTATGCATTAGTTGAAGTATTGAACGTTTTTAATCAAAAAGAACTAATTTTTATAGGTTTTATCAAATCCTGGAGTTGTTGTAGTTTTTGCTAAGGATCGATATTCATTGATTCTTATTTTGTTGTAAGGGAAGAATACTCGCTAAGTGATTTGTGATAATTAAAAGTGGAGACAAGAAGGATCTACACAAGATACGTACAAGTTATGAGAGCTTGAACGTAGCATCATGTTTTGGGACTAAAAATTGAAAGTAGTATCATGTTTAGGAATTGGTTAAATTGTTAAGCATGTTGAGAATTTATGTTTCCGTGATTGTTTATGTGAAACATGTTGAGAAATTTTAATAAATATCAAATATTCATATTGATGTTGAGCATTTTTTTTTTTTAATATTCAAATCACGAAGGTAGAATTGGTCAAATAACCAATTTATTAGTAAAAGTTATGCATATGAAATGTTGATGTAAGCATGTTAAGAAGATTAAATAAGCATGTTATCATGATTTTATAGGCTCAAGAAAAATTAAGAAGATGCATGAATAGATTTTATCAAATAATTCATGTTTTGTTATTTATTTGTGTGTTCCATCGATGATACGAGATAAGATGTTGTGGCATGATTTCAAGTTTAACTAGTTTTTTTTGCCCGGGCGATGCCTCGGGTCAGTTACAATAAAACTAATATGTTATTATTTTTAAATTTTATAATTTATTTTGCTACATTTCGTATTTTTTGTCCATTAAGAAATTGAAAATCTCACGTCACAACGTGATAAGTAAAGAAAAATTGAAAGGTTTGAGTTTGAAAACAATACCTTAAAAGGAATTGTGGTAAGAGAATATGACATCAATATTCTCTTGTAAGTTACGTAATAAGAGTGTTAGAGATGTATATACTTGTTCAAGTCTTTTTAGTTAAGTATACTTATTACAAGACTTCATCATATTTTATTTGAAACATTAGACAACAAATTCATAGTGTATTGATGGTTAAGCTCTAACTTTTCATTCCAAATGTCATGTGTTCGATACCTAGTACTTACACATTTTTTTTTAAAGTGAGGAGTACACATAGACATAAAGCATTTGCATTAGAAAGTTGAGGAGAGTGCCACGTGGCACATATGCTTTCTTTCGCACGCCTTTTAATATATTTGTATAGATGGTCATATTCACTAAGGCAAGCAAGGAAAATTGAAGTAATAAATTGACTAGTGTGATTCTCTTATCACCTCTTGTTAAGAAAGATAAAAGAAGCATTATTGTGCAATTTGTGTTTGTTTATGTAGCTTGGTTAATGTTGTCATTGTTGTGAATATTAATTAAGCTACTAATCATTAAAACTCTAAATGAGTCATGTCTATAGTATTGACGTAGAGAGGTTTGGGTTAGAGTCATGGCATTGGGTTACATGGCTTTTACCACGACCGTAGGATCCACGTGTCCAATAGCAAGTTGAGATCTTATACTTACTGTTTCTGGCATGGAGTTGCACCTTGTCACGTCCATAGATTTGGACACTTAGGCTCTGTTCTTTTGGACTGAATAAATGGAAATTCGGTTCGTTCGAGATCGATCGATCGGTTCGATCGATCGGTTCGGGCTTGATTCAGTTCGATCGAGATCGGTTCGATTCGATTCAGACTTATTCGCCCGTTCAGATCGATCGGGCTCGACTACAACTTATTGATTTTTTTTATTTATTATTATTATTATTATTATTATTATTATTATTATTATTATTATTATTATTATCATCATCATCATTATTATTGTTATTAATAATATTATTATTACTATTATTACTATTATTATTACTATTATTACTATTATTATTATATTCTTATTATTATTCTTATTCTTATTATTATTATTATTATTATTATTATTATTATTATTATTATTATTGTTATTGTTATTGTTATTATTATTATTATTATTATGATTGTTATTATTATTATTATTATTATTATTATTATTATTATTATTATTATTATTATTATTATTGTTATTGTTATTGTTATTATTATTATTATTATTATTATGATTGTTATTATTATTATTATTATTATTATTATTATTATTATTATTATTATTATTATTATTATTATTATTACTATTATTAATTTTATTATATTCTTATTATTCTTATTATTATTATTTTTATTATTATTGTTATTTTATTATTCTTCTTATTATTATTATTATATTATTATTATTATTATTATTATTATTTTTGGCAATGTCACTTTTAAACTTTTTGGAGGGTATTTGTTAACCCATTGAATATAAAAAAAGGGAGCGAGACAAGTGATAAAAAGAGTATTTTTTGGTGAAAGAAGCGAAAGATAGAAAAGTAATACTCCCTCCGATTTATTTTGTTGTTCCTATTTTGAATAATTTTGTGAGAGAAAATTGGTTAAAGTAGGGAGAACTTTCGAAAACGGAGGGAGTATTACTTTATGGTGGGTGAAGAACTCCAAATAAATAAGTTTAAACAATGTAGCAATTAAAAAAAAGAACATTTAAGGGAAATGTAGTAATTAAAAGAAACAAAAGGAGTATTCTAAATTTCCTAATAATCTTCTTCCATACGATCTCCAACCTCGTCATTTTCTTCCACCTCATCTTCATTATTATCTTCACCATCAGCTTCATGTGCATCATTCAGTTTAATATTATTACTTCATATTCATTATTATTCTTCTTGTTATTATTAATATTACTCAATTCATAAGAATATTATTATTATTATAGCGTAAAAAAAAATATTATTATTATGCATATTATTAGTATTAGTATTAATATTATTATTATTATCATTATCATTATCATTAATAATATTAATTATTATCATTATCAATGATGATAAAAATATTACTCTACTTGTAATTATTAATAATACTCAATTCGATCGGTTCGGTTCGGTTCGGATCGGTTCGACCGCATCGGGTTCAGTTCGGTTCAGACTTATTCATTTGCATCGTGATCGGATCGGTTGATCGAGATCGATCGGATCGCTTCAGTTGACTTATTCACCCAAAAGAACAGAACCTTAGTAAGATCAACCCGTGTGCTTATTTCAAAGTTAAAGTAAAGAAAAGTTAAAAGATAATCAATTCTTTATGAATGACAATTTTTAATATATTACTAATGATTGTTGATGCATGTAGTTATTTGTATTGTAATTAGCATGTTAGTTTTAGGAACTCTTATGGCTTGTCGTACTCAACTTTTGCTGATTCGGTACTCTCTTTGATTTTGGTCTTGGTTTGTCACCTTTCACCCTGTGATGACCATCCTATACAATGTATGTGAATGTTGAGCAGTCACTGATGACCAACGGAGATTACAAGTGTGTGATGGGGATATCATCGTCAAGGGAATGAGTGGCATGTTTGTGGTTCTTTGAGAAACTTTATTTTGATTGAATAATTATTGGTTCGATGGGTTTAATTAGGTTTGAGAAGGTTTTATTATTTTGGTTTGATTTAAACTATGGTTTGGTTTGAATATATTACTACAGGATTTTGGGGTCTTAAATGATTCCAATTTCTAATAAAGCCTTAATAAGTTTGACTTTTACTTGTCTTTCCCATGCAACACTTAGAATGAACCCATAAGACAGAAACAGTTTAATAATTCTCCTCAATTTGATTAGATATAGATTTTACAAAAAAAAAAAAAGAATTATTGGAGTATTACAATGAATGAATAAATATGATAGAGCAGAGAACCAGTTAAAATTAGCAGTTTTGTATCCATAGCTACTTCATGTTGACATGTTTTTGTCTTTTACTACTTTTCAAACGTGGATTATTTACCAACGTGCATTTGAAGTCTTCGAAAATAGAAATATTATCTTGCCTTTAAATGATTTTTTCCCTCACAAAAACCAATATGAGCATTGTAATGTACATTTTTATTTGGTTAGTGCATTAGCATATCAAATGAGAGGTCATGGATTCGAGTCTTGAAACACACATTTTTATTGTTTAATGTCTCATTTGATTATGTAGGGGAGAAAGATACGTGTGGCGATGGCGTTTGTTTGTCTTGGGTTTATATATATATATATATATATATATATATATATATATATATATATATATATATATATATATATATATTGACTACAAACAAATAGATCAACTTCACCCTAAAAAATTGAACAAGATCATGCATCTAGTACCTTAACAGAATAGTACCAAATTATTCACCAAATCTGCGTCGAGGCCTGTGCCATCAGACCTATGTCCGACGCAAATGGGCGCCTCGCATGCGACGCAAATCATCAGTTCTGTACTAGTGAAGATATAATTTACTATTTGCAACTTTATCTCCCCATGTGCACAAGATAAGCAGATTTCTATTTATCATTCAAATAAAATAATTGTGCAAATAAAGAAATATGATAATCATTTGTACCATATAAGGTATAACCCATTGCATGATAACAATTGTCAAACTAGACCAATCCCAAGCAAGGTTTAGTTCATTTTATGTCTCTTCTTAGTGAAAATATAAGAATAGTTTGGAATCTTACCGCCATTGAAAGGGAAGCATACGCCATGCCATTAGTATGACAAACTTCCGGTGAGCCGAATGGACCACCCTTTTTACACATAGCTGGGATTATGATGACTGTGAGGGATAAGTTCCCTGCGTCCAATAAACACATATGAAAAGTGTTGGAGCAAAATTTATTTAAGTTTTAGGGACTGAAATTATGATCTAATCATTGTACTAATATTTTAATAATAATAAAAAAAAAGGAAATTCTGGCAACCAGGCCCATGTGAAATTATGTTATTTTTGTACCAAACGTGTCAAATTTGTGTCAAAATTATAGTGTCAAAATTATGTCAGTTATTGTAGAAAGTCCAAAGTTGATGTCATTTTACATACTCCTCCATTCCAAATATTTTTTCCATTTGGAATCGGGGGATTTAAGAAAATGAATCTTTTTGCGAGATATAAATAGGGATGGGCATGGGTAGTCCGACCAGATCCTAGACCTAGACCCTAAAATTTTTGCGGGACCCAGACCCGAACCCGAACCCGGACCCTAAGGGTCTATAAAAGCTGGACCCAAACCTAGACCTTAGGGTCTATAGGGTCTAGGGTCCAGTCTAGGGTCTAGCCTATTCCTTTATTTTTCCCCAATTTTCAATAGTTTTTATATTTCTTGACTTTCGATAGAGTCTATAATCTATAGGGTCTAGGGTTTGGGTCTATGGTTTAGAATCTAAACAACAAAAGTTGAAATTTTAGGATAAATAAGAAGGTTATTCTCTAAAGCACAAAGGCAAAAAGAATATTAAATAACTTTAGGGTCCAACTATAGGGTTTGGGTATAGAATATTAAGACTCAGACCCGGACCCTAAGAAGTTCACTTGGACCCAGACACGGACCCGGTCCCTTAGGGTCCGAAAAAGTTGGACCTCGACCCTAAAATTAAGGTCGGGTTCAATAGGGTCCTGGACCTATGCCCATTCCTAAATATAAGTGATTAAAATGCTATGGAGTGTTTTGCACTAGCGTTTTAGGTAGCAGCAGCTGTTGAACAAAATCACAACACTATTTAAGAAAATTATGAGTGTTTAGGTAAGGCGGTGGTTGTGGTAGTGGCCAGTGATTGGAGTAGATTATAAGTAGCGGTTATAGAACACTACTACAAGTAACGTTTGAGATTTATAGGTAGTGATCTGGCGACTAAACTCTACATAATACGCATAAAGTAGAATAGTTAACTAATTTATTTTCCCTTTTCTATTTATTAATTGCTTTGTTTTGTGCCAATACATTATCTTTCCACTACAATAGTGGAGATGTGATTTACTTATTAATTTTAAAGAGATGATACAACTAATATTTCACAATATTTTATGCTTCAAATTCCACAAGCGTTTTAGTTAAAATAGGTAATCTCTATTATATAAGAGAAGGAAGGAGAACTTGGTGTCTACATGAAAGTACTACACTATCCTTACTCATCCTTTATCATTGTTAATCGAGTGGCACATTCTTGTCAAATGAAAACATCCACTATAACATTGATATATGAATCATTAATAGCCACAAATAAAACAAGTAATTACAAAAAAAGGCCATAGGTTCAATTAATTGAAAGTTTAATTTCTATTCAAGATTCAAATCCTTTTAACACCCAAAAAGTACTTAGGTGATAAGTCTTTAGATAACTAAATCATTCACTTCACATATAATTTACTTAGGTGGTATATCTTTTGAGAAAATTTGATTTTTGTGCTATAAAAAAACAAAGAAAGGGGAGAAAACTATATAAAATTCAAAAACCAAAAATAACCATTAAAAGTTAGAAAATTATTTATTTAAAGTCTTTTCAAACCGTGTTGAACTTTATCAATGTTTTTGTCAAGTTAATGTTGTCAACTCCTTTTTATGTTTTTTAGAGTAACTTATTTTTTACTCCATTTGAATTCTTTTTTTCTTCCTACTTTCCTGTGCACGTTTGCCAACGTAATTGTTTAACCTTGAATATCTTTCATTACATATTAGTTAAATAATAACAATTGAATATTAATAAAGTAACATTGAATATTGTTAGTTATTTTTGGTCATAGTTGGTTGTAGGCGGCAGTTAAGAGGTATGAAGTAAGTTCTCGATCTCCTTTCCCCTTTCTCTTCAATCACTTTTTGACCTTCTTCTTCGTCGCCCTCTCTCATCTTTTCTTCACTCGTCAACTTCGGTTTGGAATCTGGATTAATATTCCATTTTTTAAAAAGGGTGCTTTGATTCTCATCTTTTTTATTGTTCTCTTATCTCTTGCTATGTCTTCCTTCTTTTTTTTAAGATGCTCTTCTCAACCCTTTTTTGTTCTCCTTTCTCCTGGCCCACTGTTGTTATAAAGTAAAAGTAAAGATATTTCATAATTATTCTAAAAAGATTGTCAGTTTTCCTACTATTTTAGCTACATTTTCTTTTAAGACATTTATGTTAATTACTTTAATATGTACTTATCTACTAAAGATCTAATACCTTAAAATTTTCAAAAATAAGGTGCACCTCATATACGAGATATGTGCAGCTGTGCGCCTTCACCTTGCGCCTCTCTTCTCCATGTGCCTTTTAAAACTAAGATTATGTCTACTTTTTCAAAAACATACACCTTAGTCACCATTATTAATTCTACATTTACCTAAAATAACATTTAATCAACTACTTATTTTCTCCCCTAAAAAAAAACTACTTATTTTCTAAGACAGTGTAACCTAATTTGGACATCATCACCCTGCTAGCTCACCTTATAATATACACATAAAATCGAAAATAAAAAATGAAATGTTACCTGCAGAACAGGAGACAAGTATGACTCCCCTAAGTTCTTTGGGAGCTCTTGTGAGTTTTAAAAGAATCCAACCAAATGCGGTGCCCACTATATTTATAAGCAATACGTTGAGTGGCATAAACCACCTAGAGATCAAGAGAAACATTTTTAGAAAATATGGGGAAAATCGCACCTAAAAAACCTAAAGGAGCGTATAAACATATACTATTTAATTACTACTCACAGCAAATTTAGAAATAGAAAATCTCTATGATAAATCAATTAATCTATTTTTGTAATGCATCCATTGTTGGATTAGATCCAAGGGTTTTTAGTAAAAAACTGTAGTCAACTTTTTGATGAAAATAAAGATTTTGATCGAGATAAAAATACATTTAGAAAATTCAAATTCTTTATCTTCTTTCTTTTTTGATTACCTTCCTCGATGTTAGGGGTATTTAGGACAATTAAAAGCTTAAAATATTTTTAAAAATGACTAGGCTAAAAGTTCTTAATTAAGTGTCATCAATATAATCATGCCTAAAAACTTCTTTACTTACATCAATTAGCATTAATAAATGAAATTGTTTCTAATAAAAATAACTTGACAAAGCTAACTTATGCACATTGTATCTGCAATTTTTATCATACACCCGGGTGTACCATGCTCATTGCATACCTAAGGCTATTTTTTTGCTCATCTGGAGCTCTCACTCTAATGAGCAAAAAAATAGCCTTGGGTTGTACCATGTGTATAGTACTGTTACACCCCATGTGTATGATGAATACACTCCTTCAATCTATAAAAAAAACTTAACAAATATGGAGTATAATTTACATGATGGTTTATCTTTATTATACAAGAAAAGGGGGATTATGTTCTCTTTTGATTGCAAATTCCTAATGGAGACCTCTTATAAATTATATACATGTACATGACCTTTTTAATATGTGACCACATTCAATGTTAGTTTTTAAATTTGTAAGATGAAAGTTAAATTGAGATATACTAATATTTGCTGTTGGAAATTCAAAAATTAGAAAGTACTATACTTAAAAAGCTTTTTTCTTGTATTTGACAAATATAATGGTATATACTTACAATTATGCTTTAAAGTTGACTGGCCAATTAGTTTGCATGGCCATTTAAGAAACTGTTAGTTAAACTTGATCATACGATTTTTTAAGGTTTTTTTTTAAATATAAATTGTTACCACATGTCTGTTTATCTCATCAGAACACAGTTGTCAACTGATCAAACAACAATCAACTAATATTAGTGCTTAAAAATAACACTTTTATAATATCAATCGTAATATATTACCGCATGCATCGCTTACATATAAGGCTAATAAATACTAATCAGTAATACTCTGCATCTATTTTGAAACGAAAGAAGTAAATAAATAACACTCACAATTTACGTAGGCTGCTGAAAGTCATGGTCTCAGCCAAACTACTCCCACAAAGGGCTGGATTGAAGACATAATACACAAGCTGTTGAATAACATAAACGGCAAACATATAATATGTGCAATCGCATACTTCCGCCATATAGAAATGGTAAAATAATTTACAATTTTAAACACACCTTTGATCTATAATATGTTCAACTATATGTTTTATTATAGAAAAGAAATTTTTAAAAAAAAAAAAATCAACTCAGAGTAGATGAATTCAACAAGCACCGGTATATTGATGTTATTCTTAAAAATGAGAATCTATGATCAAAGTTTATGAAATGTGACTTTTAAAAAGGCTAGGCAAGTAATAAATTTATGCAAATTATAAGCAACGCCCCTCAATTTTTTTCAACAAGATTTACATACTCATAATTAAAGGGGGGTACTTAATCAATTACCTGGTTCAAATTCTTTCGTGACAACTCTCCTAGGATAGCAACTCGATCCAATGCAAGTACAACACCGACGGCGGTGATTAACAACACCTTGATGAATGGCATTGCAGCAGCGATCATCAGACGTACTATTTCCATTTTTGCCAAATTCCAAGCTTCTCAACCAAGTTGTAATAATAATATCGATAATGAAGATGGAAACCAAGAATCAAAATATGAAAAAGATGGTTTGCAAAAATTGGGATGCTTTTGCCTTACACCGAGGTCCGAGCCCTACAAGATAAACATACAATAAAATGCCAACACAGGCCGGGTGGCTACGAAGCAACGCAGGAAAACAAAAGAAAAAAGAGAAGAAAGTAAGAGAATATACTAGAGGTTGGCTGAAGTTCAAGAGCAAGATACTACACATAGAGCTTACTAAGAAGAATAAAGGGTTGTCACTACAGCCTGTGATTATATCATTTTCTATTTTTACCATCCTCACGTAATATCTTAATATTCTTCCGACTTAGAAAATGACGTGATGTCGTCATTACTCATTAGATGATGTCAAACTAAGTCAAATAATATAAGTACAAAATATATGAAAGTCCCGTGTTCAAATACTACTTGGACTACTGGTCCATGTTTCCAAATTGGCAACTTTGTCCACTTTTGGCTGAAATATGCGACTAATTAGTATGACCACTCCGAAACTAACATATATCGCAAGCCCGGCTGCCGGCAGCCAAGCACCACTTTTGCCTTTCCTTCTTACGTACTCCCTCCGTCCTCAGTGGAGAATCTAGGAATTTCAAAATGGGGTCCAAAATTATTTTTTGACTTTATATCATAATTTTTTTAAAATGAAAAAAAGCATTGTGACAACTCATACATACATAATGAAAAATACTCCCTCCGTCCCAGAAAGAAAGATCTGAACACTTGTTGGTACACGTAGTTTAAGGTGATAGGTTGTGGTGTGGTTATCAAATGTTATTTTATTTAAAAAGTAGATGTGATAGGAGTTGGTGGGCTATTTTTTATTAGAGGAGAGAGAAAGTTGGGTAACTTTTTATTGATAAAAGGTAGAGTGTGGGCCAAAGATGTGTAAAAGAAATACTACCTCAGTCCCAGAATAATCTGAACACTTTCCTTTTATGTTTGTCCCAAATTAGTTTGAACACTTCCATTATTGGCATGGTCCCACCATTAATATATTATTTCTTTTACACATAGTTGGCCCACACTCTACCTTTTATCAATAAAAAGTTACCCAATTTTCTCTCTCCTCTAATAAAAAATACCCCACAAACTCCTATCACATCTACTTTTCAAATAAAATAACATTTGATAATCACACCACAACTTATCACCTTAAACTACGTGTCCCAACAAGTGTTCAGATCTTTCTGGGACGGAGGGAGTAATATATTAATGGTGGGACCTTGCCAAAAATGGAAGTGTTCAAACTAATTTGGGACAAACATAAAAGGAAAGTGTTCAGACTATTCTAGGACGGAGGTAGTAACAATAAGTTCAATCCATTAAAAATAATACTTCCTCCGTTTCTTAATAAGTGTAATATAGAGAAAGTGAGTGGGGAAATACCAAAGAATGTAGAGAGATAAAGTTGGGACCACAATAAAGTAGAGTAAATCAAGTGATGAAATAAAAAAGTTGTGGTCCCCTCTTACTTTTTGGTGGCATATTTGTAATTATATTAAACATTTTTTACCATTTTGAACTATGTTGCACTTATTGTGACATCTCCTAAAAGAGGAAATGTTGCACTTATTTAAAAACGGAGGAAAGTAATTAGTTCACAAAGAGAACAAAGTTTCTAATACATAAATTAAACTCGATTACATTGTCGGCTTTTCGAGCATCATCTACAATCATATCAAGCACCTCAGTAACTCACAACCCAAAAAAAAATCAGAAATGCAGGGCTATTTTTATTAACAATCTACTCATTAATTAAGAAATTCAAAAGTTTAACAATTAACTCACCAACTCACAACCCAAAAAAGACAAATAACAAATTAGTTCCAAATAATTTAAACTCACTCAAATGTAAAATTACTCAATTACATATACTAATTTATTAAAAATAAAAGCAGATTGTAACAATTGAAGATAACAACAAACCATTACATCTTATAAACTAATTGATACCTTGTAAATAATTGAAGATAAGAAACTACATGCGAGTAGGGCAGTAGGCGACTAGCGAGTAGAAGCAGGGGACGACCTCTAACGGCTACAACCACAAATAACTACTGCGAACCGATTGGGCTTCGTCGTCGCCGTGTCGCCGCGAGAAACTGGGGGATGGGGTTTGTTCAAGAACACTTTGCCGGGTAAGAGAGTGAAAAATACTTTTGGAGTCTCAAGTGTGGAGAGAGGAAGTAAAATAACTCATTTGCTAAACGACGCCATTTTTTTACTTACTAACGCCCTAAATACGTGTATAAAAATACGGCTTTGGTATATTTCCATCTCTTTTCTCATTTTACCCCTTCCTTCTTCACTTCCCCTCCCTATCATCTTCAACATCACCACTGCCTCCGACACGCCACCACCGGGCGCGGCATACCACCACCACAGCCGCCGGCATACCGCCACGGCCGCCGGCACACCACCACCACGGCCGCCGGCACACCACCATCACACCCACCCTTCGCTCTCCTCCGTCTTTTTTTTTTTTTTTAAAGAAGGCAAAAGCTGGCGGGGGCGCCTAATTAGGCGCCGCACCATGGTGGGGCGCCTAAATTAGCGCCGCACCATGGGGGGCGCCTAAATTAGGCGCCCCACCACGGTGCAGCGCCTAATTTAGGCGCCCCACCAATGGTGCAGCACCTAAATTAGGCGCCCGACCAGCTTTGCCTTCTTTTTAAAAAAAAAAAAAAGAGGAGCAGGCGGGTGGTGGTGATGATTTGTCGGTGTACGGTGGTGGTGGTGTGTCGGTGTACGGTGGTGGTGGTGGTGGTGGTGCCGTCGAGAAGAAGATGGTGATGGTGGTGGTGGTGGTTGTGGAGGAGGAGGGGTTAGGGAAGTGAGTCAAGGGGAGGAGAGAGAAAATAATTGGATGTATATAAATACAGTATAAAAATACTGTATTTATGGCGTTAATAGGAAATTTTAGGGCGTTGTTTAGCAAAAATAACCAAGGCCAAAGGTTAAAAAAAAAAAAAAAAAAAAGAAGAAGAAAGAAATAAGCTGCAAAGTGCAAACTTCACGAGTTCACGTGTATGGGAATATGGGATAAATTCAGTATGCTTTTGTGAACTTTTGTTCTATTGTGTAATATAGCTGTGGCCTTGTTATTCTTTTAAAATGGGAGCCCAATAAATGGGATTCTTTTGTTTTCCACATAAATGGGCTACTGAATTTAGCTATAGTTTTAGAAAATGAGGCTGCAACTGCTAGGAAAGGACGTAAAAAGAAAGTAATGCCAAAGAGCTCTCTCTTCATCATCTCGGTCCCCCTCCTTCCCCCGACGCCTTCCGACCCACTAGAGTATACAATGACAACTTCCGGACACTCATGTCCGATCACAAAATTGCATGTTGAACGTCTGATGCCACCTTGCTCTGACCTGAGCTATGCAACCGTCTCTATATCCTTGCTCCATTTTCTTTATTTAGATGTCCCCTAAAGCAAAAAGACAGAATTAATAAATTTATATCATAATGTAGTTTAAATCTCGTGCATAGCCCATGAGGGTTTAAGATCTAGGTTGTGAGGGAGTATTTATTTTTTTTCTCTTGTTCGAAAAGTCTCATTAGAAATTGTCGCTCGAAAAAAGATTGTTGCACCATTTGAAAGTATCACAAGGTTCCATACTTGCTCCATATATATTGAGTTGTACACTTCTTTTTCTTCATGTTATGTCACCAAGTTTTCTGTTTTTTCATGAAATCTTCCATGTTTTCAGAATTGATCATACAATCCTAACTTTTACATAAGTACATCTAAAGACTTTGATGGCCCGTATGATTAGTGGTAATGGTAAACAAATTTAGTGTAAATTTGTAAAGAAGTTCTCTCGTCAATAACCATGGGAATGAAACTTTATCACAAAACATAGGTTTTCCTTTATAAATTTTCATTACCACCCAATACCATATTCCCAAGTAGTAACGGATAGTAATGAGATATTTTGGGATGAAGTAGCATTACCATACGTAATGACATTGGATTTCTAATACAAATTTACACTATAATGCATTACAATTCCCACCATTTATGACCTCTTACCAAACGGACCGTGATAGTTTTCGGTTAGTGTAATGCTTAATTTATTAATTAAATACTTTGTGTACCATATAAACTATATAAATATTAATCAAATTTAGATACTACCTCCGTCCCAAAATATAGTTCTCATTTCCATTTTGGGTGTCCCAAACTATAGTTCTCATTTCCATATTTAGTTCCACATTTTTCAGTAATTTGTCTAAAAAAACCGTGTCCTATCATTTATTTGCTTCTTGAATTTTGTTTTTTGCTTTGTTTATTCACCCAAGTGTTACAATTAATGCTCTTTCACCAATTATTCTCCATTCTCTCTCCTAAAATCATCTTTTCCCATACAACATTTATTTAAATAAACAAAAAATCTTTACTATCTCTCTTAGATTCTACTTGCATAAATTACCATGAAAAAAGGGAAATGAAAACTATATTTTGGGACGGAGGGAGTAGTATATATCATAATTGGCACATGTCTTTTTAAGGCAACTATTCAAATGCTTCACTGAGTGGTTTTTATGTAAATGTAGCAGACTAGCAAGGGCGTATCCACTAGTATTGGTTCGCCGAGTTCAATCAAATCCATTAATATTGGAAAAAGATAAATTATTTTCAGTTCAATTAAGTCTAATTCAGTTCAGTTCAGTTCAGTTGAAATCAGTTCAGTTCCAATCAGTTCAGTTCAGTTCGATTCCTAATTTATTTATTATCATTATTATTAATTATAATTTAATTCAGTTCAGTTGCAACCAGTTCAATTCAGTTCAGTTGCAACCAGTTCAATTCAGTTCAGTTGTTTTATACCGAAGATAACAGGCGCTAAGTCACTGAATTTGATTATACAGGATCAATCCAATTGTCTTATTCGATACGTGTTCAAACTCACATGCTAAAATTCCTGGATACACCATTATTATGTAGTTATGCAAAAACAAGTACTTATGGCTTATAATTAGCAGAATTATGTTAACATTGCAATATTTACGTACAAGAAGAATAAAAAGGCTACTATTTTAATCAATATGCAAATAGGGGTACATTGTATATTAATTTTCACTCTAGAGTTGTATGATGAATCAAGTACTGCTTCAATGGAGACATCCAATTGATAGTATTCAAGAAGTTGCGGGTATGAAAAAAGGGGTGAAATTCAAGACTAAGTAAGGGCTCGTTCGTTATCGTTTTTTTTTTTCAGTTTTCAGTTTTTTTGAAAACTAAAAACAAAAATCAAGAAATCAGAAAAAGTGGTTTTCATTTTTGAGTTGTCAGTTTTCAAATTCATCATGTGTGTAATAAGTTTGATTAATTTTTTATCCATTGTAAGACAAATATTATATGGCTTTTAAATACAAAAAACCAAAAAACTGAAAACCACAATGATACCGAACGAGCCCTAAGAGACTAATCTCATCTTCAAGCTCATGAAATATTTCTGATTAATCGGCGAAAATCAAGTTCCCCTATTGCCTATTTCTCTAGTTCACCATCGGTATCCCATAAGCCATTTGAAAATGTTTTATGGATTAGTAAGTGCGCAAGTTTTTGATATAAGTTTACTAAACTTTTTAATATTCTGCTGATCTTCCCAAGTGAACCCTATAAAATGCAAAAAAAAATTTTTTTTGTGAAAAAGGATTACTTAAATTAGATCAAAGAGTTAGCTAGTTCATTACAATCCGATGCATAAGTTTGCAAACAATAATCAGGGGGATTGGGAAGCACCCTATTTACATTACTATTATTCTCCTTAGTCCTACACGTTAGC
Source organism: Beta lomatogona (assembly GCA_947646795.1). Taxonomy (NCBI): domain Eukaryota; kingdom Viridiplantae; phylum Streptophyta; class Magnoliopsida; order Caryophyllales; family Amaranthaceae; genus Beta; species Beta lomatogona. The sequence goes on from CANSNZ010000231.1 coordinate 1,337,408, forward strand.
AATCACGTCTGCAACATTGTTGAGCTCCCGCCGTTAAAGTCTAATCGTGGTTGTCGGATGTTTCAGCAAAATGTCCCTGCATCTATCAATGACATTTGAATACTTATTAGTGACACCGCAATCACTGAGCATAGATCCCACTACATATGAATTATCCGGGTACAAGGCTACGTTGTGGATGCTATATGACTCAATAATGGTTAAGCCCAGCATCAACCCAAGGAATTCAGCCTCCATACTATCCATTGCAAAGATACATTGTTTGAACCCAATAATCCACCTCCCTTGTGCGTCCCGAACCACACCTCCAACACCCATCGGTTGGTACTTAGAGAAAAGGATGCATCAACATGGACCATGACCCTATTATCGACCCTAGGATACGTTCTACGAGACTGGTTTGGAAGGGCCCTACTAAACATTCGCACGGTAAAGATCTCTTGCACTATTAATGGCACGGTTCATAATAATGTGAGGAGGGGTAGTGTGGGATGGAATATGAAAATTTTTGTGGTTCCGCTCCTTCCATATCTCGTGGCAAGTATATGGGAACACATCCTTCTATGGGATCCCCTTAAAAGGTGTTTGGGACGCGTGAGATTGGTCATAAGCTAGAGCTTGAACTCGCCCTCTCCCTCAGTCAAAGTCTCGAGCCTAATGTCAACAAGGTCCCATAATCTCTTTGCTTCACTACGCAGCCGAGTGATATGCTCGGAATTTTCCGGACTTAAGTCACAAGAAGGACAATATGGGTTATCCACGATTCTGCGGGTAGACAATAGAACATTGTGGGGGATTCGGTCGTGCCACAAGAGCCAAAGAAATTTTTTTATTTTTGGTTCAAAGTTCCCTTTCCACAGCCAATTCATGTTCGAAGGGTGGGGGTCCTTAGTCAGTTGGGTTTTATAAGCTATGGTCAACGCAAAACCTTTATGGTTCACAAAGTATGGGACCAACATGTACGGTTTGTCAAGGTGAAGAGGTAGGGTGTAGCTGAGGATACGATCCTGAATATGATGAGGGAGATTGAAGGAGAGTTTTCCAAGACTCCACGTCTTGTTAACTATAAAGTCGGCAACCCTAAGGTCGCATTCCCCGGGTGCCAACGGCCTTGAATTAGGCTTCTTAGGGGGCCTATACGTAGCTAGTCATCCTCCCAAAAGCTAACCGATTTGCCATCCCCAATGTACCACGAGCTATGGTTCTGGAGGAGACTCCAACCTTTCCCTACATCCCTCCATAGATTGGATCCATTTTTTAAACTAGTAGCATGATTAGCATGGATGTACTTTGAACAAATGCATGCTTGGGCAAGGTTTTCTGGGCCGTGGGAAAGTTTCCAACCTAGTTCAGCTAGGTGAGCCCGATTCATCTTTGTTTGGTCAATAATCCCTAGGCCCCCCAGTCCGTAGGGAGAAAAGTAGTTTCTTTGCTCACAAAGTGCAATTTCTTCTTGTCCGGCTCATCCCCCCACAAGAAATCATTTGAGATCTTATTCAGATCTTTCAAGGTTCGGATGGGCAAATGGCACGCCTGCATATAGTATGAAGGGATCGAGGACAAGAGTTGACTGAATAAGACATAGACGCCCCCCTAGAAAGATAATTACATTTCTACCTAGCTAATCTCGCACGCGCTTTCTCGACGATTAACTGGACTTGGGATCTTGAGGGTCGTTTATGGGATATTGGTAGTCCTAGATACAAACCTAGGTCGTCCTTTTCCTTGACCCTTAAGGTCTCCTGGAATAAGAGTTTCAGCTCGGGAGAAGTATTTTTAGGGAAAATAAGCTTACTTTTCTCTTCATTGATTCTTTGACCCGACGCGCTGCTAAACTCCTCTAAAGTGTCCCTAACAGCAAAAGCAATTGATTCATCCACCCTACCAAACAAAATCAAAATCATCCGCAAACATTAGATTTTCTACCAACCCCAAACGGGATACACCTTTTACTTTCACACTCCTCGTTAATCGTATGGGAAATGGCTTCTATGCATATATTAAAGAGGTAGGGAGACATGGGGTCGCCTTGCCTAAGTCCTCTAGACTGACGATTTACCAAAATTGTGGACGATGCTTTAGACACACAGTTCATTATGAGAGTTATGGTATCGAAATCAAGGTCATGGAGATGAAGACACTGCCTGACAAAGCTCCACTAAATCCTATCGTAGGCTTTCTCAAGGTCTATTTTTAGCGCAAACCACCCCCATTTCCCTTTAATCCTACTCATAGAGTGGAACACTTCAGACACCACTACAAGGTTTACATCCGAACCCCGACCCTTGATGAAGCTATTTTGATTTGGAGAGATCCAAGAACAGATGAGAGGCTTAAGTCTATTCACAAGAATTTTTGTGACAATCTTATAGATCGTGTTGCACAAGCTGATAGATCGAAATTGTTTGATTGTTTCAGGTGAATGGACTTTAGGAATTAGGCAAATGTTGGCCTCACATAGAGTCTCTGGGATATCTCTCTGCTGGAACCACCGTTGGATATTTGAGAGGAGTTTGTCACTAGTGGTGTTCCAGGTTGCTTGGAAAAACCCCATGTCGAAACCGTTCAACCCGGGGGCCTTACAGGGTTTCATTGAGAACAAGGCACACCTAGTCTCTTCAAGGGTGGGGATGGGGAGAGGGCTCTGCTGGGCATCCAGGCTAGGGTGTAACAGAGCACAATCCTGCTCGATAGTGTAGAGATATTGGTAAAAATTTAGAATGTTCTTCCTAACATCCACCACGCTAGACAACTCGTTACCTACGGAGTCACGAAGGCATATTCTTTTGATCATGACACTCCTATGGAAATATCTTGTATTTCTTTCCCCCTTACTCACTATCTCCATCCTACTCTTGGTCCGCCAAAGGATCTCTTCTTGATCTAAGGTTTGGATTAAATCTTTTTGGAGCATCTCCTCCAATTCCTGAAAGAAATTTGACTGGGGGTTTAGTTGAAGTCTAGTTTGAACCTCCTCCAACCTAGCAAGGATTCTTCTATTCCTATGGTAAACGTTCCCAAATGTGTGGCTATTCCATTGAATGAGCGTATTAGTAAAATACTTAAGGCTAAGTTGAATGTTTATCCCATTACTCGGCCATGACTGCTCCAATAGAGCGGGAAAAGAGTCATGGGATAGCCACATTGGCTCAAATCTAAATGGTTTCTCCCCCCCTTCCCGAGTCTCGGTATCTAGTTTAAAAAGTATGGGCCAATGGTCAGAAGTCACTCTAGGAAGGTGCCATAAACTCAGCTCAGGGAATAAAGCTAAGCCTTATGGGTTAACCCATCCCCGGTTAAGCCTCTCAAAGATAGGAGTATGCTTTCTGTTGTTCGTCCAATTAAACCTAGGTCCATTGTAACCTATGTCAACCAAGTTACATGCATCCATTGTCTCAACAAATAGTGAAGATCGGTTAGCACGCACACGCCTCCCCCCTAATTTCTCGGCTTGATTAGCAGCCTCATTAAAATCCCCCAACACAATCCATGGGTGAGCCACACTTGAAGCAAAATTACGCATGTCATGCCAATAACTTTTACGTAAAGAAAACCTAGGACTAGCATAAATTGATGATAAAATAAAAGATTTTTTGGAAACATATTCCTCAACAACACCATGGAGTCCTTGAGCATTTTCCCCTATCACCTGAAAATCCAAAGCCTCGAAGTTCCAGAGGAGGAGAATGCCCCCCGCAAAACTCGTTGGGTCACTAAGATGCCACAAATTGAACCCTACCCCCACAAGAGCTTCCCCGGTTTTTTCCCTGCTCACCTATGTTTCAACCAAAACAACCATTGCCGGATGATGCTGTTGATAAGTAGCCGGAGATTAGGTTTAAAGGACGGCCTCCCGATTCCCCGGGCTTTCCAAAAAGGATTGTCATCCCTTTATATAAGCATCGTTTAGCAAGGAGCCTCCGAAGAACCTCCTCGTTTCCTTTGGCCCACGGGTCGACCTCGACTCCAGTTTCCCGGCACGTACAGAGTCTCCAGTGAGGCCAAAAGGCTACTTCTGACTCGAGCGAGTTTCTTTTTCCTTTTACCACGTCCCATGTCGTCAAGATCCCTAGTTGTTTGAGAGGTTGGTGAAGGAGGGCACACAACACTACATTCATGTTGCTGACCGCTTGGAGGCGAACCAACTGTCGATGGACCAACACCACTACTCGCTCCGGGGGCAGGAGGGGAGTTGGGTCGATCCATGGAGAGAGGTTTTGAAGGAGGTCTCTCTCTTCGCTCTCGACTCCTCCCTCTCTCTCCAATAACCACCTTATGAAAATTTTCATGTTTAGAGGGAGGTGTTGTTATATCACGACAATTTAAACTTGCCTAAATTAAATAATAATAATTAGTGGTTAAATTTTTTTTTTAATAAAGTATGACAAATGTTTGTTTGCGCCACATTAAATTAAGAATACCAGATGTTTAGTTTTGTTTAAATAATTTTATGAATTGCATAATTGACAAAGACTAGAATAATTAGTGAGTATTGGATTAATAATAACAAAAATAGTATAAGGTAGGAAGGAAACGAAAAATAAAAAGAAAAAAGAAAAAACTAAATACAAACTACTGTTTTCATTCTCCATCTTCAATTTTCCTTCACAAAAAAAAACCATCAAGGAAATCTTAATCCACGATGAATTTTTATATACACAAGAACTCAAACCCAATTAAAAACTCCAATTCAAACCAAACCCTCCCCCAAAATCCAATTTTTTTTATCACTTAAGCAATCCAAATTCTGAAAAAATTAGAGTATGAAGAATCAACTATGGCTATAAATAGCCATCCTTCCTCCCTCAAATCACCACACGTCCACCACCCTATCTTCCACTATCTTCATCACCACCGAGATTCTACACCTCGTCGGAAATTGCCCCATTCTGCCGGAAAACGCCACCTAAAACAACCCCCTATTTTTGCAACACACACCACTTCCTCTTTCTTCTGTTTTCGGGTCAGCCACCACACCCCCACCGCAGCGCCGCCGCATTTCTGCCACACTAGACCACCAGCGCACCTCCTGTATGCCACCACTGCACCGTCAACCACCCGCATGCTTCTATTCTCCCTCCTTCTCTCGCTCGTCTTCCATCTCTCGCCCAGCTCTCCTTTCTCTCTCCTCTGATTGGTGTGCTGCGCGCATCGCCAGACCACCGCAGTGCCACCAATCCCTCTCTGCTGCCTCCACCTTAGCCTCGCCGCTGCTCACCTCACCGGGGCTTCGTCCTTTCTCCCCTACTTTCTAGTTCGACGCTGCTCAGTTGGAGCAGAGGTATGAAAATACCTCTTTCAACTAATGTTCTTATTTTAATTAGTCTAGTATAAGTAGCTTAAGCCCAAATATCCCATTGTTAGTTACTTATTATGTTGGCCCAAAAGATCTGGTGCTGATTTTCAATTAAGCTAAACTTATATTATGAAAAATGGTTGGACTAATGATGTACTAAAGATGAAACTGACTTTTATTAGGCTAAACTAATTAATAATCACTAATTCTTGTAATATGAAATTTGAGTATAATATTTAGTGTTTCCTCATCTAGTTATTTTAATGTAAAATTACTCTCTAGTTTATATTACAAAATATTCAAGTATTAATTATGATTATGTTTGAGTAAATTAATATTATGTTAGCAATCACTTTAGTTTAGTACTAACTATGTATAAAATATAATATGAGTTGAATAAAGTGGTTATTAGCAATAATAGTCCCACTCAACATTGTAGTCAACGAATTATTAGCAAGATTAACAATTAAAGTAAAATCACATAGTGGCAGACACTTATATATAGTTTAGATTTCAAGAATGAAATAGTTATATTACGAGGTCTATAATTACAAATTAGGCATGAATCATGAACCATAAGATTAATGGCCAATGTTTTAGATTTATAAAGTGATTAATATGCTTAAGGTGATCCTATGACTGATATAATGAAGTTCTGAATGAAAGGTTAACAAAATTGTAACATATGTTAATTCATAAGATATGTTAACCATAAGACGTACATAGTTACAACTCACAAATCATGAACTATGACTTAAAGATAATTTGTTAAGTAGAAAGAGGGCCTATGATTTTCCATCAACCACCAAAGTCCTATATATAGTGAACTCCTAAATACCTCCTAAAATGGGCACACGATGGAAATGGATCAAGAAACTCAAAATTTAGAATAAAATATTAACAAATCTTTCATTAATCCCTAATTGATTAGATTAAAAAGGAAGAGATATTACAAGCCTCCTCCGGCTATCAAGGTTGTTAAGCAGGACTCCAGGTAACATCTATTGCTAACACCCACGATCCCTTTCGAAATGTGTTTGTGAAATCGTTTCTATAAAGGTTTTTGTAACGTGATTCTTATTATGGATTGCGGGACACTTAAATTGTTAATGAATGAGTTTTCATATATGTTTACATATGATATGAACTTATGAGTTATTGATGCTCAAGTATGATTCATGAAAGATATAAGGCTTATGCCGATGAATGTTAAATAAACGAAACATGATAAATGGAAGTGAAAGAGGTTATGGCAGTATAATTTTATGCTTATTATCTACTTTATGGTCATGCACGTACCTTCGCACCCGTCGTACACCCAACAAGGGAGAGTGCTCCTTGAGGGGTACCGTAAGTTATGCTCCTACTCTATTTTGGTGCGAGTGGTGTATCCAACAAGGGAGAGTGCTCCTTGAGGATCATCGCAAGGTGGAAGACGTCCCGCAAGTCTATACTCGCCAGTTACCAAGTTAAAAGATGAAAATATAATGGGAACTTATGAAGTTTCAATATGCTACTTATAATAGTTCACCTTATTATTATTTCATTATGGATTTCTAATTTGTTTTACTATATTCTCTTCTTCCTGTTTGCAAATAAAATGAATTGAAAAGAATTTACGCTGTTAGGGTAGCATGTTACTGAGCTTCGGCTCATGATGTTTTGTTTTCTGTTTTAGGTATGAGCAGACCATTGCAAGAGCACTGTTAATAAGGAACATGTTCAAGGGAAATTGAATGGGAACTTGTATTAGAGAAATCATTATTATCTTAGTCAAGCATTTGTGTATACCAATGACTATTTAAGGCTGCATTGTATTAGTGGGCCATATCCCACAGGCTTAAGCTCCATTTCCGCTGCTAAGTGAGTAATTATGTTTAATTAAGGTTATGAATTTTCGGGGAGTTACAGGTGTGCTCTGTCTTGCAGTTGGGGAATATGGGGCGGCATCTGCTCGGAATTCACGTACATCATAAGTTCCTGATGCCTCGCCGGGCTTACAAACGGGTTTAGGATGAGCTTCTTCACCTCTGCCTAGCTGAGGTCCTTGAAGTACACGTTCGCTTCCTCTAGGGAGTCTGGCAGTAGGTAGTCCACATAGCCTAGATTGAAGTCCAACTTGATTGGGTGCACTGGTCTGGCAAACCGGATTGGAGGCTCCGCTTTCACCGCTCGCATTCTTAGAAGAGGAGGAGGGGAGGGAGGCGATGATGGCGGAGGATGGGAGGATGATCGAGACAGGTCCAAGATGACCATGGGTTCCACTTGGTTTCGCTGCATCATGGTGGGTTTGAGTAGGGGTGTGGGAAGTTTTTTGGGGGGATTTTTGTGGGCTCAAGATTTCGGGGTTTTTTTGTGGTTTAAAGGGTACAACGGGAGGGTTTTTTCCGTAGTAACAGGGTCACCCCTCAGAGGAGTTCAGGTCTTGAAGCACATCAAATGTATTGGGATGCCTAGGGAAGATAATTGTCTCCCTTGAGGGAGTTAACTTATGGCAAGGGTTCTCCTCTTCGTCAGTTTGGATTTGACCCGCCGACTTCCTCTAATCTTGGATTGGACCCGCAAATAATGTCTTCGAGGTCCACCTCATCCTAGATTGGCTTCTCATTCTTCCTTCGCCTACTTGGGTTTTTTGGCCCTCCTTTTTGCCTCCTTCCTGACTTCTTTTCACTTGGGTCCACTCACTAGATTTTGTGGGCCTGTTTTTATCCCCGCTAACCTTTGCATCCTCTGGGTTTTGGGGACGGTTTGCACATTGTCTAGTAGCATGACCAAACTTCGAGCAAAAGGAGCAAAACCACGGCCCCTCTATGTATGGAATTTCCTGGGATGTTTTACCAGACCACGCCGTAGTGGGCAGCTCCGTCTCCACGTCCACCAATACACAAATTTCGGCGTACCGCTTCCTCTCTCCCTTCAGAGAATGAGCGTCAATTATTAGGGTTTTCCCAAACGAATTGCCTATATTTTCCAAGATACTCCGATTAAAGAACTCAACGGGAAACTCAGGCAAGTGAATCCAAATAGGGAATTGGCATATTTTCGCGTTTGTGGGTTTGAAATTCGGCTTCCATTGTTGAACCCAAACCATTGCACCCAATATGAACCAAGGACCTCCAACGAGGATCGCTGACTTTTCTTCCAGGGGGTAGCATCTGATGTTATAGAACCTCTTCCCTATTGATACCATGTCCATATTCCCCTTCCATTTCCAGAGTTTGGGCAATTCCATCTTTAGGAACTCTTGAGAACAAAACCTCCCCACTAGTTTACATGTGAGGGTGGAGGCCCAGGGTTTAGCTAGGTCTCCATACTCTCCGGAATGAAGACTTCCCCAGCTCTCATCTCCCTCTCCATCTTATTAGCAAAGGGGAGGGGGGAGACTAATGGGGACAAATTCCTCGACGGAATTGGCATGTGGTAATGAAACTGCGAGGGCATCTTTAAAAGACGTGGGAACGCACTTCTCTAGGGCTACTTGTAACAGCTCGCACTTCCGAGCTGCTAGCTAATCATACTTAAGCTTTACTAATCACAATCAACACTTAATAAACCTCGAATTTACATTATCTTGAAGCGGAAACATGACGTATAAAATGATCATGGACCTCGGTTAAGGCCCACAATATAACATTCCAAAATGTATATACAAAGAATTAATCTAAAACAAGTCTCCAAAACTATGTAATAATACACCATAAAAAATTTCTTAACTAAACTATATAATCTCCACCATTGTTCATCCGAAATTCATTTCATATAACACTTATGTCATTTCCACTATCCATCCCAGAGTTCTTATAATACCTGCAAAATCACTAGCAATGAACACTACCCCCACCATAGGATAGGTTCCAAGAACAAAATCAGTAAAACTGAGTACACACTGTCCAACCAGAAATTCTTTTTTGTGGCTTAAAACGTATTTACAGATTTAAGTTTATCTTAATAGACATCTGAAATCAAGATTCAAAAAGGTCACACTAAAACAATTATATAACAAATATTTGAACACGATTTATAATGTTACTTCTTGTTTAAAATAATAATATGAATATATCACAAAATAAACAGTGTATATTTTTAATTCAATGAATCATAAGAATACGAAAGTCAATTCTAACTCTAGCATACTCCAAGACATAACAATATCTCCCACTTCCGTGTTTTAGATATAAAACCTTTAATCCAATATGTGTATCGTAGCTAACTCCTTTCATAAATTCCTAACGAGTTCCTTGGTAAATCATTCCCATATTCGGTCCTTGAATTCCATAACTTGGGTGAGTAAAACACCACTTCGAAAATAGCGTTTGAAATAATTTTCCACGAAACCACTTGAATATTCAAATACATATTCTATTTTCTTTCAGAAATCATATTACACGGGGGAAGAGAACACGAATAGAGTTGCCATCCAGGCGAAGCCTCTAAGCTTTTACAAGGGACGTATCCCTCTTCCGTTATGTACTGCTTGCAAGACTTTTGGACATGTCCCCAGAATACAGATATACAGAATACAAAATGATGTTCATCACTGCTCTAGCAGCTTCTTCCCCTTTACGAAAACGGAATCAAAATATATCATTCAAATAGAACACATAATTCATAATCCAATATTATCTGGAGCTCTTATCCATAGTTCTCGAATCAAATATATCAAATTTTCATAATCGCATTCCAGTAATTCATATACAAACTCAAATCATTTGATAAACACAATAATACATGATTTTTCAGTAACTTAGTATAACTCAATCCTTTATAAAAATTCATTTGCTTAAAAACAACTCAAATATAACTTTAAATAAACGGATTTTTCACCAGGTACCCCTGTGGTTTCACAATATTCACCTGGTACCCTCGCGTTTTCAATAATTCACTTGGTACCCCTGAGGTTTTAAAAAATCACCAGAATACCCTTAATGACTAACGGACGTCAACTCTGTTAGTCATTAGGGCTAAATCAACGAAATTAACCCCTAACTAACATAATTAATACTAATTAATCCTAATTAACTATAATTAAACCTAATTAACCCATCTCTCTCCCTAACCCCTAACCCCACCACCCTCCTACCACCCCACCACCCACTCCCCCCACCCTCCCACCACCCCCGTCCCCCCCATCCCAACCCCTCCCACCACCCCCCACCCCACCCCCCATCCCCCGCGAACCCCCCTCCCCTCCCCACCTGCCGCCGCGAAACCCCTTCCCCCTTCCTCGCGAACCCCCCTCCCCTCCCCCACTGTCGTAGCGAAACTCCTCCCCTTCCCCGTGAACCCCCCTCCCTCCCCACCGCCTTCGCGAAACCCTCCCCTTCCTCGCGAACCCCCTCTCCTCCCCACTGCCGCGCGAACCCTCCTCCCCTTCGCCGACCCCCTTCCACTAAACCCTAAAAAAAATTCGAAATTCGAAGGGGAGTGAGGTTGTGTTTCGAAAATCTGGATTGTGATTTGAAAATATGGGTTTTGTTTCAAAATCTGGATTTGAAATTCGAAGGGGAGGGAGGGGGGCCATGTCAGCGGGGGAGAAGGTTACGGGAGGGGGCCGTGGGGAAGGGGGGAGGGAGGGGCTCGGGGGAAGCGGGAAGGGGTGGGGGGAGGGGGGTGTTAGGGTGGCTTGCGGGGGTGATGGAGGGGGGCTGCTGTGGGGTGGGGAGAGGTGGTGGGGGGTGGGGGGAGGGTGGTGGGGAGGGTTAGGGTTTAGGTTAGGGGTAGGAGTTAGGGTAGGGTTAGAAATTAGGGTTAAATTAGGTTAATTAAGGTAAAAGTTAACGGAAAGTTGACGGTAGGGTCACGTCAGGTATTTTTCAAAACCTTAGGGGCACCAGGTGAATTGTTGAAAACGCGAGGGTACCAGGTGAATTTCGTCAAACCACAGGGGTACCTGGTGAAAAATCCGTTAAATAAATTATGGTCCAGTTCTATAGGATTACCAAAAGATCAAAACAGAATTGAAATCCTATATAAACTTTATATATTCAAAATGTTATAACATTAAACCTTCATCACTCATATCCCTACATTTAGAAATGCATATCACATCTATTTGAGTCTCATAATAGAAAACATCTTAGGACATATATTTGTAATTTAAGTGAAAAACTTGTAAAGTTCGGATTTATATATTAGAATTATAATCAACTCTTCCATTAACACCATCTGATGTTTTATACTCGCTTCTCTCAATTATTTAGAACTCACTTACTTGAACTTCCAACTTTTAATAGCCCAAATGACAAAGAATCTAAAACAGTTGAACTGATATCTCATAGTTAAACTAACACCTCATTACTTTAACCTTAGTACCATAGTTTCTTGCCTCAACACTTTATACTTCCATGTCCATATTCTACCATATTTTATAATCTACAACTATTATTAAAAATACCTTAGTGTCATAAGATAGTTATTACTTATTAGTATTTTCGACTTTCTTGCCTCAACACTTTATACTTCCATGTCCATATTCTACCATATTTTATAATCTACGACTATTATAAAAATATTTATTCCATCTTTCCGTGTTAATAAATCTTTTTATCTAACTTAAACTCATAGGCCATATTAGTTTTAAATCTGTAACTCGTAACAACATTTCTCAAATATTTAAACTCAATGTTCATATTAATCTTAACTCTATATTTATTCATTATCAAACCATCTCACTAGTTCTCAAGCGTTCCATTATACAAGATTCATATTTTCCCCACTTTCCATTCTTAACCTTACTATTTCAATTAGAGGATGACACCCCTAAATCTTTTATTAGTCCCCGCTCCATATTCATTGTAGAAAATTCCCAATTTGGATATAGTTCTTCACAACTTAGGTACTACCACTCATTATACTGTTTCTCTCCTTCGATCCATCACTCATCTCTTGAGTTATTATATTATAAACATCACATATTCAATTTACTTCCCAATACTTGATTTATGTTATCCTAAAATTGACAACTACTTGAATCAGCAAGCTTAGAGGCCCATGAAATTCCTGTAACAAATTCCTTTAATCTACTAAACATTTTAACCTCCGAAAGTTACTTCCTAATTTACAACCTTAGTTGTCCAACTTAACTTTCTCAGATTACAATTTACATTCCAAAGTAAGACTATTCAAACAAGCAACTTATTCTATAACCACTCCAACATAGATTTTCAATCTTATATAGCCCAATTCCAAAGATCTTCAAACATACCTTTGAATAATATAATATGACTTTTGATATAATTTCCTTTTCTTCACAAAAACGAGATCAGAAAGCTTAATTTATAACTTCACCAATTTACACTCCCTCTTGTATTCGAAAGGATTTATGACTAACCCTATTAATTATCGTATATCCAAACATATAGCTAAATCTTCCATAAGTCATAATTTGTACTATACTTAACATCTCCAAACAATAGTTTACTTTTGAAATATTTATCCTTGAACTTTCCACGACCCAAATACTCCCAGGTCCGCAAAACTCATAACAAGACATATCTCGAAATCCTGTATTATAGTCAAAACTTTTAAATTCAAAGACATTCCTCAGAGTTGATAACCAATATATTTAAATTCTTTGTATCATGAACATATTTGGAACTTTTATAACGAACTTGAACCACGAAACACTCGACTATTGCAATATACCCGGGTCCTCAATAACATTCTCTAAATGAACTCTTGGTATATATTTATATATCACAGAACTATATATTGACGAATTTCAACAAAAACCTGATTAGGTTTCATAAACTTATAATCAGATATGCATAATTTTCACATAATATCTCAGAATGTGGATCATCGATTAACTTATACTTATTAGATCTCAGAAATCAGAATTGACTTAGTGTAGCAGAAGATAGTATCCTTGGATAACTTTTACTTCAAATTTTCGAGTAAAACTATCTTCCATAGCCAAGACTTACAAAAAATATATCTCAATTCAAAATTAGGAAATCAATACTGAACTTTATATACTCAAACACTTGGCATTAAGTCATATACTCCGAAAAATCTGAAAACATAGTATTTAAGAATCACACCTTCAGACAAGCTGAACTTTATGATCATAAATTCATAATAAGTTCAAATCATAACTATAATTTCTTTTGATAGAATCATAAATTTCATACAACTTGCGGTTGCACAAACAAGTGTAGTTATAAGATGGAGGGACAATGTGTACCTTTACCCATTCTCGAAATATTGCTTGCAACTCTACAATCTTTCTCCAAGAATGCATAACCTCATTGCTCCAACAATACTTGAATTCCATAAACGACACCTCACAAGAACAACAATAATTAAATAGCTATTCTTGACAAATTTTGACTAATGATACTAACTTATCTCAATAATAAAGATCTTCCCAATATTATACTGAATACCACTTTCTTCTAACAATAACATAACCGTTCCTTGTGACTAATTGAATTCTAAAATCATCCCCAATTAATCCATTATCTAATATCAACCATAGTTTGTTAACAACTACTCCCTCCGTCCCATAATATAGTGCTTACATTCCTTTTTAGGTGTCCCAAATTGTTGTGCCTATTTTCATTTTTATCAATTCATTTGGACTAAATTATCCTTCATTCCTACATAAACTTTCTAATATACCCATGCTTTTCTTTGAAATTATGTGCTCCTATTTATTACTTTACATCATTCCAAGAAGGCAATAAAATAAAAAGAAAATAAAGAACTAGTTTCAAGACAACAGTGTCAAAAAAGCACTTCCTTAAATATTTTTTTTGGAAATCTTACTAATCTTTCAATTTTCCTTAATTCTCATGAAAAATGAGAAGTGAGCACTATATTATGGGAGGAGGGAGTAGAAAATAATTAAGCAACCTTAATCTGATAAGCTAACTTTGATTGCATGATAATGATAACCAACCAATTAATCTTCTCACCTACTAATTGGGAACCCACGAGTCCTTTAAGTACTATCACTAACTTAGTTTCAACTGAATTTGCCAAAGCCTTAGAAAAATTATTTTTTTTTATTTTTGTAAACAATATTTTCTTCATAAAACCGATTGAATTCCTTGGAAACAAGAAACTGATTTGCAAGCTTGCACTTAGATTGAATCACAGAGAATGTAAACAAACAACTTAACCCACATATAAATGATGAATTCAAGTTCTTCAATACAAAAAGAGTGAAAAACATGATCTTTTATTCATACCTTTAAAATGATTTTAAATCTTCCTTAAATCACATAGCCATAGATAGGAGCGAGAAGAGGAGCTTGAATTAGTGCAGAAGAATAAGAAAACAACCATGTTATCTTCCATAACACAAAATAACCAGCACACCTAGCAGCGACAGCAGCGGCAGCTCATCATCAGAGAAACGAAGCAGAGCAGAGAAGAATAGATACGAGGTGGCAGCAACCACCGCGAAGCAGAGGAAGGAAAGTCGAGCAACTGCCAGGGGTTGAGCATAGAGAAACTCAACCAACAACATCGAAGAAGCAAACGGCGGCGGCAGCGCCAGCCGTGGTGGCCAAGAAATGCAGGCGGGGGAGGGGAGATTTGCCACGAGAGAGGAGAAGAGAGATGAGCAAAATTTTGGTTCTCATCCAAGTTGGGTGATTAAATAAAGCTTGGTGATTTCTTGATAAATCTAGATTGTTCTATGAAGCTTTCACCATTTCAATTTTTAATTATTTTAAACATCATGAGGGGTATTTTCGTAATTTCTAAATCATAGACCAAAATTATGATTTAATTTCCAATTATAAATCCTAATTGAAATTTTAGATTTCTATATTACCAAAATAGATTTTAAAACATTAATTAAACCCATAATAGTAATTAATCTTAAATTAAAGATACTTATAAACTAGGCTATTACACTACTCCTATCTGACTTTGCGGCTGAAGTAGAGGTAGAGGTACAGGTGGCGGAAGCGGCTCTGGTGGGGGGGGCAGGGGGTTTTGCGGCATCACCGAGGACGCCTGGGGTTGCAGACGGAAACCTGGCTAGGCTGCTCACTTTGGGCCTTGAGGGCGGGTAGAGGGGGGTGTGGGTAAAGTTTTTTGGGGAGCTTCTCTCTCTAACATCTATAGGCAAAATCAGACACGAAATAATCGCCCTGAAATAAAAGGGAATAAAATAACAATGAGATTATTAATTCCTACATAATGACGTTTTGAATTTGAAGATATTAAGCAGGTAGATTTACCTATTGCATGTGTTACTTTTTGCAAACTTTGGAGTGTGAGAGATAGGTTGAGATGAAGATGGTAGAAAGAGGAGATTTCAAGGCGAGGTTGGCAGACTGATGGACTAAACGATTAAGAGAAAAAGTTTGCAACAATGGAAGATAGGAGAACATAGAAGGGAGAAATGAGAAAGACAACCTTCCGGTAAGCTTTTTTTCACTTGTGCAATCCTTCGATGATTAATGAATAGTATTATCCTTCTTTGGACTATTTATCTTAAGCTGCTTCACCCCTTCACACAACTTAGTTATAGGGGTACCCAACTTCTGTGGTGTCTTCTTTTTGAGAACTTTCCTAAATGATGGGTTGAACATCAGTGCCTTCAGAACGATCTTACTCTTTGGTAACGAAATGCTTGTTTTCTTTGGAATACTTACACTTCGAAAGCATTAGGATTAGGAGAGCTTCGCTCTTTCTTCCTAGGAGAAGTCATATACTTAGCAGCAACATGCTTCACTCTAACTTTAGGAGTTGAAACAGACTTTGCATTTGCTGGGAGAGCCTTAGGCTTTCCTTTTTCTTCATTCATAAGAAGCTTTTTAGAGATTAAAAAAGCAACTAATGCTAATCTTGGTAGAATAGATTTTGAAGATTTTGGAGGGGCCGAAATCGGGAATTTTTACTTCCAGTAAAATAAAACACAGAACAAATTGCTTGTCAGAAAAAAAAACAATTCGCAATAACATAATAGATACTTAAGAAATTCAATCTAAAGATGTTCATTATCATATACCTTGGAGAAATTTCTGATTATTGCCCGTCGCAATTTCACATTGGGACTCCTTGCAGCCATTACCTGCAACGGTTAATGATGTTCATCAAGCTAATATTACCACATCTTCAAACCAATAAAGCTCATTTGATAGGCGGTAATAAATGTAATGATTATAGTATCATTAGTAAATCTATAAAGAATGTCTAACCTGAAGCACAAAATTCTTGTAAATGGCTTCGGAATCCATCTCTTCTTCATGTTGTTGAATGTTGATCACATCCAACATAAAATGCACAAATAAAGGTACGTAAATTTTCCAAGTCGCTAAATTTAATTGAAACTCAACCCCACAACATCAAGATCATCAACATTTTGCACAAGACATAACTTTATCTTGCAAAAGTCTAAGAGTTACTCAAATGTGTGCTTACTTTTTTACAGAGTTCCTAATTTAGAAACTGACAAGATATTGTCGAATTAACAATGGGAAAAATTAATTAAAATAACTAAGCCATTAGAGTGCAAATATAAAAAAAATCAGCACAAAATCATAAATTTCAAGTACTCTATGTATTGGATTACATTTCAAGGAAACCCATAAGATATAATCACCATAACTAAAATTAAAAATCAACCCACTTAATCTCACAAAAAAAAGAAATTTACCCAATAATAATTCAACTTTTTTGAGCTTCAAAAAACTATCAAAATCTACAGATATTATGAAAAAAAAGAGGAGAGAGAAGACAAACCAACGCGATAGCAGAACCAATAGCAATCGTCAAGACATAAATGGTTAGAAACCGTAAAATCGAAGAATTTGGAGCTTCTATTTTATCCTAAACTCTTCAAAACATCTTCTTCAATCAATGATGAAATAAGCTTCAATTTTTCTTCCATTTTTGTGAATAAAGTCCAATAAACTTTCTGGGGAAGAATAAGATGATAAAAGTTAGAGGAGCTAGCGTTTGAATCAGCTGAGAAAAAAGGGTGAGAGGAAGTAGAAGAATAGTGTAAGAATGAAAATAAATGTGTTGTTTTTGAACAAACGTACAACCAGAACAAAATCTACTAAAACAGACTATTTTGTAACTGTCGTAAGATAACTCTTAAGGTGCGCAAACTCAATCCACCACTTCAAACCTTAAATGCTGCTATTGTTGCTCCTGTTATGAAGATGAAACGGCGCGTGATGACAACATCAGCGAAACACCGGACTCTCGAAAGACGAATAACACCATCTTCTAAATTATCAGAACTTGAACATGATGTTCAAGCTTCAAAAAAATTGCCTAAATTAGAGGAAATGAGAAGAAGGGAAGGAAAGAGAAAAGAAACATGAGAGAGAAAAGGAGGAGATAAAATGGAAAAAGGAAAAAGGGAGGAAATCGTGGTAAAGCAAGATGGAAAATGTCGCCAAAAAGCGTAAGTGACAAAGTTAGGGCAGGCAAGCAAATCTGCAATTTTGGCACGGAAGTGTGGTAATTCCACTGTTTCTAAGCTACAGTAAGAAGTTTATCTCTTTTTAATGGGTACTAGTTATTGCACCGCACATCTACGCACGCAGCACCCCAGAACGACACCCCAAAATAGCGTACTTGCGATATTGAAACTACGTTTGATTTAGTTAGCAAGATCATTGTGAGGTAACTGTTCCAAAACGGTTGGTGCGTGCACTTGTTGTTTAGGGTGTATTTTTTTTTTGATTTGGTAAGATGAATAACATCTGGGCTGCCCTCGCACAGGGCCCACCCCAAAGGCCCAGGCACTTGGAAGGAGGGGGAGTTGTAAGGGGAATTCTCCTCTAAGTGCCCTCACTTGGTGGGATTTGAACCCCTGACCTTGAGGTCATGAGGTGGAATTCCTACCAAGTGAGCCAAGCTAAGCTTGATACTGTTTAGGGTGTATGGGACAAAGACAAAAGCAAGGTATACATACAATTTATGTATACTCTCATACTATGGGGATAGACAGTATGCATTCTAATGGTTGTTTAAAGTGCAATTTAAAAGTTAAGAATTTTAGAGTTCTCTAAACTGGAACTTGTTGCTAATTTGTAGTTATTTTCACATGTCTCTGAAGTGGTTTCAAAATGAAGCTCTAGTCTAATCTCACAAGATCAATATAAGTGATAAGTGCATATTCTAACATCATTTAGTTGCATATTAGGGTGCATTTGCATGTAGTATTAGAGCATTTGTACATAAAGACCAATAACAACGAATATGTACCGACAGAGAGATACATATATTTATTTAGTTTGTTAACCATGTAGATGTGTTCATTTAACTTGTTATCATTGTACATTTAACTTATTATTCATGTACATGCATGCGCGCACCATATAAGCTTTGAACAAGGAAGAAATATAGAGAAACGTCAACGACCAGTTCGTCGATGGTGCGCACGAGTGTAGGTAGAGGATGGTGCACACCATCCAAAACACAGCACAAAACACGTAAAACATGGGTTCATTAAACCAAAAACGCACGGAAAGAACATCTGTTCATCTCTAATGAACACCAGAAAACATAAAACCCATTTTTTGAATTCATTTCTTTTATTTTCCCACACAAATTTTCAGAGACTTTCTCTCTCTTCTCCCCAAATCCTCCAACATCTCTCTAACTTCTCTCTAACCTCTCTCATCAAAGTCTTCAAATTCTTCATTTTCTTTGCACAATTTTCGTACATGAAGATGAACACAACAAGTTGCAAAGCAAAATCGACAACATAAGGTATTAGATCTATGCATTTGATAAGAAAATAGAACATTTTTTTACATTTTGCACTTTCATCTCTTATTTTTTTCCCTCTTTTCTAGTGAAAATCTTGATAGTGGTTTGTGAAAAAATGAAAACAACCTTGCAATTGATATCCGAATGAACAAAGGAGAGAGCCCAATAAACAAAGGAGATGAACGAGTTCAACATCTAGACATAAAACCAGGTAATGTTCATTGTACTGTAAATATATGTTCGTTGTATAATTACAATGTATTCATTGAATTCGTGTCGGTCATATGTTTATTATATTTAGCCATATGTTTATTATGTGTTTGTTCAGATGTTAGATACAGTTGTTTATATGTTCATTGTGTGTTTGACACATATTAATTGCATTAATAACAAGAATTATGGCATATGTTAGTTGTCATGTTAGCATATGTACAGTGAAACACATGTTGGTAAGATGTTTATTGCATTTTAGTCATAGATTCATTGTGTGTTTGTTGTATGATTATGTGATGTTTATTGTACTATTTTACAAATACAAGGTGCACATTTTTAGGCTGATGTTCATTGTATTACTAGCATGTTCATTTTAGTCACATATCGTTATATTTGGTCATATATTTATTGTGTGTGGGAGCATGTTCAATGTATTATTAGAATGTGTTAATTGTATGTTTGAAAGCTTATGATCATTGTATTATAAACTTGAATAACTTTGTTTGGCAATTTTGAATTTTTAAAATCCGAAAACATACCGAATTTTGAAATTAGTCGAAAATGTTCAATCCAAAATTGCAATTGTTCATTCAACTGAAAAAATGTGTTTATTACAATAATTTTTTTTTTATAAATGTTCATTCCAAAATTCCAAATGTTCAATAAAAAATAGCGTGTGCTCATTATCCAATTTATTACTAACATGTTCATCTTAGTCACATGTTCGTTATATTTGGTCATATATTTATGGAGTTTGGGAGCATGTTCATTGAATTATTACAATGTGTGAATTGTATGTTTGAAAGCTTATGTTCATTGTATTATAAACATGAATAATTTTGTTTTAACTGCTGCTTTTTTCCTTTCTTGTATCAGTTCAATTTGACTAGTTCAGATACATTATGGTGTCGAGATCTCACAAATCAAATCAATCGGAATTGGAAGGAAGCTCAGAAGCAAGAATATCTTCTTAATGAACTCAATAGTGTTTAATTAGCAATACACGTTCTTTTGTAAGACCTTTGTGTTCATATGAGATATATTGTAATATTTTGGTTATATATCTACATTTGGGTACATACTACATTTTGAATAAACCATCTTCTATAATTACTTATATTTTTGATAATTATATAACTATTCAGTTTGGTTATTCATTATAGATAGTATGTTGTTCATTGCAAAATCCTATTTGTACATTACAAAGAATAATAATGACAATATAAATATTTATTACAATGAACATATAAGTAATTTGAAAGAACATTTGAAGAACTTGGATGAACAAACTAACATTTGAAACAACAATATGTTAATGTAGTGAGAAATGAAAAATATTTCTAGCCGTTTCCTCTCCTCTCTCCCTCTTCCTCTCCAATTCTCTTTATAGGGTTTTTAATTTATTTTGGCCTCCTTGGTCGGGAATAGTCTAATTTCTTTGAAAATTAGACTATTTCCGACCATTTGCATTGGATTTAAGTGTTTTTTCAGTGTTACTATCTTCTTTATTGCTTTCTTCTGTTCAGTTCTATCTATCTGTGATAGTTTTTGTCCCCCTTTTTGGTGGTTGTTTCTCATATTTGTATGAGTTTTCTTAATTTCATGGTGTCAATAATTTGGAAGATGGTCTGGATCCATAAGGGTTTAGGTTTTTTCAGCAATTCGTCATTGGGAACAATTATATCACAGAATCAGATTGTGAAGGTCTCTACTTGGAAAGATGCAAAGACATCGAAGTACACTGCTCGCATCAAGCTTGAAGCGGTGAAGTTGGAGCTGTGCTCGAGTATGTTTAAAATTAATTGGTTCCATTGTGAAAATTGTTGCAATTTGCTAAATATGTATTTTTCAGATCTTAATTATCATTGTATGTGCCGTTTGGCTTATTATTAATGATATATTTTATTCTCGTCAAAAAAAAAAATTTGAAAAAAATTTTGAAATTTGAATTTTGAAAATCAGCGGCAATTTTAAATTTTTAAAATTCGAAAACATACTGAATTTTGAAATTAGGCGAAAATATCCAATCCAAAATTACAATTGTTCATTCAACAGAAATAATGTGTTTATCACACTAATTTTTTTTTATAAATGTTCATTCCAAAATTCCAAATGTTCAATAAAAAATAGCGTGTGTTTATTATACTACAACGTCCATTGGAATAAACAGGATTGTTTATTGTTTTACAACACACATGACGTGAAAAAGTTGAGGAAAGAGAAATTGAGGTGGGTCACACGAATGTTCATTCTAAAATTGTAAATGTTCAATGAAAATTAGCGTGTGTTCATTATATTCTACAATGTCCATTAGAATAATCTTGATGTTTATTGGTTTACAAAGCACATGGGGTGAAAAATAAATTTGAGGAAAGAAAAATTAAAGTGGGTCCTATATATATTCATTGAAAAACTGCATAGGTTCATTAGAAGTTTAGAACCGTGCACTCAGAGGAAGGTAATTTTCGGTCAACGACTCAACCTTAAATTGGAAAAAACACTCTGCAGTGCGACTGCCGCAGCGAGCAGTAAGCAGAGCAAAGGGGAAGAAGATGAACCCGCAGACGAGCGATGGCAGGCACGACGATGATGCAGCACTCTCCGAATTTCTTGCTTCTTTAATGGATTATACTCCCACCGTAATCTTTTTCCTTTTTCTTTTTTTCTTTTCAATTTTCCTTTTTATTCAGTTTCTTACGAGATTTCTTCGTGTATAGATTCCTGATGAATTGGTGGAACATTACCTCGCCAAAAGCGGTTTTCAATGTCCCGATGTTCGATTGTAGGTATTTTTTCTCTAATTTTATTGCTAATTTTTTGTTTTTTGGCTGAGATTTTGAGTTGTTTTAGAAATATCTAAGATTTCTGAGTCGGAATTTGATTTTGTATTCTTGTTACGTCGTGATTTGCATCTTTAGGAGAGTAATCACTATGAATTTTAAGTTTTGTGTAAAATTCTTGTGTTCGCTTTGTGTTTAATGTTCAATTGTTCAGTTCACTGTTTAGATCTCGTTTCCTCATGAAAATCCAAACTTCAACCAGTTAATTTCAAGGGAAATTAGGCACCTGGTTTCTTAATCTTAGGTCTCGGGTGATCAAAAAGATATAATCATAGACAAAAGTAAACGAGGCTATTAAACGACGTTTATAGTTAGCAAGAATTCGATTCGGCTAATTTCAGTTAAAATTGCATTTGATGATACTGTATTCGTAATGTAAAAGAACCTATAATTTCATATTGATACCGTAAATTGCTAGTTAATGCTACGTTGATATTCTAGATGGATTGTAATTAAAAGTCAATGAGATCAGCTGAACTGAAGGGAATATTATCAACTAGTATACACGAAACACGCTCTATGAAACCTAGAAAAGCCTGAGTTTGCATGATTACACCCAAAGATTTGGGGGGGGAGGGGGAGGAGGGGGAACATAGTAGTGCACAGAATCAGAGAATTGCTTTGCTGACTACAGGTAGGGAAAGCAGTTATTTTTTTAGTCTGATGCCTGAAATGCAATATTGTTGCCCTCTTCTTGTTCTTGTTGCATGATCGCTGAGTGCACCATCACTTAATTGAAGTTCTGACCTTTTTCAGGATTAGACTTGTGGCTGTTGCTACTCAAAAGTTTATTTCGGAGGTTGCCACCGATGCCCTTCAGTATGTTTCCTGCCCTTTTTATATTTTGAGCTGTCACCTGTTGATGTGTGTACCTAAATGGTGTTGGCTACGTATATTGCGGTGTGCATATTGGACAAAGTATTAGAATATGTGAGTGGAGCATAGACAACATCCTTCATTTTAGCTTGTGAAGAACCCTCTCAGCTTATTAGCTTGTAGGACATATATGCCCTATTATATAAACGACAGTTGCTAATATAGTAAATAGGCTGTAGCTTAATTGCTTATTCGTTGAATTCAACTTCTATGTAGTCTAGTTATCTGTTTGTTTCCTTCACTTTCTCTCTAGAATATGTCTCCCCGCTCTCCCCCTTTTCTTATACTAGTCTAGTAATTTATGAACATTTGGGTATCGAAACTCTGAAAATTACTTGGCTTCTTGCTATGGTTGCTGTTAGAGCAAGTGGTGATAATTAGAAACAATTAGGGAAGAAACAAATGAGAGCGATTGAGAAATTAAACACAAAAAGACACAAGATTCGGGCAGTGGGAAATTCCTTCAAGCAATTACTTGAAGACTTAAAACCCACCCAAACAAGGATATAATGTTGTATTGATGTAGAATTAGTGTTTACAAGAGGATTACTCAAATTTCTCACTGATTTTCGCTCACAAAAGACAAGGATGAAGCAAGGAAGATGAACTTCTCAAACCTAGCTGTTCCTATCGATTTCCCTCTCTTGAATACTCTGTTAAAATTCCCCAAAAACATATATACAAGGGCTCATCAAATGGTCATTAGATTCCTGTGTTTAATAGAGAGACCGCTGTGTGCCCAGATAAGCCGTACTCATGGGTCAGGATAAAACCAGCTTCCCAGAGCTAACTGCCTGTCCTAGTCAGCATATTGCCTGTCCTAGCAGTAGTAAGTGCCCGTCTAAGCTTTGATGATGCTTGCCTGAGCATGTCTCATTTGCTGCACCTGCAACCAAATGATCTTGCATTAGCCATGAGCCTTCTCGATTATGCACACTTCTATCAACAAGTCATATACTCATATCTAACAGTTGTTACTGATGTTCAGTAAAGTATTTCTTATTCATTGTTGTTGCTTCTCGATTCTTTGTCATGAAGTAAGATACTCCCTAGTCCCTCCGTCTTTTTTTAGTTGCTACATTTGCCATTTTCGGGTGTCTCAATTTACTTGCTACATTTTCTAAACATTTCTACTTTTAGTATGTGGTACCTACATATTATTTATACCCTTATTTTTGTCTTCATTGCACAAAAAGACAACTACTTTATGCTTAATTGCTCTACTTTTCAATGGTCCCCACATGTTTCCTTTGCAACTGTGCAAAAGTGAATCTAGCAATAAAAAAAAGTCGGAGGGAGTTGAATTGAATGAGCATCTTAGTGCACTGGAACTGTGACATTATTGCTTGACATGACATTTATTTGGAATGCAGTAGGCTCGAAGGGCGACACTGCAACTGCATTAGGGCGCATTAGCTGAAATTATGTATGTTAGTGTTTGCCTCAGTATATGATATTGTATTTTAAATATGGTGCATCTGAAAAATTCAGTTATTTAGTACCTAACTACCTTACTTTTTAATAGTATGTGATTGCATTCTGTGCACACATAAGTTTATTGTACTAGGGAATATGTATTTGTCACTTTCCTAGCATGATCGCTATTGCCTTAGTGTGCCGCCTACCATTTGAAACATATCCTACTTGAAAAATTCTTAAAAACATTATTGGGTAAATAGGTGAGTCTATACCAAACATCCTGCTGCTTTCGGAGAACGGATATCGTAATAGCACCACACCCGAATGAACAGAAACCCCTTGTCCAGTTTTGGTGTTTATGTGCACCCCAAATTTGCAAGAAAAATGTCTGTTACTGCAGAACAAAGCAAATGATCACATGCATGTCAGCACATCTGTCATATTTCTCATTTTCGCTAAAGCGCATTAAATATTGACTCTGGTATTATGATGATGAATATATATATGCTTGTACATATTTCTAGGCACTGCAAAGCAAGGCAATCTTCTGTGGTAAAAGATAAAAGAGATAAGCTGCAAAAGGTATGCTGATGCCTAAGTTTATTTTTCTAATGAACTTGTGCCTCTTCCCAATCCCTCTTTCCTTCCCCCAACCAAAAGGGGTGGTGGATGATGGGATAATAGAGAATCAAATTAACAGTTGTTGCATGCTTCTGTTATCTAATGGCAACAGGACAAGCGTCTTGTGTTGACGATGGAGGACCTCTCAAGAGCTCTAAAAGAGGTAAGTCCTGCCTTCATCTGTCAAAAGAACTTCTGAACTTGAGAACTCTGGATATGAAGGCTGTCATCTTATGAAGGACTGTTTATAAAGTAACTGAATTAATCAACTGATGCTCTTTCAAATTGTTAGTAAGCTTTAGTCAGACTTACAAAATTTCCCTTTCCTTGTTCTTCTAATAAGAATCAACACAATTGAATGTTGTGCAATGATTTTGATTGGATTTGATTCATCAGCCTCTTTGAGGAGCTACATTATACATACAGATATCACTCACTCATCGAAGTAAAAAGGTCAGGATGAGCCCTTAAAAGTTAGAACCTCGATGCTACTGACCAGAGGATTAAGGTCACTAGATATGCCTGCTATTCTCTCTAATCATCCTTTCTAGATTTAAATACTTTGGTGGGGATAACTCTTAACTTCGATTTGAAAACTTACAACTGGATCAAATTCCGTATATCCAGCTAATTATACACATTCTGGCGATTGAGTAACAGCGCTCGACAAAGTAACCTAAGAATACAACTTCTCGCTGAAAAGAGCAATATATCCTTGTTAAATAAGGTCTCTTGAATACCATGAAATTGCAACACTGAATGCTAGAAGAAACAGTTAGCAAGGTATTATATGAAGGATGTTGATTTGTATCTTCTTTTATATAACACGAACTTGTTAATTTATACTTGAAGTCGTCAAGGACTTTGGGGAGTACCTTTTATCTTAAACAGCTACTCCTATATAACAAGGATGTATATCTTAGTTGTTTTGAATTATGGAATATACCCCTTGCTCTATTTTACTGCTTTATGTGAGGGAGTTTCCTGTCCTTTTAAGTTTGTCGTGACATTTGTCCTTGAGGCTAGATATATTAGAGATGCTGGTCTTTGAGGTCTTGCTTTCCGATTTAATAAGTAAGATCCTGTCTTTCCTAATTTTTAAGTGAGATTCTGTCATTACTTTTTATTTGCATGGAGACAAATGCACCTAGAGTTTGGTTGGTTGGAGATATAAGTTGCAACCGATTTGAATTGGCTAGTTGGAAAACTAAAGAGTGAGATCCTGCTTTCCTATTTAATGTTTAATCAGGCTTGCGCAGAAGTGCTTTGCACTATATGTGAGGGCACGTGTTGTATAAAGTCATATAATGATGCTAAGTGTGAGGGCTAGATGTGGATTTGGATAGAAATGATTATGATTCTCTAGATTCTTTTGATCTTTGAAAGATGTTATATTATAAGCGATGTATACTTTAATGGTGGAAGAGGGGGACAATAGACAGTGGGTTAAGACTTTAAGAGGCAGTTGTAGCTCATTGAGAATAGTTCTTTGACATAACGGGAGTTATGGAACTCTATAACTGGATTTTGAAATCAAGATGTGGTTAAATGATGATAAGGACAATCTGTGCGGTTGCTGTTTACTCCTTATGCATGAGTTCTATTTCATCTTTACGGACATAGAATCATCCACGTTTAACAGAGAGAGGTTCTGGTGAAAGGACAACCATAAATATGGAGTGTGAAAATTTATTATGGGACATCCCATAAAGGAATACTAGGCTAACACTACAGGATGGAGTGAGCACTTTTCTATTGCAGGTTGCTTGATTGCAAGTTTGCAACACTGTTTTGGAGCTTGGATAGAGAATTTGACATATAGGAATAGGACTACGATGACATTGTAGTTGCATATTTTGAGATCAATTAGGCTTGACTTCTTGTCGAATAGAGGTTGTTAAAGTTATGACTAAGGGAGAGTTTGAAGTCTCAGGTGATTTTTGCTTAATTACTGGAGGGAAAAAGAGCTCAAAGTTCAATGCATGCTTCTAGGACTCCGGGAATTACATTAAGAGTGCGTCTTTCTTTTTTGTTTCTCATATAGATCTTTTTGGGGTTTTTTTTGCTTTATTTCCTCTTCACTTGTAGTTTCTCTTCTCAATTGAGCATCATCATGTGGTGTGTGTGAGTCTGAAGTTATAGAATTCTTAAGCTTTTGTCGCTCTGATTCTAAAAGTTGTTTTCTTCGTTCTGTCATTCTCATTAATACTTGCAACCATTTAGGTTATCTTACTATAGTGACTGAGCCTGAGCAACTTATAAGAATAGGCTGTTGTTTTTCATTGCTAGCCACTAGAGTTTCTTCTTGGGCCTTTTGTGGATGTTAGTTCAGCTTTTCTTTTATATAAAAAAAAAAAAAACTGACCTATGAAAATTCATCTTAAATACTGGGTTTCGTGGGTGATAAAATGCTTTGCATCCAATACATATGTAGGTCTTTGCTGATTTTCCATGTACTTCTGCAGATCTGTTGACATACCCTATAATAATTGCAAGAACTATTTCTGCTGTGGATCCCAGGGATCATAGGATGACTTGCAGCTGAGACATGAGCTGAATACCTCTAGGCAATAGTGGAGAAATTTCTTTGAATTTCTTGTAAGCTCTAGGATTTGAGGTTCCAAGATGGTTTCAAGCTCCTATAGAAGCTGAGTGGCAGGAAAGGATTTACACGGGATGGGGAATTCCTGCGTGGAGTCAGAGTGTATCAATTTCTGGAATTAAGATTTGGAGGCCCTTGAGGAGGGAGAGGGGGGGGTGTTCTTTGCAATGATAACTTGTCATCACCTGTATGCACAGGTGTGTCTGCACACCTCGCCTGAGTGTAAGAGAAATTTCTTTTTCCACTTGCAACGCTGCTACCCTCCAGGTCTCAGCGAGGATATAACTGAAGCGAGTTTTTTGTTGAGGGGATATAACTGAAGCAAGTGTTTATTTTTGTGAGGGGATATAACTGAAGCAAGTTTTTGTGTGAGGGGATGTAACTGAAGCAAGTTTTTTTTTGTGCGAGGGGTTATAACTGAAGCAAGTTCATCTTCTTTACAACAATGAAGCTTTGATGACAGAATTGATTTAGGGTCAGGTAATAAGAATTGCCATAAGAAATCGACTACAAGTTCATCTTCCCTACTCATAGAAAATCTTCCAACTTGACTGGCCGAAATCATAAGGTGTATAAATATCAATTTCTTCACTAGCCCATCTTTTCGTGCTATGACTCAAAAACATTCCCTTAGACTTGAGGATGGGTTAAAAAAGGACTCGAGAAGGGCTAAAAAGGACTTGAGGAAGGGCTTCAGGTAGGCATGATATAGATAAAAATGATGGCTATGGAGTATTGGTATGACTTTAATATAGGTAGGTTATTCTGATAGTTGATTTATCCATTTCCATGCAAGGAAGATCTCCACAAAGCTGGTCATGTTCTGTTTTTCTATTTAATCTTGTAATATCAGTCATTAGGATTCATTTATATATGCACGTTTCGATCAGTTTTTGAATATGTGATGGAATCTTGTTCTGAATCCTAAATTTAATTTAGAATTAAAAATGACTTTGCTTCAAGACATACTATCTGGCCATGTTTTTGTCTTTTGCATCTTATTACTCCTTTTTAATAACTGATTATAATGTGGATGCATATTCACAGTATGGGGTGAACCTGAAGCACCAGGAGTATTTTGCCGACAATCCTTCGACGGGGATGGATCCAGCTTCAAGAGATGAATAACTTGGAGGAGTCAAGTCGATGAGCTCTTGTACAAATCTGCTTAAGATGACATGCTGAAACAGCGTTTGGAACTTGAATTCTCTATTCTCACGTATCAAAGTAACTCTTTCTAGCCGTCTGTTGTATTCTGGCCTTTTTAAGTCTTCTATGGTATTTCTGTACTACTAGATATTTGTCTCATCATTTCTTTTTATGTTTATTTCGTCCAAAATATAAAAGATTACATGAATTTCCCTACGTTCGTGAATATCATTACATATAGGGAATCCTGATAACAAGTCATTATTTAGTAAAGCAAGCTCAAAATTTGAACTTTCTTGACTGATTTGAAAGAAAAGAGTGAAAGACACCAGTGAAATTTGAGGAGTTTGGTTCGGGGGTCTTCAAGAAAGGTTAGGGAATAAGGCCCTTGTTGTTTGTTATGTTACTTTAATCATTTCTTTTATCCTCTCTTTATTTCCATAGTCCTTTTCCTCCATTCTCCATCCCCTTTTAGGTTTAACCGACCCTTTCTTTCCTCTACTTTCACATATCATTGACTACCATACTGTCACACTGATACCTGAACCCGCCACTCTAGCCACAAAAACCACTACATTGCCACTCGAAACAAACATTCTAACCATTATAACAATCACTAGCAGTAGCACCACTAAAGGATATGTGGGTAAAAAAAGGGTACGCACTAAGCCAATAAGTCGTGACTTATTTGCGAAGTAGCTTCTATTTAATAGAGATTGATTGATATTATGGTTAAATAACCATATAAATTTGATTTAAAATAAACAATTGTGCTAAAGATTTGTATTTTTGCATGTAGATCTGTTATTCTATTAATAGGTGACATCTTTAAAGTGTAATTATATTAATGAGATCTTACAACCAATTGTTCGTTCATGTTATATTGTTAGGCATGATTGTAAATTGGGTAATTCTTATTGACAATAATATACAAGGTGATACGGGATTATAGTCTATTAATTGATCACAACATAGTTGTTGGCATATTATAGTGCGAGGAATTGAGTTAAAATCCTTTAGGGTCAAATTTTTCTTTGTATAGAGTTCAAAAAAAATTCTTGTAAAAATCTCTTTTATCTTTGTTCATTTTATGTTTTTTTACAACTTTGCAAAAAGAACGATAGTTGGTCATATAACAATTTGCACCCCTTTATAGAGTTCCTCTTTCAATTCAATCGAACTTTTACATACACGAGGAGAATGAGGGAGCACCTAGCACATTATAATTATTATTGTAATAATGATTTGTTCAAATCACCTATTACATTTTTGTTGGACATTACCTAACACATTATATCTTTAATTAAACTTACATACAAGAGGAGCATGAGAAATTTACTAAACGTAGCAGAAGAGAGTGGGTAAGTTATCGGATCAAGAAACATATCTATAAACCAACTGGACTTAGGCCCTGTTCTTTTGGACTTATTTTCAGCAAAAATAACTAAAAATAAGCTTAGTTCAGCAAAAATAAGTTCAGTTCAACAAAAATAAATAAAAATAAGTTCAGTATTACTATTAATGTTGTAATTATTATTTTTGTTTTCAATATTACTATTAATATTGTTATTATTATTAATATTATAATTATAATAACGATGAATTTGTAATTTTTTTTTATTTTATTTTTTTATTTTTTATTTTAATATTTTTTTATTTATTATTTAGTAATTATTATTTATTTATTTATTAATTATTTTTATTTATTATTTATTATTTATTATCTATTATCTATTATTATTATTTATTACTATTAATTATTATTATTTTTATTATTATTATTTATTATTATTTATTTTTATTATTTATTTTTATTATTTATTATTTATTATTTATTATTTATTATAATAATAATAATAATTATTTATTATTAATTATTATTTAATATATATTATATATTATATATTATTTATTATTTATAATTTATTGTTAATTATTTATTATTATATATTATATATTTATTATTTATTATTATTACTATTTATTATTTATTATTTATTATTACTATTAATATTATTTTGTTATTATTATTATTATTATTATTATTATTTATTATTAATATTATTATTTTTATTACTTATTATTACTATATATTATTATATTATTATCTATTATTATTATTATTATTATTATTATTATTTATTATTATTATTTATTATTATTATTTATTTTTTGTTTATTATTTATTATTTATTATTTATTATTATTTATTATTTATTATTATATTATTATATTATTATTATTATTATTTATTATTATTATTATTTATTATTTATTATTTATTATTTATTATTATTATTTATTTATTTATTATTATTATTATTATTATTTATTATTATTATTATTTATTATTTATTATTTATTATTATTATTTATTTATTTATTATTATTATTATTTATTATTATTATTATTATTTTTATTATTATTTATTATTATTATTATTATTATTTATTATTATTTATTATTTATTATTATTATTTATAATTTTTTTTATTATTATTTATTATTTATTATTTATTATTTATTATTTATTATTTAGCAAAAATAAGTTCAGTTCAGCAAAAATAAAATAAGTTCAGTTCAGTTCAGCCAAAATAAGTTCAAAAGAACAGGGCCTTAGTGTAGAATATATATATATAATAGAAGTGAGTTCATGTAAGAATGCATACTTACATGAGAAATGAAAATGGATTTCACCCGCTATAACTCTAATGAAGAAGTGATATAACTCTAATGAAAAAGTGATGTAACTAAAAAAAAAGAATATTAGAAAAAAAAAATCAAATTTTTTTTTGTGGCTCAAAATATTTTCGGAGGTATAATTCTAATGAGCAAGTGTTGTAACTCTAATCCAATCGTGTGGTTGAGATTCATTCTCATTTCTCATATAATCTTGCCCATATATATAAATATATATATATATATATATATATGAGAGATCAACTGAAAACAATCAATCTGGACCGTCCACGTTAATAACCATCATCGAATGGCTAAGATTTGCACGCATCATTAGAACACTAGAAAAGAAACATCTTTTCTCTCTCCTCTTGTTCTCTTAAACCTGCTCTATGAAAGAAGCACATTGAAACTCCAATTCTCAACATCTACCAGTGAAATTTTCACTTTTTCTTAGTGAATCAACACCATCAAAAAACTTAGGTATCATTCAAGCTAATTATTGTTTATATACTTTTTCAAAAACCTTATTTTCCGATTTACATTTTCTGAAAAACGATACAAATTGGTTAGTTCGAAGTATGGATTTTGGATTTTTATCCATTCTAGGCTTGATTTTGGTTTATTTTCTTTCTTCTTCCTTCAATTAGCAACTTACATGGATTTTGTTCTGATTTTTTTTGAAAAATATAATAAAATGTAATTTAGAAGAGATAAGAACTCACCCGATAACTACAACAATGGCAGACAATATGGTAAAGAAAAGTAGTATAGATAAAGATGAGAGGAGAGAGAGAGGAGGATAGGAAAGATCAGATAGTTTTGCCAGACAACAAAAACTTTAGAGTTAGGAAAGAGAAATTGTTTTCCTCTGTACAACAATAATGAGGGTAGAATAATGCCAATCAATCTTAGTCGTTCAAATTCAGTAGGAAAAATTGATTTAATCAGTCCCAACTATGGGCGTCATGACAAAAACAATCCCAACTATCGTTTTTTATTGTTCAGTCCCAATTTTGACCCCTCCTTTACACTAGTGGTCCGAGTGGACTGGTGATTTGCTAAACCGATCAAAAAACCCCAATTTTCCTTTTTACTTTTTTTATTTCACCCGTTTCTTCTACCTCCTCCTTCAGTCTTTCTCTCTCCACAAAATCTCCAGTCAACCTCAATCTAGAATCGTACTCCCCACAAACTTCGGAGCCCAAATGATGGAGGCGGGCGGCGACGACGTTGTTAGCGCCGGAGGTGAAACCCTTTCATCAGAAACGCCGACAACTGTTGCATCACGGTGGAGCTTCATGTTATCACAGCATTTCCAGCATTTACTCGACAAATCTATGCCTCACCTTCTTTACCTTTGGATCGCATACTGCGTCGTCGTTTTGGCTTATGCTATTCGAGTCTACTTCGTTCAGGCCTCGGGGTTCTACATTATCTCCTATGGCCTGGAATTTACATTCTTAACCTTTCGGGGATGGGCAGGGTAAGGGCGGGGGCGTTTTAGGGGCGGGGAGGGGTGGCGGGGCGGGGGGAGGGGTGGTGGGGGAAGGGGGGGGTTCCGGGTCGGGGGATGCGTGGTGGGGGCGGGGGAGTTGTTAGGGGAGGTGGGGGGGGGGTAGTGGGTGGAAGGGAAGGGTTGGGTGGCGAGAGGAGAGGAGGAGGGAGTAGTGAAGGAAGGATGGAGGAAGAAGATAAAGGCCTTCTTTGGCAATTGGGCTGAAGTGCTGTTGGCTGTTGGCTGTTGGTACGTTTGGGTTGGCTTGTTTGGTATTGTTTGGGTTGGCTTGTTTGACTGGCTGTTTGGGTTGGCTTGTTTGATTGGCTGTATCATGTTGCTGATTTTATAAATATGTTTGGTAAATTTTGTTGTTGGCTGTTGGCTGTTATGTTGTAAAATGACCTAAATACCCTTCATTTAATAAAAATGTTGATAGAATTTGTAAATTTATAGGTTAATTAGGGTATAGCGGTAAATTGATTAATAAAAAGCCAAAAGCCAAAAGCTAGTATCACTAGCTTTTGGCTGAAAAGCTGGCTTAAAAGCCACTACAAAAAGCCACTTACCAAACAAAAATTTTGGCTGTTTGACCAAAATAAAAAGCCAACAGCCAAAAGCTGGCTAAAAAGCCAAAATCCAAACACCACCAAAACAAAAAAAAAAAGGCAAATTACCTGCTACAGTAGGTTTTTAAACTGCTAGGACTACTATTGTAAAACTCCCTTTAAAGTTGAGACTGAATAATAAAAAGCGATAGTTCGGACTATTTTTGTCAGGACGCCTATAATTGGAACTGATTAAATCGATTTTTCCAATTCAGTATGGATGGCTTAAACACAAGTGATGCTCATTTTATCACAGGCATCGAAATGTCAGATCGAACAGTCCATATAACTAGTTTTCAGTTTTCAGATTAAGAAGTATTTTTACAAGATTCTATATATATATGCCCTTAATGACTAATGGTTCAACTCCGTTAGTCACTAACCCTTATTTTAATACTAAGCCTTAGTTAACCTTAATTAATCCGCATAACAAAAGTCTGAATCCTACTTAGGCCACATAAGATCGATAATGTTGAGATAACTCTATTTGTATCATAAAAGGTGAAAGCCTCTTAAGACAGTACTATGCTAAGAGCCAATATGAGAGGTCAAATAACAAGTTTAGGACATGCTGAAGAGATAAACTAATACCAGTGGTAATCTATAAGAAGATCCATGAGTTGCACACATCCAACACACGAGCATCTCAGAGCACCATTGTGGGCTCACCACAAGAGAAAGGCAAAAGTTTCACCCTTTCCTGGATAAATTAAACATCGGTATTCGCTAGTAAATCTGAAAATCGGAGAGCTACCTCCCATTCATCCATTTCTGCAACAGCATCCCTATATGTATTACAAAAACAAACTGATGCGAATGTAAAGATGTGAGGATGAATACTTAGGAAAAGCACTCACAGGTCCATAAGGAGACAACTCTTTACTACTCGAGTCGAACTTTGGTGGGGTGATGAATTGAATTACTCACTTATTGAAAAAATTTGTCTTGCTTTGATTTTTGCGATCCAAAAATTAAGACATTACATGCAGGCTCATACGGTTCAGGTCATCTCGATGTCTGACCCGATAAAATACATTCTCTCAAGGCCCGTGTTGTCTGGCAGACTTGCAAAGTGGGCTATGCTTTTAAAACAATATGACATTGTGTATGTCCCGCAAAAGGCTGTCAAGTGGCAAGCAATAGCAGACTTTTTCGCAGACCACCCAGTCCCTGCAGAATGGGAGATATCAAACGATTTGCCAGGTGAAGACGTGTTTTTCATTGAAATACTCCCACCTTGGAAAATGTACTTTGACGACGCCGCTCGTCATGACGGTGCAGGAGCTGGAGTTGTCTTCATTTCTCCAGAAAAGCATATACTGACATACTGTTTTGTGCTAACTCAACTGTGCTCCAATAATATGGCTGAGTACCAAGCACTCATAATAGGCCTCCAAATGGCAATTGAAATGGGACTCAGAGACGTAGACATTCACGGGGACTCCCAATTGGTCCTAAAACAACTGTCGGGTGAATACGAAGTCAAAAAGAATGATAATCCCCTATCAAAGAAAAGCGTCACAATTTCTTGACAAACTTGATACGATCAAGTTAGAACATGTTCCAAGGAGTGCGAACAAGACGGCTGACGCGCTCGCTGGGCTTGCAGCCACTTTAGCACTGGGGGCAGAAGAAACAATGTATGTACCCGTTTGCAAATGATGGGTTATCGCTCCTGATGACGATGATGTTGACGAATATGCTGAAGAAGTCGACATAATCTCTGTCTATCAAATCGACAAAGAAGATTGGCGTCGACCAATTATTGATTATTTGGAACATAAAAAATTGCCAAGGGATCCAAAACATAAGATAGAGATTTGTCGTCGAGCCTCACAGTTCATATATTATAAAGGTACTCTCTATCGACGATCCTTCCATGGTCTTTGGTTAAGAAGTCTCAGATATGAAGAAGCAAATCAAACTATGGAGGAAGCTCACTTTGAAGTCTGTGGCGCTCATCAGTTAGGTCCAAAACTGCATGACCATATTAAAAGAATGGGTTACTATTGGCCAACCATGGTACAAGATAGCATGGACTGTGCAAAGAAATGTGAAGCTTGCCAATTTCATGCTAACTTCATTCATCAACCTCCAGAGCCATTACACCCCACAGTCGTATCTTGGCCATTTGAAGCATGGAGACTTGACGTAGTTGGCCCAATTACACCAAAGTCATGTGCTGGACAAGCATATATATTGGCAGCTACTGATTATTTTTCTAAATGGGCAGAAGCCATCCCCCTACGTGAAGTGAAAAAAGAAAATGTTGTTGACTTCATTCGTAGTTACATCATTTACAGATATGGTGTTCCACGACGAATTGTCACTGACAATGGAACACCATTTTACAATAAGTTGATGAAAAGCTTATGTGAGAAGTTTAAATTCACACAACATATATCATCAATGTACAATGCACCTGCGAACGGTTTAGCTAAAGCGTTCAACAAGACACTTCGTAGTTTGTCGAGCAAAGTGGTTGCCAAGTCCAAATGCGATTGGCATGAAAGAATAGGGGAAGCTTTATGGGCATACAGGACGACATATAAATCAGCAACACAATCAACCCCATACTTGTTGGTGTATGACGTTGAGGTCGTTCTCCCCTTGGAATTTCAAATTCCATCACTGAGAATTGCCATACAAGAAAACTTGACTTCTGATGAAAATGATAAACTCCGACTTGCTGAGTTGGAGGCGCTTGACGGAAAAAGACTTCTAGCACAACAAAAATATGAGTGCTACCAAGCTCGTCTGTTACTCGCTTCAATAAGAAAGTTCGACCTCGCTCCTTTCAGGTTGGAGACATGGTCCTAGTCATTAAAAGACACATCATTATCTCTCGCAAGACAGGAAGTAAATTCAGTTCTAAGTGGGATGGTCCATACGTTGTCAAAGAAGTATACACTAATGGGGCGTATAAAATTGTTGACACCGAAGGATTACGTGTGGGGCCTATCAATGGCAAGTTTCTGAAGCGCTACTACTCATGAAAAGTGAGAGCATGGTGCCACCTCTTAAGCAAGAGGATAAACTGCATATGTTGAAAGAAAATATATGTGAACTTGAACTACGTTGGCTTGATCTTGTAAAAGTGATTCGACAATTCTTTTGCAAGTACGTAAGCAGCTTGGGTAATAAAAAAACTGATAATATTCGAGTGCAGCCACACAAAAAAAAATGCAATACTCCTGGCCCACAAGAGTATAAACTGTGAACGGTGAAACAAAAAAAAATGCAGTACTCCTGGCCCGCAAGAGTTTAAACTGTAAACGGCGAAAAAAAAAAAGTTCTAACTCCTAGCCCACAAGAGTGCAACAGTGAAGGACGAAATGATAACTCAAGCCAAAACGTTTTGGAAAAACACAATTGAGAAAGCATCAAAACAAAAGCCATTCTCGGGTTAATGAACAATCATTAAAAAAAAACCATGGGTTAGACAACATACCTCAAGGGTAAGACTGACTGTCAGGGGACTGCCTAGAGGTCACATTGTCGCAGTGCTAAAGACATACGAATAACACCCCTGACAGGCTCATAGTCGCACAGATGGCCCACCGCAACGAAATCCATGTCTTCGTCTTTAAGGGATTGTCTGGAGGTGACATTATCGCAGTGCTAAAGACATACGAATAACACCCCTGACAGGCTCACAGTCGCACACATAGCCCATCGCGACGAAATCCCCGTCTTCGTCTTCAAGGGACTGTCTGGAGGTGACATTGTAGCAGTGCTAAAGACATACGAATAACACCCCTGACAGGCTCATAGTCGCACATATGGCCTATCGCGACGAAATCCTCGTCTTCGTCTTCAAGGGGTTGTCTGGAGGTGACATTGTCGCAGTGATAAAGACATATGAATAACACCCCTGACAGGCTCATAGCCGCACATATGGCCCATCGCGACGAAATCCCCGTCTTCGTCTTCAAGGGACTGTCTGGAGGTGACATTGTCGCAGTGCTAAAGACACACCCCTGACAGGCTCATAGTCGCACATATGGTCCATCGCGATGAAATCCTCGTCTTCGTTTTCAAGGGACTATCTGGAGGTGTCATTGTCACAGTGCTAAAGACATATGAATAACACCCCTGACAGGCTCATTGTCGCACATATGTCCCATCGCGACGAAGTCCCCGTCTTCAAGTGAACCTGTCATACAGTACAAAAAAAATACACGGGCACACATGCAAAAAAAAAAAAAAAAAAAGAGGATATGTAGATAAAATATTTTAGACTAAAAGGTGTAAAAAAAAAAATCATCACCTTACTAGTCTAGACCTTTTGGTATTGCTCCAAAGACAAACTAGAAGTTCATTATCTCAAAATCTGATATACTGCAAGTCAAATAAAGTATGTCAAAAATCCAAACTGTTCCAGAAAAAAAATCTACAAGAGCATTGAAATTTGTCTCGGAGTATAAGTTGGAAGGCCATGCTGAAACAAATCCTACACGTTTACACTATCAGCAATCATGCAAAATAAATAAATAAAAGGAACTTTACTCTAGAGCTTATGGTGGTGATTAAACGAAAATTTCTGAAGTTCAGTATTCCAAAGAAACTGAAGTACATTATACAAGCCAGAGAAAAAAAAAAAAAAAGAATTCAAGTTACAAAGTCTCAGTTCTCTCTCCTCCAAACCAGCCCCGTTTCTGAGTATACGGTGGCCTAAGAGCGAAATCAAAAATTGGGCCCTAATCGACAAGTAAACTAGAGTTTAACTTCTATGCAAATAAGTAAAAAAAATTTATATATGTAAATGACAATTTATATTATACTCAACAAACAATCTAATAAAAACGTAGTCTAAAATACAAAAATTGAAATTTATTCATTTAACACTCAAGTCATGCAAAACAATTTCTCCCGGCATTTTTAGATGCAAAGTCACTAATAATAGTGTTTACATCAATATGCTCTAACTTATGTCTCTCAATACATAATATGGCTAGACCATTCAAATTTTCTTGTGACATTGACGACCTCAAATAGGTTTTCAATAATTTCAACTTTGAAAAACTTCTTTCGGCAGATGCAACTGTGACCAGCATGGTTAAGAGGATCCGATAAGCAATTGAAATATTTGGATAACAATCTGCAGCATTTACGAACTCGAGAATTTCACATGCTGACATCGACACGTTTGGCAAAGTCATTTGCAACACTCTTAATTCTGAAAAAAGATCATCTGCATCAACATCTGACAAATGAGTATGAGTAAAAGCATTCCTAAAATTTATGCAAGATTTTCTTAATTCAACGCTATTTATTGATTTCAACCTATTCGCTTCAAATAAGAATCCAAAAATACTATCAAATGCCTCCAGTTGCTCAAATCTATTATTCAAAGAAGCTACAGCTATATCAACGACAACCAAACAATAGTTAACTCTAAAAGATTCATCTGGTGATTGTATTGTTTCATTATTATCACTCTCATCGAACTGTCTTTTTCTAAAGATGTGGCGCTTTGTTGGAAGTGTTGGCTCTATGTCCATTTCCAAAGCAAGGCTTTTGGCAATAAGCATACTAGATTCAAAGCCACTATTTCTATATTCCTCAAAATATGACATTATACCTTCCACTTCCTTCATCGTAGTTCCAATGCACATAGATTTAGATTGTAAAATCTTACTCATAATGTTAATAGCAAACAGAATATCATGCCAGATCACCATGCCAAATAAAAATTCAAAGGTCGCAAGAGAATTACCCAAACTTTCAACTTCACTTTTTGACTTAGCATAATCAGCACAAGATTCATACAGTTTTGACAAAGCTAATCTTATTTGAGGTGCTTGAAATCTAATAGCTTTAACACTTTTGAGCCGACTCTCCCACCTAGTATTACATAAAGATTTTACAGTAAAATCTTTCACATTATCAACTAAAATCTGGCATCTTTTAGTGGAACTAGCAAATAATGTGTATATTCGTTGCACAATTCCGAAAAAAGAAATAGCTTTAACACAAGAATGTGTCATATCAGATAGAGTGAGATTTAGACTATGACAAGCACATGGCATATATAAAGCCCTTGGATTTATATTAAGTAATCTCTTTTGAACCCCTTGGTGTTTTTCCTTTCATATTAGAACCATTATCATAACCTTGACCCCATACATCATCAACATCTAAATCAAGAGACTTCCATACATTTAACAGTTCATTAAAAAGTCCCAATCCAGATGTATCATCTACTTTCAAGAACTCCAAAAAAAAACTCTTCTATTTTTATCTTATTATTAGACACATTTACGCATCGTATTATCAAAGTCATTTTCTCTTGATGACTCACATCAGGGGTACAATCAAGAATTATAGAAAAATATTTTGCCCCTTTAATGATCCTTAATATTGAAGTTCTAACACCATGAGCTAAAAGAGAAATCAACTCATTTTGAATCTGAGGACCAAGGTAGTTTTTTTTTTTTTTGATTAGGAGATTAAGTCAGCCCAAGGGCTAACCCCTACAAGGCTACTAGCCTGTAGGAAACACCAACACATTGGCTGGTAAGGCATGCATAGCATGCGAAAGAAACACCCCAGCATAATGCTGGGGGTAAGGATCGAACCCCTGACCTCAGGGGCCAAGGGGGAGTGCTCTATCCACTTGAGCTAACTCCTATTCTTTATTCTGAAAACATCTAACATGATCTTGCATTATCAAATCAAATTCAGCTATCATTTCAATCAAGCCCAAAAAATTACCATTACTATCCTCATAAAGTTTTCCATTAGATCCACGAAAAGCTAAATTATGTTTAGCAAGACATTTAACAACATATACTATTCTCCACCGTTCCTTTTCCTTTGAATTTCCTCTTGCAAATCTTTATCAATGCCTTTATTTTTATTTAATCTCACTCTTGTTTCATTCCAAGTACTCATATTAGTCAAATGATCAACAGTATTCTCATGTTGTTTGAGTTTCTCACTCAAATGCTTCCAGTCATTTACCCCTCCACTTGCTAAAAGACTTCTATTATTGTGGGAAGAGAACAACTTACAACAAAAACAATATACTCTATCAACATGTTTGGAATAAACCAACCATTTTCTGTCTTGAATCTCCCCATTACTCAATTTCTAGAATAATAAGCATATGAAAAATGCCTAGGCAAATCATCTTTAGGGAACGTGAGACTCAATTCCCTCATAGGGGGTCCTTTTTTTAATTAAAATGTCTCTAGTTTTATTATCAAGTATACCCCAATTTCTAGGATCATATATATCAATAGGAGGGATGAATTGTTCATCAATATCTACATCAACATTTGTTGCATTATGGTCATTATTGGCAGTATCATCATTAATCACATTGTCATCATTCAAATTGCAGTATCATCGTTAATCACATTGTCATCATTCAAATTGTCATCATTGTTATTAATGGGATTGTTATCATTCAAATTTTCATTAGATTGGTGACTATTATCAGTTTCTAAGCCCAATCCATCACTACTTGAAGGCTCTTCCACTCGTCTACAAAAGTATTTATCTATAGCTCCCTTTTGTGATTCAATCAATTCTTGTGTTCGTTTTCTCTTTTTTCTTTTTTCACTACCAGATAAATATTTACGCGGCAACATTATACAATAAACTAATGAAACAAAAGGTATAGAACGATAGGACCTGAATCCTACTTGTTGTCGATCATCACTCTCAAATATAAAACATAAATCGGCAATACAACATCCACAAGAAGACCTGCCATATCATTATTTGCAAATAAAAATCAGCCAACTACTTTATTATTAAAAAAGAAAAATCAATGAAAATACGATGTACATAGCAAAAAAAAAAAAAAAAAAATCAATGATATACAATGAAAATTCTAGAACCAATTAAAAGTGATATACAGTAGCAAAATAATACATTCGATGTATTGTTAACTGTAGCAAAATACTAAAAAAATCTCAAAAAATCAATAATATACAATGAACATTCGATGTACAGTTAGCAGTAGCAAAATAATAAGAACCAATTAAGAGTGATATACAGTAGCAAAATAAATGAAAATTCGATGTACAGACTATAATAGCAAGAATTGATATACTCTATCAACACCAATTAAGACTTTAAGAGTGATGTACAGTAGCAAAATGATAAAAAAAATAAACAATGCAAATTCGAAACTCAAAGAGTAAGAGTGATAACCTTGAATCTTTGCTTTTATAACCTTGATCAACTGAAGGAGACTTATTTATATGAAAAATTAGAGTTTTTATTCCCGTTGGAAATCGAATTTTGAGAAGACCGTTTGAGTTCATCATTGGAGATTGTTTGGAGATTAATCAGGAAAGAAGTTATGGAATAAAAAAAATCTTAAAGATGAGATTTTTAGGATTTTGAATTTTTTGATTGGAAGTTTAATTTGGAAGTTGAAAGGAGTTAGAATTACGAGGTGTAGAGGATTGAAAATGAAGGACAGAAGGAGTGGGGGCGAACAAAAGGGAAAGTGAATCGCAGGTTTACTGTTTTTGAGGAGAGAGAAAGGGTTTTTTCAAGGACAGAAGGAGTGGAATAGGAAAGTTTAGTTTATTATTATTTTTTTAAACTGCTGTCATACTCATACTGGGCCTGGCTACTAACTTTCGGTTTTTTGGGCAGGGGGGCCGGGCTTCCGCCCCGTTTGCCCTGGGCCAAATACGGGCCTGCTCCAAACATACAAACCCTCTGCCATACAAACAAAAAAACAGAACAAAAGCAAGGCACGAACTGAGTAACTTGTGAATGATAAATCCGATAGAAAAAAAATGTGCAGCAAGTTTTTGGTTTGTTAAGCATGGATATTAAGGGAAAAAAAAGGGTGCGAAGATTGAAACTCACTGGACGTAGAGTTGTGAGAAGGCTTGAGTCTTTTAATTTTCGACGGCGACGCAGTACCGTACTGCTATATATTCTGAAAGAAGGAGAAGAAGTGCATGAAATCAGTGTCTAAAAAATAAAAATCAAAGCAAATTCGCAGGATCATGGATATGAGGTTCATGGGGATTTATTGATTTATAGCCTACAGGGCTAATAGGCTATCAAGATTCAAGCATCATCATGGCATAGAAAGCAATGTCAAGGTGTGAAATTTTGAACGTGTGTTCT
Organism: Beta lomatogona; assembly: GCA_947646795.1. Taxonomy (NCBI): domain Eukaryota; kingdom Viridiplantae; phylum Streptophyta; class Magnoliopsida; order Caryophyllales; family Amaranthaceae; genus Beta; species Beta lomatogona. Next base: position 1,380,004 of record CANSNZ010000231.1, read on the forward strand.
GCTAACATATGGTATTGCTGCTAAGTAAAAAAGGGAAAGGCAAAATTGGCCTCAACACCTGAACTATAACTCGGGTGCACCCAATACCACCAACTACGACTAGTAGCCTAAACACCACCAACTATGGGGTGGCGTGTATTCTGTACCATAAATGAGGCCGAAAGCCTGCCGAAGACAGTGGGTTTTTATGGTACAGACTGCACCGCACCCCGTAGTTGGTGGTACAGACTGCACCCCACCCCGTAGTTGGTGGTGTTTAGGCTACTAGTCATAGTTGGTGGTGTTGGGTGCACCCGAGCTATAGTTCAGAGTGTTGAGACCAATTTTACCAAAGGGAAAAGAAACCGTAAACAAATTGGTATGCAAAGCCGAGAATTTTATTTTATTTTTTTTAAAAGCACATTCGGATGATGTTGATGAAGAATTCCAACACAGCAGATCATGACGTATTACACATGTGCCTTGACATTAAATAAACATTCACAAAACTTTTAGAAAAAAGAAAAGTGCAGAGTATACCCACTAGTATCTTGTTGGACGCAAATGGAGAAGCCTCTGACTTCTTTAAAATTTTGATATTTGATGATGGCACTTCAGCACTATCAAAGTATCAATACAAGATAAGAAAATGGGAGTTAGTATTGGTGAGTTATTCGAAAGTCCAAGGAAAAAAAAACAAGTAAATAACAAGAAGATGATGGCGTACTTTAATTTGCAGAAGGTGCGTGTATTTGTACACTGGTGCATCAAAAGCCAAAACCTAGTAGGATAAGATTTGTTTTAGTCGATAACAAAGATATCCTAACCAGTGCAAGATTGAAGTTCTCGAATCTAAGACTTTGATAGAGCTGGGAAAATTCATGACTCTACCTTAAAAAGAAAATAGTCAAACAGCACGGTGACTGTCAAACCATGTCAAACCATTTGTCGAGACCCTGGCACCATTAAACACTTCAAATCATGTACATGATATATTCTCGAGGAGGCAATTTGTGGACACTAAAAATTCATTAGTGTTTTACAATTAAAATGAAATAATTATTATTGAGCTAAAATAAATATAATTAGCCCAATTTAATTAATTTAGCCCACTCAAATAAGATATCCAAATTAAACAAATATATTGTGGGTTGTAAAATATTTGGGCCAGTTCATACTATTAGACCGAATAAAATGGTCAAAAGGCAAAGGTAAAAAGACTTCCAAGTCATATACGGGGCTAAGCCCATAAACTACCAAGTCCATGAAGGGATCTCCATTCTCTATAAATAGACCTCACCTCCTTGAGTTGAGGGGACCAGAAAATCATTATTCTCAAGAGCTCATAAAATTCTCTTGGAATTCTCTCTGCAAATAGTCAACAAGCACATCAAATCTGTGCCGACTGTTCAGATACACTCAAACACATTCGACTCAGATTCAAGCTTTCGTCAGCCCTCATTCGAATATACCCAAACAAAACTCAAACTCAGGTTGACGTTGACAAAACGTCATCCCACATTCAAACTCAGGTTGGCGTTGACAAAACGTCACTCTACACTCAATTCCACGTCGACATCAACACGTGTCACTCTCAAGCTATGGAACAGAATCAGATGACTTAGTTTATTTTTATTATAAACTGTCTATAGAGATTGTACTCAATACATTTATTGAAATATAATTTCCTTGTTACTTTGTTTCCTGTCTTATATATATTTTGACTCGAAATTTGTGTATACAGGAGTCATTGAAGAAAGCTCTAGGTTTATGATCAATTTTTAAAGTGGGGTTGTACTTCGACATCTTCTTCATGTCGGCGATGCGATCATGATGGAGTTCAAGATAGAGGAGCACCAAGGCAGTCTAGTTTACCTCAACAAAAATGTGGTGACCAAGCTCAATGATAATATTGTACTTAATTTTGTATAGATGTTCTCCAAAGATTTTGTGCAAAACGGAAAATTAGATACAACTGTTGATATGCCAAAAACAAAAGTATAAAGGGTTGATATATGGTTATGAACTTAAAACTACATTGAAATCAGACTTTCTCCTAAATACTCTTAAGTTATAGTGCTAACTACACTTTTTAATTCAAACAAAAAGGTTAGAAGTGTATATAAGTTAAAATAAGTTTTAATACCTTATAATTTTTTTTAATAAAGAAAGCATACTGGGTGTAACATGTTATACCAGAACAGTTACACCCAAGACTATGTGTTTAATAAATTTCAATAAGTTCATATAAATCATATACGTTTAAAATAAGTTCAAAAAACATAAGACGAGTTCATATATTAGTTTAAATAAATATACTATAGAATGAATTATAGACATCAATAATATTCAATTAAGAGTCCATTAGTGAACAACAGACCATGCTTTACTTGTAACTGTAGACATATCATGTACAATTGGAATCCAGTTTGAAGAATTTTTTTGATAAGCATTATTAATAGGTTCACTTATGAACCTCAGTGGTTTCTTGGTACAATGCTTCATTAGTTTTCTGTCTTTCTTCTTTTTGGTGCAAATAATGCCTCATTTGCAGTTTTTTTCTTTCTTTTTTTAAAGGTAAGATGAAGTCCCTTGTAAGGAGGAAGATGAGGTGGGAATTGGGGATCTCTCCTTGTAAGGGGTGAGACTCAATCCTAGGATCTCTGGAATCGAAGGTGACGTCAATACCACTAGGCTATCACCTGCTGCTCATGCCTCATTCGTAGTGATGACGACCTCATTATCTATCAATACATTATACATCCAATGTGAAGTTGATCTGAGTGAACTTTAATTGGTAGGTTGGAAGCACACCACACTTCATAGTGAACTACTCATAGTCATCCATAATATTGCGCTAATTATAAGTGACTTTCATAATATTGTAGCATTAAATTTACATACATTTATCAATAAACTACTTTTATTTGACAAAAGTCAACTAATCGAATAGCAAGAAGCAAAAGTTATATAATTACTCCCTCCTATATTTATTAGTTGACCAACCTCTTTGAGGACAAAGTTTTAGGAAAAATATGTATGTGGGTTATAGAAGAAAAGAGAAAATATTAATTTATCGGTATATTGTATATATTGAAGTTAATGTTGTGGGCCATGAAAAATAGAGAGAGAAAGTAATGATAATAATAAACAATTAATGAGACTATTCCAAAAAATAGGAAAAAAGAAGTGGGCAATAATATAAACTAATAAGGGACAACCTAAAAATAAAAGTGGGTAAATGAATAAAAACTAAAGGGAATAACTTATAAGCTTGTCTTTTACTCCCTCCGTCCCAAAATATAGTTCCCATTTCCATTTTGGGTGTCCCAAAATATAGTTCCCATTTCCATATTTAGTTCCACATTTTTCCGTAATTTGTCTAGAAAAACCGTGTCCCATCATTTATTTATTTGCTTCTTGAATTTTGTTTTTTGCTTTGTTTATTCAACCCAAGTGTTACAATTAATGCTCTTTCACCAATTATTCTCCATTCTCTCTCCTAAAATCATCTTTCCCCATATAATATTTATTTAAATAAACAAAAAAATCATTACTATCCCTCTTAGATTCTACTTGCATAAATTACTGTGAAAAAAGGGAAATGAGAACTATGTTTAGGGACGAAGGGAGTATATGTAACACACGACAAACTCAAATGACCGTGCATCACTATTAGTATTCCCATTAAGAACATTTTTTTGGAAAGGACTTTATGGTAAAAATTACCTTTTTTTTTGCAAGTTATTAGAATTACTACCTTTGTTAAATTTTTATTTAATTTAACTACCTTTGTTATTTCAAAAGTGGAGTTATTGATACTTTACAACGGATCGCGTCTAATTTCTCATTTAGTGGGGCCCTCTCCTTATTTACTGATTTTCAGTTGATACCAACAACTCGAAATTGACTCATTCTTTTCTTTTGACTCCTAAATCTTTACGATTCATCTTCATCTTTAATGCCATTGATTTCTCTCACCCACCTCCATCTCATTCTCTCTCTATCTGACTTGTCACTACCATCTTCATCAACACACAATTATACATAAGGAAGGAGGGAAGGACCACATCAACCTTTGACTTGTCACTGCCATCCTTAACATACGGTTTTAACCATATTTTTGAAACACATAATAGATCAATTTTCTCTAATTTTATGGACCCTAGTTTGCAATTCTAAAAACTTACCTTCACTTTGTGGCAGCAAACCTAATCAAAGCAAGTTGAATCCCTTAACAAACTAATTGTAACAACGCGTAATCCCCCTAATTGGAAAACCCTAACCTCAATTGAATCTTTGAAGGAGAATTGGAGAGAGAATGAGGGTGATATTTAATGGAACTTTTCAATTTGCTGTTAAATCAGTTAATTAAGGAATAAATCAAGAAGGAAAACAAGGAAAATTGGGGAAAAACAATAAGTGGGCCCCACACGATGAAAATTTGATGGCAATCATTATAAGGTACCAATATTCTAATTTCTAAAATAAAAAATTAGTGAAATTAAAAAAAATTCCAATAACTTGAAAATAAAAGTTTTACCAAAAAAAATCCTTTGGGAAACAAACAAGTCATGATATATTATTTGCTCTTACTTAGACTTATAATTTGATAATGATAAACTTAGATAAAGAAACAAGCCCAAATTAATATATGCACGCGTCCGTAGGATGAGAATCATACGTATTATGAACATGAAGGACTAGATTATACATTGCATTTATGCATATTTAGGTCCCTTTTTATAAACTACGATGCTTTCACTGATTGTTTGGTCTTTTGAAGTAATCTCAGGTACCCTTGAAGACGATACATCATGTGTCCAAAACGGATTGGAAGTGAAGAAGATAAACATAACTTTGTGTACTTGAGCGAAATATGACACTTCTGCACCATGTTTCCCATAACTTTTGACACAAAAATGATAATGAGATAATTTCAACTGGGTTGGAAACCTCGTCGGAAAGCTTCGATTGCGGTGGGGGCGTCGCATCTTGGGATGGAGACTTTTTCGCGGTTGAATCTGTTGAGGTAGTCTCGCAGCGGTTCGCCATATCTCTGGACGACTCGGTACAAGTCGCTAGTTTGCTTCTCCAGGCGCCTATTGCTGGCGAATTGAAGGTTGAACATGTCTACGAAACCTGCAAAAGTCAAAATTTCCCCATTAGGTAGATTAATGAACCATTGAAGAGCAGGATCTGATAAAGTTAATATGAAACCTTTGCACATGCAAGCTTCATGCATCTCGCGTGGGAATGGGGTGGTGATCATTCTCTGTTTATATTGGGCGACATGCTCGCTGGGATCCGTCGTTCCGTCATAAAGATTCATGGCAGGAACAGTGAAACGCTTCGAGATTTTGACCAAGGCAATGGCATCATGAATGGTGAGTCAGCATAGCTGGTCAAAGCAGCTTTCTCCACGAGTCTTGGTACTCCAAGGATTTTAAGGATCACTTCTTCGACCTGCTTGAGGCGCTCATACAATGGATCTGCGGTGACAGTTGAGAGCATGCCTTTTAGCATGTTCGGCACGGACGGCTTGCTTCGGACATCGGGCGTCTGCTGAGGTTGCTCCGCTACTGCTTTGGACGAAGGCTCCTTCTAGGTTGGTTGATCTTGCAATTTGCTCGCATCTTCGTCAAATGGAGAGACCCACTCATAGGTATTTTGGCGGTTCAGATCAGGATATTTGCCAACAGCTGGAATTCCTTACTCTGGCATGGCATCTTCGCTACTTTTATGGATTGGATCTTCCATATTAAGTTGCTTGGCTATGCTGCCAATGTCGCTTTGGCGCTGCTTCGGAGAGTTAGATGCGATGGATGCGTGGGACAGCATCTGGGACATGAGTTCGTCGGTCTTTTTTCTCGAACTGGACACCTTGCATAGCAATCTCCTCTTTGAGGGTCTTTTTCATGTTGTTAATGTCCTCTATGATGCGGTCCATGGCTTCTTGCCCTGGCACCTCGGTGGGCGAATTGGGAGTTGATGGTGACTTAGTTTCATTGATTTCGGCCATGTTGTACGATAAATTGGTTGCAGATTAGGATTACTTTTTAATTATCAGCCCCACAGTGGGCGCCAAAGTGTTTAGGGTAAATTTCACTAAGGCTAATTTGGTTGGAGGGGGGTTGACAATTAACTTGCCAATATGAATAAGTTGCAGAAATAAAGTGGCGTAAAGTAAATAAAAGCACACAACAAGTTTTACGTGGAAACCCTTTTTTTACTGCTTTCTCACGATTGCTCTACACTAACCTCCTGTTGCTCAGGCCATTATTCACGGCGGCGCCGCTATGACGGAGGACATTAAACTTGATTCTAGTTCTCCTTTTTACTTGGGGTCCGGTGATCAACCCGGTAACCTCATCACCCACGTGATTCTCAAAGGCGATAATTACTTATCTTGGGCTCGGGCACTTACGCTGTCATTGAAAGCTCGCCGAAAATACGGTTTCATTGATGGAACCATTCCAAAACCTACAGACTCGAAGAAGTTACTGGATTGGGATACCGTTAACTCCATGCTCGTCTCTTGGATGCTCCGTAGCATGGATGGGAAACTCGTTGCCTCCATTCCTTACCATGATGAGGCTCGTCCTTTGTGGCTCTATTTAGAACACCGGTTTTGTGTGGCAGATGGCACTCGACTTCAACAACTCCGTGCCAACATTGCCAATTGCAAGCAGACCAAAACCATGACAATGGAGGACTATTATACCACACTCATGGGATTATATGATGATATATCCCGTCTCAAACCTCTTCATGGATGCACGTGTGGTAAGTGTACGTGTGATGTGGCCGTAAAATTCGCCGCCGATCGCGACGAAGAGCACCTGCATCAATTCTATATTGGTGTTGATGACACCTTATACTCCACTGTCCGTTCGAACCTTTTGTCTCAACAACCTTCTCCCAATCTCACGCGTGCTTATCAAGCGTTTCTTTAAGAGAAACGCGTTCGTAACATGACTCGTGACAAGGTCATAACCGAGGTTGTTCATGTCTTTGCTGTGAAGAGTAATATTGAACATCCCGATAAAACTAAACTCACTTTTTCTCATTGTAAAAAACGTGGCTATGAGATTAGCTCTTGCTTCCAAATTCATGGCCGGCCCGCGTGGTGGGAGGCAAAGTTTGGTAAAGGCTCCTCGTCGGCATCCTCCTCTAGCGTGGAGGGCAAACCTCGCATCGCCGTCGATCACTCACCTGCTCGTGGCCTTCTTGCTCCCCCTGTGCGTGCCAATGCAATTTGCAGCGCTGCATCCTCTCATGGCAGCACTATTGGGACGCATGTTTCTACTCCCAATGGGGGTGAGGGGACTCCTCTTGCTTCTCTCACTCCTGCTCAAATGCAGGTTCTTTTAAATTTAGTCAATGAACGCTCTAATGAGGCTATGATGGGTGAGTTTATTAGCTCTTCTTGGCTCCTTGACACAGGCGCCTCTTATCATGTTACCGGCAACCTCTCTATGTTGTAAGATCCTATTACTTATGTAGCATGTGCTGTTGGTTTTCCTGATGGTCAGCAGGTCATGGCTACTAAAGCTGGCACTGTTCATCTCGCTGGGGGCTTAGTCCTTAAACATGTGTTATTTGTTCCCTGTTTATCTTGTAATTTGATATCGGTGTCGCAGTTGATTGATGATTCCTCTTGCATTGTTCGTTTCACTGACTCTCTGTGTGCTATACAGGACCTTCACTCGGGGAACCTGATTGGAGCCGGTGAACGTAAGGATGGACTCTACTACTATCATGGGATTCCAAGCATATGTGCTGTGACTGCTTCTGCTATCATTGACTTTGAGTTGTGGCATCGCCGTCTTGGACACCCTTCGGCTAAGGTCGTCAAGCTTCTTCCTATTTTTCATTCTTCTTGTGGTCAAAAGTGTTTAAATAAAGCGTGTGTTGTTTGTCCTCAAGCAAAACAATATCGCCCTAGTTTTCCCATTAGTTATAATAAAGCCAGTCGTATTTTTGAATTAATTCATTGTGACTTGTGGGGCCCTTATAAGACTCCTTCTTCTTGTGGTGCTCATTATTTCTTAACATTAGTGGATGATTTTTCTCGTGCTACTTGGGTCTATTTGGTGAAATCCAAAACAGATGTGTTTCACTCCTTTTGCTCTTTCTTTGCTATGATTGAATGTCAATTTGAAGTTCATGTGAAAAGGTGCGTAGTGACAATGGAACGGAAATCAATTGTATGCTTGATTATTTTAATTCCCATGGCATTCTTTTTGAAACTACTTGTGTTGGTACTCCTCAACAAAATGGTCGCGTCGAAATAAAACACCGACATATCCTCAATGTGAGTCGTGCTTTGTTGTTTCAAGCTAGCTTGCCTATCTCTTTATGGGGTGAATGTGTTCTCGGTGCTGTGTATTTAATTAATCGCACTCCCTCCTGCTTGTTACAAAATAAAACTCCCTTTGAGATCTTGTTTGGTGTTGCTCCCGATTTCAATGAATTAAAGGTGTTTGGTTCTATTTGTTTTGCTCACAATCAAAGAGCAAAGGGGGATAAATTTGCTTCTCGTAGTAGGCCTTGTGTGTTTGTTGGGTACCCACATAATAAAAAAGGGTGGAAATTATATGATTTGGAGACTCATGAGATTTTTGTGTCAAGAGATGTTCAGTTTTTTGAACATGAATTCCCGTTTCACCAACAACATTAGTCCTTAGATCCTACTGCTACAAATGTGGACTTGGAGGGATTTAATTTTGATGATTTTGGTGATTCCATCTTTGCTTGTGATGATTTTGGGGATCCTTTGGCTACTGCTGGGCCGCTCACATCTCCTACTGGGCCCAATGACCATGCTGGTCCTGTCGCTGCCCTTGATGGGCCACACGTGCCCTCCTTTGAGCCCACTGACCCGGCTGGTCATGGTGCAGCTATCGCTGGGCCTTCTGCCGCTGCTGCCACTGCTGGGCCCCCTTACCCCGTTGCTACCGCTGGGCCCTCTGAGCCACCTGCTACTGCTGGGCCATCTGACCCGAATGCTCCTGCTGGGCCCCCTGACCCGCCTGTTAATGTTGGGCCCACTGACCCGGGTGACCTCACCTCAGCTCCTCCTGGGCCTCACGGTTTGATTTCTGCTGGGCCGTCTTCGACTTCGTCTCCTACTGCTCCTCCGAATGTTGATACTCCTGAGTCCGACAGCTCTATCATTGACTTGGGCCGTGGTTGACGTGTCAAACGTCCATCGGTTCTTCTTCGTGACTTTGTTACTTCACTGAATCCCACGTTGAGTCCATCCCCTAGTTCTCCCGCTCCGTCAGGCTCCTCAGGTACTCCTTATCCTTTAGCACATTTTGTGTCAGCTGACAAATTTTCTTTGCCACACCGTATCTTTCTTGCTGCTATTACTACAGGTCATGAACCCCGCAGCTTCAAAGAAGTTATGACTGATGCTGGGTGGCGTGAGGCCATGCAAAAGGAGATCTATGCTTTGGAGGCCAATGATACTTGGGTTTTAACTCCTCTTCCTCCTGTAAAACACGCTCTTGGGTGCAAATGGGTGTATAAAATCAAGTATCATGCTGATGGGAAGGTCGAGTGTCTCAAAGCTCGCCTTGTGATTTTTGGTAACCGCCAAGTTGGGGGCTTGGATTACAATGAGACTTTTGCTCCAGTCGCGAAGATGGTGACCGTCCGTGCCTTTCTCGCTATTGCTGCTGCGAAAAATTGGGAGTTGCACCAAATGGATGTTCATAATGCCTTTCTTCATGGCGATCTTGATGAAGAGGTTTATATGAAGCCTCCTCCAAGCTTCCATGGTCATCGATCGGGTTTGGTTTGTCGCCTTAAGAAGTCTCTATATGGGCTTCGTCAGGCTCCTCGGTGTTGGTTTGCTAAGTTAGCCACCTCTCTTCTTCGGTATGGTTTTGTGCAATCCTACTCTGATTACTCCCTCTTCACTCTTACTCAGGGCTCTTTGCAACTCAATTTCTTTTTTATGTGGACGATTTAATTATTTCTGGCAATACTTCTTCTGCTACCATTGCTTTCAAACACTACTTGGGTGAGTGTTTTCATATGAAGGATTTGGGACTTCTCAAGTACTTTCTTGATGTTGAGGTTGCTCGGAGTCCCGAAGGGATTTTTTTGTGCCAGTGCAAGTATACTCTTGACATTGTGGCCGAATCTGGCCTTCTTGGGGCCCGCCCCTCTAGCTTTCCCATGGAACAGAACCATCGCCTTGCTCTTGCTACAGGAGAGCCTCTCGATGATCCTGAGAAGTATCGGCGCCTGGTTGGTCGCCTCATTTATCTCTCCTTCACTCGCCCGGATTTAGCCTACACTGTTCACATCCTCGCTCAGTTCATGCAGGCCCCACGGCAGGAGCACTGGGTTGCTGCTCTTCGTACCGTTCACTACTTGAACGGCTGTCCGGAACAGGGCATTCTACTTCGTGCCGATTGTGACCTCCAGTTGACTGGTTGGTGTGATTCTGACTGGGCTAGTTGCCCTCTTACCCGTCGCTCCCTTACTGGGTGGCTTGTGTTCCTAGGTAACTCTCCTGTCTCTTGGAAAACTAAAAAGCAACATACTGTTTCTCGTTCGTCTTCTGAGGCGGAATATAGATCCATGGCTACCACCACATGTGAGCTGATCTGGCTCAAGGCTCTGCTTTTGAGTCTTGGCATTTCCCACCCTCGTGCCATGAGTCTCTTTTGTGATAGCCAGTCTGCGTTGTATATCGCTCAAAATCCTGTTTTCCATGAGCGTACGAAGCACATTGAGGTGAATTATCACTATATTCGCGATGCTCTACAAGCGGGCGTTATCTCCACTCATTATGTTCCTACCACCGAGCAACTTGCCGATATCTTTACAAAGGCTCTCGAGAAACGCCAGTTTCACTATCTTATGAGCAAGTTGGGCATGTGTGATCTCCATGCTCCAACTTGAGGGGGGGTGTTAGGCACCTCTTGGGCCTATAATGTACATACTCTTGTTATAATATGTTGTATTAGTTGTAAAGCCCATGAGTAGTTCATTAGGTTGTATTTATGTGATTACACAAAGTTAATGAAACTAAGGAAAGTTAATTCATAACAGGCTCTCCTTTTTCCTTTTTACTTTTGTATTTTGCTGCTAAAATATCAACGTATATGTGTTGTATTTCTTACAATACACCGGAGCTCCTTTGACGTGATTTGCTGATATGTCTAGACTTCAGTATGTGGTGTATACTTGTTAGAATACAAAGATTAAGAGTTCAATCAGCTCTAGTTTGCCTATTGAACTTCTATCATCCTCTTGTCATTGTTCGTAACTGGTTTTGGGCACAGATACATATTTTCAACTACGTTTGTTTTACCTTTATTCGGGATATGTTTTGAATTATACTCTTGAATCTTGATCTATCGCCACCATTGGAGTGGATTAAAACATTAAAAACGTAAACTTGTACCTATGCTCTAATACTTTCCGGATGTTTTAATTTGGGACCAGGTTCCTCTCATTGATCATTCTAAGTGTTTGTATTACGAGCTTGAAAGATGGCATTACGAGCTTCTATCTAGAGGTTTGTTTAGTTTCTGCTAACATATCTTGTGAGCAGTGGCGGATCTTGAAAGATTTGCTACAAGGGGCCAGATTTTTCCACAATAACATATTAACATATATGAAAGTATAAAACTATAAGAACATATGAATATTACTTCCAAATCCAATGTAAAAATATAGATTATACTAAAATATCGGAATAAAATAAATGTAAAAATGTTAAGAAAATACATACCTAAAAAGTAATAAGCGTTGGCACAAAGATCTATGCTTTTGTTTGATTAATATACTAATCACCTACATTTGTCAAATTTTCGTATGAGTAATCAAATTGATATTAGTAAATCAATTATTTATATATACTTATATTTTATATAGTATAATTTAATAATTACATAGTACAGGAACACAATGATAGGTTGCTTGAATCTACAATAATTTAGAAATTCAAACAAAGCACACATAACACGTGTTGAGATACTCTAGAGTTTTCAATTGAAAAAACAAAAAAAACAAAAAACAAATTTCAGAATTGAAATACTGTGATGAGTGTAGAGTGATGACAAAACACAAAAGTATAAGGGGTTGATGAATTATTAGTCATAAGTGCAGGCGGAGCAGCCAACAAGTAAGCAACTTGAAGATAACAATTAACAGGATTCATAAAATTAGAAAAACGGTGCACAATTCCAGAATCAAGAGTCAATGAGACAAATAACCAAATTAGCAAGTAACCAACATGTGATGTACATAATGGCTCTGTTTGGGGAGGTATTTTAGGTGCCTAAAATGATAAGTTGCAAAAATATTTAGGTGCTCAAATGAATTATGTGTGTTTGGGAAATACCTAAAATAAAATTTTAGTTCCTAAAATGACTAAAATTGACAAGGTTAAAATTTTAACGTTTCAAAATCAGCTACCTAAAGGCTTTGTTTGGTAGGAAGGATTTGGATGGAAAAGAAAAGAAAGGAAAGGTAAAAACAAACTTTCTCATGTTTGGTAAAAGAAAATAAGAGGGGTTTGATTGGAAAGTAGAGGAAGTGGAAGGAAAATAATACTCTTAAATCCTTGCTTTCCTTTCCTCCCAAAGTCGGAGGAATTTGACAGGAAAGAAAGCTAACAAGTTTTTACCTATGTTTTCTTTATTTCTTTCCTTTCTTTTCTTTTACTAATGACAACCAAACATGTGATTCCTCTCAAATCCACCAATTATACCAAACATTGGAAACTACAACTACCTTCTTTTCTCTTCTTTTCCTTTCTCTTCCTTTTTTTTTTTTTTGAAATTAAAAATTAATTCATTGATTCAAAGTCATACGACATCTACAATAGAAGTCAAAACTAAATAAATACATATCACAATGAAATAAATACAATTCTAATATGACAAAACCACGATCGTTGAGTAGATCTAACACTTCTGAAAACCCTCGTCTTTCACATCGCTGTCTGATGCAGCCTTTTGTAAGGGGGTCTATCGATCTTTTGTAGTTCTGAAGTAGAACTGGATCCAATTCAAGTGATTATAAAAGATGTACTGACATCTGTTGCAACTCCGCACAAATTTCAATCAACAAATCAACCTCTTGAATTACACAAAAACCCAAAAATAAAGTCTCCAAACTCTCACATGGAGAGAGATAAAACCCAATATATGGGTAGATATAACTCAATAAATGGGTAGAAAAACTTTCCATTAAAGAGAGACTGAAGTTTATTAGAAACATTAACATAAAAAACTAGTAACAAAAGGAGAAAAGGGGCTTACCACCGCCCAAAAGGGTGGCGGTAGCCCCTAAGTTGAAAATTAGGGTTTTGTGGGAGAGGAGAGAGAAGAGAGAAAAAAGGGAGAGGAGGCGCCTAACTATCTTATGTTTCATTTTTCTCCTTTCTTTTCTCTTCCTTTCTTTTCCCTTCCTTTACTAAAAAAAATACCAAACAAAGTGAAAATCTTTAAAAAATCATTTAACTTATCTCATATTTTATCGTCATTCGCTCTACTGCTTCTTTATTTCGTTGTTGGTCTTCATCCCTCTACTGCATCTCTTCTCAAATTTCTACATCTGATTTTCTCAAATCAGGTACCGTCTAGTTACGTTCTTCATCTCCTTGAAATCATCATATGATTTTTCTTGCAATTTTATGCAAAGTTCGTTTTTTATTTATCTATTTTTCTGAATGATTTCGGTTTACTATTCCTTTGTAATTTTTTTTTTGAGGAGATTCCTTTGTATTTCATGTATCTGATGGAGAGAGGAGAAACACATTGAATTGAATGTATAGAGAGTAAATAAAGAGAATGCACCCTTAAACTGTGGTTAGGATGGTTTCTTATAAACAAACACTTGAATTCATATGAGAATTTAGATAGCATATCTGGGGTATTTCATGTGTGAATTGATGTATATAATTTGATCTGTTCAATATTTTATGTATCTCAAAAATTTTATGGGGTTTCGCCATGGGTTGATTACCACAATCTACATGTATGAAGCCATACAGATAAATTAATTGCTACTTCAATGACTTGGCATTTTCGTTGTTTATGGCTGACATGTCTTTGGTTAATTTGTGTTATCGAGTTATATGAACGAGAGCACTGATCCAATTAAACTATGAATGCCGATGATGTCTAACAGGCCACGGCGCCACGCCATGTTCTAAAGAGATGGATTTGGTTCGTGACCGTATTACTAGTTAAATATGGAGTAGAAAATGATTTGTTACTATATTTCCTCCGTTTCAAAATAAGTGAATCACTTGTTTAAAAAGCTCTCACATAGATGAGAGAAGTGTTTCACTTATTTTGGAACAGAGGAAGTATTTTACAAGTATCGTTTTTTTGTATTATGACGATTTATACGCAAAAAAAAAATAGTAGTATAAATTTAGAGAAATTTGTTTCATAATTGCCAATGGAGAAGTAGCAAAAATATTTTTTTGTTTATGTGAGCTATATTTAAATATTTATATTGCTATTTTATTGTTTAAATACATTGAAAAAAATACAAAAATTTAAATAATTAATCAACTTATGCAACTAGTTCTGCCAAACAGTTTCAGCTATATTAGCTACCTTATCAGTTTCAGCTATATTTCAGGTAGTATTGCCAAACAGAGCCAATAAATATCAAAATTCATATTCAATGACATAGAGTAATTACTTTTCCTACCTAAGAAAGCTGTCAAAATTGCTTTAACAGAGTTGCAGTTGCCTTGCAGACTTTTCACTTTTTGTTTTCAGATTTTGTTTTTTTCCAACGTGCAAGGGTTGGGATTTTGGGAAGCGTTAGACTAATATCGTGTAAACTTTTTTTTATTTGTATGTTGGGATTTTGGGCTGCTAACATACAAGCTTCATAATTTTTTTTTTAAACCTACGGGGGGCTAGGCCCAGGCCTGCCCTCATTAAGAGCCGCTATTGCTTACGTTCTTCTTGCTCTTGGGCGCACATTGCCCCCAGAGATCGCTCCTGTGTTGCGATATAAAGGATGTGTGGTTTCCCTTTTATTGATGCCCCCAAGACAGGGGGAGAAGACAAGTACTTCTTTATACTTTCGAAGGCTTTTTTACATGAGTCATCCCATTTGAACGGGGCATCTTTTGTCATGAGATGGCTGAAGGGATGACATCTTCATGCTAGGTTAGAAATAAACCTTCGAATGTAAGCAAGACGCCCTTGGAGGCCACACAACTCCTTAAGGTTCTTAGATTCAGGCATCTCTTGGATGGCTTTGATCCTTGCTTGGTCAATTTCAATACCCCTGTGTCTGACAATGAAGCCTAGAAACTTTCCTAAGGTAACGCCAAATGCGCATTTGAGGGGGTTCTTTTTTAATTGACATTTTCATAGTCTTTCAAAGACTTTACGGAGGTCACGCAGATGATTCTCCTTCTTCTTAGACTTTACCACCAAGTCATCTACATAGCACTCCACAATTTGATGCATCATATCTTCAAGAAATTTATGCATTGCACGCTGATATGTAGCTCAGACATTTTTCAAGCCGAAAGGCATGACTTTGTAACAAAATATCCCTTTAGGGGTACGAAATGCAGTTGCTTCTTGATCTTCAGGAGCCATGTGAATTTGGTTGTATCCAGCGGTACAATATATATATGACAAAGCCTCATGACCAGTGGTGGCATCAATCATGATTTTCGTTACTGGGAGTGGAAAGTCATCCTTCGGACACGCCTCGTTTGAATCGCGGAAGTCCACACAAACTCGTAACTGTCCATTTTTCTTTCATACTGGCACAATGTTTGCTATCCAAGTAGGATACTTGACTTCGCGAATAAATCATGCATCAATGAGCTTGTTTACTTCTGCCTCAATTTCAGGAATTAATTCTGGCCTGAAGCGTCTTTGGGATTGCTTCTTTGGACTAACACCTTTTTTATGGGTAAGCGACGGACAACGAATT
Source organism: Beta lomatogona (assembly GCA_947646795.1). NCBI lineage: Eukaryota > Viridiplantae > Streptophyta > Magnoliopsida > Caryophyllales > Amaranthaceae > Beta > Beta lomatogona. The sequence goes on from CANSNZ010000231.1 coordinate 1,395,934, forward strand.
TTGGGTTGAGTCCTAGCATCTCCTTATAACTCCATGCAAATACGTCTTTGTAGACAGCGAGTAACTTGGAATATTTTTGTTCTTCTTGTTAGGTAAGAAAAACGCTGACCTAGACAGGGTGTGGCTCTTCTTGAGTTCCAAGGTTTAACTCTTTTAACTCATCAACTGTGGCTTGCCCCCCATCTTCAAGAGTTTTAGGAGCCTCATCTGTTTCCATCTCCCCGTCACTTTCAAGAGCCTCATGCCCTGTGATATGGTTTGAAGTAACAAACTCCACATCTTTTTCTTTTTCTTGACTAGACGAACTCCTTTGGTTTGTTAACACTATGACACGACCCTTGGCTTTCAAGGGTGCATGTTCAATGATGTCTACCACTAGTGTACGCCTCATGCGAGATGGGATAACACTTTAAGGTGCGTCCTCACCTTTGAGTTCATTTTTCCCTCTTGTGATGCAACTTAGTACTGACCGTCTTTGTTGTTTATCGATTGAGGTCGATGCACCAAGACGTTTAAAGACAGATGCATTCTTCTTAGAAAATCGAAGATTTTGCAAGGGTGTTTATGTTTGTGTTTTTGACTTCATACCTTCATTTAGCTCGTGTCCACCAAGTCTGTCAAAAACCGATGTATGGTCCTTTACGACAGGAGACTGCATTCAATCAAAGACCGATATTTTTGGCTGATGCACATTATTTTCATCTTCATTTTCTTCAACATCCTCCGCAGTAATATACTGCGAAGAAGAGGTTGTCCCTCTACGCCGCGCAGAAATTTGGATGGGTGTTGGGGTTTCAAATCCCAAGCCTACTTTAGTCGGACGTACCTCAACGCCATACTCTTGTAATTCTTTTGTGTGTGTCATTAATTCCATGAGGATCAACCTCAATGACATTGCCCATGGGCGCTGGATTCTTAAAGTCATAACCAGACTTCGCCAACCCTTTTTAAGCCATTTTCTCCTAGATTGATCAACAGATTCAGAGGTTGGAGGTTTAGCAATTTGATTGTGGCTGGCTCTAGGTAAAGGAACAACCACTTCTTGCTTTAAACATTGAAGAGTAGTCTCATCTACTCCTTTTTCTTTCTTTGGCTCTACTTTCATAACCTGACACCCTGCAAAAGGTGACTCCCTTCCTTACGACGTGATTTAGGGATGTATCGCAAGATCGGAGTCGTTACTGCCTTCTTCATTGCTTTAATGGATTGAGCAACAACTTCTTCTTTTACCTTTTCCTTGCATTTTTTTTTGTTGCCTCTCAGTGGTGGCTGACTCGCTAGAGCTTGAAGACGAGGGCATATCACCATTTTCATTTGTACCCCTTTCCCCTGTTGAAAGAATTTTAGATGGCAACATTTCACTTGAGGGTTCCTCACCTTCAAAGAACTTAGCATCGGCAAAGTACGAATATGGCGTGCTAAAGGGTTTGACATCCCCATTTATTTTCTTCTCGCCTCCACGATAAAATTTCAGACATTGATGGAGGGTTGATGCACTACCCCATTTTCATGCAACCAAGGTCATCCAAGCAACATTATAAATGACGTCTTTGTATCTATGACATGGAAGAGAGTAGATGATGTTAACTCTCCCATCACAAGATCAAGACGTATTATGCCTATGGCACGCTAACTGTTCAAGTTGAATCCTTGGATCATTAGACGACTATCAGAAAGATCTTCCATAGTGATCCCTAAATTAGTCATGGTGGATTTTGGCATGATGTTCACAGCTAAACAGCCATCCACAAAGATAGATTCACTCTCTGGCCGAAAATATAACTAGAAACGAACAAGGGTGGGTTGTGAAGTTTTGAACCCAACAATAAGTCTTCATCAGTGAAGGCCAAGGCAAAATTACATGACGCGCATTTAGCCGAACTTTCTATTGGCTCTCCAGCATCCTTCACTTTGTCAAGGTATAGTTCTGGGTGCTGAAGTGCAAGAGCCACCTGTCGACACATTTCTCGAGGCAAATGAAAGATCTGCCTCCATCCCATGCGTGTAGGAAGAGCTTCCAAGATAGCCAATATCTTTGGATCTATCTCCGTCCCGCTGGACAATTACTTTGACAGAGATTTCATTTTCTTTAACAAGCTCTTGATCCTCCTCCTCTTCCTTTTCTTCTTCATCCTCAACAAATAAGGTAGCATTAACAGTAACCGTAGTGAAGTAATCTTCGGGAAAGAATTCTTCTAAGGTTACAGGGGTAAGTGGATCTTGTTCGAGCAAGTTAATTGGCAGTACTTGCTGTTAAGTATTTTTTTTTTGACTTTTTCTTTCCTTTCGAGCGTTTTGAACCCTTTCTTTTTTGATGCTTCTTCTTACGACAAACAGACTTTGGTTAGGGCTTCGACTGTCGTCTAGGCCTCCTTCTAGTGACCAACTTCCACCCTTCGTCATCCTCTCCATGTTGGTTTCCAGTTGGGACACTGTGCTTACCAGATGGCACATCATCAACTTGGAGAACCGGTCGCAACACATGTACAATTACTGGCTCCAAACTCCCAAACTGTAGAGTTTGAGCCTCCCAATAAGAATCTAACATTGTGGAGGCGTGATTAGCTTCAGCAACTTCATCAAAATCCAGTACAATCTTCCCATCCTTTGCAAGGTACATAATTCTTTCCTTAAATGTTATACACTTTTCTATGGGATGACTAATCAACCTGTGATACCGACAGTAGTTAGGATCGGAAGTCTTATCAACCTCCGCAGGACGCTTAGCTTCGGGCAACTCAATGACCTTGTTTTCAAGCAAATCATCTAACATCCCTGATAAATCAGACTCTGGAAATGGATATTTCTTTGCTTGGAGTTCTTTCAATGCTGGCCTCTTTTTCCTAGGTTCTTGAGAAGATGAACCATTATTCTTTTCAATGCCAGCCTTGCTAGAGATCTTGACAGGCGAGGAGGTAGTCGTGATTGACATTGACTCCTTAGTCGAACTTTTGGCAGCCTTGTCAGTTTTCCTAAAATCCTTCTTATCTTTCTTCTATTCTGAAGAAGTGTTGCTTTTTCCTCTATTGTTGGCAATGGTAATCTTTATGTCATGAGCTCGCGTAGCCAATTCTTAAAAAGTCCTAGGCTTTATACCTTGCAAGATATAAATCAAGTCCCAATCCATTCCTTGAATGCACATCTCAACAATAGAGACTTCAGTTAGGCGATCTTTACACTCTAGACTCAATGTGCGCCAACGATCGATGTAATCGATGACTGGCTCATTCTTCCACTGGTGAGTCTTAGTCAGTTCAGTCATACTGACAATACGTCGAGTGCTATAGAACCTGTTCAAGAATTCCTCCTCCATTTGATCCCAACTGTCGATGGATTGTGAGGGTAACTATGTGTACCAGTCAAAGGCCATGCCTTTAAGGAACAAACAAATTGTTTGACCAGGAAATCATCTGTGGTACCAGCATTGTTGCATGTTTCCATAAAGTGAGCAATGTGTTGCTTAGGATTTCCTTTCCCATCCAATTGCTGAAACTTGGGGGGTTGATAACCAAAAGGCATCTGCAGCTTATCGATCCTTTTGGTATAAGGCTTCACATAGCGATGACTGCCTTGAGAACTTTCTCCAAGTTGATTTTTGACAGCATGAGCTATCAATAACTCAAGTTGTCGTGCTGTAGGCGGGCGGCGAGCGTCTTCACCATTATCCCCTTCACTTTCACCACCTTGTCTAGATGCTATGTCGTCTTCCTCAAGTTTCTTGTTGAGGGCAGTTATTTGCTCATTTTGGAGTCGAATTTGAGCATCTTTTTCTTCTCCATCCTTCATTAATTTTTGGAGTAGGCTATTCATTTCGGCAAGTTGATCCTCAACTGTCTTAGCTGAGGTCACCGTAACAGCAGCAGTGTTCGATTGTGAAGACAACAAGGGTTCCTTTAAGTCGAAAATCTTTAGAGGTGATGAGACAACAATATCATCACTTGTTCCATTGTCACTCTCTACATTGAGTGGATCAAAGAGAGGGCTAGTGTGAACGGTCAACCTGTCAAACTTATCAGATAAGAGTTGCTTCCATATTTGAGAAGCAATGAATGATGGCTCGTGTTCAGCCAAAGCAGTTGAGCCAAACACGGGGGTTTCACGCTCTTTGTGTGAATCAGCCATGATGGACGATTCAGCAGTAGCAGGCTTAAAGAGTTTTCTCTGCCTGGTAGGAACATTTGCAATTCGAAGCTTAGCAGCAGCGGCAACAACACCAGCCTTTTTCATTCCTCTAGTGCGAAAACCAAGAGTCATGTCATCCATAAAGTCACCCAACGTTACAGATTTTCGTAGGGTGTCGGCAGAGTTTTCAGAAGATTGAGAGATGTTCTTGCTTGAGGCCATTTCTCAGGTTTGTTGTTAATGATGAAACAGATATGAGAGGCAGAGATAGTCCCGCCGAGCGTGCCAAAATTTGTATACACAAATTTCGAGTGAAAATATATATAAGACAGGAAACAAAATAACAAAGAAATTATGTTTCAATAAATGTATTGAGTACAATCTCTATAGACAGTTTATAATAAAAATAAACTAAGTCCTATGATTCTATTCCGTAGCTTGAGAGTGACACATGTTGATGTCGACTTGAAGTTGAGTGTAGAGTAACGTTTTGTCAACGTCAACCTGAGTTTGAATGTGGGATGACGTTTTGTCAACGTCAACCTGAGTTTGAGTTTTGTTTGGGTATATTCGAATGAGTGCTGACGAAAGCTTGAATCTTAGTCGAATGTGTTTGAGTGTATCTAAACAGTCGGCACGGATTTGATGTGCTTGTTGACTATTTGTAGAGAGAATTCCAAGATAATGTTATGAGTTCTTGAGAATAATAATTTTCTGATCCCCTTAACTCAAGGAGGTGAGGTTTATTTATAGGGAATGAAGAACCCTTCATGGACTTGGTAGTTTATAGGTTTGGGCCCGTTTATGACTTGGAAGTCTTTTTACCTTTGCCATTTGACCATTTTATTCGGACTAGTAATATGGACTGGCCCAAATATTTTACAACCCAAATTATATTTGTTTAATTTGGATATCTTATTTGAGTGGGCTAAATTAATTAAATTGGGCAAATTATATTTAATTTAGCTCAATAATAATTAATTCATTTCTATTGTAAAACACTAATAAATTTTTAGTGCCTACGTTTGTCCACTTAGATCTTGCACTATATCTCTCCTCCTCTGGCATATCCACCTAAAAAAAGATACTACCTCCATCCTTAGAATAATCTGAACACTTTTCCTTTATGTTTGTCCCAAATTAGTTTGAACACTTTCATTTTTGGCATGGTCTCACCATTAATATATTATTTCTTTTATACATCTTTGGCCCACACTCTACCATTTATCAATAAAAAGTTACCCAACTTTCTCTCTCCTCAAATAAAAAATACCCCACCGACTCCTATCACATCTACTTTTTAAATAAAATAACATTTGATAACTACACCACAACTTATCACCTTAAACTACGTGTTCCAACAAGTGTTCAGATCTTTATGGGACGGAGGGAGTATAATTTAATGATGAAAAATGATGAAATACAGTTTGTGTGTGGCCAACCACATAACAATATATGGTGTGACTATATTTGTGAATTAAAGTAACATCTATTTATTCATACATGTAGCCTCATATATATAATCATAAGGTAACCTTATTATGTCCATAAAAGTAACCTCAATTCAATATACACGTAAAATCAACCCATTAAAAAAAAAGTAACCTCATTTGTTCTTTTAAGTATCCCTTGTTATTTTGTTTTGGCTATCGGATACGTAACTCTACTTGTTAATAAAAGTAACCCCATCTTTCCATCAGAGTAAATCCCTTATATCATGGTAATCACATTTGATCATCATCGTAACTACTAACAATTAATTAATTATCTTATATGTGAAGTGACCACACCATCAACTAATGGTGTGGCTTGCCACATATAGAAGTTTGTGGATAAAACATAATCATTAATCAGTTAATCAATTGATGAAATATGATATCATGGGTAATTTCTAGCTCTAAGTTGATGAAATATGATATCATTAATTATTCACAATTAGGTGATAAATTGATTCACAAGCATCATTCCCAAGATTATCTGTTAGTGATTGAATTAGATATTAATAGGGGATACTTTTTTTTTAATCGTCCATCAAATTTATTTCTCCTATAATTATTATAGCACATAGTATCTATTAACTAAATTAGCTAAATGGCCCAATTATTATTATTATTATTATTATTATTATTATTATTATTATTATTATTATTATTATATGTGTCATAGATATTTATATTTATGTATAAGTAGGCAAAATGTATAAGGTTGAATAATATTTGTACCTGTTCAAGTCTACATTCTTTAACTCCTGCCATTGAGATGTATAAGCTTTGTGATGCTCCAAGGAAATTGATTAATCTGAAATATCGAGGAGCAATAATAATCCCGGCATTACATGCAAATCCGTCGGGAATTCATCACTTTAAAAGGTATAATTGTTGTAAGCTTCACAGTCTTGGTTTGACATATAGGACCTTGATGTTGAAAGGATAAAGTATAGAGAATTTTTTAAGGCTGATGTTGGAAAGGAAGTGATGTAGCAACGACCAATCTTGAGGTTTAAGACATTAAATTAGAGGGTGCCCCTCTTCATCCAGGTTTATGATCTTTTTCTGGCTTTCCATGCCCTGCCATCTAGTCATGATTGACTTCAGGCTAATCTCTTGTCAGATATCTCCTTCCTTTATTTTGAAATATGTAAAGCCCAATATTAAAACTATTTCAACCAGGCCCGGCCCTGAGGGGTGGCAAGAAGGGCAACCGCCCAGGGCCTGGACTCTGAAGGGGGCCCAAAATCGAAAATGTTATAAGTGAAAATTGTTTTATGGGTAAAGGCCCAGAATATTCTACATAAAAACTACTGTCATGCACAAGTAATAAGAGAAATCTTGTTGCCTTTTCTCTCTCCTAACATTAATATGTAGGTGTTCAACTTCTTAGACAACTCTATACTTTTATTGGGAAAATCATGTACTATTTTACATTTTTACCGAAGCATTTAATTGAGAAACTGTGCCAGACATCAGAAGTTGCAGTACTGTAGTTTAGAGGATTCTTTTTTCTCTCTCTTTCTTTTTCTCACTAGAATTCTTTTTTCTCTCTCTAAAGCCATTTTCAATACTCCAGCAAAGACTCATTTATAGCATCATTATAACATTATGAAGATTGAACCATAAAAAAAAAGTTTGAAGATTGAAGGGCTTACAGTGTCAGTCTTGTGCTGTAGAAATTGACAATCTCATTTATACTTCTACAAGATGACAAGGCTAGAGGTTTGTTTATACTATCCCCTAATACTTGCCACTAATGAACAAAAAAAATAAAATATAAAATACAACTCATACATATCTTGTCACACTTACGTCAATAATGTTTACAAATTTCTTATTCTACATTAGGCATCTAGGCCATAAGCTATTAGTTGCTAACATAACTCGATCAACAGCCACATGATGGTATAGATTATCTAGAGTTCTACTTAAAGATCATTCTTTATTGTGAAGTAGAACTAAATCTCTAACTATTAAAGTCCAGTTATCAATATGGTAGTTGATTTTAAAGTGGGCTTCCAATAGGACCATGATATAAGTAGATAATTGAAATAGAAATATATACAATGGGAAATCTAAAAAAGAAAACTAGAATGTTAATCGAGGGATCTATGTGATATATTTCTCCATTTTTTTTTTTACTTCTATTATTTTTCACTTAGCGCTTTTATTAACACACAAATTTGACCATTAATATGCTTATCAAAGGATTTGTATAAATTCTGAGCTTGTATCACAAAACACATTTTATAGCCCAAGAATGATACGACACGTCAACTATTCCTCTCATTCCCCCCCAGAATTTTACCTTTACCATGTTGATAAATAAGGATGTGGCCAGCTAATAAAAAAACCCAAGCTAGGCCTTATAATGAAGCTCGCGTCCCCTTTAAAAAAAGCCCAAGCGTGAATCCATTTTTAGATAACCCTATCTGAATGTACGTGTAACCCTTATTATTTGTAACATTATTTTATAATATGAGGATCCCATTACTTCATAATAAGTAACGATTATTATTTGTACCCTTATTTTATATTATCATAGGAGTATCCCATTTATTACTACAAGTAACACTCATATATTTTTTCAAATGGCCCATTATATATTTATAAAAGTAACATCATTAGTTAATAAAAGTAACCTTAGTTAAATGTATGAGTAACCTTATTTATTTGTTCGAGTAACCTCATATGCTCACAAAAGTAACTCTAATTATTATATAATAGCTTAAAATGTTTATAAAAAGTAACCATAATAAAGGTACAAGTAACCCCTTAGTTCATAAAAAGAACCCCATTATATATTTAAAGTAATCTCATTTATTTATAAAAAGTAAAACGCGTTGTTTTCCAATGCTAAGGTGTTACTTTTACTGAATTAGGGATACTTTATCGAATGCTAAGGGGTTACTTTACTGACATTATGGATTACTTTTTATAATGCTCATTAGTGGAAAAAACGCTAAATGTCACAAAAAAAACGTTGCTGTCCTTGAGAATGATTGTCATTTTTAACCGATTTTGGCTTTTAAGCTCGATTTCTTTAATCTCTTTAGAATTATCTAAAGTCTTACTCAAACTAAAACTGATATTATGTGTGTTTCCTTATGTTTAAGGTATTCAACCAAAGGGAGAGTTCTTTCACCACAACCGAGATAAACGAGGTTCGGGATTTGCTAGCACACTACCTTACCGAAGTTTGCATGTGAAGATGATGTCGCGACTTTGAGTCTATTTGTTCTTATTGTTTCACTTGCTAGTTATTTAGGTACAACAATATAATTGATGTTTATTTTGGATTTTAGTACTTAGTACAACTTCATTTGTAGTGCATTCTCCAAATTACATATATATATATGTATGTATATGTATATATATATATATGTATGTATATGTGTATATATATATATATATATATATATATATATATATGTATGTATGTATGTATATATATATATGTATGTATGTATATATATATATATATACTTCATCCGTTCTGATTTAAATGAAACATAGCATTTGGGCACGTGAATTTAGAAATGTCACTTTCATAGGGTAAAAAGTCACAATTGTCCTTGTTATTAGACAAAAGCATCAGAGAGACTCTAGTAATTTTGGGGACCACCTTTTTGATATTTTATGAATGACATGTGATTCATTTTTTACCTCTTAGCAGCCCCATGTGAATTTTGACTTTTCCCTCCACTTTTTTTTACTTTTCTAGTGTGAACTTCCTCTGGCACCACTTTTTTTTTACTTTTCTAGTGTGAATGAAGTCTGGCGCCAGTTTATTTTACTTTTCCCTCCATCTTTTTGAGAATTAATAGAACAAGGCTTCCCTTTTCCCTCCACCTTTTTGAGAATTAAAAACAAACACCTATAAAAGCAAGAGTTACCCATTCACATTTGGTCCTTCATACAAGAAAATCAGAAAAATCACTACACACACAGCACAATGTTTCATACTTAGCTTACAATACTTAAAGCGCAAAGAAATTTGAAGCTGCAGGTTAGGTTGGAGGCCCAGCTGATTTGAGCACCATGGATGGAGAAATAGCAGTCGAAGAACTCATTAAACTTGAAGAATTTATGTCCTTGTACCCAGAAGATGATGATGTTGATTCAGACATGGAGGTATGTTTTTCATCTGATTCTGAAAGTGAATATGAACATGAAGAAGCAGACTTAGATAATGGTTATGTAGTCATCAATTTGGATAGTGGGGGAAAAAACAAATTTAACAAACAGTCAAAGGAAAAACATGGTTGACAAGTTACTAATGATGTCAAGTAAAGGTGTTTTACCAAACGGGGCAATGAAGTCAATGTGTGAACTATTCAATGTTACTAGAGTCACAGTTTGGAGAATATGGTCAACATCAAAGTCACAAATAGAACAAGGCTTAGTAATTGATGTTGACAACAGAAGAAAAGGAAGGGTGGGAAGAAAACGAAAGGAATGGAATTTAGAAAAGTTACAAGCAATTCCAGTTGAAAAAAGAACAACTATAAGAGCATTAGCAATTGCACTTGAAATAGGAATGTCTGCTGTTTATAGGCTAATGAAATCAGGTAAGCTAAGAGCACATACAAGTAGTATCAAACCATCACTTTCAGATAAGCACAAAGTTAATAGGCTTCACTTCATACTTGGCCAAATAATTCCAAGAACAATACAATCCTTGCCCAAATTTTCATCTATGTATAATGTCATACACTTAAATGAAAAGTGGTTCTACATGAGCCAACAAACACAAAGATTTTATTTGTTTCCATGGGAGGAGGAACCTTATAGGGCATGTCAAAGTAAGAAATTTATTCCTAAAGTGATGTTCGAGGCTGTAGTTGCTAGGCCACATATTGGTCAAAATGGGAACACTTTATGGCCTGGGAAGATTGGAATTTTTCCTTTCACTGAGATTGTATTTGCCAAAAATTATTCAAGGAACAGGGATGCTGGGACACCAGAAACAAAGGCAATACAAAGTATAACTAAGGATGTTATCAGATCAAAGCTTATTAATGAAGTTTTGCCGGCTATAAGAGAAAAATGGCCAACATATGCATGCAAGGAAATATGGATCCAACAAGACAATGCAAGACCACATATAAATGTGAATGATGCACAATTCATTGAAGATGCAACTAAGGATGGGTTCAATATCAGATTAACATGTCAGCCGGCTCAAAGCCCAGATTTAAACGTTTTGGATTTGGGTTTTTTTAGTGCAATTCAATCACTGCAATACAAGTTTTTTCCTTCTAATGTTGATGAGCTTGTGAAGTCTGTGCAAGATGCTTTTAATGCCTTTGAGGCAAAATCATTAAGTTACACGTGGTTGCATTACCAGTATATAATGCTTGAAGTTCTCAAATGCGGAGGTGGTAACAAGTACAAAAATCCACATAAAGGTAAGAAAAAACTGGACAAATTAGGCTTGCTGCCCACAGAAGTTGAAGTACCCGAAGATTTGATTCAGAAAACAGTTGAGACCTTGCAGAGTTAGCAAAATCAATTGGGTGAATCTAGAATAAATTTTTTGGGGTAGAAAACATTTTTTGCTTAAATTTGCTGCATATTAGAACAATATTTTGGAGTGACAAGTTGCAGCAAGTTTCTTTTTGTGAATATGAAGAGTATGAAAGTCCAAGAATCCTTTTTTGTGATAGAAGAAAGAAGTCAGACAAATCCTTTTTTGTAAAGAACAGTTTGTGAAAACATTTTGTACATGTTATCTTTAATGATGCTACTATAAATGTTATCTTTAATGATGCTACCGCTCCTTCTGTTGGCTACATATTTCCTTAATCAACATGCATACAAGTATACAAGAATCACCATGCATACAAGTATTATTAAGGCAAAACTACTAAACATGTAACATGCATACAAGAATCTTATAACCATCTTACTTGAGCATATTTGTACCTAGTCCATAAATCATGTAGCAAATTGATAAAGTACAAAATTGCATATCAACCAAGAGATGCCTACAATGATATTCGTCTCATTATGAAAGAATCCACAATTAAGCCACACAAAAAAAAAATCCACAATCAAGCCACACAAAAAAAAAAAAAAATTCACAATCAAGCCACACACAAAAAATCCACAAGCAAGGCAGCAAAAATTCTAAAAATAAGGCATGATAACTAACATAAATTGGACTACTTAACTGCAAATTGAAGTTACGGAGTAGAATACTCAGCAGGGAGTGGTAAAAAATCGGGGTCATCATACTTTAGTTCTTGGAGATTTTTGTACCAGTAAGAATAGGAACTCCATGAGTCAAAGCCCAGTGGTGGTGGATCTTCACAACAAATAGAAGTTCGAGCCACTTCCGTAACTGTAGCCAAACGTGGATCAGCACAAACCTTGATCTGAGCATCCCAATCATCTATAATTGCGTAGAGACGTTCAAGCTCCGAAGGTGGAAAATGATCCTCAACAAAACCAAAGTAAGTAGGTTCACTTTTTCCTTCTTCTTCGTCACAATATATTCGCGAATCCATGGCTTAAAAAATCGCAGCTCTTAAACACCCAAGACAGAGAAAACCCCAAAATCCAACGAAAGCAAAGATGTGAAATATTGGTCTCAAAACACTCACAAAAAGGTGTAGATTATTATTCTGGTGTTATTTTGTAACAATTTGTAGTAGATTAGAAGAGATCTGAGTTTGTTTTATAAGTGGTAGAGAGAGAAAAACAAGAGAACTATAGTCTCAGAGAAGAGGACAGGAGAGAGAAAGAGACGTTAGATTAGAGTGAGAGTAATGAAGAAATGGTATTTACTGAGGGGGTGGGTATGGGTATTTATGTCATTTCATTCATTCTTTTTGTCTATTTAAGGTATGTTTCATTTATTTTGGAACGATCAAAAAAGGAAACCGTTTCATTTAAATTAGAACGGAGGAAGTATATATATATGGAGGTGAGTTCATATGAAAATGCATACTTACATGAGAAATGAGAATGGATTTTACACGCTATAACTCTAATGAACAAGTGATGTAACTCTAATGAAAAAGTAATGTAACTCCAAAAAAACAAAAATTAGAAAAAATATATCGAAAAAAAAAAAATTTTTTTTTTTGGGCTCGAAATTTTTTCGGGGGTATAACTCTAATGAACAAGTGTTGTAACTCTAATCCAATCGTGTGGTTGAGATTCATTCTCATTTCTCATGTAATTTAAGGAGCATTCTCATGTGATCCTGCCTATATATATATATATATAACATTAACTGATGCATAACTAAGAGAACCGCATCAGTTAATGTTCCAATGCATACAAAGATGTTGGCGGCAAAGCATAAACCGTTGCGGTTTCAAGGGAAAACCGCAGTAGTTTTTCCTATTAACCGCAGCGGTTTGTGCTTTGCCGCAACGGTTGTTTTATGCATACTGCTGCTGCTCCAACCGTTGCGGGCCAAAACCGCAGCGGCAAGCCCGGTTTTGACCGCAGCGGTTGGACTTTATTCTACTAGTGGCTAATGGGTTACTTTTACTGAAAGGGTTACTTTTTGTAACTGTAAGGGGGTTACTTTTTGTAACTGTAGAGGGGTTACTTTTACTATAACTAGGGGTTAATTTTACTATAACTAGGGGTACTTTTTGTAATGTTAAGGGGTTACTTCTACTAAAAGTAGGGGCTATTTTTGTAATTATAAGAGGTTACTTTTACTGAAATTAGGGGTTACTTTTGTAATTATAAGGGGTTACTTCTACAGTAAATAGGAGTTACTTTTTATAATTATAAGGGGTTATTTTTATAATTACTCCATAAGAGTTACTTCTACAGTAAATAGGGGTTACTTTTTGTATTATATCCTGAACATCACGTCCTAATTTGAATATAATCAGCTATATATCCAATACACTCCAAGTAAAACCATTTCTTAATGGGAAATTCTCCATGGTAGCCCTCTAGTTTTAGGAATTCTCTATGACAGCAGTTTTTATTTCATTTTCTTAATGGTAGCTCTAAAATATTTGGGAAAGTCCCTTGGTAGCCAAAAACATGTTAATTATCATTTTGATTGACATTAATTATAATTAAACCAAATTTTATTAATAATTAAAACATAAAAAAAATTCCCAAAACCTAGCCCCCACCCTCCACGACCCACACCAGACCACCACCTCCACCCTCCACGACCCAGCCCCACCCACCCACGACCCACACCAGATCACCACCTCCACCCTTCACCCTCCACGACCCAGCCCCACCCACCACATCCACCCTCCATGACCCAGCCACCCACGAAATCCTCCACCATCAAAACTAACTGACCCAATTCATCATCATCATTATCAATTTAGCATTAACTGAAATCCCCACCATCATCACTAACTGACCCACAAAAATCACCATCATCACCATTGATTTACAGTCATCATCGATCCACCATCATCGATTCATCATCATCATCATCAAATACCATCGATTGATTTCGAAGGTGGTTTTCGGGTTTGGAGGGTGGTTTCGGTGGGTGGTGGATACGAGTTTCGGGGGTGGGGGGGGGGGTGGATCGTGGGTGGTCGGGGGGTAGTGTGTAGGTGGTTCGAATCTCCGACGTTTGGGTGGTTCGAATTGGTTTGGGTGTTGGTTGGGTGGCTCGGGTTGTGTTGGGTGGCTAAGGTCCGGTGTGGGGTGGCGAGTGGCGACCGGGCGGCCGGGTCGTGGAGGGTAGAGGTGGTGGTCTGGTGTGGGCCGTGGAGGGTGGAGGGTGGGGCTGGGTTTTGGGATTTTTTTTTATGTTTTAATTATTAATAAAATTTGGTTTAATCATAATTAATGTTAATCAAATTAAGTTTTATCATAATTAAAAATAATAAAATGATAATTAACATGTTTTTGGCTACCTAGGGACTTTGCCAAATATTTTAGGGTTACCACTGAGAAAATGAAATAAGAACTGCTACCATAGAGAATTCCTAAAACTTGAGGGCTACCATGTAGAATTTCCCTTTCTTAATCTGCACTATCAATATTTCACTCGCTTCGATTCAAACTACCAAATTATGAGGTTCAAACTACAAAGCAACATGTCATACATCAATTCACTTAACAACATGATTGGAAGGATCAAACTAGAGTTCAATGAGTAACCTGCTCAGCAATATCCGGTCACCTACATCGAGAGTGGGGTACATAGACGACGATGGAATCGACCTTGGCTTAGCTAAGGACGACTTATACAGCAGGTTAACCGTCACAGCCGTAAATGCCGCTTTAGCATCATCAGAGGAGAAATTGAACAACTTGGAGACCCAACTTCTCCCATCAATCACAGTCTACTCTTCCCCTTAGAAACTTCCACAGAAGCTGAGGAGAAAGAAAATGGAAAATGGAGAGAGAGAACTCGCTATCCTTGCATTAACTTCCGCCGGAAACTCATCCTCCGGCAAGTTTCCTACACCAATCGACGGCGAATTTCCAGAATCAGTGGAGAGAGACTGCGATTGCATTTGCGATTGCATCGCCGCCATGGATGATGTCATTGTTGACGTAGATGACGTCGAAGATTGAGTTTGCTATGATGATTATGATGAAGAAGAAGTCGAAGATTTGAGGAAGGAGGAAGGAGGAGGGAGGAGGGAGGAAAGAGGAACGAAGGAGATGGGGATGGCTTGTGACGCGTGCAGGCGCACGGTTTCCTTTCCATGTGGCATGTTTTATAGAAAATGGATTTTTAGGCAAAAGTTTGAGGGGTTAAAAGGTAAAAAATGAATATTGAATAGCGTAAACACATTTATTGCAACATGAAACTAATGGGAAATTTAATTCATAAATTATATTATTTATGGAAAGGTTCAAAATATGAACAACATTGAAATTTCCCAATGGGGAAAACGGGAACAACAAAAGAAAACGGAGGGGGTAATAAACTACTTTATTTAAATGGGTCCAATTTAATAGCAAGCGCAAATTAATTAATTTGATGATTATTTAATTATAATAATCAATTTTTGACTTTAACAGGTCAAACAATAAATGATGTGGCATACTGCAATATTTTTATGCCTACACCAAGATGTCTCATTTGCTCCCTTAAAAAAAAGGATTTTTTTTGTCAAAACCACTTTATAAAACATGAAATTTGTGAGAAACCATCTTATATAATTTTTTTTGCGAAAACAAACCTTAAACACAATTTTTTTACGAGAACAAACCTTATGCCTTATTTTGATCATTGATCCAAGGTTTCGGCATTCGCCATGTCATGTGCAAGACAAGTGACTTTTTAAACCCAACAAAATCCATGACATGGTGAATACCGGAACCTTGAATCAATGATTGGAATAAGGGCATAGGGTTTGTTTTCGCCAAAAAAATATATAAGGTGGTTTCTCACAAATTTCATGTTTTATAAGGTGATTTTTGACAAAAAAAAGACACTTTTTTAAAAAAAAACTACCTTATATCATGATTATTTTACAAAACTACCTTATAAGTGGAAAAATTTTAAAAAGCACTACCAAATTCAGAATTTACTAACCATGGTTAACTATTTCCTCCAATTATCCCTCTAATATAAGATTACTAAAATAACCCCTTAAATTACCCCAATTAATTTCGCTCAATCAATTCTTGAGATGTTCCCATACTGTCAACCAACAGAAATGTTCCCATTTCTCAAATCTTTTGACACACTGCCATTAAATGATAAAGGTAGAGAACAAAAAGCAAAGAGGTGGAATTCACATTGCAATCATTATGACACTCAAGTTAGCAGACAATCCATAAAAGAACTATCTTATAAGCTGCATTTACCCACCACGAGCCAACATGTGAGGATGATTAAGTTATAAGAGACTTCAGCACATTGACTCACCAAAAGCGATTCCAACTCATCCAAGAGAGATCATACTCAGACTCAAAAATTAATTTCATTGAACTAAAAAATGAAATTATCAGTTTTTAAAAAAAATGTATATAGGATTTAGAACATGTAAAGTGCAGTAGTGTTAGGTGGAAGTGTAGCATGTTGGAGACAGTACACAAGGTAGAAAACCTATGGAAAACTGCCACCCCTAAAGCAACTCACATAGTTCAGATTTATGTGTTTTGGGTGGGAGGTTATTTCATAGAGTTGGTTCTAAAAAGTTGCATTCCAAGTCTCATTTTGGAGCATATCAAGGAATACCAACAGCAGGGAAGAGATTACCTCAGATCAGGGCTACACGTGCTCATCTGCTACAAACTAAGTTCCCTTTTTGTGTGTGGTTTTAATTTGTAATTGAAGATAACATGGCTATTATAGATAAACTACAAAAAAATCCGGAGCAAACATTTACTCAACAAAGAGATTTTGTAAGAAACAACAAATTGACCCACTTCTCAAAGTGCAGTTATGAAAAGACAGGTCAAGGCTCTAACAATTATGAAAAGACAAGTCTGCTCAAACTGCTCGCTAAATAAACACTGTCATAACATTGAAAAATAAGTCATACTTGCACTGTTAACATTCTTAAACAACTGAAAACATCAATTAAAAACACTAAGGTCCTTAAGAACACATCAACATGAAGATCATCAACTCAGCCATCAATGTCTTCCAATTTCTTCTTCTTTTTGGGTTTAACTTGCAACTTTCCCCTATGATTTGGTGCTTGACTTGATTGGCTTGGTTGTACATTGCTTGTAGTAGCACTCTTAGTAGGTTTGAAGTTGGGGGTAGGTATCCTTCTTTGTACATTGTGACTTGCGGATGCTTCTTGTGTACCATTTACAACACTCTGATAAGATTAATATCCAAAAAAATGTAGTCAGTAAGTGAACATAAATATGAATACAAAATAGCAACTAAAATTCATAAATATATTACCGTAGAAGTGAGTGTTTTTGCAAGCTTCTTCTGTCTTTGGTTCTTGACCCATGGGTCATTGGATGCTGGCCTACCTCCCTTATTGTCTCTTGCAGTAATTGGGTTTTTGCACTTCAAGATATTATGACCAGGTTGGCCACAATTAGAACAGTTGTTTGGCTTCTTTGGTCTCTTAACAAACCTCCCTCCATCTTCCCATGCCTCTTTCTTCCGTTTCTTTTTAGATGGTCTGCCAGGCATTTTCCTATGAACTGGTGGCAGAGGCTTGGGCATGTCAGTCTTTTCCCACTGACTCATGCCAGGCATAGGCCTTACATGTGTACTATAAGCCTTAAGATATGTAGCCTTGCTGTAGTAGTCATCCACAAAGTCTTCTGGATTTTGTCTTCTTTTCACCAAGCAAGCAAAAGCATGTGGACAAGGTATTCCAGTCAATTCCCATTTCCTGCAGGTGCAACTTCTTGCACTAAGGTTTACCACATGTTGTTGTTCCTTATGATCAACCTCCCACTCATCTAGGGTTGACTGAACAAGAAAGCAATTTTGTGCTTCGCTGCTTATCCACTCAAACACCTTAGCAACATATGGCATTAACCTACCAATTTGCTTCTCAACCCCAGTCACCTTCTCACAACTCCTCCTCATTACATACCTCCTAATCCACTCCATGCAAGTGATAACGGGTTTATCCCTAGCCTCCCTCAACACTCCATTAAATGTCTCACACAGGTTATTGAGGAGCATGTTTGACTTTGATTTTGTTTGAAATGCATGCCTAGCCCAATGTTTAACATCAATAGCATTTAAATAAGCATGAGCATCTCCAGACAACAATTTAATGCATTCCATTTCAGCCACAAAGGTGGACTGCATTTGTAAATTAACTAGGCATGAGATGAAATTTAAGATAATGGTTCAATGAAAGTGAGGATAAGTTGCATTTACCTGACTTGAGGTTCTTGCAGCATGCCAGAAATGCTCCTTGAAAGCTTGTCCATTGAGCTGCAATTTGAAATTGGCCCATAAGTGTCTCACACAATATCTAATCTCAGCTTTGGGCACACAAGTTGTTATTGCATCCAACAAACCCTGTCATCAAATAAAGAAAACATATAAAACAAATTTAACATTTAGGAGAGAGAAAGGAAAATACACTATGAGAAGGAGAACTTTACCTTCTGTCTATCACTCATCAAGGTTAAACCTTCACCTGCTGGAAAATTGTGTAAGTCCTCAACCAATAAGGTTAAGAACCATGTCCAGCTTTCTGTGTTCTCCACCTCCACAACTGCCCAAGCTAGTGGAAAAATGTTATTATTTCCATCCTTGCTTACTGCTACTAGGAGCATTGCTGGAAAAGCTCCCTTCAAATGGCAGCCATCAACACCAACTATAGGCCTACAGCCCAATCTGAACCCCTCCTTACATGCATTTAAACACACATACATTCTTTGGAAAACAGGGGTCCCTTCTTCAATGCCTTCACAAGAAACAATCACTGTGCTGCCTGGGTTATGCTTTATCATAGCATCTGCATAATCATAAACCCTCTCATATTGATTTGTTGTATCACCATACAACTTCAACTTAGCCCTAGCTCTTGCAAACCATGCCTTGTGGTACTTAATGTGAACCCCAAGATCTCTCTGGACTAGCCTTACAAATGTCTTCAATCCAAGGCAAGGATCTGCTCTCCAATGTTCTAAATACATCTCTGCTAAGAATTCAGATGTGACCTTTGGATTCGAATCTTGGTATCCACAAGTATGAGTTGAGGTCAAAGTCTTAATCTGAAACTTGTTCTCCATCTTCAGTTTTGCTGCATACACCCTAAACCCACATATGTTCTCACACATACACTGACCAATGTTTAACTTCCCATGCTTCTTGTCCCAAGGGCAGTTACATCTATGTCTGCAATAAATTGTCACTCTCTTTGCCCCATTATGAAGGTAGTAGAAGTCATAGTGGTTTTCCACTGAGTATCGTGTCAAAGCCCTCCTCAAAATATACACATCATCAAACTTAAGACCTTGTACTAGGCTTATTTTCTTTGAGAAGTCAGTGTCCTGACTGAATCTTTGATATGGATCTACTTCCTCGTCAGATCCTTGCAAACTTCTAAGCTCATCACTATCATAATCTACTTCTTGAACAACTTGTTGTGTTATGTCCTTTGGGCGACTCACAGTAAACACATCATCATCATTTGTTGCCTTAACTTCCTCATCAGGATCAAACTCAACTCCAATATCGCTCCACCCATAATCAGAAGACCAGTTTTCCTCACCACTGCACTCTTCTTCATCAACATCTCCCTTCCTTTTTTTGTTCCCCTTCTTCCTCTTCTTTGTAACTTTGAGAGATTTCAGTTGGTTGGGTGACTTCAATGTTTTTCCCTTAGTTGCAACATGTTTTCTCCTAGATGGGGTTCCTTTTTCAGGTAAAGCTAGGGGTTGATGTTGGGGTGTTAAATTAATTTCTGAGGTGGTTTTCTTTGGCGGGGAAGGTGGTTCTCTGCAAGTTTGAGGGATGTTTACCTCATCCTAGTCATGACCCAACAAGATCACATCTGGATCAGACAAATTAGTAGCAAACCTAGGGCTTTTTTTGTGGGGGCTCAACTGTGGCTTTTTCTCAGGTGTTGTTTTCTCAGTTTTGACAGAAGCTAAAACATTGGGCCTGGATGAAGTGGTGGGCCTGGTTAAAGGTGTGTTCTCCATTATCACATATATATCCACCCTATTATACTTGTCCCTGCCATCAGCAATCCTATTTATGTCCTCTTGAGTCTCAACTTTCATCCTCCCAGTTGTCAAATTCATCCCCTTCTTCTTATACCATATGCTGAAGTGTTTAGTACTTCTGTTATACATATGGGTCATGTAAGTCATGATTTTCCTTCTTAAATCATTAACATTTAGTGCATGCACCCACAAACAAAGCTTCACATACACTTCACCACCAACATATTCACAATTCCCTTTCACAAAATCAAATTCTCCCCCAATCCAAATATTTGCATCAACATAGCTTGGTAATTTCCTACAGATACAATACATATTTCAATCAATCATAAATTTGCATATTAGGGGTTTTTGACAAGAAAGTGTTTAGGGTTTGAAGCTTGCCTTTCTCATTCATTATCACACAATATATATGTATTACAAACTAGGAAACTCAATATGCCAAGAACTCTACAATCAAAAGGTTTCCTTTAATACATGATTCCCTAACACCCCCCCTCAAGTTGGGCATGGGAAGGATCATAAATGCCCAAGTTGGACAATAATAGATCAAATTGTGACTTTCCAAGTGCCTTTGTGAACATATCAGCAACTGAGTCTTCGTAGGAACATACGAAGGAAGAATGAGACCATCATTAATCGCATCACGCACAAAGTGACAATCAACCTCAATATGCTTTGTGCGTTCATGAAAGACTGGATTTTTAGCTATATGAAGAGCAGACTGGCTATCACAAAACAAGGGGATGGCCTTGGGATGATGCACGCCCAAGGTCAACAACATAGCCTTTAACCACTTTAACTCACTAGTGATAGAAGCCATAGAGCGATATTCAGCCTCAGCAGAAGAGCGAGACACAGTAGGCTATTTCTTGGTCTTCCAAGAGACAGGAGAATGACCCAAGAAAACTAACCAACCTGACAAAGAACGACGAGTGAGAGGGCAAGCAGCCCAATCAGAATCACACCATCCCTGCAGAGAGAGATCACTATCAGCACGTAACAGAATACCCTGCCCTGGAGTACCCTTCAAATAACGAACCACACGCAAAGCAGCCTCCCAGTGCTCAAGACGAGGGCCCTGCATAAATTGAGAGAGAACATGAATCGAATAAGCCAGATCCGGCCGTGTCACAGCCAAATAGATGAGTCGCCCCACAAGCCGACGATAAGCTGCAGGATCAGATAATAATGAGCCAGAAGCATGAGCAAGACGATGATTCTGCTCAATGGGAAAACCGCTAGGCCTCGAACCTAACATACCAGCCTCAGAGATGATATCAAGAGTATATTTCCTTTGACAAAGGAAAATACCAGAAGCACTGCGAGCAACCTCAATGCCAAGAAAATACTTCAAATGACCAAGATCTTTCATCTTAAAGCAATCACTCAAATATGCTTTAAAGGAAGAAAGCGCAGCGGAATCATTACCAGAGATAACAATATCATCAACGTAGACCAAAACATTGATCTGAATAGAGTGCTGAGTGAAAGTGAACAAAGAATAATCAGAGTAGGATTGGAGAAAACCATAGTCGGTCAGTGCAGTAACCAACTTAGCAAACCAACATCGAGGGGCTCGCTTCAAGCCATATAAGGACTTGCGCAGACGGCAAACAAAAGTGGGATTAGAACACTCAAATCCAGGAGGAAGTTTCATATAAACCTCTTCCTCCAAGTCTCCATGAAGAAAGGCATTGTGAACATCCATCTGATGAAGCTCCCAATTCTTGGAAGCTGCAATAGCAAGAAAAGTACGCACAGTAGTCATCTTAGCAACAGGAGCAAAAGTTTCTGTGTAATCAATACCTGCCTCCTGATGATTGCCTAAGACAACGAGGCGGGATTTAAGCCGCTCTACCTCACCATTTGACAAATACTTGGTGCGATAAACCCACCTTGTTGCCCAAAGCACGTTTCCCGGGAGGCAAGGCCTCCAAGGTCCAAGTACCATTATCTTCCAAAGCCTGAATCTCAGCCTGCATAGACTCCTTCCAACCAGCACTTCTCATAGCTTCTTTGAATGATTTTGTTCAGTAGTAGAAACAACAGCTGCAATAAACTTCAAATAATTTGGAGAAAATTTTGCACAATTTATATAGTGAGCTATGGGATAAGGAGTACCTGAAGAAGTAGATGGAGCGGAAGTAGAGCAAGATGGACTTTCGGAGACAACGGCATGAGTTACAAAATCCTTCAACTTAGTAGAGGGAAATTTTTCCCTAAAACCACGACCCAAAGTGGTAGAAGAGTCCGAAGCAGCAGCAGGCCCAGAGGGGACCGAAGGCCCAACACAAAAACCAGGCGCCTGGTTAGACGCGCGCGTGGAGGCCGCATCAGTTGGGCTGGGGTTAGGAAGGCCCACAACTGACGGACTGGGCAAGACATCAGGAGACGCTGAAGAAGTTGGGCGGGGCTGGGGGGAAGAATTTGGGCTGGGCTGAATTGGTGAAGAAGGAGGGGTAGAATTTTGTGGAGTAGGCTCGGAGAAAGACACGGGAGGCTCATGAGAAGGTGGGTGGTCAAGAGAAATTGTGGGAGAGGGCTGATTTGGAACAGTAGGGAATGTAGGAGAGATAGGTAAACCAAAGTCATCATCAAAGTCAAAATGTATCAAACCATTATCAGGCATCAAAGTAGCAGGATCTATATTAACATCTTCTGGAGATACAAAGGGGAACACATCCTCAAAAAATTTTGCATCACGAGAAACAAGAAATTCCTTTGAATCAAGATCAAACAACTTCCATCCCTTTTTGCCAAATGGATAACCCACAAACACACATTTCCGACTACGACTTGCAAATTTGTCCCCTTTAGTTTTATGGTTATAGGCAAAACAAAGACAACCAAAAGTGCGAAGGGCTTCATAAGCAGGGGGAAAACCAAAAAGAACATCAAAGGGAGATTTGTTATTCAATAAAGGAGATGGAGTACGATTGATTAAGTGAGCAGCAGCTAGGACACTCTCACCCCAAAAATAAATAGGAAGATGAGCTTGAAATCTCAAAGCACGCCCAACATTCAAGATATGTTGATGTTTCCTTTCTACCCTCCCATTTTGTTGAGGAGTGGCAGCACAAGAGGTTTGAAAAATGATGCCCATAGCAGAAAAATAATCAAGCAAACAATTAAATTCTGTTCCATTATCACTTTGAACAACTTTAATGGTTTGTGAGAATTGCCTATCAATCATGGCTATAAAGGTCATAAACATGCGAAACACCTCAGTTTTATCCTCCATCAAATAGAGCCAAACAGCGCGAGAAAAATCATCAACAATAGTTAAGAAATAACGGGCCCCACAAGAAGAAACATGTCTGTAGGGACCCCACAAGTCACAATGAATTTTCTCAAAAATCCTAGTAGTCTTGTTATCACTCAAAGGAAAAGCATCTCTAGAATGTTTAGCACGAAAACAAATTTCACATGCTTTATTCAAACTACCCTGATGGCCACAAAGAGGAGGAAGCAACTTCACCACTTTCTCTGAAGGATGACCCATGCGACGATGCCACAACTCAAATGCAGAAGAACCACCATGCACAGCAGCCAACAATATACTGTCATCCCCGTTGAAGTAGTAAAGTCCATCCACTCTACGACCCGTTCCAATCAGCTCTTTCATGTGGTCCTGAATAGCACACATAGAAGAGTTAAATTGCACAAAACAATCCAAATCACGAGAAAGTTGAGCAACTGAAATTAAACTACAACTGAACTGAGGAACAAGAAGCACATTATGAAGAGTAATAAGAGAAGATAATCGCACAGAACCTCGTTGAGTAGCAACAACAGTGTTCCCATTAGGAAGCCCAACAGGACAAGCAGAAATAGGCACTAAATCGAACAGAAAAGCAACATTACCAGTAACATGATGGGTAGCACCACTATCAATAATCCATGAAGTGGAAAGAAACTTACCACTCAACCTGTCATCTGATAATTTAGTAGAACCAAAGAGCCCCAAAGAAGGGCTTTCCATTGCTCGGGAGTGAAGAGCGTGGATGAGGATGATGAACCTACGGCACTCGAAGCGAAGGGGAAGCCGTAGAAGAAGCACTCACGACAAAGATTAGCTTTGATCTTGCCGCGGCCACGACCCGGCGGGGATGCGACAGCCTCGGCCCTTAGAATCCGAACCATCCGGATAACCCACCAACTCGTAACATTGGCCCACATCATGACCACTCCTTTTGCAATGTGTACAGACCATAAGGGACCAGCAACGAGAGACCTCATGACCCACTTTATGGCAGTGAGAACAGGTTGGGCGGTCCATAACACCTCGCCCACGCCCAGTACTTGCGCGGACAGCAAAGTCGAGAACATCGGGCTTGTCATCAGTGGCTGTTTTAACGGAACGAACACGTTCCTCTTGAACTACCAGTTGATAAGCACGGTCTAAGGAAGGCAATGGATCACTAGAAAGGATTTGCGTACGAAGTCGACCATAGTAGTCCGAGTAAAGACCCATGAGAAAATCATGAAGACGTTGATTTTCACGGCGATCGGCGTGAAGAGTACCAGCCGAGCAAGGAGTAACACAAGTACATACAATTAATGGTTCGTGCTTAAATAATTCATGCCATAATACGTTTAATTTGCCGTAATACGTAGAAACACTCATAGATTTTGTTTGTTCACATTTGGCTATGGCAGATTTTAGTTGGTGAATTCGGGGGCCATTAATGGTGGCAAATCTTGTTTTTAAATGAGTCCATAATTGATGAGCTTCTCTAAACTTGGTTAACGTACCTTTAACTTCAACATCAATGGTGTTGAGAAGCCATGAAACAATCATGGCATTCACGGTGGTCCAGTCCGACGCGGTGTAAGGTGGAAGAGGACCGGTGATGGAACCATTAACGAACCCGTACTTGCGGCGTGCTTCAAGCGCGAGTTGAACGTCACTAGCCCAGTCATCGTAGTTGTCGGAACGTAACCGTGTTGGAGTTATAAAATCACCGGGTCTATCGCCGGTGCCAAGGAAAAAAGGATGTGTAATATCAGTTTTAGAGAGGGAAGTTTCCGGCGACTTGTCTTTATCTTGATCGCCGGCCATGCCTCACTATGGAAGAGAAAAAAAATTGATTTACGGCTCCGATACCATGACAAGAAAGTGTTTAGGGTTTGAAGCTTGCCTTTCTCATTCATTATCACACAATATATATGTATTACAAACTAGGAAACTCAATATGCCAAGAACTCTACAATCAAAAGGTTTCCTTTAATACATGATTCCCTAACAGTTTTCCACCAAATTACACACTAACAATCATAATTAAGTGTTTTTTCAGAAAAAAGCTTTGATAATGAAAAAGATTTCAAATTGTGGCAGAGGCGTGATCCTAGAATGAAAGTCATACGATGCAAACCTATGTCATACGACGCAAACCTATGTCAATGTTCGTTTAATTTGTATGTATGTATGTTGAAACATCTTAGGTAGTATGGCGATGCTTGTTTAATTTTTTAGAGTTGCTACTTTTGTCCATGTGAAATCAGTTAATTAGAGTCCAACTCAAACTTAGAATTTTTAATTGCAAAAAAAAGAAAAATAAAAAATCTTTACCTTGGTTGAATACTGTGAGGTTGGTGACTTTGAGACACCACTTTACCTTGTCCATTGTGTTTCTCATGAAATTGGTGTTTCTCGTTGACCACAATTCCACAATTACAAAAAAATTCAGAAGACAATTGTTGTTGTGACAAGGGTTTAACGCTGTGAGAGTGAAAAAAATTCAAGAGGGATAATATAACGCTGTGAGGGATTTGGCTGCGCTGTGAGGATTTCATAATATTGGGAGTTAAACGGTGCTATGTGAGGGAAATTAACAAAGAGGGGTTGGGGTAATTTAAGGGGTAGTAATCTAATATTAGAGGAATAATTAGAGGGAGTAGTTAACCATGGTTAGTAAATTCTGAATTTGGTAGTGCTTTTTAAAGTTTTTCCACTTATAAGGTAGTTTTGTAAAATAAACATGATATAAGGTAGTTTTTTTAAAAAAAGTGTCTTTAATAGGTAGTTTCTGACAATTTTTCCTAGTTATTACAGTTGAATAAATAATAAACTCCCTGGGCAAATGCAAGTACTTGACATCTTAAAAAGGATTATAACTGGAGCACAATAAAAGTTAGTAGCAAATAATGGAAGTTAAGGACATACCTTCTCAGAAGGGGGAGGAGGAACACTAACTGCTTCTGTTTCCTCAACTTTAGAGCCTCCATCAGCCCCTATAGGTCCAGTGGACAGAAGTCTAGAACTTCTAGACATCGCAAGTGTACTGTGTACTAGTCAAACAAGAAGTTATAATAGAATCAAACTGCAGAAAAGGCTATTCCAGCAAACACAATAATATAACCATATAATAACCCCCAACACCTTGTAGGGAAAAAAAACAACGAAAAGATAATCGTCACCAGGAGACTGAAAAAAGAAAAGAATAAGTAATCTTCTCACTCAGAAAAGCACACAGAATGCTCACGAACACAAGCATACCACGTACGGAACATCCTAAAATCAATTTTTAACAGATAAAAAAACATCAATGATGCAATCCACATGCCAATTAGACCATTACTTCCGCCTCCACCAACAAAATCATTGGTCACTTTCCTCAATCCATAACATAAAATCATTTTTACAGGAGTGGATAAGACTGTCTGCAGCAACATATTTAGACAGCAGTGACTCAGTGAGAATACAGTGTAAGATTTTATATCATAGACAAGAAAGCAACGCATCACCATGCCAATGTTGCATTTATATGCAAACTGCAGCAGTACTGGTATATGCCATATACATATGATCATCTACATTTCTCCTTTCATTCATCTCTATTAAGTGACACGCACATCATGTTCAAAATTACAGCAATAACTTTCGTCCTGTTACTTTAGAGAGAAAAGAGAATGTGCAAACAAGAATTCTCATGAAATTCTGCTTGATCACCTATGGAAACTCATAGACCATTATGCACCA
This sequence comes from Beta lomatogona, assembly GCA_947646795.1. NCBI lineage: Eukaryota > Viridiplantae > Streptophyta > Magnoliopsida > Caryophyllales > Amaranthaceae > Beta > Beta lomatogona. The sequence continues at coordinate 1,423,108 of CANSNZ010000231.1, forward strand.
TCATAAGCAAAGTTCAATTCATTTCAACCTAAGAAATTAAGTTAGACCACTAAAACCAACAGGCAATAGGAGAAGTAACTCCCTACGCATAAACGTCAGTAATTCGATTTCGCTTCTCCGATGTGCAATAAGTAACATGTAGTCACACATAAATATACGGTTCAACAACTTCTAGAACCTGCCATCAGACTTGCACATATCCATTAACCAAGTCATAGCAAGAAGCTATTGTGCCACTTAAATCAAACCTTCCCAGAAACTACAACAGTGTTAATTCCCTTATAATAACACCCAAAAAATTACCCCTAAACTCAATTAGCTAACTAAAATTTCCCCCAATTCTTACTTCTATTCGAATATAAACATTAAACTATAGTTTATAAATTATGATACTCTCCCTCATAACCATTTCAAGTGTACAAATCACACAATTTAATTCGTACAAACAAACAAAAAAAACATTGATGACAATAAAATTTCCCGTTCAACAAATAATCATACACTACTAAATTGGAATAAGATAATATTGACAATAATCATACAAATTAGAAACGCAGTACATTGCAACTCAAAGCTAATGACAAAGAATGGTTAATCCATTGATATTATATAAATAAATAAATAAATAAATAAATAAATAAATAAATAAAAGAATGACGTTCAAAATTGATCATTCTTATTTATAAAAACGAAATTGAAAGAATCTATTATAATCAGAGCAACAAAAAAATGATCTTACAAGAAAACAATTGAAACCAAAAAGCCTGGAACACAACACTAACGCGCACCAAGGCCTAACTTAAGGAGATAGAAGAGTTCCGATGAACGGCGCAGTATCCCCAGAAGTATAAGTAGCTTCTACGGTGGACAAACCATGAATTTGGACGGGAAATATATTGCTCGTACGTTGTTGGTATCGAAAGAATTTGATACCGTTTCGTTGTTGTAATAGGACCTCATCTGCACCATTTAGATAGGCAACAAGGTGGACATGACAGCCAAAAAGGGAAGGAGAGAAACTGAATAATTTAGTCCAAGACTCGGCGACACCATACTCCATCATCACCCATACATCATGAGTGTCAACAAAGTGTAGACGATTTCCCAACACCTCTAAGTAAGTAACGCATGGGTTAGTGTGTGTACCTCCAATACAACAATAATCAGGCGGAAAAGAAAGTTGATAAAATCTGTTATCAGAAACGTCAAAGCAATAAATTAGAAGCTCTTCATTGGGGAGCCATTGTAAATCATTGGAGATCCAGTGCAAAGTATTGTTTAGAAACTTAGGCTTGGATCCCTTAATGTCACGTGGAAAAGGGAAGCACCCCTTGATCACTTCCCAATACTCCTTCTTCAAACTGTAAACCTTGACATCACATTGTCTCGAAACATGTACAACCTTGAAATCATTTGCTTTTGCATCATAAGCTAGCCCAAAAGAGGAGGAATGATAATAATTTGATTCGTAAGTTGGTACTTTTATTATGATTTTTTTGGACGCGTTGAAGGGGTTATACAACGCCAATTCATTCATGGAGACATTGGAGAAGCAAAATAAGCCATGGCAAGTGCCTACGAGTGTAGGGAAATCGATGTTAATTTTGGTAGCGAAGTTGAGTAGGGTGAAGTTGATGAATCCATCCAAGGGTAAGGTATGGATGGAATAAAAAGAGGGTGGTGTATTAATAGAGTCCCTAAAAAGGAGGTATGGTTGATTAGCTTCCCTTTCGAGAGATCGATTTCGATGGAGTTGAATGAATTTACTATCATTAACCAAGGTGTTGCATGCCTTTGAGACGCACTTCAAGCGTAGGAGCGAAATCACGGGTAGCCAGGAAAAGATGTCTGTCACAAGTTCCCAAGGAATGAACACACTGCTCACACTATTACTATTACTTTTGCGAGCTTTCGACGCCATCTAATCTTTTATGAATTATGTCTCTACGGAGACTAGAGTAGCTAGGTTTTGTGTTAGAGCGAGTAGAAATACAATAAATATATGGGTATATAAATAAAACTAAACTCCTAAATTGATCCCCTTCAAAATAAAAAAAAATAGACTCCAAACAAACTCTAATCACTCAACACATGGGATTCTAAAACCACACAATATCTCTTATGGAGTCCTCGAATTCAATTAACAGGTGGATCAATTGTAGAAAACATTGACTGAAGAATTCTGTGACTTTACATTCACCTAGCCAGAGTATACACAGAGATTGAATACGACAATAGGAAACTAAGTCAAACTAGGAAACTACTTCTAGAAGATAATATTTGCTAAACTAAAGGATAATAATTGACAACCATATCAATATAAGATTCCTAATCTCAATATCGATCAAAATTTTTACTTAAGCTTGGAGACGGAGATTGATTAATTTCTGAGTTTTTCAGTTGGAGATGGGAAAGACTCGGGAAGTTACTTCCGGGAGGAAAAGAAAGAATAAATTTTGACAGAAGAAGATTTCGATTGCCTAATATAGGTAGGGATATGCGCTAAGATAAAGTTTTACTAGTAATTTTTGCACGCGATGCGCCTGCGGGTGATTCCAGTGAAAATATGCGCTAGATTTTCTTTTTCTTTTTTTTTTTTTTTTTTTTTTTTTTTTAAAATCAAGAAGTTACTTTTACTAAAAAAATGTGGTAGTTTTTTTAGTGGGAAAAATCTAGCAGTTACATTAATGTTTTTATTTAAAAAAAGTTATATGACTTTTTTGCCCTCATTAGTTATCTTGGAAGATCAAAAACATAAATTGTATTTTAGGAAACTTAGGTGGACACTAAAGTCCTCAAGAGTTCCCATATATAATAGAGATTTTCCTAGTAAAACACGAATTTTTTCCTAGGAAATAAAATATTTCTCACTTTGCGTCAAAACAAAAAATAATTCCCCTAATACTGTCCACGTAGGATGCACGCTATAATTTTGTTTTTAAAATTGTCTCAGGCAAAACCGCTAATGAAACCGCTAAGGCGAATAGCGGACAACAAGAACCGCTACTGTCAATGGCGGTTTTCTACCTTATATTTTCACACAGCAGATGGAGGTTGAAGAAGAAGCTTGCCTTAACTAGAATAGCAGGAGACTTAGAATCAAAGCAAAGCAAATCAAAGAAATAGAACCTTCAAGTACCTAACAATTTCTCATCAAATTCAACATGAAGTTCGACAATACACATAACCTTAATAATCGAATCCAACAGAACTATAGGAAAACTTTGCATATCCTCTGATAATATTGATAAAAAACAAATGGAGATGTGGTGGGGGTTTGGTGGAGAGAGAATATCAAGGGATTTGATGGAATAAAAATTTGGGTGAAAACCAACGAATGGTAGAAAAGTAATGTCATTTCATTTCTAACCGCTACTCAGATCCGCGGTTTGTATTATTTGGGCGCTAGTTATTCCTTTTTCGGAACTGCTGGTAGTAGGCTAGTAGCGGTTTTGTTTTGGGGTAATGAAAAATTTTTTTTTTTTTGCATAGTTACATAATACGTGGACAGTAGAGGGGGAATTATTTTTGCTTTTAACGCAAAGTGATAAATATTTTATTTCCTAGCATTATCTAGGAAAAAAATTAAGTGAAACACGGAGAAGTGCAAATATTTCTAATTTCTAATTTCTAATTTCTAATTTCTAATTTCTAATTTCTAGAGAGGGACATATGGACAGATTTTCCATAGCATTATTTAGATAAGCAAGAAATTTACATTTAATTAGCGTCCAAGCAATATAAAATCATACCACTACAATTGAAATTACGATTAGAATTACAGTTGGTATCGTAAGAGGCCGCCTAATTTTAACATAAAATTAGGCACGGCCCAAGCCCAATATGAAGAAGAGAACATGCCACCTTTTTTAATACTAGCCTTATATGTACGCTATGCGTGCGAAATCATTATCAAGTTAAACTAATTTCATAATTACATCTAGTAACAATTTGTAGGAAAAATTATGTACAAATTTTCTAACTCTAACAATAAGAACTAATAACTTTACTTTTTATTTATTTAAAAATGATTAGTAACCTTATTTTGTTTTTAGGGATTTAGTGTCTTTTATTCTAATGTCGTTCCGACCATATATTGTTGCATATATTTTATATTATTTCTATTGTGTTATATTTATTCCACAACTCTTTGATATTGTTTTGCCGAACTGTTTAGTGTTTTATTTGCATTTTATATCAATACTTTTACTTAATTTTTATAATTTTTCTATACGGTGAGGACTTTTATAATAACTTTGCTTTGCTTTCAGTTAATTAAATAATAAGAATTCATTCAAGGGTAAACATGGTTCTTTAAAATTAAAGAAGTTATCAAAACAATAAGGCTCATGAAAATCAGCATGAAAATACGTATGAAATGTAATAACATGATGAAAAATATTGTGGGTTGCCAACAACAAAAATCATAGGTAATTTTTTTTTTGAGTAAATAATTACTTTATTTCTTTGCCTTGAGTAATTCCTTACTAATATATGACCTCTTTAACAATTAAACTACCCTGCCTTTCTTACTTTATTTCTCTTTTTCTTTCTCCAAACACCTTAATCAAGCTTTTCAACATGAAACCTCACACTTACAGAGTCATAGCCTCACAGGAGAAGCTAACATGCAGCACCCTCACCGGCGGCTGCAACACCGATTCTTTCTCTTTCACTCTCATAACTCCAATCACATAACAAATCCTTCAACATCAGCCCTCTCACTCTGACCCATGCGAAAGCGAAGAACTCATAACCAAATCCTAACATCTGGAGAAATCAAATTTAAATCCCCAATATTTGGCAGCATTTCGGTGGCAGAAATTGAAGGGAAAGAAAGAAAGATGGAATAACAGGTCAGTGCAGAGGAAGACGAAAGGAACTCAAAACAGGCGATTTCCTAATCTGTTTTTTGTAACTTCTTGCAATTCGAACACTAAAAATTGAATTATGAATACTAATGTTGTACCAAGTCCTATCGGAACTTACATACTCTCAATTTGGGTGATTGGGTACCTATGACAAAGAAGTAGCAAAAGGCAGTTATTGCTATGGCCTACGGGGCTGCATTTGTCTTATTTGGTTTATTTAGTAATGTTCTTTATTCTACTTCAAATAATCAATCTGTAAGTGTATGCAATGTTTCTAATAATACTTATTCTCTATTCCAATGGTTAAATGAAGATTTTAGTAACAAAATTCATTCTTTTAGTTTTTTCTCAAAAGAAATTATGACTGTCAATCCAACTTTGTCAATTTCTCAAACAAACTATTTACAATTGTATATATGGAGTAAGAGTTACCTTTTAATTGTGATTTCGTGGTTTGGTTTTTGCTCCTCTTGGTTTGACTCCATTACTACAATGCAATATGATAAAAAATCCTTTTTTTGCTCGTTTAACAATATCAAAATAAGGCTTTGAAATCATAGTCTTGTGTTTTTGTTTGCAGGAAGGTATAGATGAAGAATTCTGAAGAAAGCAGTTGAAATGGAAAGAGGAGTATGATAATGGAGTTGGAGTTATAATTAGATTAGGAAGAACTCCCGTTTTCAATTTTCTTTTGGTTATTTGTGAAAGAACTGCTATTCAGTTTAACTTCGGTTATTTGTTATAAAAAAAAAACTGCTATTAAAGTTACAGTTTCCTAATTTACACGCCTTTTGTTGTGTTTATTTTTTTTTTTTTTTTTTGTTTTCTGAATAAGTTATTTTTTTTTTCCTTTTTTTGCCTTTTTTTTTTTTTGGTGTCCTACCCCTCTTCCCATATAGAATAGAGATAGTGACTAGTTTAATCTATTTAGCGACCAGGTTCATCTATTTCGTGACCAATTTAATCTATTCAGTAAAGACATTCTTTAATCCTTTTAGTGACTAATTTAATCCGTTCGGTAAGACTACCGAGTTATTTTTTTGAAATTGTATGTTGTAGTTCGATAATCAAGAAAAAAAGGAAGGAGAAGAGAATGGATGACTAGGATAGTGTTGGTTTAGAGTGAAATGGAATGGGCTTGTTAGAAAATTTCAGTCTTAGGTTCGTCAAATTTTATGTTAAAATTAGACCGCCTATTCTAATAATTTGTGTTAGAACTATGTCTACAACAAAAAAAGAATTGTAATTATGTGGTAGATCTTTATTAAATCTGTGAAATAACGTGAGACTAGAGATGAATTTCATCAAAGTTTAGCTAGGCCATAAATTATTGAAGCCATTACAAAACTATTATAGTATGTTAGGATGTACATATATTCCAGCCTTTCAGGTTTTTGCTAAGACTTAAGGGAATAAACTCTCTCCCAATTCAAAAGCAAAAAATAGGAGAATTTAATTAAACAAAGAAGCGAGCCAAGGAAGGCACAAGTGGGGAAGAAAGTACAAGGCACCCGGGGGAGCTAGGAAGGTCTAGAACGAAAAACTTTGTCGGGCTTGAAAAAGTCGAAAAACAGCCCGAAAACGGACAAAAAGTGTGGTTACAGTTCACGGATTTGGGCGTCGATGGGGCCTGGGCATTGGTTCCCATAGGCCATAGGGTGCACCCCAAAGTCGTGGGAGGCCCATGGAAGGCTAACTTGTGCCTTGGAATGTGCATGTGATGCCACCAAGAGGCATTACAAGCCTAGCAAGGATGGTGCCAAGCGAGCCAAGGGAATGCACAAGTGAACCTATAAGTTAATTGTTGTTTCTTTAAATCTGAAATTTTCATAATTTCATGAAACTGGAAGCAGAAATTTAGAGTTAGAGGAGAGAAGTTTACAAGATGTCATTACGTCTTCACATTAATATCCGTGATAAATTGGAAATAATAGAGGTATCATAAAGAAAATTTAAAAAATACAAGCGTATTATCTAGAACAAAAACAAACCATAAAATACAACGTAAAATTTTATAAAAACATAAGGGCGTCACATATATAATCCCATATTTAAAAGTGAAACCAAAACCTCTGCACATGCAAACCGTGGTAACGCAATTGAACTGCTCAACTCTTCGGCTGTAACCTGAAACTAGACTCATCTGATATTTTTTTAATTAAAAAAAAATTACAATCTGCTCAAGCAACTGTGCTTTATGGCTTGTTTCTAACTTCTAAGAGAACTCATTTATGGAAGCAATTATTAAGCACCTCAATAGAGCTAGACGCAAGTATAAACCAATTCTTTTTTATCTTTCATCGCATTCTATGAACCAATGAACCCCAGAAGCACCCCTCAACCAGGCAAAATGCAGAAAGGCTATTCCAGCAAAAATAATAATATAACCATATAATAATCCCCAACACCTTGTAGGAAAAAAAAAACAACGAAAAGATAATCGTCACTAGGAGACTGAAAAAAGAAAGGAATAAGTAATCTTCTCACTCAGAAAAGCACACAGAATGCTCATGAACACAAGCATACCACGAATTCTCATGTTGTTACTTTAGAGAGAAAAGAGAATGTGCAAACAAGAATTCTCATGAAATTCTGCTTGCTCACCTATGGAAACTCATAGACCATTATGCACCATCATAAGCAAAGTTCAATTCATTTCAACCTAAGAAATTAATGTTATATGAGAGAACAAACAAGGGAACCGGATATCCACTCCAAGGCACGGAAACTACGCTTTCCTATTAGTTTAATTTCGCCCCTCTAGGATCACCGGGTTAACACGAAATAACTAATGAGATACAATGGAGAAAACAATTCACTAGATGATCTTCTAAGTGAATCAACAAGAACTTTGTGTTTGATGTTTGTGAAGAACACTCAAGAGAAAGTAGCAAGTTTTCTCTCAAGCAAAGCAAGAAGATTAGAATATCCCAAGAAAAAACTGATTTTCTCTCTCTCTTAACTCATATACATAACAAGGGTGATGAATAATCTTCCCTCTTGATTAGAGCTGTTACAGCATTCATCCCTCTTTAATCCCCTGATTAAGAGTACTTAATCATCTTAAAAACGGATAACAAATGCATTACAACGGTTATAAACCGTCCACGCAAAATTTCACGCCCCAAAACAGAATACACGTCGCGACCCGCGATACAGATCGCGAGTCGCGAAAGGGCGCTGGTCGCGACCCGCGACGGCCTCCTGGTCGCGACCCGCGACGAATGTCGCGACTCGTGACCAGCCCTCTGTCTTGCTTGATTTAATCCACGTGATTTTGCGCATTCTAATCTCAACATACTAGACCTCCTCCTCTTCTAGTATATACTCATATGAGCTAACAAAACCCATTACCCTATAAATGTTCCAACAATCCTCCTCCCATTTATAGGGTAATGTTGAAAAGTTTTCAACTTGCTATAAATCACAAACAAAACATGCTCATGCATCATGGAAATATCTTACGATTGAATTTCCACTTAGTAAAAGTAACTTTACAACAATTTCGATCATAATGATAGACAAAGCTTTGAATCATATAACCACCACAAATCATTGAAGATACTAATACACATAAGCATAAAACATAATTCTTAACCTCCGACACCTATGAAGCCTTGGTGTCCATATCCATTCATAAGCGTTCCAAGTCAAGCCTTAGACTTGGTGAAGCGGCCAAACCTCTAGCTTATATAGGTAAATCTTTACGAACATGCTCCTACAATTGAGCACTTATAAAAGATTTATTAAGAAATAAATTCAACCTCTTAACATTGTAGTAACAAGCACTAACCTCGGGATGTGTTAAACAAGTGCTCCCAACCTTCTAGAGAAGTACTTTCCTCATTGAATTTGAGATCTAATGTTGTATTAGACATCAAATTGAGTTTTCCTTCACCATAGGTTGTTTAATAGGCTTAAGACCCATCCCTTTATTCATTTTGTTCACTAGTTCCCTTGACAACGGTTTAGTAAATGTATCCGCCAAGTTCAAACTAGACCGAACAAAATTAATAGTTATACAACTATTCCTTATCATTTCACGCACATAGCTATGTCTAACTCCAATGTGCCTTGACTTGCCATTGTAGACTTCACTATAAGCTTTAGCTATGGTTGATGCACTATCACAATGAATAGCAAGAGGTGACATAGGTTTGACCCACAAGTCAACCTCACTCAACACATTCCTTAGCCATTCCGCTTCTTGGCAACAAGATGCCAATGCAATGAATTCCGATGCCATAGTGGAATCCGTTATACATGTTTGCTTCTTGGATGCCCATGAAATAGCACCTCCTCCAAGAAGAAACACCCATCCACTTGTGGATGAATAATCTTCCTTGTTGGAAATCCAACTAGCATCCGAGTAACCTTCTAGAATAGAAGGTTCTCCTTTGTAAGTTATGACATAATCCAAGGTTTTATTCAAATACCTTAACACTCTTCTCAATGCTTGCCAATGCAACATACTAGGATTACTAGTATACCTACTGAGTTTACCAATAGCAAAAGCTATATCCGGTCGAGTGCTAGTCATAGCATACATCAAGCTTCCAATTAAGCTTGCATACTCCAATTGAGAAATAGGAGTACCACTACTCGGAACCAAGTGAACACTAGGATCCATCGGAGTAGCAAAATGAGTCGAATTCGATTCATTAAACCTCTTAATCACTTTCTCAATATAATGAGATTGTGATAAAGAAATTGACCCTTTACCTCTCATTATTCTAATACCTAGAATAACATCCGCTTCATCCAAATCTTTCATGGAGAAGCTAGAAGAGAGAAAGACTTTGGTTTTTTCCACTTGTTCCAAATCAGTCCCAAAGATGAGCATATCATCAACATATAAGCAAATTATAACTCCATTACCGTTATTATCAAATTTACTATATACACACTTATCGGACTGATTTATTTTGAACCCACTAGACAAAATGACCTCATCAAATTTTTGATGCCATTGCTTAGGTGCTTGTTTAAGACCATACAAAGATCGAACTAATTTGCAAACCTTAGTCTCTTGACCTTTAACCACAAAACCTTCAAGGTTGATTCATGTACACTTCCTCCTCCAATTCACCATTAAGGAAAGCAGTTTTAACATCCATTTGGTGAATTACTAGACCATGAATCGCAGCTAATGCTATCAAAAGTCTAATGGTAGCTATTCTAGCAACCGGAGCATAAGTGTCAAAATAATCGATACCATATCTTTGCCTAAAACCTTGGACCACTAACCGGGCCTTATGTTTTAGTATGGTTCCATCGATCTTCCTTTTCCTTACGAAAATCCACTTACAACCTAAAGGTTTGCATCCGGGGGGTAAATTAGCTAAAATCCAAGTATAATTTCCCATTATTGAATCCATTTCATCATTCACCGCCTCTTTCCGAAAGCGGAATCATGAGACTTCATAGCCTCATCAAAGGTCCTAGGATCCTCCTCCATATTGTAACAATATGAAAATTGAGTCACAATAGACTCCCTTGACCCTTCAACTAAATATAGTTGAAAATCCGGTCAAGAAGATTTCTCTTTTCTAATTCTTTTACTTTTCCTAATTTCCGGTGTTGTAGTATCATGATCATTGTTAATGTCATCCACAACATTGGAACTAGTACTAGGTATCATGTCCTTTGGTCTTGGAATCGATGAGAATCTAGTCTCATCAAATATTGCATCCCTTGACTCTATCACAGAATGGATAGAGACAACATCATTTGGCTCAATGACATAAAACCTATAGGCTTTGCTATGTACCGCATAGCCTATAAAAATGCAATCAATTCCTTTTTCACCTAAAGTTTTCCTTTTAGGTTCCGTCAATTTGACAATTGCCCTACAAACCCATACCTTAAGGTAATTGAGATTAGGCTTTTTGTTACACCAAAGTTCATAAGGGGTAGTCTTATTCCTTTTATTAGGAACTCGATTTAAAATATAACATGCAGTTAAAATTGCATCACCCCAAAAACCGTCATTTAGACCCGAATTAGAAAGCATGGTGTTAACCATTTCTTTTAGAACCCTATTTTTCCTTTCCGCTATACCATTATTTTGAGGTGAGTATGGAGTGGTTGTTTCATGAATTGCACCAATGGAACTAAAATAGCTAGGATTATAGTATTCACCACCCCTATCCGTCCGAAGTCTTTTAACTTTTCCATTAATTTGAAGTTCCACTTCGGTCTTAAAAATCTTAAACTTTTCTAGTGCTTCATCTTTAGTAAATAATAAATATATGTAACAAAACCTTGAATAATCATCAATAAAAGTTACAATATATTTTTTATTTCCCAAAGAAGGTGAACTATGAAAATCACATAAGTCACTATGCACCAATTCAAGCAATACCGTTTGTCTAGTCACACTAGGATAAGGATTTTTTGTAATCTTATTTAGCTTGCATGTCTTACACTTCTCTAACTTTAAATCGAAAGAAGGTATTAAACCTAGCTTAGACATGTCATATAATCTACGATAGTTTACATGACATAAACGATTGTGCCATAGAGAAGAAACATCAAGCATGTAAATAGAACTAGTATCAATTTTATTATTAATACTAAATTTAAACATTCCATTACAATAAAATCCTTGTCCAACAAAAATACCACCCTTGTAAACTATAAACTTATCCGATTCAAATACAACTTTAAAACCAAATTTATTCAAAAGACCCCCAGACACAAGATTCTTCCTAACTTCCGGTACATAAACAACATCCCGGAGAGTTAGAGTCTTTCCCGAGGTTAACAACAATTGTACTTGGCCTATACCCTTGGCCTTTACCGTAGAATCATTCCCCATATACAAGATTGGACCATCATCCAATTCTTCCAAAGACTTGAAGAAGTGCTTATTATTGCACACATGTCTAGAGGCCCCCGAATCTATCCACCAAGAATCATCAACCTCGCACAAACATAATTTCGGAAATCATAGCCACAAAATTCATTTCTTCAATTACATGTTCATGTGCACTTTTACCTTGGTTTTGAACAACACTAGGTTGTCCAATTTTTGTCTTCTTCTTCTTAGAAGGACAATCCCTCTTGAGATGAGGTCCATTGCATACCCAACAAGTGAGGGTCTTCCTCTTCTTGTTTGCAAAGTTGGTTTTAGAGTGGTTATTGTTGGATTTCTTGGTCCCACTAGACCCACCAACCTCTACCATATTCACGGTAGACTTAGGAATACTAGGAGTAGTATGCTTAACCCCATCTTGAGCCCGGATACCCTCTTCAATACGAAGATGAGTTCCTAATTGCTCCATGGAAATATCTTCCTTCCTATGTTTCAAGGAATGCTTAGTTTCTTTCCAAGAATTTGGTAATTTATCAATGATTGAGGCTACGGCAATAGCCTCATCCATCACCATACCATGTGATCTAATTTGGTTCAAAATATGATGAACTTCATGAAATTGCTCTATAATAGACCGATCATTAGTCATTTTAAATGAATTAAAATTACTAACAAGAAATTTCTTACTTGAAGCATCTTCAGAAATATACTTGGCCTCAAGAGTATCCCAAAGTTCCTTTGCACTCTCCACATTTTGATATAGATCGAACAAAGGGTCGGTAAGAGAGTTGAGGATGTGACCCCGGCAAATGTAGTCATCATTCTCCCACTTTGTCCTCTTCCTTGTAGTCTCCACGGACTCTTCCTCTCCATCTTTCGGGAATGGTGGCATGGGTGTTGATAGAACATACACCACAATCAAAGTTGTCAACAAGAAGTGCATCTTCTTTTGCCATCTTCGATAACCCACCCCCTCAAACTTGTCCAACTTTTGGAAGTTCATAGTCATGTCCTTGAGTGATTGAGCCATATCCGAAATAAAAAGGAAAATTAAACTAATAGATTGTTATATGAGAGAACAAACAAGGGAACCGGATATCCACTCCAAGGCACGGAAACTACGCTTTCCTATTAGTTTAATTTCGCCCCTCTAGGATCACCGGGTTTACACGAAATAACTAATGAGATACAATGGAGAAAACAATTCACTAGATGATCTTCTAAGTGAATCAACAAGAACTTTGTGTTTGATGTTTGTGAAGAACACTCAAGAGAAAGTAGCAAGTTTTCTCTCAAGCAAAGCAAGAAGATTAGAATATCCCAAGAAAAAACTGATTTTCTCTCTCTCTTAACTCATATACATAACAAGGGTGATGAATAATCTTCCCTCTTGATTAGAGCTGTTACAGCATTCATCCCTCTTTAATCCCCTGATTAAGAGTACTTAATCATCTTAAAAACGGATAACAAATGCATTACAACGGTTATAAACCGTCCACGCAAAATTTCACGCCCCAAAACAGAATACACGTCGCGACCCGCGATACAGATCGCGAGTCGCGAAAGGGCGCTGGTCGCGACCCGCGATGGTCTCCTGGTCGCGACCCGCGACGAATGTCGCGACTCGTGACCAGCCCTCTGTCTTGCTTGATTTAATCCACGTGATTTTGCGCATTCTAATCTCAACATACTAGACCTCCTCCTCTTCTAGTATATACTCATATGAGCTAACAAAACCCATTACCCTATAAATGTTCCAACAATTAAGGTAGACCACTAAAACCAACAGGCAATGGGAGAAGTAACTCCCTATGCGTAAACGTCAGTAATTCGATTTCGCTTCTCCGATGTGCAACAAGTAACATGTAGTCATACATAAATATACGGTTCAACAACCTCTGGAACCTTCCATCAGACTCTTGCACATATCCATTAACCATTTCATAGCAAGAAGCTATTGTGCCACTTAAATCAAGCCTTCCCAAAAACTACAACAGTGTTAATTCCCTTATAATAACACCCAAAAAATTACCCCTAAAATCAATTAGCTAACTAAATTTTCCCCCAATTCTTACTTCTCTTCGAATATAAACATTAAACTATAGTTTATAAATTATGATACTCTCCCTCATAACCATTTCAAATGTACAAATCGCACAATTTAATTCGTACAAACAAACAAAAAAAACATTGATGACAATAAAATTTCCCGTTCAACAAATAATCATACACTACTAAATTGGAATAAGATAATATTGACAATAATCATACAAATTAGAAACGCAGTACATTGCAACTCAAAGCTAATGACAAAGAATGGTTAATCAATTGATATTATATAAATAAATAAATAAATAAAAGAATGACGTTCAAAATTGATCATTCTTATTTATAAAAACGAAACTGAAAGAATCAATAATAATCAGAGAAACAAAGAAATGATCTTACAAGAAAACAATTGAAACCAAAAAGCCTGGAACACAACACTAACGCGCACCAAGGCCTAGCTTAAGGAGACAGAAGAGTTCCGATGAACGGAGCAGTATCCCCAGAAGTAAAAGTAGCTTCTACAGTGGACAATGTTGGAAGCGTGATGGACACGTACAATATTTTGGTAGAATAATATATAGAAAAGAAGACAAAATGCACTAAATAATAACTCTTATATTTCTTATATGTGTGTTACAAAAAGAATTACATAATGCATTTATATAAAGGTATTGTAAACTAATTAATGAATGTTACTCCTTATTCTTCTCTCGTCATTCTAACATATTAATGACATTCCTTGATTTTCTCCCTATGAAGCATTGTATTGTCAAGTTTAATTGCTAATTTTAACACTCCCCCTTAAACTTGACATTCTCACAATCCCGATTAATTTTTGCATTCGAATGAAGTCTTCAAACTTTAGTGGCTTTGTAAAGATATCAGCAATTTGGTCCATCGACTTTACAAACTTCAATTCAATTTCCTTCTGTTCAATGCATTGTCGTATGAAATGAAACCTCGTGTCAATATGTTTGCTTCGGTCATGAAAAACTAGATATTTGGCCAAAGCAAGAGCTGACTTATTATCGGTCATAATCTTAGTGGGCTCCGATCCATTTGTGGTAGTTGGAGTTCCTTCAATAATCTTCGTAGCCATATTGAGTGGCATGCACACGAGGTTGCAGCAATATATTCTGATTCACATGTAGAGAGTGTAACAATTGGTTGTTTCTTTGAACTCCATGTAACAACATTATTACCAAGTAAAAATACAAAACCAGTTGTACTTTTGCGACCATCAACATCTCTAGCAAAATCACTATCACAATATCCCTTAAGTTTGAAATCATCTGCAGTAGAGTATAACAACCCATGATCTAATGTGCCTTTCAAATAACGGAGAATTCTCTTTGCAGCCTTCTGATGAGAAGTAGATGGATTCTCCATAAAGCGACTTACTAGTCCAACAGAAAATAAGATGTCTGGCCGAGTACATGTCAAATATCATAGACTTTCGACCAAACTCTTATATAAGGTTGGATTCACCTTTTCTCCATAAGGATCATTTTTCGATAATTTCAGCCCACATTCCATTGGAGTGCTCACTGGATTAACATTTAACATATTGAATTTCTTCAATACTCCTTTTGTATAAGCTTCTTGATGTTCGCCTCAATATGTACTTTCATAATATCAATTTTTAATATTTATTATTAGGATTTTTTGTCCCAAACTATCACAACTCTTAAATAAGGACTTCAAAAAAAAAAACTACATTAACTAAGCAAAATTGTCCCAAAATACCATAACTATACAAAACCATGCATTGACCATGGTTTTCCGGTCACCGAAGTCATGTGCTCGACACATGACTTGTATTTTTGCCTTTTCACTCAAAATCACTTCTCCCTCTTCATTACAACAACCCACATCACTAGAAGCTTCTCCTTTCTCCTTACTGCTACTGGTGTTGTTGCAGCTCCGCCGTGGTTGCAGTCGGTGTTGTGGTTGTTATTCACCGGTGTTGTGGTTAGGCCTGGCAAAAGCTGACCCAACCCGACAACCCGACCCGAACCCAACCAAAAATTAGCGGGTTTAGGTTGAGTTATTCAATCCGATTAGTTAAATGGGTCGACCTGAACCCGACCTGAAAGATAAATGGGTCAGGTTCAGGTCGAAATTTCTGACCTGAAAATGACCTGCCTGACCTGATTTTTAAATGGGCCAAAATCAGGTCGGGTCAACCCGTATTACCCAACCCGAAAAATTATGGTTTATAAAAATCCAAAAAAAAAAAAATAACATCCAGCCCAATTGCGTAAATAACCAGCCGGTCCAGCCCAATTCCTTCTCTTAACCTAACCCTAAAATTCTATCTAGTACTCCAAAGAATCGCCAGTCACTCATTCGCTCACCTCTTCTTTTCATTTCTCAGATCTCACTCTCAAATCTCATCTTCTTCGCTGCACTCTTCCTCAACAAATCAGGTATTTCTTATTTTCTTTGCTCTTCTTTTCTTCGTTTCTTCGTTTCTTTACTGCTTTTCACTCTCAATTTTGTATTTTCTTATTTATTTGCTGCTATTCTATCATATCTCAGATCTCACTCTCAAATCTCAATATCTCTCTTCTTCGCTGCACTCTTCCTCAACAAATCAGGTATTTCTTATTTTTTTTTTGCTCTTCTTTACTTCTTTTCTTCGTTGCTTTTCACTCGTAATTTTTTTTCTATTTTAATACTCCGTATTTTTGGAGTTATTTTGCTATAAATAAGAACATATAAAGTAGAAGTGAAAGTAAAGTATAGTATAGTTAAGTAAGCCTACAGTTATAATTTAAATATACAACCTACCTTGGTACCTAATTATATTCTAATTCGGTTTTATTAAGTAAGTCATAATTCGATTTGGAAACGAATCCTAATAAACTAAGGTTTCTCACACTATAAAAAGGAAGAGAGGAAAAAAAAAAATTTAATAAGAGAACCCTAAATTTACTTCACCAGCCGTTTTCTTTTATTTTACCACAAGAAGATTTTCTTTCTCCTCTCTTTTCCTTCCCCAGCGTACTGTTCTCCTCCTCCCTCAAAGATTTTCTTTTTCGTCTCCCTCGTCACCTGCCCTTCCCCCTCGTCGCCACCTGTGCGTGAGTGCTCGAGTGTGTGTGTGCGATTGAGTGCGAGGGTCGAGGCGAGTAGTGGTGCGCGCAGGCTGTGCGTGGGTGTTCGAGGGTGTGTGCGAGTGAGTGAGTCGAGGCGAGCAAGTGTGGTCGTGCGAGTAGCGACGAAGGCGGGGGTTGTGCGAGCGCTGTAGGCGTGCGGTGGTGTGCGGTCGAGGCTCGAGTGCGGTGGTGTGCAGTCGAGGCTCGAGTGCGGTGGTGTGCAGTGCGTCGAGGCGAGGGACGTGTGGTGCGTGCGTGGGCTCGAATCTTCGAGCGTGGTGGCGTGTGGCTGGTGTTGCTTGCCGGATTCCTTCAATACGTCGCCGGTGATCGTCGCCGGCGAAGTCTTCTCGGTAAAGAAAAAAAAAAAAAATTTTCTCTTTTCTACTCTAAATTAATTCATATAATCTGATTTCTTTGTTATTCTTTGATTAAATTTGGTTAAGTTTGATGATTTTTAAATGAAGTAAAGAAAAAGAAAAAAATCAGATTTGTGATTATACTCATAATTCTTATGATGATTTTTGGTTCTCAATTCTATTTTTATTATACTTATGGATATTGGGTAAAGTTGTGATTTTAAATAAAGGTACATATTATGAACTAAAGGAAATCAGATTTATAGTACACTACTAGTTCCTACTTTGATTTTAGTTTCTTCAATTCCGAGTTTATAGTTCTTTTATATATGTACCTATTTAAGTTGTTACTATACACAAAGTGGTATAAAAGTTAAGAAAAAAATCAGATTATTAGTTATAGTTAGAATATTATAATGGCTTTGTTATTCAAATCTGATTTTAGTAGTATTGGATATAAGGATTTAAATGGAGATTGGTAAAGGTACTATGATATTAAACTAACAAAAATCAGCTTTGCCCACTATTATTGGTTCTTAAAAGACGTTAAGTTCAATAGAATTATGGGAGAAAAGAAAGTTAATGAACAACAAGATTACTTATTTTTATACTCCGAAATACTAAGTCTTATATAATTAGTCACGTGTTATATGTTAATAATATCAAGGACTTAGCACTGAAGTATTTTTATTATTCGATTAGGTCCCAATTTCATAAGCGGAACGTTTTAATAGTCAGCAAAGATTCTTCATTACAAGGTACGTACGCGTACTAGTTCAGTTCGATATATTAGTATCATGTTAGGTTGTGATTGTCATATTGGAACCTAGAATCATGATAGGGAACTGTGGTTGATTATGATTGATGGGATTGTTTGGTAACATGAAATCAATTGGAAATCTGTATGTATTTCCTTGTTGTATGACTTGTGAGTTGAAATGAGTTATTATTGGTATGCGTAATTCTATCGCATTACAAGCATGAAATGAGAATTTGATTGAAAGCATATGATTTATTGTTGTAACAAGGATGTTGCAAGAGATTGCTTTAATTAGAGAATTTGAGCAATGTATCTAAGAATTTAACGATTATATGTTCGATGTTGTATGAATGAATATTATTAAGAAGGATATTGGCGATAACTTGTAGTTGGACTCCCTACAAGTAATGAACAATGGGGGGAGTGTTTGACTTGTTCTACACTCCTACGCAGGCCTACTGTGACGACAGTAGTGTCCTTATAAATTTTGATAACTCAAGTAGGCGGAAGGTTCCGTACGATCTTGGGGGTATGCATACTAAGGTGATGGATGTGGAACGGAACGAAACCGTGTTTACATTCCATCTAATAGACCAAGTTGTCTATTAAGGATTCAGTAGCCCGTATGATTCTAGTAAGATGACGGTGCCCGTTCGCTGCCAACTAAATAAAAAGTAAAGAATGTAATGCTATGGTAGTATCATGTGTAGGAATGATCCTTGTTATCCCTGTTTATGCTTTGTATGCCCTTCTCGCTTTACTATGTACTCAAGCATAGCTGATTGTGTGTTATTGTGTTGTTTGTTGACTGTGATGAACCATTGATGCTTCAATGGGGAGCAGACTAGGTGTCTTTGGTGTTCTTTGCATGAGTTTGGCATACAGGGGATATTTCTGGGTTATACGCTTTTAAATGTTTTATGGAACTTATAGAACAATTAGTATGAATAGTTAATGGTTTGAATAAAAAGGGGTCTATGGCGATTCCCGAGTTGTAATTTGAAGTTAATGTTTTATTTCCGCTGCAATGTAGTTTTATAAAGGAGTTGTTGATATTTTGATTTTATCTTGCCTTGCGTTTCACCGCGGCGGTAACACTCCCGAAGTCGGTGCAACGTAGTCGTAGACGGGTATGGATTTTGGGGGTGTTACAAAACTGGTACCTAGGATAGATGACTTGTTTGACCAACTTCAGGGTGCAGGGATGTTCTCCAAAATAGATTTATGGTCTGGTTACCATCAGTTGAGGATTGCTGACCAAGATATACCTAAAACTGCCTTCAGGACTAGGTATGGACACTATGAGTTTACCGTCATGCCTTTTGGGTTAACCAATGCACCTGCTGTTTTTATGGACCTCATGAATAGGATTTTTCGACCCTACCTCGATAAATTCGTAGTCGTGTTCATAGACGATATATTGATCTATTCAAGAAACAAGGAGGAACATGAGGGACATTTGAGGCTTATTTTACAGACACTTAGGGAGAACCAGCTGTATGCAAAGTTTTCAAAGTGTGAGTTCTGGTTGGAAAAGGTGTCATTTTTGGGACATTTCGTCTCTAAGGAGGGTGTGTCAGTAGATCCTGCAAAAATAAAAGCTGTGAGTGAATGGCCTACCCCAAAGAATGTCACAGATATAAGGAGTTTCTTGGGTTTAGCCGGTTATTATAGGAGATTTGTGAAAGACTTTTCGAAGATCGCAAAACCCATGACTACCTTGATGAAGAAAGATTACAAGTTTAACTGGACTGACGATAGTGAGAAAGCCTTTCAAACACTCAAAGAGAGATTAACCTCAGCACCTGTTCTAGCCTTGCCTAACGGGGATGAGGGATATGATGTCTATAGTGATGCGTCAAAGAATGGGTTGGGTTGTGTTCTTATGCAAAATGGGAAAGTTATAGCTTATGCGTCCCGTCAACTGAAACCATATGAGGTTAATTACCCAACACATGACCTAGAGTTGGCCGCAATTGTCTTTGCCTTAAAAATATGGAGACATTACCTTTACGGGGTGACTTGCCGAATTTTCACCGATCACAAAAGCCTCAAATACATCTTCACCCAGAAAGACCTTAATATGCGACAGCGCAGATGGTTAGAGCTCATTAAGGACTATGACTTAGATATTCAATACCATGAGGGTAAAGCAAACGTTGTTGCTGATGCATTGAGTCGTAAATCTAGCCATAGCCTGAACACCTTGGTAGTTGCTGACAAACTTTGTGAAGAATTCTCTAAACTCCAACTTGAGGTGGTTCATGAAGGGGAAGTGGAAAAGTTATTGAGTGCCCTAACCATTCAACCCAACTTCCTAGATGAAATAAGAGAGGTTCAGCCTGGGGATGTGAAACTTGAGCGGGTCAAAGCAAAACTTAAGGAGGGAAAAGCAGAAGGGTTTGAAATCCAGGAGGATGGAAGTATGCGCTACAAGGGTCGGTGGTGTGTACCGCAAAAATGTGAGGAGTTGAAGCAAAAGATAATGAGTGAAGGTCATAATACGAATTATTCCGTCCACCCAGGGGGGGATAAGCTATATAAGGACCTCAAAAAGATGTTTTGGTGGCCTGGGATGAAGAGGGCAGTAGCCGAGTTTGTTTCCAAGTGTCTGACGTGTCAGAAGGTAAAGAGTGAACACAAGAGACCTCAAGGGAAAATTCAACCTCTTGACATTCCAACATGGAAGTGGGATTCGATATCCATGGACTTCGTCGTAGCCTTACCTAGGAGTCGGGGAGGTAATAACACAATATGGGTGATAGTGGACCGATTGACCAAAACTGCAAGGTTCATACCCATGAAAGACACGTGGAGTATGGAATCCCTAGCCAAAGCATATGTTAAGCATGTCATTCGACTGCACGGGGTACCCACGAGTATAGTGTCTGATCGGGATTCGCGATTCCTTTCGAATTTCTGGAAAAAGGTCCAGGAGGCATTTGGTAGTGAGCTATTAATGAGTACAGCCTTTCACCCAGCTACAGATGGTCAAACGGAAAGAACAATCCAGACCTTGGAAGACATGTTAAGAGCTTGTGCCTTAGAATATCAGGGATCATGGGAAGACCATTTAGACCTCATAGAGTTCTCATATAACAACAGTGATCATGCTAGTATCAAAATGGCTCCATTTGAAGCGTTGTATGGGAGAAAGTGTCGCAGTCCTTTATGCTGGAACGATATTAGTGAGACAGTGGTGTTAGGTCCTGAAATGATTCAAGAGACTGTTGATCAAGTGCGAGTCATTCAAGACAAGATTAGGGCTGCACAGGACAGGCAGAAGTCCTATGCGGATCAGAAGCGAAGGGAAGAGAACTATGAAGTTGGTGAAAAAGTGCTGCTGAAAGTGTCTCCAATGAAAGGAGTGATGCGATTTGGGAAGAAAGGGAAACTAAGCCCTAAGTTCATAGGACCATATCAGATTTTGGCGAGAGTAGGCAAAGTGGCTTATCGCTTAGGTTTGCCCAACGAGTTAGAAAGGGTTCACAACGTGTTTCACGTATCCCAACTTCGGAAATACGTACCTGACGAGTCGCATGTCCTAGAACCTGAAAACGTCGAGTTAGACGAATCCTTGTCCTATGAGGAAAAACCCATCAAGATCCTAGACAACAAGGTGCGTAGTACGAGGAATAAAGACGTCAAAATCGTGAAGGTGTTGTGGAGAAATCAGAATACCGAAGAAGCCACATGGGAAGCAGAGGATGCGATGCGTCTGAAGTACCCTGAGCTTTTTCAAGAGGTAGGCGAGTTACGAGGACGTAACTTTTCTTTTAAGGGGGGAAGAATGCGATAGAATTTCGCGCTTCCCCTAAAGCTTGCTTAAGTTGTTATTTATGTGTATTATTGTTTATGTGAATTGCGAAAACGAGAAAACGCTTGTTAAAATTTTGGGACTTAGAAGCGCGAAAGTTCGTCGTTAAGACTGGCTACCTCAAAGTTTCGGGACGAAACTTTCTTTAAGGGGAGAAGCCTGTAATACTCCGTATTTTTGGAGTTATTTTTCTTCGTTTCTTCGTTTCTTTACTGCTTTTCACTCTCAATTTTGTATTTTCTTATTTATTTGCTGCTATTCTATCATATCTCAGATCTCACTCTCAAATCTCAATATCTCTCTTCTTCGCTGCACTCTTCCTCAACAAATCAGGTATTTCTTATTTTTTTTTTGCTCTTCTTTACTTCTTTTCTTCGTTGCTTTTCACTCGTAATTTTTTTTCTATTTTAATACTCCGTATTTTTGGAGTTATTTTGCTATAAATAAGAACATATAAAGTAGAAGTGAAAGTAAAGTATAGTATAGTTAAGTAAGCCTACAGTTATAATTTAAATATACAACCTACCTTGGTACCTAATTATATTCTAATTCGGTTTTATTAAGTAAGTCATAATTCGATTTGGAAACGAATCCTAATAAACTAAGGTTTCTCACACTATAAAAAGGAAGAGAGGAAAAAAAAAAATTTAATAAGAGAACCCTAAATTTACTTCACCAGCCGTTTTCTTTTATTTTACCACAAGAAGATTTTCTCTCTCCTCTCTTTTCCTTCCCCAGCGTACTGTTCTCCTCCTCCCTCAAAGATTTTCTTTTTCGTCTCCCTCGTCACCCGCCCTTCCCCTCGTCGCCACCCGTGCGTGAGTGCTCGGAGTGTGTGTGTGCGATTGAGTGCGAGGGTCGAGGCGAGTAGTGGTGCGCGCAGCCGTGCGTGGGTGTTCGAGGGTGTGTGCGAGTGAGTGAGTCGAGGCGAGCAAGTGTGGTCGTGCGAGTAGCGACGAAGGCGGGGGTTGTGCGAGCGCTGTAGGCGTGCGGTGGTGTGCGGTCGAGGCTCGAGTGCGGTGGTGTGCAGTCGAGGCTCGAGTGCGGTGGTGTGCAGTGCGTCGAGGCGAGGGACGTGTGGTGCGTGCGTGGGCTCGAATCTTCGAGCGTGGTGGCGTGTGGCTGGTGTTGCTGCCGGATTCCTTCAATACGTCGCCGGTGATCGTCGCCGGCGAAGTCTTCTCGGTAAAGAAAAAAAAAAAAATTTTCTCTTTTCTACTCTAAATTAATTCATATAATCTGATTTCTTTGTTATTCTTTGATTAAATTTGGTTAAGTTTGATGATTTTTAAATGAAGTAAAGAAAAAGAAAAAAATCAGATTTGTGATTATACTCATAATTCTTATGATGATTTTTGGTTCTCAATTCTATTTTTATTATACTTATGGATATTGGGTATAGTTGTGATTTTAAATAAAGGTACATATTATGAACTAAAGGAAATCAGATTTATAGTACACTACTAGTTCCTACTTTGATTTTAGTTTCTTCAATTCCGAGTTTATAGTTCTTTTATATATGTACCTATTTAAGTTGTTACTATACACAAAGTGGTATAAAAGTTAAGAAAAAAATCAGATTATTAGTTATAGTTAGAATATTATAATGGCTTTGTTATTCAAATCTGATTTTAGTAGTATTGGATATAAGGATTTAAATGGAGATTGGTAAAGGTACTATGATATTAAACTAACAAAAATCAGCTTTGCCCACTATTATTGGTTCTTAAAAGACGTTAAGTTCAATAGAATTATGGGAGAAAAGAAAGTTAATGAACAACAAGATTACTTATTTTTATACTCCGAAATACTAAGTCTTATATAATTAGTCACGTGTTATATGTTAATAATATCAAGGACTTAGCACTGAAGTATTTTTATTATTCGATTAGGTCCCAATTTCATAAGCGGAACGTTTTAATAGTCAGCAAAGATTCTTCATTACAAGGTACGTACGCGTACTAGTTCAGTTCGATATATTAGTATCATGTTAGGTTGTGATTGTCATATTGGAACCTAGAATCATGATAGGGAACTGTGGTTGATTATGATTGATGGGATTGTTTGGTAACATGAAATCAATTGGAAATCTGTATGTATTTCCTTGTTGTATGACTTGTGAGTTGAAATGAGTTATTATTGGTATGCGTAATTCTATCGCATTACAAGCATGAAATGAGAATTTGATTGAAAGCATATGATTTATTGTTGTAACAAGGATGTTGCAAGAGATTGCTTTAATTAGAGAATTTGAGCAATGTATCTAAGAATTTAACGATTATATGTTCGATGTTGTATGAATGAATATTATTAAGAAGGATATTGGCGATAACTTGTAGTTGGACTCCCTACAAGTAATGAACAATGGGGGGAGTGTTTGACTTGTTCTACACTCCTACGCAGGCCTACTGTGACGACAGTAGTGTCCTTATAAATTTTGATAACTCAAGTAGGCGGAAGGTTCCGTACGATCTTGGGGGTATGCATACTAAGGTGATGGATGTGGAACGGAACGAAACCGTGTTTACATTCCATCTAATAGACCAAGTTGTCTATTAAGGATTCAGTAGCCCGTATGATTCTAGTAAGATGACGGTGCCCGTTCGCTGCCAACTAAATAAAAAGTAAAGAATGTAATGCTATGGTAGTATCATGTGTAGGAATGATCCTTGTTATCCTGTTTATGCTTTGTATGCCCTTACTGCTTTACTATGTACTCAGCATAGCTGATTGTGTGTTATTGTGTTGTTTGTTGACCTGTGATGAACCATTGATGCTTCAATGGGGAGCAGACTAGGTGTGCTGGTGTTGCTGCATGAGTTTGGCATACAGGGGATATTTCTGGGTTATACGCTTTTAAATGTTTTATGGAACTTATAGAACAATTAGTATGAATAGTTAATGGTTTGAATAAAAAGGGGTCTATGGCGATTCCCGAGTTGTAATTTGAAGTTAATGTTTTATTTCCGCTGCAATGTAGTTTTATAAAGGAGTTGTTGATATTTTGATTTTATCTTGCCTTGCGTTTCACCGCGGCGGTAACACTCCCGAAGTCGGTGCAACGTAGTCGTAGACGGGTATGGATTTTGGGGGTGTTACACTATTATTCAAGAAGCTTTTTCTTTGTTTAATATTCTATATTTTTTTTTGTTGTACAATATCAATTTTAAATTTGTATGCCTGCTTCTGTGTTTTTTGTTCGACTTTTTTGTGAATTTCTTTAAACTTTTTTGTTACGCCTTCATTTTTTAAAATTCATTTATGTGTTTTTGTTATGCCTTTATTTTCTGTGTTTTCTAATTTTAGTTCATGTCTTCTGAATTTCTAAATTGAGCTTCATTTGTTTCATTTTTTTAATCTCATTATGTGCCTGATTTTTTTGTACATTTTTAAGCCTTCATTTCTTGTTTTATATATGCCTTCTTTTCTTCTTGTTTATTCATTTAGATTCTCGTTTTTCCAGTTAATGTGGTCAATGATAACTTAAAGGAGCAAATTGAGCTTTTCTTCAGAGGTTGATTGAAGTGGAGATTGACCTCAACAATCGCCTTCCCCAAATGCATGATTTTCTTGTTTATTTTTAAGAAACTTTGCTGAAGTTTGAAGCCTTGATGGCTTAAACTATGGTTTGTAATATATTAAGTGTGCCAGGTGCCACTGCCAAGTATGAACAAGGTTCTAAGTAAAACATGGTGCATTTTTTTTAAATTTTAGGGACGCAGATTCAAATAATCTATTTTCATTTCAAGGTGCTGCATTTTTTTTATGCATATCATTTTGGAGAAAAAAAAGCCAGGTTATGTGGGTTCGGGTCAACCTGAAAAAAGTGGGTCAAATAATATTCAGGTTGACCCATTTAAAACCTGTTCAAAAAAATCAGGTCAAACAGATCAGGTCAGGTTGACCCGATAATTTTCAGATCAGGTTAGGGTTGATGATCTTGACCCGAAAATCAAAACATATCAGGTTCGGGTTAGGGGGTGCTCAACCCGATTTTACTTGACCTGAACACGAACCCGACCCAACCCGACCTGATTGACAGGCCTAGTTATGGTTAACTTGTTGTAGCTTCGCCTTTTAGGCAGTGTTGTGGTTACAACCGGTGTTATTGTAGCTCCACCGTTTAGAAAAGGAATAATGAGTCATGTCCCGGGCACGTGACTTTTGCTTATCGGAAAACCGTGGTCAACGCAAGAGAAAACCGGTTTGGTAGTACAATGGTTTTGTAAAGTTAAGGTATTTTGGGACAATTTGCTTAATTAAGGTAGTTTCTTACAAAGTCCCTAAAAGTTGTGGTAGTTTGGGACAAGAAATCCTTTTTATTAATACGGAATTGAATATATTGAAGGTTAAAGATATATCTTAGAGACCGTGCAAAAAGGAAACAAACACTATATAATGGGACGGAGGGCGTATTATTTAACAACATCTATACTTTCATGTCATTATAAAACTCTTTCATGTCATTTGTACATTTCATGTTATTTTCTAGTTGTTTCATGTCATTTTTAAATATATTCCACGTCATTGTTGGTATGTTTCGTATCATTAATACTGAATTCTATGTCATTTTTCAGCAAACTTGTATAATTTTCCCTATTTTATTATTATTATTATTCAACTCTTTATATACCTCATTATTACACAAACTAATATCATTATTCACTTTTATGTCATTTTTTCAGCAAACTTTTTCTCCTATATATTCTGATAGGTGCTCCGTCTCAGAGGTGGTGCGAAGGAGAGACATGGAATGGGTGGGAGGGGAGTGTGGGCCTAGGGTAAAAGTTATTCGGATAACTAAGAACCGAAATTTTATCCAATCTAAACTGAATTAGTAATCCATATTGGACTTGAACTATGTTCGAATTGGATTCAGGTTGAGGTTTATTAATTTATAAAAAAAAAAAAAATCTGATTTTCGGAGTGGATTGGATTGAGGGTGATTGGATCTGAAGATCCAAAATAACTGAATAGTAATAAACGGGCCCTATATTTTTTATTTATGATTGGGCTTAACTAATTAAAAAAAAGTCCAAATGGTCTGGTAGCCCTTCCTTTACCCTAAAAGTTAAAACATAGTAATTAATATCTTTTATGTTTGGATTGGATTCATATTGACTTTTCTTAGCTTGGTGATTGCCTTTTACATGCATGGTAAGAACTTTAGTTACGTTAGGAGTCTTTGTTTAGTTAAGACTATTAATAGTAATTAATATATTTTTCATTATTCTTCTGGAGTCCTTTCAGTTTTGGAAATCAAGAATCTATTTAGTTATAAAAAAACTCAAATGGACCCGGTGCACACTAACTTAGTGTACACCGGGTTGGTAAGATATTAACTTGATATAGTGAATTCTATAGAGATATAGTGAACTTATATACAATATAGTATATTTTATTAACGAAAAACATAATGTGAAATTATATGCAATATAATAGAGGAATTAATTAAAATATTTTAACATACAGGAAGATCTAAGTTGCGTAGTATATATCATGACACATGTTCTAACATATGGAATGATTTAGTTTCTCCACGATATAATGAGTGTCTGAATGATATAGTGAGTTTCTGCTTGATATAGTGTGTGTTTGAATGATATAGTGAGTTTCTGCATGATATAGTGTGTTTCTGAATGATATAGTGAGTTTCTGTATGATATAGTGTGTGTGTGTTTGAATGATATAGTAAGTGTGTCTGAATAATATAGTGAGTTTCTGTATGATATAGTGTGTGTCTGAATGATATAGTGGATTTCTACATAATATAGTGGATTTTCGCATAATATAGTGGCTTGTTCAGTAATGATATGTTGATTTGCCTGGTGCACACTAATGTTAACGTGAACCGGGTCCACACAAGTCATATTGATTTAGTTAACCTTAAAACAATGACTTCGGTAAGATTGTAAGAATAAGCTATGTTCAACCTAAATAAATTAAATTAAGTAAAAATCAGTAAACTATATAGGAGAATACAATAAAGAATCAGTAAAAATAAGTTTAGTTTAGTAAAATCAAGCTTAGAACTGTAAACAGCATATAAGCTAATTTAAACGAAAACAAGGTGAAGTGGTCAAGTCGACATGGCCTCAATTATTTTAGGATTCCAGGATAACTACCTCCGTAGACCGTAGCAAATCAATAAAATTATCTTTTGATCTTGTCGTTGATTTTAGCAGCAATTTAAGCTTATAAATATTAGGAACAATATTCATATAGCCCTATGAATTGAACGAGAGTTTGATCACTACTCACTTGTGTTGATCTGACTTAATTAAAATTAGGTTTATGAATATGAGGTAATGCTTGACAGCTTGAGTTCCACGTATAGTCCAATGACCCTGTTAGCACGCTGATAGTTCCTACTATACAACTGATTGTTCCTAAGTACAACTAGAGCCGTCAGTTTGGTTAATGAACTGCTGGTTGAACTAAAACAACTGAAATTTGAACTGAATTAAACTGAACTGGGAGAAACTGTAACTGAAATTAACTGAAAAATAATGAACTGGAACTGAAATAAACTGTAAATGAAAAACCAAAACTGAACTGCAACGGAACTGAAACAAACTGTAACTGAATATAACTGTGAAAAACTGAAAAGTTGATCGATCAACTGAACTGAATATGTAACTGAATTAACTGAACTGATTCAAACTGAAACTGAACTGAACTGAAACCATTTTAAACTGATTTTAAACTGTATCCGAACCGAATTCACATATTACCCAAATTCATGATAGTACTCCAATTCACATACAAATTTTATCATGATAATTTTTATTAGTACTTGAATTTATGACATACTTCCTCCGATCTATATTAGTTTACCCGTTTCTTTTGCACAGAGTTTTAGGAGAAATAATGTTGTGGGGCATAGAAAGGCAGAGAAACTGTTATTTTATATTATAGTTGAATGTATATGTGTGATGGAAAGTTAGTATCCGACCCAGTTGTGACTCAACCCAATTATTACCGACCCAGTTATCACCCAACCCAGTTACCACCCGACCCAAAACCATTCCGACCCAATACAACCTAACCCAAAACCATTCCGACCCAATTTCACCATGTTATAAAGATGTAGGTGGTTGTGTGGGTGTGAATGAAGAATTATGAGTGGATTTAATCATCTTCGCATCCAATTTCATTACATTTTTGCATCCATGACTCATAAATTTATCCAAATTTCCAACTGAAACTCGATTATTATCAAATTCTCATGACACATGACCCTTTTTCTTGTTCCTTATTCAGTTCTTTAAGGACTTCTTATTGCAATAATATGAGTTATGATGTCTACATTCTCATCTTTTCTTTTTTCTATTTGATTGCAATTTTTAGATATAGAAGTCATTGTTATAGTCCTCTCACGATCAATTATATAATCATTATCATCAAAAGATGATGCCCATATGCTGCAATCCATAGCTATTGCATATTATCAGTAAGTAAGATGCAGGCAACATTAAAAACAAATCAACAGAAAAAGTCTTCCAAGCTACATCCAAGAACTTCCTGCCCCTTGTCGCTAGTCACTGTTGTTCAAGTAGCACAGACATACGACCACAGTTCAGGTTAATTCAACTTCCAATTTTTCTAATCAGCAATTGAGAATTGAAGAAGGGAACAAATAATGTGTGAAGTGTTAACTTACCCGGAATTGGACGGATCTTGGCCATCGGATCTTGGCCATCTGGTTGTTTGAAATCCGGTATCCAACCTGTACTCCGGCGTGACTGACGAGAGAGAAGTGGGAGTCTCCCAAATTTCAGATTGAAAAAAAAAAAAGAGATGTATCAGATTCAACAAATGTAGAAAAATTAGAAAGACCCAGTTGGTTAAAAACTTTCAGATACACCAAAAAAAAAAAAAACTCAAAATATTTAGATATCAAAAGTTTACAAAGGAACGAAAGAAGATAGATTGAAGGGGAAACCCGGAACTTGCAATTCTAAAATTAATTGAAACCCAAAATTAGCATGAGTCAACGAAAAAATCCGGGAATAAAAAAAAGGCAAAACAGAAAATATAAGGTTTGGGGGTAAATCATTAATACATATAGAAAATCAAGAATTAAAAAACATGTGTAAATAAATTCCCCCCAACATTGAAGAAACTCTTGGAATGAAGACCAATTATCGGATTCCATGAATTTGGTTAAAATTTCAAGATTAGAAGTATCCAGCAACACATATTGTTCAGAAATGGAGACCATAAGTGAAAATTGTTAGGATCTACCATTAGGGGTTTGGAGGAATGAAAGAGGAGATGGAAATTACAAACCTTAGAGAACAGAGAAGGAACCAGGAAGTATCATTGTAAATAATTGAGGGGGTTATTTCTATTTTGTGGAACATTAGTAAAATTCAATCAGATATCTACACTAAGTTTTGTTTTGGAGGGTATTTAGTATTTACCCCGCCTTTTTTTTCCCTTGGTAAATATGTTTATAATTTTGGAGGGAAAGTTCCCTCCTAAATTTTCATTCTAAATGGCCAAACTCCATGCTCCTAATCCCTAAACTTCAAACCCAATTCTCATACCCTATAACCCCGTTTCCAAATAATCATAATTATTTCACAAATTATTAAAATAGGCGGTCTAATTTTAACATAAAATTAGACAAACCTAAGCCTGGATTTTTCTAACAAGCTCATTCCATTTCAATCTAACCCAACACTATCCTAGTCATCCCTTCTCTTCTCCTTCCTTTTATTTTCTTGATTCTCGAACTACAACAGACAATTTCAAAAAATTACCCGACATTCTTACCGAACGGAATAAACTAGTCACTAAATGGATTAAACTAGTCACTAAATGGGTGGAAAAAGAGGAGAAAGTAGATGGAATAGGTTACAAATAATAGAAAAGGCAACAGTGTATAGATTAAAAAGAAATGAACCAAAAAGGAAAGTGTTTAGATTAAATTACCGTAATACCGATACGACGATACGTATAGCAACTCAAAGAGACGGATGATCAAATAGACTCGAGACTCCTAAGTCCTATGTTATTATCTTAGTATCTTTTAAGATCCACAACTGAAACATCAACGATGAAAATCGATCAATCTAATGATGCTTCGATTATTGTTAACCGTGTAATAACATCGATGATCGACCTATCTTGTTGCAACTGAATTAGATACTTTCGGTTCCGAAATGAATTCAACTTAAAGATATGATTAACTTAAGTAGAGTACTGTTATTATCTTGAATTAAACTTAGGGTTCTGGAAAAGTAGATGTTTTGAGTTTCAATATGAATTTAACTTAGAGACGGATAACTTAAATGGAGTATTGTTATATTGAACCAATCTACTGAGTTACATTGTTCTACATTGGTTGCAACTGAATCATATACACCAATTAACTTATCACTTATATCAGAGTATAAAGTATCTTTAACATAAATGGTCAATGTAAACAGAATACAAAGTATTTCATAATACAAAGTATCTTTAACATAAACAATCCATGTAAATCATATACACCAATTAACTTATCGACTTATATCAATATATAGATCTAAATATCTAATGCAATATCAGTAATTCAGTATACATTAGTCTTGTGCAATAACAAATTGTTTCAATTTGTTTATGTGTTTAGATGTATTCGCATATATAACGTCTAATCGACTAAGTTAATAACAACTTCACTTATCAACTTGTTTTGCTTTAGCAATATGTTTTGTATTTGTGACACATAAAGCTTAAGCAAGGTTCATTTTGATAGATCATTGCCCTTTTCAGTTACATTGTAAGCTTACATTGATACATTATATAATCTAGTATCAACTTGTTTCAGTTAAATTAGATATTTGAAATTTAAAATAATTGTAACTTATAAACGATTAACTACATTGGAGTGTTCTTATCTTCATTTATGTTATCGTTTCACATTGATACAATATCTAATAACCTTATACTAACTTGTTTCACTTTAATATTATTTTCGATATCGTAATGGAGGCATGGAGCAATGTTATGTTCAATCAATTGGTCTTGTAACTTGTAAGAGACAGTATACTCTTAATTTTAAACTGGACAACGGTCCAATCCCAATATTAAGAAGAGAACAAATCATCTTTGTAATATAGTGACTAGTTTAATCTAATTAGTGACAAGTTCAATCCATTTGGTTCTCACATTATTTATTCGTTGTAGTTCGAGATTCGTTGTAATCCAATATCAATTTGGTTCACTCGAATATTATGTTTCAAAATCAAAATGGATACAACTTAATCTTACTTTAAATTAAGCAAAGTGATTTTCAATTACTTTACTGTCACACATAGATACCTTGATCTGATATTATATTAACTTATTTTACGTCGATTATATGTTTTTCAGCCTCAATGACTAGTATCGTTATAGACTTATAGTAAGCCCTTATAGTTAAAGTAAGACATTAATATAATCAACTTTTTTAAAATGTCTAACTCGTCTTTTGAGGAAGTTTATAATAATTTATATTGATATGAGACGTCCTTTTTAAATCAAATATGATATGATTTGCATACAACTAAAAGTTTGAATAACGACTTATATAAATTTGTCTTATTCCAAATCATATATATCAGTAATAAAATACACTTTTACCAATGTCACTTTCATACACGTTTTTATGAAGTACAACTATTTTTTTTCGAGGCAATTGCGGAAGTGCCGACAACACTTATTTGCTGCATTAATTTTTAACCGGTCCCGAAAAAACATATGGCCAAAACCCGACATGAAGCTCAATTTTTCTCGAACAAATAAAAGAATGTGATTAACTTCTACCCGAACCGATGCGATTATCGCCGTAGTTATGTGGTTTTCTTCAATAACTGAAACTAACCGAAACGAAACGAAAATAACCGCAACAAATTTTAAGCAGCTATGGATTCAACCGTTGGTTGATTTAACTGTTTGGATAAAACCGATTTAAGCGCAACCGAACCGAACCGAAAATGGAAAGGAAAAAAACTGAATTAAACTGAACCGAAAAGTTTGTTAAGCGAACCGAACTAAAGCGTTAATTATTTCAATCGGTATAAAGCGAACCGATATCAACCGAACTGTTTGGTTATAACCATAAGCGAACCGTTGAACCGAATTGACACCTCTAAGTACAACAAATTGTTCGAATCGATATATTGCAAGTAATAACTTTTGTTCCACACTTAAATGATATTTTTACTTCCTAGATTTATTTTTATTCAGGACAAACGCCCACAAACATGATCTGCTGTTTGAGTATTTGTGCACCTAATCCTAGGAAGATAATTTTGGCAATGATCTGTACCAATGATCAGCATCTATTTTGATTTGTCCTTTAGCACTTTATACAGCTGTCATATTCTAGCTGTTATTTTGTTGTTTTTTAAGCCTCAAGGGCACTAGAAGCTGGCTATATAAGCACAGCAAGAATGATGTAAGAAGCACCATAAATTAGTATGAATGCAATGAAAGAAAGCTGCTGAGTACTATCTTCTTCCCAAGCTAACATTATTCATCTTATGAATGTTTTCATATTGTGCAACTTTATGGTTATCGAAGATACATCGAGGTGATTAATGTTATTGTAAACATTTTTAGGTTAAGAGAAGGCCTAGAATTAGGTTAACTAAGAGAAGAGTAATATGCAATTGAAAACAATAGTGCGTGTCTGATTGATCGGTTTGACATAGGTTTCAGTGAAAGTAGGTGATTAGAGGGGGCAATTTGAGTGAAGTCACAAAAGAGAAAGAGAGAAGAGCCTTTGATCAGCTGTAAACTCGCAAATTTCAAGAGAATTGGCCTCTAATTAAAGAGGTCCGTGAGAACAACAATTTGAAAAAACTATTATTGGGACTTGTGTTATAAGTTAAACTCAAGTTGCTGCTTGAGCATATATTAGGTTTGTACACGGACTTGTGTTACATGTTTTCAAAAGTATTGTTGCTCATGTATCATATCCTACATGGCTCTCTCCACACACACACACCCCAACAAAAAAAGCCTATCAATGGCCCAACTAGGTACAATATTATCGTGTAGAACTACCAATAGACACTAAATCGTTAATATTGTGTAAAGGTTTGTGATCTCCACTTAAATGTTTCATTTTTTTTCTAGCCGTGAAACATAGTGATGTAAAAAGTAGGCGAGGTTTCTCGACTAGATTTACTTTGTACTTTTGATAAACAGACGGACATCCACGTATAATATACTAATAAATGACTTGATAGATTATTTTTGTTAGAAGAACTTGATAGAATTACTTTTGCATCTAATAGTAAAGATTCATAATACAATAATTGTATGGAATTTTTTCTAATAACTATAGACGATCAATAATCTTTAAACTATCGCATGAGAGGCAATACATATGCCACACGAAAAGACCAATAATTACTTTTATTTTCCCTTGATACACAACAGTTCATCACAAAAAAACAAAGAAACAAAACCACAAACACACAAAAACAGAAGACTTAAATAATCATTCGTCTGCAACTGCAAGACTGCAACACATGCAGATCTCAAGCATGTATGAAGAATCTCCATAAGAGTTTATTTAGGGCAATCAAGTTCAAAGTTTAAATTTGTGGACAGCGTTGCCAATGCTTCCTGGATTAGTTGAATGTTTGTTGGAGATGATTTCCTTGACAGTAACAGCACGGTATAAGGGAGGATTTTCTTGAGATAAAAGCTCCTTAATTGGTTCATAAAGTCGTGAGGTATTCTCTGGAGAATAATGTGGCCTAAATATGCTAGCCATTGAAATCCTTGGCCCTTCCTTGCTTGCCAACACCCTGTGCAATGCGCTAACAAACTTGTTGTTGGTAAACAACTGCATATATAGAGATGCCAAAATGTTAATCGACATGTTCTTAACTTCTTAATACTGCTTTTGTTTGGCAACACGTATTTTTTCATGGTTGACTATGCACAACTTAAACGATTTTAGAAGGATCAAATCAACCGGCTAATAAGCTGAAAACTAACCTGCATCAAATTTCCCATGCTAACCACGGGTGCACCATGAATAGGAACGACATCGATCCATTGATGACCTTGATAGAGAACTTGTAAACCAGGGATGTGATTATAGTTATGAAACCACTATCAGCATGGGTAGTAGAACCAAAGGATAATTGCGGGTAGGGCAAAATTTGGATAGTAATTGCATGGCGCAAAAATGCCGTTGTTGCATCCAATTTCTTTCGGAGTAATTGAAATTGAGTCCAAGAGCTTGAGATAGTAATTCATATATTGTCTCACCTACATTCATCACTTCGTCTGTGTAGCGGATCAATGCATCCCTGTATTCTTACATAATTTAAATATACGAATTAGTATTAATTATAATTGGGGAGAAGCTATTTTAACAGCTTGTCATATTTTAAACCGGGTTCCAATGAAAAAGAACGAGGTTACCCCATATGAACTTTGGTATAAAAGAAAACCAAACTTGAGTTATCTCAAAATTTGGGGATGTAGGGAAATTGTAAAAGTACGGAACCCAAACGTAAAAAGTTGGGTGAAAGGGAAGTTGAGTGCATGTTTATAGGGTATGCTCTTCATAGTAAATCCTATAGGTTCTATATTATAGAACAAAATTAACGTTTGGTCAATTCACACTATTGTGGAGTCAAGAGATGCAATTTTTTATGAAAACAGATATTCATCATTCCTAGACCAAAGGACATTACTCCTAATACCAATATTCAAGTAATTGATCAAACTAACATTGATCAAGGAGTTGAACTTGATCAAACTAACATTGATCAAGAAGTTGATGAGCAAACTCTTGATGAGAATGTTGCATCGACATCATCACAACCTAGGAGAAGTAAAAGGGCGAGAAAAGAGAAATCTTTCGGTTCGGATTTTTATGTATATTTGGTTGAAGGATCAAGGAGTTCCATAGTGACTAAGTTTCCATATATATTTAATGTCGAAGAGGATCATTTAACGTTTAATGAGGCTATGAGGTCTCAAGATGCCGCTTTTTGGAAAGAGGCAATTGATGATGAGATGGATTCTATCATGGGAAATAACACTTGGGCCCTAGCTGATTTACCTCCTAAGTGTAAACCAATTAGTTGTAACTGGATTTTCAAAAAGAAAATGAAAGTAGATGGAACTATTGATAAGTTCAAAGCCCGTATAGTGGCTCAAGGTTTCTCACAAAAACCAGGTATTGATTATTTCGATATATATGCACCTGTTGCTAGGATCTCCACCATAAGGTTAATAATAATAGCTCTTGCGGCTATTCATAAGCTTGTGATCCAACAAATGGATGTCAAGACGGCGTTCTTGAATGGAGAACTAGAGGAAGAGGTTTACATGCGACTTAGGAAGGGTTTGTCGTGAAAGGTCAAGAGCATAAAGTATACAAGTTGATTAGATCTTTGTATGGGCTAAAACAAGCACCAAAGCAATGGCATCAAAAGTTTGATTAGGTTGTGTTGTCTATTGGTTTCAAGTTGAATAATTCAGACAAGTGTGTGTATAGCAAATTTGATGACAACTGTAATGGTGTCATGATTTGTCTATATGTAGATGACATGTTGATATTTGGAACGGATTTGTCATAAGTTGAGTGGACAAAATCCTTTCTATCTTCACAATACTCCATGAAAGATTTGGGGGAGGCGGATGTCATCTTAGGTATAAGAATTAAGAGAGACAATGGAAAATTGATCTTGTCACAATCTCATTATATCGAGAAAGTGCTAAAGAAGTTTAATGTTAGTGATTCCTATCTTGTTTCAACTCCTATGGACCCAAGAGAGCAATCACTAACATTAAACTTCTTGAGCACTTTCTCATTGTAATGAGATTGTGACAATATCAACTTTCCATTGTTTATCTTAATTCATATACCTAAGATGACATCCACCTCCCCTAAATCTTTCATGGAGAATTTTAAAGATAGAAAGGATTTTGTCCACTCAACTTGTGACAAATCCGTTCCAAAAATCAACGGGTCATCTACATATAGACAAATCATTACACCATTACTGTTGTCATCAAATTTACTATATACACACTTGTCTGAATTGTTGAATTTGAAACCATTAGACAACACAACCTCTTCAAACTTTTGAAGCCATTGCTTTGGTGCTTGTTTTATCCCATACAAAGATCTAATCAACTTGCATACTGTATGCTCTTGACCTTTCACGACAAACCCTTCCGATTATCGCATGTAAACCTCTTCCTCTAATTCTCCATTTAAGAATGCCATCTTGACATCCATTTGATGGATCACAAGTCTATGGATAGCCGCAAGAGCTATTAATAATATTATGGTAGAGATTCTAGCAACGGGTGCATATGTATCGAGATAATCAATACCCGATTTTTGTGAGAAACCTTGAGCCATTAGACGGGCTTTGAACTTCTCAATAGTCCCATCCACTTTCATTTTATTTTTGAAAATCCATTTACACCCAATTGGTTTATACTTAGGAGGTAAATCAGCTAGAACCCAAGTGTTATTTCCCATGATGGAATCCATCTCATCATCAATAGCCTCTTTCCAAAAAGCGGCATCTTGAGACCTCATAGCTTCATTAAACGTTAAATGATCCTCTTCCACATTAAATATATATGAAAACTTAGTCATAATAGAACTCCTTGATCCTTCAACTAAATATATATGAAAATTCAAGCTGAAAGATTTCTCTTTTCTCGCCCTTTTACTTCTCCTGGGTTGTGATGATGTTGATGTAACATTCTCATTAAGAGTTTGTTCATCAACTTCTTGATCAATGTTGGTTTAATCAATTTCTTGAACATTGGTATTAGGAGTAATATCTTTTGGTCTAGAAATTGATGAATATCTATTTTCATCAAAAATTGCATCTCTTGACTCCACAATAGTATGAATTGATCAAACTTCATTTTGCTATATTACATAGAACCTATAGGATTTGCTATGAAGAGAATACCCTATAAAGATGCATTCAACTCCTTTTTCACCCAACTTTTTTACGTTTGGGTTCCGACACTTTTATAATTGCGCTACATCTTCAAACTTTGAGATAACTCAAGTTTGGTTTTCTTTATACCAAAGTTCATGTGGGGTAACCTCGTTCTTTTCATTGGAACTCGATTTAAAATATGACAAGCCGTTAAAATAAGCTTCTCTCCCAAAAACTATCACTTAAACCCGAATAGGATAACATAGAATTTACCATTTCTTGCAAAGTTTTATTCTTTCTTTCTGCTATACCATTTTGTTATGGAGTATAAGCTATGGTTGTTTCATGTATAACACCCGTAGATTGAAAAAAACTTGGGTCATAGTATGCACCACCTTTATCAATTCTAAACAGTTTAACTTTGTCATTTAGTTGCAATTCAACTTCATTTTTATAGATCTTAAATTTATCAAGGGCTTCATCCTTAGTAAACAATAAGTATACATAACAAAACCGAGAATAATCATCAATAAAAGTTATCATGTATTTCTTGTTCCCTAAGGAAGGAGTGCTATGTAAATCACATAAATCACTATGCACTAAATCAAGTAATGCAATATCTTTTCCACATTATTTGGAAAAGATTTCCTTTTATCTTTGTTAACATGCATGTTCTATACTCCCTCTGTCCCAGAAAGATCTGAACACTTGTTGGGACACGTAGTTTAAGGTGATAAGTTGTAGCGTGGTTATCAAATGCTATTTTATTTAAAAAGTAGATGTGATAGGAGTTGGTGGGGTATTTTTATTAGAGGAGAGAGAAACTTAGGTAACTTTTTATTGATAAAAGGTAGAGTGTGGGCCAAAGATGTGTAAAAGAAATAATATATTAATAGTGGGACCATGCCAAAAAAAGAAGCGTTCAAACTAATTTGGGACAAACATAAAAGGAAAGTGTTCGGACTATTCGGGACGGAGGTAGTACTTCTCTATACTTGGATCAAAAAAGGGAATTAAATCATGCTTAGACATGGAATACAACTTTTTATAGTAAACATGACCAAGTCTGTTATGCCATAGAGAAGAATTGTCATTAATAACAAACAAATTATCTTACAAAGCATTAGAAATACTATGTTTAAACAAGTCATTACAAAGATAACCAAGTCCTACAAGTATACCACCCTTAAATAATATGAATTTATCCGCTTCAAACACCATTTTAAAGCCTAATCGATTCAATGTAGCATCATAGACTAAATTTTTCCTAAGTTCGGAGCATACAATAAATCTCTTAAAATAAGAGGCTTTCAGGCCGGAATTAAAAACTAATTCTACTTGTCCTACACCTAGAACCTTAAGTTGTATAGAATCATTTCCCATTTAAAGAACTTCTCCATTTTGAACCTCCTTGAAGGTCTTGAATAGAGACCGCTCCTTGCATATATGTCTTGATGCTCCTGAATCGATCTACCATGAACAATCATCATGTATACAAAAGATTTCAGAAATCATACACACAAAATTCAGATTTGAATTAATTGAAACTTGTGTACGCATACCTTGTTTGGCATGGGTTTGGCTGGACTCGCCATTCCCACCATTCTTTTTGTTCATTTTCTTCTTCCAAATGGTGCAATCCTTCTTAAAGTGACCGGGCTTATCACATTCCCAACAACCTCGTTGAGCACCTCCACCACACTTAGGCTTCTTTCCATTGTTGCCTTTGGTGAAATTGTTAGCCCTCTTCTTAGAATTAGAAGACTCATTTGATTTACCATCCTCCACCATGTTAATGGTAGAAGAATTAGGATTGACATCCTTTTGTCCATCTTGGACCCCAATGCCCTCTTCAATCCGAAAATGAGCACCCAATTGTTCAACATTCATATCATCTTTGATCTTATGCTTTAAAGAATTTCTAACATCCTTCCAACTAGGTGGCAATTTGTCAATTATAGAAGAAACAACAAAGGTCTCATCCATTACAATGTTGTGTTGCTTAAAACTCCCTAAGATTCTTTGAATTTCATGGAATTGTTCCATCAACGGCCTAGAGTCCACCATTTTAAAGGCATTGAAATTTGAAACTACTAACAAGGAATTTCTTACTAAAAGCATCTTCGGCCATGTATTTACTTTCTAGTTCATCCAAAAGAATCTTAGCGGATTCAACAAATTGATAAATATCAAACAAAGCATTGGACATACAGTTAAGGATGTGATTAGCTAGCGGCTCGGAAGTGCGGGCTTGTACGGCTAATTAGTCTTTAATTAACCTAATAATGTTGGTTAGTAGTTGGGGTGTTACAAAAAGCTAGTTATATTATCATTCCGGATCATCTATCTGTTTTATTGTCATTTGATATTTAAGTTACAAGGCATATTGAATCTTTGATAAAATTTGGTTAGGGACTTTATTTTTGTTTAAAATATAATTAATCTGAGTTTTCCTTCATAGATGGTTGCATGATCATTTAAAAATGATTTTGGATTCACCTGTGTATGTTTTACTGGAACTGATATAAACATTTTGCTTCCCTCTTTACTTTGTTTTGTTTTTCATTTCCTTGGGTGGCAAGTTTAATTTAAGATAACAACAAACAACCCAATTGAAATTTCTAGCTTAAGAAGGATATAGGGAGTTTGAGATATAGCTCAGGGACACGAACCTGTCTCATGGTAGCAGTCTTAGTCTTTTAAGTATTATATTTATTTTTAAGTTCTTGCTCATTTACACTAGATTATGGTTGAGCTTGTTACTCTCTATTTTCTAGACAAGGGTCAAAATGAGGCAATCCAACAGGCCGATCATGATGCTGACCATTTCGTATTATAAAAAGGGTTAGACATGCCCGTTTCTCGTATCTTGGAGGCCTTAGGATGAACTAAGAAATATGGGTCGTTCTTTCCAATGTCAACTACTATTCTCGACATATATTGATTTAAAAATATTAATGGTCGAAGTTTTGCTAAATATGATTTTTTAGCTCATAAAATCTGGATTCATTTTAGCTTACATTTTTATAAGATACTTAGTTGGATTGACGGTTATAGACTTATAGTTTTATCACATGTCTTCCTAAATTAAGTCATATCTTGATTCTTAGATTTATCCCGCATTCTCATCCGTCATCATTGAGTTGTCGGTTGGATTTGGGTTTGGAATTACAGAATTAGGTAAGAGCTTTGGCCTTTTAATTTGGATTATTTCTTTAATATTTGTCTGGGTTTGAGTTCTGTAAAAAGAAAAAGGCAACAACAAAAACTCCTTCCTTTTTTAACAGTGTCACTTTGACATTTGCGTTTTACCAATGCACTACTTTATAAACATTTAATACCTTTAACTATCTTACTCTATCGATTCGTACAACTTATGTAAAATAGAATATTTTGAAATTAATATATATTGATATAAATCTAATAATATTTCATATTAACATTTGTTCTTATATATTAGTAACTTTATAGTCGAAGTGGAGCAAAGAACAATGTAAACGTAAGAATTGAACAATTATTTAAAATTAGAAGGGGTATGAAATAGCAAAAGGACAAAGTTGCTCTATATGGTAAAGCAAAAAAAAGCCCTTATTAAAGATTGGGTAGCTATTTTAAAATTATTGAAAAAAAAAAAACCAAAAAAAAAAATAGAACACTGAAAAAATTAAACACTCTATAGGTGGGATTCGAAACTGGGGATGGAGAAAAGCAATAGAACGGATATGTCAATCAGTAAACCCATGAGCCAACAATACAATTATTAAATGTAACGCTTGCTGATCTAGTTTATCTTGTATTTCAATACCCATTAAAAAGCAAGGAGTTCAAGTTACTATTCTTATCAATAGTGGCGAGACGGTTATACGCTCCATTGTTCACTTAACCACTTTCCTGCCATCCAATTGCCACGTGTTTTTTTCCGGTCAAAATTGTTGCCTCTGTTGGGCGCGTGTCTAAAATTACTGCTCCTACCTCTCCTTTCTCTTTCTCTGTCCTCCGATTTTTCCTCTGAACCCTCCCTCCATCTTCATCAGCGTCTCTAACCTAGATAATTCCCTTCATTTTCTCTCTCCTATTTTCTCCCATTTTTACTTCATTTCTCTTCACTTGTATTGATTTCTTACTAAATTTTGCAAAGAATGTGTGATTTCTTCCCATTTATGAGTTTGGGCAAAGAATATGTCGGCTCACTTGATCGATTTGCTCGGCCTCTTGGTTCTCTGTTCAATTGCAATCTTTTGGTGGTAAGTACAATTGTCTACCTTTGTTTTAATATATTTTTTTCTTCGTTCCTTGATTTCCTTTAATAAATCTCCTTCCCCTCCTTTTTTCAGATTTTCATTTGCAATATCAATTTTGAATTCTGATGCTAAAGATTAGGGCTTCCTGCCATGGAGATCAATGCTCGTGACTCCATAACGGCACAAGAGGTCAGGTCTTATACTTCCCTTTCTTCCTAATTCCTTCATTCTCCAATTTTCGGTGTTTTTTTCTCTAGATTCATCTCTATATGTGTTCCATGACTTTAATTTTCCACGTTATCAGAATACCCAGTTAGAAATTTTGACAATTTACACTGATTTCTGAAGCTCAATTGATGGATCAAAGCTTGAATTTTTTTTTAGTTAGGGTTCCGTAATTTTGAGGTACAGTTGCTAATTTCTGTATATTGCTGCGTTTTTCGTAGTTCTGTTTTTCTTTTTTTTTTTTGATAAGAAGTTCTGGGTATTACCCACTTCGTTATTTGAGCAATTTTGCTGTTTACTTCCTCCGTTTTTTAAAACCAAGTTCCTATCTTTTGAAGACAAAGAAATTAAAATTGGTTAATGAGAAATAGAGATTAAGTACATCAAAAGAGGCTCGTAATCCTCTTACATCGTGTTTGGGTTAAATTTTTTGATTTAAAGTTCATAATTTGTTCAATAGTGTGAATTTTTAAAATTTACTACCTTTTTCATAGTTTGACATCTACTACGAATGCAATTCTGGAATTCCAATCTTGGGGCGCGTGTAGGTACCAATTTAAATTGTCGTCATCAATGAAGCTGTGAGAGGTTAGAGATATTTAGCTGTTTAAGGTTGTGTACAAACTGGAGGTTGTTGATAAGAACGAAGAGCAAGGGTAGGTCTACAAATGCTCCAGTATGGAAATAGTGCATGAAAATTGTGTGCCATTTACATTGAGTGTTGGCCAAACCTAGCTAATACTCAAATGCACCCATAGAAGCGCCATAATGAGCCAAGTAGTACAACTCTGCATGACCAAGATTCCCCTTTCTAAGGATTTTTTCATTTATTCCTACCGTAATCCCTAAGTTATACCAATGTGAGATGAGACCATTGTGATTTCCTCTCATTGTCCTACAAAAGATCATAGTGTAACTGAAAATGCTCTTAGAGGGCCTGGAACAATTTTGGAGAAGTTATGCTGAAAAAAACAGAAGTGTTTGGGATTATTGCGTTAGAATGAATAGATGTGGCTTTCCTCTTTGTTTTAGCTTAACCTTATGTGCTTTATCTGTATCTACTGAACGAAATCTTTTAATCCTTAGTTCTTTGGTGGTTTTGGGAAGATATTTGCCTCTCATTGACCAAGATGATCATATTGTGACATCTCCACATCCCAGCCAGGAATAGCGAGCATATATGTTTTATATGAGAATAGAAAGCAAATGTGAAGGAAATTAGCTTGAAGAGGGAGGGAGATTAATCAAGTTGTTCTCTCAAGAACTGGTAGTCTATTGAAAAGTTGTTGTAGCTTAGTGAAGCTACTATGTTTTCAGTAGAATTACTTTCTTTAAGCATCCTTTTTACGGTAGCATACTTGATGTGGTTGTTAAATGTGTAGCAATTTGTTTGATTTTTGGAACAGATCCGTTTAAGAGCTCTAAAGTGCAATATCGTTTACAACTGAAGCAGCAGCAGTATTTGGAAATGGTCAATAGGTGCGTCACAGTATTCGTTTAGTGTATTATCTCTGATAGAATTTTGATACCATTTTGATCCAACTTCTTGAAACTAATAACTTTTTGCTTCAAATTTAACAAGTATGGAGATTTCTAATGTGCAGCAAATATCA
Source organism: Beta lomatogona (assembly GCA_947646795.1). Taxonomy (NCBI): domain Eukaryota; kingdom Viridiplantae; phylum Streptophyta; class Magnoliopsida; order Caryophyllales; family Amaranthaceae; genus Beta; species Beta lomatogona. The sequence goes on from CANSNZ010000231.1 coordinate 1,466,875, forward strand.
TGGTGCAGTGCATAGACAGAATTTAGCATTTATTTCTTTCCCTTTTGCGATGTTGTGACCTTGAAATTTCTAAACCACCACGAGGTCTTGAAGACCCTGAGCGCCTAGCGGGGGAGACTGTGTGTAAGTAATAATTTATTAAAGTGTGTCTCATATATTGAGATGTTTGTATCATATGGCACTATTATGTCTCCTTAAAAAGCCTTAGGAACATGACTACATGAGTGATTTAATAATAAGGGGAAATAAGAAAAGGAAGTGTAAGAAGTCTTTGTGATTAAACATTTGTGTACTTTATACCACCATGCTATGGTGATATATGATCTGGTGACTGGTATTATATATTTTTGTATCTTCTCCAATGCAGTTAGTGTCAGTGAGATAGAGGCACTCTATGAACTTTTTAAAAGAATCAGCAGTGCTGTGATTGACGACGGTCTCATCCAAAAGGTACGTGAACACTATCATTGGAGACTATACTTATTTATACCATTGTTAGTTTTTCTTGTTCGTTATTTGAAAACGTTTATGGAATATCTAATCGCGTTATCTAGAAAGAGATATGTTTGCCTTGCATTCTCCATTACTACAAGATTTTAATTCCGGATTAGTTATGTCTAGAGTACGCTTAAATTCCTTAATAGACGGACATAATGAAATATTGTGTGCAAAAATGTCACTAGAAGAAGAATACTACATTTATTATTGGATGTCTCATGAATCATGATAGGAAGCAACACAGTGGGATTGTGTATAAGTAGAATTTGCTTCTTTATTTTGGATTTTCTTTGTCCATAAACCTCTAAGCTTGATGCAATGAAGAATTCTTATCGAATTTGCATTGTGTGCTTTGCAGGAAGAATTTCAGTTGGCCTTATTTAGGACAAACAGAAGGGAGAGCTTGTTTGCTGACAGGGTAAGTCCTCTTGGCTAAAACTTTGGTTCTCCTTCACCCCAACCCCCGCCACCACCTCCTGCACAGTTTATGAGCAGTGGTGGGGGTTTTGGGTCAAGCTTTGGTCCTGAAAACCCAATTCCACCACCTTCACCAGGATTGTCTCTTGGAATTATGAAGAGCCCGTTCTCTTATGACGAGCTGGCAATGGCAACGGATGGGTTCTCGGAAGCTAACCTCTTGGGTCCAGGTGGATTTGGGTATGTTCACAAAGATGTCCTTCCAAATGGTAAAGAATTTGTTGTTAAGTCCCTTAAAGTAGGTAGTGGACAGGGAAAGCGCGAGTTCCGGGCGGAAGTTGAAATTATTAGTCTTGTCCATCACAAACATCTTGTCTCATTGGTTGGATATTGCATCACTAGGTCACATAGGTTGCTGGTTTACGAGTTTGTTCCAAATGGTACCATGGAGTATCATCTTCATGGTTAGTTGTTTTCTGGTTTCGTTTTTTGTTCGCATTAGCTTTCATTGCATTTTGTGCAAAATTGGTATGTGTCTTTTGAATATATTAACATTATCAGCTTAGGTTTATTTTCGATTTTTTTATTGATTTTGATTTTTTCTTATTGGAAGAAATTTATCGAGTTATAGAGGAGAGGAACTCCAGAGGATCGCGATTTTGCTATTGAATGCGTGCACACTTCTCTTGTTCTCATTGGTGTTCTTCGTTACTTCATCTCTAAACTCATGCGCTCCTTCCTAAACCCTGATGGCAAGATCGTCAAAAAAGGGTAATTTTCTTCTTCTTTGATTTCAAGGATGCTTTTTTATTGCTAATATTTGGGTGACTTGTGTTGTTTTTATGTGGGTTAGTTTTTAAAATCGGATTATAATGTGCAGGCAAATGGTAATTAGGGCGAGGAATTTGAGCTCTGCTGCTAATTTCATCCCTCCTAAGTCGTTTCGAGTTCGCCGAATGTATTATAACAACGAGGTCTTTTTTTCTCTTTCGTTGTTTGTTTTGATCTTTGTTGAAAACTGAATTTTATTCTTTGAAAATAACGTTTTGCTTATTAATATTAGAAGCTTAGATGATGGAATGTGATCTTGTTGTCTTAAATGCTTGTAGTAAGCTTATATGTGTTTTGGTACTTTATGCTTGTAGAGAGGGAGATGGAGATGGAGATGGAGATGGAGAGGGAGAGGGAGAGGGAGATGGAGATGGAGATGGAGAGGGGGATAGATTGAGGTGGAGATCACATACATAAAAGGTGTTATCATTTCCTGAACATATTAGTAATAAAAAAAAGTCAAAGTGTATGTACCTCCAAAATATTAGCTTGCAGAGGAATATAGTTCCTAGAGTGTTCTGATATACGCGATTCCGAATTTGACAACATTGTTCAATGTTTCGAAGGCATTAATCTGTAGAAAAACTGAAGGAAAGAGGTGGGTAAGAGTGTAAAATTGGTAGGCTCGTTGTGTTTTTATTGATTGCTTAAATGTCGCCACTAAATCTCTTCCGACGGAAAGAGATCTACATCTTTTTGGTTTACAAAACAGTTCTTGTATCAATTGTGTTTACTAAAAAACATTTTAGCTGCTTTTACAGTCAGTGACTCAGAGCGAATACAAAACCATGCATCTTGCTACATCAGTTGAATACTTGTTGAGCAGGTGTGACCTAAAATATTATTTTCATGTCAGCATCTTTATATTAGCGTTGCTTTCCGAAGGGGATGCCATCTTAGATGGAGTAGGTGGTTTTTGTCCCCGATATTAGCTATATTGTCTTGGGGTTCGGCGCGCCATTGTAAGAAGATATTAGCCATATGTCGGCCCTCTTGATCGATTTCCTCGGCATTGAGCTTCAGCCTCCTGGTCAACTGCCCTAACAGTTCCCCCTGCCCAGCAAAGGGGTGTGCAAGGGATGTGAGGGGTGTGTGAGGGGTCTTTGTGCAAGGGGAGGAGAGGCTGGCGGGAGGTGTGCCTGGTAGGGGGTGTGCGGGGGTGTGGAAGGGGGAGGGAGTGGGGGTCTGTGCTAGGTGGGGGGAAATGTTCCCGGGGAGTTGGGGAGGCGGCGGGGCGGCCACGGGGCGGGCGTGGGGGGGAGCGGGAAGGGGGTGCATGGGGGCAGGTTGGAAGGCTGTGCAAGAGAGGGGTGTCGGGGGGGTTCTTGGCGCCGGCTGGGGGTGGGAAGTTGTTGGGCGGGGGCCTGTTAGGGAAGTTGACCCGATGAATTTCTCGTGGGGGGCTTGGAAGGGATGGGACCGTGGGGGTGCTTTGAATATTCGAAATAACGGTTCGGGGGGTGGCGGGGGTGTGGAGGGTGTTGTGCAAGGGGTTGGAGGCCGGCGGGGGGTGTGCCTGGTAGGGGGTGTGCGGGGAGGCTTTGGATTGGGGGAGGTGGTGGGAACTATGCGGGGGGATGTGAGGGGTGCTGTGCAAGGGGGAGGAGGTGTGCGGGGGGTTGTGGAGGGGGGAAGTGGGGGACTGTGCGGGGGGGTCGGGTGGGGGGTGGCGGGCGGTGCAGGTGGGGAGTCTTTGGGAATGGGCTTAATGGGGCAGGTGGGGGTTGTGCCGGGGGGGCTGTCAGGGGGTTTGCTGGACTTCACTCTCACTTTCTCAATCTTCATCGTCTCTCTCCTCTTTTTACAAGAATTTCGTGCTTCGGGTTAGACATTCTTTTTAAATTTACTAACAATATTATAATCATTACATTTATTGCCGCCTATCCTTAGTTTTAAAAAGCGTGCCTTGGACGCGCCTAGGCGTCAGGCGAGTTGAGGTGCAGACCAAAACGCATCTGACAAGCCAGGTGAAGCGTTGTACGATAGGCGACCTGAGGCGCGCGCTTTTCGCCGCCTTTGGGTGAGGCGCAAGGCGCACCGCCTTGACGCTTTTAGTGGAGAGGCGCGGAAGAGAGGGGGAGAGTAGATCTGAGTTAAAAGGGTTAAATTCCAAATTTAGACTTACCTTGGTTTTGATTTAGCAATTTCGAGCAAAATCCCTTTGTTAATTGTTGTAATTTCATCAAACAAGCCTTAAATTTAAAACCATAATTTGGGAGAAAAACCGTAATTCACGAATGGGTGGAAATTGGTGGTGGCCAACTCGCCGGAGGTGACAGAGTATGCCGGCGAGCCAACCACCATCATCCGCGACAACGTATCTCCGGCAGCCAGCGGAAGCAATATTCAGGTCAGTCCATTCAAACTTCTTCGATCTTCTCTCTTCTTCTCTCTCCTCTCTTCTCTTCTTCGATCTTCTCTCTTCTATTCTTCTTCTGCTCATTTTTTAATTCTTCGAACATCAGATTATTTTATATTCTTCGATCTTCATGTAAGCTTTGAATTCAACTTTCTTTTTCCTTTTCTTTTACCTTTTCCTTTTCTTTTTATGTTGAATGGTGTTCGTGTATTATTGAAGTAAAATGGGAGGGTACCCCAGTGCTGTAGATTGTAGTGCAGTCCTTTGTGTGCAATTTTTCCTTTTTCTTTTTCTTTTTCTTTTCAAAGTGTGCAATTTTTTTAAGTAAAAAGATGTCACTTTTATTATATATTTGTTTTCTTAAAGCCATATTTATTTTACTTTGAAATGGGACTCATCTATTGAAAATTTAATACCAAAAAGCTAAATAATAATAAAAAATAAAAAGTGCGCCTCGCCTACGGGATGCCCGCGCCTTCGCCTTGCGCCTTGCGCTTTATTCCTCGGTGTGGTGCGCCTTGCGCCTTTTAAAACTAAGCGCCTATCGAACGAGCTTCATTTTTTGAAGATGGGGTAATATTAGCTTGACGAACATCATTAACCTGTGCAGGTGATGGCTGCAAGGATTCCCTATGTGAAATTGCAATGAACAATAATAAAAGATGGAGATGGAGAGGGGGAGAAGGAGAGAGGGAGAAGGAGAGAGGGAGAGGGGGAGAGGGGGAGGGAGAGGGGAGAGGGAGAGGGAGAGGGAGATGGAGATGGAGATGGAGAGAGGGGAGAGATAGATGGAGATGGAGAGAGGGAGAGGGAGATGGAGATGGAGATGGAGATGGAGATGGAGATGGAGAGGGAGAGGGAGAGGGAGATGGATATGGAGATGGAGATGGAGAGATGGATAGAGGGAGATGGAGGGGGAAAGGGATAGAGGGAGAGGAAGAGAGAGAGACGAAGAGAGGGAGAGGGAGAGGGAGAGGGATAGGGAGATGGAGTGAGGAAGAGAGGGAGATGGAGAGAGAGAGAGGGGGAGATGGAGAGAGGGAGAGAGGGAGATGGAGATGGAGAGGGAGAGATGGAGATGCAAATGTTAGCCATTGGTGTGGCGATTCTTGTTGTTATTGCTACACTTGTTTTCTTCACCAGTAAGAAGAAATCTAGAAGTGGGTTTGATTTGATTCTTTGTGTTTCTCTATGTTTTTGTGTATTCTACATGAAAAAATAAAGAACACTTGTGCTTACTATTGTACATTTTGTAGTTTGTTTGGATCCTGAAAATTTCAAGGATTTGAAGCTTGTGAAGCGCACCCAAATCAGCCATAATGTTGCTAGGTTCACATTTGCACTTCCTACTACTACTTCAGTGTTGGGTCTTCCTATTGGGCAACACATAAGCTGCAGGTATTCATTGTTCATCTTGCTTCTTTTTGATTTTTTTTTTTAATAAAAAATTCAGTACATTTTTTTTATACTGTAATAATATTAAAGTAACTTGATTCATTTGTGGTTTTTTTGACTATTTAGAAAGCTAGATCAGGTTAACAATTTTGCTTGTGTAACATAATTTGTTGTGATTTTCCTATAAGTTTATTGTTTCATTTGTCTCGGAAAGGAATTCTTACGACGTTTCATGTTAGCGGACCCTAAATCATATTGGAGTGCCTTGTGGTTGTGGTTGTGGTTGCTTTATTACTTCTTCTTTGCTTAGTGCATAGAGTTTTTTGAACTTTACTTAGTTTTAATGTCACAATTAAAGAAAGGAAACTTGTTTTTATGTGTTCAAACAGCGCAAAGGATAGTTAAGGTGAAGAAGTCCTTAAAATACGCTCCAACTACATTAGACTCTGATGTTGGATGCTTCGAGTTAGTGATCAAGGCATGTCTGTTTTAATTGGTTTCACTCCTCATTTTCTGTACTTGGTAATATGAGGTTGCGTCTTTGTTCCCACAATCTTAGAGTTGATTTTGTGCATAATAGATGTATCTGCAAGTAAGGATGTCACACCATTTCCAGAGAGATGCGTGTTGGTGATTATCTTGCTGTGAAGGGACCTAAGGTGTGTTCAGTATTCATTGACAGGATTTGTTCGGCTCAAGCTTAGCTGGTTATTAATTTATATGGAGTGCCTTTTGTGCTATGATAGCAGCTTACCGTAGAATGCAACATTAGCAAGCCTAATTTCATAGATCTTGTTTGTTGAGTTCTTAGGAACGCTTCAGATACCAGCCTGGTCAAGTTAGAGCATTTGGGATGCTTGCTGGAGGTTATGGCATCACTCCAATGTTTCAAGTAATTTGTATTGCTCACGTTTTTCAAACAAACCGTTCTTCATTGTCCCATTTATCGAAAAATTTTGTACGACTCACACAACAAAAACCTTAATTGTGTTGGTTATGTGTGAATCAGGTAGCTAGAGCCATCTTGGAAAATCCGAAAGACAAAACAAAAGTACATCTAATTTATGCCAACGTATTATTACATTATAATTATAACTTGCAAGAAATAATTAAATTTGTTATCACAAAACACAAAACCAAAGTTACACTATCAAGAATTAATGTTAGTAGTTACGACACTTGAATATATTCACAAATATAGTCGCATATCTGGGCAAGATTAGCTTCTTGTTGGTAACTTTAAGAAGATTTTCTCCTAGGAAATTAATAAAATGATTTTGTTTTGGTTAACATAATCAAGTTTTCTGTTTAGGTACTTCCATAATTTTTGTGCTGCCTACTAAAAATGGAAGACGTATCAGGTAGGAATCGAAACATCCGGGTCATAAGGGTCGTCAAGCCCGAGCCATTGGAATTGAAGCATCCGGGTCATGAGGGTCGTCAAGCCCAAAAGATGAACCCGGGTCATGAGGGTTGTTAAGCCCGAGACATTGGAATCGAAGTTGAAAGAATGGAATTAAGGAGAAGTTCCAGCATGTCTGGTCCACTTGACCTCTTTAATCGCAAAATCTACATCAAAGGGAAATGGTGAGGAAGATGGTGATGACTGATGAGGGTTATAATGCTAATTCATCTGCTGAGAAACATGTGAAGATGAGATGTCTTTTCTATCCCTCTCAGAGTGTTAGTGATGGATCTGTTTATCAATAATTGTATTAATATGAAAAGCAACTGGAGCGTTTAAAATCGGCTTAAATTATTTCCGCTTATATTGCCATAGAACTATTCATACTAATTGTCGCTTTCTTGGGGTTCGGCGCGCATCGCGCGTCGAACAACAACTAGTCTGTTTAAAAGTAGTGTCAAGTATGATTAACATGTGGGCCTTAAATAATCCAATATGTGTTGGTGATTGTTAGTTCAATCCTCTAAATGAATGATCACCTGCAAACAAGAAGACTAATCTGAGGGGTTTCCGAGCGAATGTTTAAGTTAGACATGTGAGCAAGTAACCAAGAGAGATGAAGAGAGTTGCCAAATGTCTGTGTTCGTGTTAGTTTGATAAAGTTACTTTTATTTTGGTGCCAAATGAAGTATTTATATTGGGATAGTGGGCATAAGAGAGTCTTTGGGCCTTTCTTACTTGAGCTAGCTTCCATATATGCTTGATTATATAACAAAATGGTGATAGATCTAGGACTATTCGTAGGTTGGGTTGGTGCAGTTTGAGATGTAACCCAAACCAAACCGTAAATATACGGTTTGACATTTTTCCAACCCAAACCGCACCGCACTTTTACCCAAACCAACCCAAACCGGACCAGACAAAACGGTTTGGTGCAATGTAGTTTGCGATTTAACAATATATTCCTCCGCAATATGAGTTTTGTAATCTATGAATAAAAAAAATTAGTACAAAGTTGTTGATAAACCAAAACATAATTCTCTAAAACTAGATAATAAATACAAAGAATCCTAATAAATAAAAAAGACTTCACAATTCACAAGCTCCTATTGGTAGACAAACGAGATGAATAAGTGATGAGTGAAAACTGCAAAGACTTAACGTCCTAACCTAATACTCTTATACTCGTATAGTCGTATGTAGGACTATAGTCTTGTATAGTCGTATTATCTCATATACTCTTATAATTGTGAGTTTGTCAAGGGTATTTTAAAAAAAAAATTGATAAACTATTCTTTTTTTTAAAAATATCATATAAATTTGCGATTTCGGTTTTAAAAATTCATACCGAACCCAACCGCAAACCGCGGTTTTCTTGAAATCACAAATCAAACCAAATTTTTGAAACCGCAAACCAACCCAAATCGCGAAAAAGGGTTTGGGTTGCGGTTTGGTGTGGCGTAGACCGCACTCGAACAACCCTTGATAGATAGACTTAATTTACTTGAGACTATATTTAGATCCCAACATCTTGTTTTCCTAAATATTTAGAATTAGGTCTGGTTAAATTAGGTCATGAAAACATTGGATCAGGTTTGTATCAAATCGGAACAAATGATCCAATTTGTAATGAGTAAGGTCAACGATGTGTCATGTATATAACTAGTAAATCAAATATTGGGTCAAGTTGATATGGGTCGGTGATAAGTGCGTTTCTAACGCACTTTATGGACTCCTTTTAGCTCATTTTGATCATCTTTCTCCCTTTTCTTCCCACTTTCTTCTCTACTTTATGGACTCCTTTTAGCTCATTTTGATCCTCTTTCTCCCTTTTCTTCCCTCTTTCTTCTCCCTTTCCTCTTCTATTTCATTCACTTGATCATTCTTGATCATAGTGACTTTACTAGATTTTCGAGTCATTTTTGACCGAATTTCTAGTACATTTGCTTTCACCCTGTTTTGTCATGTTCTTAATATAGGTGGAACTACCTTAGATGGCTACGAGTTTTAGATCGGCAAAGAAAACAATTAAAATATAGCACACGTTGATAAATGGTGCGCTCACACTATGCCCCCATGTTCGGTCACACAAAGGAGCACATTGCACAATAGAATCTTATACAAGGAGCTTCAAATGGACATAACTTTCAAACCACAAATCGGATGAAGGTAATTCTAGTTGGAGGTGAAATCTTGTTTCGATAACTTTCCAACGATTGGTCATAAGCTTGATTTGGATCTAAAACAAAAGAGTTATGGGCGTTTTAAGTTGAACTATCCGACCATATCAGAAAAATTGGTGCACCCACAACAGCTAATGAGGTGCGTTCGCACCACTTACTGAGGTGGGGGCCCACATTTTGACAGATTGCTGGACTTCGAGATCACTGTATTTGGTGCGCCTGCACCTGCTTGTGTGGTGCGCCCGCACCATCTATATTCCGTAAAAAATTGTCAGGCCTCGTGCCTAATGAAAACTGTAAGGATGTTTTATTTTTGATTTATGCTTTATTCTATAGACTAGAGAGTAATATTAGGGTTTATATAAGAGAGAAAAACACATTAGTTTGTCTAAATTTTAGATTGATAGATCGAAGTTTGTTGATCTCTATAGATTGAAGGTATCTTTTATCAATTAAATTGCAAAGTTTCAGTTTTATTCTTCCTTTCATTGTTATTCGTTGTTCTTCCATATTATTAGATCTCTTATATTGTAGTTTCATAATTGCTTATTGTTAATCAGTTTAATCATCCCTTAATCATATTTAGCCCTAAATTAGTTATAAGTTTCATGTTTTTTTGTTTAGACACCATGATTAGTGAGTAGTCTCTTCTCTAGGGTTAGGGTGAAAGTATGGATTAAAGTTTACATGTATTGTTAATGTGATTGTGATGATCTAAAGATGGTTATGCATTGATCTTGGTGTTTTGAGGCCTTAGGATAGATATTTAACACATTTATGCTTTGGTATTTTGATTTCAAATGTTATTAATCGAATTTTGAACTCTTTCATCATCACCATGAATCAACTTAATTTCTATGCTAGGATATTGGGTAGAAATTCAGGGGATCCTTTATTAGGGGTTGTCCGAAATTATTGAATCTCTTAATTAATTGACTACCATTCGAGAGAGGATTTATTTGATTGATTAAGTGATCATTCTTGAGGACCATTTGAGAGATCTAGAGGACTCGAGTATTTTAGAGGAAAACTAAACCTTGCATAATCGTCGCCTTTGAATCACAATTGCATTAATGATAGTTGTTCCACTTTGATTCATACTAGTAGCCTTAACTCTAGTGCTTCCCTGTTGATATTTTCATCTCGTGTTATTTGTTAGTTCTTTGATAATAGTTAGTTTTTAATTTTTACAAAATCATTCAAAACCCCCAAAAATCCTTTAATAAGGTAATTTAGACTTGTTAGACTTTGATTAATCCCAATTTCCTTGTGGATTGACCCTTGACTTGCGTTTACTATGTTCTTAGTAATTGCTTGTTAGGTGTTACAAATATTGTTTGAAAAGCAATTTTTTAATGCCCTAACGACACACTAAAAACCTCTTATCAAAATGGCGCCGTTGCCGGGGTAGTTGTGCTATTGCTTGAAGTTTTCTTAAGTTTGAAATTGCTTAATTAATTTTTTTTTACTTTTCTTTATTGGTTTATTTTTTTATCTTGTTTTTATTTTATGTGGTAAGTGTTGTTTGTATGAGTCTAGGATTTTGTATATAAATTTCTTTTTTTTTAATCTTTTTTTTAAGAGAATTCCAAAAAATGGCAAACTTCTTTTTTTCCTCAATATAAGGATGAACCATTTTGGAATTATTATCAGAGATTTGAAAACACTCTCCTAACTAAGTATAGACTTGAGATTTTGGAGATGTGTGAGGTGATGTGTGAGGGTTTGAATATGCATACAAGAGAAATGGTGAATTTCGATCCCAACACTTTGATGAAGCATGGAGTTTCTTTGGGTGGCTGTGTAGAGACACTTATGAGTGGGACCATGGAAATACTACTTTCTCAAATTTAGAAGATGTATCTAGCTGTGAACTATATGCCTATTCTAAAATTGTTAATTCACTCAAAGAAAATATGGCATTGTTAAAGAGATGTGATTCTATGATGGACAACATTGTCGAATCTAGCAAAAGATCAAGGAAAATTTGACAAGAGCAGGCCCAACTATAGCCACCCTTCCATAATAGATTCCAACTTTCGATTATTCCACACCAGTCCCAACTTTAAGAGGTCTTTTACAAAAATGGTCCAAGTGGAAGGGTGACCTGTTTAGCCTGTAAAAAAGAAATTAAACCCCTCTCCTTCCTCCTTTTTCAGTTTTTCTCTCTCATCCCCTGCCACCAAATCCTCTTCCCCCTCCCTGCTATGCCCTCCTCGCCATCCAAAAACACCCACAACCCCCTCCTCTTCCGTCCCAGACCCACCGTCTTCATACCACCGCCGAATCACCCGAGCACCACTAACGAATCACCAAACTCCTTGGCCCTCATCCCCTCTCTTCGAAAGCGGCGAACTCCACTCTGATTGCTTAGAAACACAAGAATGGAAACCTCAAAAATGGTGTGCTCGAGTTGTTTGCATTTTCAGCTAGGGTTCTTGATGAAATGTTCAAGTTTTGTTGAATGATTGTTTAACTTTTCGATTTTAATCGTTGTTTATGTTATGTGGTTTGAGAAAGGCTAAATAAAAGGGTGTGATGATTGAAGAGAAATTTAGATTTGGTGGACCGCGTTTGCATCGTGGTCTCAATTATCAAATGTGATCTATAATTGTATATGAGACTTTGCTTGTGTATTTGATACTTCGGCGAAGTTCTGTTTCCAGATTGTATCTCTTGTTGTTTGTAAAATTTTATGGTTTCGTCGTTTATTCATCTCAATTTTGATGAAGCAAATCAATTTCTTGTACTGGTAATTGGTTGTCTCAAAGTTACCTACACAAATCAATACAGCGTTTTTTGGTTGGTTGAGGAGAGCAAGTATGCTGTTGTAATTCAGTTTTTGAGGGAGTTTATTACGTGGAAGGGGTGGTGGGGGAACTAGAGGAGGTTTTGAGGGCGGGGAAGGGGTGGTGGGGCAGGGGAAGAGGTTTCGAGGGCACATGAGGGAGTGGCGGGGTAGTGGAGGAGTTACGATGGCGGGGGAGGGGGTGGCAGTGCAGGGGAGAGGGTGGCAGAGGTAGCAAGGGTGGTGGTTTCAAAGGTTTACCTGTTATAGCAGGTTAAGTGACCTGATAGGACCATTAACGTAAAGCACCCCCCAAAGCTGGGACTGGTGTGGAATAATCGAAAGTTGAGATCTTTTATGGAAGGGTGGCCATAGTTAGGCCTGCTTTTGTCAATTTTTCCAAATATCAATCGAAACATTGGGTCGAATTATCAAAAATCAAAATCACTCTTGCATGACTATAACTGATGACTATGATGATTGAGATATGGATGAGAACCATATAGTTGAGGAATCATTTGTTAAGAAATTTACACTATAGAGTCTAATAATGTTGACGAAGTAGTTGAGGAGACTTTTGTTTCTACTCGTCCTCTTCATATTCCTTTTTTAAGGAAACTTGACTTAGTTCCTTCCTTCCCCATCTTATTCCCTCTCCTCAAAGTTTCACCATTGGAAGAGCTTTTTGCCTCTATAAACCTTCACAAGACACAAATGGAAGTCATCGAGGACATGATCAAGCTTAAATTTTGCAAGGGCCATCAAGAGGAGAACACGCATTTTTTTCTTTTTATTTGAATTTTGATGTTTGTTCTTCATACTTTCTAGGATTCTCTCGGAAATTTCATTATTTTCGGCACTCATCTCTTGGTAAGCATATATACGCATTGAAATTTGTGCATGCTCTTTGTATATTTCTTACCTATTTGATCCATTGTGAAATGTGCGCTAATGCTTAAGACAAATTATTCAGATCTTTGTCAAATTATTTAGTGGTAAAGTCTAGCTTATGATCCTAAAAGAGCACTTTTTAGGAGGTATTATGAGACATTTCTCCTGATCTTATTTGGTTTGGATTTTTGTTTGATTTTGTGCCCTTACGTCCTCCCTTAATTTCTCTTTGCTTGTCAAGCCCGAGGATGGAGTTTGTACTAAGCTTGGGGAGTTAGCATGTGTTATTTCTATCTCAACAATTTCTCCCCCCTCTTTATAATTAGGTTCATATTAGTGTATTTGCATGTTAGGTTTGCATAAGAAAAAAAACTAACAAAAAGATTTTTTTTTTCTTTTCTTATTTTTTGCTTTTTTTTTTTTTTTTGCATTTAGATTAGTTTGATTGCATGCATGATATGTTGCTAAGAGTGTTCATAACTTGATTGGAAGACCTTCCTTGCACTTGACGTGATGGTTTTGGAAGTCTTGTTGTGACTTTAGGTGATATTTGAGAACGATAAATTTTGGTATAGTCTTTTTGAAATTAGGTGAGTTGGTTGATTGGATTGCCTTGTCCCTTATGCGATAAACCCCGAAGGGGGCCACGAACCTCGTAAGACTCAATTACAACCCTCACCATTGATTGCCTAACTTGTGATTTGCATTTTAGCTCACTAAGATTGCATATGATCGAACTAAATAGAAGAATTATTCAGGGCATCTGATTTTGCTAGAATTAGGAGTTCAAAAGCCAAAAAGTCTTTTATACCGGCATAATTACCCGCTTCTCAACTCATTTGAGCCATTCTATCCTATTTTTGCTTAACCCTCATAATAAGTCATGGCCAAACTCCTCAAAGTGGAGTACATGTCTAGTTTGTGTTGAGTCGAGTTATTTTGATGCTAAGTCTTTAGGTGAAAGTGAGTTAATGTGTTCATAATTATTGCAAAAGATGAAAAAAATTGAGGAAAAAAATAAAGAAAAGATAGAAAGCTTTTATTGATTCATTTGGATTCTTGTTAAAAGAAAAGAAAATGAAAGAGCAAGTTGAAGAGCAAAATGAAAAAAACATAAGTTCAAATATTGAAAATCAAAGTGAAAGAAAAAAAAATGGTTATGTTTAAGATTTCAAATTGATTTGATGTCAGGACTAGCTTGGGGGAGTCTCTTTCCCCTAGTTTGTACCTCGCTTTACCCTTTTTGCACTATATAACCAAATTGATATCCTCACCCCTAACCTAGCCCTGTTACAATCTTGATAAAGTCCCTTTTGACTTCTAGATTAGTCTTGGTCAATTCAGTAGTGGCAGGTGAGTTGTGTAAGTCATGATGAGGGTCATTAAAATGCGGTAGAGGCGAGCTATTATGGTTGAGCATCCCTAGAGGGGATTTAAAATCGGGACTTGGAAGTGGAGAGGGGTGAGAATTCACTCCTACAAAGCTTAGTTTTTAAGAAGATTCGGTAGATCAGTGGATTGGATATCTTAAGTCACTCTTATGCTTCCTAATCATCTTTTCGCTTGTGTTTGATTGGTCAACTAAATCTTGGTATAAACTTATTTAGCTTGCATGTCATGTTTGTAGCTTTGCATATAGAGCATTTAGGCTAGCGTATTGCATGGTTTTTCTTTTTCATCATTTTCCCCTCTTTTCTTTCTTCTGACAAGTAAAATGCTAAGCTTGAGGGAGTTTAATAAGTGCGTTTCGAACGCACTTTATGGACTCCTTTTAGCTCATTTTGATCCTCTTTCTCCCCTTTCTTCCCTCTTCTTCTCCTTTTCCCCTCCTATTTTATTCACATGATCATTCTTGATCATAGTGACATTTTGCTAGATTTTCAGTCATTTTTGACCGAATTTCTAGTACATTTGCTTTCACCCTATTTTATCATGTTCTTAATATAGGTGGAACTACCTAAGATGGCTACGAGTTATAGAGTCAAAAAATAAAACAATGAAAATATATCACACGTTGATAAATGGTGCGCTCACACCATTGCACAATAGATTCTTGTACAGGGAATGTCAAATGGACATAACTTTCAAACCACAAATTGGATGAAGTTAATTCTAGTTGGAGGTGAAAGTTTGTTTCAATAGATTTTCAACGACTTGTCATAAGCTTGATTTGGATCTAAAATGAAAGAGTTATGAGCGTTTTAAGTTGAACTGTCTGACCAGAGCAGAATAATTGGTGCGCCCGCACCACTTTCGGAGGTGTGCCCGCACCTTTTGACAGATTGCTGGACTTCGAGATCTTTGTGCGCCAGCACCTGTTTGTGCGGTGCGCTTGCACCATCTATGTTCCTTCAAAAATTGTCAGGCCTCGTGCCTAATAAAAACAGTAAGGATATTTTATTTTTGACTTATGCTTTATTATATAGACTAGAGAGTAATATTAGGGTTCATATTAGAGAGAAAAACACATTAGTTTGTCTTAGATTTTGGATCGATAGATCAAAGTCGGTTGATTTCTATAGATTGAAGGTATCTTTTATCAATTAAATTGCAAAGTTTCAGTTTTATTCTTCCTTTTATTGTTACTCTTTGTTCTTCCATATTATTAGATCTCTTATATTGTAGTTTCATAATTGCTTATTGTTAATCAGTTTAATCATACCTTAATCATGTTTAGCCCTAGATTAGTTATAAGTTTTATGTTTTTTTTGTTTAGACACCATGATTAGTGAGTAGTCTCTTATCTAGGGTTAGGGTGAAAGTATATATATGGATTAAGGTTTACATGTATTGTTAATGTGATTGTGATGATCTCAAGATGGTTATGCATTGATCTTGGTGTTTTGAGGCCTGAGGATATATTGATCACATTTATGCTTTGGTATTTTTGATTCATATGTTCTTAATCGGATTTTGAACTCTTTTATCATCTCCATGAATCAACTTAATTTCTAGGCCAAGTATATTGGGTAGAAATTCGGGGATCCTTTATTAGGGGTTTTCCGAATTCATTGGATCTCTTAATCAATTGACTAAAGATCATTCGAAAGAGGATTTATTTGATTGATTAAGCAATCATTCTTGAGGATCATTCGAGAGAGGACTCGAGTATTTTAGAGGAAAACTAAACCTTGCATAATCGTTGCCTTTGAATCACAATGCATTAATGATCGTTGTTCCGCTTTGATTCATACTAGTAGCATTAACTCTAGTGTCTTCCTTATTGATATTTTCATCTCGTGTTATTTGCTAGTTCTTTGATAATAGTTAGTTTTTAGTTTTTACAAAATTATTCAAAACCCCCAAAAATCCTTCAATTAGGTAATTTAGACTTATTAGACTTTGATTAGTCCCAATTTCCTTGTGGATCGACCCTTGATTTTTCTTTACTACGTTCTTAATAATTGCTTGTTAAGTGTTACAAATATTGTTTGAAAAGCAATGCCTTAACGACACACTAAAAACCTCTTATCAGTCGGGTCAACAACATGTCTATTATAGATTGGGTTGACATTAATTCCGGTTAATTTCGAATCGAATGCAGATTGTATATGGGTCTTAAAATTGTCGGGACCGTTAGGTTTAGGTTGAAATCGGATCGGGCGGTCGGCACATATTGAGCGAAATTTTGTTTATCATGGGACTGACTAGGTTCGGGCCAACTTCAAGTCATAATAGGTTAGGATTTTGGACAAACTATTTCGGCTAGAATAGGTTAGGTGCAGGCTCAATGAGTGGATCGGGACGGTTTTTGAAACCTTCAATCGATAGCCCCTGTCCCGAGATTTGACCGAAACCGAAATGAAATATGCCGATATGGAATAGTCTTGATCTAAATTTTAATCTATACTGAGATTGACCTGATTCAAAGCAACCCGACATCATAGTGACCCTGAACCAAATCTAACTGAGATCAAAATTATCTAACCCAAGTCCACCTGATATCCAACATGATAGAATCCTAGTGTACTCGAAACGCAACTTGGCAAGCGCAGACCCGTTTAGAAACCGACCAAATTTACTCAACACCCAACTTGGCTTGCACAAACCCACTCTAAACCCGATTCAGTTTCACTGGAAGCCGGTTGAAACCTGTCCATAAAATGGTCCGACCATATGCTGATCCAACTTTTTTACTTGGACCCTACCGATCCCAAAGCTAGTCAAAAGGTAAAGTGGAATCTAGTACACATGATCCCTATTTGGGTTAACCGAAACCCCCGAGCGGCTCAGTTGGACTCATGTCCGCATAATATATACATGGAACTTAGAAGTGTTTGAAGACCATCTGTGTTTGACCCTCCAAAACAATAAATAGCCTCATTCTTTCTTAAAATAACAATAAAAGTAGTCGAACATTTAAAATCAATTTCTTCTCCCTCCCTCTTCCCTCCCCTGTATATCTCCATCTCCTCTCTGTTTTCGAAGTTTCAACTGCCATGGATTCACATCCCCCAGAAAATGAAAACCCAACTCTCGAACCTTCAACCAAGAAACAGAAGATTTCTCCATCTTCAACCTCAAATACTGCCATTAATGAATCTTTAATCAACCACCCACCTGAAAGCTTAAGGTTGATAATAGAACCAGCTTCCCAGTTCAAAAAAGCCCTTCAAGCCTTATGTTATATCGGAGGAATTGGCTTAATCAATGTAAATGACAATGCTTTCCAGATTATGGTTTTTAATTCGGCGAGTGAAGTCAGCTGCTTTCTTTCTTTGAGCGGCAAAATCTTCCATTGCAGCAGCAAGAGTTTGAAGGGGAAAACCGTTAATGTGAGGAACCTGTTGCAGAAGATGCTGAATATTAATGCCGCTGATGACACTAGTCTCATCATATATCATCTTGAGGGCTCTTCACAACTCGTCATTGATTTTGGTATTTTCCTAAATCTTTTCACAATATAATTTTGTTTACCTCATGAATCATGAATGCATGTTAAAACTGAATGAAAATCATAACAATCTGGGGTTCAATGAAAAATTTAGAAATTAAATTGCTTCTTGAAACCATCCAGGAAAGACAGTAATACGAGAGGAACTTGATGATATGGAAGAAGAATTCAAGAACAATTTACTTCACCTCATTCCTAACTACTGGGACTGCAATGGTGTTACACTCAAGATTCCTATTGACTCAGATGCGTTAATTTGTGTCAAACAATTAAAATCACTACTTTTTGAGGAAGTAATTCAATCTATTCAGAGTCATCCTCAATCAGGTTGTCTTTTTAATTCTTTTTGTTGGTGCAATTAATACCTCATCTTATAATTGTTAGCAGCAAACTAACATTATCCACTTCTTTATCAATTTTGCCAATCTATCAGAAATTGGATTGGAATTTACACAAAAGCAATTAATCATTTCAGTGGCGGGAGTAAAATGGAGAGTTGAACAGGTACATATAACATATGTATGACACATGTGTAAATAAAATAAAGGCAAATAATAAAATTAATATATGTTATAACTGTTTATGTAGGTCGATATGCCGAAGGAGGAAATATATATTACAACATCTAAGTGGTCAGACATGCACTCCTTGAACAAAGCTGTAGTTTTAGGATCAACATTGAAGGTTGGGATTGTACTTAGACGTCTTATTCATGGCGGCGATGCAATCATGCTAGAGTTCAGCATAGACGAGAATCAAGGCACTATAGTTTACTTGAACAGAAATGTTGTAACCAAGTTCAATGACAGCATCATGCTCAATTTTGTATAATATGTTATAATGCTTTACTTGTGACTGTAGACATATCATGTACGGATTAGTTTGAAGAAAATTTTGATAAGCATCATATAATAAGTTCACTCATGAACCTTAGTGATTTCTTGGTAGAATGCTTCAATAGTTTTCTCTCTCTTTTCTTTTTGGTGCAAAAAATGCCTCATTAATAGTTACTAGTTGTTGGACCCCCAAGAAAGCGAAAACTACTAAGAGTAGCTTAATCCAAACCTCGATGAAATCAACTAAAGGCAGTGCAAAGTATATGAATATGTAGGGAAGTTAATTAAGCATATAACTTAGATTACATAACAGCCTTGTTTGTGCCAAGATAGTTTTTGGGATACACAAAATGCACAACGTTTTCTAGTGTTGTTGAGATGTTGTCTAACTGCTAAATATATTACAAGCATAATAGTATGCCTAGCAGCAAAAGAGAGTAGTTTAGCTTAGGCACTAATTAACTTGAGAGGACATATTGATAACAGGTATCAACTTGGTGCACAACAAAAAAAAAAAACAAAAGGGCTCTTTGCGTGGGTGGTGTAGCAACCTATTTTTGTGGGTCATCAACATATCCGGGTAGGAGGTGACCAGACTGACGTGCAGCAAGTTCATGCTCATCAGGGTTGTAATCCAGAGACTTAGTGACATCTTTCGATTGGCCTGGTTACCTTTTTCAGTGTGATATTCAGTGGGCTTCGCTGTGCATTAAAAAGATAATTAGTGTAAAATAAGAGTAGTTTAAACTGCATCCTTAGAACTTACTAAACCGTATTAATTTTTAAGCCATTGGTGAAAATTTCAGTATGTCAAGATGTTTTATGATAATAGTGATTGTGTTACGTAGGTGGCCTGATAATCAATTAAGCTAGTTCTGGTTAAAAAATGTCTAGGGAACTGTAATGAGCAAATAAAGTGAATGCTAATAAGATTAGTAGATTTTAACTCACAATCCCCTCATGATCATGTACCACACGACATACAAACCCCACAGTGGAATAATTGATTGTATTGAACTTCGATTTCATAAAATCTGAGTCCAGATGTGCTTGCAGACTTTAATACATGAACAAGTGCTAAATGGACCAAAAAATTACCTGATTCCTGAAATGAGCAGTGAAGCGTCTATTGATGTTTGGGCTGTATAAATGAATTTCTGTTTGTCCAGATACTTGGGCTCGAGTACCAGACATCTCCATTGTTATAATTATGTGAAAAAGTATAACTAAATGAGTCCCATTCCTGCAGCTGCAGTAGCATCTGAAATCAATTTGGCAGACTAACTTTCTCCCTCAGTCCTTATGATTGCTGCAAGCCTCTCTTGATCAGCTTTCATAACCATATATTTAGACCTTTCAGCCGGTCACTGCGCCATCTGCTTCTGCTCGACTCCTTCTGAAAAGTTTGTACCATATGAGAGGTGAGTATTTCCTACATCATTCAGGATGGCTAACATACAATCAATTACTCTACTGTTATAGCAAAGGTGTTTGTGGAATAAATTTAAAATCAGACCATGGAGGTTTTCTATGAGCATTCACATATATCTAGACAGGATTGCTTTGTTTATTTCCAAGTTAGAGACTTCTCTATCAAGCAAGTTTTAAAAACCGATCTTAACGCTGATCTTATGAAGAAAAAACATAAGGTATAGGCAGAAAACATAAGGCTATTATTATTACAAGATAATGTTGGTACTATAATTATATATTAATTGACTTATTATTATTGAAATTATTGGGTTGCGATCCTAGATTTCTGCTGATTTGGTGTAAGGCCTTAAGGGCATCCGTGTGTTTTGATGACTGACTATTATTTTATTATTACTATTTTGTTTGAGAGCAAGATATCTGGAGGGACGGAATCCCAAGGTGAAAAACATGCAAACCATAGGACGGAATCCTAGGTAAATCTTGGTTTTGTTGTTGTCCAAGAGGTCGGTGAGGACGGAATTCTACACCGCATCGGGAGTATAGCCATTATTTGACACAGGCAGTAGGGAACGTAACCTATAGGCTGTCTAGAGGTTGCGATCTGACATTACCATAGGAAGTCGGTTGCAATCCACTAGCGTTCAGTTCTCTCTCAAACTAATTATATTATCTTATTACTTTAAACTTTGATGGTTTATGTTGTTGATACTTGAATTTATATATATATATATATATATATATATATATATATATATATATATATATATAGTTATTTATCCATTTTGTTTATTATGTTATCTTTACCCTATTTTATATTAAGCATATTGTATTATCTTTGTTTAAGTGTTTTATTGGATTAATTGAATTTTACTGTTGAGATGTTTTTGTGTGACTTGATTATTAAAACTATTATAACTCTTATGTGGATCCTAATTGAGCTGGAAAAGCGGTTAGTTACTCCCTACTGATTGTGGATGTTTGTTGATATATTTTGCAGATGATTATTTTGTATTATGGGGAATGAGAGAAAGACTGTTATTTAGGATTTTTGAGACATCTTATTTTATTGTATATTTACTAAATAAATTGGGATTATGAGGTTGTTTTGCCTCTTTTTGGATATCTTGCATTAGTATAATTGGATTTTTATTTAATTTAATTTAATTCAACCTTGATTAGAGTGACATTTTCATCAGGCGATATTTTCGCTATAGCCTTTTCTTTAATAAAATGTTCTATTTTGGTTTATATTCTGTTTATAAAAGGACGGAGGGTTACAACTAAACCGCATGAAGTTTTGAGCCAGCAAATATGCACCACCAATGTTGCTTCTACTAACTGCCTGACTAACCTAATCAAGTGTATATAGCTTGTCAGCTAAGATTGCAGGTTTAGCTGCATATTTGTGATTGACAATCTTAACTAATAACTCACACTCTCTTTAATATATTGGAGTGGAGCCAAAAAAAAGGGAACAATAATCAAATAAAAAAGTAACAGCGCAGAAGAAGAAAGAGGGCAGAAGAAGAAAGAGCTGCATAGATTCTGTTTCTGCTAAGAAATTAAGGGTTGTGATTGGTTGTGAGATGTGATGTGGGCCCCAAGAGCGATCGCCCGAGCTCCGATATCCGTACGCCGGAATCCTGCAAAACAAGGTCAGACTACCCCGGGGGTGGTTCCGGGATCGCCCCTCCGACGCTCAAGTCAGATGTGATTGAGGTAGAGAGAGAAGTAAAGTCTAGAGAGAGATGCTCTAGTTTTGTTAGGTCAGAATTGAATACCTGTTCATTGATGAGGCAGTTGGTTTTTATAGTGTTGGGGATTTCCCAGACAGGAAACATTGTTCGAGATGGGCCTTTTTGGTATCAATGGGCATGTTACCTTTTCGGGCAATGATTATTTCATCCCTTTAGAAGTTCCCCAGATGCTGGTGATTAGGTCAACTTTCAGATGGGACCCATGGCTGCCACCTGTCCCGTACTTTAAGAGGCTTGTGCACTCCTTGTTGGGCTGCTGATCAAATGGGCCCAAACAATTAGCCCCATGCCATAGACAGGGATCACGTAACCCTGACTGGAGGGATGCCTGTCTGTGGCGGAATAACAGCCGCCTTCTGTTTGGTTGGTTGCTGACCGGCTTGAATAAGCGGGGGGAATAAACCACAGAGCTGACAGGGTTCACCCTGGCTGAAGAGGTTCATGTAGACCATCCCATCTTCTGCTGAAAGGGGGAACACCGACCGGGTCCCCCTCCTGCTAGAAGGAGAAACGCCGACCGGGTCTCCTTCTTGCTGGGGGAGAGATACTGACCCGGTTATATTCCAGTGAACAGGGAGAGGGCCGACTGGGTCATTTCCTTTTGAAGGGAGGATACCGACCCGGTCATCTCAGGTTGAATGGAACAAGGCCCGACCAGGTCACCCCCTGGTTATGGGGACGTGGCCGACCGGGTCACTCCCTGGTGGAGGGAGAGTGTCGACCAGGTCATTTCCTATTTGAAGTTGATGTGGCCGACCGGGTCACTCCTTGTTGAAGGGAAAATGCCGACCTGGTCATCTTACATTTGGAAGGGGTGGTCGATCGGGTCACTCCCTGGTGAAGGGAGAGAGCCGACCGTTCCCCATTTGAGGGAGTGACGCTGACCGGGTCACTCCCTGGTTAAGGGGTAGTGCTGACCCGGTCATCCCTCCTGTGAAGGGGACGTGGCCGACCGGGTCACTCCCTGGTGAAGGGAGAGTGCCGACCAGGTCATTTCCTATTTGAAGTTGAAGTGGCCGACCATGTCACTTGTAGCTGGAACTTGGCCCTTTTAACCAAATGTGGAGCGACTAGGCCGAGGAGGGGGCTCCTGCTGGCCGAGTAGGATGTAAGGCCACTCGGATGAGGGGATAATGAGCCCCAAGTTTGTCCTAGTGGACGCTAGCTGATACTTGGTCATACTTGACCAAGTATAGAAGCGACTCGACAAAGGAGAGGAGCTCCTGTTGGCCGAGGTACAAGGCCACTCGGACGAGGGGCTAATGAGCCCCAAGTTGGTCCGAGTGGGTGCTAGCTGATACTTGGTCATACTTGACCGAGTATAGAAGTGACTCGGCAAAGGAGGGGAGCTCCTGTTGGCCGAGAAGGGTACAAGGCCACTCGGACGAGGGGCTAATGAGCCTCAAGTTGGTCCGAGTGGGTGCTAGCTGATACTTGGTCATACTTGACCGAGTATAAAAGAGACTCGGCAAAGGAGGGGAGCTCCTGTTGGTCGAGTAGGGTACAAGGCCACTCGGACGAGGGGCTAACGAGCCCCAAGTTGGTCCAAGTGGGTGCGAGCTGATACTTGGTCATACTTGACCGAGTATAGAAGCGACTCGGCAAAGGAGTGGAGCTCTTGTTGGCCGAGTAGGGTGCAAGGCCACTCGGACGAGGGGCTAATGAACCACAAGTTGGTCCGAGAGGGTGCTAGCTGATACTTGGTCATACTTGACCGAGTATAGATGCGACTCGGCAAAGGAGGGGAGCTCCTGTTGGCCGAGTAGGGTACATGGCCACTCGGATGAGGGGCTAATGAGCCTCAAGTTGGTCCGAGTGGGTTTCTGCACTTTAGGGGATGGGGCTGCGCCCATCTTGCCCGACCTTGTATGTCCGACCCGAAATGCCACATGGGCTCTCTTGATTATTGGGATGTTGGGACCCTTGTTTGAAGCCGAGCTGGAAGGGCGCCTTGAGGGACTTTGACGTTTCGACTTCCTTGGGCCTGAAAGGTTTTTGCTCGCGTTTGCTGGACTTTTCACTTAATGGACTGAGCAGGTCCAGTTGGGCCGCTATTAGAAGCCCATTTAGGCGACGCGGGGGGGTTTGCGTTGCACATCCCCCGAGGTGCTCCTATATATGTATGAGAGGAGAGAGAATTTGAGGGTCATTTGCTCATTTCCTCATTCTCTCTCTCTCTCAAAAACTTAGATCCTCTCAATCTTGCCAAGTTTTTCTCCCAGTTTCTTCGTCCGACCAGGTACGCTTTAGTTCTTTTTAGTTTTTCTTTCTTTTTCTTTTTCTTTCGAATAACTTTGGCCGACTCCCTTGTTCATAAATAATGGGAGATTCGTCCGAGTCGTCGACACCTCCAGCTTCACCTCCCTACAATTTGTCCGAGGAGGTGAGAGGGATGGGAATAACACTGGTGTCGACGATAATAACATGTCCCGACCCCTCGGCTGTGCCCGATGCGGTTGCTCTCCCGAGTCCGTCTTCTTCGGTGGAGGAGGAAGCCGAGGGAGTCGATCCCTTCCCTTGGGAGGTTTCATTGGCCTATCCTCCTTCGAGGGGTTACTTAGATAAGCATCTATCTTCTGATGTAGTGAGGGCCATGCCGAGGGGAGCAGGAGAAGCATCCACGTCGGGTCGGGAGTTGGAGTATCCCGACCTTGATCCAAAAGGAGGTCCGGGCTCATTCTTTCCCGAGGCAGGGGTGATTAAGTCGTTGACCGAGGACCTCCGGGGCACAACGACAGGGTTCCAAATAAAAGTCCCTTTCTACTTGGTCCGGCCAGAGGCCCACCACACGGTGATCTCGCCCCCTCCCGGCTGCGTTGCAGTATACTATAAGTCCATGGATATGGGGCTTCAGTTTCCTTTGACTCCTTTTGTTAAGGAGCTGCTGAACGCCTATCACTTGGCGATCTGCCAAGTCTCTCCCAACTCCTGGGGTGGTGTCAACGCCATCCAGGTTCTATGCAACTTGATGGACGTCCGACCAACTCTCAAACTATGGAGGCACCTGTATAAGTTGGTCGAGGTTATGGCTGCTAAGAACGGACCTGGTTGGTGGAGCTTTCAGATCCGACCAGGGTATAGAACCGTCCTCAATCTCCCTACCTCTCAGAAAGGGTTCCGTCGGGAATTTGCCTTCGTGTACTTTGGCGGAGATTGGGGGATTGCCCTGGTTCAACCCTCGGATGAGCCCCTCCTCGCCCTGAATTACCGAGTGGGGGAGTTGGACGACGAGGAAGGAGCCGCGGCCTGTTATATGCAGACCGAATCGAGGATTGTCGACGGGGGCGAGATATTCGTACCCGGGCAATGGCTGCCCGACTGCAAGCTTTTCCGAGACGAACACTTTATCTCGGCTATGGGCCTAAGTTCGACCTTCCCAAAGGGTAATTTGGCCGAGGAGGAGGCTTTGGGCAGTCGGTATGATAATTTTTAACGTCTAACTTTTTGTTCTGACTAACCCTTCTCTTCTTTGTTTTGATTTGCAGAACCTGCCCGAGCGTATATCGAAGAAGTAGACCCAGTTATGGCTGATAGGCTGAATGTGGCAGCTATGAGGGCGGCTCGGCTGAAGGCCGAGATTGCGGCGAAATCCATGAAGGTCCCCGCTCCTCCGAAGGTGAGAGTAACACTTTCCTGTTGCTCCTATTTTTGGCTGACCGACCATTCACTAGGCTGACTAACTGTTTACTTCTTGCCTCAGGACCCTGCTAAACCGAAGACCAAGAAGAGGTGGCTCGGGCGACGGCCGATCAGGAGAGGGCCAAGGCCGAGCTTGAAAAGGCCAAGAGGAGCAAGTCAAATGAGGTTATTAGCCCGAAGGGCCTTGCGCAGCAGGCCGACGGAGGCGATGTCTCTCTTCACTCCTCTGACTTCCGACCCGTCGGGAGCCCCCAATACACTCCTTTGTCCCCTTTTAAGGAGCTGCCCGGGGATAGTTCGAGGGGTGCGGTGACGCCGACCGTTCCCTTCACAAGGCTGAGCAGGAAAGAGAAGGATAAGAGCTGGACCTCAGCCCTTGAATATATATACACTCCCGCCGACCGGGAGTACATCGAGATTACTCACGGTCCTAATGAGACCAACGAGCTCTTCCGCTCCTGGCTCGATGTAAGCACTTTTTCTAGCTGATCTTCCTTTTTTTTGCTTCGCCATTTCTAACTCTTTTCTTTTGTTTCAGTTCTCCGCTCGGATGGCCAACGTTGCTCAGAATCGGGTGAGCCTGGCCGAGGAAGTTGCAGACCTCAAAGAGAAGGTGTAACACCCCGTCCTTCTACTACTA
The DNA here is from genome assembly GCA_947646795.1 of Beta lomatogona. Lineage (NCBI taxonomy): Eukaryota > Viridiplantae > Streptophyta > Magnoliopsida > Caryophyllales > Amaranthaceae > Beta > Beta lomatogona. The sequence goes on from CANSNZ010000231.1 coordinate 1,492,842, forward strand.
AGATACTAAACCTTATCAATTCAAGAAATACTAAAATGACGTTAGCGGAAATAACGTCGGGACGGTATGCTACTCTAAAACAATAAATAAAGATAATAACTCAAAATTCATAGCTTAAAAAGAGAATAAATCTCCGAATAAACATCATAGTTCTAACATAAAAGAAGTATCCCAATTGTATCATACTAACAAATCCAAAATACCATGAGACATGCAAGTCTCCCAAAATAAACTTAAATAAAACTAATATCCTTGAAAGCAATCCAAAAATAAGTCTCCCTATGGCCTATATAGAGTTCATCTACCAAAAACGAGAACTAGAAGTTTCTTCTCACAACCAACTCTCACACTTTGCTAGCCCAAGCAATCACAAGCCTAGCATTCATTTCCATCTCGCAAGATTATATTACATATTTCCACGATCGGTGGGGAGTAACTAGCTGATTCTCCCGGAGCAATAGCAATCAAAACACTATTCAGAGGTAGATTATTAAGAAAGGAATAACATGCAATTCATTTCATCATATCATGCACATAGGAATCATAAAGCTCATAGATAAATCAAGAGATCATAAACAATAAGTAATCCTAATATAGTGAGTGACATAATTCCAATATAACTATATAATAATAATAAATCAAAATACAACAAGTTATTGAGTCAGAAACCGAACGCCAGTGATTCGCAAATCACTTCCTAAGGTTTGTCAGATCGCAATCTCCAGGTCAGTCTATGGGCTTACGTTCCCCACTGCCTGTGTCTAAGAATGGCCAAACTCCCGATGCCGGGTAGAACACGCAGAAGTCCCTGACTCTCGGACGACAACAATTAACCCAGGTGTACCCCTAGTTCGCAAACCAGGTGGTTGGCATGTTCTTCACCGGGGACTACATCTATCCCACCGGATATTCTTATCTCAAAATACAATCACGCATACAATCCAAGTATCATTCATCAAAAATATTCGTCAAAAAGGGGATGCCACCCGTCCTTATACCCACAGTTCATCAAAACAGTTCTTCATAATTCCTCAAAATAAATCACTTATAAAATATTCAACAAATAACTCTCACAATAACACTTGAACATTCCCAAACATCAACAATGTCAATATACTGGTTTTTACAGCAACCACACTCAATCACAAATACATCAAATACATCACCAATCAACTCTAAATCATATTCATTAAAAGAGTAATAACAATCAATCATTTTATTTCATAAATCAAACCTAAACATGTGGTTACCCAAATGATGCATACTGTATACTACTGAAAATCAGCAACCCAGAATATATTAAATTATAAATTATATCTGATTTACAAGCCTTCAAACAATTTAATAGTGTGTCCTCAATTTCATCACAAAAACACCATATTAATTATGAAACCTACAAATTCGAGCAGTAAAATCACACAAAAATTATCATATAACCCTAATAGATCTACTGACATGGTGCAATTTCTATTTATAATTTTCGGGCTCAAAAAGTATTTTTAACAGTTAATATACAAATTCCTCAAATAAGCCATTATAATAATTAAAAATATAAACAGACGCCCAAAAATTACCAAAAATTCCCATAACCTGTAAAAACTCACTTAAATTCATATTATTCAAATAAATTAAATTTTCTGCCTTTATAAATAATTTTCAGGAATTATATACTGACTGAACAGAAATTACAAAAAACAGATATATCAATTAAATAAAACAGTAAACAGTAGATAAAAATTATTCTATGGCATGGAATACATTATACCATGTAACATGATCTAAAAAAAATGATTTCATCAATTTTAACAGTCGTTCAATAATTATTATGAAATTTAGCCAAAAATGCACAAAATACTAACTAAATCAAATAAATATTAAAAATCATGCAAAAATTATTTTTCTCTATACAGTATTCACATAGCATGTGTCACGTATGTTCATGTCAAATTTCATCAAAAATCTCATTCAAATAGTATTTTAGATAATTCCTAACGTATTAATCTAATACCGAATACTACTCTAATCACTATGTTTCTAGGATAACAACTAGTTACCTGGATCATCGGAGGCGAGCTGAAAACTTCTAGAAATCCCCACAATAGGCGTGTGATCCTCTTCTTCTTCAAATTCCAAGCACCAAGTATAAGGAAAAAGCCACAAAAACAATTCACGAACAATTCAAAGAGAAGAAATGAAGAAAATTTTGAGAGAATGAAAATGGTGATGATGGCCGAAAATATGGAGAATGGCAGCCAAAGGATTCTGATTTTCTAATCATAATTTGAAGTGAATTAAGAGGTTTAATGAGGTTTTAATTAAAGAAATCATTAAGGGGGGGTTATGGGGGTTATAAGGCATCAAAGAGTCTTAAGGAAAACAAAAGAGAAAAGAAAAGGAGAAGGCTCTCCTATTACTTCACTTGGCCGGCTGCCCCAAGCCCAAAACCCACACAAAACTTTTGGCCCAAATTCAACAACGATCCATGCTCCGAAAGCCCGATACGCGATAAAACGGTTAATTCCTAAATCGCGCCTAAACTTTGAAAATACTTAATAATAAAAATAATTCTAATAAATTATATTATAAATATAAATATAATGCACACATTAACACACCATATAATAAAATAATAATTCGGCTCCCAAATTATAAAGAATAAAAATCATTGATCTAGAGAAAATAATAAATTATTTATTTTTTTACGAAAAGAATATCATTTTAAAATAAACTAACACCAAAAATAAAGAGTGAAAATTACGGGGTGTTAAAAACACTCTCCTTAAAAAAGTTTCGTCCCTCGAAACTTCAAAACGACCATGAGACAAAAGAAAGTACTCTAGATACGTAACATTAAGAAAACAAAAATCGATGGATTTTAGTTAAGAACTAAACAACTTTGCGAGAATAAAATTTGATAACTCAAATAATATATATTTTATTTTGGAAGACCAAAAGAGTTGTATTGTAAAGAAGTACGGTAACAACCATTATTTTATAAAATGTGAAAGAACCAAAGACAAGTATTAGAAAGTTTAAGGTAAAAACCTTTGCACAATAAACTATAGGTAATTTTGTAAAAGAAGGGAATAAATATTTACGTAAAATTATAAAAGAATAAATCCGACCATACATAAATATTTTTAGAAAAGAAACGAAGAAGAAAAAAGTTCGTAAATAGATAGTCAAACCAATTTAAATAGAGGTAACCACATGGGCTTGTACTCCACTTAAAGAGATAAGAGCATTTTAATAAAGAGTAGCTAGCTGCTTTATTAAAATAGCATTTACGAACACAAGTCATGACATATGTTATAAGAGCGTACGCCTCCTAAACATATATATGAAAATTAAAGTTCGCAAAAGAAAATGAAAACTTTAAAATAAATTTCACAACGACGAAACACTAATAATAAATAGGCGATAAAGTAATAAATTATTAACAACAATTATAAAATTTGCCAAGTCGACACAAATGTGCATGGAACCACCCATTGCAACCCAGTATCAACAAAATAATATTTGAAAGCCTTCTTATCAAATCAACATTAGAGTTTACTGGAATCACCCAATATAAACTTAATGTCAACTCAAAAAGGAAATTAAATCAAAACAGATAAAATGCATCAACTTATCAAATTGACATACAAGTCACAGGAATCACCCATTATGACTCAATATCAACTCAAACAAGTTTAAAATTTAGACTTATCAAATTGACATACAAGTCAAAGGAATCACCCATTATGACTTAATATCAACTCAAACAAATTTAAAATTTAGACTCGAGTATATAAATTTCATTTTCAAAGAATACAAAAACAGATCAGTCAAAATCAGAGAATTAAATAAGAAGTAATGAAAAAAACCAAAATTTTTCTATGAAATGAGAAAGCAGTAAATATTTAAACAAGAAACAACAAATAGTAAACGAGATCCTTTCACGCATTTGAGTTCGAAAAATAATGCTAATAAGAAAAGTAAGTAAAGTAAAAGTTGTTGAATACTAACCTTTAAAACAAAATAGTTTGCGTCTACATTTCAATCCAACACCAAGACAACTCATTAAAGTACTTTTATTTTCAAAGACTACAAAACTTATTACCATAATTAAAGGCTAAATAAGGATTAACATGAAAGATAAAAATATTAAAAGGAAAATATTTATAACTATAGATGGTCAAAAACGGTAAGAGAAATTTGAAGACAATTGAAATTAAACGTTTTTCAAAAGAGTATGTCAAAATATTAACAATAACAAAATTTGAAAGTCAGAAAATAACTCTAACATAAGTATTTTTATTAAGTTCAAAGATTTAAAATATAGTTTGGAATATAAATTCAAACTAGAAAGTTTTGTAATTAATAAAACAGATACGTCACACTCACATAAAAAAAAACAACAACACTTAATTGGAAAAGAACAGAAAGTATATATATCGTCGCGCATAATAACATACACTATCAACCAACCAACAAATAAAATTAATGCAATGCGACACACAAGACTATATTAAAATTAAAATGAAAGTTTTATTTTTAAATTGCAAAAACACAAAACAAATTAAACACACACTAAACCGAAAAGGTTATAAATTACTTCGCCATGCGCACTCGATAAAAGAGAAAATAAATTACATGTAAGAGACCCTGCAAATAAGATTAGCAAACTTGGTAGACTAATTCCACCAATAATACAAGTAACTATACATATAACATATGCTCCATAAGCATAAGAGCACACCACATTCCCATAAGACTTCCCTTTACTTACTCTACCCATCACACTCTCATTATAGTGAACAACTAAACTTAATTCTAAACAAATTTTATATCCTATGGCTAACTAATAATTCTAAATAATCATTAGCAACTCTTTTTCAGAGTTTAGAAGCGTTTTGCTCTGATACCAACTGTAACACCCCGTCCTTCTACTACTAAGATACTAAACCTTATCAACTCAAGAAATACTAAAATGACGTTAGCGGAAATAACGTCGGGACGGTATGCTACTCTAAAACAATAAATAAAGATAATAACTCAAAATTCATAGCTTAAAAAGAGAATAAATCTCCGAATAAACATCATAGTTCTAACATAAAAGAAGTATCCCAATTGTATCATACTAACAAATCCAAAATACCATGAGACATGCAAGTCTCCCAAAATAAACTTAAATAAAACTAATATCCTTGAAAGCAATCCAAAAATAAGTCTCCCTATGGCCTATATAGAGTTCATCTACCAAAAACAGAACTAGAAGTTTCTTCTCACAACCAACTCTCACACTGCTAGCCCAAGCAGTCACAAGCCTAACATTCATTTCCATCTGCAAGATTATATTACATATTTCCACAGTCAGTGGGGAGTAACTAGCAGTTCTCCCAGAGCAATAACAATCAAAACACTATTCAGAGGTAGATTATTAAGAAAGGAATAACATGCAATTCATTTCATCATATCATGCACATAGGAATCATAAAGCTCATAGATAAATCAAGAGATCATAAACAATAAGTAATCCTAATATAGTGAGTGACATAATTCCAATATAACTATATAATAATAATAAATCAAAATACAACAAGTTATTGAGTCAGAAACCGAACGCCAGTGATTCGCAAATCACTTCCTAAGGTTTGTCAGATCGCAATCTCCGTGTCGGCCTATGGGCTTACGTTCCCCACTGCTTGTGTCTAAGAATGGCCAAACTCCCGATGCCGGGTAGAACACGCAGAACTCCCTGACTCTCGGACGACAACAATTAACCCAGGTGTACCCCTAGTTCGCAAACCAGGTGGTTGGCATGTTCTTTACCGGGGACTACATCTATCCCACCGGATATTCTTATCTCAAAATACAATCACGCATACAGTCCAAGTATCATTCATCAAAAATATTCGTCAAAAAGGGGATGCCACCCGACCTTATACCCACAGTTCATCAAAACAGCTTCTTCATAATTCCTCAAAATAAATCACTTATAAAATATTCAACAAATAACTCTCACAATAACACTTGAACATTCCCAAACATCAACAATGACAATATACTGGTTTTTACAGCAACCACACTCAATCACAAATACATCAAATACATCACCAATCAACTCTAAATCATATTCATTAAAAGAGTAATAACAATCAATCATTTTATTTCATAAATCAAACCTAAACATGTGGTTACCCAAATGATGCATACTGTATACTACTGAAAATCAGCAACCCAGAATATATTAAATTATAAATTATATCTGATTTACAAGCCTTCAAACAATTTAATAGTGTGTCCTCAATTTCATCACAAAAACACCATATTAATTATGAAACCTACAAATTCGAGCAGTAAAATCACACAAAAATTATCATATAACCCTAATAGATCTACTGACATGGTGCAATTTCTATTTATAATTTTCGGGCTCAAAAAGTATTTTTAACAGTTAATATACAAATTCCTCAAATAAGCCATTATAATAATTAAAAATATAAACAGACGCCCAAAAATTACCAAAAATTCCCATAACCTGTAAAAACTCACTTAAATTCATATTATTCAAATAAATTAAATTTTCTGCCTTTATAAATAATTTTCAGGAATTATATACTGACTGAACAGAAATTACAAAAAACAGATATATCAATTAAATAAAACAGTAAACAGTAGATAAAAATTATTCTATGGCATGGAATACATTATACCATGTAACATGATCTAAAAAAAATGATTTCATCAATTTTAACAGTCGTTCAATAATTATTATGAAATTTAGCCAAAAATGCACAAAATACTAACTAAATCAAATAAATATTAAAAATCATGCAAAAATTATTTTTCTCTATACAGTATTCACATAGCATGTGTCACGTATGTTCATGTCAAATTTCATCAAAAATCTCATTCAAATAGTATTTTAGATAATTCCTAACGTATTAATCTAATACCGAATACTACTCTAATCACTATGTTTCTAGGATAACAACTAGTTACCTGGATCATCGGAGGCGAGCTGAAAACTTCTAGAAATCCCCACAATAGGCGTGTGATCCTCTTCTTCTTCAAATTCCAAGCACCAAGTATAAGGAAAAAGCCACAAAAACAATTCACGAACAATTCAAAGAGAAGAAATGAAGAAAATTTTGAGAGAATGAAAATGGTGATGATGGCCGAAAATATGGAGAATGGCAGCCAAAGGATTCTGATTTTCTAATCATAATTTGAAGTGAATTAAGAGGTTTAATGAGGTTTTAATTAAAGAAATCATTAAGGGGGGGTTATGGGGGTTATAAGGCATCAAAGAGTCTTAAGGAAAACAAAAGAGAAAAGAAAAGGAGAAGGCTCTCCTATTACTTCACTTGGCCGGCTGCCCCAAGCCCAAAACCCACACAAAACTTTTGGCCCAAATTCAACAACGATCCATGCTCCGAAAGCCCGATACGCGATAAAACGGTTAATTCCTAAATCGCGCCTAAACTTTGAAAATACTTAATAATAAAAATAATTCTAATAAATTATATTATAAATATAAATATAATGCACACATTAACACACCATATAATAAAATAATAATTCGGCTCCCAAATTATAAAGAATAAAAATCATTGATCTAGAGAAAATAATAAATTATTTATTTTTTTACGAAAAGAATATCATTTTAAAATAAACTAACACCAAAAATAAAGAGTGAAAATTACGGGGTGTTATAAACACTCTCCCTTAAAAAAGTTTCGTCCTCGAAACTTCAAAACGACCATGAGACAAAAGAAAGTACTCTAGATACAGAACATTAAGAAAACAAAAATCGATGGATTTTAGTTAAGAACTAAACAACTTTGCAGGAATAAAATTTGATAACTCAAATAATATATATTTTATTTTGGAAGACCAAAAGAGTTGTATTGTAAAGAAGTACGGTAACAACCATTATTTTATAAAATGTGAAAGAACCAAAGACAAGTATTAGAAAGTTTAAGGTAAAAACCTTTGCACAATAAACTATAGGTAATTTTGTAAAAGAAACGGGGAATAAATATTTACGTAAAATTATAACGTAATAAATCCGACCATACATAAATATTTTTAGAAAAGAAACGAAGAAGAAAAAAAGTTCGTAAATAGATAGTCAAACCAATTTAAATAGAGGTAACCACATGGGCTTGTACTCCACTTAAAGAGATAAGAGCATTTTAATAAAGAGTAGCTAGTTTGCTTTATTAAAATAGCATTTACGAACACAAGTCATGACATATGTTATAAGAGCGTACGCCTCCTAAACATATATATGAAAATTAAAGTTCGCAAAAGAAAATGAAAACATTAAAATAAATTTCACAACGACGAAACACTAATAATAAATAGGCGATAAAGTAATAAATTATTAACAACAATTATAAAATTTGCCAAGTCGACACAAATGTGCATGGAACCACCCATTGCAACCCAAAGATCAACAAAATAATATTTGAAAGCCTTCTTATCAAATCAACATTAGAGTTTACTGGAATCACCCAATATAAACTTAATGTCAACTCAAAAAGGAAATTAAATCAAAAACAGATAAAATGCATCAACTTATCAAATTGACATACAAGTCACAGGAATCACCCATTATGACTCAATATCAACTCAAACAAGTTTAAAATTTAGACTTATCAAATTGACATACAAGTCAAAGGAATCACCCATTATGACTTAATATCAACTCAAACAAATTTAAAATTTAGACTGAGTATATAAATTTCATTTTCAAAGAATACAAAACAGATCAGTCAAAATCAGAGAATTAAATAAGAAGTAATGAAAAAAAACCAAAATTTTTCTATGAAATGAGAAAGCAGTAAATATTTAAACAAGAAACAACAAATAGTAAACGAGATCCTTTCACGCATTTGAGTTCGAAAAATAATGCTAATAAGAAAAGTAAGTAAAGTAAAAGTTGTTGAATACTAACCTTTAAAACAAAATAGTTTGCGTCTACATTTCAATCCAACACCAAGACAACTCATTAAAGTACTTTTATTTTCAAAGACTACAAAACTTATTACCATAATTAAAGGCTAAATAAGGATTAACATGAAAGATAAAAATATTAAAAGGAAAATATTTATAACTATAGATGGTCAAAAACGGTAAGAGAAATTTGAAGACAATTGAAATTAAACGTTTTTCAAAAGAGTATGTCAAAATATTAACAATAACAAAATTTGAAAGTCGAAAATAACTCTAACATAAGTATTTTTATTAAGTTCAAAGATTTAAAATATAGTTTGGAATATAAATTCAAACTAGAAAGTTTTGTAATTAATAAAACAGATACGTCACACTCACATAAAAAAAACAACAACACTTAATTGGAAAAGAACAGAAAGTATATATATCGTCGCGCATAATAACATACACTATCAACCAACCAACAAATAAAATTAATGCAATGCGACACACAAGACTATATTAAAATTAAAATGAAAGTTTTATTTTTTAAATTGCAAAACACAAAACAAATTAAACACACACTAAACCGAAAAGGTTATAAATTACTTCGCTTTCGCGCACTCGATAAAAGAGAAAATAAATTACATGTAAGAGACCCTGCAAATAAGATTAGCAAACTTGGTAGACTAATTCCACCAATAATACAAGTAACTATACATATAACATATGCTCCATAAGCATAAGAGCACACCACATTCCCATAAGACTTCCCTTTACTTACTCTACCCATCACACTCTCATTATAGTGAACAACTAAACTTAATTCTAAACAAATTTTATATCCTATGGCTAACTAATAATTCTAAATAATCATTAGCAACTCTTTTCGGAGTTTAGAAGCGTTTTGCTCGATACCAACTGTAACACCCCCGTCCTTCTACTACTAAGATACTAAACCTTATCAACTCAAGAAATACTAAAATGACGTTAGCGGAAATAACGTCGGGACGGTATGCTACTCTAAAACAATAAATAAAGATAATAACTCAAAATTCATAGCTTAAAAAGAGAATAAATCTCCGAATAAACATCATAGTTCTAACATAAAAGAAGTATCCCAATTGTATCATACTAACAAATCCAAAATACCATGAGACATGCAAGTCTCCCAAAATAAACTTAAATAAAACTAATATCCTTGAAAGCAATCCAAAAATAAGTCTCCCTATGGCCTATATAGAGTTCATCTACCAAAAACAGAACTAGAAGTTTCTTCTCACAACCAACTCTCACACTGCTAGCCCAAGCAGTCACAAGCCTAACATTCATTTCCATCTGCAAGATTATATTACATATTTCCACGATCGGTGGGGAGTAACTAGCAGTTCTCCCAGAGCAATAACAATCAAAACACTATTCAGAGGTAGATTATTAAGAAAGGAATAACATGCAATTCATTTCATCATATCATGCACATAGGAATCATAAAGCTCATAGATAAATCAAGAGATCATAAACAATAAGTAATCCTAATATAGTGAGTGACATAATTCCAATATAACTATATAATAATAATAAATCAAAATACAACAAGTTATTGAGTCAGAAACCGAACGCCAGTGATTCGCAAATCACTTCCTAAGGTTTGTCAGATCGCAATCTCCAGGTCAGTCTATGGGCTTACGTTCCCCACTGCTTGTGTCTAAGAATGGCCAAACTCCCGATGCCGGGTAGAACACGCAGAAGTCCCTGACTCTCGGACGACAACAATTAACCCAGGTGTACCCCTAGTTCGCAAACCAGGTGGTTGGCATGTTCTTTACCGGGGACTACATCTATCCCACCGGATATTCTTATATCAAAATACAATCACGCATACAGTCCAAGTATCATTCATCAAAAATATTCGTCAAAAAGGGGATGCCACCCGACCTTATACCCACAGTTCATCAAAACAGTTCTTCATAATTCCTCAAAATAAATCACTTATAAAATATTCAACAAATAACTCTCACAATAACACTTGAACATTCCCAAACATCAACAATGACAATATACTGGTTTTTACAGCAACCACACTCAATCACAAATACATCAAATACATCACCAATCAACTCTAAATCATATTCATTAAAAGAGTAATAACAATCAATCATTTTATTTCATAAATCAAACCTAAACATGTGGTTACCCAAATGATGCATACTGTATACTACTGAAAATCAGCAACCCAGAATATATTAAATTATAAATTATATCTGATTTACAAGCCTTCAAACAATTTAATAGTGTGTCCTCAATTTCATCACAAAAACACCATATTAATTATGAAACCTACAAATTCGAGCAGTAAAATCACACAAAAATTATCATATAACCCTAATAGATCTACTGACATGGTGCAATTTCTATTTATAATTTTCGGGCTCAAAAAGTATTTTTAACAGTTAATATACAAATTCCTCAAATAAGCCATTATAATAATTAAAAATATAAACAGACGCCCAAAAATTACCAAAAATTCCCATAACCTGTAAAAACTCACTTAAATTCATATTATTCAAATAAATTAAATTTTCTGCCTTTATAAATAATTTTCAGGAATTATATACTGACTGAACAGAAATTACAAAAAACAGATATATCAATTAAATAAAACAGTAAACAGTAGATAAAAATTATTCTATGGCATGGAATACATTATACCATGTAACATGATCTAAAAAAAATGATTTCATCAATTTTAACAGTCGTTCAATAATTATTATGAAATTTAGCCAAAAATGCACAAAATACTAACTAAATCAAATAAATATTAAAAATCATGCAAAAATTATTTTTCTCTATACAGTATTCACATAGCATGTGTCACGTATGTTCATGTCAAATTTCATCAAAAATCTCATTCAAATAGTATTTTAGATAATTCCTAACGTATTAATCTAATACCGAATACTACTCTAATCACTATGTTTCTAGGATAACAACTAGTTACCTGGATCATCGGAGGCGAGCTGAAAACTTCTAGAAATCCCCACAATAGGCGTGTGATCCTCTTCTTCTTCAAATTCCAAGCACCAAGTATAAGGAAAAAGCCACAAAAACAATTCACGAACAATTCAAAGAGAAGAAATGAAGAAAATTTTGAGAGAATGAAAATGGTGATGATGGCCGAAAATATGGAGAATGGCAGCCAAAGGATTCTGATTTTCTAATCATAATTTGAAGTGAATTAAGAGGTTTAATGAGGTTTTAATTAAAGAAATCATTAAGGGGGGTTATGGGGTTATAAGGCATCAAAGAGTCTTAAGGAAAACAAAAGAGAAAAGAAAAGGAGAAGGCTCTCCTATTACTTCACTTGGCCGGCTGCCCCAAGCCCAAAACCCACACAAAACTTTTGGCCCAAATTCAACAACGATCCATGCTCCGAAAGCCCGATACGCGATAAAACGGTTAATTCCTAAATCGCGCCTAAACTTTGAAAATACTTAATAATAAAAATAATTCTAATAAATTATATTATAAATATAAATATAATGCACACATTAACACACCATATAATAAAATAATAATTCGGCTCCCAAATTATAAAGAATAAAAATCATTGATCTAGAGAAAATAATAAATTATTTATTTTTTTACGAAAAGAATATCATTTTAAAATAAACTAACACCAAAAATAAAGAGTGAAAATTACGGGGTGTTATAAACACTCTCCCTTAAAAAAGTTTCGTCCTCGAAACTTCAAAACGACCATGAGACAAAAGAAAGTACTCTAGATACAGAACATTAAGAAAACAAAAATCGATGGATTTTAGTTAAGAACTAAACAACTTTGCAGGAATAAAATTTGATAACTCAAATAATATATATTTTATTTTGGAAGACCAAAAGAGTTGTATTGTAAAGAAGTACGGTAACAACCATTATTTTATAAAATGTGAAAGAACCAAAGACAAGTATTAGAAAGTTTAAGGTAAAAACCTTTGCACAATAAACTATAGGTAATTTTGTAAAAGAAGCAGGAATAAATATTTACGTAAAATTATAACAGAATAAATCCGACCATACATAAATATTTTTAGAAAAGAAACGAAGAAGAAAAAAGTTCGTAAATAGATAGTCAAACCAATTTAAATAGAGGTAACCACATGGGCTTGTACTCCACTTAAAGAGATAAGAGCATTTTAATAAAGAGTAGCTAGCTGCTTTATTAAAATAGCATTTACGAACACAAGTCATGACATATGTTATAAGAGCGTACGCCTCCTAAACATATATATGAAAATTAAAGTTCGCAAAAGAAAATGAAAACATTAAAATAAATTTCACAACGACGAAACACTAATAATAAATAGGCGATAAAGTAATAAATTATTAACAACAATTATAAAATTTGCCAAGTCGACACAAATGTGCATGGAACCACCCATTGCAACCCAGTATCAACAAAATAATATTTGAAAGCCTTCTTATCAAATCAACATTAGAGTTTACTGGAATCACCCAATATAAACTTAATGTCAACTCAAAAAGGAAATTAAATCAAAACAGATAAAATGCATCAACTTATCAAATTGACATACAAGTCACAGGAATCACCCATTATGACTCAATATCAACTCAAACAAGTTTAAAATTTAGACTTATCAAATTGACATACAAGTCAAAGGAATCACCCATTATGACTTAATATCAACTCAAACAAATTTAAAATTTAGACTGAGTATATAAATTTCATTTTCAAAGAATACAAAACAGATCAGTCAAAATCAGAGAATTAAATAAGAAGTAATGAAAAAAACCAAAATTTTTCTATGAAATGAGAAAGCAGTAAATATTTAAACAAGAAACAACAAATAGTAAACGAGATCCTTTCACGCATTTGAGTTCGAAAAATAATGCTAATAAGAAAAGTAAGTAAAGTAAAAGTTGTTGAATACTAACCTTTAAAACAAAATAGTTTGCGTCTACATTTCAATCCAACACCAAGACAACTCATTAAAGTACTTTTATTTTCAAAGACTACAAAACTTATTACCATAATTAAAGGCTAAATAAGGATTAACATGAAAGATAAAAATATTAAAAGGAAAATATTTATAACTATAGATGGTCAAAAACGGTAAGAGAAATTTGAAGACAATTGAAATTAAACGTTTTTCAAAAGAGTATGTCAAAATATTAACAATAACAAAATTTGAAAGTCAGAAAATAACTCTAACATAAGTATTTTTATTAAGTTCAAAGATTTAAAATATAGTTTGGAATATAAATTCAAACTAGAAAGTTTTGTAATTAATAAAACAGATACGTCACACTCACATAAAAAAAACAACAACACTTAATTGGAAAAGAACAGAAAGTATATATATCGTCGCGCATAATAACATACACTATCAACCAACCAACAAATAAAATTAATGCAATGCGACACACAAGACTATATTAAAATTAAAATGAAAGTTTTATTTTTAAATTGCAAAACACAAAACAAATTAAACACACACTAAACCGAAAAGGTTATAAATTACTTCGCTTTCGCTGCGCACTCTGATAAAAGAGAAAATAAATTACATGTAAGAGACCCTGCAAATAAGATTAGCAAACTTGGTAGACTAATTCCACCAATAATACAAGTAACTATACATATAACATATGCTCCATAAGCATAAGAGCACACCACATTCCCATAAGACTTCCCTTTACTTACTCTACCCATCACACTCTCATTATAGTGAACAACTAAACTTAATTCTAAACAAATTTTATATCCTATGGCTAACTAATAATTCTAAATAATCATTAGCAACTCTTTTTCAGAGTTTAGAAGCGTTTTGCTCTGATACCAACTGTAACACCCCGTCCTTCTACTACTAAGATACTAAACCTTATCAACTCAAGAAATACTAAAATGACGTTAGCGGAAATAACGTCGGGACGGTATGCTACTCTAAAACAATAAATAAAGATAATAACTCAAAATTCATAGCTTAAAAAGAGAATAAATCTCCGAATAAACATCATAGTTCTAACATAAAAGAAGTATCCCAATTGTATCATACTAACAAATCCAAAATACCATGAGACATGCAAGTCTCCCAAAATAAACTTAAATAAAACTAATATCCTTGAAAGCAATCCAAAAATAAGTCTCCCTATGGCCTATATAGAGTTCATCTACCAAAAACGAGAACTAGAAGTTTCTTCTCACAACCAACTCTCACTCGCTAGCCCAAGCAGTCACAAGCCTAACATTCATTTCCATCCGCAAGATTATATTACATATTTCCACGGTCGTTGGGGAGTAACTAGCGGTTCTCCCAGAGCAATAACAATCAAAACACTATTCAGAGGTAGATTATTAAGAAAGGAATAACATGCAATTCATTTCATCATATCATGCACATAGGAATCATAAAGCTCATAGATAAATCAAGAGATCATAAACAATAAGTAATCCTAATATAGTGAGTGACATAATTCCAATATAACTATATAATAATAATAAATCAAAATACAACAAGTTATTGAGTCAGAAACCGAACGCCAGTGATTCGCAAATCACTTCCTAAGGTTTGTCAGATCGCAATCTCCAGGTCAGTCTATGGGCTTACGTTCCCCACTGCCTGTGTCTAAGAATGGCCAAACTCCCGATGCCGGGTAGAACACGCAGAAGTCCCACGACTCTCGGACGACAACAATTAACCCGGGTGTACCCCCTAGTTCGCAAACCAGGTGGTTGGCATGTTCTTTACCGGGGACTACATCTATCCCACCGGATATTCTTATATCAAAATACAATCACGCATACAGTCCAAGTATCATTCATCAAAAATATTCGTCAAAAAGGGGATGCCACCCGACCTTATACCCACAGTTCATCAAAACAGTTCTTCATAATTCCTCAAAATAAATCACTTATAAAATATTCAACAAATAACTCTCACAATAACACTTGAACATTCCCAAACATCAACAATGACAATATACTGGTTTTTACAGCAACCACACTCAATCACAAATACATCAAATACATCACCAATCAACTCTAAATCATATTTATTAAAAGAGTAATAACAATCAATCATTTTATTTCATAAATCAAACCTAAACATGTGGTTACCCAAATGATGCATACTGTATACTACTGAAAATCAGCAACCCAGAATATATTAAATTATAAATGATATATGATTTACAAGCCCTCAAACAATTTAATAGTGTGTCCTCAATTTCATCACAAAAACACCATATTAATTATGAAACCTACAAATTCGAGCAGTAAAATCACACAAAAATTATCATATAACCCTAATAGATCTACTGACATGGTACAATTTCTATTTATAATTTTCGGACTCAAAAAGTATTTTTAACAGTTTATATACAAATTCCTCAAATAAGCCATTATAATAATTAAAAATTTAAACAGACGCCCAAAAATTACCAAAAATTCCCATAACCTGTAAAAACTCACTTAAATACATATTATTCAAATAAATTAAATTTTTCTGCCTTTATAAATAATTTTCATGAATTATATACTGACTGAACAGAAATTACAAAAAATAGATATATCAATTAATTAAAACAGTAAACAGTAGATAATAACTCAAAATTCATAGCTTAAAAAGAGAATAAATCTCCGAATAAACATCATAGTTCTAACATAAAAGAAGTATCCCAATTGTATCATACTAACAAATCCAAAATACCATGAGACATGCAAGTCTCCCAAAATAAACTTAAATAAAACTAATATCTTTGAAAGCAATCCAAAAATAAGTCTCCCTATGGCCTATATAGAGTTCATCTACCAAAAACAGAACTAGAAGTTTCTTCTCACAACCAACTCTCACACTGCTAGCCCAAGCAGTCACAAGCCTATCATTCATTTCCATCTGCAAGATTATATTACATATTTCCACAGTCAGTGGGGAGTAACTAGCAGTTCTCCCAGAGCAATAGCAATCAAAACACTATTTAGAGGTAGATTATTAAGAAAGGAATAACATGCAATTCATTTCATCATATCATGCACATAGGAATCATAAAGCTCATAGATAAATCAAGAGATCATAAACAATAAGTAATCCTAATATAGTGAGTGACATAATTCCAATATAACTATATAATAATAATAAATCAAAATACAACAAGTTATTGAGTCAGAAACCGAACGCCAGTGATTCGCAAATCACTTCCTAAGGTTTGTCAGATCGCAATCTCCAGGTCAGTCTATGGGCTTACGTTCCCCACTGCTTGTGTCTAAGAATGGCCAAACTCCCGATGCCGGGTAGAACACGCAGAACTCCCTGACTCTCGGACGACAACAATTAACCCAGGTGTACCCCTAGTTCGCAAACCAGGTGGTTGGCATGTTCTTTACCGGGGACTACATCTATCCCACCGGATATTCTTATCTCAAAATACAATCACGCATACAGTCCAAGTATCATTCATCAAAAATATTCGTCAAAAAGTGTAATACTCCGTATTTTTGGAAGTTATTTTGCTAAATAAGAAAATATAAAGAATAAAGTTGAAAGTGTTTTTAATATTATTTAGAAAAATATATAGTTTGGATAAGCCTACAGTTATAATTTTAATATACAACCTACTTTTGTACCTAATTATACTTTAATTCGGTTTGTTTGACTTTCAAAATAAAAATAAATAAGATTCAGGTTTGAAAAACAAATCCTAGTGAACATAGGTTTCACATGGGTATAAAGTAAAGAGGGAACTAAAACCCTACTATTTTATTGAGGTGACCAGCCGTTTTTTTTTATTCTCAAATCTTTCTCTCTCTTCTTTCTCTTCTACGTTCTTTTCTTCCATCCCCACTTGCGTGATTTCTTTGTTGCTCTGCTTTGCTTCTTGAAACTCCTCTGCCTGATTCTTGGAAAAGCTCGCGCCATCTTCGTCACGCACATCGCCGGTGGTTTGTAGTTGCTGTCGGAGGTCAAGCATCGACGCGAGCGGGGTCTAGCGAGTAGTGCGAGGCTTTCTGCTGTGTGTCGAGCGGCGAGTCGACGCTGCTGCTGGTGAGTGCGAATACTCGAGGGTCGTGCAGTGCGGGTCGAAGCGCGGCGTGTGTGCGGGCTGTCGAGGGGTCTTTGCGTTGTGCGAGTGTGGCTGGACGGTGTGGTGTGCGAGTGGGGTGTTGTGTGTGGTGTGTGCGACGAGTCGAGGTCGAGCGAGCGTGAGTGGCTCGAGTGTTTTGTGAACGACGCGTCGAGGCTACGAGTGTGGTGGTGCTGCCGCCGGAGTCCTCGTGTCGCCGGTGGTCGTCGCCGGCGAATTGGCCCGGTATAAAGAAATTAAAATTCTCTCTTTTCCTTTTTAAATTAATGTATATAATCTGATTTTGTGATTGTTATGAATCTTTGATTAAGTTTGTAATTATAAGTAAAGTATAAAATTAATCAAAGAAATCAGATTTATATTACACTACTAGTTCCTACTTTGATCTTATTTCTTCAATTCTGATTTTATAATTCTTATATAAGTATCTAGTTAAGTTTGTTATTATAAACAAAGTAGTGTAAAAGTTAAGTTTAAGTTTTGTTGTCATGGACAAGTATAAAATAAGTTAGAGGAAATCAATTTCGCAAACTTATTATTAAGTTCTAAATATATTAGTTTTAATAGAGTTCATGAAAAGGAAGTTTAAACAACAAGAACGTTACTTTTATTTTTCAAAACACTAAGTTTTACATAGTAGTTAAGTTGGTTTTAATTTTAATAATATCAAAGACTTAGCACTAAAATACTTTTATTATTCGATTAGGTCCCAATTTCATAAGCGGAACGTTTAAGTAAGCAGCAAATATTCTTCGTTACAAGGTATGTACGCGTACCAGTTCAGTTGCAATTACTAGTATCATGTTAGGTTGTGAATTATTATATTGGAACCTAGAATCATGATAGGGAACGATTGTATGATTATGATTGCTGAGATTGTTTGGTAGCATGATTGCGGTATGTAGCATTGTAATGCGTAATTCTATCGTATCATAAGCATGAAAGTTTTGGATTTGTATTCTTTGACCTATGGTGTGACAAGGATGTTACAAGATTAAAGATTTGAGTATTGTATCTAAGAAGGAATGTTAAATGATTACATGTTTAATGTGGTATGAATGGTCAATACTAAGAAAGGATTTTGGCAATAAACTTGTAGTTGGACTCCCTACAAGTGATGAACAATGGGGGGAGTGTGATACTTGCTCTACACTCCTACGCGAGCCTACCGTGACGACAAGTAGTGTCCTTATAAATTTTGATAACTCAAGTAGGCGGAAGGTTCCGTACGATCTTGGGGGTATGCATACTAAGGTGATGGATGTGGAACGGAACGAAACCGTATTTACATTTCATCTAACAGACCAAGTTGTCTATTAAGGATTAAGTAGCCCGTATGATTCTAGAAAGATGACGGTGCCCGTTCGATGCCAAATAAATTGTAAAAACGAAATTTAATGTTTTTGTAGTAGCATGTTTAGGAATTGTTATTACTCTTCTATTTATGTTTAGTGTATTATTTAACTGATTTTGTACGTACTCAGCGTAGCTGATTGTTTGTTATTTGTGTTGTTTGTTGACCTGTGATGAACCATTGATATTTCAATGGGGAGCAGATTAGGTATGTTGTTGGTGATGCTGCATGAGTTCGAGCATACGGGGGATACTTTTGATTATAAACTTTTAAATTGTTTGGTTGAACATCCTAGAGATTTGTTTATGATTTATGGTTTTAAATAAAAGGGGTCAATAGTGATTCCCGAGTTGTAGTTAAGTTAGCATTTTATTTCCGCTGCAATTTAGTTTTCATAATAAAGAGTAAGTTAGTGTTTTAAATTCAATAAGCCTTGCGTTTCACCGCGGCGGTAACACTCTCAAAGTCGATGCAACGTAGTTTAGACGTGTATGGATTTTGGGGGTGTTACAAAACTGGTTATCAGAGCCAAAAGTTCCTATTTTCAAAGATGTTTCAAACGAAGTTGAAAATGGGTAGTATGGGATAAGAGCATATAGATTACTTTTGGGTGCATTAAATCATAGAAAAGATTTTATTTGTAATGCATTTCTTGCCTTACTTGTCTGATATGTTTATAGAAAGTATGCAAATACTGTGGAATAAATCAGATGTTCTGATTATGTGAAATGTGGTGTTGTTGCTTGATTGAATTTGTGAAAGGTTCTTTGAAATCTTCGAAGTATGAATAGATTAGAAGGATGTACAAGAATAGGTGCATAGATAGTGATATTTTATAGACGCACTAAGTTGGATATTGAAATATTTTATTCCCTAAAATTTCGAAGTAGTATAATATTCCAAAGATGTTTCAGAAAGGTATTGAACTAAAACCTTATTTCGAATATTTTAGGAAAGGACCATCTAATTGTTGTAAATATTTTGAACTTGGAGTTCTAAAATTGAACATAATCGTTTTACCTATTATATATGTTTATATATAATGTATACTTGAAAACCTTAAATTCACAAACTTAGACTATTTTCTTTCTTAAATTCGTAGATGGTTTATGACATAGGTCCTAGGGAATACTTGATGAAGCACCGAATAGCGGAAGATTGGGACATCTGGGCCCATAAGATGAAAGCTGCTATGGAGTATAGGACCTTACAGGGAGATACTAGGCTTAGGACTGAAATGGAGAAAATATATTTTATGCTGCAGTACGTCCCTAAGGATGAACCCTACCTTTTCGTACACCTTAGATATGGAGATATATGGTCAGACAATGGAGATTTTAATGGGGCCAAACACACTTACTGGAACCAATACCTTCCTACTGTAGGACATTTCATTACTGATCTTAAATACTATGAAAATGAATGGAGAATTCGTGAGAAAAGAAGTAGGGAGCCCTCTACCTTATCACCTTTAGTTCGAGGAATGAGTTCTTACCCGAGGACTACCATATAGCTTCAAACCTTAGAACTGTTATCTATATATCCGATGATGAAGGGAATAATAAGACATTCATCACAATGATTGAGGAAGATCACGTTGCACCTATATTTGACTTAGAAAATGAGGAAGAGGAAGATCCTAATGAAAATGAGCCTGCTGAAGGGGATCCAATTGAGGAAAATGTTCAAGAAGAAGAAGAACCTATAAAAAGGAAGAACTCAGGATGAAGATGAACCTATAGAAGATGACGAACCTTTTTAGGACGAAGCTGACATGGAAGAAGGAATAGAAAATCCTAACTCAGATGACGAAGCTCACCATTATAGTCCTTAGTTTCTTTTGATTATATAATTAGGATTAGAATATTATTTTATTCGTTTATTTCAGTTTTAATAAGGCTTGCATGCCAAGTACCAAATTAGTATTCTTTTATTCTTTTATTTATTCATATTATGTTTTCCTTGGAAACAATAAATTTTACTCTTTTTAATAATAATACAACAATTTTATTCTTTCATTTGGTGTAACGTCTTAGTTGAGATGTTTATATTGCAAGTCAATAGAGACTTAATGATTGTTCGCAATAAAGATGTGTTATATAAACGTGCCAATGTGTAGTAGTTAAATAAATAAACGACTATGTGCATATCGTTGAAACAACCGTTGTGTCATTTTTTCAG
Organism: Beta lomatogona; assembly: GCA_947646795.1. Taxonomy (NCBI): domain Eukaryota; kingdom Viridiplantae; phylum Streptophyta; class Magnoliopsida; order Caryophyllales; family Amaranthaceae; genus Beta; species Beta lomatogona. Next base: position 1,514,395 of record CANSNZ010000231.1, read on the forward strand.
CGCAGAATGGTTCGTCAAGGCGGCACGCCTGATACCTCTCTGAACATCGAGCAATCGATTCGTGACCTAGTGCACATTACAGCTAACCTAGCCCAAGGACATAACCGGGACGGGGACTTGTCTGAAAAGGTTTCCCATAGGAACCCACCAGTGCTGAATGGGAAAGGGGGACCAGAAGAATTGGAAAATTGGGTTGGGGAGTTTGATAAGCTTTTCTTTACACTCACCTGTCCAGATGACAAGACTGTGCCTTTAGCAAGCTATTACCTATAGGGGGATGCCCACTTTTGGTGGACTCAAGCTAAGGATAACCTCCTAAAACAGCCTGACTTTGGGTGGGAAACCTTCAAGAAAGCCCTGAGGGATAAGTATTACCCTCCATACCTCAAGAAGCAGAAAGCCCAAGAGTTTATGATGCTAGAACAAGGGAACATGTCTGTTGAGGAGTATTACCGCAAATTCATTGAGTTGATGAGATTTGCTCCTGAGATTACCCCTACCGAGGAAGCTAAGACCTCACGTTTTGAATTAGGGCTCACTCTTGACCTACAAGGGAGCGGGGGAGATACTTTCACCTCGTTGGACCATGTCTTTGGCAAAGCTGCCCACCTATATGCCATAAAGAAACGAGAGGAAGGGGGTAAACAAGGTGAGAAGCGAAAGGAGAATCCAAATCCTGAGGTTCAGAGATTTGAAAAGAAACACCATGGGAACCAGAACAATCAAACCTCCCAAAGAAACTTCGATAAGGGACCCAACAACGATAACAATAACCGCAACAATAACACCAACAACCGCAGACCTGAGCGTGTGTACAGGTGTAAGAAGTGTCCATATAATCATCCTGGGAAGGATTACGAGGGTAATAAGGTGGAGTGTTATGAATGTAGGAAAATGGGGCATAGAGCGTACGAATGCTATTCGAAGAATAAGGTTAACCCTAATAGTCAAGAAAAAAGGAACTATGGAGACAAGCCTATGAATGAGAATGAGAATGGTGGAAATGCATACAATGGGTCAGGGAACTCTAATTACTCCAAACCACCAACCAATGCAAATAATCAGGCACCAACTGGGAATTATGTGACCAACAACAATGATAATAAGGGCACAGGGAAGCTGTATATGATGACGGCTAGCGAAGAGGAAGCTCGTAGAGATGTTGTCACGGGTACTTTCTCTATAAACTCAATTCCTGTTAAAGTCTTGTTCGATTATGGAGCATCTTGGTCTTTTATTGCCCATACAACTATTAGAACTCTAGCACTGGTTGAGTCCGAGTCAATTTCTATGCCTATAGTTATTCCGTCTAGGGATACTGTTAATTGCCCTAAGAGATTCCTTAATGTCTCACTGAAAATAGGGGAGGGCTTCTTTCCTTCCGATTTAATAGAGTTTAAGGTCTGGTTACCATCAATTGAGGATTGTTGATCAAGATATACCTAAAACTGCCTTTAAGACTAGGTATGAACACTAGAGTTTACCGTCATACCTTTCCGGTTAACCAATGCACCTGCTGTTTGTATTGGACCTCATGAATATTATTTTTCAACCCTGCCTCGATAAATTCGTAGTCGTGTTCATAGACGATATATCGATATATTCAAGGAGCAAGGAAGATCATGAGGGACATTTGGGGCTTATTTTATAGACACTTAGGGAGAACTAATTGTATACAAAGTTTAAACATGTTATTCGATTGCATTAAGTACCCGGAGCTCTTTCAAGGGGTAGGTGAGTTACGGGGACGTAACTTTTCTTTTAAGGGGGGAAGAATGCGATAGAATTTCGCGCTCCCACCCTAAAGTTTGCTAAAGTTTGCTAAAGTATGTTATTTATGTGTATTTATCGCTTATGTGACTTGCGAAAACTAGAAAACGCTTGTGAAATTTTGGGACTTAGAAGTGCAAAAGTTCGTCTTTAAGACTGGCTACCTCAAAGTTTCGGGACGAAACTTCCTTTAAGGGGGGAAGCCTGTAATACTCCGTATTTTTGGAAGTTATTTTGCTAAATAAGAAAATATAAAGAATAAAGTTGAAAGTGTTTTTAATATTATTTAGAAAAATATATAGTTTGGATAAGCCTACAGTTATAATTTTAATATACAACCTACTTTTGTACCTAATTATACTTTAATTCGGTTTGTTTGACTTTCAAAATAAAAATAAATAAGATTCAGGTTTGAAAAACAAATCCTAGTGAACATAGGTTTCACATGGGTATAAAGTAAAAGAGGGAACTAAAACCCTACTATTTTATTGAGGTGACCCACGCTTTTTTTTATTCTCAAATCTTTCTCTCTCTTCTTTCTCTTCTACGTTCTTTTCTTCCATCCCCACTTGCGTGATTTCTTTGTTGCTCTGCTTTGCTTCTTGAAACTCCTCTGCCTGATTCTTGGAAAAGCTCGCGCCATCTTCGTCACGCACATCGCCGGTGGTTTGTAGTTGCTGTCGGAGGTCAAGCATCGACGCGAGCGGGGTCTAGCGAGTAGTGCAAGGCTTTCTGCTGTGTGTCGAGCGACGAGTCGACGCTGCTGCTGGTGAGTGCGAATACTCGAGGGTCGTGCGGTGCGGGTCGAAGTGCGGCGTGTGTGCGGCTGTCGAGGGTGCTGCGTTGTGCGAGTGTGGCTGGACGGTGTGGTGTGCGAGTGGGGTGTTGTGTGTGGTGTGTGCGACGAGTCGAGGTCGAGCGAGCGTGAGTGGCTCGAGTGTTTTGTGAACGACGCGTCGAGGCTGCGAGTGTGGTGGTGCTGCCGCCGGAGTCCTCGTGTCGCCGGTGGTCGTCGCCGGCGAATTGGCCCGGTATAAAGAAATTAAAATTCTCTCTTTTCCTTTTTAAATTAATGTATATAATCTGATTTTGTAATTGTTATGAATCTTTGATTAAGTTTGTAATTATAAGTAAAGTATAAAATTAATAAAAGAAATCAGATTTATATTACACTACTAGTTCCTACTTTGATCTTATTTCTTCAATTCTGATTTTATAATTCTTATATAAGTATCTAGTTAAGTTTGTTATTATAAACAAAGTAGTGTAAAAGTTAAGTTTAAGTTTTGTTGTCATGGACAAGTATAAAATAAGTTAGAGGAAATCAATTTCGCAAACTTATTATTAAGTTCTAAATATATTAGTTTTAATAGAGTTCATGAAAAGGAAGTTTAAACAACAAGAACGTTACTTTTATTTTTCAAAACACTAAGTTTTACATAGTAGTTAAGTTGGTTTTAATTTTAATAATATCAAAGACTTAGCACTAAAATACTTTTATTATTCGATTAGGTCCCAATTTCATAAGCGGAACGTTTAAGTAAGCAGCAAAGATTCTTCGTTACAAGGTATGTACGCGTACCAGTTCAGTTGCAATTACTAGTATCATGTTAGGTTGTGAATTATTATATTGGAACCTAGAATCATGATAGGGAACGATTGTATGATTATGATTGCTGAGATTGTTTGGTAGCATGATTGCGGTATGTAGCATTGTAATGCGTAATTCTATCGTATCATAAGCATGAAAGTTTTGGATTTGTATTCTTTGACCTATGGTGTGACAAGGATGTTACAAGATTAAAGATTTGAGTATTGTATCTAAGAAGGAATGTTAAATGATTACATGTTTAATGTGGTATGAATGGTCAATACTAAGAAAGGATTTTGGCAATAAACTTGTAGTTGGACTCCCTACAAGTGATGAACAATTGGGGGAGTGTGAGACTTGCTCTACACTCCTACGCAGGCCTACTGTGACGACAGTAGTGTCCTTATAAATTTTGATAACTCAAGTAGGCGGAAGGTTCCGTACGATCTTGGGGGTATGCATACTAAGGTGATGGATGTGGAACGGAACGAAACCGTATTTACATTTCATCTAATAGACCAAGTTGTCTATTAAGGATTAAGTAGCCCGTATGATTCTAGAAAGATGACGGTGCCCGTTCGATGCCAAATAAATTGTAAAAACGAAATTTAATGTTTTTGTAGTAGCATGTTTAGGAATTGTTATTACTCTTCTATTTATGTTTAGTGTATTATTTAACTGATTTTGTACGTACTCAGCGTAGCTGATTGTTTGTTATTTGTGTTGTTTGTTGACCTGTGATGAACCATTGATATTTCAATGGGGAGCAGATTAGGTATGTTGTTGGTGATGCTGCATGAGTTCGAGCATACGGGGGATACTTTTGATTATAAACTTTTAAATTGTTTGGTTGAACATCCTAGAGATTTGTTTATGATTTATGGTTTTAAATAAAAGGGGTCAATAGTGATTCCCGAGTTGTAGTTAAGTTAGCATTTTATTTCCGCTGCAATTTAGTTTTCATAATAAAGAGTAAGTTAGTGTTTTAAATTCAATAAGCCTTGCGTTTCACCGCGGCGGTAACACTCTCAAAGTCGATGCAACGTAGTTTAGACGTGTATGGATTTTGGGGGTGTTACAAAAAGGGGATGCCACCCGGCCTTATACCCACAGTTCATCAAAACAGTTCTTCATAATTCCTCAAAATAAATCACTTATAAAATATTCAACAAATAACTCTCACAATAACACTTGAACATTCCCAAACATCAACAACGACAATATACTGGTTTTTACAGCAACCACACTCAATCACAAATACATCAAATACATCACCAATCAACTCTAAATCATATTCATTAAAAGAGTAATAACAATCAATCATTTTATTTCATAAATCAAACCTAAACATGTGGTTACCCAAATGATGCATATTGTATACTACTGAAAATCAGCAACCCATAATATATTAAATTATAAATGATATCTGATTTACAAGCCCTCAAACAATTTAATAGTGTGTCCTCAATTTCATCACAAAAACACCATATTAATTATGAAACCTACAAATTCGAGCAGTAAAATCACACAAAAATTATCATATAACCCTAATAGATCTACTGACATGGTACAATTTCTATTTATAATTTTTGGACTCAAAAAGTATTTTTAACAGTTAATATACAAATTCCTCAAATAAGCCATTATAATAATTAGAAATATAAACAGACGCCCAAAAATTACCAAAAATTCCCATAACCTGTAAAAACTCACTTAAATACATATTATTCAAATAAATTAATTTTTCTACCTTTATAAATAATTTTTATGAATTATATACTGACTGAACAGAAATTACAAAAAACAGATATATCAATTAATTAAAACAGTAAACAGTAAATAAAAATTATTCTAAGGCATGGAATACATTATACGCATGTAACATGATCTAAGAAAAATGATTTCATCAATTTTAACAGTCGTTCAATAATTATTATGAAATTTAGCCAAAAATGCACAAAATACTAATTAAATCAAATAAATATTAAAAATCATGCAAAAATTATTTTTCTCTACAAAGTATTCACATAGCATGTGTCACGTATGTTCATGTCAAATTTCGTCAAAAATCTCATTCAAAAAGTATTTTAGATAATTCCTAACGTATTAATCTAATACCGAATACTACTCTAATCACTATGTTTCTAGGATAACAACTAGTTACCTGGATCGTCGGAGGTGAGCTGAAAACTTCTGGAAATCCCCACAATAGGCGTGTGATCCTCTTCTTCTTCAAATTCCAAGCACCAAGTATAAGGAAAAAGCCACAAAAACAATTCACGAACAATTCAAAGAGAAGAAATGAAGAAAATTTTGAGAGAATGAAAATGGTGATGATGGCCGAAAATATGGAGAATGGCAGCCAAAGGATTCTGATTTTCTAATCAGAATTTGAAGTGAATTAAGAGGTTTAATGAGGTTTTAATTAAAGAAATTATTAAGGGGGGTTATGGGGGTTATAGGGCATCAAAGAGTCTTAAGGAAAACAAAAGAGAAAAGAAAAGGAGAAGGCTCTCCTATTACTTCACTTGGCCGGCTGCCCCAAGCCCAAAACCCACACAAAACTTTCGGCCCAAATTCAACAACAATCCATGCTCCGAAAGCCCGATACGCGATAAAACGGTTAATTCCTAAATCGCGCCTAAACTTTGAAAATACTTAATAATAAAAATAATTCTAATAAATTATATTATAAATATAAATATAATGCACACATTAACACACCATATAATAAAATAATAATTCGGCTCCCAAATTATAAAGAATAAAAATCATTGATCTAGAGAAAATAATAAATTATTTATTTTTTTACGAAAAGAATATCATTTTAAAATAAACTAACACCAAAAATAAAGAGTGAAAATTACGGGGTGTTACAGAAGGCCAAGAAGCACTTTGATGAGGTGTACCAGGCCAAGGAGGCTCAGCGGATTGCCGAGTCCAAGCTTGAGGATGCGGAGGATGCTATAAAGAAAGATCAGGAGGGCTTTGCTGCCAAGCGGGAAAAGTGGGTGAAGGAGAAGGCCGACCTCACTCTTGCCCGTGATTTGGCTAGGACTGCTAGGGATGATGCCCTGACCAAGATGACAACGGCCGAGCAGAAGGTGGCCGATCTTGAGGCCAAATTGGTTGAGTTAGAGGGCCAAGTTAAAACTGAGGAGCAGTGGTTCTCCGACTAGGCGAAATCTTATGCTGCCGAGGCCTATGCCAATGAGGTCGGCAGCGCCGCTCATAAAATGGGGGAGGACGAGGCCCTCGACCGGCTGAAGAAGGTCCTGGCCGAATCTTACCCAAGTCTGATCTGGGCCGACGTCTGGTCGGGTTATCAGATGTCGATAGACGCTGATAATGCTGCTATTTTGGCTCGGTTGAAGGCCGAGGGGGGGGGGAAGAAGATGAAGATGACGATGAAGAGGAGCATGAGGAGGGCCGAGTAGATGTCAACGTCGTCGATGGTGATGATGTTGATGATGATGCTGATGCGGCCGACAATGTCGGTCGGGGGGAGGAACTAGTCGGCGACAACACTGAAGCAGATGCCGAGAGTGTGACTGACCTTCCCCCTCCCCCTAGCTCTTAGGGTGCCTTTGTACTTAGTCATTTTTGTAATGGTTCCTCCTTTGTATTGCCCGACCTTATATAATGAAACTTGGTCATTTTGTCTCCCTTTTCTTATTTGTTGGTTGCAATATTGTCCAACTTTTTCAATTCCGTCTAACTTGCTATAAAACGCCGACCAATCTGTAATTTCCAAACAAAATGCCAACTTATTTTGACTGGTTAAGTCTAGGTACATGAATGCCGATTACGTGGATTGGTTAAGTCTAAATTAATACCGATTGACTTGTTTGTTAATCAAATTGCCGACCAACAATAATTTCCAAAAAATTCCAACTGTTTTGACTGGTTAAGTCTGAATTAACAAAGTGCCGACCGGCTATGATTAAGCTATTACAACGTATGCCCCTATTGCAAGTAACAAAACTTTACACATAGTATTTTCTAAGGTTGTCACCATTCCAGGGTCGGGCAAGGGGAATGCCCTCGGGGGACTCTAGTCGGAATGTACCGGGCTTGATGACCTCTGTGACCTTGTATGGGCCATCCCAGTTAGGTCCCAACTTTCCTTTCAAGTGTGAGAGCCCTGTGGCCTCGACTTTCCGAACGACCCAGTCGCCGAGCTGAATGGGACGAGATCTCACTCGGCGATTAAACATCCGAGTGACTCTTTGCTTGTACTGGATGGATTTCAAAAGGGCGTTGCCCCTTGTTTCCGGCAGCAGGTCCAAGCTGACCGGCTTCTCTTCCGCGTTCCTCTCGAACTCATAGAACGTCATTCGAGGAGATGGGATGCCAATCTCTACTGGTAAGACCGCCTCGCTGCCGTACACAAGGCTGAACGGAGAGTGCCCCGTCGCTTCCTTGGTAGTGGTTCTTGCCGACCAGAGGACTCCTGGTAGGTCATCGACCCATGCCCCTTTGGCAGCCTCTAGAGATTTCTTGATTCCTTTGAGGACTATCTTATTAGCCGACTCCGCTTGCCCGTTCGTCTGCGGCCTTGAGACTGCGGAGAATTTAGTACATATTCCGAAACGAGCACAGTAATCCAGGGTCGGGCCGCTGTTGAATTGGCATCCATTATCGGAGATCAGTACTCTGGGGACTCCGAATCTGGTGATGATGTTCTTCCAAATGAACGCTTGAACTTGTTTATCCGTTATGGAGGAGAGTGGTTCGGCCTCAGTCCATTTGGTGAAGTAGTCAATGGCGACTATCAGGAACTTTCTTTGTCCTGAGGCTGAGGGAAATGGTCCAAGTAGGTCCATGCCCCACTTATCAAATGGCAAGACTGCTTGAATTGTTGTCAAGGGGGTAGTCGGTGCTCGGGGAATGTCCGAATGGATCTGGCAGGACGGACATCTCTTTACCAGCTCTGAGCGTCTATTTTCAGAGTAGGGCAGTAGTATCCGGCTCGGAGAGCTTTTCCAGCTATGGTCATTCCCCCTTGGTGACTCCCACAAGCCCCTTGGTGGATTTCCATGAGGATGTAATTTCCTTCCTCGGGGGTCACACATTTGAGTAAGGGATGGGTGAAGGACTTCTTGTAGAGTTGATTCTCATGCCATAGAAACCATCCGGACTTGTGTTTAACCCTATCAGCCTCCTTGTGATCCTCAGGTAGTTTCCCGTCTCTCAAATATCCGACTACCTCATCCATCCATTCTGATGTCCGATTCAATACAAGGTGTTCCTTGATATTGATGCTGGGCTGCCGAAGGACTTCCCACATGATTGTTCGAGGAGCCGACGCTTCTGCCGAACTGGCCATTCGGGCTAAAGCATCAGCTTGCTGGTTTTCCGACCGCGGTATGTGGGTGATATTGAACTGAGATAGCTGCTTGATTATATCCTTGACCAAATACATTCTCAAATTGTCTTCTTTGGCCTCGTAATCGCCCGATACCTGACCCACTATCAACTGTGAGTCGGATTTAGCATTAACCACGGTTGCCCCGGCCAAGATGCATAGTTCTAATCCGAGGATCAGGGCTTCATATTCAGCTTCATTGTTGGAGCCTAAGAACTCAAATTTGATGGCATATTCCATCTTTTCTCCGACCGGGGTTTGATGACCAGCCCGGCTCCACAGCCTGTCTTGGTAGACGAGCCATCCACTTGCAGCTCCCAGCTATCTTGCCTACTGATTGGGGGTCTGGATGTGCACTCTGTTATGAAATCAGCCAAGGCCTGGGCTTTGATCGCCCTTCTGGGCTCATATTCTAACCCAAAATCAGCTAGCTGATCCGCCCAATCGGTCATCCGACTAGAGTGCTTCCTGCTTTCAATGAGCTTCCTGAGCGGCTGACTAGTGAGGACCTTAATAGGATGGGCTTGGAAGTAAGATTTGAGCTTTCGACTAGCCATTACTAAGGCGAAAAGCATTTTTTCCACTTCGCTGTATTTGGCCTCTGCTCCTCGGAAGGCGTGGCATATGAAGTAGACTGGGTGTTGTTTTTCTTCTCTTTCGGCTATCAAAAACTGCGCTGAGCGCGTATTCTGAAATAGCCAAATAAACGAACAGTGTTTCCCTCGGCAAGGGTGAGATCAATTTTGGGAGGGTTAGGAGATGTTCTTTAGGGAGGTGAAGGCTTGTTCGGCTTCATCATCCCAAGTAAACTCTTTTCTCTTCAGAGTTTTGAAGAAGTGCAAGCTCTTATCCGCTGAGCGGGATAGGAAGCGACCGAGGGCAGCCAGACAGCCGGTCAGGCGTTGTACTTCTCTTACATTCCGAGGGGACTTCATTTCTATTACAGCTTTGATTTTGTCGGGGTTTCCTTCGATTCCTCTTTCATCAACCAGGAATCCGAGGCACTTACCCCCTTTTACTCCGAAGACACATTTCTTCGGATTTAACATCATACGGAAGCGTCTCAACGTTCCGAGGGTCTCTCTTAAGTCTGAAGGGTGATGGTTGTGGACTTTGCTTTTGACGATCATGTCATCAACATATACCTCTATATTCCGACCGAGTTGGTCGCTAAAGATTTTGTTGATGGTGCGCTGATATGTTGCCCCTGCATTTTTGAGCCCGAAGGGCATCATTTTATAGCAGTACACCCCCTGGTTGGTGATGAACGCGGTGTGGACTCGGTCCTGCTCAGCCATCAGAATTTGGTGATACCCCGCATTGGCATCCATGAAGCTTAGAAGGGCGTGACCTGCAGTTGAGTCGACCAGCCTATCAATTTTGGGCAGAGGGTGGTTATCTTTTGGACAGGCCTTATTTAGGTCTGTAAAATCCACGCATATTCTCCATGCCCCACTCGACTTCTTGACCAGGACCACATTAGCCAGCCATTCCGAGTACTGACATTCTTCAATGAATCCCGCTTCGAGCAATTTCTTAACTTCTGCGGCTGCCGCGGCATTCCTTTCGGGGCCTTGATGCCTCAACTTTTGTTTGACCGGCCTGAACCCCTATTTGATGTTTAGCTCGTGGCACATCACTATAGGGTCGAGCCCGGGCATTTCATTGGCTTCGTAAGCAAAGACGTCTCTGTATTCTGTTAGAACCTGAATGATCTCCTTTCTTGTTTTAGGGTCCATGGCCTTGCCTACTCTCAGAGTCCGACCGTGTTTCTCATCAATGATGACTTCTTCGTCATCCTCGGCTGGCTGGGGGCGCTCATATTGCTTGGGGTTTTCAGTAAGGTAAACCCCGAGCCCACTTGAGGGCTGACCATCTTCGCGCTTTCTTTTCTTCGAGTCCTCTTGGACATCGGCATTGCTTTTCAGACTGTTCACATAACATTCTCTGGCTGCTTGCTGATCCCCCTGGATCTTTCCGACTCTACCTTCGTCAATTTCGAACTGCATGAGGAGCTGATAGATGGAGATTGCTGCCTTAACCTTGTTCAGAGTTGGTCTTCGCATTATGATGTTGTATGGCAGAGGGATGTCTACCACTAGGAAGTCAATCGGTAGGCTTCTTCCTTTGCCCTTCTCTCCTATCCGAGTAGGCAACTTTATAGATCCGACAGGGTGTACTGATTTCCCCCGAAGCCTACGAGTGGCTGATGGAGTGGGGTTACATCCTTTTCAGTATATTTCAATTTCCTGAGGCACTCCAACGTGATTATATCAGTTGAAGATCCACTATCCACTAGCACCCATTTGACTCTGGTGTTGGCCACTTTGAGCTCGATGACCAAGGGGTCGTCATGGGGCGTGTGTAGTGGCCGACTGGATTCCCCAAATGTCATTATAGGGCAGTCGGGTCGGGGGTGGTTGACATCAAGTACCTGATGCTTAAGATTTTGGAGGTGGGCTTTGCGTGATCGGCCGGTTAGGCCTCCCGATGCGAAGCCACCTGCTATGACTCCGATGAACCCCTCCGTGTCTCCACTGTTGGATTAACCGACCTTTTGCTTGCCCTTCGCTTCACTAGAATGCTTGAGGTATCGGTTCAGCTTTCCCTGGTCAGCTAGGTTGTCTAGGGATTTCTTGAGTTCCCTACAATCTTTAGTGGTGTGCCCACATTCCTTGTGATATTCGCACCACAAACTCTTATCTCTTCGAGCAGCTGACGTTTTGATGGGAGGTGGGCGGGGGAGAGTGACCTTGTCTTTGATGTCCAAGTATATCTCTCTCCTGTTTTTGCTGAACCGGGGGTCGATGCCATGGTCGTTAAATCTGTCTGACCAACCCCCCGTCTTCGGTTGCTTTGATTGATCCTTGTGATTTCCTTCTTCCTTCCTCTTCTTGCTCCCATCGTCTGAGTGGCGGCATATGTCTGTCGCTTGTTAGAATCTTTGAGCCCGAGTCATTGCTTCGGAAAAGGTTTTGACATTGTTTTCCGCCAAGGACCATCTTAGCCGACCAGGCTGAAGTCCAGACATTAGGGCGGCGAATGCCACCGCATCCTACAGATCTGAGATTTTCAATGACTCCTCATTGAATCTTTTAATGTAGTCGGCCAGGCTTTCATTATTCTCCTGCTTGACCCCCATCAAGTGAAGACTTGTTTTCTTTTGTCTTTTTCCCGCAACAAACTAGTGAATGAATAGGTCTTCGAGGACCGAGAAATCAGTTATGATCCCCGCTGAAAGCTCCTGGAACCAGCTTAGGGCTAGACCTTTGAGTGTTGTTGGAAAGAAACAACACCAAGTGGCTTCGCATCCGGTCTGAACACTCATTTGAGCTTTGTATGTCGCCATGTGATCATCCGGGTCGGTTAGGCCCACGAATGGTTCGAGAGAGGGCGTTTTGACCTTACTCGGGTTGGGCGCTTCGAGTATGGTCTGACTAAATGGGACCATGAACTTGAGTGCCCCACTGTTGATCCGAATGGGGTTCGATTGAGCAGAATCACCGTGCCCCTCGTGCTGAGCGGCCTTTTTGTTTAATATGTGCCTCGCATCATATCCTTTGCTGAGGCGCTTCTCGTTGAGGAAGTGTCGGGTGTCGTCTTGCTTACGACCCGCGTTGCCCCGGGGGGACTTGGATATGTGAGTCTCTTCAGCATGCCTGGCTGATCTTCCTTTAGACCCGTGTCGGTCTTCCTCCCCCCCGCTTTGGTCGCCGACCAGCCGACCGTATTCCCTTGCCCCGCATTGCTTGCCCGCTAGGCCGACCGTGGTTCTCCGCCCGAAGGGAAGGGACCAGGGCTTGGTCTTTAGGGGGCTGAAGGGGGCGTCCTTGCTGTAGGTTGGCCAATATATCTATCAGGCTCTGTTGCAAGGTTTGCTTTAGCTGAACAGCTATCATGTTTATGTCCGTCGTGGATATAGGATGGGGGTCGGCGGGCTGCAGCAGATGGGAGAGGTCCAGCCTGTTTTCTATGGAATGCTCTTCTTCTTCATGGTCAAGGGTTTGAACGGTTGGGGTTTTGGGCCGTTCGGACCTTCGCTGAAGAGATGGGGACAGACTCCTTTCGGATCTTTGAGCCTGTGTTGAGGGCTGTCGAGTGCGAGTGCTCTTGGCTGGGGCCATTGCGGAACGGACTTTACTGAGTGGTGGCGAAGTGACTGATTGTAACTTCCCCACAGACGGCGCCAAACTGTTTCTGCTAAGAAATTAAGGGTTGTGATTGGTTGTGAGATGTAATGTGGGCCCCAAGAGCGATCGCCCGAGCTCCGATATCCGTACGGAATCCCGCAAAACAAGGTCGACTACCCCGGCGGTGATTCGGGATCGCCCTCCGACGCTCAAGTCGGATGTGATTGAGGTAGAGAGAGAAGTAAAGTCTAGAGAGAGATGCTCTAGTTTTGTTAGGTCAGAATTGAATACCTGTTCATTGATGAGGCAGTTGGTTTTTATAGCGTTGGGGATTTCCCAGACAGGAAACATTGTTCAGATGGGCCTTTTTGGTATTAATGGGCATGTTACCTTTTCGGGCAATGATTATTTCATCCCTTTAGAAGTTCCCCAAATGCTGGTGATTAGGTCAACTTTCAGATGGGACCCATGGCTGTCACCTGTCCCGTACTTTATGAGGCTTGTGCACTCCTTGTTGGGCTGCTGATCAAATGGGCCCAAACAGCTTCTAAACTTGCTTATAAGATCGCCCTGCAACCAAAATTACATGATTTAGTGAAAAGTTCAAAATAAGTTGGTTCTCTAGTCAGGAAATTAACGAAAATGAAGAATCAGAGCATATTTAAATGATAGTTGCACGTTCTTAAAAAATATCTATATTATAACTATAACCTACTAAAAAATCATCTAAAGAAAATGAACTTTGTTTCTTTAAGGTAGCCCGAAAAGGACGAAAACTTCTTCAATTAGGAACGTAAAGAAAGCTTAAAACCAACTTAAAATTGAATCAAACAAAATTCAAGAGCAAATTTGGAATAGTTTGACTCTTCAAACTCAAGCACATAGTACTTGTAGAATGAATTAAATATCTATAGCAAATAAGTATACATAGTTTGCTTAAGCTATACAGATGCCATGTAGACACACATGTTGAATAACTAATGCATAAGAAGCACAGGATCATTCAGCTAACATATGAGCACAGAAGCATTGGTGCAGCATGATCTACCTGTATAAAGCAACATGTGTATCTCATTGACTATAAAACGGATCATGGAATAGACTAACTGGAAGCAAAGACGCATTGCCACTTTTTGTGCTCTTGCTAGTAGGCTGAACAAAACAAAGCTAGAACTAACTTCGAATCGTGTAAACCTTTCATGCATTGCACCTTTTAATTAGAACACGCAACAAAAACAGAAATCCTAGATACAAGGGTGATTGGACCTAGGTGAGATATATAACGGGGAAACACTTAAAATTTATAGGGAGTTCAAATATACACAAGTTTATCCAAAAAATGCAGCAGATGAAATATCTAGGGCAAACAGAAGAGAGCAACATGCTCACCAAACAGTATGTATAGCAATTAGCAAGCACCTTGAATTTTCATCCCCATCCCTTGTTAATGCTCTCGGTCTGTCACACGCTCTTGAAAAGGTGGAAACCATATGTAACCAGCTCCTAAATCCACCTCCAAACCACATACATAAGCAATTGAGTGCATCAACAAATCTACACCCTTTTCAATCAATTTTGAGTGTAGTATAATGCAACAGAAATTTATACACCTTCCTAAATACTGCTCTTACAGGAAAAGAGGTAACATATGTACCTTTATAGGCAATAAAACACTAATATGAGTTTCTATATGACTCAGCTTAAATTGTTTATGAATCCTCATACATGATAGATGTGATACATAGAATCCTACAGAAAAAGAGGTTAAATGTGTACCTCTTTAAGCAATGAAACACCAACCAGTGTTTCTAAACGACGATATTTGGTACCTAAATAGTGTTTTTCCTTCTTCCTTATAAACATGCAGCACATCCAAATAAATAAAAGAATGAATGGTTTTCTTACGCACTACTCCATAGCAACAGCAAAAGAGAATAGCGGAGAGAGAATAGAGAGACAGCGAGAAAGAAAGAAAGAGGAGAGAGGAGAGAACTAAGGTTTAGGTAAAAAAAAAGAAAAGCTCTCCATCTTTCCCAGATGATTAGGAATTTCTCAAAACGTGCTTGACATTAGGTAACAGACTAAACATGGCCTCTTAAGCTCGTCAGATTTGCTTGTTCAGATAATAGGGACAATTTGTGTGTTGTTAATTAGGTAAAGTTGCTAGGTTGCCCTTTATCATGCAAATCAAAGAAAATGGAGGCCACTAATGTTGCTAGGTAGCCCTTAATAGTGTGGTGCCAAGTAAAAATGTATGAACGAGAATTTTTTGATCAGACAATAAGAATAAGTGTAAACTAACTACATAACTCCTGATATATTTTGAGCTATAGTAGAAGATGTGAACCCAGAGGAGATCTTCTGAACATTGTGCCAACTTCAGGAATAGGGGAAAATCAAAAGAGAAAGGAAAGAAATAAGTTAAACCCATGTGCAATGCCACATAAATTTTAATACCATTTTCAGATAAGAACAATGAAGTAGCAACTAAAGTAGCACCAATTTAGGAGGTATCAAAACAGATTACAAGAATACAGAACTCTAAATGAGCAATAGAATGTAAGGTAAATAAGTTTCAAGAGTTCTTACAACTGGGTCTGGAGCATCATCCTGCTTGCACATGACCCATGGGACTCCAGTTCTTAACCCCAAAGCCATGTTGGCTGCCCAATGAATGTAAGCTTTACCAGGAGCACCAAGTTCATATTCTATCGATACATATTCATTTTCAATCTGGCACAAAATAGTTGATAACAGTGACTAAGGCTCAAGTTTGATTAAGTTAGTTCCGAGTTCACATATACCAGTTTAGTGCAATGGAATAAAGAATGAGGGTGATATATTTTGGATAGTATACACATAGATACCTGGGACAGGATAATTGGACTAGCTTGAGTCTCATACAATTTTTCAGCATCATGTTAACAATCTTCTTTTTAAATCTTTGCATTTCAAGAACCCTAGCAGTAAACATGACAAACGCGAGTGCCAAATTAGTATCATCGAGAAACCAACCTCCATGACTGATAAAAGGTTTTTAGTGTGTCGTTAAGGTACCAAAAATCGCTTTACAAACAATATTTATAACACCTAACAAGCTATTACTAAGAACGTTGTAAAGGCAAGTCAAGGGTCGATCCACAGGGAAATTGGGATTAATCAAAGTCTAACAAGTCTAGATTACCTAATTGAAGGATTTCCGGGGATTTTGAATAATTTTTGGTAACGACTAATGACTAACTATTACTCCCTCCGTCCCAGAAAGATCTGAACACTTGTTGGGACACGTAGTTTAAGATGATAAGTTGTGGTGTGGTTATCAAATGTTATTTTATTTAAAAAGTAGATGTGATAGGAGTTGGTGGGGTATTTTTTATTAGAGGAGAAAGAAAGTTGAGTAACTTTTTATTGATAAAAGGTATAGTGTGGGCCAAAGATGTCTAAAAGAGATAATATATTAATGGTGGGACCATGCCAAAAATGGAAGTGTTTAAACTAATTTGGGACAAACATAAAAGGAAAGTGTTCGGACTATTCGAGACAGAGGTAGTATCAAGGAACTAGCAAATAATATGAGATTAAATATCAATAAGGAAGATACTAGAGTTAAGGCTACTAGTATGAATCAAAATGGACAACGATCATTAATGAAATTG
Source organism: Beta lomatogona (assembly GCA_947646795.1). Lineage (NCBI taxonomy): Eukaryota > Viridiplantae > Streptophyta > Magnoliopsida > Caryophyllales > Amaranthaceae > Beta > Beta lomatogona. The sequence goes on from CANSNZ010000231.1 coordinate 1,530,910, forward strand.
TGATTCAAAGGCGACGACTATGCAAGGTTTGGTTTTCCTCTGAAATACTCGAGTCCTTTACCGAATGGTCTAGCTTCAAGAATAATCGCTTAATCAATCAACTAAATTCTCTCTCGAATGGTCATTAGTCAACTGATTAAGAGATTCAATAAGTACAGAAAACCTCTAATACAAAGATCCCCTTAATTTCTACCCAATATCTTGGTGTAGAAATTAATGTGATTCATGGAATAATAAAATAGTTCAAAATTCGATTAAGTACATTTGAAATCAAAATTAAATACCGAAGCATAAATGTGATCAATATCTATCCTAAGGCCTCAAAACACCAAGATCAATGCATAAACATCTTTAGATCATCACAACCACATTAACAATATATGAAAATCTCAATCATACTTTCACCCTAACCCTAGATAGGAGTCTAATCACTAAACATGGTAACTAAACTAGGGCTAAACATAATTAAAGGATGATTAAACTAATAACAATAAGCGATTATGAAATTACAATATATGAGATCTAATAATATGGAAGAACAAAGAATAACAATGAAAAGGAAGAATAAAAACTGAAACTTTGGAATTTAATTGATAAAAGATACCTTCAATCTGTAGAAATCAACAAACTTCGATCTAATAATCCAAAATCTAAGACAAAATAATGTGTTTTTCTCTCTATTATGAACCCTAGAAAATCTAACATAAAGCATAATCCAAAAATAAAACATCCTTAATGTTTATAATTAGGCACGAGGCCTGACAATTTTTGACTGAACATATATGGTACGGGAGCACCGGACAAACAGATGCGGGCACATCAAACACACTGATCTTGAAGTGCAACAATCTGTCAAAAGGTGTGGGCACACCTCAGTAAGTGGGTATGGGCGCATCTCATTAGCTGGTGCGGGCACACCAACTTTTCTGCTCTAGTCGGACAGTTCAACTTAAAACGTGCATAACTCTTTTTTTAAGATCCAAATCAAGCTTATGACCAGTCGTTGGAAAGCTATCGAAACAAGCTTTCACCTCCAACTAGAATTACCTTCATTCGATTTGTGATTCTCTGTACAAGATTATATTGTGCAATGTGTTCCTTTGTGTGAGCGGACATGCGACATGGTGTGAGCGCACCGTTTCTCAATGTCTGCTATATTTTCATTGCTTTTTTTGCAGACTCTACAACTCGTAGCCGTCTTAGGTAGTCCCACCTATATTAAGAACATGGGAAAACAGGGTGAAAGCAAATGTGCTAGAAATTTGGTCAAAATGACTGAAAATCTAGCAAAATATCACTATTATCAAGAAAGATCAAGTGAATGAAATAGAAGAGGAAATGGAGAAGAATGAGGGAAGAAAGGGGAAAAAGAGGATCAAAATGAGCTAAATGGAGTCCATAAGTGCGTTAGAAACGCACTTATCACTGACAACGTAAGTGCGCTCTGAAATTTGACGAGAAAAAATGCATCACCTTTAGCGATGGCGTCATCGATGACATTTCTGATGACAAAAATGCATGATTTCGCCGCTAGCTCAAGAGTGCCATAATCGTAGGGAAGATCAAGGAGACATTGGTATATGAAATCAGGGTTTCTGAAAATTGGGGGGATGACGGTAGGGAGGATGATCCTCTGGAATGTCATATGCGTCGCTGAAATGAAGAGGGGACAATTGTCTCTAGAATAGTCTATGAGTACACTTCATTCGATGCACTAATTAATCTCTCACTATAAATGAATCGAATTTCCTATCTTAGACCACGCACCATTCTGCATCACCCTATAAAACTCCAAACAACTCGCTATATTCATCTTTGTCTCTGTCTTAAAACATGTCTCTAGACAATGTTCATTTAGCAACCATTTATTAATGAATCAGCCATAATTCATAAGATCTTCTCGCACGACCACTATGAGAACGAATATTGTCTCTAGATAGTGTCTTAAAAATATTGTGACTCCTATTTTTCATACATATTTAGATTATTCTATTAACATATGTTTCTAAATAATTCAAGCACCTCCCATTTCATCATATCCAATATCATCCTCTAACAATGGCACTCACTCTAAAGTGGCTTTTGCCATATAGTATACTCATGCCTGGAGGATAAACACCGAACTTGTAATAACTCGTCAACTTTTAAGATGGACATCTTGAAGTCTAATAATCATGCATGGGCTTTTGATCGAGATAGTGAAGTTTCAGTAAATTGACAACTGTTAGAAATAAATGCAATTTCTAGGACCTAGGGTTTGCTAGTTAACTTCAAGTTCAACAATAAATGCAAAGTTGTAAACTTTAAGTGAGAAAAGTAAGCAATAAAGAGAGATAAAGATTTAACATGGTTCGGTCAACCTTGACCTACATCCACAAGCAAGAACCTTGGAGTTTTCTTTAGCCTCTCTAATGGAGGAATTATGATGGAGAAGAAGAGAGAGAGAGAGATATCTTTTGTGGCTAATTTGAATCTTAGGGTTCTAAATGACTTTAGGATGCCTTTCATATGACATCCTAAAGGTTACAAAATGACCCAAAACCCAAAACATTAAATCCGGAAAAATCCGGATTAAAAACACGAAAATCACGAACAGGGCAAGCTGCCCGGCCGGGCGCCCTCCCGGGCCAGACAGCCCGCCCGGACCCACCACCTGCCCGCCCGGTGTAGGTTTTTGTGACATGAAACTGCCTTAAAGGCAGAATGTGGGGAAAAGGCTGGCCCACCCGAGCTTGATACTCGCCCGCCCGGGCTGTGCTGCCCGTCCGGGCTCATTACTGGCCCGCTCGGGCTGGTTCTCGTGGTCGGGCTCGGCTTGCTCGTCCGGGTGGAGCTTCGAGCTCTTTTTCTTCTCTTCTTCTTCGCCAAGAAATTCAAGGCACATATAACAATTCTCCACCTTGACTTGAATTTCTCCAAACACCTCCAATAACACCAAAAATGCTAATCACACTCCAAGGCTCTACCCCATAGGGGTCTACAACAAACAAGAGGAGAGACCCACCAAGTTCACACACAAAGTGAACTTAGTGGTTGGCAAAGGCTTTGTCAACTTGTCGGAGGGGTTCTCCTCGGTACGAATCTTCATCAATATCAACTCTTTCTTATCAATGACATTCCGGATGAAGTTGTACTTCACATCAATATGCTTCGTTCTTCTATGGAACGTGTTTTGGTTCTTAGCCAAGTGAATGGCAATTTGGCTATCACAAAATACGGACACCTCCTTAGAACACGAGCTAATCTCCCCAACCAAACCTTTGAGCCACTTTGCCTCCTTGAATGCCTCGGTAATTGCCATGAACTCCGCTTCCGTAGTTGAAAGAGCTACAACATCTTGTAGCGAAGATTGCCAACTCACGGCCGTACCTCCCAAGGTAAACACATAACCCGAAGTTGATTTCCGATCATCCAAGTCTCCACCATAATCCGAATCACAATACCTAATCATACCATTTGCATCTTGGCCAAACTCCAAACAAATGTGTGAGGTACCCTTCAAGTACCTTAGAAGCCATTTCAAAGCTTCCCAATGCCCTTTCTCGGGCCTTGACATATAACGGCTTACCATTCTCACCGCTTGAGCAATGTCCGGCCTAGAACATACCATGGCATACATCACACTCCCAACGGCACTCGTATAGGGGATGTGAGCCATGGCCCTTTCTTCTTCTTCGGATTGAGGACAAAGCTCCTTTGAGAGCTTGAAGTGAGAACCGAGAGGAGTAGAAATGGGCTTTGCATTGCTCATTGAGAATCTCTCAAGAACCTTCTCAATGTACCTCCTTTGGCTAAGGTACAACGCCCCATTAGATCGATCTCTCCAAATCTCCATCCCAAGTATCTACTTGGCTTCACCAAGATTCTTCATATCAAACTCACTACTCAACAACTTCTTCAAATTGTTGACCTCAATCAAATGCTTGCAAGCAACCAACATATCATCAGCATAAAGCAAAAGGTAAATGAAGGAACCACTTACTAGCTCTTTGTAGTATACACAACTATCATAGGAGCTTCTTGTGAACTCATGAGACAACATAAACGAATCAAATCGCCTATACCATTGCCTAGGGGATTGTTTCAACCCATACAATGACTTCACCAAACGGCACACATGTTCTTCTTTCCCTTCAACCTCAAAACCTTCCGGTTGCTTCATGTAGATTTCCTCCTCCAAGTCCCCATGGAGGAAAGCGGTCTTAACATCAAGTTGGTGTAGCTCCAAGTCTTCCATAGCTACCAAGGCAAGCAAAACTCTAATGGACGAGTGCTTCACAACCGGTGAAAATACTTCATGAAAATCAACACCCTCAACTTGAGTGAAACCCCTTGCCACAACTCTTGCCTTGTAGACGGGACCTCCCGAATCCGGTGTACCCTCTTTTCTCTTGTACACCCATTTACACCCAACGATCTTCTTCTTCTTAGGTGCAACAACCAACTCACAAGTATTGTTCTTGTGCAAAGATTCAATCTCTTGATTCATCGCCATCAACCACTTGCTTGAATCGGGTAGAGACATTGCTTCCTTGTAGGAGCATGGATCATCAATGGTCTCTACCTCATTTGCCACGGTGAGAGCATATTGCACATAGTCACACTCCTCAACATATCTTTGAGGAGGCTTGATTTGCCTTCTTTGTCTCTCACTAGCAAGTGTCTTGCGTTGGGTTTGTGGTGAACCCTCAACATGCCTCTCTTGAGTGAGAGCATCATCATGTGAAGCACCTTCAAGCTCCACCTTCTCCTCGGTGTCATGAGATGAACCTACATCATTACAAATAGCAAGCTCCTTCTCCGGAGTGATCATATATGACTCATCAAACACAACATCTCTAGAAGTTATTACCCTCCTAGATTTTTCACACCAAACCCTATATCCCTTAACCCCCAAACCATAGCCAACAAATACACATTTTCTAGCTCTAGGTTCAAGTTTATCCTCATTTACATGAATGTAGGCCGGACAACCAAACACTTTCAAATTAGAATAATCACAAGGAGTTCCGAACCATACCTCTTGAGGAGATTTAAAGTTAAGGGCGGAGTGAGGAGATCGGTTCACCAAATAGCATGTCGTTGCAACCGCTTCGGCCCAAAAGATCTTCCCCAACTTGGCTTGGGAGAGCATACATCTTTCCCTCTCTAGGAGAGTCCTATTCATCATCTTCGCAACACCATTTTGGTGAGGCCTCCCAACACAAGTTCTATGACGAACAATGCCTTCATCAAGACAATTCTTAGTGAACTTCTTTTCAACAAACTCTAGGCCATTGTCGGTTCTCAAAACCTTGATCTTCTTGTCGGTCTTCTTCTCAATCATAGTCTTCCATTGAAGAAACACATCAAACACACCATCCTTGTGCTTGAATAAAAGAACGACCACACCTTCCTAGAGAAATCATCAATTATTGTGAGCAAGTAACTACAACCACCCAAAGAAGTCTTCCTAGAAGGACCCCACAAATTCGAATGGATGTAATCAAGAGGTCCTTTGGTGTTGTGCATTGCGGGCTTGAAGCTAACCCGCTTGTGTTTACCAAACATACAGTGCTCACAAAAGCCAAGGTTGCCAAGCTTCACATTATCTAGCAATCCTTGCTTGCAAAGTTCGGACATTCCTTGCTCTCCCATATGACCAAGCCTCAAATGCCAAAGCTTGGTATCATCGTCACTCATAGTGCCGGTGGAGACATTTGCCGAACCACTAACCATGGAACCTTGTAGCACATACAAGCTTCCCCTTTTAATGCCCTTCATCAACACAAGTGCACCCCTAATAACCTTCAATACCCCACCTTCCGTTGTGTACTTACACCCATTATTGTCAAGAGTACTAAGAGAGATCAAGTTCTTCTTCATTTTCGGAACATGGCGGACTTTGGATAATGTTCTAACCGTGCCATCAAACATCTTGATATCCACGGACCCTATGCCAATCACCTTGCAAGTTGCATTGTTACCCATGGTGACCGTGCCTCCATTATACTCCTCATATGAGGTGAACATGTCTTTGTAGGGTGTCACATGAAAAGAACATCCTGAGTCCATTATCCATTCACTCTTGCTCTTGAGCCTATCATGAGTAACAACCAAAGCTCCACTTTCGCCATCGGAATCAACATAGCTTACATCGGCGGAGTTCATGGGTTCCTTGCCTTTCACGGGCTTACTATCCCCCGATTGCTTGTTTTTCAACTTGTAGCATTCGGACTTAATGTGCCCCCTTTAGATGACAATAATTACAAGTCTTGTGCCTATTAGAATTGGGCTTCTTCGACTTAAAACGCCCCCTATTCTTACCACCTTGACTAGTAGATGCAACATCATTTGATCTACCCCTAACAAACAAGCCATCACTAGAGTTTGATGATTTAGATGTCAATTGATTATCAATCAACTCCCTTTGCTTCAAAGAATCCCTAACATCATCAATACTCAAATCATCTCTACCATACAAGATAGTTTCCCTAAAATGCTTGTATGAAGATGGTAATGAACACAACAACAAAATAGCCAAATCTTCATCATCCAAAGTCACATCAATATTTTGAAGATCCATCACAAAAGAATAAAACTCATCAATATGAGACTTAAGAGAATTACCTTCCTCAATTCGAAGGTCATACAATCTACTCTTGAGTAGAAGTCGGTTGGTGACACTCTTTGCCATGTAAAGAGACTCCAACTTCAACCATAGACCCGCCGCCGAGTCCTCCTTGGCAACTTCCCTCAATACTTCATTCGAGAGGCAAAGTTGTATAGCCGATAAGGCCTTCAAATCCACTTCTTCCCACTTCTCTTCGGTCATAGTAGTAGGCTTCTTCACCTTGCCCTCTAGAGCCTTGTGAACGCCATTTTGAATCAAGATTGCCTTCATCTTCACTTGCCATAGTCCAAAGTTAATGGACCTATCAAACTTCTCAATGTCAAGCTTCATTGTTGACATATTCTTCAAAGAAATCAACTAGAAACCTCCCAAACCTTAAGCTCTTGATACCAATTGTTAGAAATAAATGCAATTTTTAGGACCTAGGGTTTGCTAGTTAACTTCAAGTTCAACAATAAATGCAAAGTTGTAAACTTTAAGTGAGAAAAGTAAGCAATAAAGAGAGACAAAGATTTAACGTGGTTCGGTCAACCTTGACCTACATCCACAAGCAAGAACCTTGGAGTTTTCTTTAGCCTCTCTAATGGAGGAATTACAATGGAGAAGAAGAGAGAGAGGAGGGGAGAGAGAGAGATATCTTTTGTGGCTAATTTGAATCTTAGGGTTCTAAATGACTTTAGGATGCCTTATATATGACATCCTAAAGGTTACAAAATGACCCAAAACCCAAAACATTAAATCCGGAAAAATCCGGATTAAAAACACGAAAATCACGAACAGGGCAAGCTGCCCGGCCAGGCGCCCGCCCGGGCCAGACAGCCCGCCCGGACCCACAACCTGCCCGCCTGGTGCAGGTTTTTGTGACATGAAACTGCCTTGAAGGCAGAATGTGGGGAAAAGGCTGGCTCGCCCGAGCTTGATACTCCCCCGCCTGGGCTCATTACTGGCCCGCCTGGGCTGGTTCTCGTGGTCGGGCTCGGCTTGCTCGTCCGGGTGGAGCTTCGAGCTCTTTTTCTTCTCTTCTTCTTCGCCAAGAAATTCAAGGCACATATAACAACATCCATAGTTGAAAAAGAAGGGTGAGTACTTTTTAATTTATTTTCCTTTTTATAAAATTGCCCCCAACGACCCCAAACTAACTTTTATTACAAAACAAGGAATAGTAGACTTGAGAAAGCTCAACCTTCACTTTCTAACTTTAAGTTTTCCTTTCCTTCATCCTTTCTTTAGTCCAATAATATTCACAAGATCTTAACATAGGAACGCCTACCAATGATTCATCAAGGTCAAATTGTAGCGATCCTGCCAAATTGCATATAACCCAAGTGGACTTAACTAACAATACTCACTCAAATAACTTTGGGATTTATCATCTCTATAGTCTTTTATAAAAACAAATGTGTGGTAAATACTCTGATCTGATCATCAATCATTCAAGAACAAACTCATATGCATCTGATATTATCTATAGCAATAAAGAGGATAATCAACATAAGTTGGCCTATTGTCTAGTAAAAAGTGACTTAGTCATATAATTCAGGTTCTGAACGAAGATCAAAACACAAAATCACCTTTGATGCATTGAACCTAAATGATCTCACAGACAATTAACATCTATACATATGCGGACAACCAATCTGTTTCGGGTAATTGATTTATTTCACATTATCTTTTAGTAATGTGAGTATGTGACCTAAACAGACCTCAACTCTCACAAAGTCCAATCTATATAAGTTATGCCCTTAAAGGGTGATGGTGTTTTGACTATCAGTTTAAAAAGGCTATTTGATAGATAAAGAATATATCATATACCATGAAGTAATGAAGTGAATTTATAAATTCATACCTTTGTGGCTTTAGCCCCTCCTTCCAAACTCAAAATGTCAAGAAACAGAAGTTTATTTATTGATAATCCCATCAAAACTGCATACCTACACAAATGAAAAGAACTAACAAATGGAAGTTAGTAATTCAGGAGGACGATTCATAATCCCGCATATGTTTCATCTTAACTGATCTAACTCTCCTAAGGAACCTTGTGAATCAGAGGTTTAGAAGCGATTTGCTTGTTTCTAAAAACAGCTTAGAAGAGTTGGCCCACCTCTTCCCCCGCCCCTAACTTGGTTTTAAAAAGCGCGCCTTAGGCGAGTAGAGGCGTTGAGAAAACTGCCTCATCAAACTCAGGCGAGGCAGATCACGTCAGGCGAGGAGAGGCGCGCGCTTCTTTTCGCTTTGAGAAAGGAGCAAGCCGCACCGCCTAGACGCTTTTAGTAGATATGCGCAATACAGAGAGGAAGGAGTAGATCTGAGTGGAGAATTTGGAAAAAGAAACAAAACTTCTTCAAATTCAAACTTACTTGGCTTTAGTTTACCAATTTCGAGCAAAAGACCTTTGTTAATTGCATTGAATTTCATCAAATTGAATGAATCGTTAATTTGGGAGCAAACCCTGATTTGGGAGGAAACCCTAATTTATGATTTGGTGGCAATTGATCAACACCACCTCACCGAAGAGGACAGAGAAAGCCGGTGGGTCATCTACCATAAATTCCGGCACGACATCTCCGGTCTCCAGTGCCAGCTCGCAATGTTCAGGTGTGCTTCTCTCTTTCTTCGATATTCTTCTCTCCTCTCTTCTTTTTCTTTTTTTTTGAAGGAAGTCGGTCGATCTTCTTTCTTTTCTACTGTACAAGGGACCTACTCCCTTTATCCTTTTTTTTTTCAAATAATGACTGAGAAAGTCACGTGCTCTCCTTTTTTTCCCTTTCTGTTTTTTTCTTTTCAATGCTCTCCTTTTCTTCTTCTATGCCTCCTGATGACTTATGAGGCTCCCCTAGGCCCTTTCAGTTCCTCTCAAAATAAAGCCTCTGATCAGATTGGTTTTTTCTTTCCAAAAATTAAAATATACTGTTTTTTTTTTACTTAATTACCGTAGCTGACAAGTAGTTTATAATATTTAATTAAACCAACTTATATTTTTAAAAATTATTATGCTGTTTTGAGCATAAATTATGTTCTATAATTGATTATAAAGGTTTTTTGCACCAAAAGTGCGCCTCGCCTACAAGATGCGCGCGTCTTCGCCTTGCGCCTCCCTTCGCCTTGCCCCTAATCCACATCCCTTTAGACGTCCTTATTAACATTAGGTATGCTTCTGTAGCTAGAATAATTCAAAAAATAAGCAACGATCAAGATTCTTAACGTATAGGGAAATCATTTTATTAGAGAACTATTATGACACATCTAACAATGCAATCTGCTACGACATAAACTAACTAATATGGAAGGAATGAGAGATTTGAGGAGTGAAGAAAAAGTACCTTTGTGTGTTGGCATGTATCAAGGAAATAGCAATTTCCCTCTCGAGAAAAGCATCAATATTGAGCAGAGGATGACCTGTTGCCATAACAAATTAAGAATAAGTGAAACCTTGGATTCATTGAACTCATTAATTAATAGCACATGAATGGTATATACTATAGATAAAAACATTTATTTCATCTTCGAAATCAGTATGATGAGTCAATGGGAAAACTTGATCTCCAAAATGCGCAAGTGATTTTGTGCAACTACCAACTTGTTATCTCGAAGCAACATACATTGGTTGTAGTGATTTTTTCCAGTTCCGTACTATCACTCACGACTCTTAGTATTAATGGCCATGATAATCATTTGGACGTCATTAAAGTGCTTTTTCAAATAAAAAGATAAGATTCAACATCGATGTCTTTGGACTACTAAAATTGGTAGAGAAAAATCCAAACTTAGCATCCATTCACGAATAATAGAAATGTCTACAAAATTAACAGTATACCTAATCCTATATCTCGGCCCTTTTACTGAAAATAAGGTATTATCAAGCACTGTTTCTGGACACGCACATAAAGTCATAGATACATAGTTTGAGATAAAGTAATTGGTAATCTGTCTCAGTAGAAGGTGAAACGGAATGTGCATTGGTTTCGGACCTACAAAGGCAAACAACTAAATTTTATGGATGAGATTCTCTTTGAAACTTGAACACCCATGAAACGATGGCGTATAGATTAGTTACCTCGAAACCACTCCAAAATCACAGGATAAAGTCTATGATTTTAAAAAGAATGCACCATTTCCTTGGAATCTTATACCATAGAGTACAATCATATGTAATCGCCTTGACACCAAGGAAGACATAGTCAAATAGTAGCAAAGCAAGGCTAATCTCTCAACCACCAAAGGCTGCAAGGATGCCTTTTTTGGAGGCCAGGGTTGGGACATGGTGTTTCTCAAGGGCACAAAATCATGGGGAATGGCATAGTTGCTAACTAATCAGCAAAGAAGAGGCACACCAAGCACAATGGCATACAACAAGCAAATGAGCACAAAAACATGGTTCAACACACATCAAATATAGCACAAACAGATGGTGCAACAACTTGAAACACAAGGTCTCAGGGTGGTAGTCAAAAGTGGACACGAGCTAATGAGAAACATTAGAAGAAGGATTAGCGGTGATTGGTTTCAAAACGAGCAAGGGTGATTGGTTACAATCAACAGCCAAGCCTACGGGGAAACAAAAGGTCAATTTTTAAAATCATGAACAATGAAAACTCTCCAACAATTTAAGACAAACAAAAAGGGTTTAGATTAGTATACAACAACATACCCTATCAAATCAAAATATCACAAGCCATGAAAGTAAAATCTTGCAAAACAGATAATTTGAAATTTCAAGAACCCCAAATTCCATGGCAATCATACACATAAACAACTCATAATTGAAAATTTCAAAAACAATTGAAATACATTACGAGAAAAACAGAGGAAAAAATAAGGTTATCTAGGAAAAACATTACATTGAGCGAGGCAGGCGATTTTCGATTAGCTTCATGGATACCTAACCTGATTCAAGAGTGAGGAAAGCAAGCAAAGGGGAACTTAAAAGCATATGGAAAATAATTCAAAATAAGCTAAACCTGAAGAAAAATGAAAAGGATCAATGATAATTTGAAGAGGCTATTAACTGACCTCACGAAATCGGAATGAATTGGAAGAAGAGTCGCATTGGTGATTTTTTCTGGGTGATCTTCTCAAGTGTTAAAAACCTACATTTTTTAGATCTGGAAAAGATGAAGGAGAAATAGAGAGAGAGAGAGAGATCTAGAAAGGATGAGGGAGAAGGGAGAAGGGAGAAGAAAGAGAGGAAAAAAGACCATATATTTGTGAGAAGTTTATGCTTTACATAATTCACTCTACTATCAAATGAATATCAAAAAGCAATGATATAGTAATAAGAGAAAATGCAGGAACAACATACCTAAAATTGAAAATTGGAACATCATTGCATCCTTCGCCTTCGCGTGCTCTACCATACATAAACCCTAACTTTATCAGGCATAGAAAATCGATGAAATGGAGAAAGACCTGGAAAAGGTGAGATATTCTATAAGAAATCCTTTTTGTTTTCAAGAATTGTTTATCTTTTGAAATACCCATTAATTAACCATTAAAGTTTCAATCTTTAAAACCAAAATTCAATCAAATTACAAAAAATAAAGCATCAAATTTGCAATGGGGGTGAGGGATCGGAGGAGTGAGAAACCTAACCTGTAAGATTGAAGGTAGAAAACGAGAAGGTGAAACGAAAATATAGCTGAAGAACTCATATTGTTAACTGTACGATCTCTCTATTGAGTTGTTGTATCCTGTAATTTAACTTACTAAACGCGGCCTATTATTATGTAATAACTGCAAATATAAACACAACCTATTATCTAAAAACCAAATGATAAGTAAGGTAATCAAATTGCTTTCAATTTCATCTCTAAAAACTTAATCACAACATAATCAAAACAACTAATTTAACTTCAAAACCGACGAATCGAAAGAAAGAGATAGACCTAACGAACAGGACATCCGAAGGACTTGCGTCCGCGATAACGCTCAGTATTAGCAGTAAGTAGCAAGCAATTCCCCAATCCACCTAAAAGTCGATAATCCCTAGCCCAATGACCTTCCTATCCACACCTGAAACACGTGCTGAAGACGACACCAAAGATGACGACGTCGTCTGAGGACAATCCCTAGCCCAAGGACCTTCCTTTCCACACCTGAAACACGCCCCGCCACCACCACCACCACCTCTAACAGTAGAAATTCGACGTTTTCTTCGTCGTCTGAAACCTAATTGTTTAACTTTTATGGTTTTCTGGTGGAAGCCATAAAAGTCGACAGAAGAAGAGAGATCGGAAAGGAAAAAGTGAGAGGGAGCAAGATCCGGAAGACTTTGGTAAAAGACGAGAGAGAGCTAGAGACTTAGGAGAGAGAAATATTTTGAGTTTTTGAGTTTCCTCCGTTTCTTTATAATTGCTACATTGTGTTATACACAATAATTTCGGCAATGTCACTTTCAACCTTTTTAGAACGTTCTTTTTGACACATTTAATATAAAGTAATAGTGAAAAGTGACAAAGTAATACTTTTTGATGGAAGAAGAGAATAATAAATATAATAGTATTATTTTATGGTCGCTCAAGTACCCTAAATAAAGAAAGTTTAAATAATATAACAATTAAGAAGAAGGCTCTGTTTTTTTGGACTGAATTGAACTGCACTGAACTGAAACGAATGAAAATTGTGAGAGAAAACCAACTGAAATGAACTGAAATGAATGTGTCTAAAACCGAACCGAATTGAATTTTTATTAATTCAGTGCAAAAGAACATAAATGTAGCTAAATGACGCCATTTTTTTTCTAAGTAACGCCATATATACATGTATAATACATGTATATGTGGCGATTAAAATACTCTCCCTCCCTCTCACTCTCCTACTCCCCTTCACTCTCTTCACTCTCCTGCTTCACTCTCTCGCTAGATCTCACCACCACCACCATCACCATCTTCTTCTCCACGGCACCACCACCACCACCGTACCCCGACACACCACCACCAACGTACCCCGACACATCATCACCACCACCCCTTCTCTCCTCTGTTTTTTCTTTTTTTTTTATTTTTTTTAAAAGGGAGGCGTCCGCCATGGACGCCCACCACCCGTGGAGGCGTCCATGGCGGGCGCTCCACCACATGGTGAGGCGCCCGCCATGGACGCCTCCCTTTTTTTGAAAAAAAAAATTCACTTGTAAATGAAAAAAAAACAGAGAGGAGAGGGTGATGGTGGGTACGACGGTGGTGGTGCCGTGGTGGTGCGGTGGTGGTTATGCGGCGGCACCGGTGTCCAGTGGTGAGTGGAAGAAGATGGGAGGGAAATTGAATGAAGAAGGGGATAAAGTGAATGGAAGAAGATGTGAACCACAAAGAGAAAGAGGAAAGGTTTGTTTACAAACCATGTATAATGTACAAAAATACATGTATTATACATGTATATATGGCGTTAGTAAGAAAAAAATGGCGGCATTTAGCAAAACCCAAGTAAAAATAACGGATGGTTCCCTAAAAAAAATAAAATAACGGATGGAGTAAGCAGTAAGCTCTGCAGTGCGACTGCGGCAGCGAGCAGTAAGCAGAGCAAAGGGGAAGAAGATGAACCCGCAGACAAGCGATGGCGAGGCACGACGATGATGCAGCACTCTCCGAATTTCTTGCTTCTTTAATGGATTATACTCCCACCGTAATCTTTTTCCTTTTTCTTTTAATTTATCCTTTTCTTTTTTCAGTTTCTTACGAGATTTCTTCTTGTATAGATTCCTGATGAATTGGTGGAACATTACCTCGCCAAAAGCGGTTTCCAATGTCCCGATGTTCGATTGTTGGTATTTCTTCTCTAAATTTACTTCTAATTTTTTGTTTTTAGGCTGAGATTTTGAGTTTTTCTAGAAATATTTAAGATTTCTGAGTCGGAATTTCATTTAGTATTCTTGTTACATCGTGAAATGCATTATTTAGAAGTGAATCTCTCTGAATTTTATGTTTTGTGTAAAATTCCTTGTGTTCGCTTTGTATTTGATGTTCAATTCACTGTTTAGATCTCGTTTCCTCATGAAAATCCTAATTTCAATTAGTTAATATCAAGGGAAATTAGGCACCTGGGGTGATCAAAAAGATATAATCATAGAAACAAGGTAATTAAACGACTTTTATAGATAGCAAGAATTCGATGAGGCTAATTTCAGTTAAAATTGCATTTGATGATGTAATTAGACGTATGATACTGTATTGGTAATTTAAAAGAACCTATAATTTCATATTGATATCGTAAATTGCTAGTTAATTCTAGGTTGATGTTGTAGATGTATTGTAATTAAAACCAATGAGATCGGCTGAACTGAAGGGGATATTATCAACTAGCATACACGAAATCACGCTCTATGAAATCTAGAAAAGCCTGAGTTGCATGATTATACCCAATGTTTTTTTTTTTGGGGTGGTGGTGGTGGGGAGGGGGAGCTTAGTAGCCCACAGAATTAGAGAAATGCTTTGCTGAATACGGCTCTGTTTGGGGAGGCATTTTAGGTGCCTAAAATGATAAGTTGCTAAAACTTTTAGGTGCTAAAATGAATTAGGTGTGTTTGGGAAATAACTAAAATAAAATTTCAGTTCCTAAAATGAATGATATTGACAAGGTAAAAAATATAACGTTTGAAAATCAGGTACCTAAAATCAGGTACCTGAAATATTGGAAAAGAACGTTAATTGGAGAAAATATTACTGCTCACAACCAAAATTATCTCTCATTCTCTCTTCTCTTCTCTACTGCGTTGTTGGCTTTGATCCTTCTACTGCATCTCTTCTCAAATCTCTGCATTTCAATTCGCCATATGATTTTTCTTGCGATATTATGCAAATTTCATTCTTTATTTCTCTATTTTTTTTTTTTGAATGATTTTGGTTTATTTTCCCTTTGTATTTCATGTATCTGATGCAGAGAGGAGAAAACATTCAATTGAATGTACAGAGAAAGTTAGTGCGGCGCAAGTCTCCATATATCGATCAGGCTTTGAAATAGTTACTTCCTTTAGAGTAAGTAGCTCTCTGCTCTAGGCATACGAATTGGATCAATGCTTGGTTTATCTGCTTTTGGTCATTTTATTTGAAGGAATCCTTCATTCCATTAATTAAAAAATCATTATGTTATAATTAAATTAAGCGCAATGATGGTAAGATTGGTAAAATCAAAATTAGAGTATATCCTTTAGTTGTCTCATGGGTGACGCAAGAGCAAATTGAAGTATATAACTCTTGGGAAAAGGGAATACCACAGATTAGGTGTGGCATATGATTGTATGAGTATATGACTTTGCAAGGTGTCATCTTCCTCTTTGTATTGCCAATCTTCATGTCCCTCTTTTGACTTCTCAACTGGTATGATGTTATTCATGTATGTGGTGCCCTTGAGTTAGCCCCTTCCCCACATTCTATTCATAAGAATTGGCCTCTTTGTGTTATTCATGTACTTCAAGAGATATTGATTCGGGTCGAGGAGAAGTGTAGTTGTGATTTCACAAACATTATGTTTTAACAATATTTTGTGTCCTTGAAAAATATATTGGTGATGTTTTGCATGTCATTAAGATGGGAACCTTACAGGCAATTGTCTTTGGAAGATTTGAGTTGTCATTTTTGGTTCTTAGATTTTTTTTTTTTTTTTTATAGATGACGCCAACAAATGATAAAAAAGAGGGGAATTTCATATGGACAGATGATGACATGATAGCTTTTTGTGACATTTTGATCACCTCATCTGATGATAAAGTAAAAGGACGTGCAATTAAGTGGGTGTTAGTTCGTGATGAGTTTGAGAAAAGAGTTAAGCGGAAATGTCCAATAAAAAGTATGAAGAATAAGTATGATTGGATGAGGAGAGATTGGCAGCTTTGGAAATTCTTAAAAACAGGGGAAACTGGGCTTGGGTGGGACCCTGCTACGGGAAAGATCAAAGCTTCAAATGAATGGTGGGAAAAGAAAATTATGGTGAGTATCATATTACTACATCATAATAATTTTTTGAATAGATTTGTTTTGTATAAGATAAATAAAATACTACCTTTGCATTTTGTAGGAGAAACCTGAAGTAAAAAAGTTTCGAAATAAAGGACTAGCTCCCGAGATAGAAGATTTATGGAATAGGGTGTATCAAGATGGATATGCTACTGGTGAACATGTTGTGTCAACAAGTATTGACCCATCGAGTGTGATTGTGGTTAATGTGGAAGATGAAAGAAGTGGTCAGGATAACAATGAGGGTGTTAATGAAAATGATCAGAGCATTCAAGATGGTATTTACCCTGAATATTATCCTGACTTAGATAATGTGGATAGCCAAGGGCCAAATTTTTATAGCAATTTACTAAAAGATGTCTCATCCCAAGTACCTAGTTTTTCTGTTAGTGGTGATTGGGGTACGCAAGCACCTGATTTAGGTGTTAGTGGTAGTTCCAACACTCAAATTCCAAATGCTGATTCTCAGGATACTACTACAGGTAGTGAGCCCTCCAACCAAAAGGGTAAAAATGGTACAAGATGCTCTAAGCAACCTCAAAAATGTGCTACAAGAACTACAAAATCCATACCAATGAAACGTAAGGGGAGACAATCTAGTGGATCGGCTATGTTATCTAGTCACATTAACACTATGGTAAACACTTGTAGTCGAGCATTGGAATTAATGGAGTCAGATGCTGATCATCTTGGTAGTGTAAACGCACAACGCACTTATAATGATACTAGTATTGCTACAGCAATGACTATTATTAATGGCATGTGTGCTTCTGGATGTGGCCTTATAAAAAATAGTGACTTATGGTGCTTTTTAGTTCGTTTGATCGAGGATGGTGCAAGAAGAGAAATTTTCATAAAAATGGATGATGATGAATCGAGGATGACTTGGTTGGATTACATGCGTACTCAAGGCATATGAATGGTTTCCTGTTAGACTCATTTAGTTGCTTTTATGTTTTAGTTTCATTTCGAGATTAATAAATTAATGTAGTCAATATGACTAGTAGTTTGTATTACAAGTTATTTTTTTATTGGCGGACACTCGTGAGTGACAAAAATTGAATTATGTTTTTGTGTGTTATAAATTAAAATTATATATAAGTTTGATTAAAGTTTTACAGTCTTATTATATGGTTACTAGGTACACATGATGGACATTGAAAGGAGAAAGAAGAAAAGACAGAAATTATTTTGGGTGCTTACGACATGTAATACATGTGCTATAGCAACATATTTTTGTAAGTATATCTACAAAGAACCATGCATGACTTCCAACCAAACAGGAGAAGACTGGATGAACGATGTTTTAAACGGACATTACATACGATGCATAAATGCTTTTAGGATGGAATCAAGTGTGCTTAGAAATTTGTGTGAAGAGCTACATCTTACATATGGACTGGAACCGAGTAAGAAAATGACTGTTGTTGAAAAAGTCGGTATATTTATCTATACTCTTGCATTGGGTATATCTAATAGAGAGGGCAGCGTAACGATTTCAACGTTACGGTGAGACTATTAGTAGAGCATTTCATGAAGTTCTAGAAGCAATTAGTGGCCGAAGTAGGGGTTATATGGGTCTTGCACGTGATATAATAAAGCCAAAGGATAGAAGCTTTCCAGATATACCAGCCCAAATTGAACATGACTCAAGATACATGCCATATTTTAAGGTATGACTTCATAAACTCATATTGAGATTTTATAATTATACAATGTAATTAAATATTGGCATAATATTACACCCTTTATCATAATCATTTAAGCTTATTTATCCTTCATTATTTCTAAATATAATAGGATGCTATTGGGTGCATTGATGGCACACATATAGATGCATGCATTCTCGAGTCGAGCAAACTGCGTTATAGAGGAAGGAAAGGAATCCCTACTTTCAATGTCATGGCTACATGTGATTTTGATATGTGTTTCACTTTCATTTCTGTTGGATGGGAAGGATCTGCTCATGACACTCGTGTTTTTCTTCATGCGCTTCACACACCAGAATTAAACTTTCCGAAACCACCTGAAGGTATATAGGATCTTCTTTTAATAATTACTTGAAGTTTTATATTTTTTAACCCATTGTTTATCTATTACAGGTAAGTATTATTTGGTTGATAAAGGATATCTAGATAGAAAAGGCTATTTGGTACCATATCCAAAGACAAGGTATCATAAGGATGAATACCAACATGAGCCACCAACTAATGAAAAAGAAGCTTTCAACCGTTCTCATTCTTCCCTTCGAAGTTGTATCGAGAGATCATTTGGAGTTTTAAAAAAGATGGAAAATATTACGGCAAATGCCACGGTTCAGGTATCAATACTCAAATTGATGTCATAATGGCTACCTTTTGCCTTACACAACTACATACGAAAAAGTTCAACAAATGACCTTATGTTTAGTGTGCTCGATAATAATCCGGATTACATGCCAAACGAAGAAATCCCGGACGTCGCTAATTACAGAAGTAGCGAAACATCAAGATAGACTTCTAAAGAGATGGATTCGGTTCGTGACGGTATTGCTAGTCAAATATGGAGTAGAAAATAATTTATTATTATATTTTACAATTATCGTATTTTTTTTTTGTATTATGACGGTTTCTACGCATAATATGATAGTATAAATTTAGAGAAATTCGTTTCATAATTGCTTATGGAGAAGTAGCGAAATATTTGTGTTCAAGTGAGTTATGATTTCAAATATTTATATTGTTTTATTATTATTTAAATATATTGAAATAAATTAGTGTTGAAATATATATAATAAAAAAAATTACAAAATCTAAATAATTAATCAACTTATGAAACTAGTTACGCCAAACAGGTAAACTAATCGACTACCTTATCGTTTCAGCTATACCTTATCAGTTTCAGCTATACCTTATCAGTTTCAGCTACCTTATCAGTTTCAGCTACATTTCAGGTAGTATTGCCAAACAGACCCTACAGGTAGAGAAAGCAGTTATTTTTCTAGTCTGATTCCTGAAATGCAATTTTGTTACCCTCTTCTTGTTCTTGATGCATGATCACTGAGGCGCCATCACTTAATTGAAGTTCTGACCTTTTTCAGGATTAGACTTGGGTGGCATTGCTACTCAAAAGTTCATTTCGGAGGTTGCCACCGATGCCCTTCAAGATGTTTCTTGCTCTTGTTATATTCTTTACCGTAACTTTGTTTATATGTGTACCTAAATGGTGATGGCTATTGGCTACATATATCTCAGGTGTGCATGTTGGACAAAGTATTAGAATATGTGAGTAGAGCATAGACAACTTCCTTCATTTTAGCTTGTGAACAACCTCTCTCAGGTTACTAGCTTGTAGGACATATATGCCCTATTATATGCACGACGCGTTGCTAATATAGTAAACGTGTTGTAGCTTAAATGCTTATTCATTGAATTCAACTTCTCTCGTAGTCTAGTTGTTCGTATGTTTCCTTCACTTTCTCTTTATATGTCTCCCCCTCCCCCTTCCTTTCTTCTACTAGTCTAGTAATTTACGAACAATTGGGTACCGAGCCTCCGATGGAAAAATTACTTGGCTTCTTGCTATGGTTGTGTAAGATTGATGCCTTGAATCCGGTGAAAATGCGGCTTATTCGGAGAAATCGAGTGCTCGCCGGTCGGCCGAGGGCGAAGTCACGCCCGACCGGGCGGCGTAGCCCGACGGCGGCGCGTCGCCCGACCGGGCGAATTAGTCTGGGACCGGGCGAGAGCCTGGGCAGAAAGATCGTCAAAATCACTTGCGCGCCGCGAGCGGGCTCGGCCCGCGGCGACCGGGCGGGAAACCGCCCGACCGGGCGAAATGGCCGGTCGGACAGGCGGATTCGGTTTTGACGCGGGTTGGCGATTTCGACTCGGGGTATAAATAGGCTTTTAACCTAAATCGTTAATATGACGATTTAGTTCGTAATCACATCTCGTAATTTCGATTATTCTTCTCATCAATAATATTATTCTCTCTCCGCCTCGTGGATGTAGCCAACACTCCGTTGGTGAACCACGTTAAATCTGTGTTCGATTATTTTCAATTTTGCATTCAATATTTGTTCTTTCTCACATCTCGTTATAACAAATTGGTATCGAGCTTTGTGTTCGATCCAGGGTGAGAAAGATGTTCGGGATGAATGTGAAAATTGATAAATTCACTGGGAGAAATAGTTTTAGTCTCGTGGCGGATCAAGATGCGTGCTTTACCGAAGCAAGGGTTGTCAGGCACCGTTGGCAAAGAAGTCAACGGATTCGATGCTACGCTGCGATGGCCGTTCCGGAGGAGAAGGGCGCATTCAACAATTATGCTATGTCTTTCGACGACATAATTTCGAAGTTGCGGAGCGAGAAACTTCGCCGGTACGTGGTTGAAGTTAGAGAGTTTATACATGACGAAATCTCTAACCAACAAGTTGCTTTTGAAGCAACGTACGTTCGGCTTGCGTATGCGGAAGGTATGTCTACGAGGGATCATCTAGATAAACCGAATACTATCTTGCTAGATCTTCGTAATATTGATGTTAAAGTAGATGATGAGGATCTTTGCTTTGATTTTGTTAGTATCTTTGCCTTCGTCGTATGAGAATTTTGTGGATTCTTTTATTGTTGGGAAAGATAGTCCGTCTTTAGAAGAAGTAAGATCGCACTTCATACTAGGGAGATTCGTCATAAGGCGCGGTACAGTACGAGTCGATCGAGTTCTTTGGATTAGTAGCCGGTGGTAATGGACGGGGAATTCGGGAGAAAATCCGGAGAAACCGTCTTCTAGGGGTCCTAAATCTAGTGATGTCTGTAATTATCGTAAGGAAACGGGGCATTGGAAAAGAGAATGTCCTAAAAGAAAAATAAATCCGGTCCGATGAATTGGTTGCGGTTCACTGGCCATTGCGGCAAAAATTTCAGTTCGATGATGATATTGCTTTAGTTGCTAATGAACAAACACATTGCGTTGATGTGTGGGTTTTAGATTCCGGAGCGTCTTGTCATATGTGTTCTCGCAGGAGTGGTTTATGAACTATAAGCGAGGTTGATGGAAGTGTTACTATGGCCAACAAAGGAGGTGCGTAAGACCGGTTGGTATAGGGTCCATCGAATTAGGACATGTGATGGCAAAGTCTCGTACTTTGAATGATGTTAGGCATGTTCCACAGTCACAAAGAATCTCGATTTCACTTAGTCCGTTAGACAAGAAAGGGTTCGGTTTCAAAGGTGAGGGTGGAGGGTTGTATGTCTACGGGGGTTCGAAGATGATCCTGAAAGGGGTTAAACGGGAGACATTGTATGTGTTGCAAGGGTCTACGTTATCCGAGTGCGGGATTGTCACATTGGTCGTTTGTGATAGTGTTGAGAAACAAGGTGGAGCACGGAGACACTCTAGGTTGGAGTGGTGGTTCACATCGGGGAAAAGTCTCATCAACATTCACAATCGAATACGGAATTCGTGTTCCTCGTCGTCAAAATCGGGTCGATCAAACTTGGCTCTTGGTCGGCGTGAAATCTTTGGGAACTCTCCCCAAAGGGACGGTTGTGAAGACATGGTGGGTTTTGCACCGTATATGTCGGAGAGGTGAATATTTTTGGGCCGTCCAAGGAAGGTGTTACTTGTGCTAGGAAGGAGTATAAGCAACAAATTTGTTCGAATCGGTTCCACATGGTAAGTTCCAAGGTTGCTTGGACTTACAAGCTAGTTGTGATTGTTAGGCTGCCCTTGTTGGGGCAAGTCCGGAGCCTCTAGGGGCTAAACCGGTGTCCTTAAGGGACAAATCTGTTTTTGGTTGTCTTTCGGGGGCAAATCCGTTTTACGGGGAGAATGCGGGTATTGTGTTCAATGCATCTCGTCATTTGGTTATCTGTTTCATCCCGGTTATCCTGGTTCATCCGGTCATCCGTTATCTGTTTTTCGGTTCATTGTGAGAGGATTCAAGTCAAGGTGGAGATTTGTAAGATTGATGCCTTGAATCTAGTGAAAATGCGGCTTATTCGGAGAAATCGAGTGCTCGCCCGGTCGGCCAAGGCGAGTCACGCCCGACCGGCGGCGTCGCCCGACCGGGCGAATTAGTTCGGGGGCCTGGGCGAGAGCCGGGCGCAAAGATCGTCAAAATCACTTGCGCGCCCGACCGGGGCGGGAACCGCCCGACCGGGGCGAAATGGCCTCGGCCGACCGGGCGGATTCAGTTTTGACGCGGGTTGGCGATTTCGACTCGGGGTATAAATAGGCTTTTAACCTAAATCGTTAATATGACGATTTAGTTCGTAATCACATCTGTAATTCTGATTATTCTTCTCATCAATAATATTATTCTCTCTCGCCCGTGGATGTAGCCAACACTCCGTTGGTGAACCACGTTAAATGTGTACGATTATTTTCAATTTTGCATTCAATATTTGTTCTTTCTCACATCTGTTATAACGAGGTTCTTGTTAGAGCAAGTGGTGATAATTAGAAACAATTAGGGGAAGAAACAAATGAGAGCAACTGAGAAATTAAACACAAGAAGACACAAGATTTGGGGAGGTAGGAAATTCCTTCAAGCAATTACTGGAGGACTATAAAACTCACCCGGACGAGGAGATAATGTTGTATTGATGTAGAATTAGTGTTTACAGGAGGATTACTCAAATTTCTCACTGATTTTTGCTCACAAAAGACAAGGATGAAGCAAGGAAGATGAACTTCTCAAACCTAGCTGTTCCTCTCAATTTCCCTCTCTTGAATTCTCTCTTAAAATGCCCCAAAAACATATACACAACGGCTCATCAAATGATCATTAATTTCCTGTGTGTAATATAGACCCCTGCTTGCCCAGATAAGCCGCGCTCATGGGTCAGGATAAAACCAGCTTCCCAGGGCCAACTGTCCGTCCTAGTCAGCATATTGCCTGTCCTAGCAGAAGTAGCCGTCTATGCCTTGTTGATGCTTGCCCGAGCATGTCTCATTTGCTGCACCTGCAACAAAATGATCTTGCATTAGCCGTGAGCCTCCTCGATTATGCACACTTCTATCAACAAGTCATATTCAACAGTTGCCACTGCTGTTGTTCAGTAAAGTTCTCTTATTCATTGTTTTTGCTCTCCATAGTTTGTCATGAAGTAAGATAGAATTGAATGAGCATCTTTTAGAGTGCGCTGGAACTGAGACATTATTGCTTGATATGACATTTATCCTGGACTGCACTAGGCTCGAAGGGCGACTGCGTTAGGGCGCATTAGTATGAAAAACATGTATGTTAGTGCTTGCCTCAGAATATGATATTGTACTATAAATATGATGCATCTCAAAAATTCAGTTATTTAGTACCTAACTTACTTTTAATAGTATGTGATTGCATTCTGTGCATACATAACCCTACCGTATTAGGGAATATGTATTCGTTACTTTTCCTAGCGTGACCCCTATTGCCTTAAGTGTGCCGCCTACCACCTAAAAACCATCCTACTTGAAAACTCTATAAAAACATTATTGGGTAAATAGGTGAGTCTATGACTATACCAAACATCTTGCTACTTTTGGACGAATGGATATTATAATAGCAGCACACCGAAATGAACAGAAAACCCTTGTCCTGTTTTGGTGTTCTGTGCACCCGAATGTTGCAAGAAAAAGGTTTGTTGCTGCAGAACGAAGCAAAGGATCACTTGCATGTCAGTGCATCTGTCATATTTCCCGTTTTCACTAAAGCTATTGAATTTTAGATTCTGGTATTATGATGATGATATATATGCTTGTACATATTTCTAGGCACTGCAAAGCAAGGCAATCTTCTGTGGTAAAAGATAAAAGAGATAAGCTGCAAAAGGTATACTGATGCCTAAGTTTATTTTGCTAATGAACTTGTGCCTCTTCCCACCCCCTCTTTCCTTCCCCCAACCGAAAAGGGTGGTGGATAATGGGATGATAGAGAATCAAATTAACAGGTATTGCATGCTTCTGTTATCTAATGGCAACAGGACAAGCGTCTTGTGTTGACGATGGAGGGCCTCTCAAGAGCTCTAAAAGAGGTAAGGAAGTCCCACTTTCATATATGCTTTTTATGCTGTCAAAAGAACTTCTGAACTTGAGAACTCTGGATATGAAGGTTGTCATCTTATGAACGACTGTTTATAAAGTAACTGAATTAATCAACTGATGCTCTTTCAAATTGTTAGTAAGCTTTAGTTAGAGTTACAAAATTTCCCTTTTCTTGTTCTTGTAGTAAGAATCAACACAATTAAAAAGTTGTGCGATGATTTTGATTGGATATGATTCATCAGCCTCATTGAGGAGCTATATTATACATTCAGATATCACTCCCTTATTGAAGTAAAAAATTCAGGATAAGCCCTTAAAAGTTAGAACCTCGATATTACTCACCAGAGGATTAAGGTCACTAGATATGTCTATTATTCTCTCTAATTGTCCTTCTAAATTTTAAATATTTTGGTGGGGATAACTCTTAACTTCAATTCGTAACTTACAACTGGATTCAAATTCAGTATATCCAGCTAATTATACACATTCTGGCGATAGAGTAATAGCGTTTGACAAAGTGACCTAAGAATACAACTTATAGCTGAAAAGAGCATTTCAGTCACTGAAAATTGCATTGAAGAAGGTCTTGCACACATAAGGATGGAGACCTTCAAGGTTGAGGACTTATCCTTGTTAAATAAGGTCTCTTGAATACCATGAAACTGCGACATAGAATGCTAGAAGAAACAATTAGCAAAGATATTAAATGAAGGATGTTGATTTATATCTTTTTATATATAACAAACTTGTTAGTTTATACTTGACGTCGTCAAGTATTGATGTGTTCAAGTTTATCGGGGTTTTTACGTTGTTTTAGACGTTTTTTGGATGGAAGGCTTGGTCGTAGTCATGGGCATTAGCGCACTTTTAGGCTTTAGCGGAAGTTTAAGGTTGAAGTTGTTAGAGAGTGTTAAGGTACGACATTGTGAGCCTTCGGAGTCATCGTATTGGTGTTGGATGTGAGTGTTTGGAGTTGTTGGGAGCTGCATCAACGCAAGCAGCACATGAACATCATTGGACAGCATCGGCAACATCATCTTTCTGACCAGCCAAGCAGCAAGGAAGTTCAAGTCAAGCCCAGGTCGCACCTCGCGACCTGTACCGCACCTCGCGACCTGGGTTTGTTTCGTTTGTGTCCGTCGCAAAATACGAGGTGCGACCATACTCGCACCCTATGTCGCACCTCGCGACATATGTCGCACCTCGCGACCCTCGGCCTGGGCAAAGTCGGGTGATTTGCCGACTTAGACAACTTGTAACTTTCTTCTTCTTTTTTGGAGGTAGTTTCTTTTGGGAGTATAAATAGGAGAATATTCATAACCCTAAAGGGAGTTAGCCACTCTTAGAAGAAAAGAACTCCTCCCTTTTGTTTTAGTTTTCTAGTTTTCATATTCCATTGAGCTCTATGTATTTCACTTTTATATTTTGGACAAGAAGTATGGAAATTATAGCTTAAACTCTCTTGGGAATGGTTGAAGGAAGCTTTTGACGGTTCATTGTAAGATTTACTCTTTCCTCTTACTCTCTATCTTGGTTATTGTCTAGCTTTCAATATTAATGTTTATGATCATGACTTGGATTAGCTAGGAGTACTACTAGTTGATGTTTGTTGTTGATTTAATGCTAGGTTTCGGATATAATCGATGTTATATGCTTAACCATGTTGTAGTAAGCTAGGTTCTCTTGATTTACGCTGAACATTATTGAGTGAATCTAGTTAAGCTAGACAAGTTGTTGAATGCTTAGCACTTGTTTAAATATCGGCAATATTATCGGTTCTCTATTCTTAATGCGATTCTTAGTTTGAATCTTGACGCTAGGAGAGGTTGATTGAGAATTAGGATTTTGTAATGCGCAGCTCGTACTTACTTAATTAAAACTTGAGAGAACGGAAGATTCGGTCCTTAACGATAATCAACCAAGAATTGAGTAGGCCTGTAGTGAATCGATAAATTGATCCGTAGAAGTGGATATCAACTGGACCCCTAACTTCGTTATTATTGACTTCCACTAATTAATTTTTCCTCTTGTTTGCTCGTCTAGATTTTGATTTAATCCAAAAATCCCCCATTGTCTCGATTGTTCATCACGTAGAGAAATCTAGGTGATTAGTTTCATTAAATACACTTGCTTTCCCCATTTCCCTGTGGATACGAACCCTACTTCCTATCTACATTTATTTGTAAAAGAGAGTAGGAGAAATTTATATTTGGTGACTCTCACGACAAGAGCCCACCAAGTATGGACTTTAGGGAGTACCTTTTACCTTTAACAGCTACTCCTATATAAACAAGGATGTATATCTTAGTTGTTTTGAATTGTTGAATGTATCTCTTGCTCTATTTTACTACTTTAGGTGAGGGAGTTTCCTGTCCTTTTAAGTTTGTCATGACATTTGGCCTTGAGGCTACGTATATTGGAGATGCTTGTAAGTTTGTCGTGTTTGGCCTTGAGGCTAGATATATTGGAGATCTTTGGTCTTTAAGGTCTTGCTTTCCTATTTAATACTTCCTCTGTTTCTTTTTACTTGCAACTTTTGACTTTCACGCTTGCCAATGCATTACTTCAACCATTAATATCTTTAATTACCGATAATTAAAAATTATAAAAAGTAGATTCTTGAAAAATACGCATTGAGAGGAATCTAACAAGATCCCACATGAATATGTTTTTCCTTAACTATAAATCACCACAGATAAACTAAGTGGAGTTCATGAATAGTGTAAAAGTCAAACCGTTGCAAGTAAAAAGAAACGGAGGAAGTAAGTGAGATCCTGTCCTTTTCTAATTTTTAAGTGAGATTCTGTCATTACTTTTTATTTGCATGGAGACAAATGCACCTAGAGTTTGGTTAGTTGGAGATACAAGTTGCAATCGATTTGATTGGCTAGTTGGAGATTTAATGGGTGAGATCCTGCTTTCCTAATTAATGTTTGATAAGGTTTGCGCAAAAGTGATTTGCACTATATGTGAGGGCACATGCTGTATAAAGTCATATAATGAAGGTAAGTGTGAGGGCTAGATGTGGATTTGGACAGAAATGATTAGGACTCTCTATGTTTGAACTTTGAAGGATGTTATATTATATGCGATGTATACTTTAATGATGGAAGAGGGGGACAATAGACGGTGGGTCAAATAGAGGCAGTTGTAGCTCATGGAGACCATTTGACTTAATGGGAGTTATGGAACTCTATAGCTGGATTTTGAAATCAAGACGTGGTTAAATGATGATAACTAGAATATGTGTGGTTGCTGTGTACTCCTTGTGAATGAGCTCTATTTCATCTTTACAGACATAGCATCATCAACTTTTGATAGAGAAAGGTTCTGGTGTAAAGACAACCATA
Organism: Beta lomatogona; assembly: GCA_947646795.1. Lineage (NCBI taxonomy): Eukaryota > Viridiplantae > Streptophyta > Magnoliopsida > Caryophyllales > Amaranthaceae > Beta > Beta lomatogona. Next base: position 1,558,824 of record CANSNZ010000231.1, read on the forward strand.
AATATGGAGTATTAAAAATTATTATGGGACATCCCAAAAAGGAATACTAGGCTAACACTACAGGATGGAGTGAGCACTTTTCTGCTGTGAGCTATGCAGGTTGCTTGATTGCAAGTTTGCAACACTGTTCTGGATCTTGGATAGAGAAGTTGACATTTAGGAACAGGACTTCGATGGCATTCATAGTTGCATATTTGAGATCAATTGGGCTTGACTTTCTTGTCGAACAGGATATTGTTAAAGTTATGACTAAGGGAGAGTTTGCAGTCTCATTGACTTTCGCTTAAAAACTGGAGGGAAAATAGAGCTCAAAGTTCAATGCAGGTTTCTAGGACTCCGGGAATTACGTTAAAAGTGTGTCTTTCTTTTTTGTTTCTCATATAGATCTTTTTGGTCTTTTTTTCATTTCCTCTTCACTTGTAGTTTCTCTTCTCATTTGAGCATCATTATTTGGTGTGTGTGACTGGAGTTAAAGAACTCTTAAGCTTTTGTCGCTTTGATTCTAATTCGTTCTGTTATTCTCATTAATGCTTGCAACCGTATAGGTTCTCTTACTATGGTGACTGAGCCTGAGCCAACTTATAAGAATAGCTGTTGTTTTTCATCGCTAGCCACTAGAGTTTCTTGTAAACTTACTTCTTCTTGGGCCTTTTGTGATTGTTTAGTTCAGCTTTTTTGTAATATAAAAAAGATAACCGACCTATGAAAATTCATGTTAAATGCTGGGTTTCTTGGGTGATAATATGCTTTGCATCCAATACATATGTAGGTCTTTACTGATTTACCATGTACTTCTGCAGATTTGTTGACATACCCTGTAATAATTGCGAGAACTATTTCTGCTGTGGATCTCAGGGTTCGTAGGATGACTTGCAGCTGAGTTGAATACCGCTTGGCTATAGTGGAGAAATTTATATGAATTTCTTGTAAGCTCTAGGATTTGAGGTTCCAAGATGGTTTCAAGCTCCCATAGCAGCTGAGTGGCAGGAAAGAATTTACATGGGATGAGGAGGATAAGACAACATTTTTTATAAATTTGAAATTTGGGGAATTCCTGCAGTGGGTGTATCAATTTCTGGAATTAAGGTTTGGTCCACTCCTTGAGGAGGGAGGGGGGCGGGGTGTTCTTTGCAGTGGCAGGAAAGTATTTACACGGGACAGGGAGGATAAGACAACATTTTTTATAAATTTGAAATTTGGGGAATTCCTGTATCGGGTGTATCAATTTCTGAAATTAAGGTTTGGTCCATCTCTTGAGGAGGGAGGGGGTGTTCTTTGCAGTGATAACTTGTCATCACCTGTATGCGCAGGTGAGTCTGCACACCTAGCTTGAGTGGATAAGAAAAAACTTTCCACTTGCAACGCTGCTACCCTCCAGGTCTCAGCGAGGATATAACTGAAGCAAGTTTTTTGCTGAGGGGATATAACTGAAGCAAGTTTTTTTTTTGGTGGGGGGATATAACCGAAGCGATTGTTTTTTTTGTGAGGGGATATAACTGAAGCATTTTTTTTTAGTGGATATAAGTAACTGAAGCAAGTTCATCTTCTTTACGACAACCAAATTGATCTAGGGTCGGCTAACATGAATTGTCATAAGAAATCGGCTAACAAGTTCATCTTCCCTACTCATAGAAAATCTTCCAACTTGACTGGCCGAAATTACGAGGTGTATAAATATGAATTTCTTTACTAAGACCATCCTTTTCATGCTATGACTCAAAAGCATTCCCTTACACTTGAGGAAGGGCTAAAGAAAGGACTTGAGGAAGGGCTTCAGGTAGGCATGCCAAAGATAAAAAAAAAAGATGGCTATTGATACAACTTTATAATAGGGACTGATAATTGATTTATCCATTTCCATGCAAGGAAGATCTTCCCAAAGCCGGTCATGCCCTTTTCTTCTATTCAATTTTGTAATACTAGTCATTAGGATTTATGCACGTTTGGATCAGTTTTTGAACATTTGATGGAATCATGTACTGAATCCGAAATTTAGTTTAGAAGTAAAATGACTTTGCTTCAAGACATAATATCTGCCATGCTTGTCTTTTTTGTATCTTATTACTCCTTTTTAATAATTGATTATAATGTGGATGCATATTCACAGTATGGGGTGAACCTGAAGCACCAGGAGTATTTTGCCGACAATCCTTCGACGGGGATGGATCCAGCTTCAAGAGATGAATAGCGTGATGGAGTCAAGTTGATGAAGTCTTGTACAAATCTGCTTAGATACATGCTTTCAGCGTTTGGAACTTGAATTCTCTGTTCTGACGTATCAAGGAAACTGGTCATAGCCTGTCGCTGCTTGCCCATTAACTCTTTCTGGCCTTCGGTTGTATTCTGGACTTTTTAAGTCTTCTATGGTATTTCTGTACTACTAGATATTTGTATCATCATTTCTTTATATGTTATTTCGTCCAAAATATAAAAGATTACATAAATTTCCCTATGTTCGTGAATGCCATTACATATTTTTATAGGCAATACCGATAACAAGTCATTTTCTAGATATATCAAGTTCAAAATTTGAACTTTCTTGACGGATTTGAAAGAAAGAGTGAAAGACACCATTGAGTTATGATTTTATGAAGAGGGGTTTGGACGTTTGGTTGAGGGGTTTTCACTGAAGAAGGGTAATGGAATAAAGCCCTTGTTGTTTGTTAGGTTACTTTAATAATTTCTTTGACCCTCGCTTTATCTCCAAAGTCCTTTTAAGTTTTAACTCTACGCCATTTTCCATCCTCTTTCTAGGTTTAACTTATCCTTTCTTTTCTCTACTTCATGGTTGCCTTCACCCATCATTGACTACTACACTTGCCTCCTCAAACCACCGCTCTAGGCACAGAAACCACCACCTCGCCACCCAAAACCACCATCCTAGTTATCGGGTTATAATAGATCTACGTGCAAAACAACAAATCTTTAGCACAATTATTTATCTTAAATTTTAAATCAAATTTATATGGTTATTTAATCATAATGTCGATGTCAATAAAAAGTTGCTTCTCAAATAAGTCATGCCTTATTAGCTTAGTGCATACATTTACCCACATATCTTAGTGGTGTTGGTGGCCGAGGTGGTGCTAAAGACTTATTTTATAATGTACTAGCATTTTTTGCACGCTACACGTGTGTCATATTAACGTTTTTTCTCAATTAGTTATAAAAATCATCACCGTTACAAAAAAATTGATTTGAATTGACATTTATAATTATATTAAAAATTTTAAATATATTTTTCTTAAATTAATATTTCGTTGATTTTTTTTAGTTATTTGTTTATCATTATTCAAATCTAGTATTGAGAGAAGGACATATAAAATTTGTATATCGGGTTCAATCGTTGAATATTAATAAAGTGGAAGAGTGGTTTATATAATAGTAATTACCGAACGATAATCAACCTTTAGATATTAAAATATTATTAGTATAACTATTATTATGAAATTCAAGTTTTTATTTTTCTTTTGATTGTGTCAATCAAGTTATATTATCAACTTAATTTTTAATTCACAAATATGTAAGAATAGAAAATCATTCTCCTTAATTTAATATTTAATTGATATTTCAAATTCAATTCCATTGTTAACTTGTTCAGAATATATGGCAAGTAATATGAAGAAAATATTACTTAATATGTATGGCAATTTAAATTCATTAAGGGTATATAAGACTTTTTGTAAGGGGACACCATCTTCCTCCCCTTCACTTATATAATAGAGATTATATGATTGTAGGGACTTGTGCAAGGCATTCAAGATTGTGAAGTTTAGATATGTGGGAAGGTAATACAACCACCTAACAGATGGTATGGCCAAGTATACAAGCATGGATGCTAGCCCTAATGTAACTAGGGAGGTTCCCCATTCCCCTAGCTATTTTATTTGAAAAAGACTAAATAGTGGAATTGTAGTGCATCCATACAATATTTGTATCTAAAATCTATTTGTACATCTATATAATTCATTTTGTACATTCGAAACTATACTTGCACATAAATAATGGCTTTTGCATCTTACATGCATTAGTTTTATTGTACATCTAAAAACTATGCTTGTACTTCCATAAAATTTATGTTGTATATCCAAAAACTAATTTTGTACATCCAATACATTCAAAAAGTATGTTAGTTATTCATATTATATTTTATGAATCCATCATTTCTTTTGTACATCCAAAAACTATAATTGCTCATCCATGATTTCTTTTGTACTTCGAAAAACTATATTTGCACATTCCTAATGGTTTTTGCATCTAACATCCATTAGTATTTCTATACATTCAAGAAATATGTTTGCACATCCGTAGTTTTGTTGTTGAGTATCCAAAACATATGTTTGTACATCTAAAAATGCCAAAAAATAATTAAGGATATTTTCTATAAAAAAAAACCTTGAACTACGTGGCAGCAATGTTCACTAGTGAACCTTGCACCATTTAGCCTAACTCCTTATATCGGAGTGTGAAGCTTAACTCTTAACTTTTATGTTACTTAACTCTTGAGTTTTATGTGTGCCTAAGGATGATAAGAAAGGAAGTTTATCGTGGAAGATCGAAGAAGTTAAGTAGTTCCTAAGTTGGAACGGCATAAGAAGAAGTCTAAGCGTATGAGTTTACTGCTAGCCGCTAGGCTTCTTGTAAGTAACAAGATTACGAAGTATGTATGGAAGTGCATGGAGCTGTTCCTTGAGTCTAGAACTGAGTTGTTCGTTGAGTCAAAGGATTAATGTTTAAGGAACTGTTCAGGTTGGAACTATGTTAATTAGCGGAATTTACAATATAAACTTTGTCATAAAATGGAACAAAAAAATGTGTGATTGTTGTTCCTTTAGGTTGAGAAACTTGATAAAAAACCATCACTTAAACCTGAAAAGGATAACATAGAATTTAAGATTTCTTGCAAAGTTCTATTCTTTCTTTCCGCTATACCATTTTGTTGTGGTGTATAAGCTGCGGTTGTTTCATGTATAATGCCCATAGATTGAAAGTAACTTGGGTCATAGAATTCACCACCTTTATTGGTTCTAAACCGTTTAACTTTGTCATTTAGTTGCAATTCAACTTCATTTTTATAGATCTTAAATTATCAAGGGCTTCATCCTTAGTAAACAACAAGTATACATAACAAAACCGAGAATAATCATCAATAAAAGTTATCATGTATTTCTTGTTCCCTAAGGAAGGAGTGCTATGGAAATCACATAAATCACTATGCACCAAATCAAGCAATGAAGTATCCTTTTCCACATTGTTTGGAAAAGATTTTCTAGTTATCTTTGTTAACATGGATGTCCTACACTTCTCTATACTTGGATCAAAAGAGGGAATCAAATCATGCTTAGACATGGAATACAATTTTTATAGTTAACATGACCAAGTCTATTATGCCATAGAGAAGAATTGTCATTTCGAGTCAATGCGGTGACTCACCTTCCCGCTTCCAGAAGAAGGTCCGGCATCCTTTTGTCATCCGATAGCTAGTATCTTTTAAAGCATTAGAAATACTAAGTTTAAACATGCTATTACAAAGATAACCAAGTCCTACAAATGTACCACCCTTATACAATATAAATTTATCAGCTTCAAACACAATTTTAAAACCTAATCGATTCAAGGTAGCACCGGAGACTAAATTTCTCCTAAGTTCTGGAGCATACAATACATCTCTTAAAATAAGGGGCTTTCCAGAACTAAAAACTAATTCTATTTGTCCTATCCGTAGAATCATTTCCCATGTAAAGAACTTCTCCATTGTCAACCTCGTTGAAGGTCTTGAATAGAGACCGCTCCTTGCATACATGTCTTGATGCTTCCGAATCGATCTACAATGAACAATCATCCTGTACACAAAATATTTCAAAAATCATACACACAAAATTCAAATTTGAATTAAGTGAAACTTGTGTACACATACCTTGTTTGGCATGGGTTTGGCTAGACTCGCCATTCCCACCATTCTTTTTGTTCATTTTCTTCTTCCAAATGGTGCAATCCTTCTTGAAGTGACCGGGCTTTCCACGTTCCCAACAACCTCGATGAGCACCTCCACCAAACTTAGGCTTTTTTCCATTGTTGCCTTTGGTGAAATTGTTAGCCCTCTTCTTAGAATTAGAAGGCTTATTTGATTTACCATCCTCCACCATGTTAACGGTGGAAGAATTAGGATTGACATCCTTTTGTCCATCTTGGACCCGAATGCCCTCTTCAATCCGAAAATGAGCACCCAATTGTTCAACATTCATATCATCTTTGATCTTATGCTTTAAAGAATTTCTAACATCTTTCCAACTAGGTGGCAATTTGTCAATTATAGAAGAAACAACAAAGGTCTCATCCATCACAATTTTGTGTTGCTTAAAACTCCTTAATGTTCTTTGAATTTCATGGAATTGCTCCATCAACGTCCTAGAGTCTACCATTTTAAAAGCGTTGAAATTACTAACAAGAAATTTCTTACTAGAAACATCTTCGGCCATGTATTTACTTTCTAGTTCATCCCAAAGAATCTTAGCGGATTCAACAAATTGATAAATATCAAACAAAGCATCGGACATACCGTTAAGGATGTGACCACGACATATGTAGTCATCGTTCTCCCATTTGTTTATCTTCCTAGTTGCTTTAACAGTTTCATTTTCCACTTCCTCGGGTTTGGGAGTGCTTAGGACATACGCCACACTTAAGGAATTGAGAAGGAAATGCATCTTCTTTTGCCATCTTCTAAAGCCAATACCTTCAAACTTGTCAAGTTTGTGAAAATTTGCAGACATTTCACGAATTGTAGTCATCTTGCAATAATATTACTTTTGGATTGTTAGAGAAATTAGGAAAATAATAAGGGTCACAAGATGAACAATCTTCTAGGCGTGATTCACTTTCCCAAAAGTAATATTCCGACCCTATTCGTAAAGCACGGGTTTCACTGAATTCACCTTCGAGATACAAAGAAGAAAACAATAGTGGTCACGCTAACTATAAACACTATCAATTGAAAATGAGTTTTGAGAGATTTGGAATGATGAAGAAATTCTGATTTAATCTTAAGAAAATTTATGTGCAAATGAGAGAAGTTATTTTCTCAACCCCCTTTCATCATATGAGTATTATCATATATATAACAATGCTACGTTGTTTAAGAAAACTGAAATGAATTGCAGAAAAACCGTCAGAAAATTATGAATCAGCGCGAGAGAAAAACCCGCCTAGTCAGGCATGTCGCGAGGTGCGACATCCTTCGTGAGTCGCGGGTCGCGAGGTGCGACACTGATCGCACCATGCGATCAGTTCCTGACTTCTGAAACACAAGAAAATTCAGCGCAAGGACAAGGCTCGCGAGGTACGAGTATCCTCGCGAGGTGCGACCCCTTGGTGCCCCTTGGTGCGAATGCTTGAGCGAGCGCTGCTCTTTGTTCGTTGTTCATCAAACTTTGACGAAACCAAACACGAATCACACGAAGCATTTTATTACATATATTGTTTGAATTACGACACCATAACCAAGCTATTCAAACAGTATAACATGAATTAAACTAACATAATACTCTAAATCTCCAACACGCCCGACCAACCCGGACCTTCTTCAGCTACTTCTTTTCCAAGTGTGATCGTCTCGCTCGACCAACCCGGGCGGATGTTGCCTGACTGGGCCCGCATAAGGCAGCTTTGCTTCCACTCTTTTCAAGCTCAAAATGTGGTTAAGTCAAGTCGCCCAACCGGGGCGGGGCGGATATCACCCGACCGGGTGGTTTTCAGGTCTATGACGACCAAATTTCCAATCTTTAAAGTGTCATAACTTTTGCATTATTTGTCGGAATTAAGCAAGTGACCACTCGTTGGAAAGCTCTTGAATTGTAGAATCCAACCCAAGTAAGATTCTCGTGCTCTCAAAAGTACATCATCTCTTGTAGTGGTACAAATTAGTAGGAAATACACCAAAACATGCTAATTCCTACAATAATCAACTCTGAAACTACAAACACACTACAAGGAGCACATTAATACTAAAAATGGCTCCGAAGAGCGTAATTAAGACCAATAATCAATGAGATACGGGGGTAAAAACTCTATATAAAATAGACATATTAATTAAGAGGCTGATTATCTTAATAGATCTCTTGACATTATGCTTTATCACAGGAGCATGTTTCTTCTAAGAGATCTGCATATATAAGTGCGAAGTTTAGCCACTTCAAGGAGCTAGTAGGGAATAACTTTGATGCACTTATGAATTGATATGGACAAATGGCTTATTAGTGTCAAGTATATATTGAAAATGAGTAGTTAATCTTGTGTGTGTAATAGCTTCAAGTTTTCATTATGTGTTGCTAATGGTTCAATCGTTTACCAACACCATTTGGATACGAATGCTTGGAATGTATATTATACTAAGTGAAAGTTCAAGTCTTTGTACACTTTCATTTATAGATGAGGTGTTTTGTAATGATGATGTTTTAGTAATAAATCTTTTATATACTATAAATGAGGGAGGATGGTTGGAGATTTAGAGTATAATGAAGGTTTGCATCATGATATGGTTGTTTGAGTGCTTGGTTATGGTGTCGTAACTTAAACAAACATATGATATATTATATACTATATGTGTGTAACACTTCATTAATCTAATCACAAGTTAGTGATGTATTAGTTCAAAGGAAACAATGAATTTTGACTGTGTCGCACCTCGCGACCCAAGAGCTCACGCCTACAGGAGTTCTGTTTGGAGAGTCAGAAACTGGTAGCACCCCTTGACCAGCTTCGCACCCCGCGACATGCAGCATTGGGCAGGTCGCACCTGCCTCTGTCTCGTGTTGTGTCGCGTTGTTTCGCGTGATTCTGACGGTTATGCAAATTATTGTTGCGATCTTTCTGAAGCGATATAGTATACTATATATATATATATATATATATATATATATATATATATATATATATATATATATATATATATATGACTAGTCTCATATGATGATGGTTATGAAAAGAAACTCTCTCTTTCATATTTTCTCTCAACTTTCAAGATCAAAACTGAAATTATTCTTCATTACAAATCTCACAAACTCATTTTCCAATTGATAGTGTTCATAGTTAGCGTGACCACTATGTTTGTTCTTTGTATCTCGAAGGTAAATTCCGTGAAACCCGTGCTATGCGAATAGGGTCGAAATATTACTTTTAGGAAAGTACATCACGCCTAGAAGATAGTTCATCTTGTGACCGTTGTTGTTTTTGTAGTTTCCCTAACAAGTACTCATGGCAACATCATAACAATAAACTTCGTCACTAGCATCCTTGATAGAAGCTCACTTGATTGGTACTCATGTCTATGCAAAATATACAATTCATCCAATTTTAACACATAGAAAGCGAAAGCTTAATTATTAAATCAGGAAACTCTAGAAAGAAGTTTAATTTACAGAATCACACAATTCACAAAGCAAAAAGTGGGTTTATATTAAAAAAAAAAAAAGAGGGCAAAATCAGACAAGAAAACAATTGAAACCAAAAAGCCTGGAACACAACAATAACGCGCACCAAGGCCTAGCTTAATGAGATAGAAGAGTTCCGATGAACGGAGCAGTATTCCCAGAAGTCATAGCAAGAAGCTATTGTGCCACTTAAATCAAACCTTCCCAGAAACTACAACAGTGTTAATTCCCTTATAATAACACCCAAAAAATTACCCCTAAACTCAATTAGCTAACTAAAATTTCCCCCAATTCTTACTTCTATTCGAATATAAACATTAAACTATAGTTTATAAATTATGATACTCTCCCTCATAACCATTTCAAATGTACAAATCACACAATTTAATTCGTACAAACAAACAAAAAAAAACATTGATGACAATAAAATTTCCCGTTCAACAAATAATCATACACTACTAAATTGGAATAAGATAATATTGACAATAATCATACAAATTAGAAACGCAGTACATTGCAACTCAAAGCTAATGACAAAGAATGGTTAATCAATTGATATTATATAAATAAATAAATAAATAAATAAAAGAATGACGTTCAAAATTGATCATTCTTATTTATAAAAACGAAATTGAAAGAATCTATTATAATCAGAGAAACAAAAAAATGATCTTACAAGAAAACAATTGAAACCAAAAAGCCTGGAACACAACAAGAGTTCCGATGAACGGCGCAGTATCCCCAGAAGTATAAGTAGCTTCTACGGTGGACAAACCATGAATTTGGACGGGAAATATATTGCTCGTACGTTGTTGATATCGAAAGAATTTGATACCGTTTCGTTGTTGTAATAGGACCTCATCTGCACCATTTAGATAGGCAACAAGGTGGACATGACAGCCAAAAAGGGAAGGAGAGAAACTGAATAATTTAGTCCAAGACTCGGCGACACCATACTCCATCATCACCCATACATCATGAGTGTCAACAAAGTGTAGACGATTTCCCAACATCTCTAAGTAAGTAACGCATGGGTTAGTGTGTGTACCTCCAATACAACAATAATCAGGCGGAAAAGAAAGTTGATAAAATCTGTTATCAGACACGTCAAAGCAATAAATTAGAAGCTCTTCATTGGGGAGCCATTGTAAATCATTGGAGATCCAGTGCAAAGTATTGTTTAGAAACTTAGGCTTGGATCCCTTAATGTCACGTGGAAAAGGGAAGCACCCCTTGATCACTTCCCAATACTCCTTCTTCAAACTGTAAACCTTGACATCACATTGTCTCGAAACATGTACAACCTTGAAATCATTTGCTTTTGCATCATAAGCTACCCCAAAAGAGGAGGAATGATAATAATTTGATTCGTAAGTTGGAACTTTTATTATGATTTTTTTTGGACGCGTTGAAGGGGTTATACAACGCCAATTCATTCATGGAGACATTGGAGAAGCAAAATAAGCCATGGCAAGTGCCTACGAGTGTAGGGAAATCGATGTTAATTTTGGTAGCGAAGTTGAGTAGGGTGAAGTTGATGAATCCATCCAAGGGTAAGGTATGGATGGAATAAAAAGAGGGTGATGTATTAGAAGAGTCCCTAACAAGGAGGTATGGTTGATTAGCTTCCCTTTCGAGAGATCGATTTCGATGGAGTTGAATGAATTTACTATCATTAACCAAGGTGTTGCATGCCTTTGAGACGCACTTCAAGCGTAGGAGCGAAATCACGGGTAGCCAGGAAAAGATGTCTGTCACAAGTTCCCAAGGAATGAACACACTACTCACACTATTACTATTACTTTTACGAGCTTTCGACGCCATCAAATCTTCTATGAATTGTATCTCTACGGCCGTCACCACCACCACCTGTGGTGCACCGCCTTTTCTCCGGTCGCCGGAAACCCTCGCCGGTGAACCGCTACTGAACCCCTGCGCTGCACCCCGCAGCCCCGTGACGCAGCGCCCTGCTTCTCCCTCCTCTTCACTCGTTGCCCTGCTCCCGCCTGCTCGCCGACGCTTCTGCACGGTGCTCTTGTCACCACCGCCCAGCTTCCCCGCCTCTCCGGTGCTCCACCGCCTCTCGCCGAAGTTCTGTTTCCCCTGTTGCTCGTTCTTCGCTGCTCTTAGTAGCAGAGGTATAATATACCTCTTTGTTTTTTATTCTGCCTTTTTTATTGAAGCCTAATTTAATATTGTTAGATTGATTGAGTTTTGGGCCTTAAAAACTAATTTACTTAAACTACCTAATCTTAACTTATATTTCCCTCAAAAAAAAAAAAAAATTCTTAACTTATATTCATATTAGATGGGCTAACTTTGTAAATACTAAACTTATTTATTTTCTTATTAAGTTTGTTAGTTTAATTGTTGCATGAATTTGGATGGGCTTGAAATCTGATTTACTATTTGATTGTATTAAGTTTGTTAGTTTAAACAAAATAAAAGCATAAAATATTAGGAAAAATTGTCAGAAAAAAGCTTATAAAAGTTACATTTTGTGAAAAACAATCTTATAAATTTTTTTTGTGAGAAACAACCTTTGAATGCGTTTTTCTTGTGAGATCAGACCTTGGTGCCATTTTCCGGCATTGACTAACGTTTTCCGGCCTTGACTTTTTTTTTACCCCCTTCCCTCTTATTTTTCCCTCCAATTTCGTTCTTATAAACCAACCTTGTTTCAAACCTAAAAACCCATTTTCTCTATCCTCTCATTGACTTCCTTGGAACTGTAGAAGAGCATTGAAGGCTAATTATTTACAACTCTGCAAGAACAATTAATTGATTACAACTCTGCAACAAGAAGTAGGTAAATTGAGTTAATTTCTCTCTCTCTTCAGTAATTCATTTCTCTTTCTTCAGTGATTATCTCTCCTCTCTTTTCTGACGGTTCATATCTCTCTTCTTTTGGTTAATTTTGGTTCTTGTTTCATTTTCCTCTTTTGTCTTATGAAAATGGCGCCTAAAAGTAGGGGTGTTCGCGGTTTGGGTTGGTGCGGTTTGGGATGTAACCCAACCCAAACCGCAAATATACGGTTTGACATTTTCTCAACCCAAACCGCACCGCACTTTTGCCCAAACCAACCCAAACCAAACCGTGCAAAACGGTTTGGTGCGGTTTGGTTTGCGGTTTAACCATTTTTTCCTCCGCTACATTAATTTTGTAATCTAAGAGTAAAAAAAAAATTTGTTAATAAATATAAAGAGTCCAAATAAATATGAAGTTGACTTCATAATTAAACATAAACAATAATTTATCAAAATTGTCCAAGTTCTTTACCTCAAACTTCTTTTTTCAATTGTATACTTGCATGCCACCTTGTCAAGTGTATTTTAAAAAAATCAAAATAGATAAAAATATATATTTTTTTTAAATCATATAAAATTGCGGTTTGCGGTGCGGTTCCGATTTACAAAAAAAAACCCAACCCAAACCGCAATTTTGAAACCGCAAACCAACCCAAACCGCGAAAAAACGGTTTGGGTTGCGGTTTGGTGCGGTCCAGACCGCACTCTGAACAGCCCTACCTAAAAGGAAGGCAAAGACAAAGATCTTTAACAAGGAAGGGAATCATAAACCCTAAACTTACCAAGTGAAGAACCCTAAACTTACCAAGTGAAGAACCCTTAACTAACCAATTGTAGAACGCTAAAATACAGGAGCAAAACAGATGTAGAGATTTGTTTGAGAAATTTCAGATTTGGGGTTAAGTGTGGAAGAGAGAGAAGAAGTGGTTAAGTGTGGAAGAAAGGGAAGAAGAAGTGGTTATATAAGAAAGAAATTGGAGGGAAATTAAAATCCAACAAAAAAAAAGAGGGAGGGGGGTAAAAAAAAAAAAAAAGTCAAGGCCGGAAAACGTTAGTCAATGCCTGAAAATGGCACCAAGGTTTGATCTCACAAGAAAAACGCATTCAAAGGTTGTTTCTCACAAAAAAAAAATTATAAGGTTGTTTTTCACAAAATGTAACTTTTATAAGGTTTTTTCTGACAATTTAAATTATTCTATTTGATTCAACTTTTTTAAGGGCCTTATTTTATAATTTGTACAAGGCCTCCAAAATGTTTAAGACGGACCTGATTACGAGGCTAGCAAGGATGGTGCCAAGCGAGCCAAGGGAATGCACAAGTGAACCTACAAGTTAATAGTTGTTTCTTTAAATATGAATTTTTCATAATTACATGAAATTGGAAGCAGAAACTTAGAGTTAGAGGAGAGAAGTTTACAAGATGCCATTACGTCTTCACATTAATGTCCGTGATGAATTGGAAATAATAGAGGTATCATAAAGAAAATTTAAAAAATACAAGCGTACTATTTAAAACAAAAAAAAAAACCATAAAATACAACGTAAAATTTTATAAAAATATACGAGCATCCCATAATCCCATATTTAAAAGTGAAACCAAAATCTCTGCACATGCAAACCGTGGTAATGCAATTGAACTGCTTACTCTTCGGCTGTAACCTGCCTACTTTGAGACTGAAACTAGACTCATCTGATATTTTTTTTAATAAAAAAAATTACAATCTGCTCAAGCAGCTGTGCTTTATGGCTTGTTTCTAACTTCCAAGAGAACTCATTTATGGAAGCAATTATTAAGCACCTGAATAGAACTAGAAGCAAGTATAAACCAATTTTTTTTTATCTTTCATCGCATTCTACGAACCAATGAACCCCAGAATCACCCCTCAACCAGGCAAAAGCCATACCCATAAAAACTTCAGTAAGGACATATCTCTATATGGAAAAACGTTTATAAGAAGATTTACAGTCTACTTCTTCTTCTGCCCGCTATAGCGTAGTATCCCATGAACATCGACAATGCCCGGTGGAAATACAGGATCAGTTGCTGCTCTGATGGCAACCTTTGCAACTGCTGTGACATTAACAGGAGGAGTGAGCAGAGGACCAACCAACGGAACTTGGGTCAGTGGCTTTGCGTATTGAAAAACCTAGAATGGATACAGAAATATGATACCTCAGCAATGATTCTTGACTGAACAATCTGTGAGAACAAGTACAGGACAACCAAAAAACCAAAAAAAAAGAAAAAAGAATAAAAAAGCAGTATTCTTTACCATCTCCAATGGAGATCCAATAACACCCAGAGGTAACTTCATGCTACCAACTTGGCGTGTCCCATAGATAAAACCAGGTCTCAAAATGACACCTGACACAACACATTCGGAAGTCATTTGTAATCAAAAACAATAATTACAAATGACAAGCCAGTGCACTACGAAGGTTTTCTCAATTGCATACTATATTACTATCATGAATGAAGCTTGATGTTAGGAGATGTCACAAGATGAGAACGAGTCTACTTAAACAATGGAATTGGAAGAAAATTCATGGCAATATACTACTGATCTAGGGTGAACGAACAGCAATGAATCAAACCCAACTGCCCAAGGGGAAGGGCACTGTGGGTGTTTCACTTATAAGTCAGTTAGAGGAGCTAGAAGAAGAAGAATTCAAAAGTTAGTTATATATAGAGAGGGAATCTGATTTGTTACACATAAAGAAGGATAGGAAGAGAGAAGAGTTCAGAAAATTGTGGAGTTAATACTAGCTTGTAGTTGCTTACTTGGGAGTGTCCAGCCACTCCAAAGGTCTGGGATTGTGAGCCCCTTTATTGATGATTTAATTGCATCAACATAGCAATCAACTATCGTTTCCCTTTATATTTTTTTCTTCTTAATATTAATCTTCTTACAATTTCATCTATTCTCCATGTTATCCGTCTACTTGTTAGTCTTTTCTTCTCAGCTTCCATCTTTAAACCTCTGATTCATTACATGATTATGTTATCATGTCAAACTATGCATACTCTTTTAAGTAGCCTATTGGAAAACAAGCATTAAGCACCACCAAAATGAAATCTACAATCATTTAGACTAGCTTTATGTTTCAAAATGCTTCTTTTTAATGCATACTATCATTTTCAAGTTAGCATGCGGTCAGGTCATGCTACCATATTCTTTAAGGTTAACATCTCTAAAAGTCCACCAGGAAACTGTTTGAAAGCTCACCGCCATAAGGAAAATTTGTTAATAGCTCTGTTTCAGCTGCTCTCTGTAATCAAATACGAAACAAGCAAAGTAACTAGTCAGCAAAAACAAGACATTGCATTAGCAAATATGAGCAACAGTGTCTATGCATGGTAAAGCAAACAAGTAATAAAGCACATGTCCTCAAATATTTGGAAGGTATAACAAGTCAATGTCACTAAGACGGTTACATGGTTGTACAAGGATTGTGACATCGGTTAATGACAAAGTGCTCAAAGAGTAGGCAAAGTATGGAGGACCAGCGTAGGACTGAGCTCTAATAATAGGCATGCCAAACATTGCTTGGAGAAATTTAAAGAAGAAAATCCTAAGAATTTCCAAAGCTGTCCACAAAATTAGCATAGCAATCCAGTAGATAAAGCAATAAGACAAGGACATGTTCCACAAAGGAGCAACTTATGGGGGAAAAAAATTTTTTTGGGGGGGGGAAAACTGAGGCCTTAAACTGGTGTAAGAAGAAGTATCCCCATAGAACCTACAACTTACAAGGTGCAGAAGTACAAATAAGGTTAAAAAAAGTAGACTCATGATGATGTGGAAGCAAAATTTTCATAGTGAGAACAGAACTATCATTTCAGCAGTAGATGGAAAATAGGGGGGGAAATAAATCTGTAATTTCGGAAAAAACGGAGCTTAAAATAAAGAGTTATTCAATCATGAGCAAAAATATGTGCAAAAGAATACTGAAACACAAGCAAATCTCATAAAGGGACTGCTGCAGAAACTAATTTGACCTCTACAAATTGTAAAGCTAAGAAAACAGCCAGAAATACCTTTCCTTCGTAATAACCTTGCAGTAGGTAATTAACCACACCAAAATCAGCAGCAGAGATGTAAACAAATCTCTTTATACCTGCAAATTGACTATGCTATCAAATCAAGGTGGAAGCTATCTCAAAACAAAAGAATCAACTATGCAAAAGAAACAAGCAGAACAAAGTATAACACTTGACAACTCAATAAGATGTATACGACCTCATATGACCTCTCAGCCATATCATAGGATTTACAAAAGAAACAGGGCCGAAAAACATGGAGCTTTTTTTTATGCATATGGAATAAAGTTTAGGAGAGCCAGAGAAGAGGTATCACAAAAACTAAGACAACTACTCAGAGGAACTGCACGGTGCACTACACTAAGTCCACGACCTAGATCATGATACTGCCCAAGCCAAAAGGTGATCCGGTTAGTCGCCTAGGCAGTAACAAACAAATAACCATACAGTATGGAGAACCACATACTTTGTGATTCTTATATTCGTAAGGTTGGAGATTTAAATAATCAAGTGTTTCTTCATGTTCTCTGTACCAACTTTCAAGCCACATAAATTTCTACATCTCCACTAATACAGGTAAACTGTTCTCTGACTTCTAATCTTTTCTTCTACTATAACAATAGAAGAACTAATTCATGGTTATCCATCAATGACTCCTCTATGGTCTCATAACCATATGTTTGGTTATTAGTTATGTTCATGGAGAAGAATTCTTCGAGCCAAATGAAAGCATTTAAATTATAATATCAGAAATTAAGTTCATGTTAATATTATAGATACACTTTTCCTGGATTAAGTATCATTATACATGTCAAAAAAAAAAAAAAAAATTTATCAGTGAACTTGAACCATTTACATGTTTGCAAATTATAGAATACATTCCAAATTCACAATTAGGCACTTAATGATGCAGTAAAAACTATTAGAACTGAAGCCATAACATCTTGCATAAAAAGGCAAATTATGATGTCTATGACCTCTATGACAGGGAAACAAAGCCTTCTTTTGCTACACTTTCATACACATCGATTCACATTGGATTCTAAGATCCCTCGATTAGATTATTCCCTCAGCAATATGATTCTTGAAAAGCTGGAAAGAACTTCCTACAACATGGATACAAGCGTCGCACAAGTACAGCAACATAGGTGAAGCCGAAAATAAAGCTGCATACCTTTCTCCGCGGCAGCTCTAATAGCATTCATGTTTGCAGTGCCATTAATTTTATACATGTTTGCATTAGACCCAAACCCACCAACACAGGATATCTGCAAGACGTCGTCGATTCAAATAAAAAAGTCCAAGATCTGCAGCTAAAGTTACTAACAGCTAAAAAAAGTCCAAAAAGAATGCACAAGATAGTATGCAGCGCAAACAACATGAAGCACATGTAATGAAGGATTTCCTGCAGTTTGAAAAGGTAAATTAAAGAATTTGATAATGAATGGCAGTGATGCAAAGGTCATAGTTCCAAATTATCAACCCACAAGTAGAATCTATCAAAGAAAGTTTTATGGTTTAATTAAGAAGGAATTGAGTAGAAACATACAACAGAAGTTACTCCATCCAGAGCATCTTTAAATGTTTCTGGAGAAAAGAGGTTTCCTGCAGCAACGGCAAAGAATTAAGGCAACACGCATTGAACATTCCAATTAATTCAATCATATAACCCTATATAAGATAACAAACCTTTATGCCAATTCACTTGATCTGCCCAAGCTTCATTAATGGATGATCTTCCCGATCTTGGAAAAGGAAGAGAGATGGGTGATATATCCAATATTATTGACTATAGAGAATGATATTTCAACAAATATCTGTTCTAATTTGTTAACATATACTACTAATCATTTAAGAACAGAAAAGAGCTAAAAGAAGCAACATCAAGCCTCTGCCAACATTTAAATTCTGTATTGGACATATGGATTCGATACTCTATATTTTCAAGTTTGACTGCCTCTTTGGAGCCCATAATCAACTAAAGTGAGGTTCCGAAATGTTTCCCCTCAGACAAGAAACAAATAGTCCTAATGGTCTAGATCTTGTAGTTGATCAGATAGCATGTTCATCAGTCGGTGCCCATTCTAACAGCAGAAAGATAAACTTATTTCATCAACTAAATCAACTCCGATACACTATTCGGTTTTTCAGAACTCAAGTGCTGCGATGTGACTGTTGTGATCATCACAAAGAGACTCACTAGATTCCTTAAATCTATATTCAGGGTAAAAGTAGAATCTCCAATAAATATATTCGTTGTTTCATACACGCATCTACCTATTAATTTAAGGATAAACTCACTAGAGCAGTTTCTAAACAAGGAGTATTATAGACTCTTGTAGCTGAATCAAGATTAGAACACAGTTAAAACCCGAATTTCGATCCACTTAAACCATTACCTGCTTATGCTAGCAACCGTCAAGCCACGTTCTAAAGCTTCTTTGCAGATGTGTGAACCAACAAATCCGTTGCCTCCAAAAACAAGCAGCTTTACCATCAAAAGTTCATAACATAGTGAATACAATTGAATAAATAATAAACTCCATGGGCAAATGCAAGTGCTTGACACCTTAAAAAGAATTATAACTGGAGCACAATAGAGAGTTAGTAGCAAATAATGGAAGATAAATGGACGTACCTTCTCAGAAGGGGGAGGAGGAACGCTAACTGTTTCTGCTTCCTCAACTTTAGAGCCTCCATCAGCCCCTATAGGTCCAGTGGACAGAAGTCTAGAACTTCTAGACATCGCAAGTGTACTAGTAAAACAAGAAGTTATAATAGAATCAAAATGCAGAAAAGGCTATTCCAGCAAAAATAATAATATAACCATATAATAACCCCCAACACCTTGTAGGAAAAGATAATCGTCACCAGGAGACTGAAAAAAGAAAAGAATAAGTAATCTTCTCACTCACAAAAGCACACAGAATGCTCACGAACACAAGCATACCACGTACGGAACATCCTAAAATCAATTTTTAACAGATAAAAAAACATCAATGATGCAATCCACATGCAAATTACACCATTACTTCCTCCTCCACCAACAAAATCATTGGTCACTTTCCTCGATCCATAACATAAAATCATTTTTACAGGAGTGGATAAGACTGTCTGCGGCAACATATTTAGACAGCAGTGACTCAGTGAGAATACAGTGTAAGATATTATATCATAGACAAGAAGAGCAACGCATCACCATGCCAGTGTTGCATTCATATGCAAGCTCCAGCGGTACTGGTATATGCCATATACATATGAATAATATGATATGATCGTCTACATTTCTCCTTGTTGGGCATGTGTGGAGATTGAGCAAACAACGAAGCCCAAATGCGAAGGAGCCTAAGACTCGGCCCAGCAGCACGCGCAAGAACCAAGCCAGGGAGGCCCAGCCCGGGCGGGCTGGTGGGCCCGGGCGGGCAGTACCCCAGCTCGGGAGGCTGCTGGATCGGGGCTTGATTCTGCCTTGAAGGCAGTTTGTTGCTCACATGCCTGCACCGGGCGGGCAGCATGGTGGCCCGGGCGGGCGCCCCACCCCGGGCGGGCTGGACTTGGGCCCGGGCGGGCGGCTTGGCCCGGGCGAGCGTTTCTTCGAGCTCGCCCGGGCAACCCAGATCTGTCGGGATTTTTGCGATTTTCTGCTTTAATCTCGACCCTTGATTTGTATTAACCCCCATAGAGTATATAAACCCCCCTCTTTCATGTTTTAGGTTATCATTCACACAAAGAGAGATCAACCTAGGGTTTAGTGAAAGAGGAGAGAGAAAATAGCATTAAAACCTCCATTAATGCTTGTATTGTTCATCCATTTTCTTCATTAATCAAAGGTGGTTGCTTGTGGGTTTTTTCTCCCGGTGCTCGGGTTTTCCCACGTAAATCGGTGTGCTTTTCATTGCTTTCTTATTTGTTCTTGATTTCATTACTTTTCATTTGATTGTTGATTTGTGGCAATTACAAGTAAAGAGTTGGTTTTGCTTAATCTAATACTCAACAATTGGTATCAAGAGCTAAGGTTTAAACTTGGGGGAAAGTTGAATTAGATTTGTATGCAAAACTAGTTATTTGTTGATTGGAGTTCAAAGTTTTTTTTTGCTTTGTGGATATAAAGTTGTGATATTTTGAACTTGGGTTGTTATTCAACAATGGAGGATGGAAAGGTGAGACTTGAGAGGTTTGATGGGAAAGATTTTGGCTTTTGGAAGATGCAAATAGAGGACTATTTGTACCAAAAGAATCTCTTCCTACCACTTGAAGGCAAAAGGCCAAGTGGTATGAAGGAGGATGAATGGAAAGTGCTTGACCGACAAGCTCTTGGTGTGGTGAGATTGACATTAGCCCGGAGTGTGGCTTTCAATGTCAAAGATGCGAAAACAACGGCGGGTTTGATGGAAACCTTGTCAAGTATGTATGAGAAACCATCGGCTATTAACAAAGTATACTTGATGCGTCGCTTGTTTGACATGGAGATGGTTGATGGTAGTTCGGCCGCCGAACACATCAATGAGATTATTTCGATTTTGGGTCAATTGTCTTCGGTTGATATTAAATTTGAGGATGAAGTGAAGGCATTGATTTTGTTGTCTTCTTTGCCCTTGTCATGGGAAACTATGGTGACCGCCATTAGCAACTCCTCCGGCAAAGAGAAGTTGAAGTATGATGATGTAAGAGACTTGATTTTGAGTGAGAGCATTCGAAAGAGAGAATCAGGTGAATCATTGGGTGGTGCTTATAGTAGTGAAAGTAGGGGGAGAAGGAATCAACAAAGAGGTAATGCAAGTCATGGAAGATCAAAGTCAAGAGGGCATGGGAAATCGAATGGAGGAGCTCATGTGGTGTGTTGGGGGTGTGGTGATGAAGGGCACTTGAAGAGAGATTGTCCGAAGAGAGGGAATGGGAAAGGGAAGAAGAAGGTTCAAGAAAGTGATGAAGAAGATGCATCAACTAACGTGATTTCGGAGTACGATACCGATGTTTTGATGGTAAGCACGGATGATCCGGAAGAGTTGGTGGGATGCTCGGGATCATGGGTCTTGGATTCGGGTTCTTCTCACCATTCCTCACCATGCAAGGAGTTGTTTCGGAATTTCAAATCCGGAAAGCTTGGAGAAGCCTATCTTGCGAATGGCAAGGTAGTGTAAGTCATGGGACAAGGTGATGTGAGTGTGAAACTCACTCATGGTGGCTTGTTGGAGTTGAAAGATGTCAAGTTCATCCCAAGGTTGAAGAAAAGCTTGATATCGGTGACTCAACTTGCCAAGTTGGGTCACAAGGTTGTGTTTGATGGTGGTTCTTGCAAGATTGTCAAGGGAGCTATGGTCATAGCTCGAGGGACAAGAAATGGAACACTTTACACCATGGGGGGCACAAGAAAGGAGCCCGGAATTGGGGTGAGAACTTCATGGAAGGTGTCGTTTGGTCGGGAATCTATCGATAGTGGGCCAAGGGATGAGAACCGCGGTGAAGCGGTATCCCGGTGGCAAATTGACCGGGAAGCGCACAAGGTGAAGCCCAAATGCGAAGGAGCCTAAGACTCGGCCCAGCAGCACGCGCAAGAACCAAGCCAGGGAGGCCCAGCCCGGGCGGGCTGGTGGGCCCGGGCGGGCAGTACCCCAGCTCGGGAGGCCGCTTGGATCGGGGCTTGATTCTCGCCTTGAAGGCGTTTGTTGCTCACATGCCCGCACCGGGCGGGCAGCATGGTGGCCCGGGCGGGCGCCCACCCCGGCGGGGCCGGACTTGGGCCCGGGCGGGGGGCTTGGCCCGGCGAGCGTTTCTTCGAGCTCGCCCGGCAACCCAGATCTGTCGGGATTTTTGCGATTTTCTGCTTTAATCTCGACCCTTGATTTGTATTAACCCCCATAGAGTATATAAACCCCCCTCTTTCATGTTTTAGGTTATCATTCACACAAAGAGAGATCAACCTAGGGTTTAGTGAAAGAGGAGAGAGAAAATAGCATTAAAACCTCCATTAATGCTTGTATTGTTCATCCATTTTCTTCATTAATCAAAGGTGGTTGCTTGTGGGTTTTTTCTCCCGGTGCTCGGGTTTTCCCACGTAAATCGGTGTGCTTTTCATTGCTTTCTTATTTGTTCTTGATTTCATTACTTTTCATTTGATTGTTGATTTGTGGCAATTACAAGTAAAGAGTTGGTTTTGCTTAATCTAATACTCAACACTCCTTTCATTCCTCTCTCTTAAGTGACATGCACACCATGTTCAAAATTACAGCAATAACTTTCATCTTGTTACTTTAGAGAGAGAATGTGCAAACAAGAATTACCATGAAATTCTGCTTGATCACCTATGGAAACTCATAGTGCAGCATGCACCATCATAAGCAAAGTCCAATTCTTTTCAACCTAAGAAAATAAGTTAGACCACTAAAACCAACCGGCAATAGGAGAAGTAACTCCCTAGGCGTAAACGTCAGTAATTCGATTTCGCTTCTCCGATGTGCAACAAATAACATGTTACTCACACATATCATATATGGGGTTCAAGTTTCAACGACCTCTAGAACCTTCCATCAGACTCTTGCACATACCCATTAACCAACTCATAGCAAGAAGCTATTGTGCCACCCACTTAAATCAAACCTTCCCAGAAACTACAACACCCAAAAAATTACCCCTAAAATCAATTAGCTACTAATTTTTCCCCCAATTCTTACTTCTCTTCGAGTATAAACTACAAACTATAGTTTATAAATTATGATATTCTCCCTCATAACCATTTCAAAGGTACAAATCACACAATTTAATTCATACAAACCAACAAAAACATTGATGAGATAATATATTACTACATTGGAATGAGATAATATTGACAATAATCATACAAATTAGGAACGCCATACATTAAAAAATTTAATCAATTGTTATTAGAAAAAAAAGAATGACGTTCAAAATTGACCATTCTTATTTTTTAAAACGAAATTAAAAGAATCTATAATAATAATCAGAGAAAGAAAGAAATGATCTTACTGCAATTTGGAAAGAGAAAGTCGAGCCTGAATCAAACGAGACATGATGATGGAATTTGCAGGCAACCAAAGGAAATTAATTAGCTTATTCTTGTTTTTTTCTTTAATTTTTGTTTAGTTTGAGTTTAGAACAGGCGGAAATTGAGAGTATGTGAGAGAGGAAAGGAGACTCGAACACGTGGCAAATGAAGGTGAAGGCGGGTCTCTCTCTAACATGTGGCTCAATGTCAGCCTGTGATATGGGTCCGCTTTTGGTGGGCTCTCTAGTAACTTCCATGCTTGGGTCTTCAACCCTAAGCTATTCTTTCCTCGAGGCTTAATCTATCCACCTTATTTTCAATCATTGTCGAAAAAATAAGTTTAGATTAGAGGATCAATATTGGTATTCTCTAAGTTGCTCTCCAAGAAAAGAGAAAATGGGAGAACTCAACCTTCTCAACACGGCGCTTCCTGGCGCTCTTCGTTTGCTTTCCATGAGAAAGCACTTGGAGAAACGCTCTCCCCAAGAAGCGTGGGAGAAAGATGCTCTCTTGGTATATCAATATGACACATGTCATTGGTAATTATTTATTTTCCTTTTTTTTTTGTTTTTTGATTTTTGGAAAAAATAAATTAATGAATTGGAGAGCTCATTGGAGACCAATACCAATGTTAGCAATTTTTAAAGGGGTGCTCTTGAGAGTATCTTGAGAAGAGAGAAAGTAAAAAATGAGTTGGAGAGTAATGTTGGAGAGCCATACCAATGTTGGTGCTCTTAGATTTAACAAGGAATAATAAGTTCAGATAAGTAAAAATAAGTTGAACAGAATACGCCCTTAATCTTGTGACTAGTGAAAATTATTTTGACTATATGCCTTCAAAGTTTAATAAAATTAATCATCTTATTCCAAACATTTGATTATTAAAAAAAAAAATTGATAAAAGGTAAATTGGTTGGAAATTTGATACCAAGGGCTTTTTCCTAACACAATGCATGTCCTAAATAGAGCTATGGATCCAAAGTTATAGATATTCGAAGTTAAAATATTTGCATTAAACATATCAAATGCACGTATGGGATTTTGCACATCCATGCAAATCTTCTTCTTTAGATTTCGAAAGTTCTTGTGTTTCATCCAGTTTGCTTAATTTAACACATTTGTGCACTTTTATACACACTTGTGCATGATGGTGTTAGGCTTGATTTTCTCATCTACTAGTCTTGTATGCACGTGATGCGTGCGAAAGTATATATAAAGTTAAAACTAATTGAGTAAGCATATCTAATAATCTAAAATAATTTAAATCACTCGCAAACTCTCCTCAAAGAAAATTATATCAATAGTGCAATAATGTAATAGCAAAGAAAGTAGATAAACATATAAAATAGTGTTTTCACTTATTTAATTTGCTTTCATTGTCTAGGATCAACATGATTGAATTTTCAATTTGAATAGCTACCCACCTATTGTTGATGGGTTAATTTGCTTTCATTGTACAATACCAATTAATAAAATTTAGAAAATTTTATCAACAAAGGCCCAACAAATCCATAGGCAATACCTTTTTGCCGCACCTACAAATTGAACAAAACCTAGAGATAACTGAGACAATTCTTTAAAAACAAATCTACTGTTGCACACTTATATAACCTTAAATAACTCCATGTGTGGCTAAACTCCTTAAATTATGTCGCAAACTTCTGTCACAAACACAAATTCACATATATCTTGTAGTAGCCTAGTAGGCTTTGTTTACCAAAAAAAAATATATCTTGTAGTAACTAAAATAGAAAATAGCACTAAATTGAATTTTGTAAATGATAAGAATCTAGAGAGAGATAATGAGACAGTTAAAGTTGTGAGATTAAAGGCCACACCAATCCTTATTATTCAACCCATATCACCACCATATGGTACTGTTGAAGACGAATAGTTAGAGCCTCAAAAAATTGTTCTTCGCTTTCATCTCCCGGACTCCCAATCTCCCACGCTTCGCGCTACCACAATTTCACCGGCGGCGAGAACTCAACTGCGTTGGGGTTTCACACGTAAGGTTTGCAGGAACACAATTCAAACATCTTGGTTTTTTTTTTTTGTAATAGTTTATGGGATTGTGTTTTGGTTGTGGTATTGTGGTTTGCATAATTGAAGGGAGAAGAGGAAGAAGATCAAGGCATGAGGCAGAATAAACTGTCATGGAGTTAAGCGTGGTTCAGAGGAGCAGATAAATTATTGTGGTTTCAAGTTTTTTTTTAAAGTTTAACTTGTGCAATTAGTAAACTATCGTGCAGTTTCTTGGTGATCTATTTTTTCCTTATTTTACTTTTCCCTTTTGAATTTAAATTGTGGTAGATTCTATAATTTTGTTTTGTTATAGGTGTATTTAGGTAATTAAGGGTGGACACCAAAGGATCATGAGTTGACATATAGAATAGAGATACAAATTTAAGTAGGTTTCATATTTCGTCAAGATTACAAATTGTGTTCTTAGTCTGAAGTTTGACTAATGATATCCAACTACGGCTCCATTTGGTAGGGCGTAAAACATTTTTCTGGAAAACTATTCTCCTCTATTTTTAATTTTACATTGTTTGATTTACAAATGAATGTAAAATCATTTTCCATATGAGTAAAATTGCTTCCCCAATTATGGAAAACCATTTTCCCTTCAAAATGAAGGGAAATCTAATTTTCCCTCGTTTTCCTTATCTCTCGTGTACACTCAGTATCTCACTAGTCACTACCTCCTTATTCTCCCTCTCATTTTCCTTCGTTTCATCATTTTTCTACATGGAACCAAACAACGGAAAACTAAATTTGGAGTTGTGTTTTCCATTGTAAATTGTTTTCCATGAAAATCATTTTACATTGAAAATGTTTTACACCCCACCAAATTATACGGAGTCTACAAGGTAATAAAAGTTGATAGTTTTTCATATTACTATTTTTATAGTGTCGGTGGCTTTATGTAAATTCATTCATTTCCATTCTACTTCATATGCCTTCTTTAACGTATTAATTCCTGTTAGCTCGCAAAAATACTTAACATAAAATAAATGAAGGTGGATGAAATCATAATGATGAAGAAAAACCCCAATGTTTGAGGAACTAGCATAAGTATCAGCAAAATACTCGAAACTGATGATACAAGGCAAGCAAAATAGATGAAGATTGATAAATTCGCAAGAGAGAAATTTGGTGGTGTACATAGACTGTAGACTAAAAGGAAGGATAGTTTTGTCCTTGGCTTTTTTTAATGTTATTAAGAGATCACGCACCTAGTAAGTTGGGGAAATAAAAGTCCAGGAATTCAATATTACTATGGAGTGAGACTCGACCTCAAGGCCCTTGGGATCAGAAGAAATTGAAGGTGATATTTACATCACTAGGCCAAAACCTGTTGCACATTCTTTTTTCTTAACACTCGTATTCAGCGGATATAAGGTTGTCTTATTGGTTAAACTCATTTAAGGGATTTCTATAATACTACAAAGTACAAACAATGAGGTAATGGGAAGTTGTTGTGTTAAATATCAATTAGTTTTTCACTAATTACTAATGATACAAATAAGTTAGTTATTGTTCAGGTACAAGCCGAAAGTGGAAAAATTATTTGTAAATAATTAGTACAACTATATTACTTAGTTATGGAGGGAGAGGTGGTAGCTCAGTGAAGTATCACCCCGAATTTTAGGGCATTGCCCAGGGTTCGAATCCTCATCCCAACAATATGTTGGGGCATTTACTTCTGGGTTGTTTAGCCTTATACCCAGCCTCTGAGCTGGTGTGTTCTGCAGGCTAGTAGTATAGCAGGGGTTGGTTTTCAGACCAATTATCTTTCCTAATAAAAAAAATTAATTAATTATTATTGAAATATATATAGCCAATGAGTGAGCCTAAAAATATATGTTTTTTTCGTCAAAAAAGCATCATATTCCACAAATGAAGCCTTGAGGAAAATGTAGAGGTTGATTGGATTAAGGTCTCATCAAAGTAGACACCAATGGCAACATCTCACATCAAAAAGTAAGAAAAAAACACTGAGAAGAAGGGCATTAGCGAGAGTGCGCAATAGAATAGGTATAAGGCCAGGCATGCACCTTTTTTTTTGGGTTAAGCCAGGTATGCAACTTTGAATATTGTTATCACTTCATTATCTACTTTACCCCCTTTGTAGTTGCCATTTGCTACAAGTTGAGTATATCAAAAGCAAGCGCAAAGCAAGATGTACAATCAAACACCATAAGACTAAGAACAACCTTCTCAGATTTAATATATCGATCAACATTAGAAAAAAGGCAGTTTATATCAACTATATACCGAAGATTTGAACTTGTAATTTGAAAATTACGAGTTCGACTCCCCCATTAAGAACACTTTAGGTCTAGAGGTTCATGTTATAGGTGTATAATGTATGAGGAACTTGTGGGAAACCGGATGGTACTTCCAAGCACGTAAATATACGCTTTCCTACAAGAATTTTACCGACCCACTATGATCAACAAGGTTCACGGTAAACTCCTGTGAGATACGAAGAAGATTCAATGAAGTTTGGTTGATGACAAACTACATTCACTACAATGTGTTTGAAGGTTGTGTTTCACTTTGAACAAGCAGAGAAATCTAGAAATGAATCTCCTAAGGCAAGTTTGTGAATGAATCTAACCATCCCAATATGTGTTATCTTCCTTTATATACCTTGGAAGATTTACAGAAGAAAAGCCCGAAAGCATACAACCATTCAGACGAAAAGACATGCACCAATTCGCAAGACGAATTGATTCGTCAGAAAACTGACGAACAAGGAGCGGGCGCTCCTGCCCCAGTGGAGCGGGCGCTCCAATGAGGAGCGGGCGCTCCCTGCCTACTGGAACATTTCAACAAGTTCCTGTCTACTTTGTTCGGACGCTCCCGTAGAGCGAGCGCTCTTCATGCCTTTTCGTTATTTCCTTCTAACTAACTACGTTTCATTACACCACAACATCGAAACGCAAACATCACATATTAACAACGAACACATTTAACTATAAATGTTCTAACAGTTCATAGTCCTCAAAGTGTTGGGCTTCAACTGAGATGAGAGAACCTTGGCGGCGGTACTCTGGCCCTAGCCTAGTTACATCACAAAAAATAAAAGAATATTCATTAATTACTGTAACAAAAATATATTTTTGCTAAACTTTGTGTTGAAATCCCATGGAAAACCCACATGTAAGTGGAAGTGTTGTTCCATATTGGATGTGATGAGAGAAGTAGCCAATTTTATAAACATGAAAATCCTCTAATATTATTAATTGACTTGGGGATGGACCATCATTTAGGCTTGTAAGCGGTCTAAACTTTCATCCATTAATGGTGCGGATCAGACCCGCTTAATGACAATTGACTAAATTTAACACTTTGGAGTCTGTTTAATTGTTGTAACAAAAAGGTCAAACGTGACTTGGTCTAATAGTAAAGATTTGGATGTAACAAACATCTCATGGAGTCGTGGAATCATAAAACAGACAATTCAGATACGACCATGAGTCAATCCTCCTAGAGAAGAGTGCACTTTTTCTCTTTATTTTTCTTACTCTTTCGGCCGTCGTTAATAATTTTAGCCAATTTTTTGTCCAACACTTTCTTTAGATTTTCAACAAAAATTAGTTATTGGCTTGAATGATGCCATGGTTTACTCATTTCTAACATCCTACTACCTTCTTGACTTTTTTGGTACATTCACATAGCTCACTTTGACCGATTACTTATATATTATTAAAATAAATTTTATCATATTCAATGTTACTGAACTTGTTCTTATGTATATTTACAAAATCAACTTATTATCGTACTTTTTACTAATCTTTTGCTAAAGTTTGCAATAGCCTAAGTTGTGAGTTGGCAAATATGACAATTAAAATGGTACTCCCTCCGTTCTCTTTTGTTCTTCTTGTTTAGAATCAGGGGAGGAACCAATGTAAAATTTATTAAGGGCTGGATTCTTCTTTTTTAATGTTTAATTGAAAAAAAAAATGAAAGATTCTAATCCTCGTTTAATGTAACCTTTTTTTACAGCAAAAAGAAAACAATTTTAATTTATCTAATCTGTTTTAGGTGCCTTGATACTTGTTGTATTAATTTAATGTCCACGTCCATCAATATCAAATTACAGCCATAGATTAACTCTACTAATTGCTGGATTGTGCCACCTCATCAATCTCTACAACCCTCATGCACCAATTAAACAAAAAAATAAGGATTGCTTCATTTAAAGTTTATAGAATCAGATTACAGCCATTAGATTGCAACATGAAAATTTACACGGATCACATGATGAAAAAACAAGCCAACTAAAATTTGGGATTTTCCCTCCAACAAATGGAGTGACTGTTGGTTACCTTCACCTATTTAAAGGGAAGGAAACCATAGCCATTACAACCTCACTAAAATCAAACAAAAGAAAAAAAAAAGAGAGGTGTCATTAAAAAAAATCTAAGCATCATTGCCTTGTTTTTGGCCTCAGATCATCTAAGCATCATTGCCTTGTTTTTGGCCTCAGATCTGGAAGGAAATATGTCTGATTTCCTTGATGAAGAGCATCAAAATGGAACATACATGTACTATGGAGGTGCTGAATATCAGCAGCATATTCACCTCAACAATCATGATGAAGAAGATGATGAAGGGGACAATTCATCATTTGATCTGAACGCATACCCACAAAATGAACCTCCATCTGATGTGGAGCAAGAAGATCATCATCGCCCAAGGCTCAGCAATGAAGCAAGGCTGCAAATTCTCCATTTTCTGTTGGATAAGAAAATCTCTGGTTTTCTTCCTCATGGCAGCATAAAAGAAGCCGCTGAATACTTTGGGTACAGCACAAGGACAATCAGTAGCCTCTGGAATAAAGCAAAAAAACAAGCAGCAGCAATGGAGCATTATGATCTGGATAATGCCTACCACAATTGTGGTAGGAAGAGAATTCAAGTTCCTAATGAGAACATAGCACATATAGGCGTGGGAGACAGAACATGCATAAGAGATTTGGCTAGTATGCTTAATTTAGCTCCAACAGCAGTTTGGAGGATGATTAAGAGAGGTGTCATTCAACCACACACAAACAGTCTCAAACCAGGGCTCACAGAAGACAACAAAATAGAAAGGTTGGATTGGATCTTGGGGTTAATCCAGCTAGAAACGATACCAAATGCACCAACTTATTACAGCATGTATGACTTTGTTCATATAGACGAGAAATGGTTTTATTTAACCCAAAAATCACAAAAAGTCTACCTTGCAAAAGGTGAACCAAGGCCATACAGAACAGGTAAATCAAGAAAGTTTATACCAAAAGCAATGTTCATGGGTGCTGTTGCAAGACCAAGATGGGGGGACAATGGAGAATGCACATTTGATGGAAAAATTGGAATTTTTCCATTTACAGAGCAAGTTCCAGCAAAAAGAACTTCAAAAAACAGAGTCAAGGGGACAAATGAAACAAAGCCAATTGAATCTGTCAACCAGAAAGCAACAAGGGATATGTTGATCAATCAGGTTATACCAGCAATAAAGGCCAAGTGGCCAGCAGAAGGGAGAAAAACAATTTTCATACAACAAGACAATGCGAGAGCACATATCACACAAGACGAT
Source organism: Beta lomatogona (assembly GCA_947646795.1). Taxonomy (NCBI): domain Eukaryota; kingdom Viridiplantae; phylum Streptophyta; class Magnoliopsida; order Caryophyllales; family Amaranthaceae; genus Beta; species Beta lomatogona. Next base: position 1,589,701 of record CANSNZ010000231.1, read on the forward strand.
CCTATATGGCAGGAGCATTATCAGCAAGATGGCTTCACTTTTATACTTGTTCAACAACCTCCTAATAGCCCAGATTGCAACATACTTGACCTGGGGTTCTTTAGGTCCATTCAATCACTTATGCATAAAAAAATGCCCAAGGATATTGACTGTTTAGTGGATGCAGTCCAAACAGCTTTTAATGAGTTACATCCAAAGACATTAAGCAATGTTTGGATGTCATTACAATACATCTTGAATGAAATTTTGAAAGTTAAGGGTTCTAATGCATATGAAAACCCTCACAACAAGAAGAAACAACTTGAAGATATTGGTATGCTAGCACCACAAGTTCAAGCACCGAGATGGGAAGTTAAAGAAGCAGTGAAAATACTTGAAGCAGAATATGCAGCAAATCAATGAATGAAAAGTTTAAGTATTAAAGTTTAAGTTTAAGTATGCATGTGAAGTTTTCAATTTCAGTTTTTTTTGTTTGTAATGAAATCAATGAATGAATGCAATGTTTTTCTTTTTGAAAATGAAAGTGTATGCTTCACTTGTCTCAGATTGTCCCCAACTATCATTGGGTTGTATGCAACTCAAAAGCATGACTCGCAGTAGCCTCATCAGTTTGTAAAAACTGGTGGCTTAAAGGTGTGCTGTACTTAAGAGTGTAATGCATACAACCCTCAAATGAATGAGTCTCATCATTGACAACAGTACATTCTCATCACTTGTCTCAGATTGTCCCCAACTATCATTGGGTTGTATGCAACTCAAAAGTATGACTCGCAGTAGCCTCATCAGTTTGTAAAAACTGGTGGCTTAAAGGTGTACTGTACTTAAGAGTGTAATGCATACAACCCTCAAATGAATGAGTCTCATCATTGACAACATGTACAAATCAGGCCAAAATACGAATAATCAAGCACAAATCAGGAGACAACATGTACAAATCAAGCCAAAATTCGAATAATCAAGCACAAATCAGGGGACAAAATGAATAAATCTGGCCACAACAGCGAATAATCAAGCACAAATCAGGGACATAATGAATAAATCAGGCCAGAAAACGAATAATGAAGCACAAATCAGGGGACAACATGTATAAATCAGGCCACAACAGCGAATAATCAAGCACAAATCAGGGACATAATGAATAAATCAGGCCAAAATACGAATATTCAAGCACAAATCAGGGGACAATATGTACAAATCAGGCCAAAATACGAATGATCAAGCACAAATCAGGGAACAACATGTATAAATCAGGCCAAAATACGAATAATCAAGCACAAATCAGGGGACAACATGTACAAATCAGGCCAAAATACGAATAATCTAGCACAAATCAGGGGACAACATGTATAAATCAGGCCACAACAGCGAATAATCAAGCACAAATCAGGGACATATTGAATAAATCAGGCCAAAATACGAAGAATCAAGCACAAATCAGGGGACAACATGTATAAATCTGGCCATAACAGCGAATAATCAAGCACAAATCAGGGACATAATGAATACATCAGGCCAAAAAACAAATACTTGCAGATCATCTACTCTAATAACCAACACCAATTTTTTCCTCAAAGTAATTCATCAACAACATAAACCTAAAATCCTCGAACAATCATCTCCTCTAAAAGGGTGGGGGGTATTTTTTCTAAAATCCTCGAACAATCAACTTCCCTAGGAAACGACATATGCTTGCAGATCTAATGAAAATAGGACAAGAAAAAATAAGAACAAGAGACTTAGCTTTCACTTTCATCTTTAGAAACAATCTCATCGTCATAAACATGCTTTTCAACATCAGGGGACTTAGGAGCTTCCAGATCTGGGACTTTAACCTCGTCGAACTACGGATCTGGTATTTTAACATCATCGAACTTCAGATCGGACTTTTTCAATTTATTTTCAGGCTCCTCTGTCTCGGAATCATCACCATAATCCCATCTTCTTGGTGAATACGAGTGTTGATTATTAGGACAATGACAATCAAGACCGTATTCGCAATTGTCATCAGGAATGAAGGAAGATCCATCACTTAACAAACCATCATCGTCACTATCACACCATGTAGAACTCATCGCGAAAAAAAAAAATAGAAATTTTCGAGTACAAGAAAGAATCTGTGGAAGAAGAAGAGTGTTTTAAGAGAGAGAAAGGGAGGATGATTTTTCGAGGATTCTTAGAGATCCATTGACAGAGAAAGAACAAGTACAGTAAGGTTATAAAGAGGGAGGGAGAGAAATCTAGACCCTTCTCTCATTTAATAACGTGTAATGTTATGTAATGTAGGTGAGAGAAGATTATTTGGGAAATGTACTGTCATTAATAGAGAGGACTGGTCAATGAAATAAAATGGGGATAATAGTGGAATTATATTAACTCAATGAGGGTATTTCAGTCCAAAAATTTAATTATATGTAGAAAGATTCAATATAGGAAGAACTTTTTGGAATTTCCCGATGGGGAATACAGGAAGAACAAAAGAGAACGGATGGAGTATAAGTAAAAATAGAGGGAGTAATATATGCTTAAACTTATCAATATTATTGATGACTTTATTTAAAAATATTGAGTTTAAATCTACTCGTAAGGGAGTGTGAGATAAATTATCATATTGAAGAGAGTTGAGTGTATTACTAGACGTTGGAGTTGACCTTTTAACTACAATTCTTTTTATTTTGCCGTTGTTACATTAGCTACTAATTAATTATGTAGAGAGCAACCAGCAACTTCTATCATAAATCATAATTGAAAAAAAATTCGTCTGAGACGCGACCGTCTCAGAAGATGGTCGGTTTCCTGTCAAGTTCTGTATATATGTATATGTATTACTACTTGTTATTAGTTTATGATCAATTAGTTGCTATCAATTTATACATAAATGCTATTTATTAACAGGTTATACATATTTTATATTAGTTTTTCAATTTATACATACTAGCTTTTTATGCACGCTATGCGTGCGGCGACATTTTGGGAATAGCTATTACTCAGTAGTAAAACAAAATACGAAGGTTTGTATCTAAGTTCACCTCCATTTTGTGAATAAGAAAGATTGAATACTTACAAATAGTATTTAAAAACACATTAATAAATAAGTATAAGTAATTAAATTGCATCTCTAACTAATGTTTTTTGTCAAAACTCTAAACAACCCCATGAACCATGACAAAAAGAGACATAAATAATGCAGTCCTTTTTCTCTCTCTTCAATTCTCGGCTACTCTCCCAATTCCCTAACCCATCTCTCAACACGCAATTCTTTTTCCCTCTCTATTCAATTGAAACAATGCAGTCGTCACTTTTTCTTTCATTTTGATCATCTTCCTCAATGTCCCCCAAATCAAACCACACACTCGATTTCTCCTCATTCTTAGCTAAACCTCTCAATCTCAATCTCCCCTTCTGTGGAATTCGAAGAGAAGCATTGAGTTTCTTAATGAGTTATCGCCGAGTGCACTCTCCCGAGACCTTTGATTATGATTTCGCCATCGTTGGAGCTGGCTTTGGCGGTCATGGCGATGCTCTTCATGCCGTCGATAAGGTATTTTTGAATATCTAGTTGTTAGGCTGAAATTCGATTATGGGCACAAATTTTTGATTTTAATATATGGGTTGAAGTATTTTTTTCTCAAATTCTTTTTAATATCTGGGCACAAAAACAATTCGTGTTGAAGTATTATGTCTCAATTTTTTTTTAATATATGGGCACAAATTTGAAGATTTTTTTTGATGAAAATTGATTTTTTTTTCCGACCATTTCTGATGTAATTTTAATTTGAATTTCAACTGCATCTGTATGAAATTTTAAATAAACTGTAATTTGAGTTTAATTTTTTTAAAAAAAAAAATTCTAACACAACATATATTCGTAATATTTACTGTAATTTGAGTTTAAATTTACTCGAACATAATACATATTCTTAAGATTTACTGAACATAGAACATTACACATACTTTTATTTTCAATAACAAATTGCATACCTGAATTTTTTTTTTTGAAAGAGAAAATTCATTAATTGAAGGCCAAACGGCATCTACAATAGGTATTAAAGAAAAACAAGATACAATTAAACAAGGCTAAATCAAATTCGTCTTCGAAGGAACTACAATGAACCAGATCGAGCAATACAGCGCAGCCCCCTTGTATTTGCTGAATCAAGCAGCTATTGATGAGGAAGTCTATCATTCTGAAGTAGTTTGGGAAACATTCTTGACCGAGTCATGTTGACCGCATCCGAGACGCTAATACCTTCATGTTGAGTCTCGAACTTCAACCAATGAGAACAATTTATCATACCTAAAAACAAAAAACCATACTCACAACTCCTATAAGGGAGAAGGAGATTTCCAAAACAGAAACTAAAAACCCCATAACAGGGTTTGAAAAGATCTCATAAAGAGAGACTAATTTATTAAACAAAACAAGAAAATGAATTAAAAATTGAAAATAAAAGGGGAAAAGGGGCTTACCATGGATGCAATCATCCATGGCAACCCCTAACTGATGAAGAAGGGGTAGGGGAGGCTAAGGTTTGAGAGAGAAAGAGAGAGGGGGGAGGCTAGTGTTTGAGAGAGTTGAGAAGTTTTAATTGCATACCTGATTAACAGTAAAGTATCCGCAAATTTGAGAATGTCGTATTTGAAAATGTCGTGAAGCTCCAATTTATGGAGAGAACTGATTTTTTTTTGGTTTGAAGTTTGTGTTTGTAATTGAGTTTGTGTTATGGAAAAATTTATTTGAGTTTGAATTTGAGTTGTCTCTGTAATGAGAATGTCGTGCATTTTTTTTTTTTTGTAATTGTATGTGGTATTAATGTGTAGTAAATTCTTGATTATGAATCTTTTATTTTGATTGAATCTTTTTTATTGGCAAGTTTATGTGATTGAGCATTATATGAGTTGATTGGGTTTAATAGAGATTTGATTTGATTTTTTTTGGCAAGTTTATGATTGAAATTGGTTTTGATTAATTGCTAGAGGTTGTATTTGAAAATTTAAAATGTAATATCTATGTTGGTAGTTTACGCTTATTTCATATCAATCTATACATAATTCATACAAGACATGTATAAATCGATAACAAATGTGAATAAACTGATGTGAAATATGTTTAAATTATTGATAAGAAATATGTTTAAACTTATAACGTGATATATAATATGTTTAAACTAATAATAAATATGCATAGACTGAAAATAACTATGCATGAACTGATATCAAGACATATATATATATATACATATGTACATATGTACATATATACATATGTATATATATACATATGTATATATATACATATATATATATACATATGTATATATATACATATGTATATATATATACATATATATATGTATATGTATATATATATATGTATATATACATATATATATATACATATACATATATACATATACATATATATATATAAATATATAAATTGAAATGAAATTAAAGAAACTCGTATCAGCAACTGAAACAATTTAAAGCAAAATTTCGTCTATTCAATTATGGAGTAGTTGTACATATTCTATCTATCCAATAATAGTTGATATATATATATATATATATATATATATATATATATATATATATGAGAACCACCATTATGGTGAGAACCGCTCATTATTCCTCATTTTACGAAGATTTTGTTCATTTCACAATATTTTAACTCATTTTATGTTTTGCTTATATTAATTTTTTGCTCATTTAACATTTTTATACTCATACTGCAACGGTTTTGCTCATGTTACATGGTTTTACTCATGTTACAGTTTACTCATGTTATAGTTTTGCTCATTTAACTTTTTTATGCTCATTTTACGTTTTTCTCGTTTTACGTTATTGCTCATTTTACGTTTTTGCTCATTTAATGTTTTCTACTCATTTTATGCTTTTTACTTTTTTTTTTGTGCTTATTGTATGGGTATAACCCAAGTAGGTTAGCGGACCCCAGTAAGGGATCTGCGAACGCCTTATCGGACGCGAATACTTTAAATGTCGCCCACAGCTGTATCAAGTCAGTACATCAACATGGTCCGACAACGTTGGCGGTCGCCCAACAAGACAAAATAAGGGAATCTTCCCAACTGTCAGAAGCACCACAACCGTACACGTGTAAAAGGATTACGCACCCTGTCAGGTGAATAGTACTTCTATAGATAGCCAAATGGTACTAGTCTGCAGGGACATTCTCTCACACTCAGAATTCTTATCTTTCTCTCTCTACTCTCTTTCTCTAAATCCTATTTGGACACGTGCTGACTTGAGCGTCGGAGGGGGTTTCGTCGCATCCCCCCCGAGGGGAGTTCACGTTTGCTTCCTGTGCAGCTATTCACCAGCGGACGCTAAACCCAATCTTTGGCGGACTTCTCTCAAGACCGCCAACCGTTTCAACACCGAAACAACTTGGCGCTAGAAGGAGGGGCCCCTATCCTTGTGAAGCAGTCATGGAAAAGGCAAACGATACAAGTCGCGGTCCACCTGGACTAGAGATCGGCCAAGGATCTTCTCGTCCTGCAATTACCGGATCTATCGGTGCACTCCAGTTCCATCCCAACATGCCGATATAGCAACAACGATCAGTGTACCCCTGAGGATAATGTAACTCAGGTGAACCCTGGTGTCGTCCCTTTCAATTTGGCTCAGTTGAGCCAATTTTCTCCGGATCAGCTACAAACTGTCGCATCCTTCATTCAACTGCTACAAGGCACTCCTCAGCCTAATAACACTCCTGCTAATACAAAGGGCGTTCAGCACCGTAAACGATCACTGGCTATGGCCGGTAGAAACGTTGACGGTACGCCAGTGAGGAGGATGCGTGCGTTAATGCAAGAGGACCACCAGATGGAAAAACAAATTGATGACCCAGAATACGACGAGGTCGATTTGGAAACTGAGGATCTCAACAACTCAGGAGAGAATTATAGCCGCTCACACCGAGAGTACAACACCACCGGTGTTAGTAACTACTCGGGTGGCGGACATCTGTTAATCAAGCCCAAACTCTCCCCCTTCGTGCCGGAGGTTCTGAATCACCCAATGCCGAGAATCAAAATGCCATCATGCAAATTTGACGGCAGCTCAGATCCAGACGATCATGTCGCGGCCTACGAGGGGCACATGTACTTGTACACGCAGATAGACGCTATCTGGTGCAAGGTTTTCCCGTCCACTCTTACTGGCATAGCTCAAACTTGGTTTATAAGTCTTAAACCTGGTAATGTTTCCAGTTTCTCTCAACTCTCATCTATGTTCAGTACTCACTTTGTAAGCAACAGGCGCCGTGAGCGCACTACTGGGGAATTATTGTCAATAAGGCAAGGGGAAACCGAATCTCTCCGGGATTACATTGGGCGTTTCAATGTAGAGGCTGTATCTATTCCCAGGCTGCAGCAAGATGTTGCGGTCCTAGCCTTGATGTCGGGATTAAGAGAAGGAACTGCGTTCAGGAGTTATCTCGGCCGAAAATCTTTCACGTCGCTAGGACCAGTGCTTGGGAAAGCAAATGATTTCATAAGAGGAGAAGAATTTGACAAGGCAGCTTCCAGCCAGCATTGGGAGTCTGACAAGAAGAAAGAGGATAAGTCACGGAAAGATAAAGGTCGCGAAGTTGAGCGTGGCCGGGATGAAAGAAGAGAATCTAATATGGTCAAAAAAGGAAATGACCGAGAGCGGGATGGCCGGGAAAAAAGTGAACGCAAAGATAGATTTGATGCGTACACTCAGCTCACTACTTCCTGAGCACAAATATTCACCATGAACAAGGAAAGTGACAAATGGCAGAGACCAAAGAGGATGTTTCATAAAAACCGGGATAAGACTAAGTGGTGTGATTTTCATGGTGATCACGGCCATATAACTGAAGACTGCCGGCACCTCAAGGATAATTTGGAGGATCTTATCCGCATAGGGTACTTCACCCAATATAAAGCTCAAACAAATGGGGGCGCTTTGATGAAACCCAGAGATCAGAATGTTCAATCTCGAATAGTAGAAATTCATGTGATTAGTGGCGGCCCAATCCATGGCGGAAGTGTCAGTGGGGCGAAAGGCAGTTTAAAGGAGTTCCGGCATCAAGTGAACTTTAATGAGAGTTGCCAGTGGAGAAAGCCACCAGCCATGCCAGCCATGTCATTCTCATTAGAGGATGCAAAACACGTGATTTACCCTCATGACGACCCACTAGTGGTCACCTTAAAAGTTGCAAATTGTTTGATTCATAGAATTTTGGTGGATGGAGGAAGTTCTGCTAATATTCTCTTCCTGTCTACTTTCGAAAAATTGATGATAGGCCGGGAGCACTTGCAGCCGGTTCGGTACCCAGTAATTGGATTCACTGGAGCATCCGCGATACCAGAAGGGATAATAAAGTTACCGGTTAGGGTTGGCGAGAATAGTGAAGCCAGAGATGTGATGGCCGAATTCCTGGTAGTAGACGTTCCGGGGGCATACAACGCAATCATAGGAAGACCATTAATTCATGACGTTCAGGGAGTGGTATCTACTTATTACTTGACCATGCTGTACGTATCCAACTCGGGTACGACAACGAAGATCAGGGGAAACTAGGAAGCAGCAAAATCATGTTATTTAACGGCTTTAAAACAGCCGGCAAGAAGGGCTCCTGTTGAAGAATTGTGCTCGCCAACAAGAAAAGAAAAGAGAGCTAAGAAGACAACCTCGACGGACGAGGAGAAATCCGAGAAGAAAGGAGATGTTTTGGACATAGCTATGGAGGAGCTTGAATCTCGGCCATAGGATTTGCCAAGACCCAAGCCTGAGGGGGAGTCCAAGCCGGAAATGTTGACGGATGATCCAGAAAGAACTGTGGCTGTCGGAACGGATATGGACCCAAAGGTTAGAATCAACCTGATAACCCTCCTACGAGAAAACGTCGATGTTTTCACGTTCTCGGCGGATGAGATGCCGGGAATAGACCCGGCCGTGATGGTCCATCGTCTGAATGTCGACAGCTCAGTTCGTCCAGTAAAGCAAAAGAAAAGAAACTTCTCAGCAGAAAAGAATAAGGCCGTTAAGGAGGAAGTTGATAAACTGCTAGCGGCCAACTTTATTGAAACCTGTGATTACCCGGAATGGTTAGCAAACGTGGTTATGGTGAAAAAGGCAAATGGTCAATGGCGAATGTGTGTCGACTTCACAGATCTCAACAGAGCATGCCCGAAAGACTGTTATCCTTTGCCAAGAATAGACTAGTTGGTAGATTCTACTAGCGGGCATGCGCTTTTGAACTTTATGGACGCGTTTTCAGGATACCACCAGATTAGTCTTCTGGAAGACGATAGGAAGAAAGCAGCTTTCATCACAGACTGTGGAGTGTTTAATTATAAAGCAATGCCTTTCGGCCTGAGAAATGCGGGAGCCACGTACCAGAAATTGGTCGACAAAGTATTTGCTGGGCAGAAAGGAAGGAACATCGAAGTTTATGTTGACGACTCCATCGTCAAGAGTAAAACTGACCGCGAGCATTTGGATGACCTGGAAGAGACCTTTAAGACGCTGAGAAAGTATAAAATGAAGCTTAACCCAAAGAAATGTGTCTTTGGGGTCAAAGCAGGGAAGTTTTTAGGTTTTTTGGTAAGCAAGAAGGGATTGATGCGAACCTAGACAAGGTCCAAGCCATTGCCGACCTGCCTGAGCCAAAAAGCGTCAAAGATATTCAAATGCTAACAGGAAGAATGGCGGCCCTCACTCGATTCATCTCAAAATCAGCAGACAAGGCTCTGCCTTTCTTTGCACTGCTAAAGGGAAATAAGAAGTTCGAGTGGGGAGATGAGCAAAGCAAAGCTTTCCTGGCGGTAAAGGAGCATTTGAAGAAGCTATCCACCATCACAAAGCCCGAGAATGGAGACACATTACAACTATATATCTCGGCTTCACCAAAAATAGTTGCGGCCGTGCTGTTGGTAGAAAAGGAGAAGAGGCAGCAGCCAGTATACTTTATCAGTCACATCCTTAATGGTCCGGAGAGCCGTTACCAGCTGATAGAGAAGATGGCTTTGGCTGTTGTAGTCGCCGCCAGGAAGCTCAGACCATACTTTGACTGTCACCCCATCCAGGTTTTAACCAATCAGCCGCTAGAAAAAGCTTTGCAGAAGATGGACAGTTCTAGCCGCTTGCTTAAATGGGCCGCTGAACTCTCGGAATATGATATACAGTATAAGCCCAGGACCGCTATCAAAGCACAGGCCCTGGCAGATTTTATTGTGGAAGCCTCCTATGAGGAAGAAATGGAGCAAAAGGAAGTCTGGCTACTGGAGGTTGACGGATCCTCCGCAGCTAGCGGATCAGGGGCTGGAATAGTATTGATTAGCCCTGAGGGAAACTCACACCAGTACGCCATTAAGTTTGCCTTCCCGGCATCAAACAACGAAGCAGAATATGAAGCGGCAATTGTCGGCCTGAGAATGTGTTTGGCAGCAGGCGCTAAAGATGTACTCCTGAAAACGGACTCACAGTTGGTCAGCGGCCAGCTAAGAGGAGAATTTGATGTCAGAGAGGCCAACATGCTAAATTACGTGGAAAAGGCAAAAGAGTTGATAGCTCAATTGAATTATTTTGAGATTCAAGCGATACCGAGGACCGAGAACACGAAAGAGGACGCATTGTCCAAATTGGCAAGTTCTAATCTATTTAGCATTGAGAGAACCGTCACGGTGGATATCTTGAAAGAAAAGAGCATCGCGGAAAAAATTGTGACCGTCAACAGCATAAATCAGCAAGGGGAGTGGTTTAGTGAGCTGGTGGCGTACAAGCTGGCTGGGACGCTTCCCGGTAATCCTTTATCTGCCAAGAAATTGAAGCGACAAGCAAGCTGGTATGTCATATACCAGAATGAGCTATACAAAAAATCATTCAGTTTACCTCTACTTAAATGCGCAACCGCATGGGAATCCGCGAAGATTCTTGAAGAAATACATGAGGGTATATGCGGCAACCATATCGGCGGAAAGGCTTTGGCACTTAAGCCATTGAGAGCGGGATTCTATTGGCCAAGTATGCTGGCGGATGCCCAAGGCTACGTCAAGAAGTGTGATAAGTGCCAAAGATACGCTCCCGTCATTAACAGGCCAGCCAACGATCTGCAGCCTATCATATGCCCAATTCCGTTCGCCTAGTGGGGAATGGACATCCTAGGACCGTTCACCACAGCAACTGGGGGGAGGAAGTTCCTAATAGTGGGAATTGATTACTTTACAAAATGGATAGAGGCAGAGCCGACAGCAAAGATCAAAGCAAATTAGGTCAAGAAATTCATCTGGCAAAATATTATGACAAGATTTGGGATTCCCATGGCTATTGTTTTCGACCATGGCGTCCAATTCGATTGCCATCCTATACAAGCTTTTTTAACGGAATTTCTGGTGAAGTTTGCATACTCAGCCGTTTGTCATCCCCAGAGCAACGGACAAGCAGAGGCCGCGAAAAAACATATCCTGAATGCCTTAAAGAAAAGGCTAGATGAATTCAAAGTGGATGGGCTGATATGGTGTCGGCAGTACTGTGGTCAAATAGAACAACCGAAAAGGAAGCAACGAGAGAGAGCCCTTTTAAGCTAGCTTTTGATACAGAAGCGGTGTTGCCAGTAGAGGTGGGTTTGCCCTCTTACCGGATCAAGCACCAAAATCCTGAAATGAATGACCAGGCGCTCAAGGAAAATCTTGACTTCTTGGCAGAAGTAAGGTTGGTATCAGAAGTGAAGGCGGCAGCCTACAAAGACAGAATCAGCAAGGCTTACAACAAGAAAGTCTTGGAGAGGCCATTGGAAGTTGGGGACCTAGTCCTTCGCAGAACAGCAGCCACCGGTAAGGCCCATGTTGATGGAAAGCTAACCGCCAATTGGGAAGGGCCATATGTCATCGCTAAGAAACTTGAAGGCATGGACGACAAGGAGCTCAGGAATTGCTGGAATGCTAGCGTCCTAAAGAAATATTATGTTTAATTTATCGAATGTAATGGGCCAAGAGCCACCTTTTTATTACATAAATAATACAAACCTCTGCTAGCATTCCGTAAATTGTCTTATTATTTATATATTAATGGATTGCATAATTGGTCAATGTTAATCATTAAACGGTCATATGACAGACCAAACACAAAAAGCAAAAGCCATATGACAGGCTCAAAGTGCGTAAACAGTCATATGACAGACCTAGCACAGATCAAAAGCCATATGACAGGCTCAAAGTACATAAACGGTCATATGACAGACCCGGTACAAATCGAAAGCCATATGACAGGCTCGAAGTGCATTAACGGTCATGAGATAGACCAAGCACAAATCAAAAGCCATATGACAGGCTCGGAGTGCATTAACAGTCATGTGACAGACCAAGCATAGATCAAAAGCCATATGACAGGCCTAAAGTACATAAACGGTCATATGATAGACCAAGCACAAATCAAAAGGAAAAATGTGTTAACGGTCGAGAAATAGGCCCAGCACAAGGCAAAAGCCACGAACGTTCTAGGCGCATTCATGGTTGCACTATATACCAAATGTTAATCAAATGGATTAATATATAAGAGACGCTAACAAACATTAACGGTCATGAAACAATCATATAAGGATTAGAGCGTTAACAAAACAAAATAACTAAAACACAAAAGTACTTTCCATAGAATAAAAGCTACTGGCTTGGCGGCCAACTACAGCAGAAAAATGGTGGCGGCCAATAAAAAGCTTTCAGTCGGAATCAAGTACTTTCAGATTAAAAACACAAATTCAGTTTACAAACGCCAAAATGGGCCGAATAAGTGTTGATCAAAATATTCAAAATATTACAAGCTATAAACTATTGGAGGAGCAAGAAGAGCTGAGAGAAGGCCGCCAAAAACTTCAAGAAGGGGGGGGCATCCTGGTCAGTTTGTTCCGCCACGTCACGAGGATCCGCATCTGCTATGGCATCGTCGTCGGCAAATTTTAGATCCCCCTCGAATGGCGACAGGTGTTGGCCGGCAGCATGAGCCTCCTCAATCACATTCCAGTCAAACCCTGGAATATGATTGCACACGCACCTCATGGCGGCCGCCCAACCGCCATCGTACCTCTTGTGGAGGACCGTTGCGTACTCCTCAGATTGCTGAAACTCAGCAATAGCCTGAGCCCTTGCTTGTGCCTTGGCGTCCAGTACTGCAACCTCCTTTTCGGAGTTAGCGGCCTCCAGAGCCTTGGTCAATGAATTAACATTCTCCTCGGTCTCTTCCAGTAAGGCGGCCCTCGATCTCAGCGTTGTCAGCTCATTTTCTAGAGGCTGCAACTTTGCTGTCTTCGCCACCAGCTTGCCCTCCGTCTCCTTCAGCAGATCCTGGCAAGTCTCCAACGACTGCTTATAGGTGTCCGCCAACTTCTGATACTCGATATATTGCTCAATCAACTCAATAGCAGCGTTGTTGGCCTGCGAAGATGAAAAGAATATGCCAATAAAAGAAAAGAAGGAAGCAAAAAGCAAAACGAGTGAATGATAATAAGACGAGTACATAAACGTACCACAAGTTGGTCGTGAGCCAACCTAGCAGCAGGAGTGACCAAGGACCCTGCCGGCCTGTCTAGCGGCAGTTGTATGCCCTTCAGAATGCGGTAGGCAAGGATGCCACCGTTCTCAGGGATGTCGGCATACAGCGACTCATCCTCTCTGACGTCCCAGTCAGGTTGGTAAATCTTGCCAGGAACGACGGGCCGGCGAGCAAAGGAGGCCGCCATAGCATCGCATAGCGGTACATCTTTCTTCTCGATCCACTCATGGTACCGAGAGAAGATGCCGGGAGATAAATTGGATAGAAAGCTGGGCATGGTAATCAACTCTCGGATCTTATCGCGGATGGAGGAGTAAGAGCCTGATAGCTAGGAGGTGCCGCTAACATGTCCTAGAGCAGTGGCCGCGATAGCCCGCTCCTGAATCTCTGGAGCATTCGCGGTCAGATCCTCCACCTGAACATCAGGGGTGTGGGGAGAAGAAGCAGGGTCCGCCAAAGCTTGCCTTTTGTTGGCAGATGTATCCGCCCCAACTTGCTCGCGGGGCCGCCTCCTATTCCCACCTCCCCTGGCGACAGGTCGGGAGGTAGAGGACCTAATCGGGACGGCTGGGGACGGCTGACCGCCAGTATCAGCAGCAGCGGCAGTAACATTCTGAGCAGGGACGCGAACAATATTCACCCCGCCGCGACCACGGCGAATATTCTGAGCGGCCATTGGTAATCCCGTGCATGGTCTCGTATTCTTGTGAAGGAGCAGGCGGTAAATTGGTTAACGGCTTGAAGCTCTCGTCCACAGCTAGTGCGTCGAGGTCAAGGCAGTCAAAACCTGCGAATGGCAAAAAAAAAAAAAATCAGTTGGACCAGTCCGACATCGACACTCACCATTTTCATGAGTAGGGCTGAGCAGCATGGCCGACAAGGGTTTGTTCCCCAGGATGTACTTGGAATGAGGAATCCAGTATTTAGGCTCTTTAACCTTCACCTCCTTCCTGTCCTCATAGGTGACTAAGTAATCCTCCGTGTCAAAGTAGTCGAAAGCCGCTAACTCTTCCTCAGTTAGCAGAATAAGAGGTAAATGCTCCATATGCGGACGAGGCTCGGTGAAATGACGACGCACTGGATAATCCTCAGGAACTCGTAACCAAAAGAAAGCATCCTGCCAGCCCTTCAAACCAGTCATTTTAGGCTGGACTGTCATCTTCTTGTCGGCCGTAGTTAGTGACCACCAACCCGCCTGCCTAGAAGATCCATTTTTTTTCAGCCAATGGATGTGGCGGAACAAGTTCAGCGTTTGCGGAAAATCCAAGAAACGCACAACCCAGATGTACGCTATCAAATTCCGGACCGCCAAAGGAGTCAATTGAGCCAAGCTCACGTTGAAAGCATTTAAGATCTTCACCAAAAAAGAATCCAGAGGGAAACGGAGGCCAAACTCGAAATGATGAGTATACACGGCCACGTGACCAGGAGGACACTCCGTCACAATGGCCCCCTCTGGCGGGACTATCAACCGATAACCCAACGGAAGACAATATAAATCCCGAGCAACTCTCGGGTAACCCAGATCAATGGCGTCCTGACGCCAAGGCAAATCAATCTCGACACCGATAGGACCGGCACTCGAAATCATCCAAGCGGTCATAAAGCATCGTAACCGTGTCCAGTCTCAATCTCCTCCATCGGATTCGAACTGTCGACCCTTAATTCGGCAGCACGGGAAGATTCCCCAACCACATGGGCAGACAAAGGCACAGAAACGTTAATGTTTGCGCCCGTAGAGTCAATCACATCCCCAGTGACGCCGACAGCAGGGCTCGCAACAGTGCGACGGTGATAAACGGTCTCTTGGCGGACCATAACGGTAGCAATGGAGTCAATGTCGTCACCTAAATCAATAATATGAGGGTTAGGAGCCGCAGATTGCTGTAAACGGTCGAAAAAGTCGGTCGTTAGCTCCACCACAGCGTCCGCTAAGCTATCCAGCCAAGCATGCTCTCTAAGTGGTGCTACATCAAGGCCGGGAGCAGCATCGGCCGGAGGATGCCTAACGGATCGTCTAGCAAGAATCTGATGCCTAAGCTCCCTAAGCGTCTGCCGGTCACCACTCTAGCTAGCGGATAGATACCTCCTGGTCAGATTATGCTCCTCAGGGGTAGCAGGGTCGTTAAGGAACTTAGATCTCATCTCTCTTTCTCTCTCAGCTGTTAAGGGGATGTCCGACAACAACCTAGTTCTCCCCACAGGGCTAGAACCGGAAGAAGGCTCGCTATCGGCCAGGGGAGAGGAAGGTTCACTTTCGGTCATAAATGCATCACTAGGGGTATTCTGGCTATCAGACTGGTCCGACATGATGAAAATACAAAAAGAAACTTTAAGCTTGGAAAAGAAATGGAGAAATACCTGGAGAAGTAAAATCGCCGGGGAAAGATGAAGGCAAGGAACAAAAGGTCGCCGGAAAAAGACGAGCGAGAATTCCAAGGAATGAAATGGCGTGGAAAAGCCCGAGCCTGAACGAAAAGACCACCGGAAATGCACAACTGTCACCGGCAAAACTCAAACTCAAAATCTCAGAGAAAACCCAGAAAAACTTCTTCAAAAGAATGACGAAATTCTTAGTATTGTGAAACCGGAAAGAAAAAACTAAGAAACTTGGTAACTTTTCGGAGCAATCTGAGCAAGAAAAATCAGTTTTTGAGCAAATGAAGCTATGGGTATGGAGGTTCGTGAGAGGGGAAATGGAAAAGAAAGAAGAAAAACTTGAGAATTATAGAAAAATCCGGAAAAAGGACAACTGTTGTCCATATATATAGTGAATAGACGGCTGAGATTGAAAGACCTATCAACTCCCTCTCCAGATACCTGCCAAGTGTCGAAGCAGGGTAAACCCTAATAAAGTAATGGGCGGGATTTTCGGAAGAGTAATCATTAACTTTTCAAACTCTTTCAACTCCCTACGACGACACGTGGCACCCAACGAATGAACTTCCCCAAAAAATGGAGCACGGCAACAAAGATTCGCGTCCACCGACAACATCCTTAGCAGTCAAGACCCCAAAAGATATTGGGGGGGCTAGTTGTATGGGTATAACCCAAGTAGGTTGGCGGACCCCAGTAAGGGATCTACGAACGCCTTATCGGACGCGAATACTTTAAATGTCGCCCACAGCTCTATCAAGTCAGTACATCAACATGGTCCGACAACGTTGGCTGTCGCCCAACAAGACAAAATAAGGGAATCTTCCCAACTGTCAGAAGCACCACAACCGTACACGTGTAAAAGGATTACGCACCCTGTCAAGTGAATAGTACTTCTATAAATAGCCAAATGGTACTAGTCTGCAGGGACATTCTCTCATACTCAGAATTCTTATCTTTCTCTCTCTACTCTCTCTCTCTAAATCCTATTTGGACACGTGCTGACTTGAGCGTCGGAGGGGGTTTCCTCGCATCCTCCCGAGGGTAGTTCACGTTTGCTTTCTGTCCAGCTATTCACCAGCGGACGCTAACCCCAATCTTTGGCGGACTTCTCTCAAGACCGCCAACCGTTTCAACACCGAAACACTTATGTTATGAAATTTTTGCTCATTTTAATTGGTTCTCACAATAAGACGGTTCTCATTAGAACCCAACCCTATCCCATAATAGTTGCGAGATTCAACTTAACTTAATCGGATTTGAACTTAGCATTGGATTAGACAATCATCATCATCATAATAATGAAAGGAGCTGTCAATACCACATCAAGAGCATCTTCTAACAAAGATGATAGGTACTATAGTTGCAACCATATTGGCGACAAGAGAATCTGGTTAAGTTCATGAAATTGCATCATATTTTCATATATCTTCTCCTCCTTTGTTGTATTTATTATATATATTTTTTCTAGGCCACTATCAAATGTCAAACCTAAGAAGATACATTTATCAAATTAAATATGCCATCACTATTGATTTATATGGTACTTGCTGAAATTGCACTAGTTTGTCTTAGGCTTATCCATTATTTACAGGAATATCTCCATATTATTCCTTGCATTTCACTGAAATGAAATGACTTCATGTGCATTAACCTTCTAGATAATGATGGAATAGTCGCCTAACTCTGTTGATCAAGGAGTATCAAAATGACCATATCCTATGTTGCATAGTTTTAAAATACAAATCGAACCTTGTAATTTAAATAAACAAGAAGTTTACAATTTATATTGTCTAATCATCAAGGATAAAAAGTAAAAAATGCATCATCTCTAATCTAATTGTAGTAAAGTTGTTTTAATTTATTCATATCTACAATAATCAATTAATTAGAAATTTATCAAATGATTGTTGAAATGGGTGCGTGGCCCCTAATACTAATTAATTCTCCATGTAATTACAACAACAATAATCTACCCTCATATATTATACACATGGCCCATAGCATTATAAAAGTAAAAAAGATATGATATGAATAGTAAATTAATAGCTTAGGTCACATATCACTACTCTACCTCAATTTAATTAATTAGACGGAAAATAGCACATCATATGTTAGCATATGGTATATCTAAAGACTAAAAAGAATATAGTTATGTCTTTCTGTGTGTTGAAATTGCGCCAAGAGAGAGAACAATATGCTGTTGTCACTTTACCCATAATTCTATTTTATTCATCTTCTTTTGCAGGTTAATGAGTACATATTGGCTGATATCATCTTCTTTATCTTTTGCCACCAAAATAGTTTTTCAGTGCGTTTCCACTATAGCTTTTGAAATGGACTCGTGTGGGAGATGATCAATCAAAAGTACTAATATTGGAATCCGGATAAGATTTGCACTTAGAGTATGCTTGACAATATGTATTTTTATCAAAGTGTTGCACAAAATTATTTGCTGATTAGGGAATCACAAAGGTTAGAAATATATATAGATGGGATGCGATTCTTAATTGTGGACAGTGGCGGATCCAGCATGGGTTCAGTGGGTTCAACTGAACCCACGCTGGATCCGGGAAAAAACAGGGAAGAACTGACAAAAAGGGAAATAGTTAATATATAGCAATACATGGGCATTGTTTCATTGAAATGTATTTGGCTCGCGGTAAGCGTGTTAGTCTTTGCCTCTTTGGTCTTGTCCATGCAAGGTTGCGAGTTCAAAGTCTGCTGGAGATGTTTTATTTCATTTCTCTTTTCCCCTTTTTTTTCTCCCATTATGCTTATGTTATATTATTAGTTTTGTCTTCTCTTTTCCCTTTTTTTTCTCCCTTCATGCTTATATTATATTAGTGGTCTTTTTTTTCCCCTTTTTTGAATCCTCCCTTTATTTTTTAGCTTACTTTCATCTATAATCTCTCCCCCCATCAAGTACAAATTCTTGACAGAGCTCATTATTACTCAAACTAATATACAAGGAACTTATTAGTGTTGATTCGTTGTTAATTATTGTCATTTTAGATTTCATATATGTGTGCTAGTTTTTCAAGTTTCATATTTTGTTTCATCATTTCATATCATATACTAGCTCGATTTTTTTAAGTGCACCATTTGATTATTTTAATCCACCCACCAAAAAGACAAATGTTTCATCTAGAAAAAGCACAGAGAAAGTATATATATATTTTTAGTTTTTAACACTTAATTATAAGTTCATTTAATGAAGAATTTCTAAATAATTGATAATCGATTATTAGTTTGTATAACTCTATAGTTTATTATAAGAAATTGTTAGTCTTTTGATACTACAAGTAATTAATCGGATTTTTTTATGCCGTAATAAAGAATGAAAGCTTCGCTAAATACAGTTGTTGAAGGTTCCCTTTTCTTTGAAAAATTGTAACTCATTAATTTGGAACATATATTCGAACTATTTCGAACCCACGTGACTCAATTCCTGGATCCACCACTGATTGTGGATACAATTTTAATAAAAATTTACTAGGAGTAATTAAATCAGCTGATATCCACAAAATATTACATTATATATACAGTTTAACATGTCAAGGATTTATTGATTTGATTAGATTCAAACTGCAAAAACCTGTTTCAAATTACTACTATATCAAATCAAATGTTAATTATTTCAAATAATTATCGTAGAAAATTTGTACTCCTTTGGTTTTTTACATCTTTCCTTGCTCAATTGACTTGATACACTTGCAATGTTAGTGCATATTTTCTTACCATTAATAATCTTAATTATATATACTACCTCTGTTTCTTAATACATGCACTATTTTTCACTTTGGGATGTTTCATGATACATGCACCATTTTCCTATTTAATAAAGTTTCATAATATACTAGTACTAATAGATGATACTACCCCGTCCTTTAAATATATATCACATGAGTAAGAAAAGCAATTACAATACTAGCCTCTCCATCTCTCTCTCTCTCTCTCTCTCTCTCTCTCTCTCTCTCCACCCTTGGTTCTTGTGCCTAAAAGAAATAGTGCATGCATTAAGAAATGTAGTTAACATCTATTAGTAAAAATGATATAAAGTTGATAATTTTTTTTAAAAATTGAAACAAATACATTGGAATCTTACAGCATAACATTTACTCCTACATATAGTAAAAAGATATATGATCAAAATGAAAAAAAGAATGTAAATAGTGCAAAGCCAATTCGGAACAAGTGAAAAATCAAAGCGTGAGAGTTCATAGCCTTATATTTTCTAAATGGTTCAATGTTCCGGCTCGGATAAAACTTTGCCAAATCTGAACATAAAATATGAGCCCAATTGTTTTCTCAACGACGCAATATGTGTATAGTGGGGAATATAGGAATATAGGATCCCTTTAAGTAATCATTAACAAAGTATGAAGCTAAGGTCATTTAACATGATTATCTTACCAATAGAAGTGCATTTTAGTTGTTGGGTTAGCACTTCTAAGAAATTAATTACGTGATCAATCTGTAAAAGTTAGTAGATACTGTTCTTTGGAAACTTCTATAGAAATGCAACACGTACCATTATGTATTAAAAGACAACTAATTAGCTTGTGACATTCATCTAATCACCATTTTCTATAGTGAGATGATAATAAACATAAAAAGGTATAGGCATCAATTCATGTGGCAAAGTTTCACACATTTAGTCATAGAATAAAGTTTCTAGGTATTACTGTTAGCATGTTAAGTACGGCTTTTAGAGCTTAATCAAATTGTTTGAATAAGAGCAACTCAGATATCATCAATTACTAGTTAGGCCCTAGTAGTATATATATACATTATCTTTAAATTATGGATGTCAATCAGTGAAATTTAAAAACTTATATGAGCTACCATATATAAGGATTTTTAAAATATTTTAAAGGTAATTGAACTTGTGTGACTTACTATCCTAGGAATATTTCAGACAACTGAAGTTTTCATATTACACTTAGAAAGGAGGGATGGATGAGATTTGAACCTGTGACATTTATGTCACACTGGCTCTGGTACCATGTCAAAGAACCAACTCAACTAAAAGCTTAAGCTGATGGTTAAGGCCCCATGAATAGTTTTATACTCTATCACCTTCCATCTCTTCTTCTTTGTATAATTATATTATCTCTTTTAACACCATCTAAATTCAACTTCAATTCGTTCTTTCCGTATTAGTCTCACAATATATTACCTTCATTTTAAGCATGCCTTAATTGTCACACAATAATATGTAAGTAGAACATATATCCGTTTATATGGACAGGAGGATTGCGATTGATTAAACTAAACTTCTTTCACAAATTTTCTATATTATCCGTCGTTAATTATCCGAAGTTACAAAAGATAAGTAAAAAAGAAAAATTACCAAGCAAATAAAATTCTTTCTAAAAATCTTTCCAGGAAAACCTTAAACTGCTCATGGAGCAAAACGTCCAAACTTGACATTTATTAATGATATATAGTTGATAAATGATATTTTTGTCGGTAATCAGAGTTTTTGTATTGGATAAATATGTCACTTATTTGACACTTCTATTAAAGGTTGATAAACTAATTTCTTTTTTTAACATTTTTTTTTTTTTGAGTTAGACGTTTGTGTGGAATGACCATGAATTCATGATCAGCTTATTGATTTGCTTGGTGTGACATGGGACTCACAATCATTCAAGTTCCACTATGTACATCACTAAGAAACAGAATAAAACATAAGTGACGATGATGATAACGGCCATGACTCATGAAGATATATGGGCTATTTGTCTCAGGAGATAAAGGCGTGATCAACATATTTACTGTTAGCTAAAATAGAGAGAATTTACATGAGATTATATGAGAGAACACGCTAATTGCCCAGACTCTTGGGGAGAAATTAACAAAGGAGAAGGATTAGAGACACAGTACAACAGTGATAATTTAAATTTACAACACAATTATACACTTAAATTGAAGTCCACGTAACGTAATTAACATAAAAGCAAACTCAAAACTCAAAAGTGATATAGTTCTATCATCTTGAAATTTATAATTCTCACGGTGCTTGATGTTAGAAATAATAGAGACTCACACATTATGCACTCAAATAAAAACAACATGAAAATAACAAACGAGAAATATTAAAAAAGGAATACAATAAAGTTAATAGAGTATGCTTTTTCATTCATTTATGTGATGGACTCGGACCTATAAAATAAAATGGTTAACATTTTCGCTTAATTTTATATGTCGCTGTCCTACATATTTAGTTAACTGTGTGGTCAAACCACATATAAGATTAATATATTAGGATTACTTATAATTATTAGGGTTACTTATTATTATAGTTACTGATAGTTGTTGAGGTTGATTATGTCCTCCGTTAAATTACTTAATTATTTAGAGGTTACTGATCTATATATAATAGGAGTTCCTTATAAATTTGTCTTTTATACGCGCAGCGACTTGATTATTAACCGTGCCATTGGTGACACAGAAGAATTGCTCGTTAATGGTGGCACTTAGCTTGTGTATGACCCTTTCTTATTGTCCTTTACTAGCTATAGCTGTTAGCTAGCGAGATACCGCGCTTGCATGGATGTGGTGAGTCCCAATATTACCGCAACTTAGCCAATAAAGTATAAACTTATAGCCCTACTTGTATCAGTGTGATTAGGCAGGCCCCACCTGCCGAAACCATTTTTGCTGAGGTACGCAATTTGTACATGAGAAAAATCCAAAAGTTCCCTCCCAAAATTGGTTTTAGTTTAATTAGCTTAGCCTTACCTTACCCCATGATGCCTATCCTCCTAACTCCTTCCAACAACACAACATCACCCAATCTGTGATCCTTTTAATTACTCCCTAAATATATCTTCTCTCTCCTACTTTTCTTTTTCTTACTCCTATAAATACACTCTATCACCCCATCACCCACCCCATCCAAAACCCACCCACCTAACTTATAACCACAACATAACAACAACAACAAAAACAACAACAAAGAAAAGAAACTAGTCATTTCTTCTTGTCATCTTCAAAAACCAAAAAACAGGACATATACAAAATATGAGAACCACCTTACACGCCACTATAACCCCGGAAAAGAACTCCTTCACCATTGCTCCGAAAGCGGCGACGATGTCATCGATAGGCCAGCCAAGATCGCCGTGGCACTCACCAGTCCCTTACCTCTTCGGAGGACTCGCGGCGATGCTCGGCCTTATAGCCTTTGCCCTCTTGATATTGGCGTGCTCCTACTGGAGATTATCTAGTGATGATACCCAACAACAAAGCAATGAAGGAGGAGATTTGGAGAGTGGTGAGAAAGGAGATGGGATGAGTAAAATGAATGGTGTTCCTGTTTTTGAAGAGAAAATTGTGGTTATTATGGCAGGCAATGACAAACCTACCTTCTTGGCTACTCCAGCTTTAATGTTCTCCAAGACATATTCTAATGATGATCATCTTATTTCTGGTACTACTACTCTTACCAAAGGTGATGGTGCCAAGGAGAGTACTAGTACTGTTGAGGATGATGAGAAGCCTAAAGAAGATGAAACCACCACTCACCCAAATAATTGAGTTCATTTCTAGTACGTCATCCATGCATTATCGAAACCAAATGTGCTCGCGAGTTGTTTTTGTGCTAATGAAGCCCGAAAATAGCTGGAAACGTTTCCGCTTTTAAAACCTCAATCGTCTCCATACTACATAGTTATTAGCTAGGTAGTGCACCTTAATTGTGTCACATGTGAGCTAGGCCACCCAAAAAAACCTACTTTTTCTTGGGTAACATGGGAAGAATCCACTCCATTTACTGGATTGCTATAGAGTAAGAATTAGAAAAAATTACATATAACCCCTTTTTCTAATTCTCCTATCAACTGGACCGTCCAATTAATGAAGAGGATCATGTCCCGTCAATTTTGAAGCTAGAGAATGACTCATATGGGTCTATTTTTGTCCTTTTAATCCCTTTTCTTTTATCCTTTTTGATTGCCTTCTACATAGTAGATATTTGGTTTAACTGTGCGGGAAATGTATACAAGGAGAGGTTATTATCGACTCCATAATGTAATGTATTTCGTGTGTATGTTCATCCTATAAAATATCTTCATTTCTTGATTGACTTACTGTAGTAAGTTGTTTTTTTTCTCTGATTAAATTAATCACGAATAATATCGTTCCTAGTTGAAGTAATATCTGAGGCGCACTAGTTACAAGATATAGAGAAATATTTACGTTTATGGAAATAAAGAATTGTTTATGCAAAGTAGGGTCCATGCATTCATATAAAATCTTTATCTAATCATCTTTCACTTAAATTTGAATAGTAAAGTATTTTAATTCCCAAATTTGAATATATTTCTTGGATTCACCTTTTATATACCTCTTAATAAAGATAGAAAAAGACAAATTTCAACTAATTATGTATGGCTTATTTTACATACTTTGTCTTTTACTCAACATAATTTCAAATCCATATGTTAGCCTTTATATCTTGTTGTTATTGTAATTTGTACCTCCTAAAAAGAGGAGAAGAAAAAGAAAAGAAAAGGCCACAACAAAAGCTATCATGTTACATCCTTTTGTTGTAAACTATTATAAGTGTTAATTTTTTATATATAAAAAGAGATCCCATCTTTTTTTAACTATTCTAAAATCAATGGCTATCTAATACTCCAAAAAGAAAAAGAAAAAGAAAACGATGATGGGTAAGTGGAGAATATATGTACAATATATTTGGTATTGTCATTGCGTGAGTGACTGATTAGAAGTGGGGAAGGGGGAACATATTCTAGCTCAAAGGTAATGAAATGAAATGAAATGAACAAAAGTGAAAGAAAAGGAAGA
This sequence comes from Beta lomatogona, assembly GCA_947646795.1. Lineage (NCBI taxonomy): Eukaryota > Viridiplantae > Streptophyta > Magnoliopsida > Caryophyllales > Amaranthaceae > Beta > Beta lomatogona. The sequence goes on from CANSNZ010000231.1 coordinate 1,614,430, forward strand.
AGCTAATTTGGAAATTTGTGTTTAACTTTGGCGGGGAGTGGATTACTGGGAACAGGGAAATATAGGTGGGGTGTTGTGGCGCGAACCTTCGTTGTTGAAACTTGCAAACTTGTTAAAAGTTTGGATTATGGAGCACGAGATTAACTAAGAAGGCTGTTGTTTTGTTCGTAGTTTGTAGGATGTTAAAGACTACTCCACTCCATATTGGTCGCAGTCTCACTTATAATTAACCCTTATTTTTCTTAACTAATTACATCCTTAACCATGAACTAATTAAAAAATGGTTCATGAGGAATTGAGGATGACCCCTTTTTTTCTTAATCATGAACCATATCCATGAATGTTCAAATATCCAAACGATTCATGTGAACCAAACCACAATGACATGCACCGAAATGTAAAGAGATGAAGAATATGCAGCTTAGCCTTTCTCATTTACCGTAGAAGACTTAAATACAAAGCCTTAAGCTATTACTAATTGGGCCTAATATACAACACTTACTAACAGCCCACACTAAACAATATTAAAGCTTACAATATTTACATAATCCCAACACCCCCCCTTCAAGTTGGAGCATGAAGGTTACAAATGCCCAACTTGCGGAGAAGAAACATGAACTGATGATGACCAAGAGCCTTAGTGAAAATATCTGCGAGCTGCGCATGAGTAGGCACATGTGAAGGATTAATCGTACCATCTTGTACTGCATCGCGTAAGAAGTGACAATCAACTTCAATATGTTTGGTACGTTCATGAAAAACTGGATTTTGAGCAAGATATAGAGCGGACTGACAGTCACAAATCACAATACAAGTGCATAGCCTTTGGATGTTGCACACCCAAACTCAGAAACAACCCCTTCAACCATTTCAACTCACACGTCACAGCAGCCATGGAACGATATTCAGCCTCAGCAGAAGATCTAGAAATAGTGACCTGTTTCTTAGTCTTCCAAGAAATAGGAGAATGGCCGAGAAAGACCAACCAACCGGATAAAGAACGGCGAGTAAGAGGGCAACTCGCCCAATCTGAGTCACACCATCCACTCAAAGACAAATTGCAATCAGACCTAAGAAGAATACCCTGACCCGGACAACCTTTCAAGTACCGAACAACGCGAATAGCCGCATCCCAATGATCACGCTGAGGAGCATTAAGAAATTGTGACAAAATATGAACAGCATAAGACAAGTCAGGCCTAGTGAATGCCAAATAAATAAGTCGTCCAACCAATCGCCGATATTGCTCAACATTCTCAAGAAGCGGACTAGTTGAACGAGCCAATTTATGATTTTGCTCCATAGGAAAACTAACTGGCTTGGAACCAAGGTTTCCGGACTCAGCAATGATGTCAAGGACATACTTCCGTTGACATAAAAAAATACCGTCCTGATTTCTGGCAACTTCAATCCCTAGAAAGTACTTCAAAATACCAAGATCTTTCATGTGGAAACAGGAACATAAGTACTGCTTAAAAGCAGTAAGAGCGGCAGTATCATTCCCAGATATAATCAGATCATCCACATAAACAAGAATATTAAGCTGAACAGTACCTTTCTGATACGTAAAGAGAGAATAATCTGAATACGACTGTCGGAAACCGTACTCCTTGAGAGAATGGGCCAATTTCGCAAACCAACACCGAGGCGCCTGTTTTAAGCCATACAACGATTTACGCAATGTAGTCATCTTAGCAACGGGAGCAAAAGTGTCTGTGTAATCAATGCCCTCAACCTGATGATTGCCAAATACCACCAAACGAGCTTTGAGGCGCTCGATACTACCATCCGAATTGTACTTAATTTTATACACCCATCGGCTGCCAAGAGCCTTCTTCCCCGGAGGAAGGGTCTCCAAACTCCATGTCCCATTGTTTTCTAAAGCCTGAATTTCTTTGTGCATAGCATCTCTCCATTCTGGGTGTCATAGCTTCTTTAAACGACTGAGGTTCAACACCTGCGGTTACTGCAGCAAGAAAATGTCTATGTCCCACAGAAAACCGTTCACAATTAACAAAATGTGCTATAGGAAAAGACGTACCTGAGGTCTTAATCGAAGTAGATGACGGTGGAGGAGACGGACTTAACTTTCGAACTGTATTCGTGACAAACCCACGCAACCTTGTGGATGGTAATTTCTTTCTCTTGCCTTTCCCTTTTTCTTCACTTGCATTGTCATTAGGAGTGGCCACAGCCTCCTCCCTCAATTCACTTGCAGCACTGTCGCCCACACAAACCACCTCAATCGCATCACTAAACACAGCAGCAGCCTCGTGCTCGCTGCCTGCACGCGCTGCCACGTTCGCAGCACCATCATCCGCGGCAACACTGTCGCTGCTCATTGCAGGGGCAGCAGCCATGCTGGGCACTATACGACTGGCAGCAGCATCCACCAAGCTGCCTGCAACAGCCACCACAGCCACACCGTCATCGCCCACATCACGACCTTGGTGCACATCAACACCATCACCAACGCCCACATTCATGTCACCAACATATTCATAGAGGAAGTCATCATCTAAATGATCAAAATTAGGAGCAATAATTTGAGATGCCGAAGTCATACAAGTAGAGGTAGCGGCGAAAGGGAACTCATGTTCATAAAATCTCACATCCCGAGAAACAAAATAGTCACCAGTCTCTAAGTCATAAAGTTTCCACCCTTTCTTCCCTTGTGGATAACCAACAAAAACACACTTTCGACTTCGACTCATAAACTTATCCCTCTTAGACTTGGGATTAGAAGCATAACACAAACATCCAAACACACAGAATTCAGTAAAAGAAGGTGGGGTCGCAAATAGAAGTTCAAAAGGAGTTTTGTTGCCAAGCAAAGTAGAGGGAGTTTGACTAATGATGTAACTCGCAGCTAAGACACAATCACCCCAAAATTTTAATGGAAGATTGGCTTGGAAACGTAAGGCTCTAGCAACATTCAATATGTGACGGTGTTTGCGCTCCACTCTCCCATTTTGTTGAGGTGTATCCACACAAGAAGTTTGAAACAAAATCCCATTTTCATCAAAAAAGGCTTTCATACAATTGAATTCTGTGCCATTATCACTACGCACAATTTTCACTTTAGCATCAAACTGTCTTTCAATCATGGCAAAAAAAGAATTGAACATCTTATAAACTTCAGTTTTATCAAATAAAAGATACACCCACACAGCTCTAGAATAATCATCCACAAGAGTGAGAAAATAAGAAGCACCACAAGAAGAAGGAGTATGATATTTTCCCCAAAGATCACAATGTATTATTTCAAAACAAGACTTAGCTCGACTATGACTAATAGGAAATTGTTCTCGAGTTTGTTTGGCTTGATGACACACATCACAAGCCTTATTCAAAACATTACTAGAGCCATCAATGAAAGGAAGAGACCGCACTACTTTATCTGAAGGATGACCAAGCCGTTGATGCCACAACTCAGGAGAAGAAATCCCATCGACATTCAACGCATTAATCCGCAAAGCATCTCGAAAGTAGTAAAGTCCGTCTCTCCGTTCACCTACTCCAATCAGGGTCCTCATGTGTCGGTCCTGTATAACACACAATGTTTTAGTAAAGTGAACAACGCAATTCAGATCAGCTGAAAGTTGAGGCACTGATAGCAAATTACAATTTAATTTTGGGACATACAAAACATTCTGCAGCACTAAAGTGTCGGACAACCTTACTTCACCTTGCTTGGTACAAGAAGTGTGGTTGCCATTCGGAAGACCAACCGGACACTCATTCATTTCAAGCACATTACTCAACAAATTAATATTGCTAGTGACATAGTGTGAGGCACCAGAATCAATTATCCAAGAAGAGCAAAGGGTAGATGACTCACCACTCAAGCGATCGTTAACATTTTGTAGGGAGGAATTACCAAGCATATCTAGAAGACGCTGCCACTGCTCGCTAGTTATACCTGGTAGTGCTTGTTCCCCAACATTTGAGCCTGCTGCCATACTACCAGAACCACTCATCACGGCTGCCACAGATATGTCACCCCTGCCTCCCGAACGTCCCCCGGACTGCCCAGCAGAACGAGGGCCATTACGCGCACCACGACCCCCCCTTCCACCTCCACGAGGGGCCCTATGCTCCCACCACTCAGGGTATCCATGTTTGGACCAACAATTTTGTTCGTCATGACCACGATGCTGACAATACGTACATTGCAAGGCTGATTTATCCCCATCAAAACGTGGCTTTGCTTGCATACTAGCCCCGGATTTTACCGCCATGGTGCGAATATCTTCTCGATCAAGTTGAGCCTTTGAAGCTAGTTGCAATCTTTCTTCCTGAAGAAACATTTGATGAGCGCGATCGAGGGATGGCATAGGCTCTTGAGATAAGATGGAGGAACGCATATTCCCATACAACTCAACGTTCACACCATAGAGAAAATCTTGAAGACGATCTTCATCCAAACGAGCCTGAAGAAGAGCTGCTATATTACACTTACAACCTCCACACTCACAAAACGGAAGAGGATTGTATGTGGCAAGTTCATCCCACAGGGGCTGCAACTTCCCGAAATATTCCGCGATCGACATTGATTTGGGTTGCTGACACGCTGCCAAGGCAGCTTTAATCTGTTGCTTTCGAGGGCCATTACCAACATTGGAACGTTGGTGTAAAACAGCCCATAAGGGTTTTGCTTCTTCAAAATACGGTAAAGTTTTCTTGATGGAAAGATCAATGGTGTTAAGAATCCATTGTACTAGCATAGCTTGAAGACAACGCAAATCTCGTAACCCTTTATCATCCGTTGTTTTAGAGATGGTGCCTTCAACAAACTCGAATTTACGGCGAGCCATGAGAGACAAACGAATGGAGCGACGCCATTCTTCATAGTTATCGCCTCGGAAAACAATTGGGGTAATAACATTCCCTGGACCATCGTGAGAGCCAATAAAATAAGGAGAAGAAGAGTCTAATTTCGGCGCATCACCACCACCGGAGGTGACGCTGCCGGCGCCGTCAACACCACCTGTCATCGCATCGTTGTAAGCGTGCCCTAGGAAAAGTCTGATACCATGTAAAGAGATGAAGAGTATGCAGCTTAGCCTTTCTCATTTACCGTAGAAGACTTAAATACAAAGCCTTAAGCTATTACTAATTGGGCCTAATATACAACACTTACTAACAGCCCACACTAAACAATATTAAAGCTTACAATATTTACATAATCCCAACACGAAATTAAAAAGAAAGGTCTAAGACCTACCTCAAAGACGACGAGTTTTGGAGGATTATATTTTCTGAAGAAATTCCTCCAAAATGCTCCGATGACCTCCCCACTCCACTTCTCGGGATCCATCCATTAAAAAAAAATACCAAAACCAGAAAGCGCAATGATTGTTTTGGATGTGTGTCGACAAAACAAAGTTAGTAAAATCAGCACTTTTGACGCGTGTCAGAGATCTAATGCGAACCAACCATAATGCGACAAATGTCGTGTTTTTGTTTGTCCAAAATATATAAACTTTTCAAAATTGAAAACGTTTATATATCAAAAAATATATTTTAATAAAAAATAATAAAAGTGGCAAAATTCATATTTTTGTTCTCTATAAATAGAAATCCTTTTTGACATACTTTTCTCACGTGTCCAGTTTTCCAAAAAAGGAAGGACAAAGAATAATGAGAGAGAGTGATGAACTTTTTTCTTAAAGTTGATGTGGTTAAGAAGTAAAATTGGAAATAGTTCAGAAAAAAATGATATGGAGGAGTCAAGAGAAAGAAGGATATGATGAACCAATTTTTTTTTTTGGTTCGTGATTCATGAATAATGGTGCTTTAAGAGTCTCTTTGTTAAAAGAAAACCGAAGATTAGAAGAGCAAGGTATACATGGGGGCATGTTTGATATAAGAGTATCAGTATACAAATTTAAGTCACATGAACTATGAAGTAAGTTGTAATACATGCGTAATTTGTTCTCAGTGGTCATATTTATACTAATCTCGTTGATTATAATTTTCAGTTTTTGTTGTCAATTTCTTGATTATAAATTTATAATGATTATGATTGAGTTTCAGTTTATTAATGAATCTATATTTTATTGAAATAACTTATAATCGTCAAAATAAAACTCCTAACCGACTAGTGATATCGACACATTAAATTAACCTTAAATTAATTCAAAAATAAAGGCCGAAGGACGAAGTGAGAAATAGACTTATTTTATTAGAAAAATGTATTCAAAGTCCGATGAAAATGTGTCAGCTATCACTTATAGTGCTATATATAACTAGTTTAGTGACATGTGCCCTACACAGTATATATTTAATTGTTTTTCATAAAAATATTCAATTTAGTGAAACATATAATAATTTTTAATTTTCAATAAATTATTCAATTAGAAAAAGTAAATTAGTGATTTTTCTACGAAAAAGTAACATGAAAAATCGTCTTCGGCACTTCGGTAGATCTATGGGAAAATCACAACTTTTTTGAATTTTGATATATGTTGTCAAAATGGATCCCAACCAATTATTAACGGTTAAATCTCAAACATGTGGCATTCTAAGTTTCTATTTGGAGTTAGCTAACAACCCTTAATTGTCATATAGTCAATTATTTGGAGTGTATCAATTGAATTTTTTTTGCACCAATTGAAAGAGTAATTGGTACGTACCAACGAATCTTTGTTAGTATTAAGTTCGCATTGCACATATAGACAAAAGACTACATCATTAAGGATAGCATTTCCCTCCTCGCCACCTTTAAGAACGTTCGCTACAAATTTATAGGGAAACAAATAGAGCAGCAGAAATGATAGCAAACGTGGGACATCTGATTCTAGACCAGCTCGACATCGATATCTCCATCCACTCTTCCATCTCCCCCATTCTTGTATTAAATACGTTAGATCTACCCCTAGCGAGGAGGATCACCTAATGTTTTTCTCCTTATCTTTTTTTTTTTTTTTACAAAAAGACAACAAGACTTTCTCGTAAAAAATTGGTGAAGTGCGTGCACATCATAATTCATAGTAGTGTGCCCAACAGGCCAACCTTGTTGAGTGTATGCAAGATTGAGCAAATTGCAAAAGTCCTAGAGTGTATTACATAAAGAGTTGGACAATTAGTTACTTATTCTCTTAGTCCCAAAAAGATATGAACATTGGTTGGGACTTATAGTTTTTTAAGGTGATAAGTTGTAGTATGGTTATCGAATGATAGTGTTGGAACACAAGGTGACACTCAAGAAGGGCGGGGTTGAATTGATTGGCTAAAACTGATCGATTTTCGCAAAAACACTCTTATGGCACAGTGGCGTGCACTGTGTTATTCACTCGTAAAATCTCCGATTAACGTTTTTGCTCGAACGAAATTGTATCAAACAATAAAACAATGAAATCAAATAATAAAATTCTTAAACCAAACAATAAGACACAGGAATTTAACGTGGTTCAATCTCACCTCTGAGATCTACGTCCACACACAAACTTCTCTTTTATTATTTGAATCGTAAAATACCAAACTCTCGATACAATTCGATTCCCCCACTACTAACTCTAGTAGTGCTCCCCAACACTTAACCCTAAGTGTTGCTACTCTCCTATAATATAAGAATTACAGAAAGAAAGATTCCTCAACGACGTGCTTCTTATTCAAGCAAATAGAGGACAATTACAAACGTTGTTTAGTTTCCTAATCGACTAGAACTCGTGCTATACTCGTGCCTTAGGAAACTGTTTTCGGCTCTTAATATCTCCGATTTTCTCTCTCGAAAACGTGAGTTATAAAGCGAGTTGCAATCCCTTATATATCTTGGTGAACTGAATAACAATCCTTCTCCAAGATATATTATCTTTGAACAATTTTTATTCCTAAAATAAAGGGATAAAATTCTTTTCCTATTTAAAAACCAATTTTATCTTTTATAAAAAACTGATTTTCCTTTTCCTAATAGGATAAGGATTTCTCCATATCTTATATTAACTAGATAAACTCTTAAATCAGTTTTTTATTAAACAAACTTTATCATATTGAAAAAACAGTTTTTCTCCTTCTTATCAAAATTCTTTAAAAACGTTTTATGATTTTTTTTTTTCGAAAAAAACTTTTATCTTTTATATACAAAACGTTTTATCAAAATCAGTTTTTATAAAATTCTTTTTTTTTTATTTTAAAACTAAACTTCCTTTTTATATAGATATATAAAATTAACATAATTATTTATTCCCTTAACTCTAAGAAAATAATAATTATTCTAATTTTATATTTCTTTATTTGGCACATAATATATCATCGAGTTCTAGCATATTACATTTTGCATATAGTAACTAAACTTGGAAGTCAATATAAACTTGGACTTCAATCTTGATTCTTCACTTCTTCAAAGTCTTCATTTATTATTCCTTTCTCAACCATCTGTCACAAACTTTCATACTATACCATATTATATTATTTTTCATCATCAAAACTTAACATGCACATGCACAACAAATTCCCCCTTTTTGATGATGACAAACACTAAATATAATATTATTAAGTAATCACTTTTTCCCCCTCAAAATATGCACCATTAATAACATAAGGGAAAATAGCATAAGATCATTCACAAGTAACATGGTAACCAAGATAACCAATTATTCATTAGTCTAAGTATTATACCCATCTTCCCCCTTTTGACATTATCAAAAAGGAGAACATCAACATGTTTAGCGAGACAAAGTGAGATATAGTCAGCAAAATAAATTAAGTAGCTCAAGCAATAAATACTAAGGATGCTGGTGCTATGTCATAATCCAACTCACAATCCGAAGTCATTAAGCAAAAATATAACCCAACTCACAATCCGAATTTATGAAGCAAGAAATAATCATGAAGGATCATGGTTGATGGCTAAGAAAGTAAGATGAATATAGGTAATGCAAACTTGAAGATTTGAAATGGCAATTGGCTCAACAAGTGCTTAAACCCTTTTTTCATATTTTCAACTTCCACAAATAAACATCATAAGACTTTCTTCACTGTGGCCTTGTGTGTGGCATCGTGCCACCGAACAATCTATTCCCTTTCAAATATAACTAATCTTCGGATATACTTGGAATCCAAAATGATGATCTTCAAAACTTTGATAATGTTCTTCACATTTGAATTAAACTCTAGGACTTATCTAAAATAAATGTCTTACTCTTTCCTTTTTCTTTTTTTTTTTTTTTTTTTTTTTTTTTTTTTTTTTTTTTAATAAAGGAGAAGCAGACCATACAATATTACTAGAGTCAATCAATAAGAGATCAAAGATATTAACTTAATTCGAACCTCATTGTCTTTTTGATACATCTCCTGGCACTGTGCCTTACACAGTGTAAATCGATCTTGTTCATTCTTTCACGTATTTGAGTTTCATTCCAACCTTTTCATGTTCCCCCTTAAGCGATGCGTCTTTTTCTTCCATCAAATTATCAAAATGTTCTTTCCCCATAGATTATCATGAATCAAGATTAAAAGCACTTGTTGAACTTTGGAGCAATGGGTGGGGAAAAGAAGGATAATAATAGAGAATTAAAGATAAGGTGGGACATATGAAAGAAAGAAATAATGAGGCACAAATATCAAACTCGTGAATAGAAAATCGGAATATTGGGCTAAAGATCAAGCTTGCTATAGGAGAAAGAATATGCATTTCATAGCTCAAAAATTCAGCAACTTAGGATCATATAGCTTATTAGTTCGGCAACTTAGGATCATGACATTAGGACAAACATCATTAGACCATTACGAGTCCTTCTTTATATCAAGTAGACCTTTACTCACAATGTTTCAAGAAGACATGCAATCCTACTCCAATTAACATATTTAAAGGAGGACAACAAGCATAATACTCAACCAATTTCTAGAAATTAATCCCAAAGCCACAAATTATCTTGTAAAATATTCATGCATGAATTTCAACATAATTACCTTGATCACACAATTGGGATATGCTTAACAATTTTTTTTTTTTTTAAACCACTTACCAACATCACATTCTCTATGGAGTGTGTTAGGGATTTTGCCGACGTTTCAAATACCAAATATTTATCCCTTTTTGTTATCGCCAAATGTAACACACCCTCCATGGTAGGCTACTAGTGAGAGGAATTGAGATTTATCACTAGTCATATGTCATAAGCAGCCATTGTCTAGATACCATAGGCTACTTTCTCTCACATTCGCCTGCAAAAAGATCACTTGTTAGTTTTAGGAACCCAAATTTGTTTGGGTCCCTTTTTCTTTCGTTGAGCCTCTAACAAGTCTTTTCTAACCCGGATTTGATTTACATACTTAACATTTTTCGCAACACTCTTTTTCTTAATATTACAGTTCTCCATAAGGTGTCCATTCTTTCCACGAAGTTGCAAATCAAATACTCGGGTAAATCAACATATTTTCTTCTACGAAAGTCTCTTTCAAAATTTTTGGCCTTTGTGCCTTACTTCGTGCCTACGGTCTGTATATCCTAAACCAATTCTGTTTCGATTGCTAGTTTGTTTGGAAATATAGTCTAGGGCCTTTTGACCATCTAACCATTTTTCATACATTTTCCGAGCAATAGTCAATTGTGATTCTAAGAATTCCACGAAGTGTTTAGATCGCTATTTCTTTTTCTTGAAATTTCCAAATCTCTTTTAGCTTTATCAAGTTCGTCACTTAACTTAGCATCATGAGGTAGCATAAGTGGAACAATTTTGGATCTTTGTCTAGACTCTTTCACTTTAATTAACTCAAGTTTTAAAGATTCAATTTGTTTTTCAAGATTCGAATTTTTTGCTTCTAGCTCGGTGTACGGCGCACGGTGTTATCAACGATTTCTTTTGTGAGGGACTTTTCGTACCTTAAGGCACTTAACTCAACATTTATTTCTTCGACGGTTTTTTCCAGTTCATCATTCTTTTTCATCGGTTCTTTACGAGTCCTTTAATAAATCCTTATATTCCAATTCCAACCCAATCTTTTGCTTAGTTAAATTTTTTACTTCCTTTTTCATGATTGAAAAATCATCATTCATCTCTTGACAATCATCAATGATATTTCCAAGCAAAGTAACAAGTTGGTTTTTTGAAAGACGATGTATTGAAGGTTTTAGAGAAAGAAGACTTACCTCACTTGTCTTCGGTTTCATCTTGGGAGTTTGAACTTTTCGCCATTAGACACAAGTGAGAGTCGTCCCGGCACCGTGCCCTTCTCTCGTATTGTCCGTACAGCATTCGGACATAATTTTTCTTCATGGCCTTTGTGCCTCGACTGTTCTTCATCGGAATCCGTATCTCCCCAAACGGCGGCTATCATTGCTCTCTTGAATTCTTTCTTGGATCGCTCCCGTTTTTCCTTGGGCTTTTCATCATCCCATAGGGGACATTCTTTAATCCTGTGATTTAACTCTCCACACTTGAAACAACCCGAATTAGTAGCACTTTTCTTAAAGTTAGAAGTAGTGCTCTTACCTTTGAAATTTTCATCTTTTCTAGGATTGTTATTTTTGTTCTTTTTGAGAAAATTTTTAAATCTCTTAGTAAGAGAATCAATATCATCATCACTATCACTATTTTCAATTTCCAATTCAGTTCTCAAGGCTATACCTTTACTTTTTGGTTCATTAGTTTTAGAATCTAAGACAAGTTCATGAGTCATTAATGATCCAATAAGTTGTTCTAGTGAAAGTTCTACTGAAATCTTTAGCTTCTTGAATAGCGGTTATTTTTGGGAGCCATCGATTTGTTAAACTTCTTAACACCTTTCTCACTAAATCTTCGAAGTATATGTTTTGCCTAGAGAACGTAATTCATTAGTGATTAGTGTAAATCTAGTGAACATCTCTTTAATAGATTCGTCATTATTCATAGTAAACAATTCATATTGTTGGACAAGCAAATCTATTCTAGATTGTTTTACCTCATTCGTACCTTCGTGGGCCAACTCCAGTGTGTCCCATATTTCTTTTGCTGTAGTACAAGCCGAGATCCTTGAGTATTCATCAGGTCCAATTCCATATTGGAGAATACTCATTGCTTTGTAGTTCTTTTCGGCTTTTGCATAGTCGACCGAATCGTAGTCATCTTCATCCTTGTCGACCATCTTTACTTCAGCGTCTTTTCCTTGGATAAGGATTGGTCCTTTTCTAATAACTTTCCAGCATTCATAATCCGATCCTTGGATGTAGATCCTCATCCTAGCTTTCCACCATCCGTAGTCTTTTCCGTTGAAAATCGGGCACTTGGTGTGTCTATCTCGAGAGTCATCTTGCATATTCATGATGTGTATTCTCTAGGGATGAGCCTTTCGAGAATAACTCGCTTCCGATACCACTTGTTGGAACACAAGGTGACACTCAAGAAGGGCGGGGTTGAATTGATTGGCTAAAACTGATCGATTTTCGCAAAAACACTCTTATGGCACAGTGCCGTGCACTGTGTTATTCACTCGTAAAATCTCCGATTAACGTTTTTGCTCGAACGAAATTGTATCAAACAATAAAACAATGAAATCAAATAATAAAATTCTTAAACCAAACAATAAGACACAAGAATTTAACGTGGTTCAATCTCACCTCTGAGATCTACGTCCACACACAAACTTCTCTTTTATTATTTGAATCGTAAAATACCAAACTCTCGATACAATTCGATTCCCCCACTACTAACTCTAGTAGTGCTCCCCAACACTTAACCCTAAGTGTTGCTACTCTCCTATAATATAAGAATTACAGAAAGAAAGATTCCTCAACGACGTGCTTCTTATTCAAGCAAATAGAGGACAATTACAAACGTTGTTTAGTTTCCTAATCGACTAGAACTCGTGCTATACTACGTGCCTTAGGAAACTGTTTTCGGCTCTTAATATCTCCGATTTTCTCTCTCGAAAACGTGAGTTATAAAGCGAGTTGCAATCCCTTATATATCTTGGTGAACTGAATAACAATCCTTCTCCAAGATATATTATCTTTGAACAATTTTTATTCCTAAAATAAAGGGATAAAATTCTTTTCCTATTTAAAAACCAATTTTATCTTTTATAAAAAACTGATTTTCCTTTTCCTAATAGGATAAGGATTTCTCCATATCTTATATTAACTAGATAAACTCTTAAATCAGTTTTTTATTAAACAAACTTTATCATATTGAAAAAACAGTTTTTCTCCTTCTTATCAAAATTCTTTAAAAACGTTTTATGATTTTTTTTTTTCGAAAAAAACTTTTATCTTTTATATACAAAACGTTTTATCAAAATCAGTTTTTATAAAATTCTTTTTTTTTTATTTTAAAACTAAACTTCCTTTTTATATAGATATATAAAATTAACATAATTATTTATTCCCTTAACTCTAAGAAAATAATAATTATTCTAATTTTATATTTCTTTATTTGGCACATAATATATCATCGAGTTCTAGCATATTACATTTTGCATATAGTAACTAAACTTGGAAGTCAATATAAACTTGGACTTCAATCTTGATTCTTCACTTCTTCAAAGTCTTCATTTATTATTCCTTTCTCAACCATCTGTCACAAACTTTCATACTATACCATATTATATTATTTTTCATCATCAAAACTTAACATGCACATGCACAACAGATAGTTTATTAAAAAAATAAATGTGATAGGTTTCAGTGAGATATATGTTTTTATAATAGAGACGGAATGTTGGTTTTTATTGATAGAGATAGAGTGTAGGCCAAACGGGTGTAAGAAAACTAATATAGTAATAGTGATACTATGCCAAAAATGAATGTTCAAATTAATTTTAGAGAAACAAAAATAAGAAAGTGCTCAAACTAATTTAGACAGGGGGATTATATCAATATTATGCAAGACTGTTGTACAATTAAATAATATGAGTGCTTTAATATATTACTTGTAAGCCACGATTTTTACCTCTTAAAGGGGGCTATCATATATGGCTTGACACGAGTTAGGCCCGGCAAAAACCTGCTACTAGATTAGTCTAGCTAGTTTATGGGCAATACTTTCGAGAATTCCACGAGCATGACTAGTTGATTTCGTTTGCATGTCGTTCCACTCATTTTTGAAACAAAAAACGTGAAATCTATATGGCAGTATGGCACAATCCAGCTCAACATGGCACATGAGAGGTGCATGACCCTTCTTTCATAAAGGTTGCACGAGCTCATCAACTCGACTCAACTCTTCCTTAGCCCGTGCTAGACTGGCCCGTTACTTCACAAAGCTAGCTGACCTGACTAGTGAGAACGATATGGTCAATACTAGCTTTAATGGTCCTCTTGCCATTTCTTAGAAAAACATGAAAATTTTACAATAGTCTTCTTTTAAAAAAGGCTACCATAATACTTTAATGTGAGCCAAGCATTTGTACACATCAAAAGTTATTTATGGCTAGATAATGTAGATAAAGTCAAATAAAGCAGTTTTGACTTTTCAAAATTAGTTATAGATAATTTACTAAATTATACTCTATAACTTCTGAAATTAATATTTTTATATTAAATTTGATATGATATATAAAAATATCAATTATAATTTTATGAAATACAACTTTATAATATAAGAAATTAGTTTATAATCCATAAAAAAAAATATTACAATTTACTTCAACAATATTTTCCTCCATAGCCACCACCACCTAGCCACCACTACTTCACCCCCACCCCCACAACAAACCCCCCACCTAGACCCCCCCACCCCGCACCCCCGGACCCCCCACCCCCGCGGGCGGGCAGGCGGCCCCCCCCCCCCCGTCCCTCCCTTGTCCCCGTCGCCCCCCCCCCTTCTCCCATGTCCCCGCCTCCCCTCCTCTTTCTCCTCTCACTTAGTCGCTTTTCGCCGTCCATCCCCCCGTTCTCCACTTGTCCCCGCCTCCCCTCCCCCTCTCCTCTCGGTTCGTCGTTTCCTACCCCCGCTGCCCCCCTTCTCCCCGCCCCCGACGACACTCCCTCCTCCTTTTTTCACTGTTCGTCGGAACCTCGCTAAATATCAATTTCAGAAATATCCCCCACCCCTTCTTATTCTTCCTCTTTACCCCTGCTCTGAAATTTAAAAAGAAATCCTGCTAAATATCAATTTTAGAATTTATAAATTGTAATTTAGAAAATAATCCATTACTAATTTTTAAAAAAATAAAAAATTACTTTTAAATACATGTGTGCATAGAATATGTGAGTATATCTATAATAATTAGCCATAAATGTCATTTATAGACATGGACAAATTCGTGACTCAAATTAATTTCTTACGGTAGCCTTTTTTTAAGAAGGCTATCATAAAAACATCCCAGAAATGAAAGATGATTATATAATATGTTTAACCTAAATAACAATATCTTATTAGCTAGCTTCCTAATAACACCCTTTAAATATCACTTTTTGAGAAAGGTTATTATGCCAATCCATATAATATTATTACTATAGGATGCCTCAATCCTCATGTATATCAAAAATGTTCTCAAGAAAGAGATACTCCATTTTCAATTAATTTCAAATTGGGGTATAGTATAAGATTAAATAGTCGAATATGCATGATCGCTAGGGCTTTGAAGTTTTTGATGTCTACAACTCGTACGTGGATGCACATGTAATTATGCATATAACATTTGAAATGTTACTATCCATATATGTTTTTCCCCAAAACTTTGGACAATATTTCTATATGTGGCGGTGGATCGATGCTCGATAGGGACGTGCACTTTCCTAGTATCTTGGCAATCCTGCTTTCAGAGATATGGGCAAGTTTAGTCAGCCTTACAACTATAGATCGAGAAGCAAGCATATATTGGTTCTTAACGTTGAGAGATGCAAGTTTTTATTCCACTTCTTATTGTTAGAGTGATGCATGTTGGCTAATAGTAGATCCTTTTGTAATATTTGAGCAAATCTTGCAATCAATTAATAATGTATAGGAAGATCCTAAAAAATTGTATCTACTTTTGCAAGTAGCTCATTAATTAGGATAAGGCAATAACAAAGGAATTTCTCTTCACTTTTAAGTCTTAGCCAAGCTAATTAAACCCGTAGAAAACACACTCTTGGGGCAAGAAGACATGACTCTTTTCCAGCCTCTCCTTAGAGGGGAGTCCGTCATTACAATTTTTCCAAAAGAAATTCTTAACCTTAGGCGGGACATTAAGTTTCCAAATCTAAGCATACTCTACATGAAGATTGTCGGGATTGAAAAGGCCTTGGGCTAGAAGAGCACCGGTTTTAACCGAATATTCCCCATCAGCTGATAATCCCCAAACAAGAACGTCACTTTGGGGATTAGAGGGCAGAAAAAGAGCGCACACTTTGTTGACCAGATTCGGGGGGAAATAGGAAGCTAGTTTCATAGAATCCCAACAACCAAACGGTGTAATAAATTCACTGACTCGAAAAGAGGTAGAGCGAGGCAGGGGATGAATAATTGAACTAAGAGGATATTGAAAAAGCCAATTATCATCCCAGAACATGACATCTTGACCATTACCAATTTGCCATTGGAGCCCCTGGCAGAAAGAGGACGAAGCTTCATTAAGCTCCTCCATTGCCAAGAAGCTGGACTAGAAACTTTACAAGTTAGGAAATTCTTAGATTTAGAATATTTTTTCCTAACCAAATGGACCCATAAATTGTTATGGTCCTTCAAGAGTTTCCAAAGAAGTTTCATTTGAAGAGCTATATTATTAGTTTCAGCTTTACATAACCCAAGACGACCAAAACTTTAGGGTTTACAAATTCTGTCCCAACCCACTAAGTTAGAAGATGAACTAAGAGAATCTTTATTCCAAAAGAAATTTATGTAAGCTTTATCTAGCCTAGCGAGAACACTTTTGGGAAGGAAAAAACTTTGCATTAAATTAGCTTTAGTCGCCAGATTCGATTGAATTAACACCGTTCTACCCACTTGGGATAGGGAGTTAGTTATCACTTATAGTGCTATATATAACTAGTTTACTGACATGTGTCCTACATGGTACATATTTAATTGTTTTTCATAAAAAAATATTCAATTTAGTGAAACATATGATAATTCTAAATTTTCAACAAAATATCTAATTAAAAAGGGTAAATTAGAGAGTTTTCTAAAAAAAAAAAGTAACATGAAAAATCGTGTTTAGTACTCGGGTAGATCTATGGGAAAATCACAATTTTTTTTTCGATGTATGTTGTCAAAATGGATCCCAACCAATTATTAACGATTAAATCTCAAACACGTGGCATTCTAAGTTTCTAACAACCCTTAATTGTCATCTAGTCAATTTAGTGTATCAAAATTTTTTTTTAATTGAATTATTTTTTGCACCTATTGAATAATTGAAAGAGCTAGTAATTGGTATGTACTAACGAATCTTTGTTATATATATACGTTCGCATTGCACATATAAACAACACGACTACATTATTAAGGATAGTGTATCCCTCATCCTCACCACCTTTGAGAACTTCTGCTACAGATATATCTACAGAGATCCAAATAGAGCAGCAGATTGGATTGCAAACGCATGGGATGTTTGATTCCAGACCAGTTCGACATCGATATCTCCATCCACTCCTCTCTCTCCTCCATTCTTGTATCAAATACATTAGATCTACCCCTCGCGAGGAAGACCGCCTATTTTTTTCTCCTTACCTTTTTTTTTTAAAAAAAAAAGACAACAAGGCTTTGTCGTAAATTATTGGTGAAGTGCGTGCACATCATAATAGTGTGCCCAATCGGCCAACCTTGTTGAGTGTATGTACTATCAGTAGTGTAGTATGCAAGATTTAGCAAATTGCAAAAGTCCTAGAGTGTATTAGAGAAACAAATATGATTATATAATATATTTAACCTAAATAACAATATCTTATTATCTAGCCTCATAATAACACCGTTTAAATCTCACCTTGTAAGAAAGGTTATTATGCCGATCCGTATGATGTTTACTACTATAGGATGCCTCAGGCCCTCAATCCTCATATCAAAGATATTCTCAAGAAAGAGATACTCTATCTTTTTAATCAATTTCAAATTGGGGTACAGTATATGATTCAAATAATCGGATATGCATGATCGCTAGGGCTTTGAAGTTTTTGGTGTCTATAACTCGTACGTGGATGCACATGTAATTATGCATATAACATATGAAATGTTACTATCCATATATGTTTTTCCCCAAAACTTTGGACAATATTTCTATATGTGGCGGTGGATCGATACTTGATAGGGACATGCACTTTCCTAGTATCTTGGCAATCCTGCTTTCAGAGATATGGGCAAGGTTTTAATCAGCCTTACAACTATAGATCGAGAAGCAAGCATATATTGGTTCTTACCTTTGAGAGATGCAAGTTTTTATTCCACTTCTTATTGTTAGAGTGATGCATGTTGGCTAATAGTAGATCCTTTTGTAGAATATTTGAGCAAATCTTGTAATCAATTAAATAATGTATAGGAAGATCCTACAAAATTGTATCTACTTTTGCAAGTAGCCCATTAATTAGGATAGGGCAATAACAAAGGAATTTCTCTTCACTAATTAAGTCTTAACCAAGCTAATTAAACCCGTAAAAAGAACTTTAGTCAAATCAGAAATGCATATCTTCATTACCATATTTCTGTATGATTTTGTTTTCATAAGAATCAAGCTCTATCTTTGAATTTTTAGTACCTATTTTCTTATCTAGTTTTGTGCAATGATTTCCTTATGAGATAGATTTTCCATTTCAGATTTATATATGCATACTCCGTCCCATATTACATTTTATATTATGTATACTCCTTTGCAAATTACGTTTTATATGGCTACACACGATAGTACTATATGCATGATGCTATATGACCATTAGTATAGTTCTTTTCCCAAAATGAATATGACCGAATTTCGACTTAAATTAACCATGTTATATCTATATATAATGCATATATTTTAAGTTAATTTAGAATCATGTTTATTTCAAATAAAAAAATGTGTATTAATCTCGAACATCTTGCACATGATTGTGCTTCTAGAATGAGTATTGCATAACGACTACTATACTCAACAACCATTTAATAGGTTTCGGAGTATCACAATTAGATTCCCCAACATACCTAACTTAGTGTGCAATTTTGTTCTAGATGCATATATATGCATATATGTATGTACGTACCTCTTACAATTTTGTTGAGAATTCAAATTAGTTTGCAAATTCACATATATGTTGTCTATAAAGTTGTCAAATCAACTTGTTTCAGTTATTCTATTTTCGGTGGCATAACCGAATCAATCACTTTAATCAACAGAAAATGAAGTCTTCAACTATAATACAAGAATATAATTAGCTAGACTTGACGAAAATTTATAGTAGATTCATTTATACTCCTTTGAACTTTACACTCATGAGAACTAGAAAAGTCAGCTCTACCCATGCTGATATATCTAATTCCAGCAGTTGGAATCAGTGCATGTGTTATTTGATGCGACCCTTCATGTGTATCTTGAATTACATTTCTCGCTCTTTTTTGAATTTCTTCGAATATATCTGTATATGGCTATGTTTAGTTCACCTGAAATTTTCTGATTTGAACTTATCTGATCTGATCTGAACTTATTTTTTCTGATCTGATCTGATCTGATATGATCTGAACTGATCTGATCTGATATTTTAAAAAACACATTATTACTAATATTATTATTACTTTGTATTTCATTACTAGTATTACTATTACTATCATTTTATTACTATGCACAACTTTCAATAATAAAATAATAATAATAATAATTTTATAATAATATAAATAATATTATAATAATAATAACAATACTAACAATAATAATAATAATAATAATAATAATAATAATAATAATAATTATTATTATTATTATTATTATTATTATTATTATAATTATAGCATAATTAGTTTTTTTTTTAAAAGAGCACATTAGTATATGAACATACAATTAAAAATAAAAGACTAAGGACTCTTGGGTCCAATGGTATGGCTTCTTACCTCCCACATGGGAGACCAAGGTTCAAATCTTGGTGGAATTATATATTTCAATATTGTTGTGGGTGGGGGAGGGGGGTTGGGGCTTGTTGGGTCTTTAGATGAGTGACCCTGTGCGAGGGCAACCCAGAGAAAATTCATTTTACAATGGGATTTCCGAAAGGGGTCCAAAAGAATTTAAAATAAAAGAATATTCATGTTCAAGGTCCGTTAATAATAAGAATTTAGGTAGTAATGAAAAGAGCATAATGATATTAAAAAAAAACATATACTGAAAGAGCATACGAGATCTATTTAAAGAACACATTTTAAAAATAAAAGATAGATGTTATTTTTATATTGATGACATGTTTGGATTTAACTAACAACATGTTCTTTGTTATATCAATAAATTATTCTTTTTTATTATAAATAAACCTATAAATATATATAATCATATGATCTTGAACAAAATGGTTAAATATTCTTCTTAGATCGTTGTCTTGCTCTATATAAACTTTGTTTTTAAAGATAAGTTGAAATCCTTTGTAGGGAAATTTTTAAACGTGGTGACAACACCATTAGGTTATCCCATGCTACTCATGTTTTATATAAACCAGTAATATATAATATATATTATTCTACCAAAATTATTTAAAAAAAAAAACATCATATACTATTGTCATGTTTGTTACATGTACAACATCAAAAAGAACATCACATACCAAAATTATTAATTAGAATAAATATAAAAAAGAACACTTACAAATGTCAAAAGAACATTCTTCTTCTTGAACACAAATAGCTTCAAATAGTGATATCAATGACATTTATAATAATAGCAACGACATTAATAATAATTACCAATATTAACAATTAATAAGTACAACAACGACAATAATAATAATCTTTTTGAACAAATGTACAAGTAAATAGTAATATTAATAGTAATAGTAATTGTATAAAGTAATATTAATAATAATAATAATAATAATAATAATAACAACAACAACAATAATAATAATTATTACAATAATAATAATAGCATTAGTAATACTAATAATCATAATAATCATGATGATGATAATAATAAGTTTTTAAATATAAGCATAATCTTAACTGAACTGATCTGATCTGATCTGATCTGAACTTATCTGATCTGATCTGAACTTATTTTTTCTGATCTGATCTGATTTGAAATAAGCAAAAATAAGGTGAACTAAACATAGCCTATGTATCGCACTATCTAGTATCTAATGCATTTCCACGCTTTGAACAGACATATTACCTTTTTTTAGTGCAAATCGTAACTTGTACTTTCTCCGTCCCATAAATACTTCTCATAATTTGCACTATTAACATTATTTACAAGTAAATAAAGAATTCTAAATTTTTTTTCAATACTTTCTTTGTTTAGAAATAGTTGCGTCATTTCATGATTTCACGCTTGTTGATGCATAATTCCAAATCTTGTGTTCCCCTTTATCGTACCATTTTCTGTGTCATCCAACATTTTTGGTCCACATCATAAGATTTTGATCAACTTAGCTTCTAATTTCCCAAAAAAAAAAATAAAACAGACTATATTTTACATTAACCTATAAAATTAAGTAGCACAAGTAATGGTTCAAATAACTGAATAAGTGAGACTAAACAATTTTTACACCCGATTTACACCTTTTGACCATTAGTATATTTAATTACTCGTTATAAAAAATTTGAAAATTTGATATTATTATAAAAATACACATTGACATATTTTTTTTTGGTAAGTAAGTAAACGTATAAAACCAAAAAACACAAACAACCAAAAAACACATTGACATATTAAATCTAACAAGATTTCATATAATTATTTTTTACTCATTTATTCATTGACAAAGATGCATGGTCAAGTTCTATAAGTTTAACCACTCAAATCAATAAATAGGTGTAACTTAGAAAAGCAGAGGGAGTATTTAAAAGTAGAAGCTACAAGTAATGGTACAAAGATTTTTTTTTTTTGGTTTTTTCACCAAGTACCCGCGAGTTTTCAGAAAATTCACGAGGTACCCTCCCACTTTTCAAAATACACCTGGTACCCCCGAGTTTCTAGATAATACATCCAGATGCCCTTAATGACTAACGACGGTTAACTCCGTTAGTCATTAACCTTAATTTTCTTTATTAAACCCTAATTAACCCCTAATCATAACACTAATCCTAACCTCTACCTCTAACCATAACCCCTACCCCTAACCCTAACCCTAACCCCTACCACTAACCCTAAACCTAACCCTAACCACCGGTGCACCACCCCCTCATTTACCCTCCCACCACCCTTGCAGCCCCGACCTCCACCGTAGCGCCCCCCGCCCCTCCCTCACTCCCCGCAGCCCCTCCCCCCAATCCCCCGCAGCCCTCGTTCCCACGCAGCCCCTACCCCTCCCTCCCACCCCCGTAAATCCACGCAGCGGCCACCACCCCTCCCCCACCACCGCTGATTTCCGCACCCCTCCCCCCCCCCGTCGATTTTCGCATCCCTCCCACCCACCCCCATCGATTTTAGTGGTGTTTTTCATCGTCCTACTCACTGTGGTCTACAACAGCCCTAGACGCAGGCTCGAGACATCTATCCTTGCGGAATCAGCGGGGTAGGGGGAGGGGTGTAGAAATCGGCGGGGGTAGGGGAGGAGTGGGGGTTTGCTGTGGCTCTGTGGGGGTTGAGGTATAACACCCCCAAAATTCATACACGTCTATGATTACGTCGCATCGACTTTGGGAGTGTTACCGCCGCGGTGAAACGCAAGGCATAATAAAATCAAAACGTTACAACTCCTTATTAAGAAACTACATTGCAGCGGAAATAAAATGTTTACTTTAACTACAACTCGGGAATCACCAAGGACCCCTTTTTATTCAAACCACAAACTAACTAATTAAATCATAATAGTCTTATAATGCTTAATTTAAAACACTTTAAAGTTTCAAGACCGAGATCTATCCCCCATATGCTCAACATCATGCAGCAACACCAGCACACCTAGTCTGTTCCCCATTAAAGCATCAACGGTTCATCACAGGTCAATAAACAACACAATAACACACAATCAGCTATGCTGAGTACATAGTAAAGCATTGAGTGCATACAAAGCATAAACAGAGCAGTAAGGATAATCCCTAGACATGATACTACCATAGCATTATATTCTTTACTTTTCATTTAGTTGGCAGCAAACGGGCACCGTCATCTTACTAGAATCATACGGGCTACTTAATTCTTAATAGACAACTTGGTCTATTAGATGGAATGTAAATACGGTTTCGTTCCGTTCCACATCCATCACCTTAGTATGCATACCCCCAAGATCGTACGGAACCTTCCGCCTACTTGAGTTATCAAAATTTATAAGGACACTACTGTCGTAGCAGTAGGCCTGCGTAGGAGTGTAGAACAAGTCTCACACTCCCCCCATTGTTCATCACTTGTAGGGAGTCCAGCTACAAGTTTATTGCCAAAATCCTTTCTTAGTATTGTCCATTCAAACCACATTAAACATGTAATCATTTAACATTCCTTTTTTAGATATAACACTCAAATCTTTATTTCTTGTAACATCCTTGTTACACCATAGATCAAAGAATACAATCCAATTATTACACCATAGATCAAAGAATACAAATCCAATAATCATGCTTATGATACCATAGAATTTCGCATTATCATGCTACATATTGATTTTCAATCACAATCATGTTACCAGACAATCTCAGCAATCACAATTGTTCCCTATCATGGTTCTAGGTTCCAATAGAATAAATCACAACATAACATGATACTAGTAACTGCAACTGAACTGGTACGCATACGTACCTTGTAACGAAGAATCTTTGCTGCTTACTTAAACGCTCCGCTTATGATATTGGGACCTAATCGAATAATAGAAATACTTTAGTGCTAAGTCCTTGATATTATTAAAGTAAAAACAAGCTTATCCAACTATGTAAGATATGGTGTTTTGAATATTAACATTAGCCAAACTTATTGTTTTAAATTTCTTTTCATGAACTCTATTAAACTAATATATTTAGAACTTAATAATAAGTTTGCGAAATTGATTTCCTCTAACTTATTTTATACTTGTTCATGACAACAAAACTTAAACTTAACTTTTACACTACTTTGTTTATGATAACAAACTTAACTAGATACTTATATAAGAACTATAAAATCAGAATTGAAGAATTAAGATCAAAGTAGGAACTAGTAGTGTAATATAAATCTGATTTCTTTTAGTTCATAATATGTACCTTTATTTACAATTATAACTTAACCCATTAAACATAAGTATAATAAAACAGAATTGAGACTTAAACATCCTCCTAAGAACTACTAATATAATCAAGAATTTGATTTTTCCTTTAACCTTTACTATACTTAGTTTACAAAACTAAGTCAAACCATTATACCCAAGTATTATAAAATCAAATTTGAGGAATAAAGTTATCTCAACAATTAAAGCATAATTATAATTCTGATTTTGTTTTACTAATTCTATGCTTTATTAATAATTACAAAACTTAATCAAAATACATAACAAAATCAGATTTAATAAATTGATTTGAAGAAGAAAAGAGAGGGGAAAAACCTACGGAAACAACGACCGGCGCCGACGGACCACGGCGACGCCAGCCACGAACCTTGCACGCGGCACACGACCTCGAACCCCTCGAGTCTCGTGCGTGACACTTCCGGCAGCGACGACAGGGCCCACGACCCAGCCGCTAGATCACCGGCAGAACTCGCACAACCACGCGAGGTTCGACCCACCTTCGCGCGACCCCCACAAGAGTTCGAACCACCAGACGCGACGCGAACGAACCACCACCGCAGCCTTGCGCGAAACTTCCGGCAACGTCCACGAACAGCCGGCAACGATTGCCACTCACCGACGCCGGCAAGGGGGTTTCCAGATGCAGTGAAGAAGAAAGAAAGAAAGGTAGAGAAGAGAAGGAAGAAAGAACGCAGGAGAGAAGAAGGAAGGAGGAGAGAGAAAAAGATCTTGAGGAAAAAAACGGCTGAGTTAGAATACTAGGGTTTTCTAATTAATTTTTTTTTCTCTTCCTTTTTATAGTATGAGAAACCTTAGTTTATTAGGATTCGTTTCCAAATCGAATTTCGATTTATTTAACAAAATCGAATTAAAATATAATTAGGTACCAAGGTAGGTTATATATTTAAATTATAACTGTAGGCTTACCAAACTGTATTGTAATTTACTTTCACTTTTACTTTATATTTTCTTATTTATAGCAAGATAACTCCCAAAAATACGGAGTATTACAGGCTTCCCCCCTTAAAGGAAGTTTCGTCCCGAAACTTTGAGGTAGCCAGTCTTAACGACGAACTTTCGCACTTCTAAGTCCCAAAATTTCACAAGTGTTTTCTAGTTTTCGCAAGTCACATAAACAATAATACACATAAATAACAAACTTATGCAAACTTTAGGGGAAGCGCGAAATTCTATCGTATTCTTCCCCCCTTAAAAGAAAAGTTACGTCCTCGTAACTCGCCTACCTCTTGAAAAAGCTCAGGGTACTTCAGACGCATCGCATCTTCTGCTTCCCATGTGGCTTCTTCAGTATTCTGATTTCTCCACAACACCTTCACGATTTTGACGTCCTTATTTCTTGTACTACGCACCTTGTGGGCTAGGATCTTGATGGGTTTCTCCTCATAGGACAAGGTTTCGTCTAACTCGACGTTTTCAGGTTCTAGGACATGCGACTCGTCAGGTACGTATTTCCGAAGTTGGGATACGTGAAACACGTTGTGAACCCTTTCTAACTCGTTTGGCAAATCTAAGCAATAAGCCACTTTGCCTTCTGTCGCCAAAATCTCATATGGTCCTATGAACTTAGGGCTTAGTTTCCCTTTCTTCCCAAATCGCATCACTCCTTTCATTGGAGACACCTTAAGCAGCACTTTTTCACCAACTTCATAGTTCTCTTCCCTTCGCTTCTGATCCGCATAGGACTTCTTCCTGTCCTGTGCAGCCCTAATCTTCTCTTGAATGACTCGCACTTGATCAACAGTCTCTTGAATCATTTTAGGACCTAACACCACCGTCTCACTAATATCGTTTCAGCACAAAGGACTGCGACACTTTCTCCCATACAACGCTTCAAATGGAGCCATTTTGATACTAGCATGATAACTATTATTGTATGAGAACTCTATGAGGTCTAAATGGTCTTCCCATGATCCCTAGTATTCTAAGGCACAAGCTCTTAACATGTCTTCCAAGGTCTGGATTGTTCTTTCTGTTTGACCGTCTGTAGCTGGGTGAAAGGCGGTACTCATCAACAGCTCACTACCAAATGCTTCCTGTACCTTTTTCCAGAAGTTCGAAAGGAATCGCGAATCCCTATCAGACACTATACTCTTGGGTACTCCGTGCAGTCGAATGACATGTTTAACATATGCTTTGGCTAGGGTTTCCATACTCCACGTGTCTTTCATGGGTATAAACCTTGCAGTTTTGGTCAATCGGTCCACTATCACCCATATTGTGTTATTGCCTCCCCGACTCCTAGGTAAGGCTACTACGAAGTCCATGGATATTGAATCCCACTTCCATGTTGGAATGTCAAGAGGCTGAATTTTGCCTTGAGGTCTCTTGTGTTCACTCTTAACCTTTTGACACGTCAGACATTTGGAAACAAACTCGGCTACTGCCCTCTTCATCCCAGGCCACCAAAACATCTTTTTGAGGTCCTTATATAACTTATCCCCCCCCTGGGTGGACGGAATAACTCGTATTATGACCTTCACTCATTATCTTTTGCTTCAACTCCTCACATTTTTACGGTACACACCACCGACCCTTGTAGCGTATACTCCCATCCTCATGGATTTCAAACCCTTCTGCTTTTCCCTCCTTAAGTTTTGCTTTGACCCGCTCAAGTTTCACATCCCCAGGCTGACCCTGTCTTATTTCATCTAGGAAGTTGGGCTGAATGGTTAGGGCACTCAATAATTTTTCCACTTCCCCTTCATGAACCACTTCAAGCTGGAGTTTAGAAAATTCTTCACAAAGTTTGTCAGCAACTACCAAGGTGTTTAGGCTATGGCTAGACTTACGACTCAATGCATCAGCAACAACGTGTGATTTACCCTCATGGTATTGAATATCTAAGTCATAGTCCTTAATGAGCTCTAACCATCTACGCTGTCGCATATTAAGGTCTTTCTGGGTGAAGATGTATTCGAGGCTTTTGTGATCGGTGAAAATTCGGCAAGTCACCCCGTAAAGGTAATGTCTCCAGATTTTTAAGGCAAAGACAATTGCGGCCAACTCTAGGTCATGCGTTGGGTAATTAACCACATATGGTTTCAGTTGACGGGACGCATAAGCTATAACTTTCTCATTTTGCATAAGAACACAACCCAACCCATGCTTTAACGCATCACTATAGACATCATACCCCTCATCCCCGTTAGGCAAGGCTAGAACAGGTGCGGAGGTTAATCTATCATTGAGTGTTTGAAAGGCTTTCTCACTATCGTCAGTCCAGTTAAACTTGCAATCTTTCTTCATTAAGTTAGTCATGGGTTTTGCGATCTTCGAAAAGTCTTTCACAAACCTCCTATAATAACCGGCTAAACCCAATAAACTCCTTATATCTGTGATATTCTTTGGCGTAGGCCATTCACTCATAGCTTTTATTTTTGCAGGATCTACTGACACACCCTCCTTAGAGACGAAATGATCCAAAAATGACACCTTTTCTAACCAGAACTCACACTTTGAAAACTTTGCATACAGTTGGTTCTCCTAAGTGTCTGTAAAATAAGCCTCAAATGTCCCTCATGTTCCTCTTTGCTCCTTGAATAGATCAATATATCGTCTATGAACACGACTACGAATTTATCGAGGTAGGGTCAAAAATCCTATTCATGAGGTCCATAAAAACTGCAGGTGCATTGGTTAACCCAAAAGGCATGACGGTAAACTCATAGTGTTTATACCTAGTCCTGAAGGCAGTTTTAGGTATATCTTGGTCAGCAATCCTCAACTAATGGTAACCAGACCTTAAATCTATTTTGGAGAACATCCCTGCACCCTGAAGTTGGTCAAACAAGTCATCTATCCTAGGTAATGGATATTTGTTTTTCACAGTGACATTGTTCAACTCACGGTAGTCTATACACAACCTCAAACTACCATCCTTCTTCTTCACAAATAAGACAGGGGTTCCCCATGGTGACATACTAGGTCTAATGTACCCCTTCTCTAGTAGTTCTTCTAACTGGTTTTTCAATTCGTTCATTTCTGCTGGAGCCATTCGGTATGGGGCTTTTGAGATAGGTCCAGTTCCAGGTACTAAGTCAACAGTGAACTCTACATCTCTCCTTGGCGGCATACCAGGTATTTCTTTAGGAAAAACATCATGGAATTCGCTAACTATAGACACATCCTCAGGTTTTAATGGATCATCCTCAACCCTTCTCACAGAACACATAAATAAAGGCCATCCTTTTCCTATATAATCCTTAAGTTGTAAGGCATTCATTACTTTAATCCCAAGTTCTCGAGGTATTCTCCTATATGACACCCTTTTTCCCGAAGGATCTCTCAGTTCCACTTTCTGTGCATCACAGTCTATCTTAGCCTTGTACTTCCCCAGCCAATCCATCCCCAAAACGATGTCTAGGTTCGATAAATTAAACTCTATTAGATCGGAAGGAAAGAAGCCCTCCCCTATTTTCAGTGAGACATTGAGGAATTTCTTAAAGCAATTAACAATATCCCCAGACGGAATAACTATAGGCATATAAATTGACTCGGATTCAACCAGTGCTAGAGTTCTAACAATTGTATGGCCAATAAAAGACAAAGATGCTCCAGAATCGAACAATACTTTAACAGGAACTGAGTTAATAGAGAAAATACCAGTGACAACATCTCTACGAGCTTCTTCTTCACTAGCCGTCATCATATACAGCTTCCCTTTGCCCTTATTATCATTGTTGTTGGTCACATGATTCCCAGATGGTGCCTGGTTATTTGCATTAGTTGGTGGTTTGGAGTAATTAGAGTTCCCTGACCCATTGTATGCATTTCCACTATTTCCATTCCCATTTCTAGGCTTGTCTCCATAGTTCCCTTTCTTCTGGCCATTGGGGTTAACCTTATTTTTTGATAAGCACTCATACGCCCTATGCCCCAGTTTCCCACATTCACGACACTCCACTTTGTTACCCTCACAATCTCTCCCAGGATGGTTGTTTTGGCACTTCTTACACCTGTACACACGCTCAGGTCTGCGGTTGTTGGTGTTATTGTTTCGGTTATTGTTATTGTGTTGAGGGTTGTTGTTGTTGGGTCCCTTACCAAAGTTTCGTTGGAAGGTTTGGTTGTTTTGGTTCCCCTGGTGTTTCTTTTCAAACCTTTGAACCTCGGGGTTTGGATTCTCCTTTCGCTTCTCACCTTGTTTACCCCCTTCCTCTCGTTTCCTTATGGCATATAGGTGAGCAGCTTTGCCAAAGACATGGTCCAATGAGGTGAAAGTATCTCCCCCCAGTCTCCCTTGCAGGTCAAGGGTGAGCCCTAATTCAAAACGTGAGGCCTTAGCTTCCTCGGTAGGGGCAATTTCGGGAGCAAATCTCATCAAGTCAATGAATTTGCGATAATACTCCTCAACGGACGTGTTCCCTTGTTCTAGCATCATAAACTCCTGGGCTTTCTACTTCTTGAGGTATGGAGGGTAATACTTATCCCTCAGGGCTTTCTTGAAGGTTTCCCACCCAAAGTCAGGTTGTTTAAGGAGGTTGTCCTTAGCTTGGGTCCACCAAAAGTGAGCATCCCCCTGAAGGTAATAGCTTGCTAAGGGAACAGTCTTATCATCTGGGCAGGAGAGGGTAAAGAACAGCTTATCAAACTCCCCAACCCAGTTTTCCAGTTCCTCTGGCCCCCCTTTCCCATTCAGTATTAGTGGGTTCCTACGGGCAACCTTTTCAGATAAGTCCCCATCCCGGTTATGACCCCTGGGCTAGGTTAGTCGTGGATCCCGCACTAGATCACGAATCGATTGCTCGACATTCGAGAGAGGTATCGGGCGTGCCGCCTTGACGAACCATTCTCACGCTGAAAAATGACACACAACGGTTTCAAGCGATATGCACATAGTCATTTATTTATTTAACTACTACACATTGGCACATTCATATAACACATCTTTATTGCGAACAATCATTAAGTCTCTATTGACTTGCAATATAAACATCTCAAATAAGACGTTACATCAAATAAAAGAATAAAACTGTTGTATTATTATTGAAAAAGGTAAAACTTATTGTTTCCAAAGAAAACATAATATGAATAAATAAAAGAATAAAAGAATACTAATTTGCTACTTGGCGTGCAAGCCTTATTAAAACTGAAATAAACGAATAAAATAATATTCTAATCCTAATTATATAATAAAAAGAAACTAAGGACTATAATGGTGAGCTTCATCATCTGAATTAGGATTTTCTATTCCTTCTTCCATGTCAGCTTCGTCCTCAGAAGACTCGTCATCCTCTATAGGTTCATTTTCCTCCAGAGGTTCTTCCTCCAGAGGTTCTTCTTCTATGGGCTCTTCTTCTGCTTCTTGGTCATTTTCCTCAATCGGATCCTCCTCAGCAGGCTCATTCTCATTAGGATCTCCCTCTTCAGCAGGCTCATTTTCATTAGGATCTCCCTCTTCTTCATTTCCCAAGTCAAGTATGGGTTCAGCATTATCTTCCCCAATCACTGCGATGAATGTCCTATTATTCCCCTCATCATAGGAAATGTAGATAACAGTTCTGAAGTTTGACGCTATGTGGTGGTCCTCGGGTATGAACTCATCCTCAAAAGTTTGGTACCTAGCTCTTTTTGCAGCTCTAAAGGACGCTTGCGGCTCAGATTTAACTCTAGGGTTCTCAGAATTCACATTAATTCCCGAGCTTTCCCCCACATGATAGGTTCCTCGAACTAAAGGTGATGAGGTAGAGGGCTCCCAACTTCTTTTCTCACGAATTCTCCATTCATTTTCATAGTATTTAAGATCAGTAATGAAATGTCCTACTCTAGGAAGGTATTGGTTCCAGTAAGTGTGTTTAACCCTATTAAAATTTCCATTTTCTGTCCATATATCCCCATATCTACGGTGTACGAAAAGGTAAGGTTCCTCCTTAGGGACGTACTGCAGCATAAAATATATTTTCTCCATTTCAGTCTTTAGTCTAGTATCTCCCTGTAAGGTCATATACTCCATAGAAACTTTCATTTTATGGGCCCAGATGTCCCAATCTTCCGCTATTCGGTGTTTCATCAGGTATTCCTTAGGACCTATGTCGTAAACCATCTGCGAATTTAAAGAAGGAAAATAGTCTAAGTTTTGTGAATTTAAGGGTTTTAAGTATACATTATATATAAACATATATAAGAGGTAAAACGATTATTTTCAATTTTAGAATCCCAAGTTCAAAATATTTATGACAATTTATATGATTCTTTCCTAAAATATTCGAAATAAAGTTTTAGTTCAATACCTTTCTGAAACATCTTTGGAATATTATATTAATTCGAAATTTTAGGAAGTTAAAATATTTTACTATCGGATTTTAGTGCCTTCAACCACTATCTCGTACATCCTCCTACTCTATTCACATTTTAAAGATTCCAAAGAACCTTTCACCAATTCAATCAAACAAACCACACCACATTTCATATAATCAGACAAATAAAGGCAAGAAAGGCAGTACAAATAAAATTATTCCTATGATTTAATGCATGCCAAAGTAATCTATATGCTCTTATCCCATACTACCCATTTTAAAATCTTTTAAAACATCTTTTGAAAATAGGAACTTTTGGCTCTGATGACCAGTTTTGTAACACCCCCAAAATCCATACACGTCTATGACTACGTCGCATCGACTTTGGGAGTGTTACCGCCGCGGTGAAACGCAAGGCATAATAAAATCAAAACGTTACAACTCCTTATTAAGAAACTACATTGCAGCGGAAATAAAATGTTTACTTTAACTACAACTCGGGAATCACCAAGGACCCCTTTTATTCAAACCACAAACCAACTAAGTAAATCATAATAGTCTTATAATGCTTAATTTAAAACACTTTAAAGTTTCAAGACCGAGATCTATCCCCCATATGCTCAACATCATGCAGCAACACCAGCACACCTAGTCTGTTCCCCATTGAAGCATCAACGGTTCATCACAGGTCAATAAACAACACAATAACACACAATCAGCTATGCTGAGTACATAGTAAAGCATTGAGTGCATACAAAGCATAAACAGAGCAGTAAGGACAATCCATAGACATGATACTACCATAGCATTATATTCTTTACTTTTCATTTAGTTGACAGCGAACGGGCACCGTCATCTTACTAGAATCATACGGGCTACTTAATTCTTAATAGACAACTTGGTCTATTAGATGGAATGTAAATACGGTTTCGTTCCGTTCCACATCCATCACCTTAGTATGCATACCCCCAAGATCGTACGGAACCTTCCGCCTACTTGAGTTATCAAAATTTATAAGGACACTACTGTCGTCGCAGTAGGCCTGCGTAGGAGTGTAGAACAAGTCTCACACTCCCCCCATTGTTCATCACTTGTAGGGAGTCCAGCTACAAGTTTATTGCCAAAATCCTTTCTTAGTATTGTCCATTCATACCACATTAAACATGTAATCATTTAACATTCCTTTTTTAGATATAACACTCAAATCTTTATTTCTTGTAACATCCTTGTTACACCATAGATCAAAGAATACAATCCAATTATTACACCATAGATCAAAGAATACAAATCCAATAATCATGCTTATGATACCATAGAATTTCGCATTATCATGCTACATATTGATTTTCAATCACAATCATGTTACCAGACAATCTCAGCAATCACAATTGTTCCCTATCATGGTTCTAGGTTCCAATAGAATAAATCACAACATAACATGATACTAGTAACTGCAACTGAACTGGTACGCACACGTACCTTGTAACGAAGAATCTTTGCTGCTTACTTAAACGCTCCGCTTATGATATTGGGACCTAATCGAATAATAGAAATACTTTAGTGCTAAGTCCTTGATATTATTAAAGTAAAAACCAGCTTATCCAGCTATGTAAGATATGGTGTTTTGAATATTAACATTAGCCAAACTTATTGTTTTAAATTTCTTTTCATGAACTCTATTAAACTAATGTATTTAGAACTTAATAATAAGTTTGCGAAATTGATTTCCTCTAACTTATTTTATACTTGTTCATGACAACAAAACTTAAACTTAACTTTTACACTACTTTGTTTATAATAACAAACTTAACTAGATACTTATATAAGAACTATAAAATCAGAATTGAAGAATTAAGATCAAAGTAGGAACTAGTAGTGTAATATAAATCTGATTTCTTTTAGTTCATAATATGTACCTTTATTTACAATTATAACTTAACCCATTAAACATAAGTATAATAAAACAGAATTGAGACTTAAACATCCTCCTAAGAACTACTAATATAATCAAGAATTTGATTTTTCCTTTAACCTTTACTATACTTAGTTTACAAAACTAAGTCAAACCATTATACCCAAGTATTATAAAATCAAATTTGAGGAATAAAGTTATCTCAACAATTAAAGCATAATTATAATTCTGATTTTGTTTTACTAATTCTATGCTTTATTAATAATTACAAAACTTAATCAAAATACATAACAAAATCAGATTTAATAAATTGATTTGAAGAAGAAAAGAGAGGGGAAAAACCACCGGAAACCGTCGACGACCGGCGCCGACGGAGCACCGGCGAGCCACGAACCTTTACTGCGCGGCACGACCTCGAACCCCTCGAGTCTCGTGTGTGACACTTCCGGCAGCGACGACAGGGCCCACGACCCAGCCGCTAGATCACCGGCAGAACTCGCACAACCACGCGAGGTTCGACCCACCTTCGCGCGACCCCCACAAGCGTTCGAACCACCAGACGCGACGCGAACGAACCACCACCGCAGCCTTGCGCGAAGCTTCCAACAACGTCCACGAACAGTCGGCAACGATTGCCACTAACCGACGCCGGCGAGGGGGTTTCCAGATGCAGTGAAGAAGAAAGAAAGGTAGAGAAGAGAAGGAAGAAAGAACGCAGGAGAGAAGAAGGAAGGAGGAGAGAGAAAAAGATCTTGAGGAAAAAAACGGCTGAGTTAGAATACTAGGGTTTTCTAATTAATTTTTTTTTCTCTTCCTTTTTATAGTATGAGAAACCTTAGTTTATTAGGATTCGTTTCCAAATCGAAGTCTGATTTATTTAACAAAACTGAATTAAAATATAATTAGGTACCACCGTACCAAGGTAGGTTATATATTTAAATTATAACTGTAGGCTTACCAAACTGTATTGTAATTTACTTTCACTTTTACTTTATATTTTCTTATTTATAGCAAGATAACTCCCAAAAATACGGAGTATTTCATGGGGAGGGGGGCTGTTGTGGGTTGGAGTGGGGAGGGACTTTGGGGATGGGATGGGGTGGGGGAGGGGTTGCGAGGATGGGATGGGGTAGGGAAGGTGGTGGGGGGTGGGTGGTGGTGGAGGTTAGGGTTAGGGTTAGGGTTAGGGTTAGGGTTAGGGGTTAGGGTTAGGAGTTAGGGGTTAGGGTTTAGTTAGGTTAATTAGGATTTAATTAGGGTTAAGATTAACGGAGTTAATCGTCGTTAGTCATTAAGGGCATTTGGGTATATTATCAAGAAATTCGAGGGTACCAGGTGTATTTTGAATTGTGCAAAGGTAACTCGTGAATTTTCTGAAAACTCGGAGGGTGCTTGGTGAAGAAACCGTTTTTTTTTTATAAGTTATGAGATTTTATTTCGTTCGAAGCTAATAGGCATAGTTAACTAGATGCCCAGTAAGTAGGCAGCTAGCCAAAAAGAGAAAAAACATGACTCCACATCATTTCAACATTGCAGAGATTGAAGTCAAATCGATTAATCTTAACGAATGAACTAGTTAGTCAAAGGGCCTATACTTATATCCACACTTCCAATTTTATGGCTCCAAGTCTCCAAGCATCCGTGTGTTGCATTACATGGGTCAAAGTACTAGTTTTTGTATTCTTCATTTTATAATTTCTTGATTGTCTTCAAAGATAATAAAGACAACTCTGGGCCTCAACCTAGATTGGCGTCTCATGACGCTCGTATTGATCTAGCGATGTGGGCTGATGAGACTTTCTCTGTCCGAAGTTGTAGATATTGGGCTGGTGTTTTTGTATATCTTCATTTGAAAGTTGTTTGACATTTTAGTTGCATGCTTGTTGACTTTATGCATAGAGGGAATTATATTTGGAACTCTTGTAGGTAAATCTAATCCAACTTTATAGGTCAGACTCTAAAAAGGAGCGTAAGGATAAAGAGATATAAACAATTGGTAGAAATCGAACTTGTAACCTCATGATGATAGAGTGAATTCCTATCAATTGTACCAATACTACTTAGTAAATTATCTTGTTATATTGGGTGAAATCTGATATGTGGAAATGTCACCAAAGCAAAACAAGGAGAGGAAGAGTGAGTGAAAAATTATCCGGCCCATGTGATTCATAATAAATTAAGTCTTTCTTTGTATAAAAAATTACCGAAAAGAGTAATGTTGCAAACTCGCAAGTATTGTTTCACATCCCTGATGTACGTCGCAAGTTTTAAGAAATGAAGGTGGTATGAAAATTAAATACTTTGGAATGTGGAATAATACTTGCAAGTTTAAAGTATAACATTTGTTAGATATTGTGCCGTTGAGTATGATTAACAATATGTTATGTGTGTGTATGTGTATATATAATGCAACAATGGAAATCAATAGATCCAAGATTGTTTATTTTATCAATTCTAAAATATTTGGTTTGAGCTCGCTAACAAATAATTAAAAAAAAGTCAAGAGTTCACAAGACAAATATTGGTATTTATGATATTGCTAGATTTGTCTCCATGCACAACTTAATAGATTATTACAGATATTGATCAAAATTATGCATTAGCCTATGTAGAAAATAAATTATATTGATCAATATCACAAGATAGAAATACTTCATTTGTTTCTTACTTTCTTTTTAACTTATCCATTTTTATTTCAAAATGCCACAATAAGTGACCTATAGAAAAAATAACTAAAAAAAAATTCACTTACTTACATAATGGCCACCACTTATTTATAGAATTGTCACCCACTTTGAACTTATTCACTTAGTATAATAATATCCCCTCAACTGTAAGGTCTCAACTTTCTCTCTTTAGACTCCTTGGTATTATTCCACTTTCTCTTTTCAACCCTATTCTTTTGGGCACATTTTTAGTTCAGTATAATTTAGTTCCACTTACTTCAATTAGTTTTCTCTCTTAGACTCTACAATTCAATATCAATGACTTTTATTTACAAAAATGTTATTATATATAAATTTTGTACAATCTCCAAGATGAACTAACACAACAAGAAACGAAAAAAAGTATATATTATAGTAGGAATATAATCTTATACACTATGCTACTTCTATTATTAGAATTTAGAATAGTGACGATGGTGGGAGAAATGAGGACCACAAATCCAGCAAGGGCAATGGAGTGAAAAAATCGATTTTCTCATCCTGTTTTCTCTTTCCATTCAACTGGCTAAGGCTGATCCACATGGCAATCTCTCATTTGTCCTACCTAGATCTCCTCTCTCTCCTGATCAGATTATTGATTGACTCAACTCATCTTCACACTCTCATCCATTTCCCACCACTATACCACCTAACTTTTCTACCCACAAAAAAGAAAAAAACAAAACAACAAACAAAAATCACTTCTACAGAGAGAAAATTAAGACTAATGGGAGGAGGTCTTATGGCATCAAAGCTATGCGACTCCTGCAAGTCCGCAACCGCCACAATCTTCTGCCGCGCTGATACGGCGTACCTCTGCATCTCATGCGACGCCAAGATACACGCAGCCAACAAGCTAGCATCTCGCCACGCACGCGTGTGGGTGTGCGAGGTATGCGAGCATGCTCCTGCGACGGTTACATGTAAAGCAGACGCCGCACATCTCTGTGCTACGTGCGACCGTGACATCCACTCAGCTAACCCTCTTGCACGTAGACACGAACGTGTCCCTCTCACTCCGTTTTACGACCCTCTCTCTCCTCCTAGCAGCAACAACAACAACGACGACTCCGACTCATCGGCTACAGCAGCCGCAGCCGCAAAGTCAGCCGCGATCAACAAGTTGTTTGGAGATGAGTATTACTCTGACGCCGATGAAGCCGAAGCGGCTTCGTGGCTTCTCCCTAATCCTAATAAAACTGATGAGCCGAAGTCGATTGATTACTTGTTCTCTAGCTCTGGGAATGATGCTGCTGATGATATTGACCCGTACTTGGATTTGGATTTTGGGGCCGAACCGAAACCTGATCCGGATCTTAGTTCGGATGGTGTAGTTCCGGATCCGGATCAGAAAGGGGTCCATCATCACCATCTAACAACGCTGCAGCATCCGGCTGCTTCTATGTTTTCTCTCTCCTCTTACCACCACCACCACCACCACGTCAGCAATAATAACGGTCATTTTGATGGGTTTGAGAATTCTTCTCCTGCTTGCAAGCCTTTTGCTCTCTCCTCTTATCATACTCAGCCTTCTCTTAGTCACAGTGTAAGCGCTCATCTCACTTTGTTTTATTTAAATGGCTAGTAATTTAGGTCTAATTTTATCTTATTATTAAAACGGATCGGTGATGGCAAGAAAACAAAAGTTTGGATTACTTTGAGAAATTACACTAAAAATTGGGATTATTAAAATAAATAAATAATAGGTTTAATTAAATTCAGCGAACAGGCCAAATATTAGATTATTATAATCATTTTTCCTTATTTTATTATAGTCCTTTGTTTTTGGAATCTTTGCTTAGATTTTCTTATTGTAGGTTGATCTAGCTAGACCCGAAGAATATATGTGATAGAATATGAAACTAATCTTGAGGCTCCAATCATCTGCTTGAGTCTCAAGATTGGGTTTTATATTCCATCAATATCAGGAGATTTTTTTGTAATTAAAATGAAAGATAATACAAAGTCGTAAGTTCTAAAGGAATCGTCAAAATTTTATTTGGAAGGAAGTATTTCATTAAAACATATATGCCGTTGTACAAATCTAATGGTAAGTCGTAATGGTTGAATATACAATTGAATAAATATGCAAATTAACTGGATAGCCCTCATATAGACCTTATATTGGTTGATGTTTTAGTTTGTGTTAGTTTTATCCTGAAAAAAAATGGGTTAGTTGCTTTGTTTGGATTTGAGTTTACATTAATACATTCCATTATATTCATGAAGTATCATCTATATAATTCAGGTGTCATCATCATCGTTGGACTTTGGAGTGGTGCCGGATGCAAGCAACATTACAGACGTGGCATCAACCGGATTCGACAAGCAACAACAAATGAAGATAATTGGGATGGATAGAGAAGCTAGAGTATTAAGGTACAGAGAGAAGAGGAAGAACCGCAAGTTTGAAAAAACCATCCGTTATGCTTCTAGGAAGGCCTATGCTGAAACTCGGCCTCGCATCAAGGGCCGCTTTGCTAAGCGGACCGATGTCGAGGCCGAGGTGTCTGCCGCCTCTGTTGATGGACTCTTTGCCCCTGACCCTGGTTACGGTGTCGTTCCAACCTTTTAAGGTTTCTTCCACCTAAACGGAAGACAAAAAAAACTACCAATGATGTTTATGGTTATAGTTCATGTAGTATATGTTGTGTTTTATCATTTGTGTACAGTTTAGTCTTTGATCTTGTAGCATAAAATAGTGCTACTTCCTCTCCTATGTGTTTTTAAGGAGTAATTATTGTAGTAGTTGTTGAACTTTTCATCCAAGTGTAAGGATGTTGATGATGATGATGATGATGATGATGATGATGATGATGATCAAAGTTTTGTGGGGATTCTCTAAAGATAGTCTGAACTGGTAACTACGTTGTACTAATTATTATTAAGCCTCTTTATTGGGGGCTTTTGTACCATGTTTTGATTAAACTATAGGGGCCTTTTTGGCCTTTTCTTATTGTGTTTTCTTTGTTTAATTCTTAGCGTATTTATATGTGTTAATCTATTGGTGCATTTCAAATCTTTAATATTTTATTAATTTATAATTGTGTTGAAAAGATGTCTGGTTAGATTAATTAATTAGCTAGGTCATTCCATTGTCCCCATTGATGACCATCTTATCATTCTTGAAATTGTTTTTATAGTGCTAGCCAGTAGTCTAAAGTGCAATAATTTATTTGATTAGTAGCGATGGTCAAGGGTTTTTACAAATTACATGGTATAAACTAGAACGGTGATGTTGACATATTTTCAAGTTTTTTTTTTTATGTTATATCTTTGTATTTCTTCGGTTTCAAAGTTATGCCTAACCTTTTTAAAAATCCACACAGTGTCTCTCAACTTAGCTTTTTTAATACATGATGTCAATATTTTGGAGATATTGTAATGAAAGATGAACTTATTTTAGAGATTCAATTTAATCCATGGCTTTGAAATTTTTAGGATTATCAATATTAATATTGAATATGCTCCAGATGTCTGAGGCCCTAGCAGGGGCGTATTTAGGGGTGATACAAGGGGTACAGTTGTACCCCCATCATTTTTGGGGAAAAAGAAACAGAAAAATCCAGAATTATATAAATATTAAATGAACAGCAAATAAGACTCGTCTAGTCGTCTCGCTGTTAATTAGTAACAGGTTCTCAAACAGGTTTTGGGTATACCCACGGTGAACCAGGTCAGACCCGGACAGGTCAGGATTCTAACAGTCAGTGCTCCAGGTCGTGATTGGTCAGATTTTGTTCAACTGGGTCGATCACATTTGAATCATGGGATTGCCGGGTGCCGGACAGGTCTGAGCGTTCCATTTACAAGTCGATCTATTCCCGGTTATGATCGCCAGTGGACATTTTTTGTCCGAGTTTGCGCAGGTCGTATTTGGGTTTCATGTACGCTTAGGTGGAGTCAAGTATACTCAGGTTGAATCACTAGTGACCTTAGTTCGATCATTGTGAAGCATCGGGTCCATTCGCTATTGAAAGTCGATCCAACTTCGATTAACTCCTTGTCGTGTCATTTGATTTTGCTATGAATTTTGTAAACGAATCATATTATTAAAAGTATTAAGATCAACATATATATATACATATGTGTGTGTGCGATAAATATATGGATAATAATGAAAAACTAATAAAAACACTATATTGTTTACCGTGATGTTTAGTGTATTCTCTTAGTCAACTCTTATTTCGACTAATCAATTGCGCAAAACTACTCTGATGAATACAGGAGGAGAACGACTCTTTATTTGTTCTAATAGTATATATTATTACCAACGACAATAATAACGAGTAGACGATCAATTCCAAACTTTATATAAATGATTTATTATTATAAGCATTATGATTGATACTTCCTCCGTATCAAATTAAATGCAATAAATCCCTTGACCCGGACTCCTAGGAAAAATTTCTTAGGGTGTGATTAATGCAAAAGTTTAGCATGTGGGTATGTTAATAAGGAGAGAGAAAGTGGGGCTAAAAAAAAAAAGGAGGGAATTGGGCGGCAGAATTAGAAGGGGGCTGTGGGGACTGCATTTTTTGGGAGTCCTTTTTGGCTCCAAAAAGCTTAGCTCCAATATTTCCAAATTTGGGAGCCAAAACTTTTGAACATTACCATTTAAATACCCCTTTAGTTTACAAAAGCAGGGGCATAAACTACCATTTACAACCACAAAATTCCTTTCTCTCTCATCTTCTTCTTCTACCTTAAACTGATCCATTGTTTACAAAAAAATCCACCATTTACACATGGCACTTGCACACAGCACCATAGTCAAATCAGATTTGCACATTAGTTTTTACATCCACAAAAAAACCAAAAAAAAGTCAGATTAGGGGACGTTGCAGTCAGCATGGAGGTTGGAGAAGTTGATGATCCAGGATTCTTGTCCATTGAGCAGCTACTGTAGGAAGATTTTGAGCTACAAGAAGACATAGAAGATGAAGAAGAAGCACAACATGAAGCAATAATTACAAGGCACAAATCAAATCTCACACTAGCACAAAGAAGACTAATTCTAGATAACCTACTTCTAAATGCGAATGATGGAGTAATGAAATGGGGGTTTCAAAGCAAACTTGCAAGGGAAGTAGGTGTGCGTAAGAGCACTATAAATAGAATCTAAGAAGGTCATGCAATACATGTTATGCACAAGAGATATGGTAGATGTGGGAGGAAACCTAAGTACTATGGTGATGATTTTTTACAATCTGTGCCCCTGCATCTTAGAACCACAATTAGGAGCTTTGCAGGAGCACTGAAAATACCTCATTGCACTGTTTACATGTTGAAAAAGGATAAGTTAAGGTCACGCACATCAAGTACCCACCCAAGAGTCACAGAGGCACACAAGTTGACAAGAATGAAGTGGGTTTTAGGCCATATTTATCCTCGTACACCAACAACAAAACCAATCTTCATGGACATGCAAAATGTGATACATATTGATGAGAAATGGTTCTACTTAAACCTTGAAATGAGGAGATTTTATCTCTTACCTTTTGAGGATGACCCTTATAGGTGTTGTCAATCAAAAAGGTTTAGGATAAAAATCATGTTCATGGGTGTTATTGGGAGGCCAATTTATGACTCAAATGGAATTGAAATACATGATGGCAAGTATGGAATCTACCCTTTTGTTCATTATGTCAGAGCAAAGAAAAGAAGTTGCAACAGGGAAGCAGGGACTATTGAAACAAAGGCAGTTGAGTCAGTCACAAAAGAAGTCATCAGAATAATGCTTATTGACAATGTCATACCAAGTATTATGCAAAACTGGCCTGTCTATTTACCAAGAAACATTCAATTGCAGCAAGATAATGCTAGACCACACATATTAGATGATGATATGGAATTCAAAGATGCTGCAACACATAATGGGTTCAACATACAACTGGTAAATCAACCACCCAATCCCCTGATCTCAACTTGTTAGATTTATGTTTATTTAGGGCTCTTCAATCAATTCAAAATCAATCATTTTCACAGAATGTAGATGAGCTTATAATAAGAGTTCAAGATGCTTATGACTTCTATGACACACAAAAGATAAGTTTGCATGGTTACAGTTACAATATGTGATGACTGAGATTTTGAAAGATAAAGGAGGTAACAATTACAATAATCCTCATCATGGGAAAGCACATTTATAGAGAATTGGGAAATTGCCAGAGAATGTTGAGGTGGAACAATCACTACTTGATGAGGCAGATAAGTACCTTAATGATAGGGAGGTTCTAATATTTTCTACGCTTTTTTCACCATATACCCCTGACAAATTTTTTTTTGTACCATCTACCCTTTCAACTTTCCAAATTCACCATATACCCCTCACGTTTGAAAAAATACATCCACTTACCCTTAATGACTAACGGCGTTAAACTCCGTCGAGTCATTTACCATTTATCTCCCATCTAACCTAATTAACTAACCTAAATCTACCCCTAATCCTAACCCTAACCCTAATACCCTAACCCTAATACCCTAATACCCTAACCTAACCCTAATACCCTAACCCTAACCCTAATACCCTAACCCAGGGCCCACAATAAAAAAAATTCAGGCTTTGTAAAAAAATAAAAAATAGAGGAGAAAGAAAGAACTTGTGTCGCTTGAAAGAGAAAACTAAAGAAAGAAACTTCTACCCATAAATCACGCTCCACTTTCTTCATCTTCTACCCAGAAAATCACACCCAAAAGATTCAGTTTCCAAAATATGTTCTTGAGTTCAAAGGCAAATCGGACAATTCCTTTTTATCTCTCTTTTCCCGATATTTTCCTCCTTAAAATCTCTTGCAAATTTCCCTTGTCAATTGAAGATATGTTCTTCCCCCATATTCTCAATTTTCAATTTCTCACAGTTTTCACAATACCAAAATTGCTTATGGGAATGACGTAATACTAAGAACTAAGAAGAGGTTGATCTTCAGTTGCAATTTGCGAATCGGTGATTTGCAATCAAACAGTACTCGTTGGTTTGTGATTCTAATCTTTTTTTGTGTTAATTGTGCTAATTTTAGGTTGCAATCTGATTTTTTTTTCAAATTATGTGATATATGTGAATTCGAATTTTAGGTGTGGGTGGTTACAAAAATCTTTAAATTTAATTACAATTTTCGAATTTGTTATACTGGATTGTTCATTGTTGATTATTGTAATGCTGTTGAACTGTTGATAAATAAATGTGTTGATGATGAACAGACTTATATGCACTTCTGTGGAACTTCTTTGTGATAATATGAAGTATATCTAGTAATACTGTTTGTAGGAACTAGCAATATGTATGAATTCAAAAGAAAAAAAGAAATTGAAAATGATGTATGTGATCGAAAAGTCAACAGGGACATACACTAACAAGTAACAAGGAAGAACAGAGCAAAGTTAATATAGTTGGTTGTATAGCTAATAAGTTTCTTTTTATTTAATGTAATGAAAACTTTACATTAGAATTTTTATATTGCATATTTCTTTAATCTCTCGTGCGTCAAGGGCCCACTATCTAAATTTCGCCCTAGGCCCAATAATATTCGGGAACGGCCCTAGGTAAGGGAGTGGTGGGGGGTGGGGGGGTGGGGGTGTTAAGTGTTAGGGTTAGGGTATTAGGGTTAGGATTAGAGGTAGGTTTAGGTTAGTTAATTAGGTTAGATGGGGGATTAAGGGTTAATGACTAACGGAGTTTAACGCCGTTAGTCATTAAGGGTAAGTGGATGAATTTTTTCAAACGTGAGGGGTATATGGTGAATTTGAAAAGTTGAAAGGGTATATGGTGCAAAAAAAATTTGTCAGGAGTATATGGTGAAAAAACCGTATTTTCTAATGTGCACTACTTCAATGAAGAGGAGGAAGTGGATGCAGATTAGGTGACTTATCAATGTAATTTCATTTTCACATTGATGCAAGTATTGATGACTGCTACACCTAACCAGAGACTAAGTATCAGGAGGAACATCATGACATTTTTTGTGTCTAGATAACTTTTTGTTTAGAAGGAACATGAAGAACTCTGGTTATGTGTCTTTTGTGTAAATATGTAAGTGGTGGGGCATTCATGTAATGTAATGCATCTTTTGAAGTTAATGGTAATTAAGTTTCCTTGTTATGTGTAGTTTAATTTTAAGTTCA
Organism: Beta lomatogona; assembly: GCA_947646795.1. Classification (NCBI taxonomy): domain Eukaryota; kingdom Viridiplantae; phylum Streptophyta; class Magnoliopsida; order Caryophyllales; family Amaranthaceae; genus Beta; species Beta lomatogona. Next base: position 1,658,629 of record CANSNZ010000231.1, read on the forward strand.
AATGAGATCAGGGTAATGGGAACTCTCCACACCAGTTGTATATGGCAGACAAAACATTTAAATGTTCACTCAACATCATTTGACTTCTTTAATGCATCAGGGATTAACATAATCATCATCACATGACCCATGCTTGATACCTCAACAAGTTGAAGCATAAAGTTCATTCAAATTTGGAGCCTAGAGCATGGGTAATGTGATATGTTGAGTCCCTTTATCATTTGCATTAGTTGTGACTATTATCTCTCACATATGTTCATTGAGATGTAAAAGGACTCATTTCAACCTAGCAAGCAACCAACCAACAAAGGGACAGTTTTGGCCAACCAACCAACCAACCAACCAACAAAAATTCCAACTTCTTCCAACATAAATCATCCATGAAACCAATTTTAGGGAACCAACCAACTAACCAAGCAACCAACCAACCCAAATTCCAATTACACAAAGCATGACAGTTAATCAAGAGTCCAAATTCCAATTAAGAGGCATGGAAATAAATTCTTTATGCAGCATCACAGGGGACTCATAATAGAGCTGAGCACAAAGCATAACTAGAATTTAAACTTCACAGAATAGGCAAAACACATTGATAGCCACCAAGACATCATAATCACAAAGCATCACAACAATTTCATTAAGCATCATAACAGGGGACTCATAACTGAGGTGGGCACAAACCATCACCACAATGTAATGTTCACAAAATAGGCAACATACATTACAAGACACCAACACATCATAATCACAAAGCATCACAACACACCAACACATCATAATCACAAATCATCACAAGCCAACCAAAATTCATAATCACAGAGTGAATTAAAAGCGAAGAGAGAAGATAGCAAAACCCCAGGAACTCTTTTGAGTTCCTTTGCGCAACAATAGGAATGCATGCTCTATTGGATCCAAATCCTCCCCTTCATGATAGGGACTCATAGGGATTTCAGGACCTTCATCATCGAGAGGACCTCCTCATAGTGCTCATAAACTTTGAACAGACGCATGGTCTCATCATCATCCTCCATGAACATATCATGGTAAGTCCCCCCCTCTGCAAATTCACATTCCCAGCCACACATCTCCTCACAAGGACTCCCCTGTTTTTCTTCCTCTTCACTGTCAACCTCCATCTTCACCTCTTACATCTTCTTTTTCCCCTTTCTTTGGGGTGCAGAAGTTTCATTACAACCCACCGCCATTAATGCGCACACTATTGGAGGTCTGTTAATAGGGTTTGCCCTAATTTTTTCTCTCTCCTCCTCAGAATTAGGTTCAACGATTTTCACCCCCTTTCCCTGAGATCTTCTTGCAGAAACCCTAGATCTAGGTTTAGGGATATGGGACTTACCAGTGGGGATCTTAAAGAACAACTTCTTCTGCGCCAATTTCGTTTCCTCCTCTTTCTCTGCAATTTTCATGACTTTCTCTAATGCTTTCAGTGATTTTTTGCTTAGACAAGTCCAAGCTTCGCCGGAGTAAAAAAGTTTCCATGCATAAGGAGATCCGTCGGAAATTGAATTTGCAAGATCTCTGCAAATTATCATTTCCTCTTGCGTTTTCGCAGCAAAAGCTGCATCATTTAGTGGTTGCGTGTTCACCATTGATGAATTTTGGTGAGAATGTGATGAGAGAGAAGAACTATAAGAGAGAGAGAAGAAGATCCAGACACAAAGAGGAGATGAGGAGAGATAAGAGGAAGAGTGTGAATCGGCTGAGGAGAGAGGGAAAATTAGGGTTCTGGGTTGGTGGGAGTTTTTGATGAACATTTATGATCAGTTCCAATTTGATCATAAATGTTGGTTGGTAGTTGAATGTTGAGGAGTGAGATGGGAAATTTGGTGGGAATCATTAACTAAGGCAAAGGTTTTAATCTGATTTTAAGTCCATATTAGTTCAACATAACAAAGGTTAATTACTTTTAGTAAGGGTATTTGAGTCATTTCACACTCAAAATCTTTACCAAAAATGGAAAGAAGGCAATTGTTGCATTTAATTTGAAACAACCATTTTTAGAAATTGTTGCATTTAATTTGATACGGAGGAAGTATGTAAGTTCGTAAATAGCTATGATGATAATGAGAATAATAGTAATGATAACATAAAACGATGATGAAAATAGTAATAATACAAATAATAACAGTAATAGTAACAATGCTAACAATAGCAATAGTAATACAAATAAGAACAGGAATACTAACAATAACAATACAAATACTAATACTAATAGTAGCAACAATGTTAATAATACCAATAATAATAACAAACATAACGCGATATACATGTATTATGTTGTGACTATATATGATAAATTATCAATATGTTTAATCATTTTAGTAGTACATTGCTATCAAATAGGCAAAATTGGCCTCAACACCCTGAACTATAGCTCGGGTGCACCCAACACCACCAACTACGACTAGTAGCCTAAACACCACCAACTATGGGGTGGGGTGCATTCTGTACCATAAATGAGGCCTAAGTGATTATAACGATGGTTCATATGTTGCACAATAATAATAATAAACATAATAACATACCCCCAAATCATTCTCCCCTATAAAAGCTAAATAACTTATTAAAAAGTATAATTAATACATTAACTGTTAACAAGTAACAACCATAAGTAAATAAGTTAACAAATACTTACTAGTTACTAGATAGTACTTTGTTAACAACCATATGGTAACTTAACACATAGTCAGTTACTCTTAGTCAACTCGTGTGTGCGATAAATAGCTATGATGACAATGAGAACAATAATAATAATAATAAACATAAATTATACTTCATCCGTTTCTTTTTAATTGTTACACTTTGACATTTTACACTATTCACAAATTTCACTTTGACCATCGTTTGTGATTTATACGTGAATAAAAACATAGTCATGTGGGATCTTGTTAGATTCATCTTTACATGTATTTTATTAAAATGTACTTTTCATAATTTTTACAAATACGAAACTAAAAGTATATGTCTTCAAAGTTTGCATTGGCATGCGTGAAAAGTGTAAGTGTAACAATTAAAAAGAAACGGAGGGAGTAAGAAGTCAATATCAACTCAATGAAATTCATATAAGTTATATCGTTACACAATAAGTTCACTTAAATAGATATAATCTAACTATTACATAATTGGGTGATAGTTGTATACGTAACAGTATAAGAAGTATAACTTAATAAGTAAACAACCATAGAGCTATAGAGATAGTAACTTAACATGAGACATTGAATCTAATTATTTCAATAACATAGTTTGTTATATACATATAGGGAGGTTTGTTAAATTACTATACCGTTTTGCATATTAACAATATCTTAATCGACTAAATCTTATTGCTTAGCTTATTAGCAAGATCTTGATACGAAGCAAAATGACATATACTATAAAGTTTGTTCTAAAAAAAAAAGAACAAGACAAGGCAGTAATAAAAACGATAAGGATTTTTCATTTGTGTATGTAACATTAGCCCTCAATTAATTAATTTAATTATTTTTTAATATATATATATATATATATATATATATTTATTTATTTATTTGAAGACATTAGAACATGCTAAGTGGCAGCAACATTACAATTTACAAATATAAAAAAAGCTTGCAGCAAATCCTTAAGTCTAACTCCTACGTTAGCATTGCTGAAATCTATTGTGCATGGGAGATTTGCGGAGTCCCACATCGGTGAGGTATCAACGCAAGAGGTGAATGTGATGTTATAAAATGGCATACAGGAGGAGAAGATTATTGAACAAGTAGAAGTTGGGCCTTACTTATTTTGTGGGCATGACTATTTGCTTCCATGGTAGTTTAACGTTTTGCAAAATTATGTTAGGGGGTATTTTTTTACCAAAAGCCTGATATATATGTGATATGTTGAATTTTTTATTTATTTGAAAATTTTATTTTTCGAGCCGAGCCTTGAGCCGAGTTTGGATTTGATCTTTTCGAGCTCGAGCCGAGCCTAGATTATTGAACTCGGCGAGCTTCGAGCTCGAGCCGAGCTGTGCCTCAACTATTTTCGAGCTGAGCCGAGCCTATACATGTTTGTTCTTGGTTCGACTCGTTAACACTCTTACTTTTGAGTTATAGCATGTACGATATGTACATCAATAAATGTCAAATCAAAACAAGAGAGAAATGTACACAAATAATTCAAAAATAAATGAAAATAAAAATATAAACAAGTACATGATATTCAAAGTTTAACCCTTAAATTGAATGTAAATTAATTATTAAATGTAAGCAATTTTTATAAATTAATATATTTAAATGATTTTGTAGATATAAAAAAATAATTGAATTTTAGTAATATCTGGTTGAGTACGGTCGGGTTCGAGTTTGGATGCAGGTCTGTCAGGTCAGGTCAGGATATATTCTTGCCGGAGTGCCGGTCGAGTGCGGGTAATTCGGGTCGGGTTTCGGTCGGGTGCGGGGGCCGACCTCACGGTGTCGAACCCGGTTCAAGTCAGGTCAGTTGCAGGTTGACCCAGCGGTCAGATCTGTTTCCGACACCACTACTGTTAATAGTGCGGAATGTTAGTACTGCGATCGAGGGTATGTAGTGAGGTCTTCTTTTCAAAAGCTACAAATCAGCAACTTAATTTTGTTTGGGCATGTGTGAGGAATGAGGTTTCTAGATCAAAATTCCACAGCAACATTTTGTTTTTCTTCCCTTAGTTTTTAAAATCTTTTGAATATATAACAACTTTTCGTATAATATCCTTCAACTTAATATTAATTCTAAACTTTCAGTAGTCACTAATCATATAAAATAATGATTTGGATTAACTTAATTTTTTTTGATCCAATAGTATTATATGAAATTAATGTTATTTCTTAGAGATACTTTTGTGGTATACCTAGCAAAAGAGTTACCCATTCATCTAAAAGAATGAGCTTATCTTTCATTAAAAGAGTAGCTATTGGCTCAATATGTTAACAGAACAATTTATAACAATTTGGTTGATTAACTTATGCAACTGGTCGATCATACAATTAGTGATTAAAGTTGAGTTTTTACTCATACCTTGCCACGGGTTTTTGCTCATACCTTGCCATTGTTGGCAAAAATGTTATCGAAACTAGATAACCCTTTTTTTCAAGAGGCTAGTTACTTGTGTATTTGTACCCTCATTTTTAAATTCCTGAATACACCACTGGACCCTAGAGCACTTTCTAAGGATGTGGTCCATAGATTCAGGGTAAAAAAAAAGGCAAGAGCTATCCTGGAAATTCATAGTTCGGCTTTTCTTTGCATGGCAACATATTCCACCAAAGTTGCCAGGTTGAGATTCATGTTGGGATGACTCGGGTTGCCCATATCCAATTTCAATTTTTCGTAGAATTTAAGGTGTTTTGGACAAAAAATGGTTGCCTCACTTGAACCAAGAGGATGCAGGGATATCACTTTTGTCAGAGAGGTTAATGGAGTTTGCTCTTTCCATGATTTCACTATGAAAATTGAACGATAAAGGTCACTATGAGCTCTTAATCCTTGTTTTTATTATATTGACCCTTTTTAAGACACAGTGACCAATTTTTAGAGGCAATGAACCACGTACACGTGCAATAACCACTAGAATATATGTTAAAAAAAGGTCGCTATATCACGGGTCACTATGAGCTCCACGTACAGTTTTTAGCACACATAATCTTTTGGTACATTCAAAGTTATTAAAATCGCGATTCAAATCTTAAAATCTTAAGATTTTACGATTCAAAATATGGTAGACGATTCGATTCACGATTCTAGACGATTCTATACATTTCTGTGGACTAGCGAAAACCTTGCAAATTTAAATCATGCTAACAAAGCAAATAATAGATATATATTGTTAGTTATTGCCAATATAGTGGGTAAACAACTATTTTTTTCCAATTTTTAGGTCTTTTAACTTATAATTTTAGCATTTCAATGAACATTGAGTGAAATATCTTGATTATACGTGTTTGTAGAATCTTATGATTCTACGATTCGATTTTACGATTCGATTCTAAAGGTCGTTTCCGATTCAAACTAGAATCTCGATTTTAATAACTTTGGGTACATTTATTGTTGACTAGATCCACGCAAGACTTTAAATGGGTTTTTTTATCATTAGTTCTACAAAAAAAATCTCTACCACTTATTAAGACTTGTGACTCTTTACCTAGCTACACTACTTAGTCATTTGGACGCACTCAATCTGCCCAAGCCTCATATTTTTCATCTCTAACTCTCTATCTACTCTCTTTTATATGCACACCAAATCTGAGGCCCTAAAGCACATCTACTCAGGCTACACAATCAATGTTGATGCGTCCTTGGCAGTTGATGGATGGATAGGACTTGGAGCTGTTGCTCGTTTGATTCAAATGGTGGAGTTCTTTTTGCTGCTTCACATAGAGTTCGAGCCCATTGGACCCCCGAGGTAGCTGAAGCTAAAGTAATTGAAATGGGTGTGCGCTTGGGAAAGAGGTTTGGCTTGAAAGACATCATTCTCGAGTCCAATTGTCAAATTACAGCCATTTCAAGGCTTTCGAAGAATGCTATCTATTTTACGAATCTAGATAATATTTTGTCCAACATCTTATTTTGTTGTAATTTTTTCTCCTCTCTAGTATGGTCTCATGTGAAAAGAGATGGCAATTTTGTTGCCATCACTTAGCTAAGCTAGTCCTTTTGGAGTAGAACAGATTTGGGAGAACCACTACCCTTTGGAGATGGCTCCTTATGTAATGCTAACTTTACTTTTCCCCTAAAAAAACTTATAATAGTGAAAAATATTGTTACTATATAATTAACAGAAGTATTAACATCAAGTTAAAGATTCTTTTTTTTGAGAGGCAAAAACCAAGCTAGATTAATCAAGGTACAAATTATCCATCAGACTGTAAGGCGCCACTTTAAGTTAAATATGATAGTGCACAAACAATTTTAAAGTTAAAAGTAGTTCTTAAAACTTCTAAAAAGTTGAGATAAAAAATAAAATTCTAATGCACATACTATAGGAAAAAACTCCCGAAAAACTTTACCCATTGTCTTTCAATTTGGCCCACGTAGGTAGAAGAGTGCACTATGCATGCTACTTCGTTAACAAACAAGCTAGAGTTATTGCTCTATAATGTCAACAATTACCTAGTCAACAACATAATGATCTAGCAAGATTTATTCCTAAAACAAAGGAAAGTAGTTAGATGTTCTTTGAAGCATATTAGTCAACAAGGACATGTGGTAGTATTATACTGGTGAAAGGTGAAAACTCAGATGACAAGGTCCATATATATAGAAAATTATGAAGTTTAAAAAAGATGAACACCCATACCTATATGTCTACTTATGAAAGTTCCAAATCATAATCAAGGCAATGAGAAATAGGTGGCATACTGACTCCGTAGCTGTGAAAGCTATAGTGCTTCACATTCTACTTTTTACTTCTACTATGGGGTGGAGTAATTTTGTGGCTTATATAGGGGCCACAGCAGTTGTAGACGGAGAACTCCACCAGCAATCCTGGAAAGAAGGCGGCTTGAACGATGCATCCAAGTACATCATCAGCTTCATAAACTTTCTAGCTCAGTCCATTGTGTTGTTTTTATTCATAATGAAAAGGGATAAAGTAGAGAACTTTTCTGACTTGCGTAGGAATTTAGCGTTGTTCTACTTTTGGTTTGTGTTCATAAACTTCTACATTGTGCCGCCGCCCGGGGATGAAATATATGCGTTCATTGGTTTGATGGGTTTAAGTGTCCAGAGTTTTGCTGTAGTAGAGATGTTAAGAATTCGGGGGCTGTTGGCTGGATTCGTGCGTAACCCAGATTCGGCATATTTCAATTTTGTAATGCCAGCTTCAGTTTGCACCGCATATTACTTGTTCGGATTTGGAACTACTTATTTTTGGATTGTGTTATCTACTTGTGTTACCCTCAATTTTCTGCACGGTAATTTCTTCATCCCTAGCGATGCCGCCGCCACCGCCACCGAGGAGGATGACAATACTCATTCTCCGCCTCCTTCATGCTTACAATCCATACTATCTAATAGATTATACTTAATTTTTTTGGATGTAAGGTAACTTAGTGTTTGTGGCTCCCTGGATAAGTTCTAGTGACTTCCCATTTTAGTTAATTTTATGTTAAAGAATAGGTAATAAGATAAATTTTATTAATACCCTATTCCATTTCACGTTCCAATTGAGTTGCAGTATCCATTTACTTTTTCGCTCTTTCAGTTCTATCCGGTTGAAATATAACGACACATTGACAGTTATAGTAGTAGATTTATCTGTAACATGCTTATAATGTCTCATGGTCATCCAAGCTTTGAGGAGTGGTGCACTCGGTTCTAGTGACTTCTCTCTAGTTATTGAGGATATTATTTCTTTGTCTTCTAGTTTTGTTTCTGTTAATTGGTCTTTTGTTAAGCGTTCTGGTAACAAAGTGGCTCACTTTCTGGCTCATTTCCAACCTATGGAACTGGGTTGGCGTAGGTGGGACGATGATGTTCCGGATTGTGTCATGGATATTGCTTTTGCTGATTTAATAGAGTAACCCTCCAATGGGTTTTCCACTCAAAAAAAAAAAAAGTTGTGTATTTATTTTCGACCAAGAATAATGTTACACAACATACGTGCTAGATTTAACGACTGCATATTAAATCAAATTAACACCTTCCGTAGGAAAAAAAAAATCCCGTTATATATTGAAGGTTAATCATATATAGGCACTTAATATTTCTTCTCCTTCATGTATTACCGTGTTTTCATTAGATTAGCATTTACTTTTTTTTTAAAGAACATTTACTTTAAATAAAGAGAATATATCAAGAGCAAATACAATTATATGATCGAATTTTCAACCCTATTTAAGACACCTCTTTAAACTTCATTTATATTTTTTTTTATCATCTCCACTTCTATAAAACACTTAGGGCCTTGTTTGGTAAAGAGAGGTTTGAGGCAAAATTAGAGGTTTGAGTTCATATTAGAGGATTTGACTAGTCAATCCTCTAATTTGAGTGTTTGGTAAAAAGTGATTTCAATTAGCTTATTAAGTCTAATTATTAAAAAGCTCTTTTTGAAAAAGTTGGGGGAGGAGCTTTTTGACATTATTAGAGGTTTGGGATCGAGTGAACCAATTACATTTATGTCCTAAAGTTGGTTAAAAATTACATTAATAAATAATAAAATGTACGACAATAGATTATGCACATGTCCTTATTGGTCATTTTACACATTAATGTAGCAATCAGCTATCAGCTATCAGCTATTTACCAAACACTTTTATATAAACAGCTAATACAATCAGCTAGTCAAATCGGTTAATACAATTAGCTAACATCTATCGCCTAATACAATCGCCTAATGACTAACACTATCCGCTAATTGCCAAACAGGGCCTTAAATTTTTAAAACCCTTTCTAATATAACTATATATTTTGAACATTAACACTTAACACATATTAAATGAAAATGAAACAAGTAGAATATTATACTTATATCTATTTAAATTTGTAAAAAAATAACTATTATCTTACGTCCAATTTTAGAAGGCATGACGGGCGCCCCGGGGCGTTAGTTAAGAATTATAATTTTGTATATTACCTAATTAATTATTACTAACGGGCGCCCGGGGCGTTAGATAAGAAAAATAATTTGGTATATAAATAGATTTCAAATTATTATTAAACGGGCACCCCGGAGCATTAGATAAGAACTATAATTTTTAAGTAGCATGTGCCAAATTTTTTTTTTTGTGAAGAGGGGATGAAGCTTTTTTAATTTAAGAGAAGAGATGAAAGGCGTGTGGTATAACATTATTACACTACTCCTTACAATTTCCTAAGGCATGAGAAGCAAAGGCATTATGTCTAAGTTGTGCTACATATCCCTGTCTAATAATTATTGTTAGGAAAAAAAAAACACATATTAAAACAAGTACTAGCTACAACTAAAGCAACGTACACATATTAAAACAAGTACTAGCTACAACTAAAGCAACGTTTAGGTTTCTAAGACAAAAATGAAATCAAGAGTTTACAATCTTCGTAAATAGCGCACAAATTGATTTCCTCGAACAAACACACCAAATATGCAATTCACGAGCTACCATCATGACTTTGCACTATCATCAAACAGTAAACCATCATGAGTGTTGCAAAAATCAAAATTTCAAGGCCTCCATATCTGCAATTTGTAAAATAAACACATAAATATCTTAATTAAACTCATATACATTAAAATAATTTGAGGGAATAAATTACCTAAAATTTGACTGAAAAACAGGGTTTAGATCTTCATTAGATGTACCGGTTTTGGTTTTCTTCCTCGGTACATCATTAGATACTGTAGTGTTCTCCTTATCAATCGAACAAGTGTTGGCATAATGCCCGGATTTCTTGCACTTTGAACAATGTCTTGTTTGCTTTGCCAATTCTTTTCCTCCCTATTGCCGTTTATTCTTTGGACGTCCTTTGGTTTTTGACTTTAAAGGACAACCAATACTACCACCATTATCAATGAACTCATCACATTCCGTAATTTACTCACCCAAAACTTGAGTGGGGATGGTACTTTCATGAAGATGCCATCAAGTCGGCAAGTAAACTGGTGGAAGTTCATGACAATCCATTTGAAGAAATACTCGTAAAATGTGTCTACAAATGATGCCTGATAATTCAAATTGCTTGCAAGAGCATGTTGTAGTGTTTCCATCCCAAGATACATTGTGACATCGACTATTTTCACCCGTGGAATATCTGACTGTGACATTACACCCATCAAAGGAATTGATTGAGTATTGAGTTGATCTAGAACATTCTTCTTTAAACTTCTCGAAAGCAACTGGAGTGAGAATATGAGAAGCTTGTTTCTCTAAAGGTGAATTGACTTTTATAACACTTACCTTAGTGACGGCTAACATATAAAACATGTGATTGCCTCTGGATAATCTCTCGAATTGCAACGTCCACCTAATCAAGTTAGTAATTAATATCAATGTAAAAGCCAAAACAAAAGTAAAGGATGATACTATATGAATAAATTGGTACAAAACATAAATATCTCTATATCCACAATATGATTTTTAGAAAAGTTTTGACCAACCTGTTTAGCAAGATCATTTAATGTTGAAGTAGATTACACAAATCTCTTGATGAAACCATTAATGTACTCACACCGTCTTGTAGTCCTCATGCCTCCAAAATTGTAACTACGAAGATATGATGGTGCCCAAAATTCTTTGATTTGATACAAACCCTTTACATGTTTATTATCATGCAAGTTGTATTTGCCAACAACAATGGGCCATTGGCTCTCAAAATCCTCAATCGTCTCTAACCTATAGAGCGTATAAAAATCTTTGCACCAATCTTGATATTTATCTCGTAGAACAGATGTGAACCAACCACTAAATTTTGAAGTAATATGCCATATACAAAAGCAATGTTTAGTGTATGGTAACTCTTCAGCAATAGCTTTTGTCATCCATGGATCTTGGTATATGCTTGAGTGGAAACTTGACAACCCATAAATATATGAGAGAAAGTGTGCTCGACTAAAATGAGTTTACCGAATTTAATTGAGTCTAACTTGGAGGCAGGTTTGTGGTTTGTCATGGTGAGTCAAGTTGCAAGTACATGATTTTTTACGAGATTTGATTTGTTGTCTATCTTCCATTTTTCTTGTAGGTCTAAGATTTGGTTCCAAACGCTCATCTCGATTTTGTAAAGTTGATGCTATTTCTGGTTCAAGGATATATTGTTGTCGCTCACCACTAACAAACAAAAAAAAATAACATAAGTCATTGGTTTATAAATATTAATAACAACCTAAAGCAAATTATAATAATCATTTACCTCTTCAATATTGGGAAGTTCAAGAATATAATACGTGTCGTAATATTTGTAATACACTTGGTCTTGATCAAGAAAAATATGCTCTTAAATCTTCATCAATTGAAGAACTTGAAACTAATTGAAATAATGCTTGCTCATGACTTGAAGATAATGGAATTATATGGTACAACTCATTAGCAGGTAATTCAGCTTTTTTAGGGTCAACTTCTTCATCTCTCAAACCTCTCAATGTAATTCTTTGTATTCTTAGTAATCTACCAGCTTCAACTCTAAATATGAGGTCCTCTTTTGTAGGTTTAAAAGTTAAGTATGAAAGACAATAATATAACAAAACAATGACACATTACTATATACCGTCCGTATTTACTAAAAACCGTCTGTATATTTTCCAAAATATCCCTAAACTACCCCTACATATACTCACTCTCACATGAGGTTGAGGTGGTGGAGTAGTGGCATCACTTCCCACCTCATATCCCTGAGGTCTAGGGATCAAACCTCATGGGGCTCATTTGAGGATTTTCTCTTATCCCCCTCAAGTGAATCTCCTTCATCTTACCTTTTAAAAAATACTCACTCTCTCACTCACTCTCACTCACTCTCTCTCTTACTCTCACTCTCACTCTCACTTTATCTCATCTCACCTCAACCACCACCCCAAACACCACCACCACAACCATCACCACAGCGGCGACCACCACCACCGCCGCGTCAACCACCACGACAGCGGCAACACCAACACCACCACGAGACCCACGAGCGTGACAACCACCACCACCACCGCAACACGCCGGAAATAGCATGGGCCCAAGGAAGAAGGTGAAAGAAGCCGAATAATCGTCAACCCAGGTCAGTTTTTGTTATGTTTTCGTCGGAAAAAACCCACCACCCCCGTTGTTAGTACGTTTGTGACCTGAAAAAATGAAACAGAAGGAGTCGATTTTTTTTTTTCATTTCCTCAACCGAGGAAACGAACTTTTTTTTCGTTTCCTCCGCAGAGGAAACGAAACATATCTTCGTTTCCTCGGTGGAGGAAACGAAAAAAGAGCTCAGTTCCATGGAATTATGTAGCATGTTTTGTTTTAATTGTAGTGAATGAATTTATATAATATCAGTAATGATGAATTATTTAAATTTTTTTGATCATGTCAGTAGTGATATTATCATGTTAATATGTTATAATAATAATATTATTTAGTGATATTAACATCTTATAATTCGTAATTATATTCGCTAATGTTGATAGCATGTTATAATTTGTAATTATATTCAATAATGTAGCATGTTAATATGTTATAATATTTAGTGATATTAACATGTTATACCACAATTTCGTTATATTAATTACAATATAATAACGATGAACGTGCGTAGATATTGAATTAAATAGTTTAAATTGATTAAATAATGACTAATAAACAAAATTGATAATTAGGCTCAGTCGAGGGCTTTAGGCAGCGAGAGTGTGGGTCTTGAGGGATCTGGGCCACGACACACTCGATGTCGTGGTGTCGATGCATCGAGTAGGAGGGCGAGGGCAGAAGAGCGGGCTAGACCGACTCCTACTCCTGAGGATACGCCTCACAGTCCGGGTCGGAATACCGAGGGCGAGGAGGACTTAGAAAATGCTTTGAGCGGTGGTGTAGAGGAAGCCACTTCCCGTGTGACTGTGAGGAAGGGTAAAGGAGGGAGGTTTGTTTCGGACTAAGGCCCGTGTGCCACCGGACTAAGGCCGCTCATGGGTTGGTGGCCCTCACGGTAATGAATGAACTCATGATTGTGCATGCCCCTTATCCCTGGCTCTGCTTTGATCAACCATCTTGTTCGATCAGTGTAATCCAAAAACTCTATCTTAACTCTCGCGCGCTCTCCATCCACATGCTTTTGTTTTTGTAGCTACACGTTCTGCTACGCTAAGATCCCTACCTTCACCCCGATATGGCGTACCTCGGTTACATTTCATATAAACATACTCTCGACCACTAGGCTCAAGTCTATGATTTGACGAAATTACCATCACAAACCCAATTTCACGTGCCCTTGTTTTAACCTAAGCTTGTACTTCCTTTTTCTCAGCCCAAAGCGTTTCATTATAAAACATGTGATTATATTCTATATAATCACCCCCAAAATCCGACAAATAAACCTAAAACATTTTAACATTTACTATTTAGACAACATATAATCACTATTGACATGCAATAATCACTAATATTGGCTAATTAAATCAATCACTTACTTATCGTAACTACTAATTACTTAATTAATCACAACTATTAATATTAACTAAATGTTCAATAAATATTCATTAACAAAATAAATTTTTGCACGACTATTATTTGCTAATAAAAAAATAACAACTAATTATCAGAATAATTCCAATAATATGCAAACATATATATATTCAGAAAAAATTAAACTTAATATTAACTAATATATATAATTAAACAACCTAATAATAAATGTTCATTAACGACATTAATAGATTTTCACAATGACTATACTAATTAGAAAATTACTACTAATTATCAAAATATTTTCAATAATGTGCGAATTAACAAATTTTCAATAATGCACGGAAACAAAATGATTAGTAAAGAGAATGCAGAACTCTGATTCAGGAAAGAGTCTTCCAGGTTGTAGGAACCTTGTCTGAGACTACCAAAAAGCATTCGCTAGATCAAGGAACCCTGCTACAAAAGCAGACTTAGAAGTGCCAACATCATCATGTGAAACAATTTAATCAGCATACTGTAGTTGAGTAGACAATTGAAGGAACTTTTGATATTGTTCAGCAGAAATAGTGACATGATAAGAGGGAAAAGCAGCAGCAATTGTTTTGTTGTTGTCAGATTGTTGTTTCTGAGGATACCCAATGAGTTTGTGGCACCTTTGTCTATTGTGACCAGGCATGTTGCAGTGATCACAAAAATATTTGTTCAGCCTTACCCTGACCATGATATTGTCGACCAGAATTGTTGGAGTGAAAAGGTGGATGATATTTGTCGTAATGAGTGCCATGAAACCTTCTTGTAGATGCTGAAAACGCCATTGCCTCTGCTATCACAGGTGTGGTTGATGAACTTGTTTAATTTGTGTCGCTCTTCTTGTATCAAAATACGATAAGCATGAGAGATGCGAGGTAAAGGATTCATCATCGATATGTTCCCACGGACCATTTCATAACCATCATTAGGTTTCATAAGAAACTCTACCAAACGAGTGTCTTGATGAGACTTGAGAAGCCCCTAAGTAATATCACAATTGCAGCTCTTACAAGCATATATTGGAATAGGATCAATGAAATCCAATTGATCCCAAAGCATCTTTATCTGGGTGTAATAACCTTATATACCATATGCGTCTTGTTTTACATCATGTAAAGCCTGCTTAAGTGAGTACAATTGAGTTCTTGAAGATTGGCCATAACGTTCCTTAAGATTTGTCCAAATCTCATGTGTTGTACCAAAGTAGAGTACACTACGAGCAATTTTGATCAAGAACTCCTAACAACCATGAAATCAGTATGCTATTGTAGCATTCCCAAGCTTTGAAGTTCACATCAGTTTTAGAAGGTTGGATTATACTTCCATTAAGAAAGCCGATCTTATTCTTAGTTGAAAGACTAATTAGCATTGATCGTTTCCAATCATGGTAACCATTGCCATCAAATTGCATCGAAACTAACTTCATACCAGGATTATCAGAAGGATGTAAAAATGATGGAGAAGTAGGATTCATTGAAGGATCGTTTGTTTCAAGATTGACACGAGACATCCTGAGGTGATTCGAACAGAAGAGTCGGAATATTTCGAGATAATTTGGAAAGAACGAACAATCTGTTGATGATATTGAGGATGTAAACAAAATTTGGTCAAGAAAATAGGAAGGAAGAATGAACACATAATTTCGAATTTAAATAAAGAAGTCGAAGAATCACGAAATGAAATTGACAGATTGCATATGTATATATGAACGAATGAGAAAATGAAAATGAGAAGTGATTGGATAAAATTGCACGATTTGAATGAAATGAATGAAGAATAATGAATGAGAAAAGAAATCAAATGAAGAATGATGAATGAGATTTCACAAAATAAAATGATGAATGATGAAATAATCTGATGCGTATATTATTGATGACATCAATCAAGAGAAGATGAATCAAGATGAAATTAATCAAAGAAATTCAAGAAATTATGATGCGAATTGATCGATGATGGAGTGAAATGACATTTAGGTTTTGTAAATCAGCAGTAATCGCAAAAGAACATCACAAAATCAATCGAATTAATGGTTGCAAACACAGAATCAGTCAATCACACATCAAATCGCAGCTTAACATAGATTATCAGTGGATTGATTGAAGAAAATAACAAAGATGATGAAGTATATTATATGAATCAAACAGAAATGCAATCGATGAGAAAATGATGATTCTGATTGAATTACCAAACAAAAATTGATGAAGAATGATATTGAATCAAATCAAGCAAGCAACAATTGATTTTACGGTTTTTTCACCAAATACCCCCGACAAATCATGAAATTCACCATATACCCTCAATGATTCAGATTTTCACCATATACCCCTGAGATTTCGAAAACGTTCACCAAATACCCTTTTTCTAACGGACGTTAACTTGTCGTTTGTGTTATTTACAATTTTGCCATTATTAACCCCTAACCCCTAACCCCCTAAAACCCTAATCCTAACCCATCACCCATGCCTCCCCCGCCTCCCCCAGTAGCCCTCCCTCCCGCAGCCCCACGACCCCCTCCCCTTCCCCCTGCCCCGCAACCCCCCCTCCTCTCCCCCGCAGCCCCGCAAGAATATACCCTAAAAATTTCGAAATTCACGACCAAAAATTGTTGTAAAATTCAAAAATCTTCAAATTTGGATTCAGATTTGAGTATACCCCAAAAATTCGAAAACAGAGGAGAATCGTGGGTGTAAATGCACGCGCGTGCGAACAATAGTGTGGGAGGGGGGCTGCGGAGGAGGGGAGATGGAGGGCTATGGGGGAGGGGTTCTTGGGCTGCAGGGGGAGGGTATGGGGGAGGGTGGAGGGGATGTAGGGGTGGAGGTGAGGGGGAGGGGAGGGGGTGAGGGGCTGGGGGGTGGAGGGGAGGGGGAGGGGTGGGGGGCTGGCAGAGGGAGGGGTGTTGGGTTAGGATTAGGGTTGGAGTTAGGTTTTAGGGGTTGATAATGGCAAAAATTGTAAATAACGCAAACGTCAAGTTAACGTCAGTTAGAAAAAGGGCATTTGGTGAACATTTTCGAAAACTCAAGGGTGTATGGTGAATATCTAAAACATTGAGTGTATATGGTGAAATTCGTGATTTGTCGGGGTTATATGGTGAAAAAAACCATTGATTTTATCACAAGGAAATGCGCACAAAAACACAGAGAATTAGCAGCGGAAAATTGCACGAAATTGATTATAGGAAGAGAATACCTCCGTAAATTGATTGAATGCAATTGATTAGAAATCAACGTTTTGTTTCCAGAATCGCAACTAGGAGCTCTGATACCATGTTACAATTCTATGAATTGTAGAAGAGAATCAGAGATGAAGAAGATAGTAGTAGAACACAGTAGACTTATTCCATTACTACCGAAAATGTAAAGAGAGAAAAATATAACATGTGTTTATTATTGTCTAAATGAATGAATCTACAGCTAAGCTAAACAAAGTATACTTATACTGCTGTATTACATGGGTTGATGATGTGGCATTTTGTTGTGAGGAAGTTGTAACAACTTGCAATGTGAGGAAGCTTAATATCATCAGCTGACATATGTTTAACATTTCTGGACGTCAAGAAAAAAAGTATTCAAATATTTATTATTTTGAAAACTTATAAGATAACATGGTAGTATTGCGATCTACGGAGAATTATTCCTATTTAACATTTATTCTATTGTACAATACTTTCATAATATCCCATGTAATATAAATTATACATATTTCAAAGATACGTACGTTCTATAAATTAAGTTAAAGAGAAACCTTGATAAGTTGGG
Organism: Beta lomatogona; assembly: GCA_947646795.1. Lineage (NCBI taxonomy): Eukaryota > Viridiplantae > Streptophyta > Magnoliopsida > Caryophyllales > Amaranthaceae > Beta > Beta lomatogona. The sequence continues at coordinate 1,676,498 of CANSNZ010000231.1, forward strand.
GAAAATAAAGGGGAATTCAACTTGTCTAAGGTGAGAAGCGATCCCAAAACCTCTTCGAATCGGGAGGGAAGTTGTAACCACTAGGCTATCCCTCACTCTTGTTCTATATCTCTCAATTACTAATACATGTAGTCACAAATATTAGAATACGTACATTGGATGCACAATAAGTTATTGTCAGATAGTGGTGACTTTTTTAATTTAAATAAGTCAATCATATAAGTGATCCACTTTCAATGAAAAGTTACCCTTTTCAAGTGACCAATTTTGTACTACAAATAGGATGGTATTACAATAAGGTTAATCGTAAAAAAAAAATTGCCTTAATATAGCTTCTTTGATGATGAATGCTCTATAGACAACCAAAAAAAATACAGCAAAAAGTTCCAAAAATAAAGGATATAGTATCTATGTATACAACATAGAAAAACAAGGTCACGTGGTACAATAAATAGAAGCCGACAAAAGAAAGATATATAAATCATCTAACCATGGTTAAGAAAGAAGGGTAAATGGGGTTTTTGGCTTTGTAATTCGATGGCGCATCGTCAAACATCAGCCCGTTGTTTATGTGTTTTTATATCGAGAATCCTTTACAGATGAAGAGATATCAAAAAGGCTTCTTACTCACCAAAGAAATACTACTATATCTCTATATACTTCATCGTTGGCTTATCACAACTACGCAAGAAAAGCACATTGAATGGTTGATTAATCGCCAAAGATGGCTTAGAACCAATAGTTCATTACCGAATGGATCTTTCCGTTCTAATACTCTATATGAGAGTTATTAGTATTTATCAAATTTATTTCTATCTAACTAAAGACTATTAGATCAAATGATAAATACATTGTTGAGAAAAAGATTGCTTTTTCTGGATTCATTTTTAAAATTAGTAATCCATATCAAAAGTCTATATTATTATATTCATTTTCATTCAATTCTATTTGGATTGGTTTAGAAACTTTCAGTTTAATTTATTATTAGACTATTTTTTTGCTCTTAATTTCTTCTATTCTAATTTGTTATATTGTGGTCAATCAAATTGGTTTAATTGTTGTTCATATTGAAATGAATAGAGATTGCTAAGGAGTTGGTTAATAATACTCGAGCATGTCGTATTTGTTTTGAGTGCCTTTCTATTTTCTATCGGGATTTATGGATGTTCGCCATCTGGCCAAACTCGTACTAATACCTCTGTATACACGTTTATAAAAAAGGAAGTTTTCCAAAAAAAAAAAAACCTTAAGTTTCTAGAAAAATCATTATATCGTTTATATTTACAAAATTCACCATGTATCAATGAACTTTTCACATATACATCCAATTATGTTAACCATCAATCGAATGTTATTAGTGTATTCTTAGTGCAAAACTTAATTAATCATTTACTAGCCTTATATCTAAAATTAATGGATGATTATTCAATGGCTACAACTATAACTATTGAAATCTTAGCTTAATATAAATTGTCAAGAATGTTTACATTTAAATATGTTTGCATGTCCATAACTTTTTTGTGTATGTCTAAAGACTAAATTTTTATGCCTACACATCCGTAATATATATTCTTTGTTTTTTTTTTCTGCAAATCTGAAAACTATATTTGCACCATCAAAAAACTATGTTTCTACATCTATAATTTAATTTTGTACATCTAACAACTAAGTTTAATTTGTAAATCCAAAAAATCAAAAATTATATCACTTGATCATCATATGAGATATACTGCTACATAAAGTATAATGTTTTCAAGTAAGTTTGCTTAATCATGTTTTAAAAAAAGTCTACTGTTGCATGGGTTTGTTGCTTATTTTATTTTTTGCAAATTTTTGTTTACATTGTTGATTTTGTGTTGCTGTGAAATGAGATTTTTCAACACCATTGTATCTACATACTTACTCCGTTTTTTTCTATTGCAACAATTACCACTTTGGCTAGTTTCACCTATTGGAACCACTCCACTTCTGGGTAAAAAAAAGCAACTATAGTTGACAATATTGCTTTTACTTTATGTTAATAAAACCACCATTAATTACTCAAATTGCCTCATAAAGTTGCGTTTACTTTATTAAGGATTTATTTATCTCATACTCTAGTTAATTAAAGGGGTACCTCTATGCTAAACTACCCTTTTTTTTATTTCCTTAAAAACCATGCCCAAACCCATTGTTGCAGTGGAAAAAGAACGGAGAAAGTATTTATCATTATACTCTAATTTCTAAATTTGTTATTGCGATATATAAATTCTATATTTTTTTAATATTCAATTGAATATTGTAGCTAAGTCTATTGTTAAATGGTATCCCAATAATTGATATGACTAACAATGGCTAACACAATTTTAACATAAAAATTGCCCGAATGATACTTTAAGAAAGTAAAGGGTAATATTTTAAGGGAAATGTTATATATAGCCCTTAGGGCTACATATAAGAAGTTAAAAATGGAAATATTAAGCAATAAATAAGCATTAATTATATCGATTGACGTATAATTGTGTCCTTATTAATTCTTTAAATAATACTATTTCAGGAAATGTATTTAAAACTTATATGTAGCCCTAAGGGATACATATTACATTTCCCATAATTTAATAGATGCAGAAGAATAGAGAAAAACATGAGTGCCACCCACAACTTTAACTTTTAATATAGCACATAAACACTAACGCATATAGAATGGAAGATGGAAAAGCCAAAAAAAAGATCATAATGATGGCATCATGAATAAAATTAATCAAATATAAAACTAACCTCTACTAATAATCGAAAGTACTAATTAAGAGAAAAAAATTACCTCTTCATCAATCATGATCATATCAAAACTTATCAAACTTCCCCCTTTTTTATGATTCATGACCTCAACAAGTTCATGGATAAAAGAATAAGATTTGACTTATTGGTATATGGAAAAGAAAAACATAAGTAAATAATTATGTATACAATAAATATTCTAGAAATAAAATAAATAGTCAATTGCATAATACCTCTGTAATGCCATTGACAAACATTCATTTGATTCTTCCTGTAATGCCATCATGGTATGCTATAGGTTAAAAACCATAGATATGTGTATTTCTTATCTTTATATAACTTAATTTTCAAAAGTATGATTTTGAAAGACATAATTATTATTGTCACATATAATACGCTATTTTATAGTTATTTTTATATGTATTCAATATAAAGAATAAATAATAATTTATTGTTCATCTAAATAAATATATTTTCATAAGTTGTAAAACTATATTATATATGGAACTTATTTCGAAGCATATTTCGATCACTCTTTGACGGTAAAAAGAATTATAGTATTGCGATATGTAGCAAAAGTTATATTCAATTTACATAGTATAATAATTTAGGTTGTTTATTTAAAATCAGATTGTAATCTTCACTTATACAAAACACCTTATATGTATTTATATTTATGTTGAACACTATTTTTTTAAAAAAAAATTAAAAATTAAAAAGAATGACATGACATGCTTAGGTGGAGCTCTCTATAATATTCTAATGTTGTTTTTCAAAATCAAACTCTAATTTTTTCATCATACAAAACTCTAATATATATGTAACTTTATCGCTATAGATTTTAGTTTTTGTTGTAACAACAAAGTTTTGTTAATAAATTTTGTTGCAATACTAAATTGTTTTGGTTCAGTTGAGTAATAAGGATAAGGTTTTGAAAGATAATATGTTTAATCCTGTAAATTACACCTATGATCGAATGCTATAATCGCATATAATACACTATACTTATAGCTATTATTTTATTTATCAAATTAATTAAAAGAAAGACTAAATAATGTCTTACCATTCATCTAATTAAATATATTTTAATGATTTGTAAAACTATATTGTAAATGGATCTTACTTTGAAGCATATTTCAAGCACTCTCCAATGGTAGAAGAATTATAATGTTTTGAATTAGGTACAAAAACTTATATTCAATTTACATAATATAATAATTTAGGTTGTTTATTCAAAACGAAACTCTAATTTTTCCCTATCCAAAACTCCTTTTAGGTATTTAAATATATGTAGAACTCTATTTTTTTAAAATATTTAAAATAAAAATTAATGACATGACAATCCTACGTGGCGTTCTCTATTTCATAAGTTGTCGAATTATATTGTAAATGGATCATATTTCGAAGCATATTTCGAGTACTATGCAATGGTACAAAAATTATAATATTCCGAATTACGTACTAAAAGTTATACACAATTTACATAATATAATAACTTAGGTTGTTCATTCAAAACAAACTCTAATTTTCGCTTATCCAAGGCTCCTTATATGTATTTAAATATATGTAGAACTTTATTTTTTAAAAATATTTAAAATAAAAATTAATGACATGACAATCCTACGTGGCGTTCTCTATTTCATAAGTTGTCGAATTATATTGTAAATGGATCTTATTTCGAAGCATATTTCGAGTACTATTCAATGGTACAAAAATCATAATATTCCGAATTACATAGCAAAAGTTATACGCATTTTACATAATATGATAGTTTAGGTTGTTCATTCAAAACGAAACTCTATTTTGTTGTTCATTCAAAACAAACTGTAATTTTTGCTTATCCAAGGCTCCTTATATGTATTTAAATATATGTAGACCTCTATTTTTTAAAAATATTTTAAATAAAAATTAATGACATGACAATCCTACGTGACGTTCTCTATTTCATAAGTTGTCGAATTATATTGTAAATGGATCTTATTTCGAAGCATATTTCGAGTACTATCCAATGGTACAAAAATCATAATATTCCGAATTACGTAGCAAAAGTTATACACATTTTACATAATATGATAGTTTAGGTTGTTCATTCAAAACGAAACTCTATTTTTGTAAAAAATAAAAATAAAATTTGAGGATGTGACAATCCTACGTGGCGCGCTCTATGGCCTCGAAATCTTGAGGAGTTTCCTATGCTCCCGAAAAGTTCCTCCTTTATTTATATATATTGATTTGAAAAGATTCTCATTAGGAAAAACAGTGAGCTATTAGCAAACCATGCGTTATCTAGCCTTTTTGTATTGTAGTACTATTATGAGTATACATTCTGATATTCAAATCAATTTTTCGACTCATTTTCAGCCTTATTTGTGTTCTGCAATTTTCATCTTTGAAAAGGAGGAAATATACAAAATGATATTCATTGAATAAAAATAGAGTAAAATTTACAAAGCAGTAACTTGATCTCCATCAGTTACATGTACATCAATAACCACTTGGTCCAAGCCAGTGCTTCTCATCTTTCTGTGGAATCATCCATGAATTCTAACACAGCATGAGAAGGGGTCAGTTACTTTGCTTGCAAAACCCCACAAATACAATATATGGAATTGAAATGGTGATTGGTGATTGGTGATATATGAGTACACATTTAATAAGAGGACTACCTAACCTAGGTCAAATAAGATTCATGATTTTGGCAACTCTAGCAGTCTAAGCTTAAAGCACGTTGCATGCAGAGCCCATCCAGTCGACGTGATTTTATGAGCTTTACAGTGAACAGCTAGCGAGCCTGATCCATGACATCTAACGGCTGTGAGAAACTCTTGACGTCTCATCGTGAGAGGCCAAATGGCCTCTCACAGGAGGTACTATAGTAATTTGGAGGTACCAAAGTAAGAGTTACTACTTACTATTCCAAATGAGGTATTAGTGATACCAAAGTTCAAAGTTGATACCAAAATAATTATAATTGGTGCCAAAGTAACTATAATTGGTACCAAAACTCAAAGTTGATATCAAAGTTCACTTACACTAGGTACCAAAATAAGAGTTATTTTGGTATTGGTACCAATTTTACTTAACTTTGGTATATGTTGGCACCAAAGTTCAGCGTCTGTTTTTTGTCTTTTTGCCCGAAATGTCAAAAATGTCCCTGTGAGAGGCCATTTTGGCCTCTCACGATGAGACGCCTATCCAAACTCAACAGTTGTAGATTCAATAAATCACCATACCAGCCACTCAAAATCCTCCTTTAGGAGATCAAAAAACTGTTCGGACATCCAGGTGAGACGAGACCCAAATTTCTTTTGAATTTTGGCTTGATTGTGACCTTTCACTCTGGTTTCAAGGATACTATTACCAATACTCCTACTCGTTGCTGGTTTAGATCGTTTTTAACTTCACTAGGCTTTATAGGGTCATTAGAACTTAGGAAAAAGGGTTTGGTTTCCAAGCACCTTCAATGACCAGCAATAGGCTAGGGGTGATAATGAGCCAGGCCTGTTCGTGAACAGTTCAAGCTCGGCTCGGTCAAAGCTCGGCTCGTGGTGGCTCGACTCGAAACCTTAACGAGCCGAGTTGAGCTAGGTCAAGCTTGGCTCGAATAGCTCGTGAACAAGCTCGATTATTACGCAATATTATTTATTTATAACACATACATATATTACTATTATTATTATTATTATTATTATTATTATTATTATTATTATTATTATCATTATTATTATTATTATTATTATTGGAGTTTATAAACCCTACCCATATATACGCACCTCCCTATTCCCTAACCATAAGGCCTAAACCCACTCCATGTTCCCTCTCTCAACTTCATCTCATCCTCTTCCCTCTTCAGTTTCTCAACTTCCTCTCATCCTCTTCTTCCATCAATCTAAATTCCTCGTCCCTCGTCAACAACCACCACCATCCGCCGGCATCTTCGCTCGTCAACAACCTCTGGCACGACCACCATCGCTTGTCAACAAACCTCCGGCACGACCACTAAACCTGCAGATTCACCAGATCTACAACCGAGGCTTAATTTGTTGAAGCACCACCACCACCGTTCGAGACCACCATCGCCACTTCGAGTTTCGCTTTGCTCTTTCTCTCACCTCTATTCTTGCTCTTCTTCCGGATCGAAAGCAATTGCTCAAGATGATACAGGCGTGAGAAATTGGATCTAGGGATGTATATTCAGTTTTTTTTTTCTCATTTCATTTTTCATTTCGAATTATTTTTCATTTCATTTTTCGTTTGAGTTGAGGTTCTGAATTTATGTTGTAATATATTGTATTTTAATTTTGTTTCTTTTTGTATTTTCTTAATTTCTGTTTGTTCTTCAATTTTTATTGGAAAATTGGACTGGAATAATCCCACATTTGGCTGATCTTTCAAAAATAATCCGACCTTTGGATTATTCTGGAATAATCCCACCTTTGGTTAGTAAATCGTTTTTTTAATCCCAATAACAAAGTGACCGGTAACAACAAGTTACCAGCCCCCTTTCCCTGTTGCCCCACCTCACCCCCCACCCCCACCCCCGCCATCACCCCCCACCAACCCCAACCCCCAACCCCAAATCCCCTGCCGCCCTACCCTAGTTCCCTGTCGCCCCACCCTCTCCCCTCCCCATGTCGCAACCTCCACCCCCTCCCCTCCCTCCGTCGCAACCCCTTCCCCCCCTCCCTCGTCGGACCCGCAACCCCTCCTCCTCCCCTCCCCCGTCGCAGCCCCCAAAGAACCCCATCCCCCCTCCCTCGTCGGACCCGCAACCCCATCCCCCCTCCTTTTTATACCCGCAACCCCCTCCCTCTGTTTCTTCCTTCGTCTTCCACTTCGCATCTGCCGCCAACCACCATCACCGTGGTTTTCGCACACCAGCCCGCACTCCCCTACTCCCCTACTCCCTCCTCTCCTCGTCCCTTCGTCGCTTCTCCACCCGCCGCAAGCATACTAAATTCGACGGGGTGGGGGAAATCTACGGGGAGGGGAAGTTTACTAGGAGGGGGAAATCTATGACGAGCGGCGATGGAGGGGGAGGGGAGGGGTGGGGGCTGGGGTGGAGGGGGAGGGGGGGTGGCTGGTGTGTGGTACGGTGGCGGGGTGGGGTCCTAGGAGGGAAAAGTAACTTGGTTTACCGGTTTATCAAGTTACAAGTTTTTGGGACCAAAAAATCAATTGAGTAAGCAAAGGTGGGATTATTCCAGAATAATCCAAAGGTGGGATTATTTTTGGAAGATCGGCCAAAGGTGGGATTATTCCAGTCCAATTTTCCATTTTTATTTCGATTTTTCATTTCGTTTTTAACTTGTATAATATAATTCGTCCCTGTTGAAATGTTCGATGTTACTGTTGAAATGTTCGATGATGTTGTTAAATCCCATGTTGGAAACCTCAAGGAGAATTACCACCAACAATGAGCTCGAGCCGAGCCCAAGAGCCGAGCTCGGGATGTAGTCTTTTTGGCGAGATCGAGCCGGGCTCGAGGTGTAGTTTTTTTGACGAGCTCGAGTCGAGCTCAAGAATCTCAGGCTCGACGAGCCTACGAGACGAGCCGAGCCCGGATAATTCTTAAACGACCTGAGCCGAGCCCAAGGGTGTTTGATCTCGGCTCGTGCGATAAGCAGCCATAGTTGGAAGTGGAGTTTTTACTTGTTAGTCCAGTGGATATTTGCCTATTTAATAGGCAAATATCCACTGGACTAAAAAGTAAAAACTCCACTTCCAACTCTCATAAATTAGGAGGCAGTTTTATACTTATATTGTTCTATATTGTTAGTCTATAGTATGAAGTTTTTTTTATAGTTAGTCTTTAGTATGAAGTATTATGTTATTGTTAGTTTGTTAATTCTAATTGGTAAAAATAAAAAAAAAAACAATGACGTACTTTTTCATTTTTTTAACGGTTATTTCACCAAATACCCCTGACAAATAAATTTATTCACCAAATACCACCACTTTTTTCAAAATTCACCAAATACCCCTGACCTTTAAAAAAATTCACCAGATACCCCTGACATTTCAAAAAATACCAAAAATGCCCTTTTTGGCTAACGGACGTTAGTTCTCCGTTAATTAATTAACTAATTAACCTAAAAAAACCGTAATTAAACCCTAATTTATCCTAACTAAACCCTAAAATCTCCTTAACCCAACCCAACCCCCAAACCCTAGACCCCCCCCCACCCCTCCCCTCCCTCCTCTCCCGTGCAACCCCCCACGAGACCCCTTCCTGGCGGCTCCTTTCCCCTCGCCTCGCTCGCGCCTCCCCTCCCCCCCTCTTTCACTCTCGCCGGCCCACCAACAAACATCCAACAACCTCCCTCACTCTCGTCGGCCCACCAAACTCACTCTCGCCGGTCCACCAACAAACACCTAACAACATCAACTCACTCACTTTGGAGTTACCGGAATCCGGGTGGGAAGAGCTTCGAAAAGAAAATGCCGGGAGAGAGTGAGGGAGGGGAGGGGATGGGAGGCGTGAGGGACGGGGAAGGGGAGGCGCGAGGAAGGAGAGGGAAGGGAGGCGCGAGGGACGGGGAAGAGGAGGCGCGTGGGACGGGGAAGGGGAGGCGCGAGGTAGGCAAGGGGAGAGGGTGGCGCGAGAAAAAGGGGGTCTGCGGGGTTGTCGGGGAGGGAGTGGGGGTGGGGGGCTGGGGTTGGGTGGTGGGCTGGTGGCTCTAGGGTTGGGGGGTGGGGTTGGGTTAGGGAGAGAGAGAGTTAGGGTTTTTAGGTTTACTTAGGGTTTAGTTAGGTTTAATTTGGATTTTTTTAGGGTTAATTAGGATTTTTTAGGATTAATTAGGGTTAATGACTAACGGAGTTAACCCGTTAGTCAATAAGGGCATCTGGTGAATTTTTTTAAAAGTCAGGGGTATATGGTGAATTCGAAAAAAAGTGGGGGTATTTGGTGAATAAATTTATTTGTCAGGGGTATTTGGTGAAATAACCGTTTTTTTAATAATATATATAGGGTGAATATTAATGAAAGGTCATATTATCTTTTTGCATATTAACAAGATCTTGAGCAGCAAGTGATGGCCTATTGGTGTTGGCATCACCTCCGATCCTAGAAATCTTGAGATCAAGTCTCACCCCTTTCAAGGATAGATCCCCAATTTCACACCCTACTTGCAAGGATTTCATCTTACCTTATAAAAAAAATATTAACAAGATCTTAATCGATTAAATCTTATTGTTTATTAGCAAGATCTTGATACGAAGCAAAATTTCGTATACTATAAGGTTTGTTATAACTTATATAAGTTCACTTATTAAGTGAATATAATAAGCAAACATTTGAATATACTTTTTAAGATATTTTAAACAACACCAATAATAATTAATGTAAAATGTAAAATTGATAAATTAAAGTGTAATCTCTTTATTCATCCGTTGATTATATATTGATAAATATGTAAAATCCAACAAAGAAAATATCATTTCATCCAAAGACGTCGGTCAAAACAAACTCTGGCTTAAAACTCATTGATACAATGACACATCAATATAAGTATATTGTTATATTATAGTCCACGTAAATGATTATAATCAAAACATTAATTATATTGAGCAAATAACAGTTGTATAAATATTCCACGAAGTGTAGTGTCATAAGTAATGACCTTAGAGCAATATAACTAGTATAACTATTTACCAATTAGCATTTATGCTCATTACCTTATAAAGATTCAAGACAATTTTTCTACTACTACCTCCGTTTCATATTAATCTACACACTTACACTTTTCACGCATGCCGATGCACTACTTTGAGCCTTTATATCACTAATTTTGTATTTGTAAAAAATATAAAAAGTCGATATTCTAAAACTACATATCGAGACGAATCAAACAAGACCCCACATGACTATATCTTCTCTTAACCATAATTCACAAATGATAGTCAAAGGGAAATTTGTGAATAGTGTCAAAATTGAAAGTGTAACTATTAATATGAAATGGAGGTAGTATATTTTTCCGGCTTTCTCTCTCTTTTCGTTTTTCTTTTTTTTTCGTTCGGTTTTTCCGTCCACCGTCAGACGTCGCCGACCGCTGCTTCCGACCACCGTCGTGCCGCCACCGCCTGCTGCCCTTGGCCGGCGTTCTTTCTCCCTCCTTCCTTTGCTTTGGTTTGTTTCATTCTTCCTCCTTAAGTTTTATTCAAAGTTTGTATCTTTAAAGTTTTGTATTGATTTATTCATGTTTAAAAGTTATTGTTTGATGATTTAATATTGAATCTAAGTTATATAATTTATGTATTGAAGAAATAAAATTCAGATTTGTATATTTGAGTTTAAATTAGAGTTTTAATTATCAAAGCATGAATTTTTAGGGTTATGAAGGTTAGAAATCATAGTTGTTTATTATAAGTTATGAAAGTTATTACCTTTATGATTCTAAGCATGTTTGAATATGTTTTAAAGGAGTTTTAACTCATGTTATAATGCTGGAAATTTAAAGAGAATGTTTTCATGATGTTTTATGATGGATTTTAACCACTAGTGTAATGAGAATTATGCTAGGAGGTTTAGTAATCAAGTTTTATTATTGAGAAAGGTTTTAAACATGTTTTAGAGGGATTTAAAGTATTTTATTATTGCTGTAAATTCATGAAAGATTAATTATGAATTTATATTGGTTATTTTAGGCGAAGAATTCTCTCTAGGCGATTTTTAAGTCTGTTAAAGTGGCATCTCAGTTTGTCTACACTATGTGTTGATTGATGTAGTATCATGATTTTAAGAAGGAGAATTATGCAGTATCATGTATAGGAACTATGTTGAGTTCATATATGATATCTATTATGTTGGATTTTGCATGTTTTATGCTATTGTGTGAACATGTTGAATATGAGATTTATATTATGAGATTTATATCATGTTTGTATGGAAGATTGATGCAAGCATGTTGGTTGGGAACTTTATTGTTAGTAATTCACATGGGGGTATTAATATATTTATTAGTATTGGATCATGATTGATCATTGTTCTCTTTGAGTATTTCACTGCTTTATAAGGACTGAGGGCCTTATTTGGTAAGTTAATATTTTATACCTATGAAAGGTAATTTTGGTTGTTGGCTAGGTTCAACAAATAATAAAGATTGGATTAAAGTTGAAATTAAGCTTGTATTGTTAAGTTGTGTGATCACTTATCTAATCCTAAGATAAAAAGAAAGTTGTGATTAATTGTTGATTTTATTATTTGTGTTGCTTGTGAGTCATAACAAGTAATAACTGGTAAATCATGTAAAGTGAAACTGGATAGCAATAGCTTTAGACTGGTGCACATCTGAAGTGTTGGACAATTAGGAGTTGGGTTACATGGTGAGCGGGCCATGGCTTTTTTCTAGTGCCGGATTGATCACCGTGTCCTATTTTCGTTTAAAAAGGTTCCTCGATATCGTAGGTCATGGGAATACGGAGTCGCGCCCGTATTTCGTCTTCCAAAGGGAAGACTGGTTTTAGTTAGACAACTCGGTCCATTGACTATTCCATTTAAAGTAATAAGAATATTGTTAAAGTTTAGTTCAGTAAAAGAATATTATTTATTCCTGCCTACTATTTATTAGTATCATGATAGGATTGTTTACTTGTTTAGTATGTAGTACTCAACTTTGCTGATTACGTGCTTTTGTTTATGTATGTTGATCATGGCTTTGCCTTATTGATTCTGTGATTACCCATTTTGGTGAGCAATCTCTAGGGATCAATAGTGCATTGTCTATCTATAGGTTTGAAGATGATGCATCATTGGGTTCGGGATTGGAGAGGTTTTGTAGTTTATTTACAGTACTTTTGAGTTATACTTTTCATAGTTGGTTTGGTTTTAAGTTTGACTTTAATTTTGTTGGTTAGTTTTGGAGTTGACTTCTTGTTGACTAAGTTTATTTATAAAGTTTATTATTATGTTTTCCGCTGCAAAATTCTGAATAAGCCGATACATTGTCACACGGGCGATAATACTTTGATAATTCTCTATGTTTTATATCAAAAAGGTATTTTAGAAAAGAGAGAATTATTGGGGTGTTACAAAGTGGTATCTAGGAGCTTTAGGTTTTATTGGCCTTTCGTGCCAACTTTAAGTTTTTAGGCGCCTAACTAGCTAGTTACTTAAAATGAATTTCTTAGAATTGAGCTCCTACTTATTCATGGTATTTAAATTACCTTCGAAAATTCTTTTTCAAGATTCTAATATTATTCTGATTCGATTTTTTTTTTCAAAAGGGGTCCGAATTTTTTATTATTATTATGGTGTCCGAAATTTTTTTTTATGTTCGAATTTTCGAAATATTTTTTTTTATGTTTGCTTTTGTCGGTTCCTTACAAATTCGAAAAATTATTCGTTTAAATTATTTTCAATACTCTAGTTTTTTTTATTATTGTATGAGAGATGGGTAGTTTAGGAAGGGCATATAGGATAGAAATATTATATGTCTGCATTAAATAGTTAGTTCAACATGATTATATTTTTCTTCCCTGCTAACTGTTTATGTGATTCTTATGCTTTATATTGTTGGTTATTTTTACTTATTGTTATTGTTGGGATTATACGTTAAGTGAGAGTACCAGTTGTTTATAGAAGTTATATTTATTGTTATAGATTCCTAGCCATGTCTGAAAGAGAAGATACTAGAATAGGGAGCTATTACAACCCTATTGTGCTCAGTGATGATGAGAGTGATGGAGATTATGAGTCTGATGATGTAGCTACACCGAACTAGAGTTCATTATGCGTAATGTATTAAGAGCAGGCATGCCTAATAGTGATGATGAGGTTCTTCATGAGTTTGACCGTGCTAGAGGACAGACCAGAATTGATATTATTTACCATGCTGTTTTCAGACATGAGACTGATTTTGAGTCAGAGGAGGACGGGCCTCAACTTAAACGGAGATCCACGAGATTTAGAAGATATGTTTATTATAATACTGAAGACATTGATGAATTCGAAGATGAGCTTTTTACTCCAGAGAACTACAGGGAATCAAAGGATAGGACTGATGATGTTTCACCTTAGATTATTTATTATGTATTTATGCTTTAAAGAATAATGTTGGATAATTCGTCCAGCAGTGGTTTAAATTTATTTCATAGTTACTTTATTTTATTTTTTAGGAAAAGTACAGTATTATGGTTGAGAAAAATAATTATTAGCATCTTTTGAGGAATAAAAGTTAAATATTTAGTTATCCAAGTGAGCAAGAATTTATTTTGGGCACGCGAATGGGAATATTTTTATTTATTTGTTATGATTGAATTTTTATTCATTATTCCTAAACTGTATGTTCTTGATGTGAATATTCTTCATGGATGATTGATGATGATTATTCTGTAATATTGTTGTAATTTCATGAGAAATTGTTTGTTAATGCGATCGTCAAATCAAATGTTGCCTTCGTAGAGAATGGCATATAAGTTATGTATTGAACCTAAAGTAGAGTACGTTAATTTCAGGTCGCGCACTAGAATGGCAAACAACAATTACGATTTAGCTGCTGCTATTCGCCTTTCGACGGAGAGAATGACTCAGGAGAGAACTGAGCGTCCCGATTCTGCTGGGGACATGTTTGAGAGACTAGCCAAGGTTAAACCACCATATTTTAAGGGGAAAGCTGATCCTACCTTCTTAGAGAACTGGATTAGAGAGTTTGAGAAAATCTTTGGGCTGTGAACAGTCCTGAGAATATGAGAGTAGGTCAGGCTGTGCTGTACCTAAAGGATGAGGCTGATTTATGGTGGAGAGAAAATGGGGCTAGACTGAGTGCTGTTGAGGGATTCAATTGGGATTCTTTTGTTACTATCTTGAGAGGGAAGTTTTACCCTGCTTTTATGAGGAAACAGAAAGCCCAAGAGTTTATCAACCTTAGGATGGGGAGTATGACCATCTCTGAGTATTATAGCAAATTCATAGCACTGTCGAGGTTTGCACCTGAGGTAGTAGCCACTGAGGAACTAAAGGCTCAATGGTTTGAGCAAGGTTTGACTGAGGAAATCCAGCTGGGGTTAGTTGGTGAAACTTTTTCATCCCTAGATATTGTGTATGGGAAAGCCGCCCACATTTATGGTCTTCAGTCGAGGTGTGACAAGAAGAATGCTGTAGTGGGTGAGAAAATAAAGGATTTCAATGCTGGGGGAAATCAAGGGAATTTCAAGAAGAGTAGAAATGGGAATGGGAATTTCCAAGGGAGGAATAATTAGGGCTACAATAATAAGGGTCAATTTGAGAGAGTGAACCACTGTAAGAAGTGCAGTTTTAACCAACCAGGTAGAGACTGCAAGGGAGAACCAGTGACCTGTAACTACTGCCAGAAGAAGGGCCATAGGGAGTATGAGTGCTTTGCTAAGCAAAAGAAAGAGCAAAATGGCAATGGGAGTGGTAACCAGGTGAGGTCTAGATTTAACCAGTCAGGAAATCAGGGTTCGAAGCCTGTAGGGGCACAGAACAACCAAGGGAGCTATAATAAGGCTGATAGTGAGAGCAACAACCAGAATAAGGCTCCGGGTAAACTGTTCGTGATGAGTCGCAATGAAGCTGAACGATTTGCCGACGTAGTTTCTGGTACTTTTTCTATTAACTCTGTGCTAGTTAAAGTGTTATTCGATTCGGGGGCAACTTATTCTTTTGTTTCGTCATCTGTTATTAAAAGTTTGGGGTTAGTTGATTTTGAGGTAATTAATTTGCCTATTAGTATACCTACTGGTGAGACCATAAGGTGTACCAAGTTGTTTAAAAATTTGCCTCTGAAGATAGGAGATTGTGTGTTTCCTTCTGATTTGATAGAATTTAATCTAGGAGACCTAGATGTAATTCTGGGGATGGATTGGCTAAGTTTATACAACGCCAAGATAGACTGTGAAGTTCAAAGAGTAGTTTTAAGAAACCCTTTGGGGAAGTTGACCTCGTATAGACGTTTTGGAAAGTCCAAGAACTTTGGGGTTATTTCTGCGATGCAAGTGAAGAAGCTGATGAAGAAGGGGTGTGAGCTATTTTTCTGTAGTGTGCAAGATGTGAGTAAAGAAGTTGGAGTGAAGATCGAGGATGTTCCAATCGTGAATGAGTTCATGGATGTGTTTCCGAGTGAGATTTTGGGTATGCCGCCTGCTAGAGCTGTTGAGTTCACCATAGACTTAATTCCTGAAACTGCACCTATATCTAAAGCACCCTATATAATGGCACATTCTGAGATGAGTGAGTTGAAGACGCAGTTGCAAGAGTTGTTCGATAAGGGTTATATTAGACCTAGTTCATCACCTTGGGGAGCTCCTGTGTTGTTTGTTAAGAAGAAAGATGGGAGTATGAGGTTGTGTATCGATTATAGGGAATTGAATAATGTAACCATCAAGATCAAATATCCTTTGCCTAGGATAGATGACCTATTCGATCAATTGAATGGAGCGAGCGTGTTCTCGAAGATTGATTTGCGTTGGGGGTATCACCAGTTGAGGGTAGCTGATAAGGATATACCTAAGACTACGTTTAGGACTCGTTATGGTCATTATGAGTTCACTGTAATGCCTTTTGGGTTAACCAATGCACCTGCCATATTTATGGACTTGATGAATAGGATTTTCTATGAGTTCTTAGATAAGTTCGTGGTCGTATTCATTGATGATATCCTGATCTATTCGAAGAATGAAAAAGAGCATGATGAACACTTGAGGATTATATTGGAGACGCTTAGGAAGAATCAATTGCATGCCAAGTTTTCTAAGTGTGAGTTTCGTTTAGCGAAAGTAGCATTTTCTATGTGTCTAAAGAAGGAGTCTCTGTAGATCCTGCTAAAATTCAAGCTGTGAGTGAGTGGCCAACTCCAAAGAATGTGTCTAATATTCGAAGTTTCATAGGTCTAGCTGGCTATTATAGGAGATTTGTGAGAGATTTCTCGAAGATAGCGAGGCCAATGACCAATTTGATGAAAAAGGAGTCAAAATTCGAGTGGAGTGAAAAATGTGAGGAAGCTTTTCAGATTTTCAAAGAATGTTTGACCTCCGCACCTGTTTTGACCCTGCCTGATGGGAACGAGGGATTTGAGGTGTATAGTGATGCTTCAAAGAATGGTTAGAGATGTGTGTTGCAGCAGAATGGGAAGGTGATCGCGTATGCGTCGCGTTAGTTGAAACCTTGTGAGGCTAATTACCCTACCCACGATCTTGAGTTAGCTGCTATTGTGTTCGCTTTGAAAATTTGGAGACATTACCTTTATGGGGCAACCAGTAAGATCTTTATTGACCATAAAAGTTTGAAGTACATTTTCACCCAGAAAAACCTCAATATGAGGCAGAGACGATGGTTAGAGTTGATAAAGGATTATTATCTAGACATCCAATATCATGAAGGGAAAGCAAATGTAGTTGCTGATGCATTGAGTAGGAAGTCGAGTCATAGCATGAATGCCTTGGTAGTTCCTGAGGAGTTGTGTCGAGATATGCAAAGACTTAGCCTAGAAATCTTACATCCTGGGGAGATCGAGACAAGATTAAGTGCTTTATCATTGGGGTTCTCAATTTTCGACGAGATCAAAGAGGGTCAAGTTGGGGATGAGCACCTAAAGAAGATTAAGGAGAAGATGAGGCAAGTAAGGTAAGGAAGCTGATTTTAAGATCCATGATGATGGTAACCTGAGGTTTAAGGGAAGGTGGTGCGTACCACAAAAATGTGATGAGGTTAAGAGACGTCTTATGGATGAGGGGCATAATACGCCGTATTCTGTGCACCCTAGGGGTGACAAGCTGTATAAGGACCTTAAGCAGATCTATTGGTGGCCAAACATGAAGCGTGAGGTTGCCGAGTTCGTGTCTAAGTGTCGAACCAATCAGAAAGTCAAGGTAGATCATAAGAGACCCATGGGGGAAGTTCCAATCCTTAGAGGTTCCCGGATGGAAGTGGGATTCCATTTCAATGGATCTTGTGACTGCTTTGCCTAGGACGAGGAATGGCAATGATACTATTTGGGTTATTGTGGACCGTCTGACGAAGTCGGCCGTGTTCATTCTTGCGAAGACGTATGTTAAGCATGTAGTGAGATTGCATGGGGTTCCAACCGATATTATTTCAGACCGTGATTCGAGATTCCTCTCGAAATTTTGGCAAAAGGTTCAGTTAAATCTTGGGACAACATTGAAAATAAGTACTGCCTTTCACCCTGCGACCGATGGTCAGACTGAGAGGACTAACCAGAAGATGGAAGATATGTTGAGAGCCTGTGTTATTGACTTTCAGGGTAGTTGGGAAGACCAATTAGATTTGATTGAGTTTTCACACAACAATAATTATCATGCGAGTATTAAGATGGCACCTTTTGAGGCGTTATATGGAAGAAAATGTAGAAGTCCCATTTGTTGGAATGATTTTAGTGAGAATATAGTCTTGGGGACAGAATTCATTGAGGAGACCGTCAAGAATGTGAAGTTGATTCAGGCTAGAATTCAAGCTGCTCAAGATAGGCAAAAGAGTTATGCCGATTTGAAGCGAAGAGAAGACGAGTTCGAAGTAGGTGATAAAGTGTTTCTGAAAGTATCACCAACTAAGGGTGTGATGAGATTTGGGAAAAAGGGAAAATTAAGTGCCAAATATGTAGGTCCATATGAGATTCTACAAAGAATTGGGAAGGTAGCTTATAGGTTGGCTTTGCTAATAGAGTTCGAGAAGATGCACGATGTGTTTCATATTTCCCAACTCAAGCGTTATATCCCTGATAAGCGTCATGTCTTGGAGACTGAGAGGATCCAGATTGATAGTAGGCTCACAAATGAGGAAAGGCCTGTGAAAATTCTTGATAAGAAGGTTCGTATTACGCGCAATAAGGATGTCAATATTGTGAAAGTGCTTTGGTCGAACCATGAGTCCGAAGAGGCAATGTGGGAAGCTGAAGCTGAAATGAAGAAGAAGTATCCAGATTTATTCCTTGAGGTGGGTTACGAGGGCGTAACTCGTTTTCTTTAAGGGGGTAGAATGCGATAGAATTTCGCGCTTTTTACCTATTTTTATGGTATTTTTATGCATTTTTATGCTTATTTTGGCGATTTGCACATATTGGTGCAAAATAAATAGATTCTCCGCATTAGAAAAGGTGTTCATGAGTAACATAAGTGTTTTTAAGATGGTAAAAGAGTGCACATGAGTGGCACAAGTAATTCTCCATTAAAAGTTGAGTTCAAAACTTTTAAAAATGTGTGAGTTTTGTGTCAAGTTTTAGGACGAAACTTCCTTTAAGAGGGGTAGACTGTAATCCCCCGTAAATTTATGGGTTTTATAAATATATCTTAATGTATAGTTATTTATATTTAAATATATTTTAGTGTTTTAACGATTTATTTCTTCAAAGGTTGACTATTTTAAAGTCAAAGGAATTATTTTAATGATTTATGCAGTCAAATATTTTATTAAAGTCATGCTTTGAAAAGTATTTGAAATGTTTGAAACACTTATTGGATTTGGAAAACGATTTCTAATTAGGTGTGAGGAGTTCAAACACTCTTAGATTAGGAAAAGGATTTATAATCCTAGCCCATTTACCTTTTCCTAAGTCCACAAAGGGGAAACTATAAAAACCCCATAAACCCCAAATTTTCCCCACACAACTTTATTTTCTCTCTCCTCCTTCCTCCCACATATTTTTTCGGCTTTCTCTCTCTTTTCGTTTTTCTTTTTTTTCGTTCGGTTTTTCCGTCCACCGTCGGACGTCGCCGGCCGCTGCTTCCGACCACCGTCGTGCCGCCGCCGCCTGCTGCCCTTGGCCGACGTTCTTTCTCCCTCCTTCCTTTGCTTTGGTTTGTTTCTTTCTTCCTCCTCAAGTTTTATTCAAAGTTTGTATCTTTAAAGTTTTGTATTGATTTATTCATGTTTAAAAGTTATTGTTTGATGATTTAATATTGAATCTAAGTTATATAATTTATGTATTGAAGAAATAAAATTCAGATTTGCGTATTTGAGTTTAAATTCGAGTTTTAATTATCAAAGCATGAATTTTTAGGGTTTTGAAGGTTAGAAATCATAGTTGTTTATTATAAGTTATGAAAGTTATTACCTTTATGATTCTAAGCATGTTTGAATATGTTTTAGAGTTTTAACTCATGTTATAATGCTGGAAATTTAAAGAGAGTGTTTTCATGATGTTTTATGATGGATTTTAACCACTAGTGTAATGAGAATTATGCTAGGAGGTTTAGCAATCAAGTTTTATTATTGGGAAAGGTTTTAAGAATATTTTAGAGGGATTTAAAGTATCTTATTATTGCTGTAAATTCATAAAGGATTAATTATGAATTTATATTGGTTATTTTAGGCGGAGAATTCTCTCTAGGCGATTTTTAAGTCTGTTAAAGTGGCATCTCAGTTTGTCTACACAAGGTACGTACATACCTATGTGTTGATTGATGTAGTATCATGATTTTAAGAAGGAGAATGATGTAGTATCATGTATAGGAACTATGTTGAGTTCATATATGATATCTATTATGTTGGATTTTGCATGTTTTATGCTATTGTGTGAACATGTTGAATATGAGATTTATATTATGAGATTTATATCATGTTTGTATGGAAGATTGATGCAAGCATGTTGGTTGGGAACTTTATTGTTATTAATTCACATGGGGGAATCAATATATTTATTAGTATTAGATCATGATTGATCATTGTTCCCTTTGAGTATTTCACTGCTTTATAAGGACTGAGGACCTTATTTGGTAAGTTGATATTTTATACCTATGAAAGGTAATTTTGGTTGTTGGCTAGGTTCAACAAATAATGAAGATTGGATTAAAGTTGAAATTAAGCTTGTATTGTTAAGTTGTGTGATCACTTATCTAATCCTAAGATAAAAAGAAAGTTGTGATTAATTGTTGATTTTATTATTTGTGTTGCTTGTGAGTCATAACAAGTAATAACTGGTAAATTATGTAAAGTGAAACTGGATAGCAATAGCTTTAGACTGGTGCACGTCTGAAGTGTTGGACAATTAGGAGTTGGGGTACATGGTGAGTGGGCCATGGCTTTTTTTCTGGGGCCGGATTGATCACCGTGTCCTATTTTCGTTTAAAAAGGTTCCTCGATATCGTAGGTCATGGGAATACAGAGTCGCGCCGTTATTTCATCTTCCAAAGGGAAGACTGGTTTTAGTTAGACAACTCGGTCCATTGACTATTCCATTTAAAGTAATAAGAATATTGTTAAAGTTTAGTTCAGTAAAAGTTGTCTGCAAGTTATTATACTATTATTTATTCCTGCCTACTATTTATTTGTATCATGTTAGGATTGTTTACTTGTTTAGTATGTAGTACTCAACTTTGCTGATTACGTGCTTTTGTTTGTGTATGTTGATCATGGCTTTGCCTTATTGATTCTATGATGACCCATTTTGGTGAGCAGTCTCTAGGGATCAATAGTGCATTGTCTATCTACAGGTTTGAAGATGATGCATCATTGGGTTCGGGATTGGAGAGCTTGTGTAGTTTATTTACAGTACTTTTGAGTTATACTTTTCATAGTTGGTTTGGTTTTAAGTTTGACTTTAATTTTGTTGGTTAGTTTTGGAGTTGACTTCTTGTTGACTAAGTTTATTTATAAAGTTTATTATTATGTTTTCTGCTGTAAAATTCTGAATAAGCCGATACGTTGTCACACGGGCAATAATACTTTGATAATTCTCTATGTTTTATATCAAAAAGGTATTTTAGAAAAGAGAGAATTATTGGGGTGTTACAATGATTTTGCATATTGCACATTGGATGTTAATGTGATAAATATGATTATTTGGTGGAGCTCACATGCACAAGTGTAAAGCGGATGGGGAAGAACTTGAAGATAGCGTGTATTTTGACTAGGACGTATGGTGTATCTATATCTTTTTGGCTCTTGAAACTTTTGTCGGTGTAGTTGAACTTTTTTTAAAATTTGTTTTACGAAATATATTGATTGAAATGATGAGCGCTTATAGAGCAAGGATATTATAATGTAAAGGATTATTTTTAGTAAATGAATATTTGGTCTAATATGGTACTATGTACTACTAGTGCATGTTTATTGGAGGGATAAAACATATAAATGATAGCTAGTACTATCTGTAGACACTAAAAATTTATTAGTGTTTTACAATTAAAATGAATTAATTATTATTGAGCTAAAATAAATATAATTAGCCCAGTTTAATTTATTTAGCCCACTCAAATAAGATATCCAAACAAAACAAATATAATTTGGGTTGTTAAATATTTGGGCCAGTCAATATTATAGTCCAAATAAGATTGTCAAATGGCAAAGATAAAAAAGACTTCCAAGTCATAAACGGACCCAAGCCCATAAACTACCAAGTCCATGAAGGGATATCCATTCCCTATAAATAGACCTCACCTCCTTCAGTTGAGGGGACCAGAAAATTATTATTCTCAAGAGCTCATAAAACTCTCTTGGAATTCTCTCTGCAAATAGTCAACAAGCACATCAAATCCGTGCCGACTGTTCAGATACACTCAAACACATTCGATTGAGATTCAAGCTTTTGACTGCCCTCATTCGAATACACTCAAACAAAGCTCAAACTCAGGTTGACGTTGACAAAACGTCATCCCACATTCAAACTCAGGTTGACGTTGACAAAACGTCATTATACACTCAACTCCACGTCGACATCAACACGTGTCACTCTCAAGCTACGGAACAGAATCAGAGGACTTAGTTTATTTTTGTTATAAATTGTTTACAGAGATTGTACTCAATACATTTATTGAAATATAATTTCTTTGTTACTTTGTTTCTTGTCTTATATATTTTGACTCGAAATTTGTGTATACAAATTTTGGCACGCTCGGTGGGACCATCTCTACCTCTCATTTCTGTTTCGTTATCAACAACAAATCTGAGAAATGGCATCGAGGAAGAACATTTTTCGATCTGCTGAAAACATCGCTGACGCCCCGCGAAAATTTATAACGTTAGGTGACTTTATGGAAGACATGAGTCTTGGTTTTCACACCAAAAGAATGAAGAAAGATGTCGTCACTGCTTCTGTTATGGTGACCTCTGTTAAAACAGTTGAGGAACAACTCGCTGTAATGAACATCTTACTCCAGAAATTGATGAAGGACGGAGAGGAAAAGGCTCTGATCAGACTCCAAAATGAGCAAATTGCTGCCCTCAATGAGAAGCTTAGTAGAATCCCAGGCAACACATCATCAAGCCAAGGTGGTGATGCAAGCGAAGGCGAGAGTGGTGACAACCCTCACCATCCGCCAACAACTCGACAACTCGAATTGTTGATAGCTCGTGCTGTCAAAAATCAACTTGGAGAAAGTTCTCAAGGCAGTCATCGCTACGTGAAGCCTTATACCAAAAGGATCGATAAGATGCAGATGCCTTTTGGCTATCAACCCCCCAAGTTTCAACAATTCGATGGGAAAGGAAATCCTAAGCAACACATTGCTCACTTTGTAGAAACATGCAACAATGCTGGTACCACAGACGATTTCCTCGTCAAACAATTTGTACGTTCTCTTAAAGGGATGGCCTTTAATTGGTACACAGATCTACCCTCACAATCCATCAATAGTTGGGATCAAATGGAGGAAGAGTTCCTAAATAGGTTCTATAGCACACGACGTACTGTCAGCATGGTTGAGTTGACTAAGACTCACCAATGGAATGATGAGCCCGTCATTGACTACATTAATCGTTGGCGTGCTTTGAGCTTGCAATGTAAAGATCATTTGTCAGAAACTTCTGCAGTCGAGATGTGCATCCAAGGCATGCATTGGGACTTGACCTACATCTTGCAAGGAATCAAACCCAAAACATTTCAAGAACTAGCAAGTAAAGCGCACGACATGGAGCTTACAATTGCTTGTCATGAAAATGAATCAGACTCATCTGACGCATCAATAGAGGATCCGTCGACGTCATGATTGTGAAAATTATTCTAAGTGAAAGATCTAGGGGGCATGGAAACAAAACCTCAGGGATACAAACAAAAGAAATCCTCCTAAGCAAGAGGGTAAACTGCAAGTCAAAAATTCTAACTCCTAAGCAAGAGTATAAACTGCATACCAAACGAAACAAAAGAAAAACTCCCAAGTAAGAGTATAAACGACGCATAGAAAAAAAAACAAAAAAAAACTATCTCCCAAGCAAGAGTATAAACTGCAAGAAAATAAAAATGAATCTCCTAAGCAAGAGTATAAACTGCAAGCAAGCAAAAAAAATGAAACTCCTAAGCAAGAGTATAAACTGCCACCAACAGAAAAAAAAAAATTCTAACTCCTAAGCAAGAGTCTAAATCGCACACCAAAAAAAAAAGCTAACTCCTAAGCAAGAGTCTAAACTGCAAGCAAACAAAAAATTCTAACTCCTAAGCAAGGGTCGAAACTGCATACTAAAAAAAAAATCTAACTCCCAAGCAAGAGTCTAAACTGCACACGAAAAATTCTAACTCCTAAGCAAGAGTCTAAACTGCACACCAAAAAAAAAAATTCTAACTCCTAAGCAAGAGTCTAAACTGCAAGCAAGCAAAAAAAAAACGAAACTCCTAAGCAAGAGGATAAACTGCATATGTTGAAAGAAAATATATGTTAAGCAAGAGTCTAAACTGCAAGCAAGCAAAAAAAAAAACGAAACTCCTAAGCAAGAGGATAAACTGCATATGTTGAAAGAAAATATATGTGAACTTGATCGAACTACGTTGGCTTGATCTTGTAAAAGTGATTCGATAATTCTTTTGCAAGTACGTAGGCAACTTGGGTAACAAAAAATAATACTCGAGTGCAACCACACCGAAAAAAAAAATGCAATACTCCTGGCCCGCAAGAGTATAAACTGTGAACAGCGAAACAATAAAAAATGCAATACTCCTGGCCCGTAAGAGTCAAAACTGTGAACGGCGAAACAAAAAAAGAAGAAGTTCTAACTCCTAGCCCACAAGAGTGCAAACAGTGAAGGACAAAAT
The DNA here is from genome assembly GCA_947646795.1 of Beta lomatogona. Lineage (NCBI taxonomy): Eukaryota > Viridiplantae > Streptophyta > Magnoliopsida > Caryophyllales > Amaranthaceae > Beta > Beta lomatogona. The sequence goes on from CANSNZ010000231.1 coordinate 1,701,193, forward strand.
GACAACTCAAGCCAAAACGTTTTCGAAAAACACAATTGAGAAAGCATCAAAATAAAAGCAATTCTGGGGTTAATGAACAATCATTAAAAGAAAAAAAAACATGGGTTAGACAATATACCTCGAGGGTGAGACTGACTGTCAGGGAACTGTATAGAGCTGTCAGTGTCGCAGTGCTCGTCTTCGTCTTCAAGGGACTGTCTGGAGGCATTGTCGCAGTGCTAAAGACATACGAATAACACCCCTGACAGGCTCATAGTGGCACATATGGCCCATCGCGACGAAATCCCCGTCTTCGTCTTTAAGGGATTGTCTGGAGGTGAAATTGTCGCAGTGCTAAAGACATACGAATAACACCCCCTGACAGGCTCATAGTCGCACATATGGCCCATCGCGACGAAATCCCCGTCTTCGTCTTCAAGGGACTGTCTGGAGGTGTCATTGTCGCAGTGCTAAAGACATATGTGTAACACCCCTGACAGGCTCATAGTCGCACATATGGCCCATCACGACGAAGTCCACGTCTTCAAGTGAACCTGTCATATAGTACAAAAAATACACGGGTACACATGCAAAAAAAAGTGATATGCAGATAAAATATTTTAGACTAAAAGGTGTAAAATAAAATCATCACCTCACAAGTCTTGAGTTTCTGATATTGCTCCAAAGACTAGCACAAAAGTTCAATATCTCGAAAAAAAATTCAATGGGCTGCAAGTCAAATATAATATGTCAAGACCCAAAAAGGAAAAAGAAAAAATATAACCATGTAAATTAGGATAAAACATCCGATTGTAAAAAAAAGGGAGAATTGAAACTGTTGGGTTAACTGTAGGCGTTGACTCGATCATTAAGTGAAAATAAAACAACGCAGCTAACAAAAAAAAGGGTTTTGCATGTCGAATTGTAGGCATGAAGGCTGAAGCATCAAACATTCAAACGTTGCAAGATTAATATGAAGCAATGCTACATGGTCATGTGTTTATGTATTAAGAACAAAATTTTAAAGTGGCCTCATAACATAATATAATATTTGGTGGTATGACATCATGTCCATCATTAAAAAAAAAATTTGCAAACACATTGACGTGTAGAGCCAAGATCACTCTTTTGTATATTTGGTGATGATGATTTTACACAATAATAAAAAAAATCAAAGTAGTGTCAATTGCTACATGATGCTGCACCTTAATCATACAAAGGATAAAAAAAAAGGGCCAGAATCTCTGAATTCTTATGGGTGAAGAGGATGATAAAAAAATATGGTCTGACTAACTCAAGTCGAGATCAACAAAAAGAGAGCAATCGTTAACTGCTTGTCACCAATTGAATTGAAAGAAAGAATGATAAAGGAATAACAAGACTTACTAGTTAACAGAGGAATTGCTTGCGAGTAATCGGCTAGTGTGGTGCTAGGTCCGGTGAATTACTTGTAATCTGCTAACATGCAGGACAAACGCAAGATTAGCGCCTAGCCGTGTATTTATACACTTTGGAGAAGAAAAAAAAGAGATAAAACCTAATACTTATTCGATTAGGATTATTTTTCCGAATCCAAGAATTAATAGAGTTGTAGGTAGTTCATGACTCTTGGCCGCAAATCTTAGTAGCACAATGATTGTCATCTAATTACCAAGCCACAATCAAAGTTGTCGAGACTTCATCATACCAAAACACAACAAGTCGTGTTCATGACATGGTCTCGAGGGGGCAATTTGTAGACACTAAAAATTTATTAGTGTTTTACAATTAAAATAAATTAATTATTATTGAGCTAAAATAAATATAATTAGCCCAGTTTAATTAATTTAGCCCACTCAAATAAGATATCCAAACAATACAAATATAATTTGGGTTGTTAAATATTTGGGCCAGTCAATATTATAGTCCAAATAAGACGGTCAAATGGCAAAGATAAAAAAGACTTCCAAGTCATAAACGGGCCCAAGCCCATAAACTACCAAGTCCATGAAGGGATATCCATTCCCTATAAATAGACCTCACCTCCTTCAGTTGAGGGGACCAGAAAATTATTATTCTCAAGAGCTCATAAAACTCTCTTGGAATTCTCTCTGCAAATAGTCAACAAGCACATCAAATCCGTGCCGACTGTTCAGATACACTCAAACACATTCGATTGATATTCAAGCTTTTGATAGCCCTCATTCGAATACACTCAAACAAAGCTCAAACTCAGGTTGACGTTGACAAAACGTCATCCCACATTCAAACTCAGGTTGACGTTGACAAAACGTCATCCCACATTCAAACTCAGGTTGACGTTGACAAAACGTCATTATACACTCAACTCCACGTCGACATCAACACGTGTCACTCTCAAGCTACGGAACAGAATCAGAGGACTTAGTTTATTTTTGTTATAAATTGTTTACAGAGATTGTACTCAATACATTTATTGAAATATAATTTCTTTGTTACTTTGTTTCTTGTCTTATATATTTTGACTCGAAATTTGTGTATACACTATCTTAAGAGATTTTTTTTTGTTAATTATAAAGCAGGAATGAACGTAAATTTTTGAAAAAAAAAGCCGACATAAGTACCTGTTATAAGTATGTTGAGCAACGAGACCACCTTACAAAGATAAGTGGACTTTTAAGTGGAACCAAAGAGACCACTTATTTGCCTAAGTGGTTTTTTGGTAGAACAAAAAATACCACATAATTCATATAAGTGGTTTCTAATCCTTCTTTTTTAACTCCTCCAACTAGCCCTTAAGTGACCACTTATCTTAAATAGTGGTATCTTTCTTTTACTTAGAAGATCGTCTCTAAAAAGTGGTCTCTTATACAAAGAGACCGCTGAGCTAGAGTAGTCTCTAATGGGATTTGTATAGGTGGTTTCTATATGCCCTTTTGCAGCAGTGCATGCTAGCATCATCAATTAACAAAACTTCTAAACGTTGAAAATTCGAACATGGTTATCCAAAACCACCATCACCTGAAAATTCTTTAAATCAATTCAAAAGCATTCCTTCACATTTCAATTTGCCGCAAACTAGAATCATTTCCTTCAAAATTAAAACGGAAATTTCAAAGAAGAATCTACCCAGGCAGCCAAAACTTACGCACACCGAAGGTCAGGCGCCTGAAGAGGACGGCCACACCAATGGTTAGTCGCCTAAACAGGAAGCTCACACCAATCGCCAAGCGCCTGAAGCGGATACTCACACCAATGTTCAGGGGCTTGAAGGGGGCGCACATACCAATGGTTAGGCGGTTTTTTTTTTATTGGACACCCCTATATGCTATGCGAGAGTATTTAAAAAAATTGAAGCTTGCCAGTGGGGAAGTCTCCGGCGAGATATGGCGTCTCCAGTAATGTGACACCTTCGGCAGCGTCTCCGACATTTTCTCCAGCGTATCCGAAGTGAGGGAAGATGGGAAGAGTGAAAGTACTGAAAGTTATATGAGGGGGAGGGGATAGGTGAGGGGAAAAGGAATCAAAGAGGGGAATAGATGATTGTATAAATAAGTATATATAGGCGATACTAGGAAAATACAGGACGGTAAATAGCAAAACCCTAAAGTATTGTACACCGAGTCCATTCAAGTTTTTTTCATAGGAAGATAGATGATCGACTATTTTTTTTTAGGGAGAAAGATTAACTTCTAGGGACGTGGTCAAACTGTTTTCTTTATAAGGGACTGAACTAGAAAAGTGATTTTATTTATTCTTGTGCACACGATCTGGTAAGAGTACATACGAGATACGACCCTTCCTTCAATTAGTAGACCAAACATTGAACACACCAACAAAATCTTAAAGTACACATAGAACTTTACTTAAACAGAAAAGGAAACAAGACAAAGCAAAAGTCAGAAACAACAATCACAAGGAAATTTAATAAACGTTATGCAACGTACAAAAGCTACAGAACGTAGAAACTATCATGAGCCTCGATTCCTCGTATCTGTGCATCGCAGAGTTGATAGCGTGAGAGATCGTGTGCATCTGGTTGGTTATACTCATGGATAACTACACATAAATTGTCCTACTTCAACTTGAAGGCATACAAGTCCTTCTCCAGCACAGCAATCCGTTGGAACTTTGAAAGGGTCACAGAAAGCACCAAGTGGTTTGCACTGAGCTTCCACCGTGAAGGCAACAATCTGGAGCATCACCACTAAGAATCCCAAATGAAAGATATGATCAGTTTGTATTGATATGATTTTTGACAGTCATGCATGTGTTAGTTACCAATTACGGAAAATAATTAAAAGCTCATTTTTATATGTTTCTTTTTTAAATTTTCACGGTTTTCAATGGATGTATTTGAGCCTTAACATCTTTAAATACGTATAACTACTTTGAAATAAATTTAAAAAATTATAGTTAACATAGATTTAACAAGATCACATATGTATCACTCCTAATAGCGAAAATTAAATGTAGCCAAACTTTGATTAGAAGACCCGAACAACGGTGATAAAGTCCTTTAGTATATTTATTTGATTGTCAACAATTAGTTACGAAGACTATCTACACATATATATAATACAATAAATAAAGGTTAGAACTTAGAAGGATGAGGGGAAAACCTGATAGAAGAATGAAAAAGGTGGCTTTCATGGTTCTTTTATCCATTGTTACTACTTACAACTTACAAGTAGTAAATAACTCTACCAATACTACGTGTAGGATACCGTAAACGTATGTGATGTGGTGTACAGATAATTTGTAGCTTATTTCTTTTTTTGGGAGGGTGAGATTCTAATTTATGTAATTCTCTCTATTTATACTAGCTTAACCCCGAAAATGCAATTTTTTATTTTGTCAAGTGGTTTATTGTATATTCGACTCAATCCCGCTCATACGACATATATCGCCATTATGTGTTCTAGTAGTAGAGTTTAGACTTTAGACGGTACAATAATGTATGGAGATTGTAGTAGTTGTTTACATAGAAAGAATATTAATGGTAATGCGGAGATTTTTTATGGAGGGTACATGAAGATTATGTTGACATAAGATGGCCGGTGATTTCACGATGATAGCACGATTAAATGGTTTGCGTTGACTTAAAAATTGTTTACATGATTGACTTTTCACATTTAATTCATTCCGTGAATGTAGTTAAAATAATTAAAAATTTATACTAAAAATAAGTTAGTTTTACTCCTAAAGTCGTCCCTCATATATATGCATCAAACTTTTCACCAAAAACAAAAAAAAAATGCATCAAACTGTAATAAATGAATGATTTGAAAATCTAAATAAGGGTCTTATGCTTATCAGACATCAACTAATAAATAGTTGAATTTAATTAATAGCCTGAACATCACATTTGCAAATTCTCATTAAAAGTTTAATGTCACGGTAAGATTAAAAGAATTAGAGGGAAAATATGGCATTCTTTATCATACCCGTTAAATATCAATTTCCTCCCTTGTTAAATAAATGCAATACTTTGACTTTTATATTATTTATATACTTCATCTATCTCATATTAGTCGTAATAGTTTACTTATTGCACTACTAGCAAATTATTCACTCGATGCGTGCCTGGTTTTTTTTTCAAACATAAATTCTAGCCTTTTTGGGCATAAATAGGGGTAAAAATTTGAACATTTGACATTTTCTTTGGCTAAATTTATTCGTAGGTTAAGCGTCTATCACTTAACCCTTCTTTTATTATTTTTTTTACTTATTCTTTCTTTTAGGTTTTTAAAATTAAACTTGATGAACGATAAAAGAACGTTAAGTACATTTATTTAGGATTTCTTATGTTGTATTAACAAAGTCTTTTGTGTTAAATAAATTATTTCACTTTGTTAATTATGGATGTAATACTTGATTGTGTTTGTGAGTTGATTGATAAGATATTTAATTGATATAATATTTCTTTTTACTTTTTTCAGCATAAATGTACTAAATCTTATAGTCAATGTTTCTTTTTTGAAATAGCTCAATTATAACTTGATTGCCTTGAACATTTAAGTTAATTATGCTATATTTGAGTTTGACTTTGTTTTTCTCCTTCTTTTGGTAGTAGTTGATTTATTAATGACTAGTTAAGTAAATTTATAGGGGGACACCATAGCTCCCCCCTTCTCTTATATAATAGAGATTTACATGCATCACTTTGACCATATTTTCAAGACGAATATCATTGCCATCTCAAATTTAAGGATTTTTTGTAGTAAAAATTTTTAGTAGATATTTCCTCCATTCCATATTAATCGCAACATTAATTTCTCTTATTTTGATATTTTTTGTATTAAACACAAGTCCCTTTTTTATTAATCTCTATCTCTCTTATAATAATAATAATAATAATAATAATAATAATAATAATAATAATAATAATAATAATAATAATAATAATAATAATAATAATAATAATAATAATAATAATAATAATAATAATAATAATAATAATAATAATAATAATAATAACAATAACAACGACAACAACAACAATAACAATAATGATATTTAAATGATCGGTTTATCTATTTTATGATATAAATGAGATAATTGGCAAGAATAGATATCGGAAACAACACTTGCTCTTCTACATTATTGAATATGTTATTTAACCATTAACATCTCTAGTTGTTATAAGTATAAATCACAAAAATTTAATATTATTTTAAAATCGTGCACTAAAACGAATCTAAAAAGATCCTACATTTTTTGTTGTATAATGGTAAAAGAATATAGTCAAATTTAGTTAATACATAATACCCAAACGTCAGATAATGTATAGGAAAAAAGATAAATAATATGATAATATCTTAACAAAACAAATAAGTAAAACAACCAAATAATAAATCTTAACTGAGTAACTAGACATAAATACAAGCCGTTTTTGAGTCCTTGTACACTGCTCGTGTGTTTAAGGACCAATGTGGATAGCTAGCATTTGGATGTTTTTGTTTCGTAGGCTCTAAAGTTAATACTTCTTCTGTTCTATTTTAAATGAATGTAGAGCCTTGGTACGGGGATTTAGAAGATGAGAGAGATAGAGAGAAAAAAAGGGACTCATGTGTAGGGCCGTATTTGGGCCTGGGCGAGAGGGTCAGGTGCTTAGGGCCCCAAAACACATAGACCAAATAAGTAACAACAAAAAAGAGAATAAAAGGAAAAGTAGATTAAAAGGAAAATTAGAATAAAAAAAAAAAAAAAGATCACTGCAATACTGCAAATGCGGTCGAGAATTACGCTTACTCTTCAACCTATAACGCCTTCAATCAAATTAAGTTTCTTATTCAATTCTTCCACTTGTTTTCCAATTTAATGTCAAACGCTCAAAAAATATTGTTAAATTAAATTTTCTATAGAAGTTATGTAAAAGCCAACAAAGAAAATTATTCCCGGCCCGGACCAAAAATCAAATCTTCAAAAAATTCGGAGCAAACAACTGTTTATTTTTTCGGTTTGGACCGAAAAATCAAACATTCAAAAACTTGGACCTAATTAGGGGCCTAATATATAGGTTCTCCCTTGGGCCTCCAAAATCTCAGAATTCAGGGATGCCCATGTGATGAGGAGAGAGATAGAAAGAAGTAAATGCCAAATAAGGTAACGTTTCACTTATTCGAAAGACCTAAAATAATAAGTGTTTCATTTATTTTAGAACGGATGAAGTATGATAAACGAGTAGCCTGTAGCCAAATAAATAAAGGATTCAACTTTTCCTTCTTGAACTTGTTCCATTACTAAATTGATTGATTTATTGCCAAAAAAAACTAGCCTTTAGTCTATCAAATCATACGTAGGTATGCAGCACCTGGCGTAAACTTTTTAGGGGATAACAAAGAAGTTTGTTCAATGAACTGTCAACTTTTTATTAGGAGAGAAAGAGGTTTGTGAATATAGTATATATGAACATGTATGAGTCTGTGACGGTTGCTTATTTATTCTGTCTTCTCCATCTCTTTAGTGTCTTTATTATTTCTTTTCCTCTTCTTCTCCCTTTGTTAATAACAAAAAAGAAATATGGCATTGAACAATTGGTATTCGAGAGAGGGATATCTATGGGCGAGTGTTGACATTTCTTTTGGGTGTGTGTAGTCTCCTATGTATTATTACTGGATGGAGATCAAAAACATCCAACCCGGTGGAAGTTTGTTTTTTCTAGTTATCATATTCCAAAAAAAATAACCTCGTTGAGCTGAGTAAAGGAAGTGATTATATGGAGCAGTTTATTTTGACTTTCTGGATCTTTGCCCTTACTTTGGTGGCTTTACAAATACTTGTTCTTAGATATCGCGAAGAAATATTAACATCAAAATTTGTCAACAAACCTCTATCTCCAATAGTTTCAACCTTGGCTTTTGCAGCCACTTCAATAATATCTATTATACCAAGTGCTTTTAAAAATCACCATTATAATCAAAAATCCAATATTTTCAAAAATGTCCATCTAAAAAACTTTCAAAATATCAAAAATCCAATATTTTAAAAAATTCCCATCTAATAAACTTTCAAAATGGTGATTTTTGAAAGCACTTGGTATAATAGATATAATTGAAGTGACTTCAAAAGCCAAGGTTGAAACTATTGGAGATAGAGGTTTGTTGACAAATTTTGATGTTAATATTTCTTCGCGATATCTAAGAACAAGTATTTGTAAAGCCACCAAAGTAAGGGCAAAGATCCAGAAAGTCAAAATAAACTGCTCCATATAATCACTTCCTTTACTCAACTCAACGAGGTTATTTTTTTTGGAATATGATAACCAGAAAAAACAAACTTCCACCGGGTTGGATGTTTTTGATCTCCATCCAGTAATAATACATAGGAGACTACACACAACCAAAAGAAATGTCAACACTCGCCCATAGATATCCCTCTCTCGAATACCAATTGTTCAATGCCATATTTCTTTTTTGTTATTAACAAAGGGAGAAGAAGAGGAAAAGAAATGATAAAGACACTAAATAGATGGAAGAAATGATAAAGACACTAAAGAGATGGAGAAGACATAAGAAATGAGCAACGTTTATATATACTATATTCACAATGAAAATTCTACAATGGTCTTTTTTCAAAAAAGACCATGGAAAATATGGGGCCACAATCAATGTGAGCCACACACCTCAGCTTTCTTTTTTGCTTTGAAATGATTTTAGAAAATACCAAAATCAATTATTCTAATTTTTGAAAATGTTTTAAATAATTTCGAAAAATACAAAATAAAAAAAAATATGAAAAAATTCTGAAAAATCCGAAAAATAATTTCTGCCAAAAAAAAAAATTTGGGGAATTTTTTTTTTACCTAGATTTTCTCTCTCCTCTCCTCTACCCCTTCATCCCTCAAATCTTCCATGGATCTTTAATTCTTCTCGAATGTTTAGTAGATTTCTTCCTTGAACCCTTCTCTTTCCATGATATGGTAAGAATTCAAGAAGAAATCATGAATTTGTGATGGAGAAGTTGTGAAATCAAAATTATAATTTGCAAATTTGGGGAAAATTTTGGGGATTCTTTTTTCGCTTTCCTCTCTCTCATCTTTGTAAATTCATGAAATAGATGAACAAACATAAAATTGATGATTGTATGTACACCATGAACGCCCGGATTTCCATGAAAATTAAGATATGAGTTTCAAAATGAAGAAACTCAAAATCAAAATTCTAAGTCATTATGAATTTGACAAAAATATGGTTTGGATTGTTGTAAGATGTTGGGAAACCGTCACTTTGGGACCGATTTGTGCGTTTTTTTAGTATTGATGACCATTGTCACACTAGATGAAGAATTTCAGAGGAGAGAGAAAAAATCGAAAGGTTGAAGATGAAGTTGGAAGAAGAGGACAATTTAGCTAGGTAATTACCAAAACATGACAGAAACTAAGAGAAGTCTCAAAACCTCCAATTCCAAAGTGTATTGAAAATAAACAATTGAAATAAACCAACTTAAGTACAAATTAATCAATATGATATAAATGTGTTAAGCCAAATAGGGTTATAAAGTCACAACATGTAAGAGATAAGAATGTCTTAATAGAAAACATGATTGATAATTACCTAAAAGCATATGATATGGGGTTAATTTGTGTTTTTTAATATAAGGAAGAACAATGGGGGCCCAAAAACTCAAGTTAATGGAGTTTGGTAAGATATTGGGTCTAATGGACCCAGTGGCATAATTGTTCAATCCTTATAGGATTGCTTTGATGAGTAATGGGAACGGATTGTGATTGGGATTGTGATGAGTCTGTGACGGTTGCTTATTTATTCTGTCTTCTCCATCTCTTTAGTGTCTTTATTATTTCTTTTCCTCTTCTTCTCCCTTTGTTAATAACAAAAAAGAAATATGGCATTGAACAATTGGTATTCGAGAGAGGGATATCTATGGGCGAGTGTTGACATTTCTTTTGGGTGTGTGTAGTCTCCTATGTATTATTACTGGATGGAGATCAAAAACATCCAACCCGGTGGAAGTTTGTTTTTTCTGGTTATCATATTCCAAAAAAAATAACCTCGTTGAGTTGAGTAAAGGAAGTGATTATATGGAGCAGTTTATTTTGACTTTCTGGATCTTTGCCCTTACTTTGGTGGCTTTACAAATACTTGTTCTTAGATATCGCGAAGAAATATTAACATCAAAATTTGTCAACAAACCTCTATCTCCAATAGTTTCAACCTTGGCTTTTGCAGCCACTTCAATAATATCTATTATACCAAGTGCTTTCAAAAATCACCATTTTGAAAGTTTTTTAGATGGGAATTTTTTAAAATATTGGATTTTTGATATTTTGAAAGTTTTTTAGATGGACATTTTTGAAAATATTGGATTTTTGATATAAAATGGTGATTTTTAAAAGCACTTGGTATAATAGATATTATTGAAGTGGCTGCAAAAGCCAAGGTTGAAACTATTGGAGATAGAGGTTTGTTGACAAATTTTGATGTTAATATTTCTTCGCGATATCTAAGAACAAGTATTTGTAAAGCAACCAAAATAAGAGCAAAATTCAGAAAGTCAAAATAAACTGCTCCATATAATCACTTCCTTTACTCAACTCAACGAGGTTATTTTTTTCGAATATGATAACCAGGAAAAAAAAAACTTCCACCGGGTTGGATGTTTTTTATCTCCATGCAGTAATAATACCTAGGAGACTACACACCCAAAAGAAATGTCAACACTCGCCCATAGACATCCCTCTCTCGAATACCAATTGTTAAAAGCCATATTTCTTTTTTGTTATTGACAAAGGGAGAAGAAAAGGAAAAGAAATATAAAGACACTAAAGAGATGGAAGAAATGATAAAGACACTAAAGAGATGGAGAAGACATAAGAAATGAGCAACGTTTATATATACTATATTCACAATGAAAATTCTACAATGGTCTTTTTTCAAAAAAGACCATGGAAAATATAGGGCCACAATCAATGTGAGCCACACACCTCAGCTTTCTTTTTTGCTTTGAAATGATTTTAGAAAATACCAAAATCAATTATTCTAATTTTTGAAAATGTTTTAAATAATTTCGAAAAATACAAAATAAAAAAAAATCTGAAAAATCCGAAAAATAATTTCTGCCAAAAAATAAATTTTGGGGAATTTTTTTTTACCTAGATTTTCTCTCTCCTCTTCTCTACCCCTTCATCCCTCAAATCTTCCATGGATCTTTAATTCTTCTCGAATGTTTAGTAGATTTCTTCCTTGAACCCTTCTCTTTCCATGAAATGGTAAGAATTCAAGAAGAAATCATGAATTTGTGATGGAGAAGTTGTGAAATCAAAATTATAATTTGCAAATTTGGGGAAAATTTTGGGGATTCTTTTTTCGCTTTCCTCTCTCTCATCTTTGAAAATTCATGAAATAGATGAACAAACATAAAATTGATGATTGTATGTACACCATGAACGCCCGAATTTCCATGGAAATTAAGATATGAGTTTCAAAATGAAGAAACTCAAAATCAAAATTCTAAGTCATTATGAATTTGACAAAAATATGGTTTGGATTGTTGTAAGATGTTGGGAAACCGTCACTTTGGGACCGATTTGTGCGTTTTTTTAGTATTGATGACCATTGTCACACTAGATGAAGAATTTCAGAGGAGAGAGAAAAAATCGAAAGGTTGAAGGTGAAGTTGGAAGAAGATGACTGAACGGACAATTTAGCTAGGTAATTACCAAAACATGACAAAAACTAAGAGAAGTCTCAAAACCTCCAATTCCAAAGTGTATTGAAAATAAACAATTGAAATAAACCAACTTAAGTACAAATTAATCAATATGATATAAATGTGTTAATCCAAATAAGCCAAATAGGGTTATAAAGTCACAACATGTAAGAGATAATAATGTCTTAATAGATTTGGTAATGCCCAAAACATGATTGATAATTACCTAAAAGCATATGATATGGGGTTAATTTGCGTTTTTTAATATAAGGAAGAACAATGGGGGCCCAAAAACTCAAGTTAATGGAGTTTGGTGAGATATTGGGTCTAATGGACCCAGTGGCATGATTGTTCAATCCCTATAGGATTGCATTGATGAGTAATGGGAACGGATTGTGATTGGGATAACATCCCCCACTTAGTAGGTTTGGTAATGCGCAAAACATGTTTGGTAATTACCTAAAAGCATATTATTTGGGGTTAATTTTGGCTTTTCAATACAATGAGGGACAATAGGGGCCCAAAACTCAAGTCAATGGGGTTTGGTGAGACATTGGGCCTAATGGACCAAGTGGCATGATTGTCCAATCCCCATAGGATTGCTTTGATGAGTAGTAGGAATAGATTGTGATTGGGAGAACACTCTCCACTTAGTTGTGTAATAATGCCCAAAACATGTTTGGTAATTACCTAAAAGCATATGAATTGGGGTTAATTTGGGCTTTTTAGTACAAGGAGGGACAATGGGAGTCCAAAACTCAAGTCAATGGGGTTTGGTTAAGTGTTGGGCTTAATGGACCAAGTGGCATAATTGTCCAATTCCTATAGGACTGCTTTGATGAGTAATAGGAATGGATTGTGATTGGGAGAACATTCTCCCCTTAATAGGTATGGTAATGCTCAAAACATGTTTGGTAATTACCTAAAGCATATGATCTGTGGTTAATTTGAGTTTTCCAGTAAAAGGAGGGACAATGGGGGCTCAAAACTCAAGTCAATGGGATTTGGTGAGGTATTGGGCCTAATGGACCTAGTGGCATGATTGTCCAATCCCCATAGGATTGCTTTAATGAGTAATGGGAATAGATTGTGATTGGGAAAACATTCTCCACTTAGTATGTTTGGTAACACTCAAAACATGTTTGGTAATTACCTAAAAGCATATGATTTGGGGTTAATTTGGACTTTTTAATACAAGGAAAGACAGTGGGGGCCCAAAACTCAAGTCAATGGGATTTGGTGAGTTATTGGCCCTAGTGGACCAAGTGACATGATTGTCCAATCCCCATAGGATTGCTTTGATGAGTAATGGAAAATGATTCTAATTGGGAAAACATCTTCCACGTAGAAGGTTTGGTAATCTCTAAAACATGTTTAGTAATTACTTAAAAGCATATGATATGGGTTAATTTAGATTTTTAAACAATGAAGGACAATGGGGGCCCAAAAATCAAGTCAATGGGTTTGGTAAGGTATTGGGCCTAAGGGAACTAGTGGCATCATTGTCGAATCTCTATTGGATTGCTTTGATGAGTAAAGGGAATGAATTATGATTAGGAGAACATTATCGACTAAGTAGGTTTGGTAATGCCCAAAACATGTTTGGAAATTACCTTAAAACATATGATATGGGGTTAATTTGGGCCTTTTAGTACAAGAAGGGCAATGGGGGCCCAAAACTCAAGTCAATGGGGTTTGGTGAGGTATTGGGCCTAATGGACCAATGACATGATTGTCCAATCCCCATAGGATTGTTTTGATGAGTAATGATAATGGATTATGACTAGGGGAACACTCTCCACTTAGTTGGGTAGTAACACCAAAAATATGTTTAGTAAGTACCTAAAAACATAGGGATATTGTCTCAGATAACCCTAACATTTAGCCCTTTTTTCCCAAATAACCCCCACATTATCACCCCTATCGCAGATAACCCTAAATTTATATTTTGTCATTAAACATGACGGAATTACAAACGACGTTAACTTGGTTAGACTTTGGATGAGTTTGCCGCCATTTAAGAAGGTGGTTGATGGCATTAAATTTGAAGAAGGTGGTTTGACGCCCTATTAGTGGTCTGCTGTCAAAAATAAAACCCTTGAATTGTGCATGTAAACTAATGAACATCATTTTGAATTGCCATCAACCACCTTCTTAAATGGCACCAAATCCATCCAAAGTCAAACTAAGTGTAATTCCATCATGTTTAATGACAAATTACAAATTTAGGGTTATCCACGATATGGGTGACAATGTGGGGGTTATTTGGAAAAAAGGGTTATATGTCAGGGTTATCTGAGATAATATCCCAAAAACATATGATTTGAGGTAAATTTGGGCTTTTTAGTACAAGGAGGGACAATAGGGCCCCAAACTCAAGTCAATGGAGTTTGGTGAGGCATTAGGCCTAATGGACCAAGTGGCATGATTGTCCAATCCCCATAAGATTGCTTTGATGAGTAATAGGAATGGATTGTGATTGGGAGAACACTCTCCATTTAGTTGTGTTGTAATGCCCAAAACATGTTTGGTAATTACTGAAAAGCATATGATATGTGGTTAATTTTGGTTTTTTAGTAAAATGAGGGACAATGGGGGCCTAAAACTTATGTCAATGGGATTTGGTGAGGCATTGGGCCTAATGGACCAAGTGGCATGATTGTACAATCCCCATAGGATTGCTTTGATGAGTAATGAGAATGGATTATGACTGATAGAACATCCTCCACTTAGTAGGCTTGGTAATTCACAAAACATGTTTAATAATTACCTAAAAGCAAATGATCTGAGGTTAATTTGGGCTTTTTAGTACAAGAAGGGACAATGGGGCCCAAAACTCCAGTCAACCGGTTTGGTAAGATATTGGGCCTAATGGACCCAGTGGCATGATTGTCCAATTTACATATGATTGCTTTGTTGAGTAATGGGGAAAGATTATGATTGGGAGAACATCCTCCACTTAGTAGGTTTGGTAATTCCCAAACCATGTTTGGTAAGCACCTAAAAACATATAATCTGTGGTTAATATGGGCTTTTTAGTACAAGAAAGGACAATGGGAGCCCAGAACTCAAGTCAATGGAGTTTGGTGAGGTATTGGGCTTAATGGACCAAGTGGCATGATTGTCCAATCCCTATAGGATTGCTTTGATGAGTAATGGGAATAGATTGTGATTGGGAGAACATTCTCAACTTAGTAGGTGTGGTAATGCCCAAAACATATTTGGTAATTACCTAAAAACATATGATCTTGGGTTAATTTGGGCTTTTTAGTACAAGAAGGGACAATGGGGGCCCAAAACTCAAGTCAATGGGGGTTTGGTGAGGTATTAGGCCTAATGGACCCAGTGGCATGATCATCCGATCGACATAGGATTGCTTTTATGAGTAATGTGAAAGGTTTCTGATTAGGAGAACATCTTCCACTTAGTAGGTTTGGTAATGTCCAAAACATGTTTGGTAATTATCTAAAAACATATTATATGGGTAAATTTGGGTTTATTAGTACAAGGAGTTACAATGGAGCCCATAACTCAAGTCAATGGGGTTTGGTGAGGTATTGGGCCTAATGGACCGAGTGTCATGATTGTCCAATCTCTATAGGATTGCTTTGATGAGTAACGGAAATGGATTATGATTAGGAGAACATCTTAACCACATAATTCCCTCATCATATAAACCATATAAAACCTCATGGATTAGGTTATCAATAACCTACATCTTAATCATACAATTTCCTCATCATATATGTTATAGTCACATGATTTGAGGCCATTGCTCAAGATAATTATTATTTTTGGTAATGCCCTTAAATGGTTTAGGTAATAACCTAAAATTTTTGTAATATACAAATATAATTAGATGATTACCTAACATATATAGTGGTTATGTTAGGTCATGAACAAAATATCTTTAGTAATTACCTAAATCCTGCAGTAAATTGCACAAAAAACCAGTGACATTCCACTACAATGGAGATGATTTGTTGAGAAATTGTTCGATCATTCCAATCCGTTGTTCACATAAACAATCTATCGATGAACTTTGAAATTGTTCGACCATTCCAATCCGTTGTTCACATAAACAATCTATCAATGAACTTTTCATATCACCAAAGTCATTCAATTCAATCATTTGAAAGTAAAATAAAAAGGAAAAAACGCAACGT
This sequence comes from Beta lomatogona, assembly GCA_947646795.1. Classification (NCBI taxonomy): domain Eukaryota; kingdom Viridiplantae; phylum Streptophyta; class Magnoliopsida; order Caryophyllales; family Amaranthaceae; genus Beta; species Beta lomatogona. Next base: position 1,717,467 of record CANSNZ010000231.1, read on the forward strand.
TTTACCCCGATTCAATCTTATCATATAAACCACATAAAACCAAATGGCTTAGGTTATCAATAACCCACATCTTAACCATACAATTTCCTCATTATATATGTTATTATTTTTTTTACTTATTCTTTCTTTTAGGTTTTTAAAATTAAACTTGGTGAACGATAAAAGAACGTTAAGTACATTTATTTAGGATTTCTTATGTTGTATTAACAAAGTCTTTTGTGTTAAATAAATTATTTCACTTTGTTAATTATGGATGTAATACTTGATTGTGTTTGTGAGTTGATTGATAAGATATTTAATTGATATAATATTTCTTTTTACTTTTTTCAGCATAAATGTACTAAATCTTATAGTCAATGTTTTTTTTTTGAAATAGCTCAATTATAACTTGATTGCCTTGAACATTTAAGTTAATTATGCTATATTTGAGTTTGACTTTGTTTTTCTCCTTCTTTTGGTAGTAGTTGATTTATTAATGACTAGTTAAGTAAATTTATAGGGGGACACCATAGCTCCCCCCTTCTCTTATATAATAGAGATTTACATGCATCACTTTGACCATATTTTCAAGACGAATATCATTGCCATCTCAAATTTAAGGATTTTTTGTAGTAAAAATTTTTAGTAGATATTTCCTCCATTCCATATTAATCGCAACATTAATTTCTCTTATTTTGATATTTTTTGTATTAAACACAAGTCCCTTTTTTATTAATCTCTATCTCTCTTATAATAATAATAATAATAATAATAATAATAATAATAATAATAATAATAATAATAATAATAATAATAATAATAATAATAATAATAATAATAATAATAATAATAATAATAATAATAATAACAATAACAACGACAACAACAACAATAACAATAATGATATTTAAATGATCGGTTTATCTATTTTATGATATAAATGAGATAATTGGCAAGAATAGATATCGGAAACAACACTTGCTCTTCTACATTATTGAATATGTTATTTAACCATTAACATCTCTAGTTGTTATAAGTATAAATCACAAAAATTTAATATTATTTTAAAATCGTGCACTAAAACGAATCTAAAAAGATCCTACATTTTTTGTTGTATAATGGTAAAAGAATATAGTCAAATTTAGTTAATACATAATACCCAAACGTCAGATAATGTATAGGAAAAAAGATAAATAATATGATAATATCTTAACAAAACAAATAAGTAAAACAACCAAATAATAAATCTTAACTGAGTAACTAGACATAAATACAAGCCGTTTTTGAGTCCTTGTACACTGCTCGTGTGTTTAAGGACCAATGTGGATAGCTAGCATTTGGATGTTTTTGTTTCGTAGGCTCTAAAGTTAATACTTCTTCTGTTCTATTTTAAATGAATGTAGAGCCTTGGTACGGGGATTTAGAAGATGAGAGAGATAGAGAGAAAAAAAGGGACTCATGTGTAGGGCCGTATTTGGGCCTGGGCGAGAGGGTCAGGTGCTTAGGGCCCCAAAACACATAGACCAAATAAGTAACAACAAAAGAGAGAATAAAAGGAAAAGTAGATTAAAAGGAAAATTAGAATAAAAAAAAAAAAAGATCACTGCAATACTGCAAATGCGGCCGAGAATTACGCTTACTCTTCAACCTATAACGCCTTCAATCAAATTAAGTTTCTTATTCAATTCTTCCACTTGTTTTCCAATTCAATGCCAAACGCTCAAAAAATATTGTTAAATTAAATTTTCTATAGAAGTTATGTAAAAGCCAACAAAGAAAATTATTCCCGGCCCGGACCAAAAATCAAATCTTCAAAAAATTCAGAGCAAACAACTGTTTATTTTTTCGGTCTGGACCGAAAAATCAAACATTCAAAAACTTGGACATAATTAGGGGCCTAATATATAGGTTCTCCCTTGGGCCTCCAAAATCTCAGAATTCAGGGATGCCCATGTGATGAGGAGAGAGATAGAAAGAAGTAAATGCCAAATAAGGTAACGTTTCACTTATTCGAAAGACCTAAAATAATAAGTGTTTCATTTATTTTAGAACGGATGAAGTATGATAAACGAGTAGCCTGTAGCCAAATAAATAAAGAATTCAACTTTTCCTTCTTGAGCTTGTTCCATTACTAAATTGATTGATTTATTGCCAAAAAAAACTAGCCTTTAGTCTATCAAATCATACGTAGGTATGCAGCACCTGGCGTAAACTTTTTAGGGGATAACAAAGAAGTTTGTTCAATGAGCTGTCAACTTTTTATTAGGAGAGAAAGAGGTTTGTGAATATAGTATATATGAACGTGTATGAGTCTGTGACGGTTGCTTATTTATTCTGTCTTCTCCATCTCTTTAGTGTCTTTATCATTTCTTTTCCTCTTCTTCTCCCTTTTGTTAATAACAAAAAAGAAATATGGCATTGAACAATTGGTATTCGAGAGAGGGATATCTATGGGCGAGTGTTGACATTTATTTTGGGTGTGTGTAGTCTCCTATGTATTATTACTGGATGGAGATCAAAAACATCCAACCCGGTGGAAGTTTGTTTTTTCTGGTTATCATATTCCAAAAAAAATAACCTCGTTGAGTTGAGTAAAGGAAGTGATTATATGGAGCAGTTTATTTTGACTTTCTGGATCTTTGCCCTTACTTTGGTGGCTTTACAAATACTTGTTCTTTGATATCGCGAAGAAATATTAACATCAAAATTTGTCAACAAACCTCTATCTCCAATAGTTTCAACCTTGGCTTTTGCAGCCACTTCAATAATATCTATTATACCAAGTGCTTTTAAAAATCACCATTTTATATCAAAAATCCAATATTTTCAAAAATGTCCATCTAAAAAACTTTCAAAATATCAAAAATCCAATATTTTAAAAAATTCCCATCTAAAAAACATTCAAAATGGTGATTTTTGAAAGCACTTGGTATAATAGATATTATTGAAGTGGCTGCAAAAGCCAAGGTTGAAACTATTGGAGATAGAGGTTTGTTGACAAATTTTGATGTTAATATTTCTTCGCGATATCTAAGAACAAGTATTTGTAAAGCCACCAAAGTAAGGGCAAAGATCCAGAAAGTCAAAATAAACTGCTCCATATAATCACTTCCTTTACTCAACTCAACGAGGTTATTTTTTTTGGAATATGATAACCAGAAAAAACAAACTTCCACCGGGTTGGATGTTTTTGATCTCCATCCAGTAATAATACATAGGAGACTACACACACCCAAAATAAATGTCAACACTCGCCCATAGATATCCCTCTCTCGATTACCAATTGTTCAATGCCATATTTCTTTTTTGTTATTAACAAAGGGAGAAGAAGAGGAAAAGAAATGATAAAGACACTAAAGAGATGGAAGAAATGATAAAGACACTAAAGAGATGGAGAAGACATAAGAAATGAGCAACGTTTATATATACTATATTCACAATGAAAATTCTACAATGGTCTTTTTTCAAAAAAGACCATGGAAAATATGGGGCCACAATCAATGTGAGCCACACACCTCAGCTTTCTTTTTTGCTTTGAAATGATTTTAGAAAATACCAAAATCAATTATTCTAATTTTTGAAAATGTTTTAAATAATTTCGAAAAATACAAAATAAAAAAAAATCTGAAAAAATTATGAAAAATCCGAAAAATAATTTCTGCCAAAAAAAAAATTTTTGGGAATTTTTTTTTTACCTAGATTTTCTCTCTCCTCTCCTCTACCCCTTCATCCCTCAAATCTTCCATGGATCTTTAATTCTTCTCGAATGTTTAGTAGATTTCTTCCTTGAACCCTTCTCTTTCCATGAGATGGTAAGAATTCAAGAAGAAATCATGAATTTGTGATGGAGAAGTTGTGAAATCAAAATTATAATTTGCAAATTTGGGGAAAATTTTGGGGATTCTTTTTTCGCTTTCCTCTCTCTCATCTTTGTAAATTCATGAAATAGATGAACAAACATAAAATTGATGATTGTATGTACACCATGAACGCCCGGATTTCCATGAAAATTAAGATATGAGTTTCAAAATGAAGAAACTCAAAATCAAAATTCTAAGTCATTATGAATTTGACAAAAATATGGTTTGGATTGTTGTAAGATGTTGGGAAACCGTCACTTTGGGACCGATTTGTGCGTTTTTTTAGTATTGATGACCATTGTCACACTAGATGAAGAATTTCAGAGGAGAGAGAAAAAATTGAAAGGTTGAAGATGAAGTTGGAAAAAGATGACTGAACGGACAATTTAGCTAGGTAATTACCAAAACATGACAGAAACTAAGAGAAGTCTCAAAACCTCCAATTCCAAAGTGTATTGAAAATAAACAATTGAAATAAACCAACTTAAGTACAAATTAATCAATATGATATAAATGTGTTAATCCAAATAAGCCAAATAGGGTTATAAAGTCACAACATGTAAGAGATAATAATGTCTTAATAGATTTGGTAATGCCCAAAACATGATTGATAATTACCTAAAAGCATATGATATGGGGTTAATTTGTGTTTTTTAATATAAGGAAGAACAATGGGGGCCCAAAAACTCAAGTTAATGGAGTTTGGTAAGATATTGGGTCTAATGGACCCAGTGGCATGATTGTCCAATCCTTATAGGATTGCTTTGATGAGTAATGGGAACGGATTGTGATTGGGATAACATCCTCCACTTAGTAGGTTTGGTAATGCGCAAAACATGTTTGGTAATTACCTAAAAGCATATTATTTGGGGTTAATTCTGGCTTTTCAATACAATGAGGGACAATAGGGGCCCAAAAACTCAAGTCAATGGGGTTTGGTGAGACATTGGGCCTAATGGACCAAGTGGCATGATTGTCCAATCTCCATAGGATTGCTTTGATGAGTAGTAGGAATGGATTGTGATTGGGAGAACACTCTCCACTTAGTTGTGTAATAATGCCCAAAACATGTTTGGTAATTACCTAAAAGCATATGAATTGGGGTTAATTTGGGCTTTTTAGTACAAGGAGGGACAATGGGAGTCCAAAACTCAAGTCAATGGGGTTTGGTGAGTTATTGGCCCTAGTGGACCAAGTGACATGATTGTCCAATCCCCATAGGATTGCTTTGATGAGTAATGGAAAATGATTCTAATTGGGAAAACATCTTCCACGTAAAAGGTTTGGTAATCTCTAAAACATGTTTAGTAATTACTTAAAAGCATATGATATGGGTTAATTTAGATTTTTAAACAATGAAGGACAATGGGGGCCCAAAAATCAAGTCAATGGGTTTGGTAAGGTATTGGGCCTAAAGGAACTAGTGGCATCATTGTCGAATCTCTATTGGATTGCTTTGATGAGTAAAGGGAATGAATTATGATTAGGAGAACATTATCGACTAAGTAGGTTTGGTAATGCCCAAAACATGTTTGGAAATTACCTTAAACATATGATATGGGGTTAATTTGGGCCTTTTAGTACAAGAAGGGCAATGGGGGCCCAAAACTCAAGTCAATGGGGTTTGGTGAGGTATTGGGTCTAATGGACCAATGACATGATTGTCCAATCCCCATAGGATTGTTTTGATGAGTAATGATAATGGATTATGACTAGGGGAACACTCTCCACTTAGTTGGGTAGTAATGCCAAAAATATGTTTAGTAAGTACCTAAAAACATAGAGATATTGTCTCAGATAACCCTAACATATAGCCCTTTTTCCCAAATAACCCCCACATTATCACCCCTATCGCAGATAACCCTAAATTTATATTTTGTCATTAAACATGACGGAATTACAAACGACGTTAACTTGGTTAGACTTTGGATGAGTTTGCCGCCATTTAAGAAGGTGGTTGATGGCATTAAATTTGAAGAAGGTGGTTTTGCGCCCTATTAGTGGTCTGCTGTCAAAAATAAAAACCTTGAATTGTGCATGTAAACTAATGAACATCATTTTGAATTGCCATCAACCACCTTCTTAAATGGCACCAAATCCATCCAAAGTCAAACTAAGTGTAATTCCGTCATGTTTAATGACAAATTACAAATTTAGGGTTATCCACGATATGGGTGACAATGTGGGGGTTATTTGGAAAAAAGGGTTATATGTCAGGGTTATCTGAGATAATATCCCAAAAACATATGATTTGAGGTAAATTTGGGCTTTTTAGTACAAGGAGGGACAATAGGGCCCCAAACTCAAGTCAATGGAGTTTGGTGAGGCATTGGGCCTAATGGACCAAGTGGCATGATTGTCCAATCCCCATAAGATTGCTTTGATGAGTAATAGGAATGGATTGTGATTGGGAGAACACTCTCCACTTAGTTGTGTAGTAATGCCCAAAACATGTTTGGTAATTACTGAAAAGCATATGATATGTGGTTAATTTTGAATTTTTAGTAAAATGAGGGACAATGGGGGCCTAAAACTTATGTCAATGGGATTTGGTGAGGCATTGGGCCTAATGGACCAAGTGGCATGATTGTACAATCCCCATAGGATTGCTTTGATGAGTAATGAGAATGGATTATGACTGATAGAACATCCTCCACTTAGTAGGCTTGGTAATTCACAAAACATGTTTAGTAATTACCTAAAAGCAAATGATCTGAGGTTAATTTGGGCTTTTTAGTACAAGAAGGGACAATGTGGCCCAAAACTCCAGTCAACCGGGTTTGGTAAGATATTGGACCTAATGGATCCAGTGGCATGATTGTCCAATTTACATATGATTGCTTTGATGAGTAATGGGGAAAGATTATGATTGGGAGAACATCCTCCACTTAGTAGGTTTGGTAATTCACAAACCATGTTTGGTAAGCACCTAAAAACATATAATCTGAGGTTAATATGGGCTTTTTAGTACAAGAAAGGACAATGGGAGCCCAGAACTCAAGTCAATGGAGTTTGGTGAGATATTGGGCTTAATGGACCAAGTGGCATGATTGTCCAATCCCTATAGGATTGCTTTGATGAGTAATGGGAATGGATTGTGATTGGTAGAACATTCTCAACTTAGTAGGTGTGGTAATGCCCAAAACATATTTGGTAATTACCTTAAAACATATGATCTGGGTTAATTTGGGCTTTTTAGTACAAGGAGGGACAATTGGGGCCCAAAACTCAAGTCAATAGGGTTTGGTGAGGTATTGGGCCTAATGGACCCAATGTCATGATTGTCCAATCCCCATAGGATTGCTTTGATGAGTAATGGGAAAGGATTCCGATTGGGAGAATATCCTCCACTTGGTAGGTTTGGTAATGCTCAAACCATGTTTGGTAAGTACCTAAAAGCATATGATGTGGGGTTAATTTGGGCTTTTTAGTACAAGAAGGGACAATGGGGGCCCAAAACACAAGTCAATGGGGGTTTGGTGAGGTATTGGGCCTAATGGACCTAGTGGCATGATCATCCGATCGACATAGGATTGCTTTTATGAGTAATGGGAAAGGTTTTTGATTAGGAGAACATCTTTCACTTAGTAGGTTTGGTAATGTCCAAAACATGTTTGGTAATTATCTAAAAACATATTACTCCCTCCGTCCCAGAATAGTCTGAACACTTTCCTTTTATGTTTGTCCCAAATTAGTTTGAACACTTCCATTTTCGGCATGGTCTCACTATTAATATATTGTTTCTTTTACACATCTTTGGCCCACACTCTACCTTTTATCAATAAAAAGGTACCAACTTTCTCTCTCTTCTAATAAAAAATACCCCATCAACTCCTATCACATCTACTTTTTAAATAAAATAACATTTGATAACCACACTACAACTTATCACATTAAACTACGTGTCCCAACAAGTGTTCAGATCTTTCTGGGACGGAGGTAGTATATGGGTAAATTTGGGCTTATTAGTACAAGGAGTTACAATGAAGCCCAAAACTCAAGTCAATGGGGTTTGGTGAGGTATTGGGCCTAATGGACCGAGTGTCATGATTGTCCAATCTCTATAGGATTGCTTTGATGAGAAACGGAAATGGATTATGATTAGGAGAACATCTTAACCACATAATTCCCTCATCATATAAACCATATAAAACCTCATGATTAGGTTATCAATAACCTACATCTTAATCATACAATTTCCTCATCATATATGTTATAGTCACATGATTTGAGGCCATTGCTCAAGATAATTATTATTTTTGGTAATGCCCTAAAATGGTTTAGGTAATAACCTAAAATTTTTGTAATATACAAATATAATTAGATGATTACCTAACATATATAGTGGTTATGTTAGGTCATGAACAAAATATCTTTAGTAATTACCTAAATCCTGCAGTAAATTGCACAAAAAACCAGTGACATTCCACTACAATGGAGATGATTTGTTGAGAAATTGTTCGATCATTCCAATCCGTTGTTCACATAAACAATCTATCGATGAATTTTGAAATTGTTCGACCATTCCAATCCGCTGTTCACATAAACAATCTATAGATGAACTTTTCATATCACCAAAGTCATTCAATTCAATCATTTGAAAGCAAAATAAAAAGGAAAAAACGCAACGTTTTACCCCGATTCAATCTTATCATATAAACCACATAAAACCAAATGGTTTAGGTTATCAATAACCCACATCTTAACCATACAATTTCCTCATTATATATGTTATAGTCACATGATTTGAGGCCATTGTCCAAGACAGTTATTATTTTAGGTAATTCCCTAAAATGGGTTAGGTAATGACCTAAATTTTTTGGTAATATCCTTAACTAATTAGATGATTACCTAACATATATAGTGGTTATGTTAGGTCATGAACAAAATATCTTTAGTAATTACCTAAATTATGCAGTAACTTGCACAAAAAACCAGTGACATTCCACTACAATGGAGATAATTCTTTTGAGAGATTGTTCGACCATTCCAATCCGCTATTCACATAAACATTCTATCGATGAACCTTTCATACCACCAAAGTCATTCAATTCAATCATTTGAAAGCAAAAGAATAAAAAGGAAAAAAGCAACGTTTTACCCCGATGCAATCTTATCATATAAACCACATAAAATCTCATGGATTAGTTTATCAATAACCCACATCTTAACAATACAATTCCCTCATCATATATGTTATAGTCACATGATTTGAGGTCATTGTCCAAGACAATTATTATTTTAGGTAATGCCCTAAAATGGATTCGATAATGACCTAAAATTTTTGGTAATACCTAATCTAAGTAGGTGATTACCTAACATATACAGTGGTTATGTTAGGTCATGACCAAAATATCTTTAGTAATTACCTAAATCCTGCAGTAACTTGCACAAAAAACTAGTGACATTCCACTACAATGGAGGTTTCGAAAATGCTGCAAATTTTTTTCATCTAATTGCTAAACTAAAGTATGATTTACTCAGCAAATGTAACCCAAAATAAAAGTAGTGTGAAGTGCATTTATTTATTGCAATTATCTCACACACACCTTAATTTTATTTTTGGTCATGTTCAAAATATATTTATTAATTACCAAAATATTTTTATATTTGGTCATGTCCGAAACATCTTTAGTAATTACCAAAACACTGCAGTACCTTAGACTAAAAATCAGCTCAACCTCTTATGGAGGTTTCGAAAAATCTGAATTTTTTTTGCATCATCTAGTAGCTAAACTAAAGTATGAACTACTCAAATATAACCACAAATTGTCGCATAAAAGTGTGAAATGCATTAATTTAGAGCATTTTGATCACCAACACCGTCATTTTATTTTTCCTAAAACCCTAGGTTTTTTTGGGGAAAATTTTCATAAATTGCAAGTTTAATCTTAGTCAAACGCACAAATGAAGATAGTTTAATCTTATTCGTTACTATATGCGAAATATTCAAGTAAAGTTACATCCATTTCATCTACGGGTGAAGAGTTTAGATCGCTTTCCATGGAGGTGAAGTTAAACAATGGAGGTGAAGGTTTGGGGTGAAATAGAGGTGCAAAATGAGTCGAAATGGAGGGAGAAGATGGAAAATAGGGTCGAAATTGAGGGAGAAGGTGGAAGAATGGGTCGAACTTGGGAGAAATTCGATTGAGAATCGTGGAAGATGAAGTATTTTTGAGTTTTTGGTGAAGAACACCAAGAACATGAAGAACAAGGTGGAGAGAGAAAATGGGTAAAAAAAAAATTTGGCTCCATTTTTTTTCCCAACATGAATTACTGTTTGGCGGGTGAAAAAAAAAATTCGAATTTTTTAATTTTTTTTAATTATTTTTTCGATTTTCAGAAAATATTTTCATAAATTTTGGTAAATAAACAAAACGAAAAGAAATTAGTTTTGACAATTAAAAAAAAAGGGAAAAGAAAAGAAGTGAGGGCTCCACTAGCAAGAATGAATGGCTCACATTCATTTGTCTCAATGGTCTTTTTTTGAAAAAAGACCATGGTAGAATCATCCCATTCACAAACCTCTTTCTCTTTTCCTTTTTTCTCCCATAATAAAAAGTTGACAACTTATTGAACAAACTTCTTTGTTATCTCTTATTAAGTTTACGCCAGAACCCGCATACTTACGTATGATTTGATAGACTTAAGGCTTTTTTTTTTTGGCAATAAATGGAACAAGATTCAAGAAGGCAAAGTTTGAATCCTTTATTTATTTGGCTACAGGGCTAGCTAGTTAGTTAAGATTTATTATTTGGTTGTGTTACTTGGTTTGGTTTGTTTTGTTAAGATATTATCATATTCTTTATTTTTTTTCTATACATTATCTGACGTTTGGGTATTATGTATCAACCAAATTTGACTATATTCTTGTACCATTATACAACAAAAAATGTAAGATCTTTTTAGATTCGTTTTAGTGCGTGATTTTAAAATAATATTAAATTTTTGTGATTTATACTTATAATGACTAGAGATGTTAATGGTTAAATAACATATTCAATAATGCAAAATAGCAAGTGATCGATGTCTTCGATATCTACTCTTGCTAATTATCTCATTTATATCATAAAATAGATAAACCGATCATTTAAATATATAGTAGAAAAATTATCTTGAATCTTTATAAGGTAATGAGCAGAAATGCTAATCGGTAAATAGTTATACTAGTTATATTACTCTAAGGTCATTACTTATGACACTACACTTCTTGGAATATTACTTATACAATTGTTATTTGCTCAATATAATTAATGTTTTGATTATAATCATTTACTTGAACTATAATATAACAATATACTTATATTGATGTGTCATTGTATCAATGAGGTTTAAGCCAGAGTTTGTTTTGCTCGACGTCTTTGGATGAAATGATATTTTCTTTGTTGGATTTTACATATCTATCAATATATAATCAACGGATAAATAAAGAGATTACACTTTAATCTATCAATTTTACATTTTACATTTATTATTATTGTTGTTGTTGAAAATATCTTGAAAAATATATTCAAATGTTTGCTTATTGTATTCACTTAATAAGTGAACTTATATAAGTTATAACAAACCTTATAGTATACGAAATTTTACTTCGTATCAAGATCTTGCTAATAAACAATAAGATTTAATCGATTAAGATCTTGTTAATATGCAAAAAGATAATATGAACTTTCATTAATATTCACCCTATGTATATTATAAAAAAAAACTACGTCATTGTTTTTTTTAATTTATACAAATTAGAATTAACAAACTAACAATAACATAATACTTCATACTAAAGACTAACTATAAAAAAAAAACTTCATCCTATAGACTAACAATATAGAACTATAGAAGTATAAAACTGCCTCCTAATTTCTAAGAGTTGGAAGTGGAGTTTTTACTTTTTAGTCCTGTGGCTATTTGCCTATTGGCTGGTAATTGAAGGTGCTTGGAAACCAAGCCCTTTTTCCTAAGTCCTAATTAACCTACAAAGCCTAGTGAAGTCAAACACGATCTAAACCACCAAAGACTAGAGTAGGAGTATTGGTAATAGTATCCTTGAAACCACAGTGAAAGGTCACAATCAAGCCAAAATTCAAAAGAAATTTGGGTCTCGTTTCACCTGGATGTCCGAACATTTTTTTGATCTCCTAAAAGGAGGATTTTGATTGGGTGGTATGGTGATTTGTTGAATCTACAACTGTTGAGTTTGGATAGGCGTCTCATCATGAGAGGCTAAAATGGCCTTTCACAAGGACATTTTTGACATGTCGCGCAAAAAGACAAAAAACAGAAGCTGAACTTTGATACCAACTTATACCAAAGTTCAGTAAAATTGGTACCAATACCAATATAACTCTTATTTTGTACCTAGTGAGAGTGAACTTTGATATATCAACTTTGAGTTTTGGTACCAATTATACTTACTTTGGTATCAACTTTGAACTTTGGTATCACTAATACCTCCTTTGGTACAGTACTAACTCTTACTTTGGTACCTCCAAATTACTTTGGTACCTCCAAATTACTTTGATACCTCCTTTGAGAGGCCAAAGAGTTTCTCACAGCTGTTATATATCATGGATCAGGCTTGCTAGCTGTTCACTGTAAAGCTCATAAAATCACGTCGACTGGATGGGCTCTGCATGCAACGTGCTTTAAGCTTAGACTGCTAGAGTTGCCAAAATCGTGAATCTTATTCGAGCTAGGTTAGGTAGTTCTCTTATTAAATGTGTACTCATATATCACCATTTCAATTCCATATACTTCCTCCGTTCTGTTTTAAATGAAACATTGGGTGAAATGACACTATTCATTAATCAATTTTGACTCCAATTTATCGCCATTATATAAAGAAAAACATAGTCAAGTGGGATCTTGTTAGATTCGTCTCGATGCATACTATCAAATTATAACTTTTTTATATATTTTACGTATACACAACAGATATTAATGATTAAAGAAGCGCGTTGGGTTGCGTGAAAAAGTAAACATTTCATTTAAAACAGAACGGATGAAGTATTGTATTTGTGGGGTTTTGCAAGTAAAGTAACTGACCCTTTCTCATGCTGTGTTAGAATTCATGGATGATTCCACATGAAGATAAGAAGCACTGGCTTGGATCAAGTGGTTACTGATGTAACTGATGGAGATCAAGTTACTGCTTTGTAAATTACATATACTCTATTTTTATTCAATGAATATTATTTTGTATTGTTAGAATATATGAAAATATATTCATGTATAATGTATTATTGTGCAAATATCTTTTGTATAATTATTTGTTAGCCTTGACTATAGGATAGTGAGTTGGCTAAGGTTGTATATTATAGTTTGAAATGATCAATGAGAAACTTACAGAAAGTATTCTTTCATGGTATCAAGTCTAGGGATTCTCTCTCTCTTCCGCTGCCCCTAGCCCTTCCGTCCTTCCTACCTCATCTTCTTCCTTGCACATTCAGCCATGACTGAATCGAAATCTTCCTTCTTTCACCCTGCACTTGCTGTCTCTAATATTCAAAACTTCATACCTGTTGTTCTTGAGATAGAAAACGTTCAATACGGAACGTGGATGAAACTTTTCAAAATTCATGCTCAGTCTCACCGAGTTATCCATCACATCATCAAACCCGAGGCTGGTAAAGGACTGAAGGCTCCTTCTATAGATGATGAGAAAGAACTTTGGTCGACGCTTGATGCGACCGTTCTTCAATGGATATATTCGACTATTTCGAATGACCTCTTAACCACCATTATTGAACCGGACTCTACTGCTATGGCGACTTGGGAACGCCTTCGTGATATCTTTCAAGATAATCAGAATTCGAGAGACGTGACACTTGAACAAGGGTTGTCCACTACTCATATGGACGACTTCTAAATGTGTTACCCTATTGTCAATGACTCAAAAGCCTTTCTGACCAGTTAAAAAATGTTGGAGCGCCCGTATCTGATAGTCGGTTGGTGTTGCAACTGGTTTCCGGTCTCTCGGTGACTTACAAGAATGTGGGCACATTAATTCGTCAAAGCTCACCCCTCCCTTCATTTTACCAAGCAAGATCAATGCTCACCTTGGAGGAAGCTGGGTTGGCTAAGGAGGCTGCAACTGGGTCTGCCACTGCCATGGTGATTGTTTCTTCGTTGTCGAACACCTCCTCTCCTCCTCATGAAAATTCCGGACATCACCGTGGCAAGAAAAATCACCACAAGCATCATGGTGGTGGGCAAAAATTCGGCCAGCAGCGTGGTGGTTCTGGCGGTAAGGGTGACCATGGTGATGGCCAGCCCTCTGGTGGTTCCGACAGCACAGGTGGTGCGCACCAACCTGCCCAGTATTTGCCTCCAGCAGGCCCGTGGCCTGGGTACCCGCAAGCAGGAGGATGGGGTTGGCCTTAATTGGGCCTTCCTTCCTTGTCCTTACCCTTCTAATGGGACTTAGGCTCAACGTACTCCTTCAAGCCCATACCATCAGCAGCCTGGAGTACTTGGGCCAAGACCCCCAACATGCTTATGCTGCCACTGCTCCATCAACATATGCACCTACGGATATTGAAGCGGCAATGCACACTATGTCTCTTACTCTGCCTACTGATACAAATTGGTACATGGACACCGGTGCAACTTTTCATATGACCTCGTCAAACAGTAATCTCTCGTCTTATTTTAATTTGAGCACTAAAAATGGTATTACTGTTGGTTATGGTCATTCTATTCCAATTCGGGGTTACGGTCATACTATTTTGCCTTCCTCTAATCCTCCTTTATCCTTAGTAAATGTGCTTCATGTTCCCAATCTCTGTTTGCAAGTTTACCGCTGATAATTCTGTTACTGTTGAATTTCATCCGTTTGGGTTTTCTGTGAAGGATTTTCAGACGGGGGTGCCAATAATGAGATGTGATATCACATGCGATCTTTGTCCTGTCACCACCACCATACACACTGGTCCTACCTTACCTTCCACCTTTTCGGCTCTTGATTCTTCCCATTGGCATGCTCGGTTGGGGCATTCGGGCAATTCTGTTTTGGATTTTCTTAGGATTAATAAATGCATTGCATGTACTCGAGCTTGTAGCTCTATTATTTGTCACTCTTGTGTGCTTGGAAACAAATCAAGCTCCCCTTTTCCCCTTCGAGTTCATGTACTTCTATGCCTTTTGATATTATTCATAGTGACATTTGGACTTCTCCTGTGCTTAGTTCTTCTGGTCATCGATATTATGTGTAATTCTTGGATGATTCTACCAAATTTTTGTGGACTTTCCCCTTAGCTAAAAAGTCCCAAGTTTTTGATGTCTTCTTAACCTTAAAAGCTCATATTCGCACTCAATTTGAACGTGACATTAAGACTGTTCAATGTGATAATGGGCGAGAGTTTGATAATAAGTCTTTTTGGTCTTTTGTAAGAGTGATGGCATGTCTTTCCATCTTTCATGTCTCTATACCTCTTCACAAAATGGAAAAGCCGAAAGAAAATTCTTTCTATTAATAATATCATTAGAACTCTCCTTGCCCATGCTTCTCTCCCCCCTTCTTTTTGACCTCATGCCTTACACATGGCAAATTATCTTCATAACATTTTGCCAAGCAAACTATTAGCTAATTCATCACCTCTGCAACTTTTATATCAAAAGGATCCATCTTACTCTCATCTCCGCGTGTTTGGGTGTCTTTATTACCCTCTCTATCCCTCCACCACTATAAATAAATTGCAACCCCGTTCTACTCCGTGTGTGTTTTTGGGATTTCTACCGAATCATCGGGGCTACAAATGTTATGATCTATCATCTAATAAAATCATCATTTGTCGTCACGTGGTTTTTGACGAGTCCATTTTTCCTTTTGCTAAGTTGCATTCCCCCTTTTTTACATCATATGAATTTTTGGATGAAGGTTTATCACCTTATGTGGTGCATCACCTCACCCAGTCCACTCCCTCAATTTCGGCCCATCGTGATGTCTCACACATGGCCCAGCCTGTTGCTTCATCTCCCGTGGCCTATAACTCCCCACTTCCTACTCCTCCTGGTCTGGCCCACCGCTCTTCATCAGACCCGCATTCATCATCTACTCTCCCTCTTGAGCAATGCGTGCCACAACCCACTCATCCAGGCCCATTACCTCCCTTGCCTCACATTCCTCTCACTGGCCCATCTTCTCTCCAACCATCTTCCACTCCTACTCCACGTGTTGTCACACGCAGCCAGCGTGGAATTTTTCGTCCAAACCCCAAATACAATCTCCACACTGCAGTGACGAAATCTCCCCTCCCTTGCACTCCCCTTGATGCTTTACGTGACCCGAATTGGAAAATGGCCATGGATGATGAATTTAATGCTCGAGTTAAATATAAGACGTGGGAATTAGTACCTCGTCTCCCCAATGTGAATGTGATTCGGTCTATGTGGATTTTTGCTCATAAAGAAAAATCTAATGGTGATTTTGAAATGATCAATGAGAAACTTACTGGAAGTATTCTTTCATGCAGAGCCGTCTCAGACAATTTTGGGGCCCTGTGCAAGACATTGAACATGGGCCCTATGGGGATATATAAAAAGGATCCACCGTCCCATATTAACTTTCTTAAATACCTCAATGTTATTTTTATTTTTAGGAATGAGACACCTTAGATATTACAAAATGGTAAAATATACCAAACATAAAACTAAAATAAGCTATGATATATGAAAACAAACAGTACATAGATTAGGGGCAACATTTTAGAATAACAAATGTAGAATCTTTTTTTCCATCTAATAAACTCATAGAAATAAAATATATAGGTGGGGCCCCTTAAATTGGGACCCTGAGCAATCGCTCAGCTTGCTCATGTGTCTGAGACGACCCCTCTGCTTTCATGTATATTTCCTCCTTTTCAAAGGTGAAAATTGCAGCACACAAATAAGGCTGAAAATGAGTCGAAAAATTGATTTGAATATCAGAATGTATACTCATAATAGTACTACAATACAAAAAGGCTAGATAACGCATGGTTTGCTAATAGCTCACTGTTTTTCCTAATGAGAATCCTTTCAAATATAATTTAAAATAACAAGCAATGTAGTAGACTTTATTTTAACATGATTAAGCAAACTTACTTGAAAACATTATAGTATTTCTCATGATGATCAAGTCCCCAATTATATAATTTTTTGATTTATTGGATTTACAAATTAAACTTAGTTGTTAGATGTACAAAATTAAATTATAGATGGTGCAAACATAGTTTTTTTATGGTGCAAACATAGTTTTCAGATTTGCAGAATAAAATAAAGAATATATATTACGGATGTGTAGGCATAAAAAATTTAGTCTTTAGACGTACACAAAAAAAAGTTATGGACATACAAAAATAAAGGAAAGTAGTTACATGTTCTTAAAAGCATATTAGTCAACAAGGACATGTGGTAGTATTTACACTGGTGAAAAGTGAACTCAGATGACAAGGTCTATATATAGAAAATTATGAAGTTTAAAAAAGATACACATATACATTGATACATATTATATAAGGCAATACATGGGGACACCAAAAAATAGAAAAAAGAAAGGGAAATTCTACATGGTGGCCTCCAACTTTCAATTTTTCTATATGGTGGCAGGGCAAAAAAAATATTATACAAAGTGACCCCCCAACTTTGACAAATTCTATCTAGTGATCTTATTTCATTAATTGGTGGGTAACCAATTAACCTAACTCTTTCTCTCTCCTCCCTCATCCCCTTTCTCTTTCATCCCCAAATTTGAAATTCTACATGTCTTAGGACTCAGAGTTCTCATATAACTCTCGATCGGGAGTTAGCCTGAACCCATGGGTTCTTTTTTTTTTTAGGGGATGAACCCATGGGTTCTTAAGCAAGCATAGAAAATAATCTTTTGACTTCTTGAGCATTCCAGAATATGGTGTCACTTTTCTTTATTTGCAAAGCTATTACTAATATATATTGAACCCAGATTTTTTTAAAATGATCTGTAATTTGTATCAATTACTTGCTCTAATTGTACATTAGGTCTAACATACAAAAGGAGTTGATTTTTTTGAAATATTAACTCATTTTATGTATGACCATTCATATATAGTTGCTTTCTTGAATTTTGTTGATCAAGCAGTCTGATATGAAGTAAATATCGAGCATATGTTGAGTAATTGTAAGCCGTCATTTGCAAAATAGATCGTAATGATCTCAGAGAGCATAGTTAATTAATGAAAGAGAAAGGGGAAGAGGGAGGAGAGAGAAAGAGTTAGGTTTAATTGGTTAGCCACCAATGAATGAAATAAGGTTATTAGGTAGAATTTGTCAAAGTTGGGGTTATTTTGTATAATATTTTTTTTGCCCCGCCACCATATAGAAAAATTGAGAGTTCGAGGCCACCATGTAGAATTTCCCAAAAAGAAAAAGAGAGAACTAACTGCTTTCTTTAAACAAAAAAAAAGGGAAACTAGTGAAGTATTACATAGTATATCATATATGTCTACTTATGAAAGTTCCAAATCATAATCAAGGCAATGAGAAGTAGGTGGTATACTGACTCCGTTGCTGTGAAAGCTATAGTGCTTTACATTCTACTTTTTACTTCTAATATGGGGTGGAGTAATTTTGTGGCTTTTATAGGGGCCACGGCAGTTGTAGACGGAGAACTCCACCAGCAATCCTGGAAAGAAGGCGGCTTGAACGATGCATCCAAGTACATCATCAGCTTCATCAATTTTGTAGTTCATATCATTGTTATTTTTGTATTCTGGATGAAAAGGGATCATGTTGAGAAGTTGCCTGACTTGCGTAGGAATTTAGCGTTGTTCTACTTTTGGTTTGTGTTCATAAACTTCTACATTGTGGCGCCGCAGGAAATATATGCGTTCATTGGTTTGATGGGTTTAAGTGTCCAGAGTTTTGCTGTAGTAGAGATGTTCAGAATTCGGGGGCTGTTTGCTGGATTCGTGCGTAACCCAGATCCGGCATATTTTAATTTTGTAATGGCAGCTTCAGTTTGCACCGCATATTACTTGTTCGGATTTGGAACTACTTATTTTTGGATTGTGTTATCTACTTGTGTTACCCTCAATTTTCTGTGCGGTAATTTCTTCCTCCCTAGTGATGCCGCCGCCGCCGAGGAGGACGACAGTACTCATTCGCCGCCTCGTTCACGCTTACTATCCATACTATCTGATCAAGCAGACATAGTTTTTGCGGATGTAAAGTAACTTTGTGTTTGTGACTCCCTGGGGCCTAGAAAAGTTCTAGTCACTTCCCAATTTAGCAAGTGAACTCTTTTGTCAAAGAATTGGTAATAAGATTAAATTTCATTTCACGTTCCAATTGAGTTGCGGTATCTATTTACTTTTTTGCTCTTTGCTAAGCGGACCGATGTCGAGGCCGAGGTGTTTGCCGCCTCTGTTGATGGACTCTTTTCCTCTGACCCTGGTTACCGCGTCGTTCCACCTTTCAAGGTTTCTTCCACCTAAAAGGAAGGGAAAAAAAACTACCAATGATGTTTACGGTTATAGTAAATGTAGTATATGTTGTGTTTTATCATTTGTGTACAGTTTTAGTCTTTGATCTTGTAGCATAAAATAGTGCTACTTCCTCTCCTATGTGTTTTTAAGGAGTAATTATTGTTGCGGAAAATCAGATGTCGTTGCCAAAGATATTTTTAGCAACGACATTTGTTGTTGCCAAAAATCGATTTTCGTGTAGAATTGTAGTAGTTTTTGAACTTTTCATCCAAGTATAAGGATGGTGACGATGATGATGATCAAAGTTTTGTGGGGATTCTCTAAAGTAGTATGAACTGTGGTAATTGCGTTCTACTAATTATTACTAGTATTTTTTGCACGCGATGCGTGCGTGACATCACGTATGCGTGATTTTGTGAATATTTTCAATTTTATCCTCATTCATGAGAGAACTTGAAATAAGAGGAAGGAGAAGAGGAGAAACTGAAGAAGTAGAAAAAACTGCCTTTACAATTAATTAGTGCATGAAAAAAATTAGAAAAGGTGAACACAGTGAAGAAAGAATCGCTTGGTTTGCCTATTTTAACGCAAATGTTAGGATTCTTTTCCCCTTTTTTTTTCCTTATTTTACTTTTGTTTATAAATTTATTAAATGGTTGCAACTGTAATTTTTGTTTATAGTTGGGGGTAATTTGGGCAACTCAAGTGGACACCAAAGTCCTCAAGAGTTGCCTTATATAATAGAGATTAAGCCTCTTTTTTTGGGGGCTTCACAGCCACGTGGTAGTCAACAATATTCATTTTCACTTTTTTCCTTTTTGTTGGATATTATATATGGAAACTTAATAAGGCAAGTTTACTTTGTTATTATTTATGGGAAAACTTTATTAGTATACGGGGAAGGCAACAAGAAGAGGCAGTAATATTCACTTACAGTAGATGCAAGTTTTCGAATTTTTGTATTATAGGCAACAAATCATGATTTTTCCAAATTATAAAATGATGATAGATACCATAAAATACTGATATTCAGCAACCAAAAATACAAAATTGCATGCACAGTCATAATCAAGAATACTAAATTCTCAATGATGATGGACTTAGTCATAATTAAAATCTTCTCAAACAAAAAGTCACATCACCCTAAATCCTCCAATACGGCAATACTTGATATAACTACCGCATAATATAGGGTAATTATATCAATACCAAACACTATCTGTAACAGTTGACACTATCCACAATATGCAAACAATCAGTGCCTTCAAATTAGTGTTTTATCATAGTATGCAAATAATGGTAGATTGATCTATCAAAATTTGAAAAATGTTATTCAAAGTTTAAGAATTTAGCCTAATTACTATTCAAAAGGATATATTGGTGTAAATTGCATACAAATAGAACTTCTAGTCAGGGGTGTAAATGAGACGAGACCACTCGTGAGCTACTCGAGATCGACTCGGTCAAAACTCGATCAAAACTCGACTCGAGTGACCTCGACTCGAGCTTGAGATGTTGGTGAGTCGAGTTGAGCAACTCGATACTCGACTCAAAAACTCGTGAGAAGCTCGAAAATCCAATTATCAATAGCAAAATACCTAAATTCAACATTTTTTTTATTTTAGGGTTGCTTTTAACATGAGCCACTTGCAAGCTACTCGAAATCTACTCGGTCAAAGCTCGACTCGGTCAAAACTCGGTCAAAACTCGGTCAAGCTCGACTCGAGTGAACTCGACTCAACTTGAGCTCGACTCGAAATGCTAACAAGTCGAGTCGAGCTAGCTCAAACTCGAACTCGACTCGCATTATTTACACCTCTACTTCCAGTGTCGCACGGTCAAAACGATTAATACAGAGCAATAGGTGATGATAGAGAAAAACAAGCTAGGAAAAAGGGATAGTCTACAATGATCGAAAAGGAAAATCAACTAGTGGCTAAAAACAAGTTACAATTTCTTGAAACCCATTCATGTGGCGTTTGGTTCATATAGTGGTATGGGTTTGGAACGTGATACCTAATACCATGTGTTTGGTTTTATTTGAGTATAAAGTTTTTTCTTCTATTTAGTACCCCGAGGTATTGGTATGAGCCATACCCACCTCCCCCCTTGAGTTTCTAAATCCTGTACCTTATGGGTTTGAAATATGGGTTTTAAATCTATCAATTTATTAAACAAACATTAGGTATGAGTTTTGCTCATTCTAAACCCATACCTCATACCAGAATCATATGAATCAGCCTGCAAACAAATATTCATTTCTGTAACCTGTGATTTTAAAAAAAAAAAATAGTTTATGAAGAGATGTGAAGATTATGATATGCATATAATGTTTCGTTTCTTAATAATCGAACAAACTTTTTATTTAACATGTTGGCAGGAAAACTGAGAATCATAATTGATTCCATTTTTTTCGCGGGAATTAAGGTAAATATTATCTAAGAGAAAAGTAAAGACTTTTTATTCATTTTAATATATGTTGTATGGAAAAATGTGATTTTAGGAGAGAAAGTGGAGAATAATTGGTAAAAGAACATCAAATATAACCCTTGGGTTGAATAAACAAAGCAAAAAACTAATTTCAAGAAGCAAATAAATGATATGATACGTTTTTTTTCTAGGCAAATCACTAAAAAATATGGGATTAAATATAAAACCAAGCACTATAATTTGGGACACCTACCCAAAATGGAAATGAATCACTAGATATAACCTATCCAATATCTTAAGAACAACAGACATGAGTTGAGAGTCGTATTTATGTGTTTTACTAATTAATGTAAATTGTTTATATAAACTCTTTTTTGTTGTATACTTTATAAGCAACTCTATGTTCTATAAATCAGACCACATATGAAATCGTCATAACGAGGTTGCAATATTAGAAAGACAAGCCAAAGTAATACAAATATGACTAGATAATCAATAGTGCTAGATCTAGGATTTTAAATAGGATGGGCCAAACTTATAGAGTTAACTTTGTTTTATTATATAAAATTATAAATCGCTCTTAGGTAAATATGATTGGAGACATGTATCATTTTGCATTTGAATAAGTAAATATGATAAGGAAATAGTATGATATATTTATGTGAGTGAGAGAGTGTGTGACCTATTAACGTTTTAGTAGTGGGAATAATATATGTTAAAATAATAGAGGGATCACTCAGAACATTAAATTAATAAAAGTAGTATTTCTGTGACTAAATGAAATAGAAGAATTATGAAGAGTATTATATGAAGGTTATGGTCCACAAATTGAAATTCTTTATTAAAGAATGAGGAAAATAAATATAACATATAACAGAAAAACAAATTTTACATCTAATAATATTGTAAGTCAAAATTTAGTTACTAATTATATAGATTTTATTGTTATAACATATATAACGCATATCTTGAATCATATATGTTATAAATATTCTTTTCGAACAAAAAATTTCGGGTCCAAAAGCTAGGTATTCTATAATCTCAACAATTACCTAGTCAACAATTTAATGATCTAGCAAAATTTATTCCTAAAACAAAGGAAAGTAGTTAAATGTTCTTTGAAGCAGATTAGTGAACAAGGACATGTGGTAGTATTATACTGGTGAAAAGTGAAAACTCAGATGACAAGTAATAGAGTAAGCCCAAGGAGCGAGCAATACCAGCAGACATAAATCGTTTTTACAACCGATCCCATATTGGCCCAGAAAATTGCAGATCATGCACTTCAATCAATATATCACGAGAAAGAGTAGCAAACAACCATGAGCCAATCAATTGATCAATTCTCAACCAATTAAAATACTCAGGATTATGAACTGATTGTCCCTGTGAATCAAAAATGTACATGGAAGGCATGGAAAGAGAACGATCAATCATACTCAATAATCCATGGGAGATCAAAAAAGACTCAAATTGAGTCCTCCACGGAAGATAATCCTCAACCACATACAAAACAGTTGTCACAAATTCTTTATATTAACGTTGGATACACTAGAAGTAGGGGGCAACATGTTATTAGGGGAGGAATAAAAATTAAGAGCAGCCAAAGAGGAGTCCGAAGCAGCGGCACTATAGGCCGGAATAGAACATGGTTGAGCGACGAAGGTAGGCCCATGAAAAACAGGCGAAGCAGCCGAGTGGTGGCTGGACGGTCCAACGGCAGAAGAGGACCCATGGAAGAGCCGCCGCGGCAGGGGCTGCGAAGGAATCCATGAAAACAGGGACGGCATGGACACAGGAGCAGAGTGGTTCACCGTAGAGAAGGAGGGCACGCTGGTGTGAGGCGCGACGGAAGTAACATCGACGGTGGGCTGGACGCGGTGGACTGTTGGCGGCTGAAAACCAGGCGGTGCGCCATGATGCTGCTGCGAAATAGGTGCTGCGGACAAAGCAGAGAGAACACCGGTTGTGGCTGCGTGCAAGGCAGCAGTGGTGGTAGTAGGGGTGATAATGAGCCTGACAGGCTCGCGAGCAGCTCGGGCTCGGCTCGGTCAAAGCTCGGTCAAAGCTCGGCTCGTTGAAGCTCGGCTCGAGCTCGGGCTCGGCTCGAGACTTAAACGAGCCGAGCCGAGCTAGGCAAAGCTCGGCTCGTAAAGCTCGTGAACAGCTCGATTATTATTTTATACTTAAAAAATTATTTTATATTAAAAAAATATTTTATATTAAAAAATTGTTTATATATTAAAAAATTGTTTATAGATATTAAAAATTATATTAATTATTTCTTTTAAGATATTAACTAAGCTATATAATAGAAGAAAGATTAAAAGAAAAGGTTAAAACAATTAAAAAGAAAAAGAAAACAAAAAAAGATAGAGAAGTTATGATTGTATTTTTAGAACTTGACTAATCTTTTTATTTAACTTATGATTGTATGGTGTAATGGAAGTAGCATGGAGCGGGCATTGTAGGCTTTGGAGCATATGGCAACTTACAAGAATGACATTGCCTTGAGAAAAGAATGAACTCTTTATTTTATGTAATATATTGTATATGTGTTGGTTGATATATTATCGTTGTTGAACTTTTGTATTGTTGTAGAACTTTTGTATTGTTTGCAATATGCGAAACTTTTGTATTGTTTTATTGGAATCATCAATGATGATAGAATCATTAAACTCACTTTATACAGATTTTTTGCAAAATAAATTTCCTAAACGCGCTCGAGCCCATAATAGAGAGCCGAGCCTAAACGAGCCCACGAGCCGAGCCTAAACGAGCCCACGAGCCGAGCCTAAACGAGCTCACGAGCCGAGCTCGAGCCGCGAATTCTCATCACGAGCTCGAGCCGAGCTCGGCTCCCCCAGGCTCGGCGAGCTCACGAGCCGAGCCGAGCTCTTGAAAACTTAAACGAGCTCGAGCCGAGCCCAGTGCTATTCGGGCTCGGCTCGCTCGTTAAGCACCCCTAGGTGGTAGTGTACAGGGCGGAAGACGCAGTGGTGGAGTCACCGACAAGGAGTGACGAAGAAAGCGGTGAACTCATGAGTAAGAATTACGGTGGAAGCTAAGGAAAAAAATAATTAACTAGGGTTCTTAACCTAGGCTCTGATACCATGTGAAAGTAATGTGGCGACTCACTTAATATGGGAGTCCCGGCACTATATATATAGATATCGTTTTACAACCTATATTACATTAGGAAAATCCAAACGCTTACCTTTTACTGATGTAATTCACTCTTGTGATAAACCTTTACAAATTGTTCATTCAGATGTTTGGCAATCACCTTTTAAATCTAATCTTGGGTTTCGTTATTATGTGAGTTTTATTGATGACTTTTCTCGTTTTACATGGATTTATCCCATGCGACATAAATCTGAGGTTTTTCATAATTTTCTTGGTTTTAAGTCTTTAGTTGAAAATCTATTTGACACCAAGATTAAATATTGTCAAAGTGATGGCGGACGAGAATTTGATAACACTAAATTTCTCACTGATTTCTGGAATGTGGGGGTACATTTTCGTAAATCGTGCCCTGATACCCAAGCACAAAATGGTGTAGCGGAACACAAGCATGGTCATTTAATTGAATTGGCTCGTACTATGCTTATTCAAGACAACATGCCTCTTACATTTTGGGTTGATGCTGTTTATACCGCTACTTATATTATCAACAGATTGCCTACACCTGCTCTGAATGGTTTATCGCCCTATGAAAAATTGTTTTCCAAATCTCCGGATTACTCATTTATGCGTGTTTTTGGATGTGAATGTTTTCCTAACTTTCAGGCTAAACCGTCCAACATATTATCTCGGTCTGTTAGGTGTGTCTTTCTTGGCTACGCTTCTCACTATAAGGGATATCGGTGTCTTGATCCTCAAACAGGTCGTGTCTATGTCAGTCGTCATGTTACTTTTCACGAGTCTGTTTTCCCTTATACCTCCCTTGTTGGATCACCTCTCTCTACGACTCATGATCCTCGCCTACCACTTGCATCTGGGAGTCCTACGTTGTTTCCTATCTTCTCTAGCGGTCCTCAAACTCATGTTGATGTCTTGCCCACGCCCCATCCACCTCCTGGGGTGTTTTCCTTTTCGGATGGCAGCGTCGCTGCCCCTGTGCTGTCCCCTTCTCCTCCCCGTGACTTGGATCAGCACGTGTCACAGCCGGCTGCAGCCTCTTCCCCTCGCCACAGTCCCTCTAGTGAGCCTGTGCCAGTAGTCATCCAGTCTAGCTGCTGCCCCTCTACGTCATCCCTGCTTGACAGCACATCCTCCCTCCCTGTGGATTCCCGTGTCAGCCCACCTTCGCCTCATTCGTCCCCCTCCACTTCTCCTCATGCTTATTGTAGCCCTGAGTCTAGTGTTGAGTCTCGCCCGCATGTGTCCACATCTACTTGTATTGTACCCAAAGTTGTTAAAATCGAGATTCTAGTTTGAATCGGAAACAACCTATAGAATCGAATCGTAAAATCGAATCGTAGAATCGTAAAATTCTACAAACACGTATAATCAAGATATTGCACTCAATCTTCATTGAATATGCTAAAACTATAAGTTAAAAGACCTAAAAATTAGAAAAAATAGTTGTTTACACACTATATTAGCAATAACTAACAACATTTATCTATTATTTGCTTTGTTAGCATGATTTAAATTTGCGAGTTTTTCGCTAGTCAACAGAAATGTATAGAATCGTCTTGAATCGTGAATCGAATCGTTTACCATATTTTGAATCGTAAAATCGTAAGATTTTAAGATTTGAATCACGATTTTAATAACTATTCAACTGCGTCGTGCCTTTGTCCGACGCAGATCCTGTATCCTCATCTGCGACGAGACCTGTGCCGTCGGACCCATGTCCGACGCAAATGGGCGCCTCGCATCCGACGCAAATCGTCGATTCTGTACTAGTGACCTTCTTCGCATCATATGCATACCCGTTCCAAGGCTGGAATTTTTAAACCCAAAATTTTTCCAGATTTTGTCTCATTAATTGCAATTGTTCATCCTCCTGATCCTACACGTTTTTCTAAAGCTAATCAATATCCTGAATGGCGACAAGCCATGGCCGAAGTGTTCAATGCACTTATCTCTAACAACAGATGGGATTTGGTTCCGTATGATAAAGCAAAAAATGTGGTTGGTTCAAAATGGGTTTATAAGACGAAATATAATTCAGATGGGAGTGTCGAGCGGAAAAAGGCTAGATTAGTTGCCCAAGGGAATAACCAACAGGAAGGTGTAGATTTTGATGAAACATTTAGCCCTGTCGTTAGGCCTGCCACTATTCGACATGTTCTTTCTCTTGCTATTTCTTATGGTTGGATAATTCGTCAATTGGATGTTAAAAATGCCTTTCTTCATGGTTATCTTATCGAGGAGGTTTACATGAAGCAACCTCCAGGCTTCGCTCATCCTCAATATCCTAATCATGTTTGTCGTCTTAGAAAAGCTTTATATGGTCTCAAACAGGCTCCTAGAGCTTGGTTTCATCGTTTCAGTAGCTTTCTTTTACGACAGGGTTTCTTCTGTTCTCAAACAGACACTTTTATGTTTATTTTTCAACGTGGCAAGGATCTTTTATTTCTTCTCTTGTATGTCGATGATATTGTCATTACAGGCAATTCTCCATCATTAGTTCATAGATGCATTTCTTTACTTGCCACTCAGTTTGCTATGAAGGACTTGGGGGATCTTCATTATTTTCTTGGCATTCAGGTTGTCCGTACATCTAAGGGCCTTTTCTTGTCCCAACATAAATATATTCACGACTTGATTCATAAGTTTCATTTGCATACCGCTAAGGCTGTGCGTACTCCTCTCCCGTCTAGAACGACACTCTCTCTTACTGATGGTGCTTTGCTTGCAGATCCGTCTGAGTACCGTAGTATGGTAGGAGCTTTACAATACTTGACTATGACTCGACCTGATCTTACTTATGCTGTACATTTAGTTGCTCAGTTTATGCATGCTCCCCGTACTACTCACCTTGCTGCTATCAAGCGTATTTTCAGATACTTGATAGGTACTGCCGATCAGGGCTTATGGCTTCGTCCATCCCGGGACACTACTATTATCATTGCATACTCCGATGCTGATTGGGCTGGGTGTCCTGATAGTTGTCGTTCTACGACTGGTTATGCGATTTTTCTTGGAGGTAATCTCATTTCTTGGCGCTCTAAAAAGCAACCTACTGTTTCAAAATTTTCCACTGAAGCTGAATATCTAGCCGTAGCTTATACGGTTAGTGACACACTGCATCTTCGTTATTTATTGGCCGAACTTGGATTGGTGGTTCGTCGTCCCGTCAAACTTCTTTGTGATAATGTGTCAGCTACTTATCTTACTGTGAATCCTGTGCAACATGATCGTAGTAAACATATTGATGTTGATTATCACGTTGTTCGTGAACGTGTTGCTCATGGTGATCTTATTGTTCGATATGTTCCTACTCAGCTTCAACTTGCAGATATTTTTACTAAGCCATTGTCTGGCCAACGTTTTGAATTTTTGAAATCCAATCTGCATGTGGTTTCCCCCACACAGATTGAGGGGGTGTAATAGAGTAAGCCCAAGGGCAATTATGTAATATAGGTTGTAAAACGATATCTATATATATAGTGCCGGGACTCCCATATTAAGTGAGTCGCCACATTACTTTCACAACAAGGTTCATATATATAGAAAATTATGAAGTTTAAAAAAGATGAACACACATACATTGATACACAAATCATATATGTGTACTTATGAAAGTTCCAAATTATAATCAAGGCAATGAGAATTAGGTGGCATACTAACTCCATAGCTGTGAAAACTATAGTGCTTCAGCTTCTACTTTATACTTTAAGTGTGGGGTGGGGTAATTTTGTTGCTTGTACAGTGTTCGCGGCAGCTTTAGACGGAGTATTCCAGAAACAATCCTGGAGAGAAGGTAGCTTGAACAATGCATCCAAGTACATCATCAGCTTCATAGACTTTCTAGCTTATTTCATTGTGGTGTTTTTATTCATAATGAAAAGGGATAATGTAGAGAAGAAGTCTGACTTGCGTAGGAATTTAGCGTTGTTCTACTTTTGGTTGGTGTTCATAAACTTCTACATTGTGCCGCCGCCCGGGTATGAAATACTTGCGTTCATTGGTTTGATGAGTTTAAGTGTCCAGAGTTTTGCTGCAGTAGAGTTGTTAAGAATTCGGGGGCTGTTGGCTGGATTCGTGCGTAACCCAGATACGGCATATTTCAATTTTGTAATGCCAGCTTCAGTTTGCACCGCATATTACTTGTTCGGATTTGGAACTACTTATTTTTGGATTATGTTATCTACTTGTGTTACCCTCCATTTTCTGCACGGTAATTTCTTCATCCCTAGCGATGCCGCCGCCACCGCCGCCGAGGAGGATGACAATACTCATTCTCCGCCTCCTTCATGCTTACAATCCATACTATCTAATAGATTATACTTAGTTTTTTTGGATGTAAGCTAACTTAGTGTTTGTGGATCCCTGGATAAGTTCTAATGACTTCCCATTTTAGTTAATTTTATGTTAATGAATAGGTAATAAGATAAATTTCATTAATACCCTATTCCATTTCACATTCCAATTGAGTTGCAGTATCCATTTACTTTTTCGCTCTTTCAAATCTATCCAGTTGAAATATAACGACACATTGACAGTTATAGTAGTATATTTATCTGTAACGTGCTTATAATGTCTCCAATGAACTCTAGCTGGAAGGCATTTCATGTTATGTTCAAAGTTGTGTATTTATTTTCGACCAAGAATAATGTTACACAACATACGTGCTAGATTTAACGACTGCATATTAAATCAAATTAACACCTTCCGTAGGGAAAAAAAAGAAGAATTTTTTTTTTTTTTATATTGAAAGTTAATCATATATAGGCACTTAATATTTCTTCTCCTTCATGTATTACCGTGTTTTCATTAGATTAGCATTTACTTTTTTTTTAAAGAACATTTACTTTAAATAAAGAGAATATATCAAGAGCAAAGACAATTAGATGATCGAATTTTCAACCCTATTTAAGCCACCTCTTTAAACTTCATTTATATTTTTTTTTTTATCATCTCCACTTCTATAAAACACTTAGGGCCTTGTTTGGTAAAGAGAGGTTTGAGGCAAAATTAGAGGTTTGAGTTCATATTAGAGGATTTGACTAGTCAAATCCTCTAATTTGAGTGTTTGGTAAAAAGTGATTTCAATTAGCTTATGGAGTCTAATTATTAAAAAGCTCTTTTTGAAAAAGTTGGGGGAGGAGCTTTTTGACATTATTAGAGGTTTGGGATCGAGTGAACCAATTACATTTATGTCCTAAAGTTGGTTAAAAATTACATTAATAAATAATAAAAGGCACGGCAATAGATTATGCACATGTTCTTATTGGTCATTTTACACATTAATGTAGCAATCAGCTATCATCTATTTACCAAACACTTTTATATAAACAGCTAATACAATCAGCTAGTCAAATCAGTTAATACAATCAGCTAACATCTATCAGCTAATACAATCAGCTAACAGCTAACAGCTATCCGCTAATTGCCAAACAGAGCCTTAAATTTTTAAAACCCTTTCTAATATAACTATATATTTTGAACATTAGCATTTAACATATTAAATGAAAATGAAACAAGTAGAATATTATACTTAGATGTATTTAAATTTGTAAAAAAATAACTATTATCTTACGTCCAATTTTAGAAGGCATGACGAGCGCCCCGGGGCGTTAGTTAAGTATTATAATTTGGTATATAAATAGATTTCAAATTATTATTAAACAGGCGCCCCGGAGCATTAGATAAGAACTATAATTTTTAAGTAGCATGTGCCAAATTATTTTTTTTGTGAAGAGGGGATGAAGCTTTTTTAATTTAAGAGAAGAGATGAAAGGCGTGTGGTATAACATTATTACACTACTCCTTACAATTTCCTGAGGCATGAGAAGCAAAGGCATTATGTCAAGTTGTGCTACATATCCCTGTCTAATAATTATTGTTAGGAAAAAAAAACACATATTAAAACAAATACTAGCTACAACTAAAGCAACGTACACATATTAAAACAAGTACTAGCTATAACTAAAGCAACGTTTAGGTTTCTAAGACAAAAATGAAATCAAGAGTTTACAATCTTCATAAATAGCGCACAAATTGATTTCCTCGAACAAACACCAAATATGCAATTCACGAGCTACCATCATGACTTTGCACTATCATCAAACAGTAAACCATCATGAGTGTTGCAAAAATCAAAATTTCAAGGCCTCTATATCTGCAATTTGTAAAATAAACACATAAATATCTTAATTAAAACTCATATACATTAAAATAATTTGAGGGAATAAATTACCTAAAATTTGACTGAAAAAAACAGGGGTTTAGATCTTCATTAGATGTACCGGTTTTGGTTTTCTTCCTCAGTACTTCATTAGATACTGTAGCGTTCTCCTTATCAATCGAACAAGTGTTGGCATAATGCCCTGATTTCTTGCACTTTGAACAATGTCTTGTTTGCTTTGCCAACTCTTTTCCTCCCTATTGTCATTTATTCTTTGAACGTCCTTTGGTTTTTGACTTAAAAGGACAACCAACACTACCACCATTATCAATGAACTCATCACATTCCGTAATTTGTTCACCCAAAACTTGAGTGGGGATGGTACTTTCATGATGTTAACTTTCGTTGATGAACTCAATTAATAAAATAACAATTTAACATCAAACAAATATTCCTAATCTCAACTCCAACTTTCGTTGATAATATAAAACTAGGGCTAAATCAAGATGTAAAATTGACAATAAGAACAATCTC
Source organism: Beta lomatogona (assembly GCA_947646795.1). Classification (NCBI taxonomy): domain Eukaryota; kingdom Viridiplantae; phylum Streptophyta; class Magnoliopsida; order Caryophyllales; family Amaranthaceae; genus Beta; species Beta lomatogona. The sequence continues at coordinate 1,749,011 of CANSNZ010000231.1, forward strand.
ATCAAACCCTAAACATACAATTCAATAACATGGGAATTAGAGAAGAATTTACATGATCAATCCATACTAGGGCTCAACTCAATCCTAGATAAAAAGACTACTCACTAATCATGGAAATAAGAGCAATAAACATAATAGAAAACATAATTAATATATAATAGAGAGAAGAGAAGAGAATAAAACTTGATTAATATTGAAGATGAATAAGAAAGCTTGAGTCTTGAATCTCCAAAGTAACCATAGAAATAAACTAGGGCATAAACTAGAGAGAAAACTAGAGAAACAAAATAACGTGATATTGAAAAGTGAGTAATAGATAATAGATCCCCAACCTGCTAATTAGAAATCCTCTAATATATAGTCATATCTCCTAATACTAGTAGGAAACCCAATTACAAGATAAGGAAACCAAATAAATCATTAAATGGTCGAAATTATCAAAACCGCGTGCGCGTAAGAAGTTCCTGACAGACTGGGGCAAATTACGAAGCCCATATCTCTCAAAATACAACTCGCCATGGTTCATGCAACCTATCGTTGGAAAGATTTTTAAGCCTACTTTCCAATGCCGCTAGAATCAACCCAATATCAGCATCGAGTCAAAAGTTATGGACAAAAGAGTGAACATGACTCGATTTCCATAATTCTTTCAATGAATTCCAACTCCAATTGAGCTCCAATTTGCACTCAAATACTTCTAAAGTGATCCTTATCAATTTAGCTTGCTCCCAATTGCTCCTAAGTACTCAAGTTTGTCCAACAATACTCCAATTACGTTCTCAACACCTGAAATTCATCAAAGAACACCGAAAACGCACAAAAGGAGTAATATTTCGCAAATTAAGTAATAGTATGCAATTATGAACTATAGTGCACCTAAATGCTCCTAAAATGCAACCTAAATGCACCTAAAATCTATATAAAAATACGGCACATCACACTCCCCCAAGCTAAACCATTGCTTGTCCTCAAGCAATTAGACATAGACATTGGAAAAGAAAGACAACCTACAATATGGGGCTACGATAGGGCGAAGCACACAATTGAGAACACGAGAGATACAATTACTACACGAACCAAGCATCGAAACATTCTCAAGCAAAGCCGCATAGCACGTCATGTAATGCAATCAACTCTCCTAGCATACCACATACCATCTCCCCCAAGCTAGACTCAACCAAACCTGAGAGACCTCACTTTAGTCATGTGCACTCATACTCTCATGTGTTTATGGCATGATCAATGTCACTTAACCTAAACCATGTCGACTCAAATGAAGCATTTACTCTTTAACTTTGACTATCGACTCACTTTCCACTCGAAATTATAATGCAAAAAGATCATGAGGACTTTCAAGGGTTGTAATGGGGCTGAGGTTATGGGTAGGAAATATATTTGGAAATGTGGTGCTAAAAGCCAACTAGTGGAGAAAACAACATTTAACATCTATGGCCATTAGATGTAAACGTCACAAAAACTTCTACTAGAAGTTCAACAACACATTACCATTAAATCAAGAGAGTACCCATCTTTATCAATTCCAACAAATTTCATTCAACTTTTATTCAATTTTTTCATCATTTTTTCAGAATTATTTTTCACAACTTCTTCATCATTCTTTTCATTTTATACTTCCACACTATTTCAAGCAACTTCCTTCACATCTTTTCTTCCAATAATCACCGCAAAACCACGAATACAAGCTCAAAACATAAACTTTAATGCTACTCCACTTAGCAAGGCTTGGGTAGAGAAATCATAAAAGGCTAGAAGCTTGTAATGTAGATTGATTCAGAACAAAGTCATGAAAGGCTCGGCGGGGCTAGAGAAAGGATAATATATATGGAAAGAAAATATATCTCGAAAGCTCGAACAATGAAAAGAACGCCTCAATCATATCCAAATGCTTATAAAGTCAAGTGTCAAAGAGTACCAAGTCAAAGTCAAGATCCATGCAACGAATGAGGAACTAATCACACATGAAAGAACATAACTGACACAGATACGTCAGTTTATAGGCACAAAAGCTCACGTGGGTTAAGATGTCTAAACAGTAAGGTTAAATCAAGCCAGAGAGAGATCAACCAATCTTACCACAAGCAATCAATCGCGATACAATTATGCTATGAAGAATCATGAACGGGATGAATTACGCTTAAAACCGTAGTAAAGACATCAACAAGGTTCTCAAATAATGCTAGCAATAGTCCCATAGATGCAACTAAGATGAGATGAAATCTAATATGCTGATGCAACTAAGAAAGCAATACAATTTTTTTTTTGGTTACACGTAAACTCCCACTCCTAGTAAGCGGTACAAACCGTGCAACACCTAAGAAAGCAATAAAAACTACACTAGAAAGCAGTAAATGATAGAATATTCCTCCCCCAAAAACTTGTTAGGGTTTTATTTTAATACCGCAAGTGAACGGTGTCGTAGCACATACGGGTCGAACTCAGGGAGGTGCAAGACTAAACACTAGTTGATTTTAGACTATGAAATAGCTACACAAACCAAATATCCAGAAGAATCTATAAACTAATAGCTAAACTAATAACAAAATATGACAATTAAAACACTAAGATTAAGTATCACCACTAATATGAATTGATCAAAATATAACTCATATCCCAGTTATTTAATTATAGCTTAGGCGAGATTGACATTCCCTTATGACTCGGTAATAAAGCACAGTATGCGAACCGAAACTAAATAATTGGTCATTCCTCAATACCTAGAGCTCACTTTCGTGATAGCAAAAGGCCTAACTAACATGTATGTCTCCTATTTTCATGGCTTACACACATAATTAGCAGCATTAAGAACCAATGTCAAATAATTCCCAATTCTAGTTCTCACCTATTTTCATGGGAGAATTCAAATCAATGTCAAGATTATCTAAATTAAGACCCAACTTTCGTTGATGAACTTAATTAATAAAATAACAATTTAACATCAAATAAATATTCCTAATCTCAACTCCAACTTTCGTTGATAATATAAAACTAGGGCTAAATCAAGATGTAAAATTGACAATAAGAACAATCTCATCAAACCCTAAACATACAATTCAATAACATGGGAATTAGAGAAGAATTTACATGATCAATCCATACTAGGGCTCAACTCAATCCTAGATAAAAAGACTACTCACTAATCATGGAAATAAGAGCAATAAACATAATAGAAAACATAATTAATATATAATAGAGAGAAGAGAAGAGAATAAAACTTGATTAATATTGAAGATGAATAAGAAAGCTTGAGTCTTGAATCTCCAAAGTAACCATAGAAATAAACTAGGGCATAAACTAGAGAGAAAACTAGAGAAACAAAATAACGTGATATTGAAAAGTGAGTAATAGATAATAGATCCCCAACCTGCTAATTAGAAATCCTCTAATATATAGTCATATCTCCTAATACTAGTAGGAAACCCAATTACAAGATAAGGAAACCAAATAAATCATTAAATGGTCGAAATTATCAAAACCGCGTGCGCGTAAGAAGTTCCTGACAGACTAGGGCAAATTACGAAGCCCATATCTCTTAAAATACAAATCGCCTTGGGCCATGCAACCTATCGTTGGAAAGATTTTCAAGCCTACTTTCCAATGCCGCTAGAATCAACCCAATATCAGCATCGAGTCAAAAGTTATGGACAAAAGAGTGAACATGACTCGATTTCCATAATTCTTTCAATGAATTCCAACTCCAATTGAGCTCCAATTTGCACTCAAATACTTCTAAAGTGATCCTTATCAATTTAGCTTGCTCCCAATTGCTCCTAAGTACTCAAGTTTGTCCAACAATACTCCAATTACGTTCTCAACACCTGAAATTCATCAAAGAACACCGAAAACGCACAAAAGGAGTAATATTTCACAAATTAAGTAATAGTATGCAATTATGAACTATAGTGCACCTAAATGCTCCTAAAATGCAACCTAAATGCACCTAAAATCTATATAAAAATACGACACATCAAACTCCCCCAAGCTAAACCATTGCTTGTCCTCAAGCAATTAGACATAGACATTGGAAAAGAAAGACAACCTACAATATGGGACTACGATAGGGCGAAGCACACAATTGAGAACACGAGAGATACAATTACTACACGAATCAAGCATCGAAACATTCTCAAGCAAAGCCGCATAGCACGTCATGTAATGCAATCAACTCTCCTAGCATACCACATACTATCTCCCCCAAGCTAGACTCAACCAAACCTGAGAGACCTCACTTTAGTCATGTGCACTCATACTCTCATGTGTTTATGGCATGATCAATGTCACTTAACCTAAACCATGTCGACTCAAATGAAGCATTTACTCTTTAACTTTGACTATCGACTCACTTTCCACTCAAAATTATAATGCAAAAAGATCATGAGGACTTTCAAGGGTTGTAATGGGGCTGAGGTTATGGGTAGGAAATATATTTGGAAATGTGGTGCTAAAAGCCAACTAGTGGAGAAAACAACATTTAACATCTATGGCCATTAGATGCAAACGTCACAAAAACTTCTACTAGAAGTTCAACAACACATTACCATTAAATCAAGAGAGTACCCATCTTTATCAATTCCAACAAATTTCATTCAACTTTTATTCAATTTTTTTCATCATTTTTTCAGAATTATTTTTCACAACTTCTTCATCATTCTTTTCATTTTATACTTCCACACTATTTCAAGCAACTTCCTTCACATCTTTTCTTCCAATAATCATCGCAAAACCACGAATACAAGCTCAAAACATAAACTTTAATGCTACTCCACTTAGCAAGGCTTGGGTAGAGAAATCATAAAAGGCTAGAAGCTTGTAATGTAGATTGATTCAGAACAAAGTCATGAAAGGCTCAGCGGGGCTAGAGAAAGGATAATATATATGGAAAGAAAATATATCTGAAAGCTCAGAACAATGAAAAGAACGCCTCAATCATATCCAAATGCTTATAAAGTCAAGTGTCAAAGAGTACCAAGTCAAAGTCAAGATCCATGCAACGAATGAGGAACTAATCACACATGAAAGAACATAACTGACACAGATACGTCAGTTTATAGGCACAAAAGCTCACGTGGGTTAAGATGTCTAAACAGTAAGGTTAAATCAAGCCGAGAGAGATCAACCAATCTTACCACAAGCAATCAATCGCGATACAATTATGCTATGAAGAATCATGAACGGGATGAATTACGCTTAAAACCGTAGTAAAGACATCAACAAGGTTCTCAAATAATGCTAGCAATAGTCCCATAGATGCAACTAAGATGAGATGAAATCTAATATGCTGATGCAACTAAGAAAGCAGTACAATTTTTTTTTGGTTACACGTAAACTCCCACTCCTAGTAAGCAGTACAAACCGTGCAACAGCCTAAGAAAGCAATAAAAACTACACTAGAAAGCAGTAAATGATAGAATATTCCTCCCCCAAAAACTTGTTAGGGTTTTATTTTAATACCGCAAGTGAACGGTGTCGTAGCACATACGGGTCGAACTCAGGGAGGTGCAAGACTAAACACTAGTTGATTTTAGACTATGAAATAGCTACACAAACCAAATATCCAGAAGAATCTATAAACTAATAGCTAAACTAATAACAAAATATGACAATTAAAACACTAAGATTAAGTATCACCACTAATATGAATTGATCAAAATATAACTCATATCCCAGTTATTTAATTATAGCTTAGGCGAGATTGACATTCCCTTATGACTCAGTAATAAAGCACAGCTGCGAACCGAAACTAAATAATTGGTCATTCCTCAATACCTAGAGCTCACTTTCGTGATAGCAAAAGGCCTAACTAACATGTATGTCTCCTATTTTCATGGCTTACACACATAATTAGCAGCATTAAGAACCAATGTCAAATAATTCCCAATTCTAGTTCTCACCTATTTTCATGGGAGAATTCAAATCAATGTCAAGATTATCTAAATTAAGACCCAACTTTCGTTGATGAACTTAATTAATAAAATAACAATTTAACATCAAATAAATATTCCTAATCTCAACTCCAACTTTCGTTGATAATATAAAACTAGGGCTAAATCAAGATGTAAAATTGACAATAAGAACAATCTCATCAAACCCTAAACATACAATTCAATAACATGGGAATTAGAGAAGAATTTACATGATCAATCCATACTAGGGCTCAACTCAATCCTAGATAAAAAGACTACTCACTAATCATGGAAATAAGAGCAATAAACATAATAGAAAACATAATTAATATATAATAGAGAGAAGAGAAGAGAATAAAACTTGATTAATATTGAAGATGAATAAGAAAGCTTGAGTCTTGAATCTCCAAAGTAACCATAGAAATAAACTAGGGCATAAACTAGAGAGAAAACTAGAGAAACAAAATAACGTGATATTGAAAAGTGAGTAATAGATAATAGATCCCCAACCTGCTAATTAGAAATCCTCTAATATATAGTCATATCTCCTAATACTAGTAGGAAACCCAATTACAAGATAAGGAAACCAAATAAATCATTAAATGGTCGAAATTATCAAAACCGCGTGCGCGTAAGAAGTTCCTGACAGACTAGGGCAAATTACGAAGCCCATATCTCTCAAAATACAACTCGCCTTGGGCCATGAAACCTACCGTTGGAAAGATTTTCAAGCCTACTTTCCAATGCCGCTAGAATCAATCCAATATCAGCATCGAGTCAAAAGTTATGGACAAAAGAGTGAACATGACTCGATTTCCATAATTCATTCAATGAATTCCAACTCCAATTGAGCTCCAATTTGCACTCAAATACTTCTAAAGTGATCCTTATCAATTTAGCTTGCTCCCAATTGCTCCTAAGTACTCAAGTTTGTCCAACAATACTCCAATTACGTTCTCAACACCTGAAAGTCATCAAAGAACACCGAAAACGCACAAAAGGAGTAATATTTCGCAAATTAAGTAATAGTATGCAATTATGAACTATAGTGCACCTAAATGCTCCTAAAATGCAACCTAAATGCACCTAAAATCTATATAAAAATACGACACATCAAACTCCCCCAAGCTAAACCATTGCTTGTCCTCAAGCAATTAGACATAGACATTGGAAAAGAAAGACAACCTACAATATGGGACTACGATAGGGCGAAGCACACAATTGAGAACACGAGAGATACAATTACTACACGAACCAAGCATCGAAACATTCTCAAGCAAAGCCGCATAGCACGTCATGTAATGCAATCAACTCTCCTGGCATACCACATACCATCTCCCCCAAGCTAGACTCAACCAAACCTGAGAGACCTCACTTTAGTCATGTGCACTCATACTCTCATGTGTTTATGGCATGATGAATGTCACTTAACCTAAACCATGTCGTCTCAAATGAAGCATTTACTCTTTAACTTTGACTATCGACTCACTTTCCACTAGAAATTATAATGCAAAAAGATCATGAGGACTTTCAAGGGTTGTAATGGGGCTGAGGTTATGGGTAGGAAATATATTTGGAAATGTGGTGCTAAAAGCCTACTAGTGGAGAAAACAACATTTAACATCTATGGCCATTAGATGCAAACGTCACAAAAACTTCTACTAGAAGTTCAACAACATATTACCATTAAATCAAGAGAGTACCCATCTTTATCAATTCCAACAAATTTCATTCAACTTTTATTCAATTTTTTCATCATTGTTTCAGAATTATTTTTCACAACTTCTTCATCATTCTTTTCATTTTATACTTCCACACTATTTCAAGCAACTTCCTTCACATCTTTTCTTCCAATAATCACCGCAAAACCACGAATACAAGCTCAAAACATAAACTTTAATGCTACTCCACTTAGCAAGGCTTGGGTAGAGAAATCATAAAAGGCTAGAAGCTTGTAATGTAGATTGATTCAGAACAAAGTCATGAAAGGCTCAGCGGGGCTAGAGAAAGGATAATATATATGGAAAGAAAATATATCTGAAAGCTCAGAACAATGAAAAGAACGCCTCAATCATATCCAAATGCTTATAAAGTCAAGTGTCAAAGAGTACCAAGTCAAAGTCAAGATCCATGCAACGAATGAGGAACTAATCACACATGAAAGAACATAACTGACACAGATACGTCAGTTTATAGGCACAAAAGCTCACGTGGGTTAAGATGTCTAAACAGTAAGGTTAAATCAAGCCAGAGAGAGATCAACCAATCTTACCACAAGCAATCAATCGCGATACAATTATGCTATGAAGAATCATGAACGGGATGAATTACGCTTAAAACCGTAGTAAAGACATCAACAAGGTTCTCAAATAATGCTAGCAATAGTCCCATAGATGCAACTAAGATGAGATGAAATCTAATATGCTGATGCAACTAAGAAAGCAGTACAATTTTTTTTGGTTTACACGTAAACTCCCACTAGAAAGCAATAAAAACTACACTAGAAAGCAGTAAATGATAGAATATTCCTCCCCCAAAAACTTGTTAGGGTTTTATTTTAATACCGCAAGTGAACGGTATCGTAGCACATACGGGTCGAACTCAGGGAGGTGCAAGACTAAACACTAGTTGATTTTAGACTATGAAATAGCTACACAAACCAAATATCCAGAAGAATCTATAAACTAATAGCTAAACTAATAACAAAATATGACAATTAAAACACTAAGATTAAGTATCACCACTAATATGAATTGATCAAAATATAACTCACATCCCAGTTATTTAATTATAGCTTAGGCGAGATTGACATTCCCTTATGACTCAGTAATAAAGCACAGCTGCGAACCGAAACTAAATACTTGGTCATTCCTCAATACCTAGAGCTCACTTTCGTGATAGCAAAAGGCCTAACTAACATGTATGTCTCCTATTTTCATGGCTTACACACATAATTAGCAGCATTAAGAACCAATGTCAAATAATTCCCAATTCTAGTTCTCACCTATTTTCATGGGAGAATTCAAATCAATGTCAAGATTATCTAAATTAAGACCCAACTTTCGTTGATGAACTTAATTAATAAAATAACAATTTAACAACAAATAAATATTCCTAATCTCAACTCCAACTTTCGTTGATAATATAAAACTAGGGCTAAATCAAGATGTAAAATTGACAATAAGAACAAGGATTTTTTGACTTTAACCACCTTATAAAATCACCATTTTTTAGATAACCACCTTATAAGTTAATTGTTTTAAATAACCACCTTATATGACCTAAATCTCTTTAAATACATACCAATTGGCATATTTCGTCCAAGAAATCGGTCTTAAATAAGGGTTTAAACCTTAAATACATTCTAGTGAATAAAGGTGGAAGTGATGAAAGCGTTCTTAAACCCTTTTTGAGGATGATTTCCTTGAAGAAATTCGTTGATTGGTAGGTATTTAAAAGGATTTAGGTCATATAAGGTGGTTATTTAAAACAATTAACTTATAAGGTGGTTATCTTAAAAATGGTGATTTTATAAGGTGGTAAAAATCAAAAAATCCTAAGAACAATCTCATCAAACCCTAAACATACAATTCAATAACATGGGAATTAGAGAAGAATTTACATGATCAATCCATACTAGGGCTCAACTCAATCCTAGATAAAAAGACTACTCACTAATCATGGAAATAAGAGCAATAAACATAATAGAAAACATAATTAATATATAATAGAGAGAAGAGAAGAGAATAAAACTTGATTAATATTGAAGATGAATAAGAAAGCTCGAGTCTTGAATCTCCAAAGTAACCATAGAAATAAACTAGGGCATAAACTAGAGAGAAAACTAGAGAAACAAAATAACGTGATATTGAAAAGTGAGTAATAGATAATAGATCCCCAACCTGCTAATTAGAAATCCTCTAATATATAGTCATATCTCCTAATACTAGTAGGAAAGCCAATTACAAGATAAGGAAACCAAATAAATCATTAAATGGTCGAAATTATCAAAACCGCGTGCGCGTAAGAAGTTCCTGACAGACTGGGGCAAATTACGAAGCCCATATCTCTCAAAATACAACTCGCCTTGGGCCGTGCAACCTATCGTTGGAAAGATTTTCAAGCCTACTTTCCAATGCCGCTAGAATCAATACAATATCAGCATCGAGTCAAAAGTTATGGACAAAAGAGTGAACATGACTCGATTTTCATAATTCTTTCAATGAATTCCAACTCCAATTGAGCTCCAATTTGCACTCAAATACTTCTAAAGTGATCCTTATCAATTTAGCTTGCTCCCAATTGCTCCTAAGTACTCAAGTTTGTCCAACAATACTCCAATTACGTTCTCAACACCTGAAATTCATCAAAGAACACCGAAAACGCACAAAAGGAGTAATATTTCGCAAATTAAGTAATAGTATGCAATTATGAACTATAGTTTCGAAGTAATATGCCATATACAAAAACAATGTTTAGTGTATGGCAACTCTTCAGCAATAACTTTTGTCATCCATGGATCTTGGTATATGCTTGAGTGGAAACTTGATAACCCATAAACACATGAGAGAAAGTGTGCTCGACTAAACTGAGTTCACCGAATTTAATTGAGTCTAACTTGGAGGCAGGTTTGTGGTTTGTCATGGTGAGTCGAGTTGCAAGTACATGATTTTTTACGAGGTTTGATTTGTTGTCTATCTTCCATTTTTCTTGTAGGTCTAAGATTTGGTTCCAAACGCTCATCTCGATTTTGTAAAGTTGATGCTACTTCTGGTTCAAGGATATATTGTTGTCGCGCACCACTAACAAACAAAAAAAAATAACACAAGTCATTGGTTTATAAATATTAATAACAACCTAAAGCAAATTATAATAATCATTTACCTCTTCAATATTGGGAAGTTCAAGAATATAATACGTGTCGTAATATTTGTAATACACTTGGTCTTGATCAATTGAAGAACTTGAAACTAATTGAAATAATGCATGCTCATGACTTGAAGATAATGGAATTATATGGTACAACTCATTGGCAGGTAATTTAGCTTTTTTAGAGTCAACTTCTTCATCTCTCAAACCTCTTAAAGTAATTATTTGCATTCCTAGTGTTCTACCAGCTTCAACTCTAAATATGAGGTCTTCTTTTGTAGGTTTAAAAGTTAAGTATGAAAGACAATAATATAACAAAACAATAACACATTACTATATACCGTCCGTATTTACTAAAATCCGTCTGTATATTTTCCAAAATATCCCTAAACTTGAGGTTGAGGTGGTGGAGTAGTGGCATCACTTCCCACCTCATATCCCTGAGGTCTAGGGATCAAACCTCATGGGGCTCATTTGACGATTTCCCCTTATCGCCCTCCAGTGAATCTCCTTCATCTTACCTTAAAAAAAAATACTCACTCTCTCACTCACTCTCACTCACTCTCTCTCTTACTCTCACTCTCACTCTCACTTTCTCTCACCTCACCCCAACCACCACTCCAAACACCACCACCACAACCATCACCATAGCGGTGACCACCACCACCGCTGCATCAACCACCACAACAGCGGCAACACCAACACCACCGCGAGACCCACGAGCGTGACAACCACCACCACAACCACAACACGCCGGAAATAGCATGGCCCCAAGGAAGAAGGTGAAAGAAGTCGAAGAATCGTCAACCCAGTTCAGTTTTTGTTATGTTTTCGCCCAAAAAAACCCACCACCCCCGTTGTTAGTATGTTTGTGACCTGAAAAAAATGAAACAGAAGGAGCCGATTTTTTTTCATTTCCTCAATCGAGGAAACGAACTTTTTTTTCGTTTCCTCCGCAGAGGCAACGAAACAGATCTTCGTTTCCTCGGTGGAGGAAACGAAAAAAGAGCTCAGTTCCATGGAATTGAACCCTTTTTTCGAGGAAACGAAGATCTGTTTCGTTTCCTCCGCGGAGGAAATGAAGATCTATTTCATTTCCTCGGTGGAGAAAACAAAAAAAAATCGGTTCCATTTTTTTTTTTTTTTGAATTTCCGAATTATGTAGCATGTTTTGTTTTAATTGTAGTGAATGAATTTATATAATATCAGTAATGATAAGTTATTTAAATTTGTTTGATCATGTCAGTAGTGATATTATCATGTTAATATGTTATAATAATAATATTATTTAGTGATATTAACATCTTATAATTCGTAATTATATTCGCTAGTGTTGATAGCATGTTATAATTTGTAATTATATTCAATAATATAGCATGTTAATATGTTATAATATTTAGTGATATTAACATGCTATACCACAATTTAGTTATATTAATTACAATATAATAACGATGAACGTGCGTAGATATTGAATTAAATAGTTTAAAATTGATTAAATAATGACTAATAAACAAAATTGATAATTAGGCTCAGTCGAGGGCTTTAGGCAGCGAGAGTGTGGGTCTTGAGGGATCTGGGCCACGACACACTCGATCTCGTGGTGTCGATGCATCGAGTAGGAGAGCGAAGGCAGAAGAGCGGGCTAGGCCGACTCCTACTCCTGAGGATAGGCCTCACAGTCCGGGTTGGAATACCGAGGGCGAGGAGGACTTAGAAGCCACTTCCCATGTGACTGTGAGGAAGGGTAAAGGAGGGAGGTTTGTTTCGGACTAAGGCCCGTGTGCCACCGGATTAAGGCCGCTCATGGGTTGGTGGCCCTCACGGTAATAAATGAACTCATGATTGTGCATGCCCCTTATCCCTGGCTCTGCTTTGATCAACCATCTTGTTCGATCAGTGTAATCCAAAAACTCTATCTTAACTCTCACGCGCTCTCCATCCACATGCTTTTGTTTTTGTAGCTACACGTTCTACTACGCTAAGATCCCTACCTTCACCCCGATATGACTTGACGAAATTACCATCACAAACCCAATTTCACGTGTCCTTGTTTTAACCCAAGCTTGTACTTCCTTTTTCTCAGCCCAAAGCGTTTCATTATAAAACATGTGATTATATTCTATATAATCACCCCAAAATCCGACAAATAAACCTAAAACATTTTAACATTTACTATTTAGACAACATATAATCACTATTGACATGCAATAATCACTAGTATTGGCTAATTAGATCAATCACTTACTTATCGTAACTAGTAATTACTTAATTAATCACAACTATTTAATATTAACTAAATGTTCAATAAATATTCATTAGCAAAATAATTTTTTGCACGACTATTATTTGCTAATAAAAAAATAACAACTAATTATCAGAATAATTCCAATAATATGCAAACATATATATTCAGAAAAAATTAAACGTAATATTAACTAATATATATAATTAAACAACCTAATAATAAATGTTCATTAACGACATTAACAGATTTTCACAATGACTATACTAATTAGAAAATTACTAGTACTAATTATCAAAATATTTTCAATAATGTGCGAATTAACAAATTTTCAATAATGCACGAAAACAAAATGATTAGTAAAGAGAATGCATAACTCTGATTCAGGAAAGAGTCTTCCAGGTTGTAGGAACCTTGTCTGAGACTACCAAAAAGCATTCGCTAGATCAAGGAACCCTGCTACAAAAGCAGACTTAGAAGTGCCAACATCATTATGTCAAACAATTTAATCAGCATACTGTAGTTTAGTACAAAATTGAAGGAACTTTTGACATTGTTCAGCAGAAATAGTGACATGATAAGAGGGAAAAGCAGCAGCAATTGTTTTGTTGTTGTCAGATTGTTGTTTCTGAGGATACCCAATGAGTTTGTGCGTGGCACCTTTGTCTATTGTGACCGGGCATGTTGCAGTGATCACAAAAATATTTGTTCAGCCTTATCCTGACCATGATATTGTCGACCAGAATTGTTGGAGTGAAAAGGTGGATGATATTTGTCGTAATGAGTGCCATGAAACCTTCTTGTAGATGCTGAAAAAGCCATTGCCTCTGCTATCACAGGTGTGGTTGATGAACTTGTTTAATTTGTATCGCTCTTCTTGTATCAAAATACGATAAGCATAAGAGATGTGAGGTAAAGAATTCATCATCGATATGTTCCCACGAACCATTTCATAACCACCATTAGGTTTCATAAGAAACTCTACCAAACGAGTGTCTTGTTGAGACTTGAGAAGCCTCTTAGTAATATCACAATTGCAGCTCTTACAAGCACATATTGGAATAGGATCAATGGAATCCAATTGATCCCAAAAGCATCTTTATCTGGGTGTAATAACCTTATATACCATCTGCGTCTTGTTTTACATCATGCAAAGCCTGCTTAAGTGAGTACAATTGAGTTCCTGAAGATTGGCCATAACGTTCCTCAAGATTTGTCCAAATCTCATGTGTTGTATCAAAGTAGAGTACACTATAAGCAATTTTGATCAAGAACTCCTAACAACCATGAAATCAGTATGCTATTGCATCATTCCCAAGCTTTGAAGTTCACATCAGTTTTAGAAGGTTGGATTATACTTCCATCAAGAAAGCCGATCTTATTCTTAGTTGAAAGACTAATTAGCATTGATCGTTTCCAATCATGGTAACCATTGCCATCAAATTGCATCGAAACTAACTTCATACCAGGATTATCAGAAGAATGTAAAAATGATGGAAAAGTAGGATTCATTGAAGGATCATTTGTTTCAAGATTGACACGAGACATCCTGAGGTGATTCGAACAGAAGAGTCGGAATATTTCGAGATAATTTGGAAAGAACGAACAATCTGTTGATGATATTGAGGATGTAAACAAAATTTGGTCAAGAAAATAGGAAGGAAGAATGAAAACATAATTTCGGATTTAAATAAAGAAGTCGAAGAATCATGAAATGAAATTGACAGATTGCATATGTATATATGAACGAATGAGAAAATGAAAATGAGAAGTGATTGGATAAAATTGCACGATTTGAATGAAATGAATGAAGAGTAATGAATGAGAAAAGAAATCAAATGAAGAATGATGAATGAGATTTCACAAAATGAAATGATGAATGATGAAATAATCTGATGCGTATATTATTGATGACATCAATCAAGAGAAGATGAATCAAGATGAAATTAATCAAAGAAATTCAAGAAATTATGATGCGAATTGATCGATGATGGAGTGAAATGACATTTAGGTTTTGTAAATCAGCAGTAATCGCAAATGAATATCACAAAATCAATCAAATTAATGGTTGCAAACACAGAATCAGTCAATAGCACATCAAATTGCAGCGTAACATCAGATTATCAGTGGATTGATTGAAGAAAATAACAAAGATGATGAAGTATATTATATGAATCAAACAGAAATGCAATCGATGAGAAAATGACGATTCTGATTGAATTACCAAACAAAAATTGATGAAGAATGATATTGAATCAAATCAAGCAAGCAACAATTGATTTTATGTTTTTTTTCTCCAAATACCACTCCCGACAAATCACGAAATTCACCATATACCCTCAATGATTCAGATATTCACCATATACCCTTGAGTTTTCGAAAACGTTTACCAAATACCCTTTTTCTAACGAACGTTAACTTGTCGTTTGCGTTATTTACAATTTTGCTATTATTAACCCCTAACCCCTAACCCCTAAAATCCTAATCCTAACCCATCACCCATGCCTCCCCCGGCTTCCCCAACCCCCCGTAGCCCTCCTCCCGCAGCCCACGACCCCCCTCCTCTTCCCCCGCAGCCCCGCAGCCCCTCCCTCTCCCCGCAGCCCGCATTCCCCATTCCTCTCCCCCGTAGCCCCTCAAGAATATACCCTAAAAATTTCGAAATTCTCAGCCAAAAATTGTTGTAAAAGTCAAAAATCTTCAAATTTGGATTCGATTTGAGTATACCCAAAAAATTCGAAAACAGAGGAGAATCGTGGGTGTAAAAAGGCGCGCGCGCGAACAATACTGTGGGAGGGGGCTGCGGAGGAGGGGGAGATGGAGGGCTATGGGGGAGGGATTCTTGGTCTGCGGGGGAGGGGATGGAGGGGTTGTAGGGGTGGAGGTGGGGGGGAGGGGGGGGGATGAGGGGCTGCGGGGGTGGAGGGGAGGAGGAGGGGCGGGGGACCGGGGGGGGGAGAGGTGTTGGGTTAGGGTTAGGGGTTAGGATTAGGGTTAGAGTTAGGTTTTAGGGGTTGATAATGGCAAAAATTGTAAATAACGCAAACATCAAGTTAACGTTAGTTAGAAAAAGGGTATTTGGTGAATATTTTCGGAAACTCAAGGGTGTATGGTGAATATCTAAAACATTGAGGGTATATGGTGAAATTCGTGATTTGTCGGGGTTATATGGTGAAAAAAACCATTGATTTTATCACAAGGAAATGCGCACAAAAACACAGAGAATTAGGAGCGGAAAATTGCACGAAATTGATTATATGAAGAAAATACCTCCGTAAATTGATTGAATGCAATTGATTAGAAATCAACGTTTTGTTTCCAGAATCGCAACTAGGAGCTCTGATACCATGTTACAATTCTATGAATTGTAGAAGAGAATCAGAGATGAAGAAGATAGTAGTAGAACACAGTAGACTTATTCCATTACTACCGAAAATGTAAAGAAAGAAAAATATAACATGTGTTTATTATTGTCTAAATGAATGAATCTACAGTTGAGCTAAACAAAGTATACTTATACTACTGCATTACATGGGTTGATGATGTGGCATTTTGTTGTGAGGAAGTTGTAACAACTTGCAATGTGAGGAAGCTTAATATCATCAGCTGACATATGTTAACATTTCTGGACGTTAAGAAAAAAAGTATTCAAATATTTATTATTTTGAAAACTTATAAGAAAACATGGTAGTATTAGGATCTACGGAGAATTCTTCCTATTTAACATTTATTCTATTGTAATCCCATGTAATATAAATTATACATCTTTTGAAGATATGTACTTTCTATAAATTAAGTTAAAGAGAAACCTTGATAAGTTGGGGAAAATAAAGGGGAATTCAACTTGTCTAAGGTAAGAATCGATCCCAAAACCTCTTCGTATCTGGAGGGAAGTTGTAACCACTAGGCTATCCCTCACTCTTGTTGTATATCTCTCAATTACTAATACATGCAGTCACAAATATTAGAATACGTGCATTGGATGCACAATAAGTTATTGTCAGATGGGGGAGACTTTTTAACTTAAATAAGTCAATCATATAGAAGTGATCCACTTTCAATGAAAAGTTACCCTTTTCAAGTGACCAATTTTGTACTACAAATAGGATGGTATTACAATAAGGTTAATCGTAAAAAAAAATTGCCTTAATATAGCTTCTTTGATGATGAATGCTCTATAGACAACCAAAAGAAATAAAGCAAAAAGTTCCAAAAATTAAGGATATAGTATCTATATATACAACATAGAAAAACAAGGTCACGAGGTACAATAAATAGAAGCCGACAAAAGAAATATATATAAATCATCTAACCATGGTTAAGAAAGAAGGGTAAATGGGGCTTTTGGCTTTGTAATTCGATGGCGCATCGTCAAACATCAGCCCGTTGTTTATGTGTTTTTATATCGAGAATCCTTTACATATGAAGATATATCAAAAGGGCTTCTTACTCACCAAAGAAATACTACTATATCTAGGGCTGCACACAAACCGGTCCGGACCGGAATTTGGACCGGACCGGACCGGACCTAGGATTCCGGTCAACCGGTCCGGTCCGGGTAAAAACCGGAGGAAACCGGTCCGGACCGGTTGACCCGGTTTTTTATATATAAAAAAAAAATAATGCTAAATTGTGAAACAGCAGTACTAACTCCATCCTATTTTCAAAACCCTAGCCCAATACTTCCTACTTCTTTTCTCCAGCCGCTCCAAGCCACCAACCCCCTTCTACTGCCTTCTCCTCCCAAGGGCTCAAGCTCGGTCCTCCTGCTGCCTTCTCCAACGCCTCAACATCAGGCTCTCAATTCGTAGTTCATTATAATACTAATGAACCAGAAATCAGTTTTCCTTGCCAAATTTGAAACTTATGATTACTTATGTTTTGAGGAAGAAAATGGGAAAGCAAACTTGAAGTCTTAGCTTCAGCGCCTTCTCCGACGAAGGTAAGTAATTAGTTTTTTTTTTCTTTTCAGTTTCGTGTTTTAATTTTAAACAATTTGAATTTCTTTTTTTTATTTTGTGTATAATGGTGACCAACTCCCTGCAAAATCGTGACAAATTTATGATGTTGTTCAAATTCTTCCTCACTGTGATAATTGTTCATATTGCAGTGATATTGTTCATATTGTTTATATTGCCTACTTGTTTATTCCATTCTTAAAGTCTATAGTGAATTCACTAAATTGTAGTTGTATGAAGCAGCTTTTTTTTTTATTATTATTGTATTAGGAAAAAAAGACCCATAAAAAAAAAAACAGTCCAACAAGGTCAGCACTGGACCGGACCGAAAAAACAGGTCCGGCTCCGGTCTAGACCGAATCATATCCGGTCCGGTCCAGGTCCGCGCAAATTCGTTGAACCGGTCCACCGGTCCAACCGGGTCCGGTCCGGTCCGGTCCGGTTCTGGACCGGTGTGCAGCCCTAACTATATCTCTATATATTTCATCGTTGGCTTATCACAACTACACAAGAAAAGCACATTGAATGGTTGATTAATCGCCAAAGATGGTTTAGAATCAATAGTTCATTACCAAATGGATCTTTCCGTTCTAATACTCTATATGAGAGTTATTAGTATTTATCAAATTTATTTCTATCTAACTAAAGACTACTGCATCGTCAAACATCAGCCCGTTGCCTTTCTATTTTCTATCGGGATTTATGGATGTTCGCCATCTGGCCAAACTCGTATTAATACCTCTGTATACACGTTTATAAAAAAGGAAATTTTCCAAAAAAAAAAACCTTAAGTTTCTAGAAAAATCATTATATCGTTAATATTTACAAAATTCACCATTTATCAATGAACATTTCACATATACATCCAATTGTGTTAACCATCAATCGAATGTTATTAGTGTTTTCTTAGTGCAAAACTTAATTAATCATTTACTAGCCCTATATTTAAAGTTAATGGATGATTATTCAATGGCTACAACTATAACTTTGAAATCTTAGCTTAATATAAATTGTCAAGAATGTTTACATTTAAATATGTTTGCATGTCCATAACTTTTTTGTGTATGTCTAAAGACTAAATTTTTATGCCTACACATCCGTAATATATATTCTTTGTTTTTTTTTCTGCAAATCTAAAAACTATATTTGCACCATCAAAACTATGTTTCTACATCTATAATTAATTTTGTACATCTAACAACTAAGTTTAATTTGTAAATCTAAAAAATCAAAAATTATATCACTTGATCATCATGAGAAATACTACTACATAAAGTATAATGTTTTCAAGTAAGTTTGCTTAATCATGTTTTAAAAAGATTCTACTACATTGCTCGTTATTTAAATTGTATTTGAAAAGATTCTCATTAGGAAAAACAGTGAGCTATTAGCAAACCATGCTGTATGGGTTCCCAAGTACGTTAGCGGACCCCCATGAGGAGCCCGCGAACATTATGACGAACGAGAATATTGCAAGTGTCACCTAGCGCTTTAACAAGTCAATTCATTGACGTGGTCCGACAACGTTGGCGGTCGCCCAACAAGACAAAATAAGAGAATCTTCCCAAGTGTCAGGTGCACCACAACCGTACACGTGTAAAAGGATTACGCATCGTGTCAGAGGAATAGTACTTCTATAAATACCCCACTAGTACTATTCTGCAGGTACATTCTCTCACACTCATAATTCTTATCTCTTTCTCTCTACTTTCTCTTTCTAAATACAAGTGGGCCACGTACTGACTTGAGCGTCGGAGGGGGTTTCCTCGCATCCCCCCCCCGAGGGTAGTTCACGTTTGCTTCCTGTGCAGCTATTCACCAGAGGACGACAACCCTAAATCTTTGGTGGACAAACCAAGACCGCCAATCGTTTCAATACCGAAACAACTTGGCGCTTGAAGGAGGGGCCTCCCGTCTCTGCGAAGCAGTCATGGACAAAACCGAAAACTCGAGTCGTGGTCTACCAGGGTTTGAAGTTGGCCAAGGGTCTTCTCAACCTGTCATTACCAGACCTGTCGGTACACCACCGTTTCACCTTGACGTCCCCGAGGACAATAACGACCAGCATACTCCTGAGAATAATGTGACTCAGGTAAACAATGGTAGTGTTCCATTCAACTTGACTCAATTGACTCAATTCTCCCCTGACCAATTGCAAACCGTGGCATCATTCATCCAAATGTTACAAGGCACTTCTCAGCCTAATAACACACTTGTTCTGAATACTAGAGGCGTTCAGCACCGTAAACGGTCACTGGCTATGGCCGGTAGAAACGTTGACGGTAAGCCGGTAAGGAAGATGCGTACACTGACGCAAGAGGAATGTCAGATGGAAAGGCAAATTGATGATGCAGGATATGAGGAAGCTATTCTGGAAACTGAGGATCTAAACAATTCAGAAGATGAATATCAAAGTCAGACCCTCGGAGAGTACAACACCCAGGGTGCTAGTAACTATTCGGCTGGCAGACACCTGTTAATTAAGCCTAGAATGTCTCCATTTACTCCAGAAGTCTTGAATCACCCCATGCCCAGAATCAAGATGTCGTCCTGCAAATACGACGGCAGTTCTGACCAAGATGATCATGTTGCAGCATATGAGGGGCACATGTACTTATACACTCAGGTGGACGTCATCTGGTGTAAGGTGTTTCCGGCTACCCTGAACGGGGTTGCTCAGACTTGGTTCAAGAGTTTGAAGCCAGGTATTATCTCCAGTTTCTCCCAGTTGGCTTCCACATTTAGCACTCATTTTGTAACCAATAGGCGCCGTGAGCGCACGACCGGTGAACTGCTCTCTGTTAAGCAAGGAGAAACAGAAATTCTTCGCGATTTCATTGGACGGTTTAACGTGGAAGCAGTCCCCATTCCGCGACTCCAGTAGGACGTGGCCGTTTTAGCCCTAATGACGGGGCTGAGGGGGGGTCAGCATTCAGAAGTTATTTGGGTCACAAGACCTTCACGTCCTTAGGCCTGTTCTGGGAAAAGCAAATGATTTCACAAGGGGCGAAGAGTTTGACAAGGCCGCGAGCAATCAGCACCGCGAGTCCGAAAAGAAAAAAGAGGAGAAGCAAAGGAAAGACAAAGGTCGTGAAAGTGATCGCGACCAAGACGAAAGAAGGGAAGAATCCAATGTGGTCAAAAGAGGAAGTGACCGTGAAATTAAATAAATGACCGTGAGAGGTATGACCGGGAGAAGGGCGATCGCAAAGAAAAGTTTGACGCGTACACTTAGCTCACCACCTCCAAGAGTCAGATATACTTGATGAATAAAGATAGTGATAAATGGTAGCGTCCAAAACAAATGTTCCATAAAAACCGCGACAAGAGTAAGTGGTGTGATTTTCATGGCGATCACGGGCACTTGACGAAAGATTGTCCGCATCTAGACCTGGGCATGGGTCGGGCCGGCCTGTTCACGGGCTCGGCCCGCGGGCTTGAAGAAATGGCAGGCCGGGCTTGAAATTTTCAGATTTTGTCCACGGGTCAGGCTCGGGCCTCCCGCGGGCCTGGCCCGTGTTTTATGTTGTTTTTTTTGTATTTTTGACAGTTTTAGGCTAAAAAACAAAGGAAAGGAGCGTTCGGCCCGCGGGCCGGCCCACGCGTGCTAGTGCCGGTGCGTACCTGAAATAAAATTTATTGACCGTGACAAACCCGCTGCCCATGTAGCGGACAACGGGTCGGGCCGGGCCTCGAGCGGGCTCGTGCCGGGCCAGGTCGGCTCGCGTGCTGGCCCGGCCCATGCCCACCTTTATCGGCATCTGAAAGATAACTTGGAGGATTTGGTAAGAAAGGGCTATTTCAGTCAGTATAAAGCTCAGGCTAAGGATGGAGATTTGGTAAAGCCAGCCAATCAGAATGTTCAGTCGCGGATCAGTGAGATCCATGTTATTAGTGGCGGCCCGATTCATGGAGGCAGTGTGAACGGAGCAAAGGCAAGCTTGAAAGAGTTCAGGCATCAAGTCAACTTCAACGAAAGTATGCAATGGAGAAGACCTCCAGTAATGCCCGCTATGTCTTTTACTGTAGAAGATGCGAAACATGTTGTTTACCCCCATGACGACCCTCTAGTGGTCACACTGAAAGTATCAAACTGTCTGGTCCACAGAATTTTGGTAGATGGAGGAAGTTCGGCAAACATATTGTATCTTTCAACCTTTTAGAAGCTGATGATTGGCCGAGAGCATCTGAAGCTCGTCCGTTACCCAGTCATTGGTTTCACAGGGGCGTCAGTAATTCCCGAAGGTTTGATAACCTTACCGGTCAATGGAGAAGATGAGAACGCCAGAGATGTGATGACGGAATTTTTGGTGGTTGACGTGCCAGGAGCTTATAACGCAATTATCGGACGCCCTTTTATTCATGACGTCCATAGAGTTGTGTCAACGTACCATCTTACCATGCTGTACGTTTCTAATCTTGGGACGACAGCGAAGTTGAGGGGAAATCAAGAGATGGCGAAATCATGCTATCTAACAGCACTGAAACAGCCGGCAAGCAAGAATACCGATTGAAGAATTGAATCCGCCAACTCGGAAACAAAAGCGAGCCCAGAAGAAAGCTCAGGCAGGCAAAGCAGAATCCAAGAAAGGAGATGAAGAGATGACGGAAATTTCAATGGAAGAACTGGAGTCTAGGCCTGATGATACGGCAAGACCCAAGCCAGATGGAGAAACAAAGGAGGAGATGTTAGCTAAAGATCCGGCAAGGATAGTTGTTGTCGGAACGGACATAGACCCAAAGGTCAGAGTCAACCTGGTGACTCTCCTAAAAGAAAATGCGGATGTATTCGCGTTCTCAGCAGATGAGATGCCGGGAATAGACCCAGCCGTGATGGTACATCGTTTAAACGTTGACAGCACTGTCCACCCTATCAAGCAAAAGAAGAGAAACTTCTCCACTGAAAAGAACAAGGCCATAAACGAAGAACTTGATAAGCTACTAGCGGCTGATTTCATTAAGCCATTTGATTACCCAGAATGGTTGGCAAATGTGGTCATGGTGAAAAAAAGCTAACGGTAAGTGAAGGATGTGTGTCGACTTCACGGACCTTAATAGAGCCTGCCCAAAGGACTGCTATCCGTTACCAAGAATTGACCAGCTAGTAGACTCTACTAGCGGGCACGCACTGTTCAGCTTTATGGATGCGTTCTCGGGTTATCACCAGATTAGTTTGCTGGAGGCTGATAGAAAGAAGGCAGCATTCATCATGGATTGTGGCGTATACAACTATAAGGTAATGTCGTTTGGGCTCCGTAATGCAGGAGCAACCTATCAAAAGCTGGTCGACAAGGTATTCGCGGATCAGAGGGGGAGAAACATCGAGGCATATGTGGACGACTCCATCGTCAAAAGTAAAACTGATCGCGAACACCTGGCTGACTTGGAAGAAACTTTCAGAACGTTAAGGAAATATAAGATGAAGCTTAACCCAAAGAAATGTGTCTATGGGGTAAGAGCAGGGAAGTTTTTGGGCTTTTTGGTAAGCAAAAGGGGGATTGACGCAAATCTAGACAAAGTTCAAGCCATTGTCGACCTACCTGAACCAAAGAGCGTCAAAGATATTCAGAGGCTGACGGGAAGAATGGCGGCCCTCACTCGATTCATCTCAAAATCGGCAGACAAGGCCTTGCCTTTCTTTGCACTGCTAAGGGGAAATAAGAAGTTCGAGTGGGGAGAGGAGCAAAGCAAAGCATTCTTGGCGATAAAGGAGCACTTGAAGAGCCTACCCACCATTATAAGGCCTGAGACAGGGGACGTATTGCAGTTGTATATCTCAGCTTCGCCGAAAACAATCGCGGTCGTGCTATTGGTGGAAAAGGAGAAGAGGCAGCAGCCAATATATTTTGTCAGCCACATCTTTAACGGGCCAGAGAGCCGTTATCAGCTGGTTGAGAAAATGGCTTTGGCCGTGATAATTGCCGCCAGGAAACTCAGGCCATACTTCGACTGTCATTCCATTTAAGTTCTAACCAATCAACCGCTAGAAAAAGCGTTGCAAAAGATGGATAGTTCCGGCCGCTTGCTGAAATGGGCCGTTGAGCTATCAGAATACTATATACAGTAGAAGCCCAGGACCGCTATCAAAGCGCAGGCGCTGGCAGACTTTATTGTGGAAGCCTCATATGAGGAAGAAGGGGAGCAAAAAGAAGTATGGCTGCTGGAAGTTGATGGATCGTCCGCTGTTAGCGGATCCGGAGCAGGTGTAGTGATAATTAGCCCTGAGGGAAATTCATACCAGTACGCCATCAAATTCGCATTCCCGGTGTCAAACAACGAAGCAGAATATGAAGTGGCAATTGCCGGCCTGAGAATGTGTGTGGCGGCGGGTGCTAAGAATGTACTCTTGAAAACAGACTCACAATTGGTTAGCGGTCAGATAAGAGAGGAATTTGAAGTTAGAGAGGCCAATATGCTGAAGTATGTGGAGAAGGCCAAGGAATTAATAGCGCAATTGAATCACTTTGAGATTCAAGCAATACTTAGACCCGAGAACACGAAAGCGGACGCCATTGTCCAAATTAGCAAGTTCTGACTCATTTAGCATCGGAAGAACCGTCACGGTGGACATCTTGAAGGAAAAGAGCATTACAGAACAATGTGACTGTCAACAGCATAAACCAGCAAGGGGAGTGGTTTAGTGAGCTGGTGGCGTATAAGTTGACTGGGATGCTTCCCAATGATCTTTCGTCCGCTAAGAAACTGAAGCGACAAGCCAGCTGGTACGTCATATATCAGAATGAGCTATACAAGAAATCATTCAGTCTACCTATGCTTAAGTGTGCAACCGCATGGGAATCCGTGAAGATTATGGAAGAAATACATGAAGGTATTTGCGGCAATCATATTGGCGGTAAAGCCCTAGCATTGAAGGCACTAAGAGCTGGATTCTATTGGCCGAGTATGCTGACGGATGCCCAGGGTTATGTTAAGAGGTGCGACAAGTGCCAGAGATATGCCCCCGTCATCAACAGGCCAGCAAATGATTTGCAGCCTATCCTGTGCCAAATTCCGTTTGCCCAGTGGGGAATGGACATCCTGGGACCATTCACCACAGCAACTGGAGGGAGGAGATTCCTAATAGTGGGCATTGACACCTTTACAAAGTGGATAGAGGCAGAACCGACAGCAAAAATCAAGGCAAATTAGGTCAAAAAATTCATCTGGCAGAACATTATGATAAGATTTGGGATTCCCACTGCTATCGTCTTCGACCATGGCGTTCAATTTGATTGTCGCCCCATACAAGCTTTTCTAACAGAGTTTCGTGGGAAGTTTGCATACTCAGCCGTTTGCCATCCCCAGAGCAACGGACAAGCAGAGGCAGCGAACAAACAAATCTTAAATGCCTTGAAGAAAAAGCTAGATGAATTCAAAGGAGGATGGGCTGATATGGTGCCGGCAGTGCTATGGTCAAATAGAACAACAGAGAAAGAAGCGACAGGACAGAGCCCATTCAAGTTGGCCTTCGGTACAGAGGTGGTGTTACCGGTAGAGGTAGGATTACCCTCTTATCGGATAAAACACCAGAACTTCCAGAAGAATGACCAAGCACTCAGGGAAAACCTAGACTTCTTGCCAGAAATAAGGCTCATAGCGGAATTAAGAGCAGCCGCTTACAAAGATAGAATCAGCAAGGCTTACAATAAGAAGGTCATGGAAAGGCCGTTAGATGTTGGCGATCTGGTTCTTCGCAGAACAGCAGCTACTGGCAAGGCTCATAATGAAGGGAAGCTAACTGCTAACTGGGAAGGTCCTTACTTCATAGCTAAGAAGATTGCTCCCGGCTCTTTCATTCTAAAAAGCATGGATGACAAGGAGCTTAGAAATTGCTGGAATGCTAGCGTCCTAAAGAAATACTATGTTTGATTCCCCAAGTGTAATAGGCCGAGAGCCACCCTTTTTTGCATAAATAATACAAGCTTACGCCAGCAGATTCATTAATTGTCTTATTATTCTCATGTATGTTAACTGACCATATGACAGGTCAATAAATTGAAAACAAAAGCCACATGACAGGTTCAAAGTGCGTTAATGGTCATATGACAGACCTAGCACATTACTAAAGCCATATGACAGGCCCAAAGTGCGTTAACGTTCATATGACAGACCTAGCACATTACTAAAGCCATATGACAGGCTCAAAGTGCGTTAACGGTCATGTAACAGACCTAGCACATTACTAAAGCCATATGACAGGCCCAAAGTGCGTTAACGGTCATATGACAGACCTAGCACATTACTAAAGCCATATGACAGGCTCAAAGTGCGTCAACGGTTATATAGCAAACCTAACACAAGAACATAAGCCGTATGACAGGCCCATGTATATTAACGGTCATATAAAAGACCGAATGATAATTATCGTTGACAAATAAAACCATTGGCGGACATACAACAATCAGATGATTATTAAAGCGACAAAATCGCAAGATATAAAGTACTTTCCCATAAAATAAAAGCTATTGGCTTGGCGGCCAACTACAGACAAAAAGAAGGCGGCCAAAATAAAAGGCTTTTAGTTGGAATTGTACTTATAAAATTAAGACGTTAACGTTTACAAACGCCGACATGGGCCGAATAAAGAGTTTAAAAGATTACAAACTACAAGCTATTGGAAGAACAGGAAGAGCTGAGTGAAGGCCGCCAAAAACATCAAGAGGGGGGGCATCCTGGTCTGTTGGCACCAGATCCCGAGGGTCCGCATCTGCTATGGCGTCCTCATCGGCAAATTTTGGATCCCCCTCGAATGGCGATAGATGTTGGCCGACAGATGAGCCTCTTCAATCACATTCCGGTCAAATCCTGGAATGGTCTTGCACACGCATCTCATGGCAGCCGCCCAACCGCCATCATACCTCTTGTGAAGGACCGTTGCGTACTCCTCGGATTGCTGAAACTCAGCAATAGCCTGAGCTCTAGCTTGTGTCTTGGCGTCCAGTACTGCAATTTCCTTTTCGGAGTTAGCGGTCTCCAGAGCCTTGGTCAATGCATTTACATTTTCCTCGGTCTCTTCCAGAGGCTGCAATGCTGTTGTCTTCTCCGCCAGCTTGTCCTCCATCTCCTTCAGCAGATCCTGGCAAGTCTCCAGCGACTGCTTGTAGGTGTCGACCAACTTCGGTACTCAACATACTGCTCTATCAACTCAATAAGAGGCATTGTTGGCCTGCAAAGATGAAAAGGGGACGTTAAAAAAAAAGTGGATGATAATAAAACAAGTGCGAAAATGTACCACAAGTTGGTCGTGAGGCAACCTAGCAGCAGGCGTCACCAAAGATCCTGCTGACCTGTCCAAAGGCAGCTGCATGCCCTTCAGAATACGGTAGGCAAGGATACCACCGTTCTCGGTGATGTCGGCATACAGTGATTCATCCTCCCTGACGTCCCAGTCAGGCTGATAAATCTTGTCGGGAATGATAGGCCGGCGAGCAAAAGAGGACGGGACCGCGTCACTCAACGGCACCTCCTTCTTCTCGATCCACTCATGGTACCGAGAGAAGATGCTGGGAGATAAGTTGGATAAAAAACTGGGCATTGTAATAAGTTCCCGGATCTTCTCGCGGAAAGAAGAATAAGAGCCCGAGAGCCAGGAGGCGCCGCTAAGCTCTCGAACTTCTGGAGGAGCATCCATATGTAAGTCCGCTATTTGAACACCCTCATCAGCAGAGGCAGAAGTCTCAGGATCCCCCATGGCCTGCCTCTTATTGGCGGATGTATCTGCCGCAACTGACTCACGCGGCCGCCTCCTGTTACCACCACCACGGGCAACAGGCCGGGAGGTGGATGACCTGATAGGGACAGCAGGGGATGGTTGGCCGCTAGTTCCACCAACAGCGGCAGTAGCGCCCTGAGTAGGAACGCGAACAACATTTGCCCTGCCGTGACCTCGGCGGATGTTTTGTGACCCGTGACGGTTACCTCCCCGACGGCCGTTAGTAGTACCGTGCATTGTCTCGTATTCGTAGGGGGAGCAGGCGGCAAGTGTGTTAGCGGCTTGAGGTCCTCGTCAACACCAAGTGCGTCGAGGTCAAGATGGTCAAAGCCTGCAGACAATCAGGAAGCAGTCAAAAAAAAAAAAAGGAATGTATTGCTATTTTCATCAGACGGACCAGTCCGGCAAAAGTACTTACCATTTTCATGAGTAGGGCAGAGCAGCATGGCCGACAAGGGCTTGTTCCCCAGGATGTACTTGGAATGAGGAATCCAATATTTGGGCTCTTTAACCCTCACCTCTTTCCCGTCCTCATAGGAAACTAAATAATCCTCCGTGTCAAAATAATCAAAGGCCGCTAACGGAAGAATGGGTAAATGCTCCATATGAAGACGGGGCTCGGTGAAATGACGACGCACAGGATAATCTTCAGGAACCCGCAACCAAAAGAAGGCATCCTACCAACCTTTTAAACCAGTCATTTTAGGTTGGACGGTCATTTTCTTGTCGGCTGCAGTTAGCGACCACCAACCTGCCTGCCTAGAGGACCCATTTTTCTTCAGCCAATGGATGTGGCGGAGCAAATTTAACGTTTTCGGGAAGTCCAAAAAGCGTACAACCCAGATGTACACGATCAAGTTCCGGATCGCTAAGGGAGTCAGTTGAGCCAAGCACACGTTGTACTCGTTCAAAATCTTTACCAAAAAAGAATCCAGAGGAAGGCGGAGGCCGAACTCGAAGTGATGAGTGTACACGGCCACATGACCGGGAGGACACTCTGTCACAATAACCCCCTCTGGTGGAACTATCAGCCGATAACCTTCGGGAAAATTGTATAAATCCCGAGCAGCCCGGGGATAGGAAAGATCAATGGCGTCCTGACGCCATGGCCCGTCAATCTCTACACTAAGAGGACCAGCACTATAATCAGCAGGCAACCAAAGAGCATCAGTTCCCAGTCCAGTCTCAATCTCATCCTCCATTTGATTGGAGTCGTCAACCCTTAATTCGGTAGCACGGGAACTTTCCCCAATCATGTGTGCCGACAAAGGCACAGAATCAGCCGCGTCCTCAGTAACGCTTACAGCAGGACTCGCAACAGCACTGCGACGATGGTAGACAGTCTCTTAACAGACCATAACGGTAGCAATGGAGTCGCTGTGGTCACCTAAATCAATAATATGAGGGTTAGGAGCCGCAGATTGTTGTAAACGGTCGAAAAAGTCGGCCGTCACCTCCATCCTAGCATCCGCTAGGCTATCCAACCAAGCATGCTCTCTAAGAGGTGTTACATCAAGGCCGGGAACGGCATCGGCCGGAGGATGCCTAATGGATCGCCTAGCAAGAATCTGGTGCCTAAGCTCTCTATGCGTTTGCCGGTCACCACTCTGACTAGCAGATAGATACCTCCTAGTCAGGCTATGCTCCTCAGGGGTAGCAGGGTCGTTTAGAAACTTTGACCTTAACTCCCTTTCTCTCTCAGCGGTAAGAGGTATGTCCGCTAACAACCTGGTCCTCCCCACTGGGCTTGAGCCAGAAGCAGGTTCACTATTGGCCAAAGGGAAGAGGGCTCGCTATCGGCCGGGGTAGAAGAAGGGTCACTCTCGGTCATGAACGCCTCACTAGGGGTATTCTGGCTATCAGACTGATCCGACATGATGAAAACGCAAAGAAACTTAATAAAACGCGGAGAGAAATTGAAGAAATACCTGGAAACGAAAGGTCGCCGGAAAAAAGTTAAGTGGTAAGTGAAAGACGCCGGAAAAGGTAAATAAAGTCCCCGAATAGCGAAATTGCACCGAAAAGCTTGAGCTTGAGCCATGGAATCACCGGAAAGATAGAAAAAGCACCGGCGAAAGACAAATCTTCCAACCCAGAAAATACCCAGGAAATATTCGTCAAGAAAAGAAGAAATTTTTGGTACATTAGAACCGGAAAATGAAAACTGGAAGGTTGAGTAACTTTTCGGAGTAATTTGAGCACAGAAAAAGCGGTTTTTAAACAATACAAGCTTCGGCTATGGAGGTTTTATCAGAGAAGAAATGGAGAAGGAAAGAGAAAGTTTTGAGCGTATGATAAAAATTCATAAAAAGACAACTGCCCCAATATATGAGCACAGATGAACGGCTGAGATTGAAAGACCTCTCAACTCCCTCTCCAGATTCCTGCCAAATGTCGAAACACGGTAAAACCCTAATAAAGTAATGGGCGGGATTTTCGGAAAAGTAATCATTAACTTTTCGAAAATTTTCAACTCCCTACGACGACACGTGGCACCCAACGAACCAACCTCTCCAAAAAATTGAACACGGCAACAATGACTCGCGTCCACCGACAACATCCTTAGCGGTCAAGACCCCAAAAGATGCTAGGGGGGCTAGTTGTATGGGTATAACCCAAGTACGTTAGCGGACCCCCATGATGAGTCCACGAACATTATGACGGACGCGAATATTGTAAGTGTCACCTAGCGCTTTAACAAGTCAATTCATTGACGTGGTCCGACAACGTTGGCGGTCGCCCAACAAGACAAAATAAGGGAATCTTCCCAAGTGTCAGGTGCACCACAACCGTACACGTGTAAAAGGATTACGCACCCTATCAGAGGAATAGTACTTCTATAAATACCCCACTAGTACTATTCTGCAGGTACATTCTCTCACACTCATAATTCTTATCTCTCTCTCTCTACTTTCTCTCTCTAAATACAAGTGGGCCACGTACTGACTTGAGCGTCGGAGGGGGTTTCCTCGCATCCCCCCCGAGGGTAGTTCACGTTTGCTTCCTGTGTAGCTATTCACCAGAGGACGACAACCCTAAATCTTTGGCGGACTAACGAAGACCGCCAATCGTTTCAATACCGAAACACATGCGTTATCTAGCCTTTTTGTATTGTAGTACTATTATGAGTATACATTCTGATATTCAAATCAATTCTTCGACTCATTTTCAGCCTTATTTGTTCTGCAATTTTCATCTTTGAAAAGAAGGAAATATACAAAATGATACTCATTGAATAAAAATAGAGTATAATTTACAAAGCAGTAACTTGATCTCCATCAGTTACATCAATAACCACTTGGTCCAAGCCAGTGCTTCTCATCTTTCTGTGGAATCATCCATAAATTCTAACACAGCATGAGAAGGGGTCAGTTATTTTGCTTGCAAAACCCCACAAATACAATATATGGAATTGAAATGGTGATTGGTAATGTATGAGTGTACATATGTAATAAGAGAACTACCTAACCTAGGTCAAATAAGATTCACGATTTTGGCAACTCTAGCAGTCTAAGCTTAAAGCACGTTGCATGCAGAGCCCATCCAATCGACGTGATTTGATGAGCTTTACAGTGAACAGCTAGTGAGCCTGATCCATGACATCTAACGGCTGTGAGAAACTCTTGGCGTCACATCGTGAGAGGCCAAATGGCCTCTCACAGGAGGTAATAAAGTAATTTGGAGGTACCAAAGTAAGAGTTACTACTTACTATTCCAAATGAGGTATTAGTGATACCAAAGTTCAAAGTTGATACCAAAATAATTATAATTGGTGCCAAAGTAAGTATATTTGGTACCAAAACTCAAAGTTGATATCAAAGTTCACTTACACTAGGTACCAAAATAAGAGTTATTTTGGTATTGGTACCAATTTTACAGAACTTTGGTATATGTTGGTACCAAAGTTTAGCGTCTGTTTTTTGTCTTTTTGCCCGAAATGTCAAAAATGTCCCTGTGAGAGGCCATTTTGGTCTCTCACGATGAGACGCCTATCCAAACTCAACAGTTGTATATTCAACAAATCACCATACCATCCAATCAAAATCCTCCTTTTAGGAGATCAAAAAACAGTTCGGACATCTAGGTGAGACGAGACCCAAATTTCTTTTGAATTTTGGCTTGATTGTGACCTTTCACTCTGGTTTCAAGGACACTATTACCAATACTCCTACTCGTTGCTGGTTTAGATCGTTTTTAACTTCACTAGGCTTTGTAGGGTCATTAGGACTTAGGAAAAAGGGTTTGGTTTCCAAGCACCTTCAATGACCAGCCAATAGGCTAGGGGTGATAAAGAGTCAGGCCTGTTCGTGAACAGTTCAAGCTCGACTCGTGGTGGCTCGGCTCGAGTTCGGACTCGGCTCGAAATTTTAACGAGCCGAGCTGAGCTAGGTCAAGCTCGGCTCGAATAGCTCGTGAACAAGCTCGACTATTACGCAATATTATTTATTTATAACACACACATATATTATTATTATTATTATTATTATTATTATTATTATTATTATTATTATTATTATTATTATTATTATTATTATTGGAGTTTATAAACCCTACCCATATATATGCACCTCCCTATTCCCTAACCATAAGGCATAAACCCACTCCCTGTTCCTTCTCTCAACTTCATCTCATCCTCTTCCCTCTTCAGTCTCTCAACTTCCTCTCATCCTCTTCTTCCATCAATCTCAATTCCTCGTCCCTCGTCAACAACCACCACCATCTGCCGGCAACTTCGCTCGTCAACAACCTCCGGCACGACCACCATCGCTTGTTAACAAACCTCCGGCACGACCACTAAACCTGCAGATTCACCAGATCTACAACCGAGGCTTAATTTGTTGAAGCACCACGACCATCGTTCGAGACCACCATCGCCACTTCGAGTTTAGCTTTGCTCTTTCTCTCACCTCTATTCTTGCTCTTCTTTCGGATCGAAAGCAATTGCTCAAGATGATACAGGCATGAGAAATTGGATCTAGGGATGTAGATTCAGTTTTTTTTTTTCTCATTTCATTTTTCTTTTCGAATTATTTTTCATTTCATTTTTCGTTTGAGTTGAGGTTCTGAATTTATGTTGTAATATATTGTATTTTAATTTTGTTTCTTTTTGTATTTTCTCAATTTCTGTTTGTTCTTCAATTTTTATTTGAAAATTGGACTGGAATAATCCCACCTTTGGCTGATCTTCCAAAAATAATCCCACCTTCGGATTATTCTGGAATAATCCCACCTTTGGTTAGTAAATCGTTTTTTCGGTCCCAATAACAAAGTGACCGGTAACAACAAGTTACCAGCCCCATTTCCCTGTTGCCCCACCCCCGCCATCACCCCTAGCACCCCCCCCCCAACCCAAATCCCTGTTGCCCTACCCCGGTTCCCTGCTACCCCACCCTCTCCCCCCCCCTGCCGCAACCTCCACCCCTCCCCCCTCCCTCCTTCGCAACCCCCAAAGAACCCCCTCCCCCTCCCTCGTAGGATCTCGCAACCCCCTTCCCCTCCCCTATCGCAAGTGTAATAGCCCAAAATTTTAAGCGAGGTTTCATTAAAAGATAATCAAATGTTATTAGTTTAATTGCATGCTAATTATTGTAAAACATCTTTAAAAAAAAAAAAAAATTGAAGTTTTAATTTTTCATTAGATTTTGGGTTTAATCTATATTTTGAGGAAAAAAAAAAAAAAAGAAATCTTATTCACTTTCTCATACCTCCTCCGCGGCTTGAGGTGATTTTGCCACATTTGTGCCTTGTTGTCCAAAAACCAACTACGAAAAGAAAAAAAATGTTTTAAGACCCTTCTTATTTGCAAGGGATGAAACCCCGTTTTACTTATCGGCTTTCTTTTCCACACTCATTCTCTCTCCTTCCCCGTGAGAACCCCGAAACCCCTCACCCATCTCTCTCTCTCTTTCCTCTTTGCTGCTACCGCCGCCGGCGTTCGAGCTCACCGGAGTTCGACAAATCGCAACCCGCTCTCCTCCTTTCTTCGATCTTCCTCCTCTGTTCTGGTCTCTCCGCCAGTCGTTGCTGCTATTGCTTCGTGTTGTGTTGCGGCTGCTCGTTGTTGGTCGCTGCTGCTGTTCTGCCGCCGCACCTGCTGCCGGCCACGCCGTGGCTGTTGCTGTCCTCTGCTCGCACTATTCTCTTCCCTCTCGTGCCTCTGTTTCGTCCCTGCTCCAAGTGAGCAGAGGTACTACCCTTCTTCAATCTTTCTGTCAATTGGATTTATAATATGATTATTAAATGGATTATTAAGTATGGATTTGGTTGATAGAACTTGATAGTTGATGATGTGATAAAGTTGAGCCTAAAACTGATTTTGCTATGCATGCAAACTTGTCTTTGATTTGCAAAATGGAAATCAGATTTCACTAAATTTACTTGTGGGGTTATTTGCCATAGTATTTGAGATTAAATTCGGAATAGTTGTTATTATTATTGGAGTAATTGGGGCTAGTAATGGGTTTATAGATTCCTATGTGAGTTAGTATAATTTGTTAGTGATTGTTAGTAGGTGAATATTAGTTATGTGATGTTGTTGAGGATGATGAATTTATGGTTTGTTGGTGTACTGAAATTCTAAATTGATGTTGGGTGTGTTGAATGATTATATGAAGGTGTTAATTGGTTGACTCCATTTAAGAAATATACAGGATGCAGTGAGACTAAGTATTTACTAAAAGTCTTAAAACAGATCTATTGTTAACAGAGCCGACTGACGAGATTCGGATGAAACTAGAGGTTACTAATGCTATAGAATGGTCGTAAATTAATGAACAAGGTTGAGTAAATTTATGGGTGATGGTCACTAAAGTATATTAGTCCCCGAATTAATAAAGTGAGTTATGATCCATTGACATTATCGCTAAATTAGATGATTACAAGTTCTGTTTTCTATATTTCAAATCCAAATAATAAATTCATGTCTGCAAATCAGTGTGATGGTTTCCAATATTGCAGTAATTAGAGTTAGAGATTGTCAATGTGAGCTAGATTGTGAAATGATTTGTATATAAGGGTTGTGGTTAGTTCATGAAAGAGCTTAGAAAGTATGAGCAAGTAAATTAGTTATCTGAATTGTTGTGAAGATGGATATTAATGGTTGTCATTATTATTATGAGGTAAATTCTGTGGATCCGAGTATAATATGGATAAGGAGATATTGGACTCTCGAAAATTATTATGGAGTCGAGTTCTATTTGAAGATGCATAGAGGTACACACATGTTCTCCATTTTTGAACTAGAGATTGGTACTTTGTAAAAAATACATGAATTCCTTGCATTGAGTTGATATGTTAGTATATATTATAAAACGTGGATTACCTAAAAAGTCTAGTTTGTGCATCTACTGATTTGTGGTGTTGTTATTTGAGCTTGTTATTTTGGAACTATGTTTTCTAAAATGATGTATTAATAAGTGTAGCTACAAGTATTTGAGCTAGAACTTTCGATATTTGTTTATAATTACACGAGATACCAATTTACGAACCTATGAAGTACCGATTATGTTACTTTTATCGAACTTGATTCGATCTAAGCTATAGTTGTATTCGAAGGCTTTGGAACAAATGAAATGATTTTTGGTCAAAGTATGTTTGACTTATGATTTTGATGCATATCAATGATTTGCGATATAAGTTTTATATAGAAATTATGAAGTATATGGGATAAGTGTATCTATGGTACGAGATTTTGATGACATATAGTCAATTAAAGTAAGCTATGAATTTGAGTGGTGGGAAAATATGGATTTGTGAAATTATTAGTTTTGATGGGGAAGAAACTGCAGCAGCAGTGATGAACACATCGTGGTATGTGTGTATTATGAAATGATGGGACATATGTCCTGGGATATAAGCCTTGCAAGCAGTACAAATATTATTAGGGAGAGACGTCTCCATGAGTTTAGAGGTGGAGGCATAGTCCCCTCTATTCGTATTTTCTTCCCCGGATAGTTGTAAGTCGTTATTGCATAACTTATAGAGTAGTTATGAACTATAAGTTCGTATGGAAACTCAAGAGCAAAAGCTTTTGTCTTGTACAATTGACAAATTTATACTATGGGTTTCTTTCCATGATAGTTATACTAAGAGTTATGATTCCAATGCAATGATGTTTTCTGGACTGTTGGATAGATGTTTCTATTTTATTTGAAATTATAGTTAAGGAGTATCTGTTTTAAGTTTATATTTCGCCTTCGAGAGGGCTAAGATTGTGTTATTGAGTTTTTCATATGTATTTTCAAAACCCTATTAAGTAGAATAAACTATGAGTGATAAAAGATGGATTACTTTGCTATTCGAGATCATGTAATGTGGATATTGTGAATTCAATTATCATGTAAAAGAAATATATTTTAAGCCACTAAAATTAATTTCTGGTTGGACAGTGTGTGTACTCAGTTTTTTCTGATTTTGTTCTTGGAACCTGTCCTGGTGGGGGCAGAGTCCGTTGGTGGTGATTTCGCAGGTTTCTCTTGAAAGCTCGAAGTGAATTTCAAGCGAAAGTTGGTTATGGAGTTGTAATTAGATTAATGATTCAGATGTTGTGACTAGAAGTATTCAAGTATGTATTTGGGTATAAAATATTCTTTGTTTGGGAATCGTGTAAGGTATTATGTAATCTGTTATTTGTTTTCGAGATGATTTGTTGTGGGCCCATAACCCACAGGTCCAAGATCGTTTTATAGGTTATGTTTCCGCTGCGAGTAAATGTAATTTGGGTTTATTAAGTGGTAATTGAGGTTTATGAATGTTCAGTGTGATTAGCTAGCAGCTCGGAAGTGCGGGCTGTTACAGATGGTATCAGAGCAAGGTTATTTTAGAGTTGTCTTGATCTTCATATCACGGCATATGGGTTGAGATAGGTTTTGAGATTGTTTAATAGTTAAGCGTATATGAATTATATTGGTTGATAGGCTCGGAGATTCGAGTTTCGATTTGCGGAATTAGGAGGTTATGCAGGTTATTGAGTTATTCGGAGGTAAATGTTAAGAGTTTGAGTTTAAAGGTTTGATAGTCATATGATAAAGCATTGGGAAAAAAAGAAAAAAAAGAGAAAAAGTGAAATGGCTTCCATTGAATTGGGATATTGCTTTGAATATGCTTGTCGGGTTGATTATGGACTGATTTTTAGGGAATATTGAACATTAAAAATTTAGTCAAGTAAAGTTGTTACTTAACGAAAACTGGTATGCGATATGGTATCGTGGTTTTGGAAACCAACATGTCTAGATGTGGTTGATGAGAATTAATTGTCTGAAGTTAATGATAGGACGTGGTCAACTCTGTAATGAAAAAGTTAGTCATTGATCTTCAAGTATTTAGTAAAGACGGCAAGGTTAAATAAGAGACATGAAAATTTGGAGCTATAGCGAAAATTAGAAGTGTGTGAATGACTTGGCATTAATTGTCTTGTTTGAGTTGCGAGACGTATGCAAAATTTTAGTTTATCAATTTATGATTCTATCTGAATGAGGAAATATTTTACATGACGTTAGAGTCTTGAGCGTTTATTTAATGCGTATTTCGTCAGATCATGAGTTATGAAGTATTATACAGAGCAATTAAAGAATAAGTGAAATGTATTAAGAATCCAGAGTAGGAGAGTTAGAGCTATGATTCATGGATGATGGATGAAATGATTTATTTTAGAATATATTGATAATGCTTTGAAATTAGTTGATTACTATGGTTAACCAAACTAAGTATTCGCATTTGGAGAGAAAAAATTGATATTTTGAGTTAAGATTTGAGTCATGTTATGGAATATGTATAGTGAGGATTTGATATTTCCTAGTTAGTTATCAGAACAACCTGACGATCGTGTGCTGAGTAAGCCACCTAGCGAGGGGTGAAAGATATTTGGGATTGATTGAAATTAAATTGGGTTATTGTTTTGTTAAGAATTGGGGAATAGAGATTCGGATATTGAAGGTTGAGTATTGAGAATTGAAGATCGAGAATGTGAAAGTTTTACTGGAGTTTTAACTTTGATTATGATTTATTACTGAAGAAAGATCGAATTATATTGATTAAGATTATGGGAATTCGTAATTGGAAATTTGTGAATATTAATTGGGGTGGAGAGAAATTTGATTTTGAGATATTAGATTTCCGCTATTATGAGTCCTTTTGGTTTGATATTTATGAAAATGTTTTCTGTGATGTCCTCGTCTTGAAATAATCTAATGGTTTATGCTTTAAGTTTCGAGGACGAAACTTCTTTAAAGGGTGGTAGAGTGTAATAGCCCAAAATTTTAAGCAGGTTTCATTAAAAGATAATCAAATGTTATTAGTTTAATTGCATGCTAAATTATTGTAAAACATCTTTAAAAAAAAATTGAAGTTTTAATTTTTCATTAGATTTTGGGTTTAATCTATATTTTGAGGAAAAAAAAAAAAGAAATCTTATTCACTTTCTCATACCTCCTTCGCGGCTTGAGGTGATTTTGCCACATTTGTGCCTTGTTGTCCAAAAACCAACTCTAAAAAGAAAAAAAAAATGTTTTAAGACCTTTCTTATTTGCAAGGGATGAAACCCCATTTTACTTACTGGCTTTCTTTTCCACACTCATTCTCTCTCCTTCCCCGTGAGAACCCCAGAAACCCCTCACCCATCTCTCTCTCTCTCTCTCTCTTTCCCTTTGCTGCTGCTACTGCCGCCGGCGTTCGAGCTCACCGGAGTTCGACAAATCGCAACCCGCTCTCCTCCTTTCTTCGATCTTCCTCCTCTGTTCTAGTCTCTCCGCCAGTCGTTGCTGCTATTGCTTCGTGTTGTGTTGCGGCCGCTCGTTGTTGGTCGTCGCTGCTGTTTTCCGCCGCACTCGCTGCCGGCCACGCCGTGGCCGCCGCTGTCCTCTCGCTCGCACTATTCTCTTCCCTCTCGTGCCTCTGTTTCGTCCCTCGCTCCAAGTGAGCGAGAGGTACTACCCTTCTTCAATCTTTCTGTCAATTGGATTTATAATATGATTATTAAATGGATTATTAAGTATGGATTTGGTTGATAGAACTTGATAGTTGATGATGTGATAAAGTTGAGCCTAAAACTGATTTTGCTATGCATGCAAACTTGTCTTTGATTTGCAAAATGGAAATCAGATTTCACTAAATTTACTTGTGGGGTTATTTGCCATAGTATTTGAGATTAAATTCGGAATAGTTGTTATTATTATTGGAGTAATTGGGGCTAGTAATGGGTTTATAGATTCCTATGTGAGTTAATATAATTTGTTAGTGATTGTTAGTAGGTGAATATTAGTTATGTGATGTTGTTGAGGATGATGAATTTATGGTTTGTTGGTGTACTGAAATTCTAAATTGATGTTGGGTGTGTTGAATGATTATATGAAGGTGTTAATTGGTTGACTCCATTTAAGAAATATACAGGATGCAGTGAGACTAAGTATTTACTAAAAGTCTTAAAACAAATCTATTGTTAACAGAGCCGACTGACGAGATTCGGATGAAACTAGAGGTTACTAATGCTATAGAATGGTCGTAAATTAATGAACAAGGTTGAGTAAATTTATGGGTGATGGTCACTAAAGTATATTAGTCCCCGAATTAATAAAGTGAGTTATGATCCATTGACATTATCGCTAAATTAGATGATTACAAGTTCTGTTTTCTATATTTCAAATCCAAATAATAAATTCATGTCTGCAAATCAGTGTGATGGTTTCCAATATTGCAGTAATTAGAGTTAGAGATTGTCAATGTGAGCTAGATTGTGAAATGATTTGTATATAAGGGTTGTGGTTAGTTCATGAAAGAGCTTAGAAAGTATGAGCAAGTAAATTAGTTATCTGAATTGTTGTGAAGATGGATATTAATGGTTGTCATTATTATTATGAGGTAAATTATGTGGATCCGAGTATAATATGGATAAGGAGATATTGGACTCTTGAAGATTATTATGGAGTCGAGTTCTATTTGAAGATGCATAGAGGTACACACATGTCCTCCATTTTTGAACTAGAGATTGGTACTTTGTAAAAAGTACATGAATTCCTTGCATTGAGTTGATATGTTAGTATATATTATAAAACGTGGATTACCTAAAAAGTCTAGTTTGTGCATCTACTGATTTGTGGTGTTGTTATTTGAGCTTGTTATTTTGGAACTATGTTTTCTAAAATGATGTATTAATAAGTGTAGCTACAAGTATTTGAGCTAGAACTTTCGA
Organism: Beta lomatogona; assembly: GCA_947646795.1. Lineage (NCBI taxonomy): Eukaryota > Viridiplantae > Streptophyta > Magnoliopsida > Caryophyllales > Amaranthaceae > Beta > Beta lomatogona. The sequence goes on from CANSNZ010000231.1 coordinate 1,788,900, forward strand.
TATTTGTTTATAATTACACGAGATACCAATTTACGAACCTATGAAGTACCGATTATGTTACTTTTATCGAACTTGATTCGATCTAAGCTATAGTTGTATTCGAAGGCTTTGGAACAAATGAAATGATTTTTGGTCAAAGTATGTTTGACTTATGATTTTGATGTATATCAATGATTTGCGATATAAGTTTTATATAGAAATTATGAAGTATATGGGAAAAGTGTATCTATGGTACGAGATTTTGATGACATATAGTCAATTAAAGTAAGCTATGAATTTGAGTGGTGGGAAAATATGGATTTGTGAAATTATTAGTTTTGATGGGGAAGAAACTGCAGCAGCAGTCATGAACACATCGTGGTATGTGTGTATTATGAAATGATGGGACATATGTCCTGGGAAATAAGCCTTGCAAGCAGTACAAATATTATTAGGGAGAGACGTCTCCATGAGTTTAGAGGTGGAGGCATAGTCCCCTCTATTCGTATTTTCTTCCCCGGATAGTTGTAAGTCGTTATTGCATAACTTATAGAGTAGTTATGAACTATAAGTTCGTATGGAAACTCAAGAGCAAAAGCTGTTGTCTTGTACAATTGACAAATTTATACTATGGGTTTCTTTCCATGATAGTTATACTAAGAGTTATGATTCCAATGCAATGATGTTTTCTGGACTGTTGGATAGATGTTTCTATTTTATTTGAAATTATAGTTAAGGAGTATCTGTTTTAAGTTTATATTTCGCCTTCGAGAGGGCTAAGATTGTGTTATTGAGTTTTTCATATGTATTTTCAAAACCCTATTAAGTAGAATAAACTATGAGTGATAAAAGATGGATTACTTTGCTATTCGAGATCATGTAATGTGGATATTGTGAATTCAGTTATCATGTAAAAGAAATATATTTTAAGCCACTAAAATTAATTTCTGGTTGGACAGTGTGTGTACTCAGTTTTTTCTGATTTTGTTCTTGGAACCTGTCCTGGTGGGGGCAGAGTCCGTTGGTGGTGATTTCGCAGGTTTCTCTTGAAAGCTCGAAGTGGATTTTAAGCGAAAGTTGGTTATGGAGTTGTAATTAGATTAATGATTCAGATGTTGTGACTAGAAGTATTCAAGTATGTATTTGGGTATAAAATATTCTTTGTTTGGGAATCGTGTAAGGTATTATGGAATCTGTTATTTGTTTTCGAGATGATTTGTTGTGGGCCCATAACCCACAGGTCCAGGATCGTTTTATAGGTTATGTTTCCGCTGCGAGTAAATGTAATTTGGGTTTATTAAGTGGTAATTGAGGTTTATGAATGTTCAGTGTGATTAGCTAGCAGCTCGGAAGTGCGGGCTGTTACACGCAGCCCCCTTCCCCCCTCCTTCGTCAGACCCGCAACCCCCCTCCCCCCTCCATTTCAAGCCCGCAACCCCCCCCCCCGTTTCTTCCTTCGTCTTCCACTTCGCATTTGCCGCCAACCACCATCACCGTGGTTTTCGCACACCGGCCGCACTCCCCCTACTCCCCTCCTCTATACATTCGTCGTTTCTCCACCCGCCGCAGCCTTACTAAATTCGACGGGGTAGGGGAAATCTACGGGGAGGGGAAATTTACCGGGACGGGGAAATCTACGGCGAGTGGCGGTAGAGGGGGAGGGGGTGATGGTTGGGGTGGAGGGGGAGGGGATGGGTGGCTGTCATGTGGTACGATGGCTGGGGTGGGTCCTAGGAGGGAAAAGTAACTTGGTTTACCGGTTTATCAAGTTACAAGTTTTTGGAACCAAAAAATCAATTTAGTAAGCAAAGGTGGGATTATCCCAAAATAATCCAAAGGTGGGATGATTTTTGGAAGATCGGCTAAAGATGGGATTATTCTAGTCCAATTTTTCATTTCTATTTCGATTTTGCATTTCGTTTTTAACTTCTATAATATAATTCGTCCCTGTTGAAATGTTCGATGTTGCTGTTGAAATGTTCGATGATGTTGTTAAATCCCATGTTGGAAACCTCAAGGAGAATTACCACCAACAATGAGCTCGAGCCGAGCCCATGAGCCGAGCTCGGGCTGTAGTCTTTTTGGCGAGATCGACCCGAGCCCACGAGCCGAGCTCGAGTAGAGCGCAAGAATCTCAGGCTCGACGAGCCTACGAGACGAGCCGAGCTCGGGTATTTCTTAAACGACCTGAGCCGAGCCCAAGGGTGTTCGATCTCGGCTCATGCTATAAGCAGCCATAGTTGGAAGTGGAGTTTTTACTTTTTAGTCCAGTGGATATTTGCCTATTAAATAAGCAAATATCCGCTGGACTAAAAAGTAAAATCTCCACTTCCAACTCTCATAAATTAGGAGGCGGAATTTATACTTCTACCGTTCTATATTGTTAGTCTATAGTATGAAGTTTTTTTTTATAGTTAGTCTTTAGTATGAAGTATTATGTTATTGTTAGTTTGTTAATTCTAATTTGTATAATTAAAAAAAAAAACAATGACGTACTTTTTCATTTTTTTAATAATATATATAGGGTGAATATTAATGAAAGTTCATATTTTCTTTTTGCATATTAACAAGATCTTGAGCAGCAGGTGATAGCCTAGTGGTGTTGGCATCACCTCCGATCCCAGAGATCTTGAGATCAAGTCTCACCCCTTGCAAGGATAGATCCCCAATTTCTCACCCTACTTGCAAGGGATTTCATTTTACCTTATAAAAAAAATATTAACAAGATCTTAATCGATTAAATCTTATTGTTTATTAGTAAGATCTTGATGCGAAGCAAAATTTCATATACTATAAGGTTTGTTATAACTTATATAAGTTCACTTATTAAGTGAATATAATAAAACATTTGAATATACTTTTTAAGATATATTAAACAACACCAATAATAATAAATGTAAAATGTAAAATTGATAAATTAAAGTGTAATCTCTTCATTTATTTGATTATATATTGATAGATATGTGAAATCCAACAAAGAAAATATCATATCATCCAAAGACATCGATCAAAACAAATTCTGGCTTAAACCTCATTGATACAATGACACATCAATATAAGTATATTGTTATATTATAGTTCATGTAATTATTATAATCAAAACATTAATTATATTGAGCAAATAACAATTGTATAAATATTCCAAGAAGTGTAGTGTCATAAGTAATGACCTTAGAGCAATATAACTAGTATAACTATTTACCAATTAGCATTTATGCTCATTACCTTATAAAGATTCAAGACAATTTCTCTACTACTACCTCCATTTCATATTAATCTACACACTTACACTTTTCACGCACGCCGATGCACTAATTTGAGCCTTTATATCTCTAATTTTGTATTTGTAAAAAATATAAAAAGCCGATATTCTAAAACTACATATCGAGACGAATCAAACAAGACCCGACATGACTATATCTTCTCTTAACCATAATTCACAAATGATAGTCAAAGGAAAATTTGTGAATAGTGTCAAAAGTGAAAGTGTAACTATTAATATGAAACGGAGGTAGTATATATTTAAATGATCGGTTTATCTATTTTATGATATAAATGAGATAATTGGCAAGAGTAGATATCGGAAACAACACTTGCTCTTCTACATTATTGAATATGTTATTTAACCATTAACATCTCTAGTTGTTATAAGTATAAATCACAAAAATTTAATGTTATTTTAAAATCGCGCACTAAAACAAATCTAAAAAGATCCTACATTTTTTGTTGTATAATGGTAAGAGAATATAGTCAAATTTGGTTAATACATAATACCCAAACGTCAAATAATGTATAGGAAAAAAGATAAATAATATGATAATATCTTAACATAACAAATAAGTAAAACAACCAAATAATAAATCTTAACTGAGTAACTAGACATAAATACAAGCCGTTTTTGAGTCCTTGTACACTGCTCGTGTGTTTAAGGGCCAATGTGGATAGCTAGCATTTGGATGTTTTGTTTCGTAGGCTCTAAAGTTAATACTTCCTCTGTTCTATTTTTTTAATGAATGTAGAGACTTGGTACGGGGATTTAGAAGATGAAAGAGATAGAGAGAAAAAAAAGGGACCCATGTCACCATGTGATGAGGAGAGAGATAGAAAGAAGTAAATGTCAAATAAGGTAACGTTTCACTTATTCGAAAGACCTAAAATAATAAGTGTTTCATTTATTTTAGAACGGATGAAGAATGATAAACGAGTAGCCTGTAGCCAAATAAATAAAGGATTCAAACTTTTCCTTCTTGAATCTTGTTCCATTACTAAATTGATTGATTTATTGCCAAAAAAAACTAGCCTTTAGTCTATCAAATCATGCGTAGGTATGCAGGTCCTGGCGTAAACTTTTTAGGGGATAACAAAGAAGTTTGTTCAATGAGCTGTCAACTTTTTATTAGGGGAGAAAGAGATTTGTGAATATAGTATATATGAACGTGTATGAGTCTGTGACGGTTGCTCATTTATTCTGTCTTCTCCATCTCTTTAGTGTCTTTATCATTTCTTTCCCTCTTCTTCTCCCTTTGTCAATAACAAAAAAGAAGTGGCATTTAACAATTGGTATTCGAGAGAAGGATATCTATGGGAGAGTGTTCACATTTCTTTTGGGTGTGTGTAGTCTCCTATGTATTATTACTGGATGGAGATCAAAAACATCCAACCCGGTGGAAGTTTGTTTTTTCTGGTTATCATATTCCAAAAAAAATAACTTCGTTGAGTTGAGTAAAGGAAGTGATTATATGGAGGAGTTTATTTTGACTTTGTGGATCTTTGCCCTTATTTTGGTGGCTTTACAAATACTTGTTCTTAGATATCGCGAAGAAATATTAACATCAAAATTTGTCAACAAACCTCTATGTCCACTAGTTTCAACATTGGCTTTTGCAACCATTTCAATAATATCTATTATACCAAGTGCTTCTAAAAATCACCATTTTATATCAAAAATCCAATATTTTAAAAAATGTCCATCTAAAAAACTTTCAAAATATCAAAAATCCAATATATTAAAAAATGCCCATTTAAAAAACTTTCAAAATGGTAATTTTTGAAAGCACTTGGTATAATAGATATTATTGAAGTGGCTGCAAAAGCCAATGTTGAAACTATTGGAGATAGAGGTTTGTTGACAAATTTTGATGTTAATATTTCTTCGCGGTATCTAAGACCAAGTATTTGTAAAGCAACCAAAATAAGGGCCAAATTCAGAGAGTCAAAATAAACTGCTCCATATAATCACTTCCTTTACTCAACTTAACGAGGTTATTTTTTTGGAATATGATAACCAGAAAAAAAAAAACTTCCACCGGGTTGGATTTTATTATCTCCATGCAGTAATAATACCTAGGAGACTACAAACCCAAAAGAAATGTCAACACTCGCCCATAGACATCCCTCTCTCGAATACCAATTGTTAAAAGCCATATTTCTTTTTTGTTATTGACAAAGGGAGAAGAAAAGGAAAAGAAATATAAAGACACTAAAGAGATGGAAGAAATGATAAAGACACTAAAGAGATGGAGAAGACATAAGAAATGAGCAACGTTCATATATACTATATTCATAATGAAAATTTTACAATGGTCTTTTTCAAAAAAGACCATGGAAAATGTGAGGCCACAATCAATGTGAGCCACACACCTCAGCTTTCTTTTCCCTTTTCTTTTTTGCTTTGAAATGATTTTCGAAAATACCAAAATCATTTATTCTAATTTTTGAAAATGTTTTAAATAATTTCGAAAATACAAAATAAAAAAATCTGAAAATATTATGAAAAATCCGAAATATAATTTCGGCCAAAAAAAAAAATTTGGGGAATTTTTTTTTTACCCGGATTTTCTCTCTCCTCTCCTCTAGCCCTTCGTCCCTCAAATCTTCCATGGATCTTCAATTCTTCTCGAATTTTTAGTAGATTTCTTCCTTGAACCCTTCTCTTTCCATGAAATGGTAAGAATTCAAGAAAAAATCATGAATTTGTGATTGAGAAGTTATGAAATCGAAATTAAAATTTGCAAATTTTGGGAAAATTTTGGGGATTTTTCTTTTCGCTTTCCTCTCTCTCATCTTTGTAAATTCATGAAATAGATGAACAAACATAAAATTGATGATCGTATGTACACCATGAATGCCCGAATTAAGATATGAGTTTCAAAATGAAGAAACTCAAAATCAAAATTCTACGTCATTATGAATTTGACAAAAATATGGTTTGGATTGTTGTAAGATGTTGGGAGACCGTCACTTTGGAACCGATTTGTGCGTTTTTTTTTAGTATTGATGACCATTGTCACACTAGATGAAGAATTTCAGAGGAGAGAGAAAAAATCGAAAGGTTGAAGATGAAGTTGGAAGAAGATGACTGAACGGACACTTTAGCTAGGTAATTACCAAAACATGACAGAAACTAAGAGAAGTCTCAAAACCTCCAATTCCAAAGTGTATTGAAAATAAACAATTGAAATAAACCAACTTAAGTACAAATTAATCAATATGATATAAACGTGTTAATCCGAATAAGCCAAATAGGGTTATAAAGTCACAACATGTAAGAGATAAGAATGTCTTAATAGATTTGGTAATGCCCAAAACATGTTTGATAATTACCTAAAAGCATATGATATAGGGTTAATTAGCGTTTTTTAATATAAGGAAGGACAATGGGGGACCAAAAACTCAAGTTAACGGAGTTTGGTGAGATATTGGGTCTAATAGACCCAGTGACATGATTGTTTAATCCCTATAGGATTGCTTTGATGAGTAATGGGAACGGATTGTGATTGGGATAACATCCTCCACTTAGTAGGTTTGGTAATGCACAAAACATGTTTGGTAATTACCTAAAAGCATATTATTTGAGGTTAATTTGGGTTTTTCAATACAATGAGGGACAATAGGGGCCCAAAACTCAAGTCGATGGAGTTTGGTGAGACATTGGGCCTAATGGGAGGAGGGTTGGGGCTGGGGCTAGGGTTGGGGGTGGCTCAGGTGTGTGGAGGGTGAGGGAGGAAGGAGGAGGAAGAAAGAATAAACTGAACCAATTATTACATTGGACACGTGTCCCCTTTTACCTGTTGAATAAGTTGCATCCGGATTTTTACCCATTTAAAGAAATTTTTGTTAAACGATGTATTATTCAGGAATAATAAAAATATTAGCTTATTCGTTGCGAACGGCCAAAAGGTTGCATTATTAAAATCAAAAAATCCTAAAATAAAAATCTACTTTGGTTATGCTTTCCATGCTATTTGAGGAGAGAGGGAGAAATCATTGTTTATGCTTTCCATGCTATTTTCTTTTTCTTTTGCTCTAACGTTTTAGCCATCCATTTGTTGTTTGTTTGTACATGTTTCTTAATTTATCTTAGTAATTCATTTGTGATGTGAGATTATATTTCATTACTAAATTTCAAGTCATCTTATTTTTTTTAAAAATGATTAACTTGATTTCAGGTTATTACTTAATTAATCGAATTTTGATTCTCTGGGATATTATAGGCAGCATGCAGCTTGTTCCGAAAAGGCCAGTTGAATAGACCCAAAAACCTCATTTGGTCCAAAATTTGGGCCACGGGCCGAGCTTTTTATAGGCCGATCAGAAATAAAAGTAGTAGTCATCATTTTCTATAACTGATTTTACTAATACCAAAGATATATACACTATTAAAGAATTATATTCATCATTATAAGTCTTATTTCAATTACAGTGTATCATACAACTTTGCTTGTGAGTCAGAACAAGCATATAACTACTTATTGAACAACTAGGATGCCAACACCAACAAGAAACATACATCCATCTTATTAAAGCACACGATAAAAGAGAAAGTGGAACAATAAATAAGCCCAAGCCTGAGCCCGCGACAAACAAAGTGGCACCATTAGATCATGTGGGCTTATTATTATTGTGTTAATTTTACGAACACACACCCCCAAATATATAGACAACACAAATAAGGTCCTCGTCCTCGCAACATTTGAGGCCAAAGAGTTCGTTACAATAGTCGCCTTTATGACCACAGCCTGCGCCGAGCATCATCACTTCTTCTATAGCATAAATCTTTGGCATTTTCGGCGTTGTTAATGCTTTCCTTCCAACCACTTGTTCAGCTGCATGAATATGTATGACAATTTTTAGTACTAGAAAATTGAGCTTTTGACGAAAAATTGTAACTAAGGCTTTTGCTTAATATGTTATTGAGTCATTAAATTATGTTTCCTCTGTTTTTTTTTAAGTTGGTACATTTTCAACTGGTACGCTTGCTAACGCATAAATTTAACTATAAATATATTTAATTAGGCATAATTAAAATTATAAAGTGCTGATATCTTGAACGTACATATTGAGACGAATCTAATAAGATTTCACCTGACTATGTTTTTTCTTATATAAAAGTCAAAGTGAAATTTGTTAATAGTACAAAAGCTTTAAACGTGTAACAACTTAAATCATGGATGAAGTACATAACAAGTACTATATCAAGAATGATTAAAAACAAAGAGATGAACCTGTTGTGGTGCTCAGCACTATGAATAATGCTAAAACAGCAACAACAATAAGCTTGAATGAGACCTTGGCCATTTGATTTCAAGTTCTTAGAAGTATTACTTTTACCAACTCGTAATATTTTATATGCTGTGAGCTACGGCTTTTTATTTGCTCTGCCATTTCCTCCCACTAGTCTTTCTATTTATAGTGCAGATTGCAGAATTCTTGCAAAGTTGCAACATCAATAATCAATTATTTAACAGCTATTCACGTGACGATTCATGCAATGTGTCGAAGACATCCGCCAGCTAACTAAATCACATGCACGTCAACTTAATGACATAACTACATATTTCCTCCGTTTTTTTTTACTTGCTACATTTTCTTTGAATGTTTGCTTTTTTTACTTGCTACATCTTTTAAACTTTCCTTATTTGGAGTACTTAATCAATCAAAAAGTAATATTTTTTTTTATTACGTTTTGTACTTTTCCTAGCAATTAAAGATTTTACTATTATTTCCATCAACATGTAAGGATCCCCCTACCTCATTTAATGCTAAAAGGGTCAAAAAGTAAAAAAAAAAGGTAAAAGGGACATCTGCTACAAAATAGTGTTCCTTATTGGAGTCCATAATTATATGATCCAAAAAGTACATAAGAGCAAAAAAGAAAAGGAAAACCTAATGGAAAACAAAAGGGGTGGGCAGCTTGCCCACTATTAGGGACAATATTGTAATTTGCAGCATATTAACACACACAAATAAGCGTGTATTTATAAGTAATATGTCTTTCAAACACATACACGAGTAGATTTCTAAATAACCATTGTTTTCAATAAATAAAAACGAGTTTTTATAAATAATGAGCTGGACTTTTAAAGGTGAAAACTGTGCGAAAATATTAATTAATGTAACTTTTGCTTTTTGGAAGAGATCACAGTTTTACTTATTAACAAAAAGCGTGCCCACTATCGAATAGCGATTTATCGTAGCTCGGGACAGGCTGGTGGGGTGGCTTTGTTTGGATTTACATAACGCTTTGGCAGATGTTGACCAACTATTTTACAGGGGCTGAATGAACAAATTAAAAGTTAACTTTTAAATGATGAATAAAAACACTAAAAGAAGCATATCAAAGTTTAAATATACTATTATTAATGGCTACTACAAGGAAGTTGTAGCTAATGTAATTGTTCTAAATCTCGATCATTTAATTTTAAGCACTTTTGTCCATTTATTTGTTTGACCATTATCTAAACTTCAAGAAATTGATAGAATAGCTCACAAGTGAGTAGATTTTGAAGAAATTGAAGGAAGGGTTCATTAGTAATTAATCAATTACCAAATAGCTTTCTTAAATCACAGCAAAAACAAAAGCAGTCGAGTTACACTTAAATTTTATGGTTGGTAGGAATAATTTGAAGAAAAAAAAGTAGTTATTACAATTGGAAAAGAAAAAGAAGAGGATAGTAAAAATAAATGGCCAAAGATATAGGGAGTAAAAGAAAAAGAAAAAAGGCATTTAAAATAAATAAATAAGAGAATTTGAAAAGTAGAAAAACAATGCACTAAACTTTGCTGTCAACTGCTTCGAACCTCAAATATGCAAGGTTGCTTTGCATTCAATGCAATTGCCAAGTCATACGTTATATTGCAGGGCCACACCAGCCATAACAATGATCCGCCATCACGTCCGTCCAATAAGTTGTTGTTTTATCTGATTCCCACGTTTTTCGCATCAGGCAGCAAAATTTAGTCTATGTCGGCCACTATAATTTTATTGATTTTTTCAGATTATTAAATCATATATATGTTGTGCACGTGTGGGTTGCCCTACATTGAAGAAAGAAAAGAGAAAGTACCACAATATAAGTTAGAGGAGTCACTCCTACTATTGTCAATTGGTTTTAGTATAGAATTTCCTTTTGGCTTGTATGTGGATCGAATTCTCCTCATCCGTATTGGGTTGCCCAGGCTCATTTGCGTTCGGGGTATCACCAGTTGAGGGTAGCTGATAAGGATATACCTAAAACTGCGTTTAGGACTCGTTAGGGTCATTATGAGTTTACAGTAATGTCGTTTGGGTTAACCAATGCACCTGCCATATTTATGGACTTGATGAATAGGATTTTCCATGAGTTCTTAGATAAGTTCGTTGTTGTATTCATTGATGATATTCTGATTTATTCGAAGAATGAAAAAAAGTGTGATGAACACTTGAGGATTATATTGGAGACGCTTAGGAAGAATCAATTATATATATGCCAAGTTCTCTAAGTGTGAGTTTCGTTTGGAGAAAGTAGCATTTTTGGGTTACTATGTGTCTAAGGAAGGAGTCTCTGTAGATCCTGCTAAGATTCAAGCTGTGAGTGAGTGGCCAACTCCAAAGAATATGTCAGATATCAGATGTTTCCTAGGTCTAGCTGGCAATTATAGGAGATTTGTGATAGATTTCTCGAAGATTGCGAGGCGAATGACCAATTTGATGAAGAAGGAGTCAATATTCGAGTGGAGTGAGAAGTGTAAAGAAGCTTTTCAGATTTTAAAAGAGTGTTTGACCTCCGCAAATGTTTTGACCCTGCCGGATGGGAATAAGGGATTTGAGGTGTATAATGATGCTTCAATGAATGGTTTGGGATGTGTGTTGCAGCAGAATGGGATGGTGATCGCGTATGCCTCGCGTCAGTTGAAACCTTATTAAACTAATTACCCTACCCATGATCTAGAGTTAGTTGCTATCGTGTTTGCCTTGAAAATTTGGAGACGTTACCTTTATGGGGGCAACCTGTAAGAACTTTACTGACCATAAAAGTTTGAAGTACGTTTTCACCCATACGGACCTCAATATGAGGCAGAGGAGATGGTTAGAATTGATAAAGGATTATGACCTAGAAATCCAATATCATGAAAGGAAGGCGAATGTAGTTGCTGATGCGTTGAGTAGGAAATCGAGCCATAGCATGAATGCCTTGGTAGTTCCAGAGGAATTGTGTCGAGATATGCAAAGGCTTAGCTCTAGAAATTTTAAATCCTGGGGAGATCGAGGCAAGATTGAGCGCTTTGTCATTGGGGTTGTCAGTTTTCGATGAGATCAAAGAGAGTCAAGTTGGAGACGAGCACCTAGATAAGATTAAGGAGAAGATCAAGCAAGGTAAGAAAGTTGATTTTAAGATCCATGATGATGGAAGTTTGAGGTTCAAGGGAAGGTGGTGTGTACCACAAAAATGTGAGGAGCTTAAGAGACGTCTTATGGTTGAGGGGCATAATACTCCATATTATGTACACCATGGGGGTGATAAGTTGTATAAGGATCTTAAGGAAGTCTATTGGTGGCCGAATATGAAGCGTGAGGTCACTGAATTCGTGTCAAAATGTCTAGCCTGTCAGAAAGTGAAGATAGATCATAAGAGACCAATGGGGAAAGTTCAATCCTTAGAGGTATTATAACAATAGTTATCATGCGAGCATTAAAATGGCTCATTTTGAGGCGTTGTAGTGATTTTAGTGAGAATATAGTATTGGGGACGAAATTTATTGAGGAGACTGTTAAGAATGTCAAGTTGATTCAGGCTGCCCAAGATAGGCAGAAGAGTTATGCTGATTTAAAGCGGTAAGAAGATGAATCCGCGGTGGGTGATAAATTGTTTTTGAAAGTATCACCAACTAAGGGCGTGATGAGGATTGGGAAAAAGGGAAAATTGAGTGCTAAATATGTTGGCCCATATGAGATTTTGCAAAGAATTGAGAAGGTAGCTTATAAGTTGGCATTGCCAATGGAATTTGAGAAAATCCATGATTTGTTTCATATTTCCCAACTCAAGAAATATATTCATGAGGAGAGTCATGTTTTGGAGCCTGAAAGAATCCAAATCGATAGTAGCCTCACATATGAGGAAATACGTGTGAGAATTCTTGATAAAAAGGTGCGTAGTACACGCAATAAGGATATGAATATCGTGAAAGTGCTTTTGATCTAACCATGAGTCTGAAGAGGCAACGTGGGAAGCCGAAGACGAGATGAAGAAGAAGTATCCAGGCTTATTGCCTGAGGTGAGTTACGAGAGCGTAACTCGTTTTCTTTAACGGGGGTAGAATGCGATAAAATTTCGCGCTTTTTACCTATTTTTTTTGGGTATTTTTATTCATTTTTATGCTTATTTGGCTATTTGCACATGTTGGTGCAAAATAAATCGATTCTCTGCATAAGAAAATGTGTTCATAAGTAACACAAGTGATTTTTTAAGTTGGCAAAAGAGTGCACATGAGTGGCACAAGTATTTCTCCAATGGGAGTTGAGTTAAAAAACTTTTTAAAATGTGTGAGTTTTTTTGTCAAGTTTCGGGACGAAATTTCTTTTAAGAGGGGTAGATAGTAATCCCCCGTAAATTTATGAATTTTATAAATATATTTTAATGTATAGTTATTTATATTTAAGCACACTTTAATATTTAAAGGAGTTATTTCTTCAAAGGCTGACTATTTGAAAGTCAAAGGAATCATTTTAATGATTTAAAGAAGTCAAATGTCTTATTAAGTCATGCTTTGAAAAGTATTTGAAATGTTTGAAACGTTTTTGGATTTGGAAAAGGACTCCTATATGGGTTTGAGGAACCCAAGCACTTCTAAAATTGGAAAAGGATTTATAGTTTGAGCCCAAATTACCTTTTCCTAAGCCCACAAGGGAACCTATATAAACCCCCATAAACCCCAAATTTTCCCCACACATGTATTTTATCTCTCCTCCTATTTCTTTTTCTCTCTCTTCGGTTTTCGTCCTAACTCTCTTTCGGCCTTCACTTTTTTGCTTCGCCGGCTTGCCGTCCCGTCGACCAACACCGACCGCCTGAAGCAGTCGTTGCCCAACCGTTGCTGATTCCCGTCAGCGTTTCTTCCTTCTCTTTCCTTTGCTTTGGGTTGATTACTTTTTTTCCTCCTCAAGTTTTTATTCAAAGTTTATGTTTTTTAAGATTTGTGTTTTAGTATGATTATGTTTAAAAGCTTTAGTTTGATGATTTATTTATGAATGTAAGCTTATAAGGTTTGTATATTAGGTTTGAATTGGATTTTTAATGATCAAAGCATGAATTTTTAGGGTTTTAAAGGTTGGTAAATCAAAGTAGTTTATTATAAGTTATGAAATTGATTATTTTTATGATTTTAAATATGTTTAAATATGTTTTAAGGGAGTTTTAACATATAATATATTGCTGAAAATTTAAAGGGAGTATTGTTATGGAGTTTTATGATGAGTTTTAACAACTAGTGTAGTAGTACTATACTAGGAGGTTTGATAATCAAGTTTTATGATGGGAAAGGTTTTTAAACACTTTTAAAAAGGGTTTAAAGTATTTTATTATTGCTATAAATTCATAAAGGATTCATTGTGAATTTAAATTGGTTGTTTTAGGCGAATAATTCTCTATAGGCGATTTTTTAAGGTTGTTAAAGTGGTCTCTCAATTTGTCTACACAAGGTACGTACATACCTATGTGTTGATTGGATTAGTATCATGATTTTAAGGATGAGAATTATGTAATATCATGTATAGGAACTATTTTGAGTTCATGTATGTTTTCTATTATGTTGGATTTGCATGTTTTATGTCGTTGTGTGATATGGAAGATTGATACAAGCATATGGTTGGGAACTTTATTTTATTAATTCATATGAGGGATTAATATATATATTGGTTTGGATCATGATTGATCCTGTTGTTTCCTTTTGAGTATTTTACTACTTCATAAGGACAGAGGGCCTTATTTGGTAAGTTGATATTTTATACCTATAAAAGGTAGTTTGGTTGTTGGATAGGTTCAACAAATAAAGGAAGATTGGATTAAAGTTGGAATTAATATTGGGTTGTTAAATTGTGTGATCACTTATCTAATCCTAAGATAAAAATGAAAGTTTATGATTATTAAATGATTATAATGTTTGTTTTACTTGTGAGTCATAACAAGTAATAACTGATAAATCATGTAAAGTGAAACGTGGATAGCAATAACTTTAGACTCGTGCCCGTCTGAAGTGTTGGACAATTAGGAGTTGGAGTACATGGTGGTAGCCCATGGCTTTTCCTAGGACCGGATTGATCACCGTGTCCTATTTTTATTTAAAAGGTTCCTCGATATCGTAGATCATGGGAAGACGAAGTCGCGCCCATATTCCTTCTTCCAAAGGGAAGGCTGGTTTTAGTTAGACAACTCGGTCCATTGACTATTCCATCTAAATTAATAAAAATGTTATTGTGAAGTTTAGTTCAGTAAAAGTTATCTGCAAGTTATTATGTTACTATTTATTCCTGCTTATTACTTATTAGTATCATGTTAGGTCTGTTTATTTATTTAATACTAGCTTTTTATGCACGCTATGCGTGCGACGACATTTTGGGAAGCTCAGTAATAAAAGAATAAAAAACGAAATTATGAAAGTACATATCTAAGTTAACCTCCATTTGGTGAGTAAGAAAGATTTAAATACTTTCAAATAGTATTTATGAACATTTTGATAAGTAAGTATAAGTGACGAAATTGCATATCCAAGTAATGAAGAAAATTAGATTTTTTTGAAGTTTGTGTTTGTAATTAATTTTGTATTATGGAATTTTTTTTAGTTTGAATATGAGTTGCTTTGTAATGAGAATGCAGTTTTTTTTTTTTTTTTTTTTTTTTTTTTTTTCTTTTACTGTCTGTGGTATTATTAATTTTGTTAGTTGATTGGATGTAAATTTAATTTGATTGAATCTTTTGTATTGGCAAGTTTATTGATTGATCATTATATGAGTTGATTGGGTTTAATAGAGATTTGATTGAATTTTTTTTTTGGCAAGTTTATGCGTGTAATGGTTTTTGATTTACTGTTGGAGGGTGTAGCTGGATTATAATATTCATGTTGTAGAGGGGTAAATATGCAAATTCAAGGGGATACACCATTGCTCACCCCTTGGCTTATATAATAGAGATGTAATATTCAGCTTTGCTGATTACGTGCTTTGGTTTGTCTATGTTGATCATGGCTATGCCTTATTGATCCTGTGATGACCCGATTTTGTGAGCAGTCTCTAGGTATCAATAGTGCATTGTCCATTTACAGATTTGAAGATGATGCATCATGAGTTCGGGATTGGAGAGCTTGTGTAGATTATTTATAATACTTTGGGTTATACTTTTCGTAGTTGGTTTTGGTTTTAAGTTTGACTTTGACTTTGTTGGTTTGACTTTTAGAAGTGAGTTTGTAGTTGACTAAGTTTTAGTTATAATGTTTGTTATTATGTTTTCCGCTTCAAAATTATGAATAAGCCGATACGTTTTCACACGGGCGATAATACTTTGATAATTTTCTATGTTTTATATTACAAGAGTATTTTAGAAAAGAGAGAATAGTCGGGGTGTTACACCCATATTCAGTCATATCAAATTTATCACGAATACCCACATGTTTCATGCACTTACCAGCAAAACTTGCATCTGGTGATTTGTCAGCGAAAAGTGATTAATAAAAATAACTTTTCAAAAAAAAAAAAAAGCGATTAATAATAATAACAATAAAACTATGGTTTTATTATGTTGAACTTATTTTCATTATTTTATAAGAAAAAATAACTCCATATAAGTATGAATAAGTTCACATAAATACAATTTTGCAAAAAAAAGGTTTGAAACACTCACAAATTAAGGTATAATAAGTTCAAGTAAGTTCATAAAAATATTAAGTCTATTAAAGGACTGATAAGTTCATAGAAGTTCAAATAAGTTTGAGTAAGCATAATTAAGTTGAAAAGACTATAGCCTATATGAGAAAGGGTGTGTTATACTCATCTTATATTTGCTTATCTGAACTTATTTGGTGAGAGTGTGAGTTCTATTTTTGCTTATATTTGCTAGAGTGAACTTATCTGAATTATTTTACCTCATTTGCAGTCCTTATTAAACCTTATCTGGACTTATTTTTTCTGATAAGTACTAGAGATAAGTTGAACAGAACAAGCCCAAACACTATAATTTAGGTCACATTCAATTAATCAATTTGTATCACCATCTCATGTAACTTCTAAGTTGTAAAACCTACTTAAACATAATTACTTTGGAGACGACATTATAGAAATTAAGAGTCCTATATAAATACCCATAACATCCCTTTTTTCATTTAAAATTTTCATTTCTATACCTTTGTATTACATCTATAAAACGACGAGAAAAAAGTTACAGAAGAAAGCTCCCTGATATGAAAATGAAATTCTCGAAAGAAAACTTGTGTTGTACGTAGAGGTTAGTTACTTAGAATTATTTTCCTCTGTAATGTCTCCTCCAAAATTGTTATAGTTATTTATGTTTCACGAATTGGGAATTACGAAAGACATACATTCCAAAAAAAATAGTCGAAATACATAGTTACATCATATAATTTAGCAAAAAACAATGATACTCGCTGATCAGTGAGCACACTGTATTGGAAAGTATAGTTTGTATAGTCCTATTTTTGGAAAAAAGTTGATAAGGTTGGTCACAAAACAGGGTCCAGAAATTGCATCGATTCCAGAAGTTTCATTGTTCCTTCAGCTTTATTCCAACTACTATAATTCTATTATTTTGTGATTCATGTTTGGGGTTTATTAAGGGTTTTAGTGAACTCTTTTAAAGGGGTCGGAATAATTTTAGTGAGTTCTTGTAATGTACGAGAAGCTTTGAGTAAAGCTTGAGAGAGAGACAAAGCGTATGCTTTGAGAGAAGTATAAAGCCGAGAAAGATAACTTTGTTTGGGGGGGGGAGTTGGAGAGTTACAATTGTTGGAGAACACTTGTTGGGAGCTTGAATTTCTAGAGAAACTCAATTAAGAACGAGATTATGATAAGTTTCTAACAGAGTCGTTACCCTATTATAGTGAAGTAGTTGAGTTTAAAATCCTTTGTGGTCGAAGTTTTTTACCTCCTACTTTGGAAGTTTTCCTCGTGAAAATCTCTCTTGCATTGTCCTTGTTCACTTCATTGTTTATATAATTCCGCAAAAACAAAAGATCATTAGTCACACAACAATTCACCCACCATGTCATGTTCCTCATAATCTAGTATACACTATCTACTCCCATATCAATATCTATTAATTTATCAATCCAACAACTATATATATGGTAATAATACATCTCTTTCTCTTTCATTATGATTTTTATTACGTGTGACGCATTGTGATTACTGTGATTCACATCTATGATTATCATCTTCGTGAATCTATCGAAAACATTAAGTGCAAATAGGTTTTCCAGTTGAAATTCAACATCGATGGAAAATTCCACATTTATAAGTTAGGTACATTCATAATATGGACTATAATAAGGATTAATTGATAAGAGTAATCTCACCTTTACCCGATCTTCTGAAAATGACCCCAACATATCATGATATGAAAATAAACCCAACTTTGGGGTATATCTGCTCAAAACAAGTCATTATCGGCCGGTAACCTGCAAATACAGGTTTAATATCCTAATTATGTAATTGAGGACAATTCCCTATTTATGTATTTAAACACCTCAATTTGATTAACTATAAAAAAAAACCTAAAGTACATTCCCCTCCCCCTCCTCTCCCATCGCCTTCCACCACCACCCCTTAACCCACAGAAGACAACCCTCCTCTTCCTCCCCCGAATCCCATCCACCAGCCCCCACCTAAACAAAATCCCACGTCTTTCTCTGCTATGCACCCTTCCAAAACTCACGTTCCACTCTCTTTCATCCACAATCAAATCCCACCACCATTATCTGCTTCAAACATACCACCACCACAACCACAACTAAACTCGAGAAAATAAAAAACTGAATTTGTATGATATTAATCTTCCCATTGTGACCGAGAAACCTCATTGGATGGGCAAGCGGCCACCTAAGACTAGTGTTGTGCTGCACTTGCGATTGTCAATGGCAAATTGTGATGTGTAACGTTTTTCTTGAAGATCATTGTAAAACTTATCAATAACTTATAAACGAAGCATATCCCTTGTAAACAAAAATCTAATTAGATAAGGAGCAAAAATAAAGCTCAGTTGCCTAGGTTTTGGAACTAGCCGCTCTTTCTAGCAGTTTACAGGTTACCAAGCTGGCAATGGCAGATCCAGGATTTGACCCACGTGGGTTCAGAATAGTTCGAAAAACAGACCAAGATATATTGATTAAAAACTACAAAATTACCACCGAAAACTAGGAAGTTAACCCATAGGGTTATATGCAAGGGTGGTTCTTGGCCCATGCAATTACGGCGACGGAATAGGGCCCCCAAAATATAAGGGTCCAAAATATATTTATTTTTAATTGTTTGAAGAAAAGACAAAAGAAAAACATTTGAATCAGTAGTAAAAGTGTAAGGGAAGGAACAATTAGAACATGAAATTCATCAAAGTTTTGTTGTTTAAACTTTTGAAGATAGTCGCCATTAGCCAGTTGTAAATACGAATCTTATACTTTTATCTTTTCTGAACTACAAATCAAGGGCCTAATTAAGGAAATTGTACAGGGCCCCTATTAATTTTGTCCATATTTGCCCCGCCCCTAGTTATATGTATTTTTAACTATCAAGACATATTATACAAATTTCTACATGATTAACAATTGTGTTGTAACTTGTAAGATTATCTTTAAGAATTCAATAATGCAACAAAAATAGTATTCCTTCAATTTCTATTTGTTATTCATGCTTTTCATTCTGAGTATTCCTCAAAGATCTTTCTATATAAAATATTTCCTTATTTAGACAACAAAGAGTAAGGGAAAAGTATTGAAAAGTAAGAGAAAAATATTAAATTTAAGAAGTTTGAAGCAACCATTATAAAATAGTATTCCTTCAATTCCTATTTGTTATTCATGCTTTTCCTTACTTTTGAGTGTTCCTCAAAGTTCTTATTATATAAAATATTTTCTTATTTAGACAACAAAAAGTAAGGGAATAGTTCTGAAAAGCAAGGGAAAAATACTAAATTTAAGAAGTTTGAAGTAGTCATATAATGGTTTATAGAGATTACAGGGAATACTTCCTATATTATTGGCTGTATTGAAGTTTGAAGAGAACGATGCACAATTTACTATTGGAAAAAAAAATACTTCAAACAAAAGAAAATATAATAAAACAAAAGAAAATATAATTAAACCACATGTTGTACTGATGTAGAGAAAAGTGAAAGTAGTGATGACTGATGAAGTAGTAGAGGTGATCATGGGCCGGGCCGCGCCCAAAAAAATTTGCCCATTGGGCCAGGCCAACCCCAAATCCGGGCCAAAAATTTGTGCACAAAGCCCATTATTTCGGGGCGGGCCGAGCGGGCTTTTCCGGGCCAAAACGGGACGGGCCAAAATTTAGACTAAAAAGTCTTTTTTGGCTTGCCCAAAGCCCGCCCAAAAAAAAACCGGGCCGGGCCGCCAAAAAAAACTGCCCAAGCCCAGCCAAAAATCGGGCCGTGCTGGAGTTGATCAGCTCTATGAAGTAGCTTATAGACGTGGCAAAGCCAAAAAGTTGAAAATGACAAAAACAAAAAAGAATACTGGGTTTTGATCCCGCATCGCCCTGGTGAAAGAGTAGCTTTGCTTTGTAAAACGCGCTGACCACTGAACCAAGCGAAACAAACTGAAGTATTACAACATATTATTAGTAAAACCGGTTTCTGGTTTCAGATTTTCGCTGTTTTTCATCTTTTTTTTTTTTTTTTCCAGATTTTCATGGGTTCAGCTGAACCCACTGAACCCAAGATGGATCTGCCCCTGCAAGCTGGCCTTTCCGAAACAAGCCTAGGTTTTGTAAACAAAAATCACCTTGAAACCCTGGCCAAAAGGTTAAGCTCATAGGTTATTGCCTACAATTACAAGTGGGACGAAAGAGCCTTTATAAAATAAAGGCAAAAGCTCATTTCTATTTACTAAAGCCAAGCCTGAACTAATTTCTCGTAGGATTCTAAAGTATCGCAAAGTAATACAACATCAACATTAGAATCTTCAATTCTATTATACATAAGGACAACTGAACAACACAATACAATATCAACATTAAAATTTTCAATTACAACAAATTGAGCAACCCCATTACTGAAATAATTATTACATTTAACAGGATCAATTGTCAATCAAAACAAAAATATTCGAACAATACATCACAAATAAATAGTAATCAAAGTGCATCATAAGGAAAACTCTAAGTGACCTCCACCAGATTATTGACGATGAGGTCACTAGTTAACAAATAGATTTGACAAAATATTTCCTTTATAATACTACTTATTGCAACTTGAAAAATTCAATTCTTTATTTCAAAATTAGTAATTAAATAACGCATAGCTTCATGTTGTGCTACCAGATTCTGATCTCTCACCCTCCTCCAAAATAAAGGCATGTATTAAATTTAACCCTTCGGCTCTTTTCAACATTCAATAGCATCAAATCATGATCGAAGCTGGTTATTTGTTGGATTATGTATATTGTATGTTTAGTTAGCCTTTATACGCTTATACCTTTGGGCTTGTATGTTGAGTTGGCCCACCAGTGTATTATATCTCTTAGGTTGTATACTTAAGCAGCAGGCACATGAGTAATGAGACTGACACGATCATTAAAACCTAATAATTATCTCTGTCGTATCATGGTATCAGAGCCGCGTCTCTTCACGCCGGCTGTTTGACTTGTTCTTGTTCGTCCGTCGCTTAAACAACCCTAGCGCCACCCGCGTGATCTGCCAGGGACATCGAAAAACATGGGGGATGAAAAGAAGGCCATAGTTGGAGGGACAAGTGAGTGGAATATCACCATCACTTCTCCCTATTATCTGGGTTCCGGTGACCAACCCGGAAACGTTATCACGCACGTAGTTTTCTCCGGGGACAACTACGTGGCATGGATGCGAGCCATGACATTATCTTTGCGGGCTCGTCGTAAATTTGGGTTTATTGATGGTTCTATACCCAAACCCACTGAACCGATTGCCTTACTCGATTGGGACACGGTCCATTCGATGATTGTATCGTGGATATTGCGTAGCATGGATCCTAAAATAACAGGCACTATACCTCTTCATGACAACGCAAAGGATTTGTGGAACTATTTAGAGCGGCGGTTCTGCGTTGCAAATGGACCACGTATCCAGCACCTCAAGAGTGCCATAGCTGACTGCAAGCAGACCGAAACCATGACTATTGATGCCTATTACACCAAGCTGATGGGTCTTTACGACGAATTGGCTCGGTTGAAGCCTATGCCGTCATGTGAGTGAAAAAAATGCGACTGTGGTCTCGTTTTGAGGCTGTCCAAGGATCGGGATGAAGAGATATTTCATCAATTTCTCATTGGGTTGGACAATGATGCTTATGGGGCAGTACGAACAAATTTGCTTTCGCAACAACCTCTCGGTGACCTTAACCGAGCTTACCAAACTCTTGTCCAGGAAGAACAATCTCGAGCGCTTGTTCGAGGGCGGACGACTCCCGACAGTGTTCAAGCGTTTCATCTTCAAACCGATCGTGTGAAGGGTCGTTTTGACCGCGTCGACAAGTCGAAGCTTGTGTGTTCCCACTGCAAACAAAAGGGACACGAGGTGAGTGGGTGTTTCAAACTTCATGGGACCCCTCCATGGTATGAGGAGCGCATGAGGGCTCGGGCTGCTGCCCGTACTGGGTCTTCTTCGTCTGCTGCTGGCAGTGCGGCCTCGCCTGTTGCTGGGCCCAGTACGGTTACTGTTCCTGCTCGTGGTCAAGGGGGGGGGGTGAAGGCCCATGTTGTCCTTGACGGGCATTATGGCACGTCATGTGGAGGTGGCACTCCTTTAGCCAACCTCACACCCGACCAGGTGCAGGTGTTGATGAACTTAATCCATAGTGAGCAGAATAATTCTAGTTGTGCTCGTATGGCAGGTGAGCCTTCTGGTTATATAGAGTGGATTATTGATACTGGGGCCTCGCGTCATATCACTGGCTCTTTCTCTTGCTTGTCTAATGTGCGGAGTATTCGCGGGTGCCCTGTGGGTCTTCCTAACGGGAGCACGACACTTGCTACGAAGCAAGGCGATGTTTATCTCACCGCGACTCTTATTCTTCGTGATATTTTAGTGCAACTTAATTTCTGCTTCTTGTCTGATCTCAGATAACTCTTGTACTATCCAATTCACTGATTCTATGTGTGTTATACAGGACCTACCCTCGGGGACGATGATTGGAGCCGGTGAACGACGAGGGGGCCTCTACTATTTCCGCAAGGTGGCTGTGGCGCAGGCTGTTGGAGTTTCTGAATTGAGTTCTTTTGACCTGTGGCATCAAAGGTTAGGTCATCCTTCGGAAAGAGTGGTGAAGATGCTTCCTCATATTCGTTCTAGTAGTGATAGGAAGAAATTAACTTCAATTTGTGATATTTGTCCTATGGCAAAACAAACTCGTGATAGTTTTCCTATGAGCACCCATAAAGCTAGTCGTCTGTTTGAACTAGTGCATTGTGATTTGTGGGGGCCTTATAGCACTCCGTCTTCTTGTGGAGCTATTTATTTCTTGACTGTGGTCGATGATTATTCTCGTGCTGTATGGGTTTATTTGTTGCACAATAAAACTGAAGTCTACAAACATTTCTCTTCTTTCTTTGCTATGGTGGGATGTCAATTTGAAACAACTGTCAAAATAGTTAGGAGTGACAATGGGACTGAGTTTAATTGCATGCTTGCGTTTTTTGCCCAGAGTGGTATCTTGTTCCAAACTTCTTGTACTGGAACTCCTCAACAAAATGGGAGGGTCGAGCGTAAACACAGGCACATTTTGAATGTTAGTCGCGCTTTGATGTTTCAAGCCCATTTGCCTGTTCATTTTTTGGGGCGAGTGTGTTCTAACTGCTGTTCATTTGATTAATCGTACTCCTTCCGGTGTATTGAATGACAAAACTCCCTATGAAATGATATATGGTCATGCACCTGATTTTGATTCTTTGCGCATTTTTGGGTGCTTAGCTTTTGCTCATAATCAGCAGGCTAAAGGGGATAAGTTTGCTCCTCGGAGTCGTAAGTGCATTTTTGTTGGATATGCTATGGGAAAAAAAGGTTGGAAATTATATGACTTGGAGACTGGTGACATTTTCGTTTCTAGAGATGTTCAATTTTTTGAGACCACTTACCCTTATTCTCGCTCTTCTCCTACTTCTGCATCCATGGGCATCCCTGATTCTCCCTCCTCTTGTGCCCTTGACCCTTTTTCTTTCGATGAGCCCAGCTCCTCTCCCGCCTCCATCACACCTGCTGGCCCACACACTACTTCCCCCTTACTTTCTCAAACACACGCCAACCCTTCTGAGGTCCCTGACGCGGTCTTTGGCCCAGCCCAAGCTATTCTTGACCCAGCGTCTTCCTCTCCCTCCTCCGTGTCCCCTGATACCCCTGCAGGCCCCGCTCGTGCTGATGAGGCCCAGTTGGTCTCTCCTTCTCCTGATACTCGTAATTCTCCTTTGCTGGGCCGCGGACATAGAGAAAAAAGGCCCAGCGTTGTGCTTAAAGATTATGTAGTGAATGCGGTCCAGTCAAAGAGCCCCCCTTGTTCTTCATCTGCTACTTCACGCTCCTCAGGTACATGTTCTTATCCCATAGCGAATTTTGTGAATTGTGATAATTTTTCATTGCGACATCGTGTTTTTCTTGCTGCCATTAATGAGGGTGTTGAGCCCAATAGTTTTCAGCAGGCTATGCAACATTCAGGTTGGCGTGAGGCTATGCAGAAAGAAATTAGTGCTCTTGAGGATAATGCAACATGGACTATGACTCCTCTTCCGTCAGGGAAGAAAGCTTTGGGGTGCAAATGGGTGTATAAAATCAAGTATAATTCCGACGGCAGTGTTGAGCGACTTAAAGCCCGCTTGGTCATTCTTGGTAATCATCAAGTGGAGGGGGTTGACTACCATGAAACCTTTGCTCCCGTCGCCAAGATGGTCACCGTTCGTGCCTTTCTTGCCGTTGCGGCAGCTCAAAACTGGGAAGTTCATCAAATGGACGTTCACAATGCTTTTCTCCATGGTGATCTTGATGAGGAGGTTTATATGAAACTTCCTCCTGGGTTCAGTGGTCGTCTTGGTGAGGTTTGTCGCCTGCAGAAATCTCTTTATGGCCTTCGTCAAGCTCCCCGTTGTTGGTTTGCTAAACTTGCCACTGCTTTGCGCCAGTATGGCTTCTCTCACTCCTATTCAGATTATTCTTTGTTCACTTATCATCGCGGCGGTTCGTGTCTCCATGTGCTTGTCTATGTCGATGACTTGATCATTTCCGGAAATGATCCTGCTGCTCTTGCAACTTTCAAACAATATCTTGGTGATTGCTTTCGCATGAAAGATCTTGGTGTGCTTAAATACTTCCTTGGCATTGAAGTTGCCCGTAGTGCTGATGGCTTCTTCTTATCACAGCGCAAATATGCTCTTGATATTATTTCAGAGACTGGTCTTCTTGGAGCCAAGCCTGCTGATACTCCTCTCGAGCAGAATCATCATTTAGCTCGTCCTGATGGCCTTGCTTACTCCGATCCTGCTCAGTATCGTCGTCTCGTTGGGCGGCTCATCTATTTAGCTTTCACCCGTCCCGATTTAGCATATGTGGTGCATGTTCTGGCTCAGTTTATGCATGCCCCCCAACAGCATCATTGGGATGCCGCCTTACGCGTTGTGCGTTACTTGAAAGGCAATCCTGGTCAGGGTATTATTCTTTCCTCCCTTTGTGATTTGCATTTGACTGCTTGGTGTGATTCCGATTGGGCTAGTTGCCCCTTGACTCGTCGTTCTGTATCTGGCTGGCTAGTTTTTCTCGGCTCATCTCCTATCTCTTGGAAAACTCGGAAACAACATACGGTTTCTCGTTCCTCAGCCGAAGCCGAATATCGTTCGATGGCCGACGTTACTGCTGAGCTTAAATGGTTGCGTGCGCTTCTTTGCAGTCTTGGTGTCTCTCATTCTGGGCCTAGTTCTCTCTTTTGTGATAGCAAGTCTGCTCTTTACATCGCCCAAAATCCAGTCTTCCACGAACGCACTAAGCACATTGAGGTCGATTGCCACTATATTCGTGATGCCATTCAGGCTGGCCTTGTCACTACTGCGCATGTCCCGACTACCGAGCAATTGGCTGACATTTTCACTAAGGCCTTGGGCGTTCGTCAGTTCTTGTACTTGCGAGGCAAGTTGGGCATTGGTGATCCCCATGCTCCAACTTGAGGGGGGGTGTTGGATTATGTATATTGTATGTTTAGTTAGCCTTTATACGCTTATACCTTTGGGCTTGTATGTTGAGTTGGCCCACCAGTGTATTATATCTCTTAGGTTGTATACTTAAGCAGCAGGCACATGAGTAATGAGACTGACACGATCATTAAAACCTAATAATTATCTCTGCCGTATCATTATTGAATCATATTTTCTCATTGCTCTAAACAAATTTATAATGTAATACCTAACTTCAGCATTAGAAATTTAAAATCTTAATGTCAGCAAGTAAACCCTAATTTTGCACAACCTTCCATCTGTATCTAAACCCTAATTCACATTCAGTGGTCATACACTCATACTCATACCTTTGTAAATTCATGGCTTTCAAGCCACCACACAACCATGACAGTGGTAGTCGCCGAGGAACAAAAACAAAAGTAGGAGGAGGAGAGTGAGGGAAAGGAGGAAGATGCGAGTGAGAGAAACAAACGACAACTTTGGTAAAGGAGGATGAGGAGAGTTAGTGGGGAAAGAGGTGCGGCAGATGAGATAACAGCAGCGATAACGCAAAAAGAGACAAGAGTGAGGCTCTGGCGAACAAAGCCAGATGGCAGCCGAAGTCGTGGAGAAAGATAGAGGAAGGGGTGTCAGTAAGAAGGGGGGAGTTACGTGAGATTGTGTGTGAGAGGGATAAAGAGAGAGGCGGGCTCAGCTAGGGTGTGACGTGCGGGAATTGAGCGAGAGGGATACAAGGGCTCCAGTTTTCACCTTAACCGGAGCCCTTGTATCATTAACTCATAAGGGCTCCTGTTTTTTGCTTAACTGGAGCCAATAAGATTAAGCTGTCCGTTTTAAAAATATCCAGAACCCTTATTAAGTAGCAAAAGTGTTTTTTTCCCCATCTAGTAGAGCGGTGGTCAATTACCTCCCTCGGTGGTGAAAAAATTCTGGAACGTAAACCTAAGAAAGCAGTGATTTGCAATAGGAATCGAAATTTATTGTGTTTTTTGGACTTATTGTGTTTTGCGGCTAATAAAGAGCCAATATATAATTTGTGATTGCTCAAGTTTATTTTACTTTGACGGGTTGGGATTACTCATTAATTTAAGATGATTTTTTGTTAAGTTCACTACTCCTAAAAGAAATCAATAATTAAGAAAAACATAATGTTATACTAAAAACCTTAGTTATTTTAAAAAATATAAAACTCATACTCTAGAAAATAAATTAGCTATTCTAACGTGTTACTTTAAAATGTGTTACAAATATCAAAATGTTAATTAAAAGTGTTACCTATCTTAAAGTGTTACATCAAAATATTCGTCAAATTGAAAAAAGTGCTAAATGAAAGTGTTATTTGTAAAAAATGTGTTACATTAATTGTTACATAGTAATAAAATGCTACCAAGGTGTTACGTACTTATTGTAGAAACTTGAAATTTAAAAAGTGTTACCCTATACATGTTATCTTAGACCAACTTTGTACTAGTGAAAGCAATCTTATAAGTCGATATATTTTAATCTCATGTTATTTTCAATATCATTAATTTATCATTTAAGGTTATGACTTACAACTAAGTAATTTATGAATTATTTTCATTTTATAATTACTAACCATCTTATAATTACAACTCATAATATGATAATATATAAGTATAAGCAACGAAATTATATTAGATAGTTAGTAATTAGAAGTTAGAAGTTAGAATTTGGAAGTTCCAAGTTATATTAGCACGGGTTAGTATCAAAGTCTATAGTTAGTAGCTAGAAAAAGTTAGTCATTAGTTAGTATAAGTTGTCATTAGTCATTAGTCATTAGTCATTAGCCCAAGACTATTATCATACTCAATTATATTTCTTAATTCCTTTGCATTTAAGTCATAAAGTGAATGGTGAATATGTGATAAGTTATAAATTAAATAAAGCAAATGTTACTCATTAAAAAATTAATAAGTACACTTAAACCATAATTTAATAATTTATTTAACATTGTAAGTGGACTTAGATTACTTCAAGAATAAGGCGTAAATTCAATCATATAAGCTACTAACAATTTCCCATGAACACAATGCTAAGATATTATAGATTTCTAATTTAATTAACCACAAATTTAGCAATGCAGATCCAGTAAATAAGAAATTACTTGAACTAAAATCTATTGATTAAGCTATGTTTCTTTATAATCAGTTAACTTATTTAAGCCATAAACTAATTTGAAGAAGGTATGTAAACATACCTCTATGTTTCAATGAATAAAAGGATGTGGAAGAAGACCAAGAGCAGGAAGACGGTTGTAGTAGGAGCGACAGGTGGAGGTGGCTCAGCATGGTGGTGGTCGAGGTGGCGATGACGCGTGACTGCAGTGGTTGCGGGGTGAGGAGGACCAACATGCAGCAAGGGTGGGAAGAAAGAGAGAGAGCAGCGAGAGGAGAGAGAGGGTGAGGAAGAGAGAAGAAGACGGGGAAACGACCGGTGGTGAAGGGCGCCCGGCTCCAACGAGCAGACAGAACGGGTGGAGGAGGGGAGTAACGAGAGGGAGAACGACATGAAAAGGGGATGTGTTTATGTGCTGAGAAAAATAAAAAAAAATTGAAGTAACGTTGTAGGACCCATTTGCTATTTATAACCCAAAAGGCTTGGAACAAGGATTAAAATATTCCAAATTCAACACCTAGTTTGAATAATAAAATAAAAATATATTTTGGTTAATGGTTATGCTTAGGGGTGTGGACCGGTCCAAAACCGGACCGGACCGGTCCACCACCGGAATCCAAATTTTTTTTGGACCGGGACCGGACCGGAATCCGGAACGGAAAAATTCCGGTCCGGTTTTGGACCGGTTGGACCGGAATTAATATTTTTTAATAAAAAAAAAAACTTTTTCTTTGATTTAAATATATTAATAAATTCAATATATTAAAATCTAATAATTCTAAAAGCAATAATCTTAAAGGCAATAAATATGAGGTTTTAACTTTCTAACTTTTTAAGTTTTAAACTTTTTTTTTTTAAAAAAAACTAGAATTCCGGTCCGCCGGTCCGGACCGGAAAATTCTGGTTTTGGACCGGACCGGACCGGAAACCCGGAATCTCAACTTTTCATGGACCGGGAAATTCCGGTCTGGTCCATTCCGGTCCGGTCCGATTCCGGTCCGAATTCCGGTCCCGGTCCAAAAGTGCACACCCCTAGTTATGCTTTCCGTGCTATTTGAGGAGAGAGGGAGAAATCATTGTTTATGTTTTCCATGCCATTTTCTTTTTTCTTTTTCTTTTTCTTTTTCTTTTTCCTCTGCTCTAATGTTTTAGCCATCCACTTTTTGTTTGTTTGTACACGTTTCTTAATTTATCTTAGTAATTCATATTGTTATGTGAGATTATATTTCATTACTAAATTTCAAGTCATCTTATTTTTTAAAAATGACTAACTTGATTTCAGGTTATTATTGAATTAATCGAATTTTGATTTTATGGGATATCATAGGCAGCATGCGGCTTGTTCCGAAAAGGCTAGTTGAATAGACCCAAAAACCTCATTTGGCCTAAAATTTGGGCCACAGGCCGAGCTTTTTATAAGCCGATCACCAAAATGAGAGATAAATGTAGTAATCATCATTTTCTATAACCGATTTTACTAATACCAAATATACACTATTAAAGTATTACATGCATCGTTGTAAGTCTTATTTCAATTGCAGTGTACCATACAACTTTGCTTGTGAGTGAACAGGCATATGGCTACTTATTGAAAAACTAGGATGCCAACACCTACTAGAAGCATACATCCATCTTATTAAAGCACACGATAAAAGAGAAAGTCGAAGGTCAATAAGTAAGCCCGAGCCTGCGACAAAGTGGCACCATTATATCATGTGGGCTTATTATTATTGTGTTAATTTTACCATCTGACGTAACACTGACCCCCAACTAGAGGGCCTTGAAAACAATTAAGGTCCTCGTCCTTGCAACATTTGGGGCCAAAGAGGTCGTTACAATAGTTCCCTTTATGAGCACAGCCTGCCCCGAACATCGTTACTTCTTCTATAGCATAAATCTTTGCCATTTTTGGTGTTGTTAATGCTTTCCTTCCAACAACTTGATCAGCTGTATTAAGGAGTAAAGTGTAATCTTGCTTTTATTCTATTTTATATGCTTTTATGTTCTAGGATAATCCTCCTAAAAATGGTCAATACTGCCAGAGTCAATGATTGACTGATGAACTGTATTATGTGAGCTGTAGCTTGTCCTTTAGTCTCTTATTTTGTCCTAGTATACTGCTATATATTGTAAGGGCACCTGGATGATGTAGTAGGGTTTTATCATCAATATAATCAAGTTAAGATTGTTGGCGCTATTTCTCTATTTCCTTTCCTTTGTTCTGCATTCTTTGAGCTTTGTTAAGTGTCACATTTGGTGAGATCTCATCTGGGAATCATTTAGTTCTCATGGTATCAGAGCCTACCTGATGATTGCCACTGCTGAGCTTTGAAATTATCAGACCCTCCAAGAAAAAACCTTTAAAAACGAAACCTTTCTTCTTCCTTAATCCACTTTCTTGATTCTATTTTCCTCAAAAAAACCTTTATTTTCCTTCCCAAAAATCCAAACTTTAACCAAAAAAACACTAAATCATGTCTAAGATAACATTCACTGACATGCAGAACCCATTGTTTCTTCATCCTTCTGATGGAGCTACATCTATCCAAGTTGAGAAACTTCAGGGAGCCACTGACTACAGGTCATGGAGAAGGAGTATGGAGATCAACATGGCATCAAAGAAGAAGTTGGGCTTTGTCAATGGCACAACCATCAAAGAACAGGAAGATGAGGTAAAATCTGAACTATGGGAGATATGCAATAATATGGTAGTAGCCTGGATTCATAATAATGTTTCACCAGCCATAAAAAAATCCATATTTTATGTTAATTCTGCGAAGGACATATGGAAACAGCTTGAGGTTAGATTTGCTTTGACAAATGGTTCTAGAAAGTATAAACTAAACAAAGAACTCTATGAAACCAAACAAAGCAATCTCACTGTTAATGAGTATTTCACTGCTCTCTCTATGATATGGGAGGAATTAGAATCCATGAACATGTTACCAGCTGTAACTAATCCCACTGAGGAAATGAAAAAATGCATGGATAAAATAAACTTACAGAAGGAAGTGTCAAGATTGTTCCAGTTTCTGAATGGATTAGACCCTAAATATGGATCACAAAGGAGTCAACTGCTCATGATGAACCCCCTTCACACAGTTGAAATGGCTTATTCTGTAACCTGCAAGAGGAGGCACAAAGAGATATTATGGAAGCACCTAAGATGGAAGAAGAAATGTCAGCCATGTTCAGCAAAAATGAAAATATTTTGACTGTGTGCAAAGTGTGCAGTAAGAAGGGACACAGTGCTGAAAAATGTTGGTATGCCACTGGCTACTTTTGAAAATGGCATCCCAATCATGGTAATTAAGTGCAGTCAAGCACAAAAAGGGAACAAGGAGGATATTCAAGCATGAAATGGAGTGATAGAAGGAAGAGTAATCCTAAAGTAGTAGCAAATGTGTGCCTGGGGGAGCCTGAATTGTTGTTCACGCAGCAACAAATTGAACAGCTAGCCAAGTTATTACCCACTATGATGAATGTGAAGGGTTCAGAGTCTGATGATGAAATTGATCATCATTTTTCAGGTATGATTTCATGCTTTCACACGGCTGATTCCACAAAAGAGTGGATTGTGGACTCTAGAGCATCTGATCACATCACTTCCTCCCTGAGCAAGTTGAGTGATGTGATCAGAGTTCCAAACTCACCTAAGATGAAGCTACCTACAGGTGCAACTGCAGAAATTACTCACAAGGGTAACATTGAACTCACCTTTGAGCTGAGCATCAGAAATGTGTTGTGTGTGCCAAAGTTTTAACACAATTTAATTTCTGTACAAAAATTGGTGAAAGATGAAAATTGTGAGGTGAAATTCTTTCCTGGAAAGTGTGTAATCAGTGATAGAAGCACAAATCAAGTGAGAGGAATTGGTGAAGAAAGAAGTGGCCTATATTACTTGAACATCACACCTAGTACTTGTCTTGCATCCACAAAAACCTTGAAATCCAAAACAATTCCCTAAAACCAAACCTAACCAGTTTGAATTGTGGCATCATAGACTAGGTCATGCTTCACTCTCAAAATTACAGCACATTGGTGTTGTTAAGCCTTACATCCAAAACAAAAATCCTATCTGTATTACCTGCCCCATGTCCAAGTTTACTAAGCTTTCATTCCCTGTGAGCACATCCCATGCCACTGAACCTTTTGAGCTAGTGCACATTGACATTTGGGAACCCTATAGGTTGTGCACTAGAGGCAAATTCAGGTATTTCTTAACTGTGGTTGATGACCACACCAGATCAACCTGGATCCATTTGTTAGAATACAAGTCCCAGTCCTTGAGTACTCTGGAAGCTTTCATGAATTATGCTCAAAATCATTTCAAAAAAAGTATTAAATTCCTAAGGTTTGATAATGCACTGGAGTTTAGTGATGAACCTTGTAGGAATTTTTTCACTCAATATGGCATAATTCACCAAACATCCTGTGTGAAAAGGCCTCAACAAAATGCAAGAGTTGAGAGGAAGCACAGACACGTTCTAGAAGTGTCAAGGGCAATGAGGTTTTAAGCATCTCTTCCTCTAATGTACTGGGGAGACTGTGTCATGAATGCTGCTCACATTATAAATAGATTACTAGTTGAAGTTCTGAATAACAAGACCCCTTATGAAGCTCTATACAAAAAAGAACCATCTTACAACCACCTCAGAGTGATGGGGTGCCTTGCATTTGCATGTAATCCTGACTACAATGGAGACAACTTCAATCCCAGAGGGGTACTATGTGTATTCATGGGATATCCGGCAACACAGCAAGGGTACAAACTCTTAAACTTAATCACTAAGTGCATGTTTGTTTCCAGAGATGTTTCATTTCATGAAAACATCT
The DNA here is from genome assembly GCA_947646795.1 of Beta lomatogona. Lineage (NCBI taxonomy): Eukaryota > Viridiplantae > Streptophyta > Magnoliopsida > Caryophyllales > Amaranthaceae > Beta > Beta lomatogona. The sequence continues at coordinate 1,821,531 of CANSNZ010000231.1, forward strand.
TTCATTTCCAAAATGATGCTTCACAAAACTACATGAATCCAGTTCCAAATCCTAATCCTCCCACATCTCAACCCAAGTTTGATGACAATTGGTTCATTCAAGATGAACTTGAGCCAACCAACACACCTCCAAACACTCCTATAACAACTCCACCTTCCACAACCCCCTCCCAAACACTACCTCCCTCTACACAAACACCACCCACACCTCCTGCTCCTATAACCAGAAAAACAACCAGAAAAATAACCCAACCACATTGGCTACAAGACTATAAAATACATATGTCCAAAGCCAATCTTGCTTGGTCTATGGATGAATCTGTACCCATCACCACTGTCACTAATACTGATGTTCATGACACATTCCTATGCTTTCTAGCTCATTTTACCTCTAAGACTGACCCAACCTATTTCAAACAAGCTGTGATCTATCCAAATTGGGTAGAGGCAATGAATAGAGAACTGGATGCATTGGAACAAAATGACACTTGGACTGTAACTGCTCTATGATGATATGGTTTTATATAGAGTTTTAGGTGCATTTAAGTTGCATTTCTAGTTCATATTAGAGCATTTAGGTGCATATTTGCATGATTTACTCAAGTTTTACTCTACTACTCCCCGTTTGCGTGTTTCGATGATTTTCAGGTTATTTTGATGCAAATTGATTATGAATATCTAAGATCAAGCCTTTTAATCATTGAGGATGGAAATAGCTTGCACAAGGATCACAATGCATCTGTTTGGGACAATTTCGAGTTGGAATGAAGTAAAGAGTTAGTGAAAGAAGTGCCAAAACTGACACTTGTTCACCTTTTTGATCATAACTTTCGATACAAAATTGATAATCAAGAAATTCCAGTTGGGTTGAAAACTAGACTTTAAGGGATTTCCAATGATAGGTCACATGCCCCAAACAGACTTCTGGTTTGAGAGATACAGCCTTCGCAAGTTGACGCAAAGTAGCAGTTTTCTCGCCCGATAGGATCGGGCGGCTTAGCCCGATCGGCCCGAGAACAAATTCATCTGGCGTGTTCTAGAGTTGAAAACAAGCGGAAAAGAATCACGCCCAATGGGATGGGGCGGCATGGCCCGACAGCATCGGGCGGTGTCCATTTTTGGAGTTCTGCTGTTGCGTTGAGCCCGATTTCATCGGGCATACTTGGCCCGATCGGGCTTCTCTTCCGCGCGCTCATTTATTGAGTTTCGGGCTACTTAGTATAAATAGGAAAGTTAGAACATCTTTGATTGATCTTTGTTTTAGCTCTTATTTTCTCATAGACTCTCTGAAGAACCCTATATTTTATTACTTTTCATTGTGATTCAAGATCAAACTTTTGGATTATTCGCAAGTTCAATATAATTCTTTAATTTGGTAATCTTCTTCCTTGTTTTCTCCATTATTGTTTGCTTCCTCTATTATTGATTAGAGTAATTTCTTAGTTATTTGCAATAGTTCAAAGTATGGATTTTTATATGGAATTTGTTATTGGATTCTCAAGCATGAGTGAGTAGTTTTATTTCTAGGATTGTGGGGATCTATGTATGCAATGAGGGATTAATAGATTAATATAATTACCCTTTATTTCAATTGTTTCCTGTGATTGAATCGTTCATGCTAGATTTATGAATTAGGCCTGATTTGTATTTCTATTATCGCAATATTGAATCTACTTCGAGAGGAGAGATTTCGTATAGGCTTTCAATCATTAGGCATAGTGATCCTTGACCATGCGAGAGCGGCTAGGTGATCTTTGAGGGAGGTAATGTTCGAGAGAAATTACATGTGCCCTAGATAGATTGACTTATTGGGTAGTTATTATTCGTCTCTGATTTCCCGAATTATATGCATAGTGATCCGTAGTCCTAGTTATTTATTAATTGATTCTTACCTTCATATTTAGTTCTATCATTTGCCTATTAGTTTACTCACACACCCATTTTCATCTGATTTAGTTAGTATAATATTAAAATTCAGATACAATGGTATAACTTTCTCCCTGTGGATTCGATACTGACTTCCCTGACTACTTGTTAGTGGACCTTAGGTTATTTTTGATAAGGTGATACGACTTTAGCCTGTCAAATTTTGGCGCCGTTGCCGGGGAGACGGTTTATTACTATTATATCTGAACTGTCAAATATTAGACTAACTGTATATATTTTTTTGTAAATATTTTTTTTTTAAAATTTGAATGACGTCTATCTCTTTTCCCCAATTTGAACATGAAGTGTTTTGGAGATATAAGCTTAGATTTGAGAACTTTCTTGGTCCCGACCATTTATTTGAACAATGGGAAATTGGTTTAGTGATCTATGAGGGTTTGAATGATGATACGAGGGTAGTTGTAGATTTCATGAGTGATGGTAAATTCATGGATATGACACCTGAAGTGGGTTGTAATTTGTTTGAGCAATTAGCTAGGGAAACCTTTGAGTGGGAGATGACAAGATATGTTACTCCAGCTCTAGAAAATTCATCTATCTATGATTCTCAAACTCTTACCTCTCCATCTGATTTTTGTTCTTGTTGTCACTCTTATGATCATGATATTTCTCTTTGCCCACATAATGAGTCATATATGCATGTCAATAACCCTATCCCTGAGTTTAATTTATCTAATGCTCCATCTGAATCTGATAATATCAAAGATTTTCTTTATGATTTCATGAATGAATTAAATAAGGTTCAGGAGGATTATAAATTTGTTCTGGAGGATTACATGTTGCAACTAGCAAAAATTGCAGAAAGTCAAAGATCAATAGCATCTAGACTAAAATCTATTAGCCAACCTATTGAGCAACATTTGTATTATGATGATGTGTTGGTTGAGAATGCTAGTTCATTAGAAGAAGGTTATCATTTGACTCTTGGTGGTAGTTTAAATAAGGAAAAGATGGATATAATGGATGTTTTTGAGGAGGAACAATCATTAGTTATAGAATCAGTGATTGAAAAACCACTGGTTATTGAATTTTTGAATGAAAACTCCTTTGTTGACAAGCTTATTGATGAGAGTGGAGTTTTGGGTAAAGAGTTTAAATATGCTGAAAGCATACAAAAATTTGATGTTGAGCCTAACCCGCATAACCCTCATATCCCGTTTTCACGGAAGCTTGATCTTGTATCTTCATCCCCTGTGTTATATCCTCCTTGTTTTCTTAAAGATCTATTGTCGCGTGATAATTTTGACCAAGTAAATATTTATGTTCATCCTGTGAAACCTGAGGATTTGCAAGATAGTTGTACATTTTTTTCTTTTTCTTATGATTCTTTGTCTTGTGGTACCTTTAACCCCCTACTAGTGAATATAATTATGCTTGCTGTCAAGCAATATCGAGTGTTCAATAACATGTTTGCAGGGGAATTTGATAAGTTACTGAAGGCATTGGATTCTTCATAATGTAAAAAGTATTTCGGTCGTGCGGGACCCTAAAAAACCAGCGCTTATCGGGAGGCAACCCGACTTTCTAACCTTTAGATGTTATCTTTATTTCTACTTTATGACTACTTTGCTAATGTGTGTTCCAGTGGCGTGCTCTTGGCTGTGGTGGAAGTGTCAATACTATTTGGCACACTCTTTGTTCATTGCCCACCTTTTCTGTGAGTTGTCCCCTTCCCTTTTTTTGCTTCGTTGTTCTTCTTGGTGTTCACATTGAGAACAATGTAACGTTCGTCTTGGGGAAGGATGTCACTTCGTGCATGTTAGTTGCATACTAGTTTATATTTATTGCTTTAGTAGGATTGTTACATGGTTTGTACCGCTCATTAGGGGTGGGAGTTTACATGTAACGGAAAAAAATGTATTGCTTTCTTAGTTGCATTTGAATTTTGCATTAGAAATTTTTTTTTTCATATTAGATTTCATATCATGTTAGTTGCATCTACGGGACTATTGCTATCACTGTTTGAGAACCTTGTTGATATTTCACTACACTTCCTAAGCGTCATTCATCTTGTTCATGATTCTTCATAGCACTATTGTTTTGCAATTGATCGTTTGTGGTAAGATTGTTTGATCTCTCTCTGGCTCGATTTAACTTTACTATGCAGACACCCTAATCCAAGTGAGCTTCTGTGCCTATAAATTGACGTATCTGCGTCAGTTATGTTCTTTCATGTGTGATTAGTTCCTTAGTTGTCACATTGATCTTGACTTTGACTTGGTACTCCTTGATATTTGATAGTGCATACATTTTGATATGATTGAGGCGTTTCATTTCATGATCTTAGCTCCAGAGTTATTCTTTTTTTTTTTCATATTATCCTTTCTCTAGCCCCGTTGAGCCTTCCTAACTATGTTTGATTATTTACCTATATTACAAGCCATTGGTCTCATTTGATTCTTGTCCTAAGCCTAGCTTGGGGGAGCGAATATTAGTTTTGGTTTGGTTTGTATTGAATTGAAGTGCTCTATTTGTGGATTAGATGGATGGAAAATATGTTTAGTGAGCTTTGAAATTGAATTGAAAGTTTAAAAGAAAAAAAAAACAAAAAAGAAAAAAAAAGTGAAAGATGAAATGAAAAAGAAGTGAAAAAAAGAGATGAGAATAAAGTGAAATAAAAAGGGTTATTATTGAATTTTTTTGAATGGAAAAAGTGTTGGTTTTATTTTTTGGAGATTGTTGGTTGTTACGTGGAGTTGTTGTGACTTTTCATGGTCATGTTTTCAGTTATATGATGCTCCCCTCATTGGTTTTTCCATCACAATTCCCAAATTATTCTCCATACCTTTAACCTCAGCACCATTACAACCCTTAAAAGTCCTCTTGATCATTGTGTATTGTATTGTTGAGTATTAAGTGAGTCAAAATGTCAAAGTTAAAGAGTACATGTTTCATCTGAGTCGAATTGATTTAGGTTGAGTGTCATCATTTATCCTTTAAACACATGAGAGATTTAAGCGCGCATAACTATAGTGAGGTCTGTCAGGTTTGGTTAAATCCAGTTTGGGAGAGATGGTATGTGGTATGATTGGAGAGTCGATTGCGATACATGACATGCTATGCGGCTTTGTTCGAGATTGTTTCGATTCTTGGTTTGTGTAGTGATTATATCTCTCGTGTTTTCAGTTGAGTCTTTGGCCATATTGTAGTCCTTTATTGTAGATTGTCTTTCTTTTCTAATGTCTATGTCTTATTGCTTGAGGACAAGTAAAGGTATAGCTTGGGGTAGTTTGATGATATGGTTTTATATTGAGTTTTAGGTGCATTTAAGTTGCATTTCTAGTTCATATTAGAGCATTTAGGTGAATATTTGCAAGATTTACTCAAGTTTTACTCAACTACTCCCCGTTTGCGTGTTTCGATGATTTTCAGGTTATTTTGATGCAAATTGATTATGATTATCTAAGATCAAGCCTTTTAATCATTGAGGATGGAGATAGCTTGCACAAGGATCACAATGCATCTGTTTGGGACAATTTCGAGTTGGAATGAAGCAAAGAGATAGTGAAAGAAGTGCCAAAACTGACACTTGTTCACCATTTTGATCATAACTTTCGATACAAAATTGATAATCAAGTAATTCCAGTTGGGTTGGAAACTAGACTTTAAGGGCTTTCCAATGATTAGGGATGGCAATTACCCATGGGTGAGTGGATTATCCATCCACCCGCCCCGAATAAATGGGTGAAAACCCGCGGTGGAGCGGATGACTGGCGGGTGATGGATGGATCGGGTGATGGATCGGGTCGGATGTGGATGACTTTTTTTTGACCCATCACCCGATCCATCACCCGCTCCATCCATCCACCCGTTTATATATATATATATATATATATATATATATATATATATATATATATATATATATATATATATATATAATATAAAAAAAATTGTTTTAAATTTTTTACTGCCACTTACCATTTAATGTAATAAAAAAAAAACTTATACAGTTGGCAGTTGATTAAGTTTTCAATATTAATTTTTTTAAAAAATTGTTAAATCTACAATTTAATTTTTTTTAGTATCACCCGTTTCCCACCCGCTCCACCCGCCCCACCCACGGATGATGGGTGGAGCGGATATGGATGGAATTTTTCGCGGGTGATGGATGGTGTGGATGGAGTTTTGGGTCGCGGGTGATGGGGCGGATGATGCTCCACCCGATCCACCTCCGATCCATTGCCATCCCTAACAATGATAGGTTACACGCCCAAAACAGACTTCTGGTTTGAGAGATACAGCCTTCGCAAGTTGACGCAAAGTAGCAGTTTTCTCGCCCGATAGGATCGGGCGGCTTAGCCCGATCGGGCCCGAGAACAAATTCATCTGGCGTGTTCTAGAGTTGAAAACAATCGGAAAAGAATCCCGCCCGATGGGATCGGGCGGCATGGCCCGACAGCATCGGGCGGTGTCCATTTTTGGAGTTCTGCTGCTGCGTTGAGCCCGATTTCATCGGGGATACTTGGCCCGATCGGGCTTCTCTTCCGCGCGCTCATTTAATGAGTTTCGGGCTACTTAGTATAAATAGGAAAGTTAGAACATCTTTGATTGATCTTTGTTTTAGCTCTTATTTTCTCATAGACTCTCTGAAGAACCCTAGATTTTATTACTTTTCATTGTGATTCAAGATCAAACTTTTGGATTATTCGCAAGTTCAATATAGTTCTTTAATTTGGTAATCTTCTTCCTTGTTTTCTCCATTATTGTTTGCTTCCTCTATTATTGATTAGAGTAATTTCTTAGTTATTTGCAATAGTTTAAAGTATGGATTTTTATATGGAATTTGTTATTGGATTCTCAAGCATGAGTGAGTAGTTTTATTTCTAGGATTGTGGGGATCTATGTATGCAATGAGGGATTAATAGATTAATATAATTACCCTTTATTTCAATTGTTTCCTGTGATTGAATCATTCATGCTAGATTTATGAATTAGGCCTGATTTGTATTTCTATTATCGCAATATTGAATCTACTTCGAGAGGAGAGATTTCGTATAGGCTTTCAATCATTAGGCATAGTGATCCTTGACCATGCGAGAGCGGCTAGGTGATCTTTGAGGGAGGTAATGTTCGAGAGAAATTACATGTGCCCTAGATAGATTGACTTATTGGGTAGTTATTATTCGTCTCTGATTTCCCGAATTGTATGCATAGTGATCCATAGTCCTAGTTCTTTATTAATTGATTCTTACCTTCATATTTAGTTCTATCATTTGCCTATTAGTTTAGTCACACACCCATTTTCATCTGATTTAGTTAGTATAATATAAGAATTCAGATACAAAAGTATAACTTTCTCCCTGTGGATTCGATCCTGACTTCCCTGACTACTTGTTAGTGGACCTTAGGTTATTTTTGATAAGGTGATACGACTTTAGCCTGTCACTCTACCACCTGGCAAAGTAGCCATAGGTTGCAAATGGTTGTTTAAAATAAAATACAACCCAAATGGAAGTCTGGAGAGATACAAGGCTAGGCTGGTCATCCTAGGATGCAACCAAAAGTATGGTGAAGACTATGCTGAAACCTTTGCACCAGTTGCAAAGATGACAACAGTAAGAACAATTTTGGCTGTTGCTACAATGAAGGATTGACACACTTACCAGATGGATGTGACCAATGCCTTCGTGCATGGTGATTTACATGAACATGTGTACATGAAGCTTCCACAAGGATATATACACATGGGAAGCAGGGTGAAATTGAACCTCATACCTGACAAGACATCATCTGAAGTTGTATGTAAACTCAAAAAATCACTGTATGGGCTTAAACAAGCTCCAAGACAGTGGTTCTACAAGCTCTCTCAAACTCTCATGAGTTTTGGCTACACTCAATCTAGATCAGACTACAGCCTGTTCGCAAAAGATGGTAACAAAGGCATCACATTGGTTCTGGTCTATATTGATGACATGCTAATAGCAGGCAATTGCCTTGAAGACATGGAAAACCTCAAGAAATTATTGCACATCAGCTTTCACATGAAAGATCTTGGTGAACTAAGATACTTCCTGGGATTAAAAGTAGAAAGATCCTACGCTGGATTCTTAATCTCTCAGAGGAAATACACATTGGATCTCTTCAGACAATACAATATGATGGAAGCAAAACCCTTGCAGCTCCCTATGGACCCTAACCTCAAACTCACCCCTGAACTAGGTGATGTTTTACCCTCTCCAACTGAGTATCAAAGGCTCCTAGGCAAGCTGACCATCATAAGGTCAGATATAACCTTCTCTATTCAGTTACTGAACCAACATATGCATCAGCCTACAAACATATATATGCAAGCATCAAAGAGATTGTTGAGGTACTTACTTGGTAGTTATAGTTAAGGTATTCTACTTGCCTCTAATTCAGCTGCAAGATTAACTGCATATTGTGATAGTGATTGGGCAAGCTGTCCAATGTCAAGAAGTTCCACATCTGGCCATTGTATCCTGCAAGGACAGCCTCCTATTTCATGGAAGGCAAAAAAGCAAAATGTGGTAGCTAGATCAACTGCTGAAGGAGAGTACAGATCAATGGCCGTAACCACATGTGAAGTGACCTGGCTAAGCACTCTTCTCAAAGAACTTGGCCTAATAAACTTGCCACCTACAACATTAAAGTGTGACAATCAAGCTGCAATTGCAATTGCAGCCAATCCAGTCATGTATGAAAGAACAAAACACTTGGAGGTAGACTGCCATTACATCAAAGATAAAGTTAACTCGGGATCAATTATGACCGAACATGTGTCCTCTGGTCACCAGATTGCAGACATTCTCACTAAGATCCTACCAGTTCAGCAACACAAGAAACTAATGGCCAAGTTGGGAGCGTCATCAAGTGACTCACTCCCAACTTGAGGGGGAGTATTAAGGAGTAAAGTGTAATCTTGCTTCTATTCCATTTTATATGCTTTTATGTTCTAGGATAATCCTCCTAATAATGCTCAATACTTCCAGAGTCAATGATTGACTGATGAGCTGTATTATGTGAGTTGTAGCTTGTCCTTTATTATCTTATTTGTCCTAGTGTACTGCTATATATTGTAAGGGCACCTGGATGATGTAGTAGGGTTTTGTCATCAATATAATTAAGTTAAGATTGCTGCCGCTATTTCTCTATTTCCTTTCCTTTCTTCTGCATTCTTTGAGCTTTGCTAAGTGTCACATTTGGTGAGATCACATCTAGGATTGATTTAGTTCTCAAGCTGCATGAATATGTATGATAATTTTTAGTACTAGAAAATTGGGCTTTTGAGGAAAACTTATAACTAAGGCTTTTACTTAATATATTATTGAGTCATTAAATTATGTTTCCTCTATTTTTTAAGTTGTTACATTTTCAACTGGTATGTTTGCTAACGCATAAATTTAACTATAAATATATCTAATTAGGCATAACTAAAATTATAAAGTGTTGATATCTTGAGACGAATCTAATAAGATTTCATATGGCTATGTTTTTTTCTTATATATAAGTCAAAGTGAAATTCGTTAATAGTACAAAAGCTCTAAACGTGTAACAACTTAAATCATGGATGAAGTACATAACAAATACTATATCAAGAAAGATTAGAAACAAAGAGATGAACCTGTTGTAGTGCTCAGCACTGTGAATAACGCTAAAACAGCAACAATAAGAAGCTTGAATGAGACCTTGGCCATTTGATTTCAATTTCTTAGAAGTATTACTTTTACCAACTCGTAATATTTTAATTCTAAGCTGGTCTTTTTTAAAAAAAGACAATGGAAGCAAATGAATGTGAGCCACATATTCTTGCTTGTGGCGCCCCCATTTATTTTATTTTCCCAATTCTTTTAATTGCCAAAGTTAATTTCTTTTGATTTTGTTTATTTACCAAAATTTATTAAATTAATTTATGAAAATCGAAAAAAAATAAAAAAAATGAAACCGTCCAAACAGTGATTCACGTTTGGAAACAAAAAACTTTTTTTGGACCCAAATTTTTTTTTTACCCATTTTCTCTCTCCTCCTTGTTCTTGATATTCTTGGTGTTCTTCACCAAAACTCAAGAACACTCTTCTTCCGCAATCGAATTTCTCCCAAACCGACCCATTCTTCCACCTTCTCCCTGAATTTCAACCCTATCTTTCATCTTCTCCCTCATTTCGACCCATTATTCACCTCCATTTCACCCCAAACCTTCACCTCCATTGTTGAACTTCACCTCCATGGATTTTGATCTAAACCCGTACATGGAATGGATGTTAGTTTACTTGATTATTTCGCATATAGTAACGAATTAATCATTTTCTATCTTCATTTGTGCTTTGAGTAAGATTAAACTTGTAATTTATGAAAAATTTCCCCAAAAAATACCTAGGGTTTTAGAGAAAATAAAATGATGGTATTGGTGATTAAATTGTTCTAAATCAATGCACTTCACACTTTTATGCGACAATTTGTGGTTACATTTGAGTAATTCATACTTCCTCCGTTCCAAAATAAGTGAAACACTTCTCTCATTTATGTGAGAGCTTTTAGAGACAAGTGTTTCACTTATTTTGAAACGGAGGAAGTACTTTAGTTTAACTACTAAATGGAAAAAAATTCAGATTTTTCGCGACCTCCATGGGAGGTTGAGCTATTTTTTTTTTTGTAATTAAGTAAATGTATTAAGCTCAAAAACACAAAGTTAATGGAAGCTAGCAAAGAGCAAGCCCCAACCTACAGCTGGACAGACCCCAACAATTACAAATTCTCAACCGATCTCCTATCACTATCTTTCACTTTTGCTTTCAATATCTGAATAACTCTATTTTGACTATATACTTAATATCCTTTACAGTATGACTAATAGTATTCACAGTATTCTCCAAAAAAAGCTTGATTTCTATTCATCCAAATGTTATAAACACACGCAGCTAGAGCAGCTAAACCCACCTATCTCCTGAACTGATTGCCAGTTTGTCTTGCTCTCATCCATTTACAAGATTGATTTATGTTGTTATTGCCCCATATGAATCCAAGCCACATCATGGCCTCCTGCATACATCTTCAGCTAAACACAGAACCAAAGAACGGATGGTTTATGTCTTCAGACCCTTGCATGCACAGATGGCATCTGTCATCATTACTCAACCCAATCTGGTGCATCCTGCACCTTATCTTCAGTCTATTCTGTACAACAAGACAAAAATGAACCCGTGCTTTGGAATTGTGTATCTATTCCACACAGGTTTATCCCAATGAGCTTGAGCCCTACTTTCATCTTTAAGTTTCTTATATTGCTCTCTGATACTGAAATTTGCATCCTAGAACCACTGATTACTCTACAATTTTAAGGTGACAACATTCTTTACCTTGCAAACAAAGTTCCACACCCAACTAGCAGTGCTTGGGGCCTCATATGCACTCCACACAACCTCCTTTATATACACACTATTTACCGGTTAATCCAAAGGTTTTGGTTGTCTTGAGCTATATGCCATGCTAGCTTGCTTATATTAGCCAAATTCCAGCATTCTAAGTCTCTAAAACCAAGCCCTCCAGCCTTCTTAGACTTACAAATACTACCCCAGGCTTGCAATCATTATAAGTCCCTCTCCACAGAAAGCACCTACAAACTACATTGACTTCATCTATCACACAATTTTGCCCAAGTGTAAACATGTATGCTCATGTGCACACTGTTTACCAGCTGACACCTGGCAACGAAAGAGAGGTGCCTCGAGCTCCAAACTCTCACTCTATTCACCATGTTGTTCACCAAACTATGACAATCCTTGCCCTTTAGTTTTGTGGTGGAGATAGGAACTCCAAGATACTTGAATGGCATACACCCAAGTTTGAAACCACTCACTTCAGTCAATCTGGTGATTTCCTGATCAGACATCGCTGAATAATACACTTCAGACTTATTTTTATTAACCTCAAGGCCAGAGGCATTTGAGAACATCTGAAAGCCCTGTAACATGGTATAGATTGACCTAAATCACCATGGCAGAAAAGTAACAAATCGCCAGCAAAGCATAAATGCACCAGCCTCAACTCCTATGTTTGGGTAAACACTCAATAACATAGGAGTATGGTCAAAATTACCTTCTGGTAAACAAACAACTTCAGCCATATCATATGTATCTATCCGCTCTGTGTTTGCTAGAGCCCTATCAATTATGGAAAGCACCCTTTTATCTCCATCCTGCTTATTGTTCCATGTAAAGTGCCTCCATGTTGTTTTCACATCAAAGAGCCTACATTGATTCAAACAGTCAATCATAGGAGCTATTTCCCCATATCTCACAGTAGAACCTACCCTATCCTCGATATTACTCAAGGCACTGAAGTCACCCATTAGAATCCAAGGACTACAGAAGCCAGAGGCAATCTTCTTTAGGTTACTCCAAAGCTCCTCTCTTCCATGTAAATCATTATATCTGTAAAAGAAAGTACAATTAAAGCCCTCCACACCTCTAGGTTTCACATGATAATGGATAAACTGGTTGTTAACTTGCACAATGTTCACAATAAAAGAGATAGGACACCACCCTATCATTATCCTACTATTACTGTGACATCTATTATTGTGAGAGAAGCACCACACAGGACATAGATTCAAGTACACATTACCAATGTTAGGGGATTTAACCCTTGTTTCTAAGAGGTAGAACATCTTAATGTTATGAGAAGCAATAAAACCTCTCACCTCATTTTGTTTAGGCCTGCTGTTTAAACCTCTCACATTCTGTGAGAGGCTGTTATCCATTCAGCATTGGGGAAGCCATCCCCTGCCCTGTTGCCCCACTCACCACACCAACTTCCATGTCACCAACCATGACCACCCTAATCTCCCTATCACCCTGATGTTATGATGTTATCACACTGGAGCAGAAACCTCTTGAACTGTCTTTTTTCCCGTCACATGAATAAATCTTTCATTGTCTGGTTGAATAGCTTGTTCTGGAACTCATTTTTTCCTCCCCAAATTCTTCCTGCAGTCCCTACTTTCATGCCCATATCCTGCACACTTAGAGCATAGAATGGGTCTCCATTCGAGCTCTATTCTCTGCTCAATCGTTATCCCATGTTCATTACCATATTTTACCACATCGGGAAGAGTTTGTTTAAGACTCACCTCAACCATAACTCTTGCAAAACTAAGCTTAATCTTGGCCTTGGTTGCTTGATCCATTTTCACAGGCTTCGCCACTAACCCTGTAATTTTGAATAAACTCCTCTCTCCCAAATACTTAATAGGAAGTTTGGAAGTTTAATCCAAATAAGCACATTCTTCACTTCTTCTTTATCTAAGGATATATCAGGGTCCCATAACTTTATAACCAAGGGCTTCTGATCAAAAAATTGGAATCCCCTTGAGGTTATTTTCAAACAATCCTCCACGTTAGCAAATCGCACAATAAATATGCCAGTACCAGACATTGGATTCCCCCCGAGGTTATTTGAGTTTTGGGCCCCCATTGTCCCTCCTTGTACTAAAAAGCCAAAATTAACCCCATATCATATGCTTTTATGTAATTACCAAACAAGTTTTGGGCATTACCAAATCTGCTAAGTGGAGGATGTTCTCTCATCACAATCCATTCTCATTACTCATCAAAGCAATCCTATAGGGATTGGACAATCATGCCATTGGGTTCATTATGCCCAATACCTCACCAAACCCCATTGACTTCAGTTTTGGGCCCCCATTGTCCCTCCTTGTACTAAAAAGCCCAAATTAACCTAATATCATATGCTTTTAGGTAATTACCAAACATGTTTTGGGCATTACCAAACCTATCCAATCAAAATCCATTCCCACTACTCATCAAAGCAATCATATGGGGATTGGACAATCATGTCACTGGGTCCATTAGGTTCAATGCCAGACCAAACCCTATTGACTTGAGTTTTGGGCCCCATTGTCCATCCTTATACTAAAAACCCCAAATTAACCCCATATCATATACTTTTAGGTAATTACCAAACATATTTTGGGTATTACCAAACCTACCAAGACATTCTTATCTCTTACATGTTGTGACTTTATTACTCTATTTGGCTTATTTGGATTAACACATTTATATCATATTGATTAATTTGTATTTAGGATTTTTTATTTCAGTGGTTTATTTCTAATATACTTTGGAATTGACGGTTTTGAGACTTCTATTAGTTTCTGTTAACCTTTGGTAATTACTGGAACCCTTATAGTAATTGCCTAAAGTTTCCAAAGTATTTGAAGGTTATTTTTTTTGCTTATGAAATGTTTGCTTCAAATCATGAATACATTATCCACCACATGCATTGTGAACACTAAAACATCCAAATTATATACTAAACTAACATCCCATAAGTGTTAGGATATTAGATCAAATATCATAGTCATAAACAAATTACATCGAAAAGTGAAATAATATCCACACATATGTCTTGTAAATAAAAATTATCCAAACCACAAACCGAAGTTCATAATATTATCCAAACTACAACCACGAAAATATTTTTTTAGGCTAATAATGCATTGGCCACAACCACATCTTTAAGAGTATTATGCTCCCAGCAAATGGCATCGGGCAAAGTGTTGATACGGTACCTATCCATATCCTACATTAAGACGACAAGAACCAAGTTAATGAAACACCTTTTATGAAAAACAAATTGGTGCTAGTTAATGACCGAAAAATTATAGGTTATTACCTAAGACTGCAAGAAAACCAAATAAAGAGTTGTAGATGTTTTTGGTAGTAATTAAACATGTTATGTAATTATCAAATAACCGCAGACCACCACCTTCAAATACTCTGTGTTGTTCCAACCTCCAAATTCCTTTGTCTCTGGCAGCTTAATGACATACATCCCATAATCATATTTGATATTGATTTAACAATTAATTAACATGATTTCTTAAACCCAAGATCACTATGTTCACACTAGCACACTAAGATAAGAATTTTTAAAGTTATAAATGTCCTATATCTTATTGAAAAATTACCCATTTTCCTGAACTCGAATACGAAATACAGTGGTCATTTAGGCATATTCTCGATCTTCCTGCTGTATGCATCATTCTTTCCAATCGACAGAAATTCAGACAACTTCTTCACCTACGTTGGTCAAATTTTAAAAAAATTAAATGACTCAAAATATTGACCCTTCGTATAAAGTATTAATAAGATTTGTTTCGAAGTTAGACCTGTTCCCTGACATACTTCAATCGCTTTTTAGAATTTGTCCCAAGATCCGAATAAAAGCAGTAGGTACAACAATGCAACAATGAGACAATAATTATGAACTAATGACTTAGGTCCGGCAAGCAGAGAGGAATAAGAAACTACATCATAAATATCGGGACCCCATTAAAAGAGAAGTTACGGAAAAATCTTTTGCCTAAGGAGTGCATGGTGTATACCTGACAGCATCGAGAAAGTACTGGAGACATGTAGGTCGTCTTAACAAGTGGATTGTACGGCAATAGTCCTTGCTTCCCATCAGCCTGTTCTTTCTTATCAAATTTTGTCAGATCCATGTACTTAATGAAAATAACACATAGTAAATAATTAAAAAGTGTAAGGTAAATAAAGTAAACGTACTAAATAATTTATAATTATAAGGAAAATAAAAGATAAAAATATTTTCTACATAAATAACGTACTCGCAATGGTGTTGGGATGTAGAATGAAGATGGGGTTTTCACACTCACCCTAACCCCAGCTACATTGATAGCCTGCATATGTGCTTAATATCAGTTAACTATTATGTTTATGTATAATTAATGAAGTCACCTAGATGCCCATACCGTTTCTGTGACAAGCGATGTAGGATATAGAGTACGGAGGTCAGAACTTGTGGCCTGGATCCACTCAGAATCAACTAATAACTCACTGCTTGCCAAACAAACAAAATCATGTTACATTAAATAATAATGACTAGCAAAGAAATAAACTGATAAAAGAATTATCACAAAAACGTACTCCATGTCCTTTGTGTCATCAAACACATACTCCACAATAGCCTTCTGAGTCTTTTCTAATCTGCGCAATACGTCACGAATTGTGGCAATCCTGATCATGAAATTCCACTTCACCTCATCCTAAATGCAATCATTGATGAAGAATATTTTATTACTTGTAAACAAGAATCGATTATGTTTGGTTATTACCTAAACTTTATTGGTAATCACCAAACAGGAAAAAAGTGAAAATTGTGTTTCTGTCTATGTTAAGTTATTACCTAAATAAGTTTAGGTAATAACCAAAGTTGAATTAGTCATGTTTAATTATTACCTAAACCTATTTAGGTAATCCCCAAACAATAAGAAAGTTGAATCAGTTATGTCTGGGAAGTACCAAAACATTTTTAGGTAATCACCAATTGTATGAAAGTGAGAACTCAGCTCCTGAAGAGTCACTAATTTTTAGTTATTACCTTAACACTTTTAGGTTATTACCAAATAGTAACAAAGATAAAAATGTACCTTAAGATTTTTTTCCTTTCTTTCCTTTCATATTAGGGTCTTTATCTTTGTCCTCTGCACGTGTTGCTTTGGTAGTGTCTTCTGAAGGATTTGGCTCACCCCTTTGGTCCATAGGAGGCTCAGAGTTTTCAGCGGGCATATTCTCAGACAAAGTCCCACCTAGACCATTGCCTTTTCCTCACCCATTGTCATCATCATTGTCTGGTTCATTTTTCTTGTCCTTCTTTCCAAATCCCTCTACCTCAGTCCCCGTTTCTTCATCTTCATCCTCCTCATCCTTCTTTTCCTCCTTCTCTTCCTTCTTCTCATCCTTCTTTTCCTCCTTCTCTTCCTTCTTCTCATCCTCCTTTTTCTTTCTTCTTGCCTCATGCTTCTTCTCTTGCTCCACCTTCTTTTGTTCCACCTTTATATTTTGCTCTTCCTTCTTTTCTTCGTCTTTCTTCTTTTTTCCGCCTTCCTATTTCTTCTTATAAACATGTTCTTTCTTTTTTGGTGCCTCTTTTTTTCCCTTCCCCTTCACGTCGCTTTCTTTATCACTTCCTTCTTTCTCTCCAACATCCATAATTGAGAGAATAGGGTTGCTTTTAACTAAGGACTCAACATCAACATCACCAATCTCCTCATCACCAATCTCCTCAACTTTTATAGTTTTCTTACTCTTTTGTTGTGCCTTACCCTTTTCAAGTTCTTTAGGCTTTTGAGGTGTTTGTTTGGATTTAGTTGTATTAACCTTCCAATCACTCTTTGTTGGTATCTTACCCTTTTTGGATGTCTTACTCTCCTGAGGTAGATTGTCAAATGTCAACTTATGTTTTCATTGAATCGGCTGCTGCAAACCCTCATCATCGCTTTCACTAGCAGAATCCACGGCAGCTTTGCCACCCGTAGACATAGGGCTTACATGATTGAACTCTTCATCATCATCACCATCCTAGTTTTGGGCAACTTGTTTACTGCTTTGATCTTGAGAAAAAAACAATTGATAAGATTAGAAACAACCAAATAACAAAGATCAAAGCTAAAACTTCTCTAATTTACAACATTGCATCCTCATATACAATCCAAAAAAAACTTTTTCACCTATTGTGTGACATGTTTCAAAAATCATAAAAAATGTATAAGTTGGTATGACATTGTTTGGTAATCACCAAAACAGTTTTAGTAATTACCTAAAGGATTTTTTTGCCAATTGCAGCCTTTTAAAGTGGTGACTTTGTTAATTGCAGCCTTTTCATTTCAATCTCTTCAATTGCAGCCACAAATAAACCAAAGGTTCATAAGTTGCAACCCAAATTCGACCTATCATCATGCCTTTTGGGCTGCAACTTATAAACTTGTGGTTTATTTGAGGCTGCAATTGAAGAGATTGAAATGAAATGGTTGCAATTAACAAAGTGACAACTTTAAAAGGCTGCAATTGGCAAAAAATCCTTACCTAAACCTCATAAGAAATGTATAAGTTGGTCTGAAATTATTTATTAATCACTAAAATAGTTTTAGTAAATAACCTAATTTTCAAAACAGAGAAAAAAGTTGGTGACATTATTCGATAATCACTAAAAATGTTTTAATAATTACCTAACACTCTTCAGAATACAGGTACATAAGGTTATTACTGAAACTATTTTGGTGATTACCAACAATGTCAGAAGACAAAAAACAGAAGTTGAACTTTGATACCAACTTATACCAAAGTTCAGTAAAATTGGTACCAATACCAATATAACTCTTATTTTGTACCTAGTGTAAGTGAACTTTGATATGTCAACTTTGAGTTTTGGTACCAATTATACTTACTTTGGTATCAACTTTGAACTTTGGTATCACTAATACCTCCTTTGGTACAGTAACTCTTACTTTGGTACCTTCAAATTACTTTGGTACCTCCTTTGAGAGGCCAAAGAGTTTCTCACAGCTGTTATATATCATGGATCAGGCTTGCTAGCTGTTCACTGTAAAGCTCATAAAATCATGTCGACTGGATGGGCTCTGCATGCAACGTACTTTAAGCTTAGACTGCTAGAGTTGCCAAAATCGTCTTATTCGACCTAGGTTAGGTAGTTCTCTTATTAGATGTGTACTCATATATCACCATTTTAATTCCATATACTTCCTCCGTTCTGTTTTAAATGAAACATTGGGTGAAATGACACTATTCATTAATCAATTTTGACTCCAATTTATCGCCATTATATAAAGAAAAGGGAAAAGCTATATGCAGCCCTTAAGAAGCTAAATATGGAAATAAGTTGCATTAATTGATCATTTATTGCATCGGTTGATGCATAATTTTTCCATAAATTCACAACTTATTTCTATTTTAAGTAGTGTATTTATGTCTAATATACAACCCTAAGGGTTGCATATAGCATAACCCTAAAGAAAAACATAGTCAAGTGGGATCTTGTTAGATTCGTCTCGATGCATACTATCAAATTATAACTTTTTTTACTTCCTCCGTTTCATATTACTCGCTACACTTCTCAATTCACGGACTCCTAGACAATTTTTGGAGAAGAGAGAGGTAGAGAGTAAAAAGAAAAGGGACCCATGTGAGAGGAGAGAGATAGAGAGAGTTTATTGCCTAAAAAGAAAGTGTAGCAAGTAATGTGAAACTTCCCACAATGGAAAGTGTAGCGAGTATTATGAAACGGAGGAAGTATATTTTTTACGTGTACACAACAGATATTAATGATTAAAGAAGGGCGTTGAGTTGCGTGAAAAAGCAATCGTTTCATTTAAAACAGAAAGGAGGAAGTATTGTATATGTGGGGTTTTGCAAGTAAAGTAACTGACCCTTCCTCATGCTGTGTTAGAATTCATGGATGATTCCACAAGAAGATAAGAAGCACTGGCTTGGATCTAGTGGTTACTGATGTAACTGATGGAGATCAAGTTACTGCTTTGTAAATTACATAAACTTTATTTTTATTCAATGAGTATTATTTTGTGTTGTTAGAATATATGAAAATATATTCTTGTATAATGTATTATTGTGCAAATATCTTCTGTATAATTTGTTTCCTTTTTGTTAGCCTTGATTATAGGATAGTGAGTAGGCTAAGGTTGTATATTATAGTTTGAAATGATCAATGAGAAACTTACAGAAAGTATTCTTTCATGGTATCAAGTCTAGGGATTCTCTCTCTCTTCCGCTGCCCCTAGCCCTTTCGTCCTTCCTACCTCATCTTCTTCCTTACACATTCAGCCATGACTGAATCAAAATCTTCCTTCTTTCACCCTGCACTTGCTGTCTCTAATATTCGAAACTTCATACCTGTTGTTCTTGAGATAGAAAACGTTCAATACGGAACGTGGGCGGAACTTTTCAAAATTCATGCTCAGTCTCACCGAGTTATCCATCACATCATCAAACCCGAGGCTGGTAAAGGACCGAAGGCTCCTTCTATAGATGATAAGAAAGAACTTTGATCGACGCTTGACGCGACCGTTATTCAATGGATATATTCGACTATTTCGAATGACCTCTTAACCACCATTATTGAACTGGACTCTACTGCTATGGCGGCTTGGGAACGCCTTCATGATATCTTTCAAGATAATCAGAATTCGAGAGACGTGACACTTGAACAAAAGTTCTCCACTTCTCATATGAACGACTTCCCAAATGTGTTAGCCTATTGTCAACGACTCAAAAGCCTTTCTGACCAGTTAAAAAATGTTGGAGCGCCCGTATCTGATAGTCGGTTGGTGTCGCAACTGGTTTCCGGTCTCTCGGTGGCTTACAAGAATGTGGGCACATTAATTCGTCAAAGCTCACCCCTCCCTTCATTTTACCAAGCAAGATCAATGCTCACCTTGGAGGAAGCTGGGTGGAGGCTGCAACTGGGTTTGCCACTACCATGGTGTAACGCCCCGGAAAATACATAACCTTAATCTTCAGCGGAAACATGTCTTAAGCTTGTGGGTTAGGGCCCACTAATAAAATAAATAGCCTAAAATGGCCTTTTAAACATACAAATGATCATCTTTAAGCAATAATTATTACCCTTATATTCGGAGTATTCTAGATAACCCAAATATAAACAGAGTCACTTCAACTCAACCTTTCCGGAGCATCCTTGACATAACTGATCCAGAGCTATTTTCGTGATACCTGAATAATTTCATAAAGAATAGAGAAAAGACAAAACACAGAAAATAACCTAAAATGAGTTGAAAACTCAGTAACTTCACTCCAGCCCGTAAAAACGGTTTTAGTTCGTAAACATTTTTCATGCATAGACATATGTCACATCATATTGGTAATTGTTCGGAAATACTAATAGAATTCGTCATCATTGAATAGTCTGCTGGCAAGGACCATTTGCTTGATCATAGTTCATTGGCAATTACAGGTTTTGGACATAACATTGACATTATCATATGACCCTTTTGGTCCGTGTTCGTTCGCATATCGTAAACATAATTCCTCCACCTATAACTTAACCATTTGCCAGTTCATTTCATAATGCCAAGCCAGCAGAACCATCCACTTCTACAAATTTGCATATATTCATATTTCCGAACAACACCCATAAATCATAATAGATCCATCATTCATATATCCATACTTCATAAACATGACTTTTCATAACGTTCATGAGCATTCATCGAGTCATATCATCACATAATCATATCATCATAAAGTCGTATTCACACATTCAAGCATATCATTGCACATAACGTATACGAGCATGCATAATTGCTAGACATGAAAGGTTACCTTATACGCTATTCCTTTTCCGAGGATAAACTTCTTATAAGCTTTCTTGTTTCTTTTGAGATCCACAAATCAACATCCATAACCACAATATAAACAACAATGACAATTAGAATCCACTCACGGATCTTTTTTTTATTCAAATACTGGTCTAACTTACTCCTTCTAATATAATCCCATTCACGAATCTCACTTCATTGTTATTCTTTGAACATCTCCTAATCAACATGAATCCCATAAGCTAGCTCCAATTACTCCAACAATAATAACAATAACTATTCTAAATTGAATCTCAACTACTATTGCAAATAATCTCATAAGTAAACTTATTGTAGTCTGATTTAGGCCCATAACCATAGTTAATTAACAAGCTAAGCTAACATGGTTCATAGTTTAACAAGTTTATACTAAATCAACCATTTTACTTGATCTCTCTTAGTCCAACAATTTGCTAAGTGAATCAATTAAGCAAAATCAGTTTTAGGCTCAACCTCATACTAATTAACATGGGTAATAATTTGGGCTTCAACATTCAAAATAAGAATCAGATATAGAAACAAGAGGAAGGAACTTTATACCTCTTCTATCTAAGAAGCATCGACGAACAGAGGAATAGAGGGGGTTTGAAGCTTCGGTGCACAGCGGTGGAGCACAGACGAGGAGGCGACAACGTTCGTCGAGCAACCAGGCTCCGGCCAGCAGCATCAAGCTAGAAGAGAGAGAAACGGTGCACGAGCACCACCATCAAACAGGAAGAAGAGATGGGGCAGCAGCACTGTCGACCCACATCAACCACAATGGCATCGAGAGGCAGGGAAGGAGAAGCACCAAAGAGGCCTTGCTCCGACGAGCTTAGGTGAGCCGATGAGAAGAAAGGAGGTGAGAGAATCCCACGGAGAGAGCAGGGAGAATCGAGGAGAGAGAAAGCTTGGGGTTTGGGGTTTCACGGGGAAGGAGAGAAAAAAATGGGGTTTGGGAAAATGATTTGAGAAACAAAGAGTTTGGGGTATTACTTGCTCCTTAAACCAACAAAAGGGCAAGTTTGGGGATTTCTTTTAGTTTTTAGGATTCCTATCCCATTAAGGAAACTTCAACATATAAAGCTTAATACCCCTCAACTCATTTGGATATTTAAAAACCCAAAATAATTTTAAATATTAATATCTTTATAAAATTAAATTACTAAACACATTACAAACATCTCAATTACAAATTCATACTTTTCGGAATATCATTAATATAATAAATATGATTAACGCTTTTAAAAATCAGGGTATTACACATGGTGGTTGCTTCTTCGTTGTCGAACACGTCCTCTCCTCCTCATGAAAATCCCGGACATCACCGTGGCAAGAAAAATCACCATAAGCATCATGGTGGTGGGTAAAAATCCGGCCAGCAGCGTTGTGGTTCCGGCAGTAAGGGTGGCCGGGGTGATGGCCAGCCCTCTGGTGGTTCCGACAGCACATGTGGTGCACACCAACCTGCCCAGCATTTGCCTCCAGCAGGCCCGTGGCCTGGGTACCCGCAAGCAGGAGGATGGGGTTGGCCTTAATTGGGCCTTCCTTCCTTGTCCTTACCCTTCTAATGGGACTTAGGCTTAATGTACTCCTTCAAGCTCATACCATCAGCAGCCTGGAGTACTTGGGCCAAGACCCCAACATGCTTATGCTGCCACTGCTCCATCTGCATATGCACCTACGGATATTGAAGCGACAATGCACACTATATCTCTTACTCTGCCTGATGCAAATTGGTACATGGACACCGGTGCAACCTTTCATATGACCTCGTCAAACGGTAATCTCTCGTCTTATTTTAATTTGACCACTAAAGATGGTATTACTATTGGTAATGGTCATTCTATTCCAATTCAGGGTTACGGTTATACTATTTTGCCTTCCTCTAATCCTCCTTTATCCTTAGAAAATGTACTTCATGTTCCCAACCTAATTAAGAATTTAATCTCTGCTCGCAAGTTTACTGCTGATAATTCTGTTACTGTTGAATTTCATCCGTTTGGGTTTTCTGTGAAGGATTTTCAGACGGGGGTGTCAATAATGAGATGTGATAGCACATGCGATCTTTGTCCTGTCACCACCACCATACACACTGGTCCTACCTCACCTTCCACCTTTGCGGCTCTTGATTCTTCCCATTGGCATGCTCGGTTGGGGCATCCGGGCAATTCTATTTTGGATTTTCTTAGGATTAATAAATACATTGCATGTACTCGAGCTTGTAGCTCTATTATATGTCACCCTTGTGTGCTTGGAAAACAAATCAAGCTCCCCTTTTCCCCTTCGAATTCATGTACTTCTATGCCTTTTGATATTATTCATAGTGACATTTGGACTTCTTCTGTGCTTAGTTATTTTGGTCATTGATATTATGTGTAATTCTTGGATGATTTTACCAAATTTTTGTGGACTTTCCCCTTAGCTAAAAAGTCCCAAGTTTTTGATGTCTTCTTAACCTTAAAAGCTCATATTCGCACTCAATTTGAACGTCACATTAAGATTGTTCAATGTGATAATGGGCGAGAGTTTGATAATAAGTCTTTTTGGTCTTTTGTAAGAGTGATGGCATGTCTTTCCATCTTTCATGTCTCCATACCTCTTCACAAAATGGAAAAGCCGGAAGAAAAATTCGTTCTATTAATAATATCATTAGAACTCTCCTTGCCCATGCTTCTCTCCCCCCTTCTTTTTGACCTCATGCCTTGCACATGGCAAATTATCTTCATAACATTTTGCCAAGCAAACTATTAGCCAATTCATCACCTCTGCAACTTTTATATCAAAAGGATCCATCTTACTCTCATCTCCGCGTGTTTGGGTGTCTTTATTACCCTCTCTATCCCTCCACCACTATAAATAAATTGCAACCCCGTTCTACTCCGTGTGTGTTTTTGGGATTTCTACCGGATCATCGGGGCTACAAATGTTATGATCTATCATCTAATAAAATCATCATTTATCGTCACATGGTTTTTGACGAGTCCATTTTTTCTTTTGCTAAGTTGCATTCCCCCTTTTCTACATCATGTGAATTTTTGGATGAAGGTTTATCACCTTATGTGGTGCATCACCTCACCCAGTCCACTCCCTCAATTTCGGCCCAGCGTGATGTCTCACACGTGGCCCAGCCTGTTGCTTCATCTCCCGTGGCCCAGAACTCCCCACTTCCTACTCCTCCTGGTCTGGCCCACCGCTCTTCATCAGACCCACATCCATCATCTACTCTCCCTCTTGAGCAACGCGTGCCACAACCCACTCCTACAGGCCCATTACCTCCCTTGCCTCACATTCCTCCCACTGGCCCATCTTCTCTCCAGCCATCTTCCAGTCCTACTCCACGTGTTGTCACACGCAGCCAGCGTGGAATTTTTCGTCCAAACCCCAAATACAATCTCCACTCTGCAGTGACGAAATCTCCCCTCCCTCGCATTCCCCTTGCTGTTTTACGTGACCCGAATTGGAAAATGGCCATAGATGATGAATTAAATGCTCTAGTTAAAAATAAGACATGGGAATTAGTACCTCGTCTGCCCAATGTGAATGTGATTCGGTCTATGTGGATTTTTGCTCATAAAGAAAAATCTAATGGTGATTTTGAAATGATCAATGAGAAACTTACTGGAAGTATTCTTTCATGCAGAGCCGTCTCAGACAATTTTGGGGCCCTGTGCAAGGCATTGAACATGGGCCCTATGGGGATTTATTAAAAGGATCCACCATCCCATATTTTTAATAACTAAATTAAGTTTTTTTGAAAATTTGTTAAAATTATTAACTTTCTTAAATACCTCAATGTTATTTTTATTTTTAGGAACGAGACACCTTAGATATTACAAAATGGTAAAATATACCAAACATAGAACTAAAATAAGCTATGATATACTTCCTCCGTTTCTTTTTGAATGTAACAATTGTACTTTTCTACTATTCACACCTACCACTTTGACTAAGATTTGTGATTTGTACATAATGAAAAATATAGTCAAGTGGGATCTTGTTAGATTTGTCTCGTGACCTACTTTCAGAATATGTAATTTTTATAATTTTTACCTATATGTAATTATAGATATTTATGGTTAAAGTAATGTCTCGTTGCGCGTGAAAGTCCAATTGTTGCATTTTATAAGAAACTGAGGAAGTATGAAAACAAAAAGTACATAGATTAGGGGTAACATTTTAGAATAACAAATGTAGAATCTTTTTTTCCATCTAATAAACTCATAGAAATAAAATATATAGGTGGGGCGCCTTAAAATTGGGATCCTGAGCAATCGCTTAGCTTGCTCATGTGTCTGAGACCCTTATGCTTTCATGTATATTTCCTCCTTTTCAAAGATGAAAATTGCAGCACAAAAATAAGGCTGAAAATGAGTCGAAAAATTGATTTGAATATCAGAATGTATACTCATAATAGTACTACAAATCTACAACACAAAAAGGCTAGATAACGCATGGTTTGCTAATAGCTCACTGTTTAACCTAATGAGAATCCTTTCAAATATAATATAAAATAACAAGCAATGTAGTAGACTTTATTTTAACATGATTAAGCAAACTTACTTGAAAACATTATACTTTATGTAGCAGTATTTCTCATGATGATCAAGTCCCCAATATAATTTTTTGATTTATTGGATTTACAAATTAAACTTAGTTGTTAGATGTACAAAATTAAATTATAGATGTAGAAACATAGTTTTTTTATGGTGCAAACATAGTTTTCAGATTTGCAGAATAAAACAAAGAATATATATTACGGATGTGTAGGCATAAAAATTTAGTCTTTAGACGTACACGAAAAAAAAGTTATGGACATGCAAAAATAAAGGAAAGTAGTTAATTGTTCTTAAATGCATATTAGTCAACAAGGACTTGTGGTAGTTTTTACACTGGTGAAAAGTGAACTCAAATGACAAGGTCTATATATAGAAAATTATGAAGTTTAAAAAAGATACACATATACATTGATACATGGAGTATTATATAAGACAATACCTGGGGACACCAAAAAATAGAAAAAGAAAAAGGAGAGAACTAACTGCTTTCTTTAAAAAAAAAAAAAGGGAACTAGTGAAGTATTACATAGTATATCATATATGTCTACGTACTATGAAAGCTCCAAATCATAATCAAGGCAATGAGAAATAGGTGGCATACTGATTCCGTAGCTGTGAAAGCTATAGTGCTTCACATTCTACTTTTTACTTCTACTGTGGGGTGGGGTAATTTTGTGGCTTATATAATAGCCACGGCAGTTGTAGACGGAGAACTCCACCAACAATCCTGGAAAGAAGGCGGCTTGAACGATGCATCCAAGTACATCATCAGCTCCATAAACTTTCTAACTCATTTCATTGTGTTGGTTTTATTCATAATGAAAAGGGATAATGTAGAGAAGTTGTCTGACTTGCGTAGGAATTTAGCGTTGTTCTACTTTTGGTTGGTGTTCATAAACTTCTACATTGTGCCGCCGCCCGGGGATGAAATATATGCGTTCATTGGTTTGATGGGTTTAAGTGTCCAGAGTTTTGCTGCAGTAGAGATGTTAAGAATTCGGGGGCTGTTGGCTGGATTCGTGCGTAACCCGGATTCGGTATATTTCAATTTTGTAATGCCAGCTTCAGTTTGCACCGCATATTACTTGTTCGGATTTGGAACTACTTATTTTTGGATTGTGTTATCTACTTGTGTTACCCTCAATTTTCTGCACGGTAATTTCTTCATCCCTAGCGATGCCGCCGCCACCGCCGCCGAGGAGGATGACAATACTCATTCTCCGCCTCCTTCATGCTTACAATCCATACTATCTAATAGATTATACTTAGTTTTTTTTGGATGTAAGGTAACTTAGTGTTTGTGGCTCCCTGGATAAGTGCTAGTGACTTCCCATTTTAGTTCATTTTATGTCAAATAATTGGTAATAAGATAAATTTCATTAATACCCTATTCCTTTCACGATCCAATTGAGTTGCAGTATCCACTTTCTTTTTCGCTCTTTCAGTTCTATCCAGTTGAAGTATAACGACACATTGACAGTAATATTAGTAGATTTAGGTCGCTCATCTCACTTTGTTTTATTTTCATAATTTCATGCATAGTAATTTAGGTCTAGTTTTTGTCAAAGGACCAACTTAATCAAAAGTTGCTGATGGTTGGAGTCCCAAGAATAGTTTTATACTCTATCACACCCCCTCATGCAAGAGCCTAAGGCTTGAAGTGTGGATGTAGCACAGGCTTCCCTCATAACTGGTGCTGAATATTCCACTTGTAAGGAGGCCAGGGGTGGATGAGATTTGAACCCGTGACATTTATGTCACGCTGGCTCTGATACCATGTCAAAGGACCAACTCAACCAAAAGCTTAAGTTGATAGTTGGAGTCCCAAGAATAGTTTTATACTCTATCAGTTTTATCTTATTATTAAAACGGATCGGTGATGGCAAGAAAAACAAACGTTTCGATTTCTTTAGAAGCTACCCCAAATTTGGGGTTATTAAAAAATAATCAATATGTAGGATTAGATTCAGTGAACCGGCCAAATATTATATTATTATAATCAATTTTTCCTTATTATTATTGTCATTTTTTTTGGAATCTTTGTAAGATTTTCTTTAGAGGTGATCATGGGCCGGGCCAAACCTTAAAAATATTGTCTATAAGTCAGGCCGGGTCGGGCCAAAATTCGGGACGAAATTTTGTGTCCAAAGCCCGCTATTTCGGGCCAAAAAGGGCGGGCTTTTGGGACCAAAATAGGGGCGGCCAAAAAAATAGACTAAAAAGTCATTTTTGGCTTGCCCAAAGCAAAAAAAAAATCGGGCCCGACCGCGGGCCAAAAAGATTCTACCCAAACCCGCCCAAAATTCAGGTGTGGCCGGGCCCGCGAGCTGGGCTTTTTTTTTATCAGCTCTAATTTTCTTATTGCAGGTTGATCTAGACTCGAAGAATATATGTGATAGAATATGGAACTAATCTTAGGGCTCCAATCATCAGCTTGAGTCTCAATATTGTTTTATATTCTATCAATATGAGGAGAATTTTTTGTAATTAAAATGAAAGATAATACAAAGTCGTAAAATCTAAATGAATCGTCAAAATTTTATTTGGAAGAAATATTTCATTAATACATACTAGAATTATATGCACGCGATGCGTGAGTTAATTTCAAAACTTGTTATTTTATTATACAATCCATCTGTACTATAGTTATGATTACACTAAAATGTGAAATATAAATAGTTAGATGAATATAGATATATTAATTCGCTAATGTAAAAAAACTAACAAAGGTTGTGAGTGAATTTTTATATTATTTTTTTGTGAATGAATTTGGAATAAAAAGAATAGACTTAATGAGTTGGTTTGACTGAATTAAAGAGTATCAAAGGTAGTTAGTGTATACCATCTTCTCTTATTAAAAAACAGGTCAATATATTTTGTTCATTTAATTTTTTGATTGAAATATTTGATGCATATACGATTTTTAATTTATTTAAAATGGCAAGTTGAAATGAGAAAGAATTTTTTAAATTGGTTTCTTTTGTAATTTTTTTTTATTCCATTAGATCATTAAGGGTAATTTAGTATTTCTAGAGGGGGACACCATCTTCCTCCTCCCTTCTTTTATATAATAGAGATATGCCGTTGTAGAAATCTAATGATAAGTCGTAATGGTTGAATATACAATTGAATAAATATGCAAATTGACTGGATGGCCCTCATATAGACCATATATTGGTTGATGTTTTAGTTTGTGTAATACAAAATTTTATACTAACTCGATGCTCCAGCTAGATCTATATTCAGCTTTAAAAAAGATGGGCTATTAGTTGCTTTAATTTTTTGAATTTGCATTTACATTAATACATTCCATTATATTCATGAAGTATTATCTATATAATTCAGGTGTCATCATCGTTGGACTTTGGAGTGGTGCCTGATGCAAGCAACATTACAGACGTGGCATCAATCGGATTCGACAAGCAACAACAAATGAAGATAATTGGGATGGATAGAGAAGCTAGAGTATTAAAGTACACAGAGAACAGGAAGAACCGCAAGTTTGAAAAAACCATCCGTTATGCTTCTGGGAAGGCCTATGCTGAAACACGGCCTCGCAATCAAGGGCCGCTTTGCTAAGCGGACCGATGTCGAGGGCGAGGTGTCTGCCGCCTCAGTTGATGGACTCTTTTCCCCTGACCCTGGTTACGGCGTCGTTCCATCCTTTTAGGGTTTCTTCCACCTAAATGGAAGGAAAAAAAAACAACCAATGATGTTTACCGCTATGGTTAATGTAGTATATGTTTCAGTGGTGAAACGGGTGATCCCTTTGTATTCGTTGGATGCCACGGCCGCGATGGAAACCTTCGCCTGGCCGTCATGGAAACCCTGCAAGACAACAAATGTAAACTACCCCCGGGAGGTGACGAGGAAACCCACTCCGACTCTCAAGTCAGTATTATGTCCGTGAAGGATTCAGAGAGAGAAAGTAGAGAGATAGAGAGAGAATATTGGTGTTCAGATTGTACCTACAGAATAGTACCAAATGGCTATTTATAGAAGTACTATTCCTCTGACAGGGTGCGTAATCCTTGTACACGTGTATGGTTGTGATGTGCCTGACATGAGGAAAGATTCCTCTATTTTGTCTTCTTAGATGGCTGCCAACAGTGTTGTCGGACAACTTCATGGAACTGACTTCAAGCGTTGTTATGGCTGCCTCTTGATCGCGTCCTGGTATGATGCTCGCGGACATGCTTATGCGTCCGCTAGCATACATGGGTACTACACATACAACTAGCCCCCCAAGCGTCTATGGCGTTGATTAATGCCATGAAGCTTTTTCGGATGCGATGAGGATTTATTCGTCCATAAGCACTTGGCGTTTCATCTAATTGTTCTTCAATTTACGACCTGTTATATGGCCCATAAGAACCTTTGGTCGATCAGATGACCATTTCATGACTTTGGCCTGTTATATGGCCGATAAGAAGTTTTGGTATGTCACATGACCATTTTATGACTTTGGCATGTTATGTGGCCGTTAGATACATTGGTTTGCATGTAACCTTTTTTCTTTTGGTCTCAGCCGTATATATGGCCGATACCAATCTTAAGTTTTATTAATAATAATTTGGAAAAATGGATTAGAATACCCTCAACTTTGGCCCGTCCGCTTTTAATGACCCCAACTATGTGTTATTTTTAAATACCCCCAACTATTGGGGAGGTCCGCCAAAAATACTCTATTTACCTATTATGACCGTACCGGATGAACCGGTAAACCAAAACCCCCCATCCACCCTCCTCTGCTCATCTCTCTCCCTCTGCTCATCCCACCACCCCCCACCACCCGTTGCCACCTTCCCTCACCACCATTTCTCTCCCCCCTACCACTCCGTCACCACCTTCACTCCCACCTTCATCACAACTGTCACTCCCACCAACAACCACCGCTGATTTCTCCCTTCTTTCTCTGTTCTCGACCACCTTCAACAACCACTGCCACCACCAGCCGAAAACCACGGCCACCTTCAATCTCCTCCATCATCGAATCTCCTCCCTCTTCGCAATCTCTTCACCTCCAACACACCGCCAAAATATTAACACCACAAACACACCACCTGTAACTAGAGATGGCAATGGGTCCTGGACCCGACCCCAACCGCTAGATACCGACCCATTTATAAGGGTTTGGGTCCAGAAATTTTAGACCTAACAGGTCCGGGTCGGGTCGGGTCCGGGTCCCGAAGAGCATGGGTCGGGTCCGGGTCTGGGTCCGGGTCCACATATGCCAGACCCAGACCCGACCCACAGACCCATTTACATATTAATTTTTTTTTTTACCTAAACTCTAAGGTTTTATGAGTTGTGATTTTTTGAACTCGTTAGTGTTGTAACTCCATCTAAGACTCGTAACTTTGTAAGTTGTAACATTTTAAGATTTTATGAGTTAATTTTTAAAATTTTGTTTAGATAATGTTTTACTCATGGATGCAGGACCTATATTTATTAGTGCGAAATTTTTTAATTAATTAGATTCAAAAATGTGATGAAAACTAAAAACTAAGAAGGACCCAGTTAGGACCCATGGACCCGCTAGACCCAGCGGGTCTGGGTCTGAAAAATCTAGACCCAGCGGGTCTGAGGTGGGTCTGGTCTGTAAAAAATAAACGGGTTTGGGTCTGGGTCTGGGTCTGGGTGGACCCGACCCATTGCCATTCCTACCTGTAACCACCGAATCACCACCAACAATGGATCGACTGACCATCGAACTAGCAAGCAGCAACAATAAATCTTCTTTCTCTCTCCTCAACCTCCTTTAATGACCACAACCACCACAACCACTGCTCTCCTCCCTCTTCGTGATTTGTCTCTCCAACCCTTTTCGCGATTTTTCTCCTCGTTTTCGACCATTGCTTGGTATTTGTTTGGGGTATCGTGGATTTCATGGTGGTCTTCTATTGGGGTTTTGAACTAGTGGTTTTGGGGGTTTTGATTTTTTGGTTTATTGGTGTTAGGTTTTGGGTATGTTCTTGACGTTGTTGGTGTTGTTTCGGTTGTGTTGATGGTGTTTTCCATGGTACTTGTGGTATTTTATGGTGGTCTTGGGTGTGTTTTGGTGGTGGCGGTGGCAATGGGAGGAGGTGGTGATGGCCTTCGTTGTAGTTGACGAGGGTAGCGGTGGCAGTTGATGGTGGTAGTGGTAGGTTTTGGCAATTGATGTGAGCGGTGGTGGTTGTGGTGGCAGTGAGCGGTGGTGGGTGGGGGGATTCTAGTGGGTGGGTGGGGTGGGGATGGGGTGGGGGTGGGGGGCTGGTGGGAGGTCGTGGTAGTGGTGGGCTGGTGGCTAGGTGGTGGTTGTAATGGAGGAAGAAGAAGTAGTGGATGGGAAAAAAAATTACCTTCCTAACAGGTTACAAGTCATCTGGGTGCATTTGTGGCAGACCTCCTCAATAGTTGGGATTATACAGGAATAACCCATAGTTGGGGTATTAAAAGAGGACGGGCCAAAGTTGGGGGTATTCTGATCCATTTTTCCTAATAATTTTGATTTGACATTTTTTATCATTATTGTCTGCATTTTTGTACTTGAGTGAGTACAATTTTTGACAAATGTATTTCAAATTATTATTATTTATTGAGTCGTTTCTTACTATTTGGACATATGTCCCCCGTTTAACGAAGTGATAGAGGAGCTCTTAACTCAACAGTTAGATCAACTGTACTACTTTCCTTCTGAATTTTAGAATGTTTGTTGATATCTTCCCAAGAGTAAGGAAGCTTTCTTGATCTTCTCACCTTCTTTTTGGGTTTAAAAATATTATTCTTTGACTTTATATAATATAAATATTGGGACGTATACATTTTGCATGCATCTTTGCGTACCCTTCCTCATTTGGTCGGGATGATTTTTCGTATTTTGTTCCTTGATTCTGCTAACCATTATCATCATCATTTTTTTTTGTAAGCTGATATGACTCTTCAACTTTCGTTGTTAATCTTCATGCCATTTTTTCTTCTTTGTACAGGAGTTAACTTGCTTGACTTTGACATTTTGGGTATCACCAAAGATTGGGAAGCAATGACTAAATCCAGATGTTTTGGAAGAAGGTTATGTGACTATTGCCACTTCCGGATGCTCCGGAAGAAGGTTATGTGTACGATTTTCATCAAGCAAAATTTAGCGTAATGTTCGACGCACGTATTCTTTGACCTGGCTATAGCAGCTATGGGCCTAACGACCTCCATCATGCACTAACTGACCTTGAGTTATTGTTGTTAACTTCTCGTTGCATCCATCATTATATCCATGTCCGTCATGGTAGTGGCCGCGAACAGAGTTGGGTTCATACCCATATAACTTCCCATCGCATTCATCATTATATATATATCCGCTATGGTACTGGCCGCGAGGAGATCAGTTGGGTTCATACCTATACAATTAGCCCTCCCCAAGCATCTATGCTGACAAGTGACACCATAGAGGTTCTTTGGATTCGATGGGAATGGATGCCATGACCTGTCCCAGGCTGTCATATGGCCGCTAAGGAACTTGGTTTATTGAACCATTTTTTGCTCCAGGCCTGTCATATGGCCGCAAAGGAACTTGGTTTTTTAAACCATTTTTTGTTTTAGGCCTGTCATATATATGGCTGCGAAGGAACTTGGTTTTTGGGCCATTTTTTGTTCAAGGCCTGTCATATGGCCGCTAAAGAACTTGGTTATTTTAATCATTTATTGTTCGTGGCCTGTCATATGGCCGCTAAGGAACTTGGTTGTTTGAATCAATTATTGTTCCTGGTTTGTCATATGTCCACTAACGAACTTGGTTTTTTGAACCATTTTTAATCCTGGCCTGTCATATGACTGAGATGGATCTTGGTTTATTATAAACCATAATTTGATCCTGGCTTGTCAAGCATGTGGCCGAGATGGACCTTGCTTCATTTTTTAACCATATTTTGATTCTGGCTTGTCTTATGGCCGAGATAAATTTTGACCTTCTTACGGTCATTGACTGTCATGTGGCCGAGAGGGATCTTGGTTTACTTTTAAACCATATTTTGATCCCGGCCTGTCATATGGCTGATATTGATCTTGGCTCATCAAAAACCATGTTTTGGTCTTAGCATGTCATATGGCCGAGATGGATCTTGGTTTATTTTTGAAAAATATTTTTATCATGGCCTGTCATATGGCCGAGAAGAATCTTGGTTCATTTTTGAACCATATTTTGATCGAGGCCTGTCATATGGCCGAGATGGATCTTGGTTCATCATAAACCATGTTTTGATCCTGGCCTGTCATATGGCCGAGATGGATCTTGAATCATTAAATATCATGTTTTGATCCTGGCCTGTCATATAGCCGAGATGGATATTGGTTCATTATAAACCACGTTTTGATCCTGGCCAATCATATGGCCGAGATGGACCTTGGTTCATTAAAAACCATATTTTGATAATGGCATGTCATGTGGCCGAGATGGACCTTGGTTTATTATTAAACCATTATTTTGATACTGGCCTGTCATATGGCCGAGATAAACTTTGACCTTCTTACGGTCCCGGCCTGTCATGTGGCCGAGAGGGATCTTGGTTTACTTTTGAACCATAGTTTGAACCTGCAACAGATAGAACACTGCCACCCACCAATTGACAGGCCATTGAAATGACAAAACAAAATGTACACACATCAGCAAAACTGAGTACTAACCCATAAAACACATTTAAAACATGCTTTAGTGCTCCTTTACTTGAAAACGATTAAATTGTAGTTACAACAATAATAACAATAGTAATAACAATATCAATAACAACAGCAACAACTACACATGCTTCAAACTTGTCATCCAACAACCTTGGTGACTTAACGGTTCCTTACGGAACAATCTTTACTGCAAACATGCTTTATACTTGTCATCCAATACTCTTTGGAGACCTCCCAGTTCCTCGTGGAACAATCTTTATTCCTTTCAATCAATTATTTTACAGACATTCATATACTTTACGTTATTTTAACACAATCATTTGGCAATAGGTAAGGGAACGACGCGAAGATAGCAACACCAGATTGCAGACGCATCGCTTATTAGGGAACGTCTTCCCATCATATAATAAGGCCTACCGTAGTCTTTAGTGTATACACCCCTTGAAACAACCCACCAGAGGTAATACTTCTAAGGTGACTCTCATAATACCCCACCAGAGGGTTTTCCCCTTAAGACACTGTACCAGAGAGTAATCTTTAAGGTCCTTAGGGTCAACCACCAGAGAAGCCCTAAGCCTTTCGTCATGTGTTCATAACCTATGAGGGGCCCACCAGAAGCGATCCTCATCGGCTCCTTCTAACCTTTGCCATTTATTTCACTTTACATGATTAGTTCTTTAATCACTTTCATTCCATACAATTCAATTTACATAACCAATCGAATTCCAAATCAGTACACATACCTAATATGAACAACATAACCAATAAGAAACTATTAACACGCCAATTACATAATTACATGGAGCGACTCTACCTCATATTTAATTAGTAAACCAATCAATCAAATAACCGAGGCTTAGCCTCAACTTATACTTACTTACATATTTAAACTCGTCACTAAATTACTTTAGTGAAAACTAATCAAACCGTCAGACTTTATTATACTACTCCTTTTAATGATATTAAATTGAAAACCCTTTTAAACACAACCCCGATAATCTAGCTCCTAATTAGTTAAACTATCTCCAATACTCTTCATGTTATTAACAATGATTATTTAACCCTTCTCCTAACTTCATATGAGGAAACTAAGTAAGTTCATTCACTCTTAGGGTTTAGTAAAATGATTACTCGTCATATCACCATTAACAACAGAAAACCAGTTTTAATGAATCGAATAAATAAAACTAGAAACTTGATTTTACATTAGTCTATTTGATATTTAACTTATCTTCAAATACTATCAATCATCACTTAAACTATAAAGTAATGACAACTCAACTTAGAGCTCCAATTGATGATTAACATACCTCAACCAAAATATGATATTAACCAAACCATAATCATTCATCCATTCATAATTATATATAGCAAGTCAAACTTATATTATTTCTAATTTGCACATCACTCACCAACGTAATTAAGAACTTCTTAAGTAATTTCCAAACTTGAATCGGACATACTTATTTGAACTCTTGTACAACTCATCTTGGTGAATAGTACCCACTAAATTAACTTTACTATATACTAATCCATTTACGAACCATATGCTATTGCGTTAACTAGAATCAATTTGCAAAGAAAATAACATTACTCTTATATATGAATGATTCTACTTTGTAGTTACCTCATACTTAATTCTAAGTCTCCAAGATAAATAAAACTTAATTCTCAACTTTAACTCGAACTCCATAACTACTTTTTATAAAATCACCTCAAATATAATACAACATGAATTAATAGCTGTTAGTACTAAATTTCAAAACCAAGAGACTTATTTAACTAAATTCCTTGATTGGTCTCATATATTAATTAATGAACTAAGCCACAAAATAGGTGAACACATAATAACACGATGGATTACATGAGATAACACTTGTAACACCCCGTAATTTTCACCCTTTATTTTTGGTGTTTGTTTACATTAAAATGATATTTTTCGTAAAAATAAATAATTTATTAGTTAGATTATTTTGGAACATGTTGTGAAAATGTGTTTATATTTATATGTTGTGAT
Organism: Beta lomatogona; assembly: GCA_947646795.1. NCBI lineage: Eukaryota > Viridiplantae > Streptophyta > Magnoliopsida > Caryophyllales > Amaranthaceae > Beta > Beta lomatogona. The sequence continues at coordinate 1,857,876 of CANSNZ010000231.1, forward strand.
ATATTTATATATATATATATTTTAAGTTGTTAGTTATATATTTTTAAAGGTTATATTAGTTTCGTTATTTATTTAGGCGTTTAGGATGCGGTGTTGTCGCGTAACGTTTTTCTAACTTTGTTGGACCGACTTGGGTGATGAAATGGTACATCACGTGTGGCGTATCATGCTGGCCGAAAATCAGCAATTATGGTGTGGAGGATGAAGAATTTTAGTGCTCATTAAGTTAACATTTGGATCTCTTGTAACCCCCTATTTAATTCCCCATTAACCCACCTTTATAATCACCCTTTAAACCATTGCTTAATGAGGTTATTAATCAGGTTTTTGCTGCATTCTAACCCCCATTTTCGCCCAACCCTTAGAGAGAAAGAGAAAGAGTTATTCTCTCTTCTCGGATTTTCGTCCATTTTAGCACACCTATTTTGTTTGCATCATATCTCCTTCTTTCATTATCCGAATTGAACTTTTGAGTAGTCAAAATCCATCTACTCGGAAAGATCTTGCTCGTGGTACAATTTGTTTTTGAAGAAAGGGAAAGACACGACTGAAGTTTTCGTTTCAATCAGTCGAGTCATCCGGTTTTTGTTCCCTGTCACACCTTCACGAAATTAACCATATCCGGAAATCTAACCGTTGGATCATTCTCAAATTTGGACAGCACGTTTATACCATCTTGATCTTCACTTTTCCTGGAGCGATTGTGAATCCAATCTTTCAATCACCGGGAATCATGGTCGGAACAGAGCAGTACGAAATAAGAGTTTTCAACATTCAAGAAGAAAACGCCTAGTGACTTGTTGCTACAATTATCGTTCGTTGTGCTTTGGGGTTAGAAGAGGAATTGGATTGTATGCGTAACTCTTAACTATCTCTTTAGACTCAGCTCTACTCCCGACGTTCCAGGAAACTAGTAGTTACCTTAGAACGATAGAGATTAGAGTATTTTTCGGTATTAGATTATTACGCTAGGAATTGTTTAAAATACTTTTTGAATGCAATTATTGATGAAATTTTACGTGAATATACTTGATGCATGCTGTATTAATATTGTATACAGAAAAATAATTTTTATCCGAGTTTTAGTATTTATTTGATTTATTTGGTATTTTGTGCGTTTTTGGCTTATTTGCAAAATAATTATTGAACGAATGATAAAATTGCTGAAATTATTTTTGGTGAATCATGTTATATATTTAATATGTATTTCATGCTTGGAATAATTTTTTCCTACTGTTTACAGGTTTATTTAATTGATTTATCTGTTTTTTGCATTTTCGTTTCTGTCAGTATATAAATCGTGAAAATTATTTCTGTAGGGTGAAAAATTCATTTCTTTGTATATTATGTATTACCGTGAGTTTATGCATGTTATGTAAATTTTTGGTAAATTCTGGGCGTTTATTTTTATTTATAATTATTATATTGGCTTTATTGGGTATTCTGTAAATTAACGTTTAAAAATATTTATAGAGTTCGAAAATTAAAAATAAAAATTGTACCATGTCAGTAGAGCCATTGGGGTCGTATGATAATTTTTTTGTTATTTTACTGATCGTACTTACTAGTTTAATAATTGTTATTGGGTTTTTGTTGTGTATTTGAGGATATTCTTTTAAATTATTTAAGAGCTTGCTAATCAGAAATAATTTGTGATCTTTTATGTTCTTGGATGTTGGTGTTTAGTAAGTTGCTGTAAGTATTATGGGTATCATTATGTTTATGTTTGATTTACGTAAAAATGAGTAATTGTGCACTATTCATTTATTTAATAAGCCTTGGAGTTAATTGGTGATGCATTTTTTATTGAACTGTTAGTGCTGTAAAAACTAGTTTAATATCATTGTTGATGCTTAGAGATGTTCAAGGTGTTTATTGTTGGAGACATTTGTTGTAAGTTTGTAAGTTATTATTTTTGAGGAATTATGAAGAGTTGTTTTTGATAAATTATGGGTATAAGGCCGAGTGGCATCCCTTTTGACGAATATTTTTTTTGAGATGAATGATACTTGATATGTATGATTTTATTTTGAGATAAGAACATCCAGTGGGATAGATGTAGTCCCCGATGAAGAACATGCCAACCACCTGGTTTGCGAACTAGGGGTACACCTGGGTTAATTGTTGTCGTCCGAGAGGTCAGGAAGTTCTGCGTGTTCTACCCTGCATCGGGAGTTTGGCCATTCTTAGACACATACAGTGGGGAACGTAAGCCCATAGACTGACCTGGAGATTGCGATCTGACAAACCTTAGGAAGTGAATTGCGATTCACTAGCGTTTGGTTTCTGACTCAATAACTTGTTGTACTTTTGTTTTATTATTATTTAAGTATTCTAGAGTTGATTTATTCACTATGTCTTGTTTACTTGATGTTGACTGTCACTTGTATCACTTGTGAGCTTTATGGTTTTGGATGCATGTTATTGTTATCATGATTGTATGCTTTCCTTTCTTATTAATCTATGTCTGAATCATGCTTTGATTTCTTTTGTTCTGGGAGAACTGCTAGTTACTCCCCACTGATTGTGGATGTTTGTTGTATATTTTGCAGGTTTTGTTGATGGAAATCTTCTTTGGTTTTGGGCTCCAGTTGAGATGCGAGAATGAAATGATAGTTGTTTTAGGCCTAGACTATTAGTTAGACTTTTTTCATTTGGAATACTCTGAATTAATTATTTATTGATATTATTTATTTAATTTGGTCTCTTAACATAGTTATTTAAATTACCTTTGTATTAGAAGTGGCATTCCTAGAAGACGATGTTTCCGCCATCGTCCTATAATACTATTATTATTTCTTTCTTTTTCCGCTTTGAAATTCTGGGGTGTTACAGTTGGTATCAGAGCAAAACGCTCCTAAACTCTGATAAAGAGTTACTAGTGATTCTTTAGAATTATTAGTTAGCCAAAGGATATAAAATTTGTTTAGAATTAAGTTTAGTTGTTCCACTATAATGAGGGTGTTATGGGTAGAGTAAGTAAAGGTAAGCCTTATGGGAATGTGGTGTGCTCTCATGCTTATGGAGCATATGTTATATGTATAGTTATTTGTATTATTGGTGGAATTAGTCTACTAAGTTTGCTAATCTTATTTGCAGGGTCTCTGACATGTAATTTATTTTCTCTTTTATCAGAGTGCGCAGCGAAAGCGAAGTAATTTATAGCCTTCTCGGTTTAGTTGTGTGTTTAATTTATTATGTGTTTTGCAATTTAAAGATAAACTTTAATTTTATTTTAATATAGTCTTGTGTGTTGCATTGCATTTATTTTATTTGCTAGTTGCTTGATAGTATATGTTATTATGTGAGATAATATATACTTTCTGTTCTTTTTCAATTAAGTGTTGTTTTTTTTTTTTTTTATGTGAGTATTACGTATCTTTTTTTTTTTTTTTACAAAACTTTCTAGTTTGAATTTATATTCCAAATTGTATTTTAGATCTTTGAACTTAATAAAAATACTTATGTTAGAGTTATTTTTTGACTTTCAAATTTTGTTATTGTTAATATTTTGACTTACTCTTTTGAAAAACGTTTAATTTCAATTGTCTACAAATTTCTCTTACCGTTTTTGACCATCTATATTTATAAATATTTTCCTTTTAATATTTTTATTTTTCATGCTAATCCTTGTTTAGCCTTTAATTATGGTAATAAGTTTTGTAGTCTTTGAAAATAAAAGTACTTTAATGAGTTGTCTTGGTGTTAGATTGAAATGTAGACGTAAACTATTTTGTTTTAAAGGTTAGTATTCAACAACTTTCACTTTACTTACTTTTGTTGTTAGCATTATTTTTTTTTTTTTCAAATTCAAATGCGTGAAAGGATCTCTTTTACTATTTGTTGTTTCATGTTTAAATATTTAGTGCTTTCTCATTTCATAGCAAAATTTTGGTTGTTTTCTTTACTTCTTATTTAATTATCTGACTTTAACTATTTTGTTTTATATTCTTTGGAAAGGAAATTTATATACTCAGTCAAAATTTTAAACTTGTTTGAGTTGATATTAAGTCATAATGGGTGATTCCTTTGACTTGTATGTCAATTTGATAAGTCTCAATTTTAAACTTGTTTGAGTTGATATTGAGTCATAATGGGTGATTCCTTTGGCTTGTATGTCAATTTGATAAGTTGACACATTTTTATCTGTTTTGATTTAATTTCCTTTTTCAGTTGATATTAAGTTTATATTGGGTGATTCCAGTAAACTCTAATGTCGATTTGATAAGTTGGCTTTCAAATATTGTTTTGTTGATACTAGATTGCAATGGGTGGTTCCATGCACATTTGTGCCGACTTAGCAAATTTTATAATTGTTTTTAGGGAAATTCCCACTGGTAACCCTGTACTATGGAACATTTGCAATGGTAAACCGTTTTTTTTAGTTTAAAAAATAACCCTATACTTCGTAATATTATACAAAAGTGACCTTAATGATGGGAAAATCATTGATTCAACCGTTAGTTTTATTGGTTTATCTAACCCAGGTTAACCCCAACCCCCAACCACCACCCAGCCCACTGACATCCCACCCAACCACACAGTTTTTACCAATAAAACTAACGGTTGAATTAACGGTTTTACCATCATTAAGGTCACTTTTGTATAATATTACTAAGTATATGGTTATTTTTGAATCTAAAAAAAAATTGGGTTACCATTGCAAATGTTCCATAGTACAGGGTTACCAGTGGGAATTTCCGTTGTTTTTAATGATTTATTTCTTTATCGCCTATTTATTATTAGTGTTTCGTCGTTGTGAAATTTATTTTAAAGTTTTCGATTTCTTTTGCGAACTTTAATTTTCATATATATGTTTAGGAGGACGTACGCTCTTATAACATATGTCATGACTTGTGTTCGTAAGTGCTACTTTAATAAAGCAGCTAGCTACTCTTTATTAAAGTGTTCTTATCTCTTTAAGTGGAGTATAAGCCCGTGTGGTTACCTCTATTTAAATTGGTTTGGCTATCTATTTACGAACTTTTTCTTCTTCGTTTCGTTTCTAAAAATATTTATGTATGGTCGGATTTATACTTTTATAATTTTACGTAGATATTTATTCCTACTTCTATTGCAAAATTACATATAGTTTATTGTGCAAACGTTTTTACCTTAAACTTTCTCTTGTCTTTGCTTCTTTCACATTTTATAAAATGATTGTTGTTACCGTGCTTATACAACTCTTTTGGTCTTCCAAAATAAAATATATATTATTTGAGTTATCAAATTTTATACCTGCAAAGTTGTTTAGTTAACTAAAAATCCATCGAATTCTGTTTTCTTAATGTTCTTTATCAAGAGTATTTTCTTTTGTCTCTTGGTTGTTTTGAAGTTTCGAGGACGAAACTCTTTTAAGGGGGAGTGATTGTAACACCCCGTAATTTTCACCCTTTATTTTTGGTGTTTGTTTACATTAAAATGATATTTTTCGTAAAAATAAATAATTTATTATTTAGATTATTTTGGAACATGTTGTGAAAATGTGTTTATATTTATATGTTTATATATATATACATATATATATATATATATACATATACATATATATATATATATATATATATATATATACATATATATATATATATATATATTTTAAGTTGTTAGTTATATATTTTTAAAAGTTATATTAGTTTCGTTATTTATTTAGGCGTTTAGGATGCGGTGTTGTCGCGTAACGTTTTTCTAATGTTGTTGGACCGACTTGGGTGACGAAATGGTACATCACGTGTGGCGTATCATGCTGGCCGAAAATCAGCAATTATGGTGTGGAGGATGAAGAATTTTAGTGCTCATTAAGTTAACCTTTGGATCTCTTGTAACCCCCTATTTAATTCCCCATTAACCCACCTTTATAATCACCCTTTAAACCATTGCTTAATGAGGTTATTAATCAGGTTTTTGCTGCATTCTAACCCCCATTTTCGCCCAACCCTTAGAGAGTAAGAGAAAGAGTTATTCTCTCTTCTCGGATTTTCGTCCATTTTAGCACACCTATTTTGTTTGCATCATATCTCCTTCTTTCATTATCCGAATTGAACTTTTGAGTAGTCAAAATCCATCTACTCGGAAAGATCTTGCTCTTGGTACAATTTGTTTTTGAAGAAAGGGAAAGACGCGACTGAAGTTTTCGTTTCAATCAGTCGAGTCATCCGGTTTTTGTTCCCTGTCACACCTTCACGAAATTAACCATATCCGGAAATCTAACCGTTGGATCATTCTCAAATTTGGACAGCACGTTTATACCATCTTGATCTTCACTTTTACCAGAGCGATTGTGAATCTGATATTTGAATCACCGGGAATCATGGTCGGAACAGAGTAGTACGAAATAAGAGTTTTCAACGTTCAAGAAGAAAACGCCTAGTGACATGTTGCTACAATTATCGTTCGTTGTGCTTTGGTGTTAGAAGAGGAATTGGATTGTATGCGTAACTCTTAACTATCTCTTTAGACTCAGCTCTCCTCCCGACGTTCCAGGTAACTAGTAGTTATCTTAGAACGATAGAGATTAGAGTATTTTTCGGTATTAGATGATTACGCTAGGAATTGTTTAAAATACTTTTTGAATGAAATTATTGATGAAATTTGACGTGAATATACTTGATGCATGCTGTATGAATATTGTATACAGAAAAATAATTTTTATCTGATTTTTAGTATTTATTTGATTTATTTGGTATTTTGTGCGTTTTTGGCTTATTTGCAAAATAATTATTGAACGAATGATAAAATTGCTGAAATTATTTTTGGTGAATCATGTTATATGTGTAATATGTATTTCATGCTTGGAATAATTTTTACCTACTGTTTACAGGTTTATTTAATTGATTTATCTGTTTTTTGTATTTTCGTTTCTGTCAGTATATAAATCGTGAAAATTATTTCTGTAGGGAAAAAAATTCATTTCTTTGTATATTATGTATTACTATGAGTTTATTCATGTTATGTAAATTTTTGGTAATTTTTGGGCATTTGTTTTTATTTTTAATTATTATATTGGCTTTATTAGGTATTCTGTAAATTAACATTTAAAAATATTTATAGAGTCCGAAAATTAAAAATAAAAATTTTACCATGTCAGTAGAGCCATTAGGGTCGTATGATAATTTTTGTGTTATTTTACTGATCGTACTTACTAGTTTAATAATTATTATTGTGTTTTTGTTGTGTATTTGAGGATATTCTTTTAAATTATTTAAGAGCTTGGTAATCAGAAATAATTTGTGATCTTTTATGTTCTTGGATGTTGGTGTTTAGTAAGTTGCTGTAAGTATTATGGGTATCATTATGTTTATGTTTGATTTACGTAAAAATGAGTAATTGTGCACTATTCATTTATTTTATTAAGCCTTGGAGTTAATTGGTGATGCATTTTTTATTGAACTGTTAGTGCTATAAAAACTAGTTTAATATCATTGTTGATGCTTAGAGATGTTCAAGGTGTTTATTGTTGCAGACATTTGTTGTAAGTTTGTAAGTTATTATTTTTTAGGAATTATGAAGAGTTGTTTTTGATGAATTATGGGTATAAGGCCGAGTGGCATCCCTTTTGACGAATATTTTTTTTGAGATGAATGATACTTGATATGTATGATTTTATTTTGAGATAAGAACATTCGGTGGAATAGATGTAGTCCCCGGTGAAGAACATGCCAACCATCTGGTTTGCGAATTAGGGGTACACCTGGGTTAATTGTTATCGTCCGAGAGGTCAGGGAGTTGTGCGTGTTCTACCCTGCATCGGGAGTTTGACCATTCTTAGACACAGGTAGTGGGATACGTAAGACCATAGACTGACCTGGAGATTGCGATCTGACAACCCTTAGGAAGTGAATTGCGATTCACTGGCGTTCGGTTTCTGACTCAATAACTTGTTGTACTTTTGTTTTATTAATATTTAAGTATTCTAGAGTTGATTTATTCACTATGTCTTGTTTACTTGATGTTGACTGTCACTTGTATCACTTGTGAGCTTTATGGTTTTGGATGCATGTTATTGTTATCATGATTGTACGCTTTCCTTTCTTATTAATCTATGTCTGAATCATGCTTTGATTTCTTTTGTTCTGGGAGAACTGCTAGTTACTCCCCACTGATTGTGGATGTTTGTTGTATATTTTGCAGGTTTTGTTGATGGAAATCTTCTTTGGTTTTGGGCTCCGGTTGAGATGCGAGAATGAAATGATAGTTGTTTTAGGCCTAGACTGCTAGTTAGACTTTTCTCATTTGGAATACTCTGAATTAATTATTTATTGATATTATTTATTTAATTTGGTCTCTTAACATAGTTATGTAAATACCTTTGTATTAGAAGTGGCATTCCCAGAAGACGATGTTTCCGCCATCGTCCTATAATAGTATTATTATTTCTTTCTTTTTCCGCTTTGAAATTCTGGGGTGTTACAACACTGCTATAAGTTAATTGTTGAACCAATTACTAACATAATTATAACACTTTTAGTAAATTAATAATCGAATAGAAGTAACTTCCAAAACAGAGCCAATTGGATTATAAACTGATTTCTAACTCAACAATATCATTTACACAACAATAACAATCGCAACTACAACAACAACCAAGGCAACAACCACACAATCAAGAGGAGCAACCACAAGGCAACAGTAGTAACAACAACAGAACAACATCGACCACCACCACCAACACCAACAATTCATGAACAACAATTCAAGAATAACAAAAACGACACCACCAGCAACAACAAAAGCAACGCACAACAACAATTCCCACAACCATAACACCACCACACGCACAAAAACATAGGGAAGGTAATTAAGGACCTTCGGTACTTTGCTGCAACACCAGCACACGACATGGAAATGGTGGCAGCACCACCACGACAATCAGCACCGCGGCAATACGGCGGCAACAGCGATGCCAATAACATAAGCAGATGATGAGAGGGGAGAGAGAAAAATCCTAACGTCGTCAAGGCACCGTCAATAGTAAGGGTATTTTGAGCACAAAGTCAAAGTTCAGGGATATCTGGGGAATTCCCCAAATGTGAGGGGCAATTTAAGAATTACGTCAAACCTCAGGGGTACCTCAGGAAATTTCCCATAAAAAACTCTATATCCTCCTTCCCAAAACTAGAAAGCTATTTGGCCTTGTATCTTAATAACTAAATATATTTTATTAAAAAAATATAGTAGTTATTAAGCTGGAAAAACAACTCAACTAAAAGAGTAATTGCATAAACATCTATCTATCATATAACTAATATATAAAGTAGAGTACAAAAGCCAGCTCATGAGGTCGCGACATATGGTGTCTTCATTGGACGCCATTTGTCGCGCTCATTAAGTGCTATGTCAGTTTTTTTAAATATAAATAAAGTTCTAAATTGATTAAAATACAAATAGAGTTTAGGATAAGAACAAATAGAGTTGAGTTCATAATGAAAAACTTAAATATAGTAAATTGATTATAACTTTTAATACTTCTTTCGTTCTGTTTTAAATAAAACATTGGGTGAAAAGACACTATTCATTGATCAATTTTAACTCCAATTTATCGCCATTATATAAAGAAAAATATAGTCATGTGAGATCTTGTTAGATTCGTCTCGATGCTTACTATCAAATAATAACTTTTTTATATTTTTTACGTGTGCACAACTAAAGATATTAATGATTAAAGAAGCGCGCTCGGTTGCGTGAAAAAGCAAACGTTTCATTTAAAACAGAATGGAGGAAGTATATAATTCGTAAAATTATAATTTTTGTACCATTGGAAAGTGTTTAAAAAGTACTTTAAAATAAGATCCATTTATACTATATTTAAAATTTTATATTGAAGTAACGTATAAGGTCACGACATATGGCTTCCTCATTGGACGCCATTTCTCGCCCTCATTAAGTGCCATGTCATTTTTTTAAAATTATAAATAGATTTCTAAATTGATTAAAATATAAGTAGAGTTTAGGATAAGAATAAATAGAGTTGGGTTCACAATAAAAAAACTTAAATATAGTAAATTGATTATAACTTTTAATATATAGTTCGTAAAATTATAATTTTAGTACCGTCGGAAAGTGTTTAAAAAGTACTTTAAATTAAGATCCATTTATACTATATTTAAAATTTAATATTAAAGTAATTTATAAAAGGAAGACTAATTACGTGAACTGCATATTATAGATTTTTACCCGTCAGCTTTGCACTTTGAGTTCTTCCCCAAGGTACGGTTTCTAATAGATATACTCCTCATATTTTCTTTTCCTTTGATAAGAAACAAATGTTGCATCCTTCGTCTCCTCCAAACATGAATGTTGGATAAGATGGGACATGGTCAACATATTAGAAAGAGGGTTGATATTGTTAATCATGTTGGTCTATTGACGCATGAAGGGTACCGCATCAACATACCGTAGCAACATGCTTTAGCAACATACAGTAGCAATATTACAAATCCTTCATAATTTAACAAATTGTTTCATATTTATATGATAGGTGCTTTAATTTGATTTGTAAATACAATGAGTACTAAAGAAAGGTAAGTTTTATCTTGAACTTTCTCCATTAACTTTTTATTGGTCTAGAACATAACTGATGACTTAATCATTGGAACAAAAAATAAACTTATGTGGTATGCTATTGTAAATAAAAAGGTCAAGGATACCAATTGAACCAATTAGGTACAATCTGATCAAGGATTTGTGCAAAGAAAGGCAAGATTGGAATTTGAAAGTTAGGGTCACCAGAATGTGGGATGCAATAAACCTAAAAACCAACAATTTTATTGGTGTTGAAACAATACTTGCAGATGATGAAGTAAGCCTCACTATACAATTAACATATTATCTATTTTGGTTTTATTTTGATCTAACCTTGCAAACTAAATGGCCTACTAAAATAGGGAGATCACATTCAAGGCTCTATAAGAGGAAATCATGCACCAGACTACAAATGCATGCTCAAGGAGGGGAACATCTACATAAACTTTAATGTGACAACCAACAAAGAAGAGTATAGAACTGTCACAAAAAAATACATGATATATTTCAACTTCTCAACCTCTGTTCAAATTTTAGATGTAGACAAACCCAAAATTCCTAGACAAAAGTTTGAGTTGGGAGACTATGAGTTGATTAAAAAACGATGTGACTCAATTGTGCAACTCACAGGTACTCCTATTTCTTCATTATATAGCCTTTATATTTAAATACATGTTACAACTTATCTTCAGTAATTATTATTATTATATGTACTTTATATTTATTAGTATATCCCTCATGTAGATATAATAGGACAACTACGGGCCATTGGTAGACTGACACAGCAAGCAAGAACTCTACTAAGGGAAGTCATATTGGAGCATACAAGTTTAATGTTCTTTATTTCATAATGAATACTGTTATTATTCGTAATTTTATAGAAATATTCTAGGTCCTAAAATTATTAATTATCTTGTTGTGGACAAAACTTTGTCGTAACACTTTGGGGAGAAATTGGTAAAACATTCAACAATCATCTCAGTTTAGACGACTCAGTACCAATTGTTCGTGTGAACATTTAGATTTGAAGTAGGTTGTGTAGTACTACCTCCGTCCCAGAATAGTCTGAACACTTTCCTTTTATGTTTGTCCCAAATTAGTTTGAACACTTCCATTCTTGGCATGGTCCCACCATTAATATACTATTTCTTTTACCCATCTATGACCCACACTCTACTTTTTATCAATAAAAAGTTACCCAACTTTCTCTCTCCTCTAATAAATAATACCCCACCAACTCCTATCACATCTACTTTTTAAATAAAATAACATTTAATAACCACACCACAACTTATCACCTTAAACTACGTGCCCCAACAAGTGTTCAGATCTTTCTGGGACGGAGGGAGTATATCGTGACATGTGCTTTAACATATATAACTATGTAGTTTCTACATGATAGAGTGAATGTTTGAATCATATATCGAGTTTCTGCATAATTAGTGAGTGTCTATATGATATAGTGGATTGTTCAGAAATGATGTAGTTCTGCATGACATAGTATGTTTCTGAATGATATAGTAAGTTTTTTCATGACATAAATTAGAAACCAACATCAAAGATAGTGACAAAATCAAATTATAACTTTTAGTTGTTCTATGTCAGATAAAAAGAACGGCCAAAAATAGGGGTGTAAATATTTAAAAACTTTACCTCTTCTTCATGGAAAAGCCCGGGCATTTGCCCGGGTCCCAATACTAGTATACTAGCCTTATGTGCAAGCCATGCGTGCGTTAATTTCATAACTTGTTGATTAATTATACGTTATAGTACTGATTATACCTAAAATTTGAAACATTAATAATTATATGAATATGGATTTATTAATTCACTAATATAAAAGGTTGAAGATATGAAGTTGGGATCGGTTACCAAACTCAAAAATTTAGTGAGTAATTGTGGTTTTTAAATTTTCTGTGACTGGATTTCGAACAAAAAGAATAAATATAATGAGTTGCTTAGTTTGAATAAAAGAGTATCAAAATTACTGATATATTATCATTTGAGTTGACCTTTTATGGAAGAAATGACATCACTTTCTTTTCTCCTTTATTAATTATTGAATTTATAGGAATGAGTTTGATTTTTTTTTATTATGTACTAGAGGTGATCATGGGTCGGGCCGAGCCAAAAAAAATTTGCCCACTGACCGGGCCGGGCCCAAATCCGGGGCAAAAAAATGTGCCCAAAGCCCGTTATTTCGAGCCGGGCCGAGCGGGCTTTTCCGGGCCAAAAAATTAGACTAAAATGTCTTTTTTGGCTTGTCCAAAGCCCGCCCAAAAAAAAAAAAAAAAATCGGGCCCGGCCCGCCCGCGGGCCAAAAAAAACTGCCCAAGCCCGCCCAAAAACCGGGACGGGCTGAAGTTGATCAGCTCTATTATGTACTTAGTATATTAATAGACTGACAATTTATATTTGTGCATTAATTGATTTATTAATTAATGGACATAAATTAAATAATGTGATTGTTAATTTTTGGATAAAATGTAATTGATTTCTATATTTCTTTGCTACTTTATTGATTGATTGATCATTCTGTTTCTTTGTTTAATAATGGACTCTATTTTCAAAACTAAATTATTCCTATTATATATTTAGAGAAAGGGGTGTTTCAAATTTTTTAGGTGGACAAAATGTACTCCTTGTTTCCTTACAAAAAGGTCAAGATATTTTGTCCATTTATTTTTTTGATTGGAATATATGATGCATATACCATTTTTGACTTTTTTAGTGTGGCAAGTAGAAATAAGGAAGAATTATCATATTGTTTTCTTTTGTAATTTTTTCATTTAATTCATTAAGGGTATTTTAGTCTTTTTAGAGGGGGATACCATTCTCTCCCCCTTCCCTTATATAATACTAGCATTTTTTGCACGCGATGCGTGCTTGGTTTTTTTTCGAGACAGAAACTCTTTTTTTTGCATATGAGTCAAAATTTGATTTGTTAGTATGAATGCATTAATACTTGTAGACAATTGTAATCATTTATGGTGGCTCAGTTATTATATAATTGTTTTCAACATTTTTGTTAACTTTTTTAATGCTATATTATATTTGAGTTTGATTTTTTTTTTCTTTTTTTTTGGGTAAAATAGTTAATTTATTCATGAGGGTAGTAAAATAATGTCCTCGGGGAACATCATAGCTCCCCCCTTCCTTTATATAATAGAGATATAATTGTGTTCAATATTTTTTTTAACTTTTTTATGCTATATTTGAGTTTGATTTCTATTTTTTTTTTGGTAAAGGGTAGTAAAACAATTTCCTGCGGGGACACCATAGCTCCCTCCTTCCCTTATATAATAGAGATTAGCCTAATGTGCACGCTATGCGTGCGGCAATATTTTAGTAATAATATTGATATTCAAGCGTTAAAAAATTGGTTGAATGACAGTTTAAGGGTGCAGACATTTTTTTATTTAATAAAAAAATAATTGATGTACTAACAATTACTATTTAAATACATAGTAATTGACAAATCAATAGGCAAAAAAAAAAATTGTTTCATAACTCTTAGTATTTCAAGTTTTATTAATTCTCATAAAAAACCACCTACACTTGTCAATCCAAACAACTTAAAATAATTTTTTTAATGTATTTTTAATAACAATTTTATCTAGTAGTAGTAGGGAAAAGCATTAAGTTTGTATTTTAAATAACAGTTTTATCTAATGCATTATCCTAAATAGTTTTTTAATGTGTCTTTGTTAATTTATGGTAAATTTCATTTTTTTTTTGTCAAACCTAATTTATGATTTGCATTGATTGTGTTATAAATTTTGTTTGATTAGGCCTTGATAGACAGTGTATTTGTTTCCTTATTTTGTTTCATATGTATTTGAATATGGCATGTTCACAGTTGTATAAGATTTTACAACGTGATATTCTCAATTCTATGAGTGATTTGTAAAGTTTCCTCATATAAGTGGTTTCTGAGTGATTGTTGAAAATTAATTTCCGGTGGCTTTGTTTGACCCCCATTTTGGTATTGAGATTCCTTTTGTAATTTAGAAAGGGATGAGGGGCAAAATAGTCAGTTCAAAAGAGGACACCGTTGCTCCCCCCTTCCCTTATGTAATAGAGATCTATATAAATATCTAAAACAACATCCTTGAGGCCACGTGGCGTTAAGTTAGAGAGTTTACGCCCATGTGGCATGCTCTATTGTTTAGAAGCTCAATGAGATAGTCCACGTGGCAATCACCTCAATTTGAACAATTTCGGACAAATTAGGAGATTAGTTTCCTGAAATTATGTCTCTTAATTGAGATTTTAGTTGTTGTATTTTAGGAAACACAAATTATTATTGCTTAAATCACGGTGCAAAATTAAGATTTTCCATGATTCTAGGAGAATCTTCTCCTTACATATTAGGAAAAGATAATCTTCTTCAATTTGCAACTGTGAACATTTTATTACAAACTTTTCTGTGCTTTTTGAACTAAAAAAAAAAAGAGAAGAGGAGAGAGAGATGGAGAAGATGAAACATCACCATACTCTATTTTACCAGCGATTCTGAATCGAAGAAGTAAAGAATATAATCTCAATGTCAAACTCGAAGAACGCTGTCTTCTCATCTCAAATCTCAATCACGAGGTTTCTTAAAAACTCCTTTCTTGCTGAATTAGGATTTCAATATAAATTTATCATAATTTTTGAATTGTAATTGCTGTTTTTGTTTTATGTATCATCTTTGGAGGTGTAGGTGGAAGAAAAATCTAGACGGAGCAGAGGAGAGAGAGATTACAAGGTATTCTGATGGTGAAGGTAGCTCAATTTTTTTTATCAAGGTAACTAACTCTATATTACATTACAGTAAACTATTAGTATATCTTCTTTCTTTCTATTTTTGATTTTGCTACATCTGCTTCGCAGTGCATAAAGCATCAATGCATAAATAATTTTTTAGCACCAAGCGAATGACATTTGGAAGTGAGATCAAGCCATCAATTAGTTCTCTTCCATCAGATAAGATCTTCCCATACACATGGACAAGTATAGTTTGATTTACTTTATCAATAATCTCCAGCGTAAATAAACAGATGCAATTGGAAAAAAAAAACTGTGTATTGCAGATCCACTGGAAATAATACGCATGCAAAAAAGTTTCTTCATTAAGTTAATAATTTTTCCTTCCTATCAATTATCATGCAAGGGAAGTTTGCAATTTTTGAAGACATGTTGTAGAAGATTTATGAAACCTATTCTCTTCATTCTATTAGTAACCTGACTTTGATGAAACTTAACTTAAGTATCCAAAAAGTATAAAGATTGAGGAGGTTTATTATTGTTTATTCTGGAGAGATGATAAGAAAAATGTTGTGCAGGAATCTGGAGTGGAAATAAGGTGAGGGGAGAAGAGAAGATAAGTTAAAAGTTAAAACTAACAATTCTGAAAATAATTAAAGAAAGTTGGAATGTAAAGGCAGACGAAAGGAAAATTCTGGCCGTTTTCATTGAATGATTCTTTAATTTGACAATTTTAAACAATTTAAAAGTTGTTCTCAGCTTGCGTCGTGAACTACTTCTTGTTTTCAACATTCGACTGAGTTAAAATTTTTTTTAGGGAACGACTGAGTTAATTTTAAATTCAATGATAATTTTGTAAATTTTTGAAGCATAATAACCAATCTCAATTTATTTTTAAAAAATAAATACTATATAATACATATTTATTTATTATTTAATACACATGTAGTAAGTCCATTATTGTTACATGACTCGCAATTATATATACTAGTATTTTTTGCACTCGATGCGTGCGCGAACATCGCGGTGATATTGTACATGTTTCTTTTGTTTTAAAAAATCAGGAAGTTACTTTCACTAAAAAAAAAGGTCCTAATTTTTTAGGGGGAAAATCTGACAGTTACATTAGAGTTTTTTTAAAATAAGTCATATGACTTTTTTGCCCTCATTAGTTATCTTGGAAAAATAAAAACATAAAGGGTATTTTAGGGAACTCAGGTGGACACCAAAGTCCTCAAGAGTTCCCATATATAATATATATATATATATATATTATACCAGCTCGCAATAATATATTTACTTTACCTTAGATTTATATATAACATGTTTCATTTTTTCATATTACCATATTCCATTATATAATATTTTATAACTTTAAGTACACATTCATATAACTATAGATCATTACTGCCAAATGCCAATATATCTTATTTCTAATACACTAATGGGAATATGGTATATTAGATTTTTGCAATTTTTTTTATCTAATACTGATAGCTATATATTGGAGAAAATAAAAATCAAAAGTATAGTGTTCAGTCTTAGTAAAAGCTAGCATACAATTGATATACTTATAATAATATGATGAGATTTTTAAATAATTTTCCATTTTTAAAATATTACTAATAGTTGTTAGAAATATATATTTTTAAACAAAATACTTGCATTTTGGTCTAATATTTTTTTTATCTTTGATGATAAACAAATAATCACCTGATAAGTTTTGCATGCTCACTTTACAAATCCACGAGATTCATTATCTTTTTCCCAAAAATGAATTTTAAGAGATATCTTGAAAATTATGCGATGCTTATTTTAGATATCACGGTTTTTTCACAATGATAAATAATTTCCATAACTTCCTTATGTAGATTTCGTTAATCAAGGAATTAATTTGCATATATAATACAATTAATATATTATTATTAACTAAAAAGGAAACAATCAGTAAGAGAATATAATGGGTCATTTTACAAAAAAAAAAAAAAAAGAGTAACACATTTTCATGCAGTTTGATTTCTTCACCACATAGATGTCACATACATCAGTTAAACAATATTATTAGGGAACTCTTTAGATCTCATTGAGAAGAAAAATAGGAAAATATTAAGTTAAATAAAGTTAGCAGGTGATTAGGAGATTTTATTTCTGTAATTCTGGTAGATTAAAGAAAGAAAACTAGGCAACTTTTTAGATCTCAATCAATATATGTTAAGATTATAGCATAACTAAAATCAATTTCATCATAAATGAAGCATTATCACCTATAACTACTGTAATATATAACCAAGGACAAACCAGATTTACTCCATCACATGAAATTCAAATGTAAAGAAATTGATTGATTATTTTATTGAAATATTTATGAAATTCTATTAATCATACTATATAAGTTTAAACGGTAGCAGATCCAAACTTGATGTGTTAAATTTCTTTAGAAATAATATTTAGATCATGATCTTAACGATGAGACTAAATAATATCTATAATACTCCTTTTGTCCTACACGTATACGATAGGTTATAATTAGGGTATATTCTCATTTAATTAATTAACACTTATGACAGAAGATAGCGGGGTCTTATATTGTTGAATTTATTCATTAGATTTTTCAGTGACAATTTTTTTGTTGGAAAGTGACAATGTTGAATATTAGCATATACTCCCTTCGTTTCATTTTAATCTACACACTTTGACATTTTACACTATTTACAAATTTCACTTTGACCATCATTTGTGAGTTATACGCGGATGAAAATATAGTCATGTGGGATCTTATTAGATTCATCATAACATGTATTTTATTAATATGTACTTTTATAATTTTTACAAATACAAAATTAAAGATATATGTCCTCAAAGTTTTACATTGGCATGCGTGAAAAGTGTAAGTGTGTAGATTAAAATGAAACGGAGGGAGTAGTTATAAAGTATCAAGGTATGTGAAATAAGCAACATATGTAGTGCTTTCTAACAAATAGAAGTAATGAAAAATAAAAGGATTTTTTAACAAGAATAATACAAACTTTTGCCCGTTCTCTCGCAATAATACAAACTTTTGATTATTTTTTAATAATACAAACTTTTGATCAAAATTCCTCCAGTAAGACAATACCGGTTTTTAACTTGTTGTAGGAGGTAACTAGCTGAGGTGGTTCAGGTGGGTGGGGGGTTAGGGGAGGAGGGACAAAGAAGAAAGATCATTTTGTATTTTTTTTTGACTTGTTTTACCGGTTATAAGTCAACTTGACCTACTGGAGGAATTTTGATGTAAAGTTTGTATTATTAAAAAATAATCAAAAGTTTGTATTATTGCGAGAGAATAGGTAAAAGTTTATATTATTGTAGTTAAAAAATCCAAAATAAAAAATAAAAATTAAAATCTATAACTGGAGAACATAATGAATACAAAATGAAAAATCACATAATACAAGATGACCAAAAACATGACGAAAAGTCAAAAGTTACTTTAAATAGAAGGATACGTCTCCCCATAATAGTGTATAGTATTATGAGACAAAAGAAAATGAAAAGTGCTACGATTACTCTAAAATAAAGGGAGTATTAAAAATTAATTTACATTAATTTTCGACATAACACACATTGATATAAGACAATGAAACAAGTATATATAACGAAAATAATATGATGAAAATTTTGTGCCAGGTTATTGAAAATTCTCATTTATGTGCAATTACTTCCTCAAGTTCTACAATCTGCCAAAATTTCAACTTTTATAGATAATGCCTACCAAAATTCCCTGTGCAAGCAGTGGTAGGTTGGTGGATGGTTGTCAATGGCTGGCTTGGTGCAGTGTAGTGGTGGTGTAAGACGACAAGGGAGAGAGAGTGAGCACGACTGCTGGAAGCGAGTGTAAGGCTTAGTGTCAATAGTTGTGCAAATTGTGATTTTATCTGAGCCTTTAAGTATATCAGTAGAGAGAGCAAAGGCTTTTTCAGTCAACTCTTTTTAAAATTAAATGGTGGATTACTTGATCCAGCATGACATGAACTACATCAGCCACTGAACACACAGGTCATAAGCCAATTTTACAATAATCTCAATTCACGATTATTAATATTAAATCACAAGTTAATATTCACACCATGATTTTAGGAGAAACTTTCTAAAATATATAAAACAAAAATTTTCCGTGCAAAGATCGAAAAACTAGAATAACTTTTAAAATACAAGTGTCTCGAATTGCACAAGTGAGAAAAGGAAAATATAAGGGATATAACTATATTCTTAATTAGAAGATGAGAGAGAAAAATAATTTTAAAAACATGGTGCCTAATGGGGGTGAATATTGATCATTGCACAAAACATGGGGGGTCAAACTCTAATTGAAATTATGAGTCTAAATTACACAATTAGTGATTAAAGTGAGAGGGTTTAATAGACCACATCAAAATGGTCATGTAATTTGTTGCATGAAAGTTATTGTTTTTTTTAATAAAGGTAAGAAGAATTCCCTTGCAAGGAGGGGGGAAATTGGGGATCTTTCATGCAAGGGATGAGAATCGAACCCTTGTCACAGGGGTGGAAGGAGGACCTTACAAGTTAGTGCTTACAACTACTAGGCCAACCTTGATTCTCGAGTGAAAGTTTTTTTTTTGACAACAAGAACAAATGGAAAAGTACATTGTATACTTTGACGTATAATTTTTTTTGAGAAGTAAAAGTATAGTTAGACAACGAAGCAGTTAATGTATGTAGTATTTCATTCACTTTTATAAATTTGCATAACATAAATTAAGGGGAAATATCATTAAATGTACGACTTAATGTACGTTATCAACTTTCGACGCAATCATGAAATATGTATGTATTCAGTTTTGTTGGAATATAGATAATGTTATTAAACAAAAAAATTCCCGTGCAAGTCCAGAAGCTAGTAGAGATATATAAACCTAGAACGAAAAGCTTAGGGCCCGTTCGGTATTACTGTAGTAATCTGTTTTTTGGTTTTTTGATTTTCAAAGTCATATGATATATGTTCTATAATGAATAAAAAATTAGCCAAATTTATTGGGAACATGATGATTTTGAAAACTGACAACTAAAAAGTGAAAACCACTTTTTCTGGTTTCCTGTTTTTGGTTTTTAGTTTTCAAAAAAACTGAAAATTGAAAACAAAAAACGATAACGAACGGGCCTTAGGTGTCACAACCACATTTAATTGGTAAAATGTCATCGCCTAATGCATCTTCACGTTTTTGTTGCCACGTGTAGCCTTCTACATGAATCCAGCATATGTGTCGCCTCCAAATTCAATCCATGGGTGTGCATTGGTTGTCTATGTTTGGAAAAATTAATGAACGAGATCAATTACACTAAATTGACAAAAACTTACAATCCAGTTCCTAAAATCAAGCATAGATTGACATGTGAAAAAAAAATTTAAAGAAAACTTTCCTCTAGACTTGCAAGAAATCAACTAATTGGTTTTAAATAAAAATCTTCATAAATTTATGATTGCCAAATCAATCAGAATATCGAGTTTTAAGGCATTATTTGATTCATACCTATAATTTGGTTCAAATCAATCAATTTAATATATATGCCATATGTACCTTATTATATGTATTCATTATGCCGAGCTCTCCACACTATAAGTATACCTGCTTTGCTGATTTTTTTATCCATACTAAGTGAAAGGTTTTGTATTAGTTTAGTGAATCTTATAGGCTAATTAAATGCCTTATTATATGTATTCACTTTTGCATGGGTTAAAATTTTATCCTCATATTTATGTAGTCATAAGTTTGTATTAGTTTATTCAATCTTATATGTTTTTATATGATTGGTTCTTTGTATGTCTCTTACTCTCTTTGTGTATTCTATAATAAATTTTGTACCCCTGATGATATCCTACCATTATTATTTGCAGTAAGTCTTCAATTTTATTTAGAAAAATTTATTTTACTTTGTATCATCTAATACTCTTTATTTTAGTTACTAATTTGCAGCTACACTTGATCGATGATAATATGCAACAATTGTTTGTAACACAGTGACGCAAATGATTTTAAAAAAGGAACAATAAATATGACATATTCCATTATATTCTTATTTTTTTAAAACATTACCACTAAATATTCATACATGTTCATATTACAATCTATAAACAAAAAGGGAATTTTTAAGAAAAAATTCACGTGAAAGAATTGTTAAGTACATACAAAACCAAACCAGATTATAATATATACAGATTATCATACACTATTTAATAATTGTTTAAAATTATTTTTAAATTATCATATGTAAATATTTATGTTTCTATTGTTTACTACTGTATATGTATGATTTTTTTAATAAAAAAGTTAGATTGTAATAAATAGTAGTTGGTAATCACAAAAAAGAAGATGAAATCACCGTGGATCAAAAGCAAAACACAAATTGGATCGGCCACCAGTGTTGCATGTTTATAAATGGATAAGACATGCAAGTGAAGTAATACCTTCATCAAGTAAACTTACTTGCATCCAGTAAACTTACTTGCATCAAGTAACGGATTACAAATTTCGACTCAATCCACACAAGGGAACTAAAGTAATACCATCAACTTATATAAGCCATGTAAGTAAGTTTTAATCGCATTTTGGAGAAGATCAAAATAGATCGGGTCAAGGGCAAGACCACGTCTTATTACATGTTGTAAGACGCTAAATTTTCGCTAGAAAAATTCTTGGGTTGTTAAAGGCTTTTTAACACAATGAAGTGGGAAGAAGGCAATAAAGAAAAGAATAGTTTTTTGGGTGTTTATTTAAGCATTATTCCTGAGTTTAACATTATGTAATCAGATTTTTTAAATACAAATTCCAATATGTAGATAATGGTTTTAAATTTGAATCACATGATGCTATTTATTGAGGAAATTGGATAGAATGAATTTGGGATGGTTGATGGATATATTTTCAAAGGTTTAAAATGGAAGGTGAAGCGAGAATTCTGATTCTAGGAAGAAGGGAATGGTTTAGTTAAGTAAATGGGAAACATTTTGATAATTGGTTCCAAAAGACTTAATAGAAGAACCAACAATGTGATGTATTTGCCAATTACAAAGGTTTTTTTTATACCATATTTTAAGTAGTACATATAAGTACACACATAAGTTTAGATTATTTTATATAAGCAAAAAAAAAATGTTGAAAAGAACATGACCTTAATAATAAAATATTTTTTATTATAGTCGAAGAAGATTCCATGGAACAATATATGGTATCATCGGGCCGAATGCTACCAAGTTATAGAAGCCCTTTAGTGGAAGTATCTAACAATAAGATAATCATTTTATTTACTGCTATATAATGTTCACTATAGATTGTTTCACACTTTCTCAAACAATTTACTTCCTTAAACAAGTTTTTCGAGTGTTACTTTGATAAGAAAAAAAGTTTTTGGAGTGTTAATTTGATAAGAAAACAAGTTTCGCAGATTGCAAGACGAAAAAGAAAGTGTTTTTTAAAAGACAAGCGTGATGCATGGCTGCTTTTCTACAACACATAATAACATAGAAAATGAGGGATACATCGTTTCTTCATCAATCTCTTTTTGTTTATCTTTCAAATATTAACCAATGTACAAAGCATTTTACTTATATGATTGTCTTATTGTTATAATATATAATTTATTCCTTATCATATTTTTATCGTATATACTCAAGTGTGCACACCAACAAGATCGCTCAATATATGTATTCCATACGCACCTCGATCGTCAACCATACTAGCTTCTTATCTTAAACACCTTGCGTCAAAAGTGATATTTTGTTTTATAAATTATCATGTACTTAAAAAATATAGTTGATATGAAAGTATAACAAGTTTACTTTATAGAAAAAGTTATACAACTTATCCTTTTTTAAAGTTCTACAAACTCATAGAAAACAACAAGCTTAATTTGGAAATAAATTATAAATAATATACTATAGTTATTCAATTACAATTTAGAATTTATAATATATATGCTATTTTAATTTGTTAATATCTTTACGATAAAATATAATATAAATATTATAGCTAGAATGAGGAAATTTTCAGATTATTGAAACAAATCATCTAAGTATGGATAAAAAAAGTCAATATACCGTTAATATATATGAGTCACCATAATTAAAGAATTCACATTAATTACTGGCTTTTATTTTCTATGTTCCCACCTAGGACACATGTAAAAAAATCACACTCAAATCAATGTATTTTTTTTTGGGAAAACATCAACCAATTTTTGCAAAAAACTAAAATTGTGGATATAAAACTAAAAAGAAGTTTTTTTGTCATTTACCTTCTCACACACTTTTTTAATATGTACTTCATACGAATGCAAATGTGAATGAGGAGAGTGGAGATGAAATAGGACCATGAAATTTGTTGTTACTTGTTACAGAGTTAATATTTTTTGGTGCAAAAGATGTGATAAAGCTCCCCGACTAGATTAGGATTCATTATAGTAGATAGAAAACAAATGGAAAAGTGGATACTTTAATGCAAAAGAATATAAATATTTTGAAAAGTCGTAAAATAATAATATTGATAATTGAACGTGCTTAAATTTCATGATTATGCTGACTAGGAGTCCACCCAATATCCAGAAAATATAAATATTTACTTTCATAAGATAAATTAAATGTATGTGGCAGAGGACTGGTAAGTTTTTCTTATAAGTAGTCGCTTTCATTTAATTAAAGGTGGGGAATAAACTTCCAGCAATTAGAGGAGCTGGTAATTAGTATTTTTTTTTTATCATTTTTAGAGGAGCAGGTAGTCGCTTTTAGCATTTTTTTTATCATCTCAACTTTTAAAAACACTCAATTTTTAAAACCCTTTCTAATATTATCTTGAACATTAGCATTTAACATATTAAATGAAGATGAAACAATTAGAATATAATACTTCTATTTATTTAATTAAAAAAACAATTATCTTACCTCCAATTTCGGAACGATGTTCAACGTTTGACAATGTTCTTGTAGGTCTAAGATTTGGCTCTAAACGCTCATCTCGATTTTGTAGAGTAGAAGTTATTTCTGGTGCAAGGACATATTGTGGTCGCTAACCACCAACAAACAAAAACAAAACATAAGTAATTGATTTACAAATATTAATAACAACTTAAAGTAAATTATAATAATCATTTACCTCTTCAATATTGGGAAGTTCAAGAACATAATACCTATCGTAGTATGCGTACGTTATTGGGTCTTGACCAAGTAAATATGCTCTAAAATCTTCATCAATTGAAGAAATTGGAACTAAGCGAAATTTAACATGCTCATGACCGAAGATCCTAATGGAATTATTCATTGGCAACGAAGCGAGTACAAGCAAAAAGGCCAAAATCGGTTTTTGTTTGTAAAAACAACGAGAGAAAAAAATGCCTAAACTACTACAACAAATCCTAACAAAAAACTTTCAAAATGGTGATTTTTGAAAGCACTTGCTATAATAGATATTATTGAAGTGACTGTAAAAGCTAAGGTTGAAACTATTGGAGATAGAGGTTTGTTGACAAATTTTGATATTAATATTTCTTCGCGAAATCTACGAACAAGTATTTGTAAAGCAACTAACCAAAATAAGGGCAAATATCTAGAAAGTCAAAATAAACTGCTCCATATAATCACTTCCTCTACTCAACGCAGCGAGGTTATTTTTTGGAATATGTTAACCGAGAAAAAACAAACTTCGACCTGGTTGGATGTTTTTGATCTCCCGCAACAATACCTAGGAGACCACACACACTCCCAAAAGAAATGCCAAAACTCGCCCATAGACATCTGTCTCTCGGAATACCAATTGTTAAATGCCATTTTGTTATTGACAAAGGGAGAAGAAGAGGAAAAGAAATGATAAAGACACTAAAGAGATGGAAGAAATGATAAGACACTAAAGAGATGGAAGAAATGATAAAGACACTAAAGAGATGGAGAAGACAGAAGAAATGAGCAACTGACACTATATTGCTTATATATACTATATTCACAAACCTAGTTATATTGCTCTAAGGTCATTACTCATGACATTACACTTCTTGGAATATTACTTATACAACTGTTATTTGCTCAATATAATTAATGTTCTGATTATATTCATTTACGTGAACTATAATATAACAATATACTTATATTGATGTGCCATTGTATCAATGAAATTTAAGCCAGTGTTTGTTTTGATCGACGTCTTTAGATGAAATGATATTTTCTTTGTTGGATTTTACATATCTATCAATATATAATCAACGGATAAATAAAGAGATTACACTTTAATCTATCAATTTTACATTTTACATTTATTATTATTGTTGTTGTTTAAAATATCTTAAAAAGTATATTCAAATGTTTGCTTATTATATTCACTTAATAAGTGAACTTATATAAGTTATAACAAACCTTATAGTATATGAAATTTTGCTTCATATCAAGATCTTGCTAATAAACTATAAGATTTAATCGATTAAGATCTTGTTAATATGCAAAAAGATAATATGAACTTTCATTAATATTCACCTTATATATATTATTAAAAAAAATTACGTAATACAAATTAAAATGGAAAAATTCACATGAATAATCCCAACTTTCACCCGTCTCCTCAAAATAATCCCAACTTTTGAAGGAACCTTCTCAAAATAAACCAAACTATACTTTTTCTTGCCTACACTAATCCAATGCAGGTCTATAATATATTGAAAATTAGTAGTTCGAATTATTTTGAGAATGTACCCCCTAAAGTTGGGATTATTCTGAAATAATTCAAAGTTGGGATTATTTTGAGAATACTTGTTGAAAGTTGGGATTATTCATGTGAATTTTTCCTATTAAAATTAACAAACTAACAATAACATAATACTTCATACTAAAGACTAACTATAAAAAAATCCTTCATACTATAGACTAACAATATAGAACTATAGAAGTATAAAATTGCCTCCTAATTTCGAGAGTTGGAAGTGGAGTTTTTACTTTTTAGTCCGGTGGCTATTTGCCTATTGGTTGGTCATTGAAGGTGCTTGGAAACCAAGCCCTTTTTCCTAAGTACTAATGACCCTACAAAGCCTAGTGAAGTTAAAAATGATCTAAACCAACAAAAAGTATGAGTATTGGTAATAGTATCCTTGAAACTAGAGTGAAAGGTCACAATCAAGCCAAGCCAAAATTCAAAAGAAATTTGGGTCTCGTCTCACCTGGATGTCCGAACAGTTTTTTGATCTCCTAAAAGGAGGATTTGGATTGGCTGGTATGGTAATTTGTTGAATCTACAGTTGTTAGATGTCATGGATCAGGCTCGCTAGTTGTTCATTGTAAAGCTCATAAAATCACGTCAACTGGATGGGATCTCGCATGCAACGTGCTTTAAGCTTAGACTGTTAGAGTTGCCAAAATCGTGAATCTTATTCGACCTAGTTTAGGTAGTTCTCTTATTAAATGTGTACTCATATATCACCATTTCAATTCCATATATTGTATTTGTGGGGTTTTGCAAGCAAAGTAACCGACCCTTTCTCATCTTTGTGTTAGAATTTATGGACACGGGAAGATGACCAAAAGACTACAATAAATCCCAAACAAAAACTTTCAAGATGGTGATTTTTGAAAGCACTTGTTATGATATATATAGTAGCGAATTGGTTGCGAAAGCCAATGTTGAATTCATGGAGATAGGGCTTTGTGCCAAAATTCGATGTGATATTTTTTTTTTGTCGGGAACAAGTGCATTAATTTGTAAATTAACCACAATAAAAGACAAAGATCAAGAAAATAAAGATAAATTTATCAACATACATAACACTCTCTTTCAGCAACTTCACAACCTTATATTTTATAGAATATCATAACCATAAAAAACAAACTTCCACATGGTTTGGTTTTTGGTCCAATCTATCCAATCCAAACTTATTGAATTATTATGAACTGAAAAAATGTTTGGACTGGATTCGGACTCAAATTTTCGAGTCCAAATACGTTTGGAAAGGATTTGGTGTCACCCCTTTTAAGTTCAATCCAGTCCAAAAGATAATTTAGCATATAATATATAATATATTATATAATATACAATATACAATATATAATATACAATATATAATATATAGTGTATACAATATATAATATATAATATATACAATATACTATATACTATATACTATATAATATATAATATATAGTATTAATAAAAAAATTCATGTCAATTCTACATTCCAAAAATATTATTAAAAATCTAAAGCAATATAAAATAATAATTTACCTCTTCATCGGGAAGTTCAAGAACATAATACTTGTTTAAATAGTTTTAATTCAATCGGTCTACTCCAAGTTATTATGCTCTTGAATCTTCATCCATTGACGAAATTGGAATTAACTGACACAATTCACGCCCTTGAACTGTTCGCAATAAAACTATATGATATTACTCATTAGCGGTTAATTCAATTATTCTTTCTTCAGCTTCATGATCTTCCAAAAGTCTCAATATAAGTGTTTGGATGTCATCTTGTCTACCAAATGCTACTCTAAATTGAAGGTCTTCTTTTGTAGGTTCGTAAGTTATCGAGGAAAAAAGATAGTATAAAAATATAATGACCAAAAATCCTACCAATATCATATAATCTTGCACATCTTGTGGTTCACATTGAACCAAAGTTGTAAAAATACTAAAACAGACAGACGCGGTTCATGCAAAAAGACCAAAATTGATTTTTGATTGTGAAAACAACTGAATACCAGATGCCCCAAAAGAGTACAATAAATCCTAAACAAAAACTTTCAAGATAGTGATTTTTGAAAACACTTGGTATGATATAAATAGCAGCGAATTGGTTGCGAAAACCAATGTTAAAATTCATGGAGATAGAGCTTTGTAACAAAATCCGATGTTATATTTTTTTGTCATGAACAAGTACATCAATTTGTAAATTAACAACAATAAATGCAGCGATCAAGAAAAATAAAGATAAATTGATCAACATAATCACTCCATTTCAACAACTTAACAACCTTATATTTTATAGAATATCATAACCATAAAAAACAAATTTCCATATGGTTTGGTTTTTTATGGTCTGATGGCATTTAGAGGTGTAAGTGGAATGTGAAAAAGTCCAAAATCTAATCTTGTCCAATCCAAACTTATTGAATTGGATCGAACCGAAAAAATGTTTGGGTGGACTCGGACTCAAAATTTCGAGTTCAAATACGTTTGGAAAGGCTTTGGTCTCACCCCTTTTAAGTCCAATCCAGTCCAAAAGATATTTTAGCATATAATATATAATATACCGTTAGTCAAAAAATTTCATGTCAATTCCACATTCCAAAAATTTTAATAAAAAATCTAAAGCAAAATAAAATAATAATAATTTACCTCTTCATGGGGAAGTGCAAGAACATAATACTTGTTTAAATAGTTTTAATTCAATCGGTCTACTTCAAGTAAATATGCTTTGGAATCTTCATCCATTAACGAACTTGGAATTAACCGACACAATACACGCCCTTGAACTGTTCGCAATAAAACTATATGATATAACTCATTTGCGGTTAATTCAATTATTCTTTCGTCGGCTTTTTTCATCTTCCAACAGTCTCAATATAAGTGTTTGGATGTCATCTTGTCTACTAAATGCTACTCTAAATTGAAGGTCTTCTTTTGTAGGTTCATTAGTTATCGAGAAAAGAAGATAGTATAATAATATAATGATCAAAAATCCTACCAACATCATATAATCGTGCACATCTTGTGGCTCACATTGAACCAAATTTGTAAAAGTACTAAAACAGACAGACGCGGTACATGCAAAAAGACCAAAATCAGTTTTTGTTTGTAAAAATAATCGAATACCAAATGCCCAAAAGACTACAATAAATCCCAAACAAAAAAAAAACTTTCAAGATGGTGATTTTTGAAAGCACTTGTTATGATATATAGTAGTGAATTGGTTACGAAAGCCAATGTTGAAATTCATGGAGATAGAGCTTTGTGACAAAATTCGATGTTATATTTTTTTTGTCATGAACAAATACATTAATTTGTAAATTAACCACAATAAAAGACAACGATCAAGAAAATAAAGATAAATTGATGAACATAATCACTCTCTTTCAGCAACTTAACAACCTTATATTTTACAGAATACCATAACCATAAAAAATAAACTTCCACATGGTTTGGTTTTTTGGTCGATGCCTTTTAGAGTTGTAAGTGGGATGTGAAAAAGTCCAAAATTTAATCTAATCCAATACGAACTTATTGAATTTTTATCGAACCGAAAAAATATTTGGATTGGATTCGGACTCAAATTTTCGAGCCCAGATACGTTTGGAAAGGCTTTGGTGTCACCCCTTTTGAGTTCAATCAAGTCCAAAAGATAATTTAGCATATAATATATATAATATATAGTACTCCCTCCGTTTTCTTTTGTTGAACCTGTATTCTCCATTGGGAAATTTTAATATGTTGTTCCTCTTTTGAATCTTTTCATGTATAGTTCTATTTTGAGGTAATACTTGTGGGATTTAGTAACACTTACGATGTAGTAGATAATTTCAATTAGCACGTGAGTGGAGTTTGAGAGTCATTCGAAAATATTCAGTTTCATTGAAAGGGGTGCATATCCCATGCTTATTCCATTCGTATTTGTAAAAATTAAAATACTTGTCAAATTAAGCTGGGTTATCGGTAATATATCAAGTTGGGCCACTCAACTTCTAGGGTAGATCTAAATCTATCCAAATTTGACTTGTGCAAGGTTGATCTATAGCAGTATGTATTGGCTTTAGAAGTGTATGGCTTTTGAGGATTTATGTTGCACTGGTTGTAATTTGGCCACAACCCGTGTATAGTAAACCTTTCAAAATTGATGCCATGCGTCTGATTATTGTGACAAATAGTGCCTTTTGTTTCACAAAAATCTACCCCATATTCAAGAGCTAATATATAATTATGGGTGCAAGATGGGTTTATTTTTGGATAGATAATAGAGTTACTAGTATCCTGTGATGAGGTAATAGTGTGGAAAAAAAATAAATGTGGTTAATGATAAAAGGAAAAAGGAACAAATTTTCATTTTGAATAATAGGGATTGTGGGGAATTATAAATCTTGGAGTGACTAAAGATTTTTGGGAGGAAGATATGCTTAGTTAGGTTTCTCCCTCTTTTATATGGAATGTCAAAATCTTTTTTGTACTTTTTTTTCATTTAGTTTGGGCAATGATCTTTCTATTATCGTTGATGTCTTGGAGATGTTGAAGTGAAAAAATTGCATACTAATTTTTTGAGGTGCATGATCTTTTTATCATTAGCCGATATTTTTGAGGTGCATGATCTTTTTATCATTAACCAATATTTTTATGATTAACCAATATTTGTTGAGGTGCATGATCTTTTTATCATTAACCAATATTTTGTTTTTAGCACTAACGTCCCCCCTCAAAAAAAAACCAATATTTTTTGAGGTGCATGATCTTTGTATCATTAACCAATATTTTTGAGGTGTTGAAACAAAAAAAAAAGTTCCTCTCATATATTCTGTTCGAATTATTTTGAGAATGTACCCCCTAAAGTTGGGATTATTCTGAAATAATTCAAAGTTGGGATTATTTTGAGAATACTGTTGAAAGTTGGGATTATTCATGTGAATTTTTCCTATTAAAATTAACAAACTAACAATAACATAATACTTCATACTAAAGACTAACTATAAAAAAAATCTTTCATACTATAGACTAACAATATAGAACTATAAAAGTATAAAATTGCCTCCTAGTTTCTGAGAGTTGGAAGTGGAGTTTTTACTTTTTAGTCCAGTGGCTATTTGCCTATTGGCTGGTCATTGAAGGTGCTTGGAAACCAAGCCCTTTTTCCTAAGTACTAATGACCCTACAAAGCCTAGTGAAGTTAAAAATGACCTAAACTAACAAAAAGTATGAGTATTGGTAATAGTATCCTTGAAACTAGAGTGAAAGGTCACAATCAAGCCAAGCCAAAATTCAAAAGAAATTTGGGTCTCGTCTCACCTGGATGTCCGAACAGTTTTTTGATCTCCTAAGAGGAGGATTTCGATTGGCTGGTATGGTGATTTGTTGAATCTACAGCTGTTAGATGTCATGGATCAGGCTCGCTAGTTGTTCATTGTAAAGCTCATAAAATCACGTCGACTGGATGGGCTCTGCATGCAACGTGCTTTAAGCTTAGACTGCTAGAGTTGCCAAAATCGTGAATCTTATTCGACCTAGTTTAGGTAGTTCTCTTATTAAATGTGTGCTCATATATCACCATTTCAAATCCATATATTGTATTTGTGGGGCTTTGCAAGCAAAGTAACTGACCCTTTCTCATGCTGTGTTAGAATTCATGGACACAGGAAGATGACCAAAAGACTACAATAAATCCCAAACAAAAACTTTCAAGATGTTGATTTTTGAAAGCACTTGTTATGATATATATAATAGCGAATTGGTTGCGAAAGCCAATGTTGAATTCATGGAGATAGGGCTTTGTGACAAAATTCGATGTGATATTTTTTTTTGTCAGGAACAAGTGCATTAATTTGTATATTAACCACAATAAAAGACAAAGATCAAGAAAATAAAGATAAATTGATCAACATACATAACACTCTCTTTCAGCAACTTCACAAGCTTATATTTTATAGAATATCATAACCATAAAAAACAAACTTCCACATGGTTTGGTTTTTTGGTCCAATCTATCCAATCCAAACTTATTGAATTTTTATGAACTGAAAATATGTTTGGACTGGATTCGGACTCAAATTTTCGAGTCCAAATACGTTTGGAAAGGATTTGGTCACCCCTTTTAAGTTCATTCCAGTCCAAAAAATAATTTAGCATATAATATATAATATATTATATAATATATAATATATTATATAATATATAATATATAATATAGTATATATAATATATAATATATAATATAGTATATATAATATATAATATATAATATATAATATATAATATATAATATATAGTATTAATAAAAAAATTCATGTCAATTCTACATTCCAAAAATATTATTAAAAATCTAAAGCAATATAAAATAATAATTTACCTCTTCATCGGGAAGTTCAAGAACATAATACTTGTTTAAATAGTTTTAATTCAATCGGTCTACTTCAAATAATCATGCTCTTGAATCTTCATCCATTGAAGAAATTGGAATTAACTGACATAATTCACGCCCTTGAACTGTTCGCAATAAAACTATATGATATCACTCATTAGCGGTAAATTCAATTATTCTTTCTTCAGCTTCATGATCTTCCAAAAGTCTCAATATAAGTGTTTGGATGTCATCTTGTCTACCAAATGCTACTCTAAATTGAAGGTCTTCTTTTGTAGGTTCGTAAGTTATCGAGGAAAAAAGATAGTATAATAATATAATGACCAAAAATCTTACCAACATCATATAATCTTGCACATCTTGTGGTTCACATTGAACCAAATTTGTAAAAATACTAAAACAGACAGACGCGGTTCATGCAAAAAGACCAAAATTCATTTTTGATTGTGAAAACAACTGAATACCAGATGCCCCAAAAGAGTACAATAAATCCTAAACAAAAACTTTCAAGATAGCGATTTTTGAAAACACTTGGTATGATATAAATAGTAGCGAATTGGTTGTGAAAACCAATGTTAAAATTCATGGAGATAGAGCTTTGTAACAAAATCCGATGTTATATTTTTTTGTCATGAACAAGTACATCAATTTGTAAATTAACCACAATAAATGCAGCGATCAAGAAAAATAAAGATAAATTGATCAACATAATCACTCCATTTCAACAACTTAACAACCTTATATTTTATAGAATATCATAACCATAAAAAACAAATTTCCATATGGTTTGGTTTTTTATGGTCTGATGGCATTTCGAAGTGAAAATGGAATGTGAAAAAGTCCAAAATCTAATCTTGTCCAATCCAAACTTATTGAATTGGATCGAACTGAAAAAATGTTTGGACTGGACTCGGACTCAAAATTTCGAGTCCAAATACGTTTGGAAAGGCTTTGGTCTCACCCCTTTTAAGTCCAATCCAGTCCAAAAGATATTTTAGCATGTAATATGTAATATACCGTTAGTCAAAAAAATTCATGTCAATTCCACATTCCAAAAATTTTAATAAAAAATCTAAAGCAAAATAAAATAATAATAATTTACCTCTTCATGGGGAAGTGCAAGAACATAATACTTGTTTAAATAGTTTTAATTCAATCGGTCTACTTCAAGTAAATATGCTTTGGAATCTTCATCCATTAACGAACTTGGAATTACTGACACAATACACGCCCTTGAACTGTTCGCAATAAAACTACTTCCTCCGTTCCAAATTAAACGCAACAATTTGGACGGCACGGACTCCTAGTTGATTTTTCTTAAGGGGTGATTAGAAAAAGGGAGGGGCATGTGATTAATTTTAAGTGGAGAGAGAAAGTGGGCCCAAAAAAAAATGGGGGGGAATTACCACCCTCTCGCCACATCCTACCACCACCAAACCACCCTGTCATCACCCTACCGCCACATCCTACCACCACCAAACCACCCTACTACCACGACCATCACTTCTACGCCACCACCACCACCACAACAAATTACTACCACGACCGCCACTCCCTGCTGCCATTACCACCACCTTCCGGCTGTCCCCACCACCACCCAACCACCACTATCGCCACATCCTACCACCACCACCGTCAAAAGTATCGCCATAAACCACCGTCAAAGCACCACCACCATCTAATCCCTAAATCCACATCATAAACCACCGACAAAACCACCACCACCACTCCACCTCCACAAGAACAGATCGAGTTGAGAGAGAAATCAAAAGATCGAGAAGAGAGAGAACGAAGGAAGATCGAGAAATTGAGCACAACACCCAACCCACTCCACCTCCACAAGAACAGATCGAGAAGAGAGAGAACGAAGGAAGATGGAGAAATCGAGGCGTGCGAAGGTGGTACGAAGGACGAGAGGACGGACGCCGGCGGTTTTGGGTTGGAACAAAGGGACGAGAGGACGGACGCCGCCGGTGGAGAGAAGGTGGTTTTGGGTTGGAACGAAGCTGTCGGTGGTTTTGGGCTGGTGGGGGAGGAGATCGAAGGTGATAATGATGGTGGTGGGTGGTGGGTGGCGGAGGACAGAGGAATGACGCCGGCGATAATGGTGGCGGTGGAGGAGAGAAAAATGGTGATGGAGGATGGAGGAGAGAGAGAATGATGGAGGATGGAAGATGGAGGAGAGAGAAATGGTGGTGGCCTGGTGGGTGAAGGTGGTATTGATTAAAGAGGGGGTTGATGTTTAGGTAGATTAATTTTGATTAGGTTTGTATTTAATTTGATTTAGGTAATATAATATGTGTTTTAAGTTTTTTAATAAGGACAGTTTGGTAATTTCAAGGGTAAAAATCATACCAAAAATAGAAAGAATGAAATTGTTGCATTAAATATGAAATTGCCATTTTAGGAAACTGTTGCGTTTAATTTGGAACGGAGGAAGTATATGATATAAATCATTTGCGGTTAATTCAATTATTCTTTCGTCAGCTTTTTCATCTTCCAAAAGTCTCAATATAAGTGTTTGGATGTCATCTTGTCTACTAAATGCTACTCTAAATTGAAGGTCTTCTTTTGTAGGTTCATTAGTTATCGAGAAAAGAAGATAGTATAATAATATAATGACCAAAAATCCTACCAACATCATATAATCGTGCACATCTTGTGGCTCACATTGAACCAAATTTGTAAAAATACTAAAACATACAGACGTGGTACATGCAAAAAGACCAAAATCGGTTTTTGTTTGTAAAAATAACTGAATACCAAATGCCCAAAAGACTACAATAAATCCCAAACAAAAAAAAAAACTTTCAAGATGGTGATTTTTGAAAGCACTTGTTATGATATATAGTAGTGAATTGGTTACGAAAGCCAATGTTGAAATTCATGGAGATAGAGCTTTGTGACAAAATTCGATGTTATATTTTTTTTTGTCATGAACAAATACATTAATTTGTAAATTAACCACAATAAAAGACAACGATCAAGAAAATAAAGATAAATTGATGAACATAATCACTCTCTTTCAGCAACTTAACAACCTTATATTTTACAGAATACCATAACCATAAAAAAAAACTTCCACATGGTTTGGTTTTTTGGTCTGATGCCTTTTAGAGTTGTAAGTGGGATGTAAAAAAGTCCAAAATCTAATCTAATCCAATCCGAACTTATTGAATTTTTATCGAACTGAAAAAATATTTGGACTGGATTCGGACTCAAATTTTCGAGCCCAAATACGTTTGGAAAGGCTTTGGTGTCACCCCTTTTGAGTTCAATCAAGTCCAAAAGATAATTTAGCATATAATATATATAATATATAGTACTCCCTCCGTTTTCTTTTGTTGAACCTGTATTCTCCATTGGGAAATTTTAATATGTTGTTCCTCTTTTGAATCTTTTCATGTATAGTTCTATTTTGAGGTAATACTTGTGGGATTTAGTAACACTTACGATGTAGTAGATAATTTCAATTAGCACGTGAGTGGAGTTTGAGAGTCATTCGAAAATATTCAGTTTCATTGAAAGGGGTGCATATCCCATGCTTATCCCACTCGTATTTGTAAAAATTAAAATACTTGTCAAAGTTAGTTGGGTTATCGGTAATATATCAAGTTGGGCCACTCAACTTCTAGGGTAGATCTAAATCTATCCAAATTTGACTTGTACAAGGTTGATCTATAGCAGTATGTATTGGCTTTAGAAGTGTATGGCTTTTGAGGATTTATGTTGTACTGCTGGTTGTAATTTGGCCACAACCCGTGTATAGTAAACCTTTCAAAATTGACGCCATGCGTCTGATTATTGTGACAAATAGTGCCTTTTGTTTCACAAAAATCTACCCCCATATTCAAGAGCTAATATATAATTATGGGTGCAAGATGGGTTTATTTTTGGATAGATAACAGGGTTACTAGTATCCTGTGATGAGGTAATAGTGTGGAAAAAAAATAAATGTGGTTAATGATAAAAGGAAAAAGGAACAAATTTTCATTTTGAATAATAGGGATTGTGGGGAATTATAAATCTTGGAGTGACTAAAGATTTTTGGGAGGAAGATATGCTTAGTTAGGTTTCTCCCTCTTTTATATAGAATGTCAAAATCTTTTTTGTGCTTTTTTTTTCATTTTGTTTGGGCAATGATCTTTCTATTATCGTTGATGTCTTGGAGATGTTGAAGAGAAAAAATTGCATACTAATTTTTTGAGGTGCATGATCTTTTTATCATTAGCCGATAATTTTGAGGTGCATGATCTTTTTATCATTAACCAATATTTTTATGATTAACCAATATTTGTTGAGGTGCATGATCTTTTTATCATTAACCAATATTTTGTTTTTAGCACTAACGTCCCCCCTCAAAAAAAAAACCAATATTTTTTGAGGTGCATGATCTTTGTATCATTAACCAATATTGTTGAGGTGTTGAAACAAAAAAAAAATGTTTCTCTTATATATTCTATTCCATACTTCCCCCTATCTCCCCTAATTACTTCCTTGTCTTACAATCTTTCAATTCCAATATTTCCTAAACCTTCCATATTCCATTAAGTTTGTTGTTTTAATGTCTACCAATTCATAAAAACAACCAATTCAATTTTCTCATTTCATTTTGAGATAAATCGGAGTAATGTCATTCAAGAAATTTATATTCTCCTATTGAAGAAAAAATGTCCGGACTGGACTCGGACTCAAATTTTCAAGTCCAAATACGTTCAGAAAGGCTTTGGTCTCACCCCTTTTGAGTCCAATCTAGTCCAAAAGATATTTAAGCATATAATATATATTATACAATATATAATATACAATATATGATATATTGTATATAATATATCATATATAATATATAATATACCATTAGTCAGAAAATTTCATGTCAATTCTACATTCCAAAAATATTAATAAAAAATCTAAAGCAAAATAAAATAATAATAATAATTTACCTCTTCATCGGGAAGTTCAAGAATATAATACTTGTTTAAATAGTTTTAATTCAATCGGTCTACTTCAAGTAATATGCTTTTTAATCTTCATCCATTGACGAACTTGAAATTAACTGACACAATATACGCCCTTGAACTGTTCGCAATAAAACTCTATGATATAACTCATTAGCGGTTAATTCAATTATTCTTTCTTCAGCTTTTTCATCTTCCAAAAGTCTGAATATAAGTGTTTGGATGTCATCTTGTCTACCAATTGCTACTATAAATTGAAGGTCTTCTTTTGTAGGTTCGTAAGTTATCGAGGAAAGAGGATAGTATAATAATATAATGACCAAAAATCCTACCAACATCATATAATCATGTACATCTTGTGGTTCACATTGAACCAAATTTGTAAAAATAGTAAAACAGACAGACGCGGTACATGAAAAAGACCAAAATCGGTTTTTGTTTGTAAAAATAACTAAATACCAGATGCCCAAAAGACTACAATAAATCCCAAACAAAAACTTTCAAGATGGTGATTTTTGAAAGCACTTGGTATGATATATATCTAGTAGCGAAAGCCAATGTTGAAATTCATGGAGATAAAGCTTTGTGACAAGATCCAACATTAATTTTTTTTTTGTCACGAACAGATACATCAATTTGTAAATTACCCACGATAAAGGCAGTGATCAAGAAAGTAAAGATAAATTGATCAACCTAATCACTTCCTTTTAGCCACTTAACAACCATATATTTGATATAATATCATAACCATAAAAAACAAACTTCCACATGGTTTGGTTTTTTTGGTCTGATGACATTTAGATGTATAAGCGGAATGTGAAAAGTCCAAAATCTAATCTAGTCCAATCCAAACTTATTGAATTAGATCGAACTGAAAACTTATTTGGATTGGACTCGGACTTAAATTTTAAAGTCCAAATACTTTCGGAAAGACTTTGGTATCGCCCCTTTTAAGTCCAATCTATTCCAAAAGATATTTTAACATATAATATATAATATATTATATAATATACAATATATGATATATAGTATATAATATATAATATATATTATATAATATATAATATATAATATATAATATATAATATATAATATATAATATATAATATATAATATATAATATATAATATATTATATAATATACAATATATGATATATAGTATATAATATATAGTATATAATATATAATATACAATATATGATATATAATATATAATATATAATATAAAATATATTGCATTTAAAACGAAACGGATGAAGTATTAGAAAACATAGAAATACTTATTTGATGATCACCTACCATGCTTTGATATGTTACTTGAATATGAAAATATGCCATGATGGTCAACAAAGGAATATTAGAAAACATAGAAATGCTTGTGGGATTTAGTTAGGGCTGTTCATAATAATCCGATCCGGTCGATCCGATCCGCGATCCGGTCGATCCGATCCGAAAAATCGGATATCCAATCCGTTTTATTAAGTTTCGGATATTTCGGATCGGATATCCGAAAAAAATCGGATCGAATACAGATCACGTTTTTTGTGTTTTCGGATATCCGAAATATCCGATTTTTTTAAAAGTATATTTTTTTTTTAAAAAAGAAAACACTAAACAGCCTACTGAGTTAGAGTTACTGCCTTACTCAAATACTCAAAACGTTCTAAACTAAAAAAAGAGTCCTACTCAAAAACAAAACCCTAGTTCACTAGTTCAGTTGGAAGAAAGGAGGCGCCATCTCTCTCCATTCTCATCTCTCTCCACACGCCCAGATTCCGACGAGGCGGCACAGCCTGCTGCGGCGTGCGAGGCTGCTGCGATCCGACGCCCAGTTTCCGGCGTGCGAGGCGGCACAACCTGCTGCAATCCGACGAACTAAGAGACTTCGACAGTTCGACGCTCCTCTTCGTTAGATGAGGTAATTCTCTCATCTCACTTCATCTTCTTTAATTTTTTACTGCATTTTTCCATCTTCTTTTTTCCTTTTTTTTTCGTATTTTTTAATTTCTGCCATCTTATTCTTCTCCTTTGTTTTCTTATTGTTTCTGTTTTTTTTTTTCTTCTATGTTGTATGTTCTTCGATTTCTTTGATTTGTTCGATGTTGTTGTTGTTTTTTGTTGTTGTTTCGACTGCAACTTATATTTCGACTGAATGTTGTTGTTTTTTTTTTTTTTTTTTTTACTTCTCTGTGTTGTGATTTTAATTTCTGACTTTTCTGCAATTACTTCTCTATTTTGTCGAAAGTTAGAAAATTTCAGCAACTTCTCTTGGTTGGTGGTTTCGGTTTTTTTTCTTGTTCTTTGATTTTTTCGTTTTTTAAATTCCTGCAAGTTCTTCTCAGTTTTGTGGTTTCAGTTTTTTAGTTGTTCCTTGTCTTATGTTTTAACTGATTTTAATTGATTCATTTTTTTCTCAATAATGTAGTACTTTTAGCGACAGCAATGATGAAATTGATACAAACATGGAGAATGTATGCATATCTGATGATGAAGCTGCAAGTGTGGAAGAAGTTGAGAGATGTGCGGCTCCACCAACTAAGAGGAAGAAGGGCAGCACTTCAGCCTCCTCAAACAAGCCTGAAAAACCTCCTGTTCATCCTAATGTAAGTGATACCACTTCTCAACGTATTAGGAAGAAAAAATCTAAATGGTGGGCTCATTATGTTGATTGTGTTGATGATCCTGATGTGGCTATATGTAAACATTGTAAAGCTCGTATTGGTTGTAAAGGGACAAATGGGACTACTCCTTTAAAAAATCATGCTCAACGATGTAAAAAAGCTCCTGCCAATATGGATATAAAACAAAAATTGCTTGACTTTGAGTCCATAACAATAACTAAAGAAGATGGATCTACTGAAATTGTGAATGTTCCATCATTGTGGGAGTTTGATCAAGAAATCACTAGAAAGGCACTTGCTAGGATGATAATTGTTGATGAATTGCCTTTCTCTTTTGTGGAGCGTGAGGGGTTTCGATATTTTTGTAAGGCAATCAATCATCGTTTTATTGTGCCTTCACTTTCTACTATAACAAGAGATTGTTATAAGTTATTCATTGATGAAAGAAAGAAATTAAAAGATTTTTTTAAAGGTCTTTCTTCTAGGGTTTGTCTTACCACTGATACATGGACCTCTGGGCAAAATTTGAGTTATATGTGTCTCACCGCTCATTTTATTGATGAAAATTGGAAGTTACATAAAAGGATCATTAATTTTTGCCCTATTGTTGGTCATAGTGGGGAAATCATTGGTAGGGCGGTTGAAAAATGTTTGAATGAATGGGAAATCAAGAGAATATTGATCAGAATCGTGGATAATGCTAGCTCAAATGATTTAGCTATCCAATATTTGAAAAGAAGAATGAATCATCATCAAACTAGTGTGTTAAATGGTGATTATTTACATATGAGATGTGTGGCTCACATACTTAATTTGGTTGTGAGAGATGGATTGAAAGAACTTGATAGTTCCATTGTGAAAGTTCGTGGTAGTGTGAGATATGTTAGGTCTTCTCCGGCTAGACTTAAGAAATTTAAGGCTTGTGCACATGAAGAGAGTTTGGAAACTAAGAGTCTTGTGTGTTTGGATGTTGATACTCGATGGAATTCAACTTATTTGATGCTTGAATCTGCAATGAAATTTAAAAAAGCTTTTACTAACTTGCATTCTCGAGATAACACATGTGTTAGAGAGCTTAGAAAATTTGGTGGCAAGCCGGATGAGAATGATTGGAAGAAAGTTGATTCCCTTTTGCCTTATTTTGCAAATTTTTTATGATGCTACATTGAGGTTGTCTGGATCTCGCTATGTGACGGCAAATTCTTATGTGCATGATGCTTTTGGTGTTGGAACTATGCTTTCACAATATTGTCTAGATGAAGATGAAGGCATAAAAAACATGGCCCAACAAATGAAAGTGAAACATGACAAATATTGGGGGAATGTTAATAATCTCAATATTTTGATGTTTGTTGCATTAGTCCTTGATCCAAGGCACAAGTTGGGTTATGTTGATTGGGTTGTTGAATCTTCTTATGGGAGTGAACAAGGTAGCCTTTTATCACTAAAAATAAGGGTTACTTTGCGTGATTTGTTTGATTCTTATACATCTTCCATACCTTCATCAAAGAGCAAAGGGAAAGAAAAAAGTTCATCTTCTTCTACACCAAACTTGAATAATGGTGGGAATGGACAAAAGAAGAGAGTGATGGATTTTGAGGAATTCATGACACTTAAGTATCAAAGAGAAAAGGGTGGCATGGAAACTAGTGAAAGGAAGAATGAGTTGGAGAAATACTTGAGTGATGATTGTGAGTTGAATGATTCCAACTTTGATATATTACAATGGTGGAGGGATAGGAATAAGACATATCCCATCCTTCAACTCATGGCTAGAGATGTACTTGCTATTCCCGTTTCTACCGTTGCTTCGGAGAGTGCTTTTAGCACCGGAGGACGTGTACTTGATTCATTTCGTACCTCATTGACTCCAAGAATGGCGGAGGCAATTATATGTGCTCAAGATTGGCTTCGAACTTCTCATGAGCCTCTTATAATAGAGGAAAGCTTGCTTGAGTTGGAGAACATGGAGGATGGTAAGTTTAATCACAATTATTGTACTTTAATTTTTTTTTTAATTAATATTAATACAATCATTTTCTTTGTTGTAATATTTGTTTTGTAGGTATGAAAGATTTGACTATGGAGCAACCAACCATTGATATTGATGAGTCATTGGATACTTTTGAATGATCTACAAATTTATTAGACTTATGAGCTTTTTTATGGTGGTGAAACTCTATGGGACTTTTAAATTTGTTAAACTTTATTTGTAATTTGTATTAGTTTGTTAACTTGGATGTTGGAACTTAGATGTTGAAACTCTACTAGAACTTGAATGTTGAAACTCTATTAGAACTTGGATGAATTAATTGCATGTATGGATTAACATGGAGAAGCCAAATATGTAATGGTGCATAGATTGCATAATGCATAGTTGCATACTACATTTAATTACTACTTTGTCTATATAGAAGTTGCCATGGCTTGGTGGCTAGTATAGTAATAGTAATATGGGCCTTTTTGTAAAATTAGTGTTGGCCCACAATTGCCAAAAAAAACAGCAATGAAAAACTTTAAAAATAGGAAAAAATCAACTCTTAAAATTTTCGGATATCCATTATCCGATCCGAAAATTTCGGATATCCGAAAATCGGATATCCGATTTTTTTCGGATCGGATTCGGATAGCTATTTTGCCGATCCGAAATTTTCGGATATCCGAAATTTCGGATCGGATCGGATCAGATATCCGAAATGAACAGCCCTAGATTTAGTAACACTTATGATGTAGTAGATAATTTCCATTAGCACGTGAGTGGAGTTTGAGAGTTGTTCGGAAATATTCAGTTTCATTTACAGGGTACATGTCCCATGCTTCTTCCACTCGTATTTGTAAAAATTATAATACTTGTCAAAGTTAGCTGGGTAATATATCAAGTTGGGCCACTCAACTTTTAGGGTAGATTTAAATCTATCCAAATTTGACTTATACAAGGTTGATCTATAGCAGTATGTAATGGCTTTAGAAGTGTATGACTTTTGAGGATTTGTGTTGTACTGGTTGTAATTTGGCCACAACCCGTGTATAGTAAACCTTTCAAAATTGACGCCATGCGTCTGATTATTGTGACAAATAGTGTCTTTTGTTTCACAAAAATTTACCCCATATTCAAAAGCTAATATATAATTATGGGTCCAAAATGGGTTTATTTTTGGATAGGTAGTAGGGTTACTAGTATCCTGTGATGAGGTAGTATTGTGGAAAGTAATAAATGTGGTTAATGATAAAAGGAAAAAGGAACAAATTTTCATTTTGAATAATAGGGATTGTGGGGAATTATAAATCTTGGAGTGACTAAAGATTTTTGGCAGGAACATATGCTTAGTTAGGGCTTCCTCCCTCTTTTATATGGGATGTCAAAATCTCTTTTGTACTTTTTTCATTTTGTTTGGGCAATGATCTTTCTATTATTGTTGATGTCTTGGTGAGGTTGAAGAGAAAAAATTGCATAATA
Organism: Beta lomatogona; assembly: GCA_947646795.1. Lineage (NCBI taxonomy): Eukaryota > Viridiplantae > Streptophyta > Magnoliopsida > Caryophyllales > Amaranthaceae > Beta > Beta lomatogona. The sequence continues at coordinate 1,901,262 of CANSNZ010000231.1, forward strand.
TTTTTTTGGGACGGATGGAGTAGTATGTTCCTAATTACTTCCCCTCTCACCCCTAATTACTTCCTTGCCTTACAATCTTTCAATTCCAATATTTCCTAAACCTTCCATATTCCATTAAGTTTGTTGTTTTAATCTCTATCAATTCATAAAAACAACCAATTTAATTTTCTAATTTCATTTTGAGATAAACCGGAGAAATGTCATTCAAGAAATTTATATTCTCCTATTGAATATTGCAATTACCATCTCATAATCTTTTGATGCACAAAGATAGAAGATGACTTGCAGATTTGACGGTAATTGTTATTTTCATTTCCTTTTTTTAAAAAACAATTAACTAACTCAGGCTTAGATTAGTATCTTCAAGTTTTAGGCTGCGGTTTCATTCGTAAACATTCTATTCATCTTATTTTACAATTTTTTTAGGGATATTATCTCAGATAACCCTGACTTATAGGCCTTTTTCCAATATAACCCCGACTTTGGCAGGCCTGTCTCCGATAACCCTGAACTTGATTTTTGTCATTAAAGTGGACGAAATTGTTAACGGCGTTAACTATTTTGAAACATAAATTAATTAATGCCTTTTTTTAGGAAAAAAAAAACAAATCATCTCCTTCTCCTTCTTTTGTTAATCCTACTATGTTTTTTAATCTGACAAAATGAACTTAGGAATCGATTTCCAAAAAATAAAAATCTGAATTTATAACAAATTCATAAAGCTCGAACAATCAGAAAATAAAAATCTGAATTCATAAAGCTTGAATTTATAACAAATTTGAAGAAGTGATGGAAATCCCAAATTTTTGAAACCCCAAATTTTGAAACCCCAAACAAAATAATGGGTCAAGATTCAAAAATTTACAGGGTTATGGAAGCAGCTGGGTCACGATTTCCACAAGTTCAAATTGATTCACCTCCAACTGAACTTTATCAAAGATTTCCTTCTTAAACTCTTTAGTCCCTTTAAAAACTTCTTCCATTATCATGGAAGCAGCAAGAACACGAGTTTCACCCTCAATGATACCCTGCACAAGTTGGGTCAGGCCGCCTTCTCCGCCATCCTGGAGCTCGTCGAAGCTAGGCCTACAACTCGCGTTTCTCTCTTCTCTCTCCTTTATCGGTGTTGTGTTCTGCCGCTGCTACTTGCGGTGCTGCCGCCGTTGTTGTTGTTTTAGCGGTGCTGCTGCACCATCCTAAGTTCGGTTCGTGGTGGTGCTGGTCTTTGCAGGTAGTTCAAGAGAGATGAGGAAATTGGGGTTTTTGGTTTTTCTTTTGATAACAATTGAGGAATGTGGATGAATAATGAGAGATGAAGAACAAAGAGTGAGGAATTCAATTTGAAACATCATTCTGGAATTCAAATTGAAGAGTTAGGTTTTGAAGAACAAGAGAGAGAAATATATTATTTGGGCTTTTTTAAGGTATTAATTAATTTATGTTTCAAAATAGTTAACGCCGTTAACAATTCCGTCCAGTTTAATGACAAAAATCAAATTTAGGGTTATCGGAGACAGGCCTGTCAAAGTCGGGGTTATATTGGAAAAAGGTCTATAAGTCAGGGTTATCTGAGATGTTTGATATTCATTCCAATTTACATTTAAAACGAAACGGAGGAAGTACTTCCTCCTTTTCTTTCTTTTTATTTGCAACGTTTTTCATTTAGACAATATATGTTTTCAATCTCTTTTAGCACACAAGGTCCTATTTATCTCTTCCTATGTCTCTCCTCTTCTGAATTCTTGTATCATATTTCAATGTTGCAAGTAAAAAAATGCAGAGGAAATAATAAATTTCTTACTACCTACCATAATAAATGTTACTAATGAATGTTGATTGGTTTAGTGGACAGTGAATTTAAATCCTACTAGTAATGTCCTTGGGACGAGACTTCCAAATGTTAATCTCTCCGTCCCATAATATAGCGTCTGTTTCTCATTTTTACAAGAATCAGGAATTAAGGAAATGGAGAATATCAAAAAAATTATTTAATGCTTTACATGTATTAGGTTGTCAATGGTTTTTCCCTTTTCTTTTAACCAAAATAGCAAACAACATTAATTACAACTTGTGCTAAATTATGCTTAATATTTCAGCCAATAAAATAAAATTTAATAAAAAAAACCAATATAAATAAAACAAAGTAAATAACTAAAATTGAATGATTTCTAATAGGCACTATATTTTAGTACATCCAAAATGAAATAGAAGCACTATACTTTGGGATGAATGGAGTAAAATTTTAATGCTGGTAGTCAAGGTGCAACAATTAGTATCCAGATGAAGCATGAAGCTTGGTGGACAACCTTCCCCTGATGAACATAAAAGGAGCAGCAACTAATGAGTAATGACAAGTTTACTTCATACCACAGTTGCTGCAAGGACAGCACAAAGAGATAGAAATGATCAAAAGCAGATCTCAACTTCTGGATTACCATTTGAGACAGTTAATGGCATCTTCCAGCTCTTTCTACTCCTTCCGGTCTTTATTAGTTTACCCGTTTCTTTTGCACAGAATTTTAGGAGAAATGATGTTGTGAGACATAGAAAGAAAGATAAAAGATTAATTTATATTAAAGTTGAATGTGTGTATAATGGAAAATTAGTGATCCCATTTCAAAAATAAAAACAAAAGAAATAGGTAAACTAATAAGGGAAAAGGGAATACAGGTAAATTAATAAAGACTAGAGGGAGTATATAGTTAAATTAGATCATAAACAGTACTCCAGAATATCTAAATTACAATTACATCAACACATAATTTTCACCTACGAACATTACAATTTATGCCGAGTCCGCCCGTTTCTCGATTAATCTATGAACAGGTTTGTGATTTCATATGCACCTACTTTTACAGACAGCCAGCCTAGTCAGACACTTAAAAAGCATACAGAGAAGTTCTATTTAGAACTGCCCTTGGAGGAATCACCCTGATTGCCAGAGAGCTGGGTTGAAGAACAGAATGCCTATTCAAGGAATCACCCTGATTGCTTAACACTCGACTAGAGGAATTTTCCAGGAACCGGACGACTACACAGGTGATGTTATCTGCACTACCTCGCTGATAAGCTTCTTCCATAAGCTTCTTTGCTGCTTCCTGCAAAATTGTTGAACAAAGTTTAGGTTAAGCAACAGCCATTATGAAAAGCAGAAAGAGATAATAAGTCTAACTGAGTGCATATTAGCAGATACTTCCCCCATTTTTTATAGTATTGCAATAAGGCTCCGTTTGATTGGGCGTAAAATATTTTCAATGTAAAATGATTTTCATGGAAAACAATTTACAATGGAAAACACAATTCCAAAATTAGTTTTTCGTTGTTTGGTTCCATGTAAGGAAAATGATATAAGGAGAGGAAAATGAATGGGAAAGTAAGAAGATAGTGAGAGGAGTGTACAAGAGTGAGAAGGAAAACAGTTTTCCCTTCATTTTAAAAGGAAAATGGTTTTCCATCATTGATAAAGCAATTTTACTCCAAGGGAAAATGGTTTTACACTCCTTTGCGAACCATACAATGTAAAATCGAAGATAGAGGAAAACAGTTTTCTAAGAAAATGTTTTACGCCCTACCAAACGGAACAGGTTCTACTTTCAGTGGGTTCACAAGGTATACTTCATGGTAAACTCTACAAAGGATGTACAAGCCAGTAAAAATTAGAGGTGCAAAACAGATCATTAGGATCCACCTCAATTCGAATCAATTTGGCCCAGGTCATTTTTGGGTGATGAGTCATTCAGTACAGTTTCCGGTGTATCCAATTTGGTTTCATATATTGATTTGTTGCCAATTACTTGTTATCATTAAATAATAATCATTATAAGTCATACTAATTCCAGGTACATGTAGAATAATTTGGAATCAGATAACGGGTATGGTTATCTTTGCCAAGTATGGTGAGCATGAAGTTTCTTAAATGACAAATTTATCAAATCAAGAGGCAAGGAGGCCAAGAAGTTGTCTTGGCACAAAGAGAAAGATCAAGAAGATCAAATAAATATTACAGTGCGAGTCGGAACGATTAGTTTTGATCAATGATCAAGAAGGAGCATAAACATATAGCAAACCTCATTAGAGACGACATCCCACAATCCATCACTTGCAAGAATAAGGAAGTCAAGAGAGACTGAGAGAGCTGTCAACTTTCTCTTCCTGAAAAAAATAAAATTATCTTACGTTTTTGCCCAATTTATTCAACAATGCACAGGTATTTGACTGTGACAGCTATGCCATGCTTGTAATCATAAATTCATCAAGCTGGAATGTTTATAACCTGTTCTTTAACATGGAGTAACAGTGCAACAAGAAATATATAGAGCAAAAATCCAAGAAATATATATTCATCAAAATAAAAACAAGACACTCCCCTCATAAAAGAGGGTTGATTGGCTGCAAAGTCTTGCCTATCTTTGTGCTTATTTTACAATAATCTCATCTTTATATGTCAAACATAAAGATAATAAAAATAGAAGAGGCACTGGAGAGTGAGGGATAGCTCAGTTGGTTAGAACTTCCCTCCCGGTTCCAGGTAATCCTGGAATCGATTCTCATCCCCGCCCTTGTGGCTCATTCGCACAAAAAAAAAAAAAAAAAAAAAAAAATAGAAGAGGCACTTCCCATTCAAAAAATAAAAAAAAAAAGAAAAACAGAAGAGGCGCTTTTGCATGCATGAGAATTAAGAAGGAATACGGAGGACTCAGATATGTGGTAGAGCATCATCAAAGGCATTAGATATGCCATGATTATGCACGGCGAGCAAACCAAAAGAATTTTATCTTCATTGTCCTCCTACTTGAATCATACCATCTTAATTAACATAATTGAATGAAAGAGTTCAAACATTAACATATGTAGAGTAGGAAAGAAACAAATGAAATGGTGATAGCGAAGGTTAAAGCAATCATAGTAGATTAGTAGGGATTTCATTTCTAACGATAGCTTTTTTTTAAAAAAAAAAACGAGCTTAGTGCAAATGGAAGATGCTCATGAATAAATAGCACTTCTCTAGTTGATCAAAAGTCCCGTGCAAAACAAAAATCAAAAGTCACCTACCCACTATTTGTTTTTTTAACAGCCTCCTACTCACTATTAGATATGAGTTGTCATATACTTGTTCAATAATTAATCACCTTTGTTTCAAAAATTCTTATAATACTTTTTATGGTCTCCGAGGCTATTTCATTACTTATATGGCTTTAATTTCAAATTGGATAAATTGTAAAGAACCTATGTTCAACTTTATAGTCAAAGTTTGTAAAATTTAACTTTTCACAAATTGTAATGTTACAACTCTTCCGATACCAAGAAAATCTTCTTTTTGTTGTATAGAGAGTCACAACGGAACTAAAATAGACAAATTTCAATTTCAAGTCTCGAGTACACGCCCAAATTAAAATTAAATAAATATTGCATTTGTTTCAATAATTACTAACTAAATTTATTGAATAATATTATTTAACTCATTTGAGCTATATTTCATTTAGCTCGTAAGGAGGAGGAATAGGGATGATAATCCAGTCCGAATCTGACCCTAGTTTGCTCCATTCTGAAGGAAAAAATCTGAGTCGACTCCGTCAAAAAAAAATCTGCATCCGACCCCGCTTAAAAAATCCGACTCCGAGTCGGAGGACGGTTGGAGTTGGATCCCATAAAAAAATCCGACATCCGAATCTGACTTCGATTTTAAGGTAATTAATCCTTTTTTTTAATTTATATTAATGTATTGTGTACGTATAATCTGACCCTGACTTTGAGGCAATTGTATTATAAGATTTTCCATTGAAGAAATGATTATTAAAAATAATAGTAATTTTTAAATTATTTGTACTATATAAGATCTCCATATGATTAAATTATTAATTAGATTATTTGTATTATAGAAGATTTTTCTATTAAAAAAAATGGGGCGAAAAAAAAGTTGGATCAGAGTCGGATGTTAGGACTTTAAGCCGGGTCGGAGTCGGATTTTCGGAGTCGGGTGTCGGAGTCGAAGTCATATTTAAAGTCCGACTTCTTGTAGGGTCGGAGTCGGATCATGCATAATCCGGTCCAAGTCTGATCCGTTGCCATCCCTAAGAAGGAAGTTGCATAGAGCTCAACTCTCACAACTTATTCGTCTAACATTTGCAAGTCAAACACCTGGGAGAGGGAAGGAAAGTTAAAGGAAACCCTACCCCCAAACGTCGACTCTAGTAAGGAGAATTCGACCATGTAAATTGTTACCTTAAGATTACAAAGTACAGCCCTAAACAACTACACTTGATAATACTTAATTATTAATATTGGTATATTGCTATAGCCTATAGGACAACTATTTAGAAAATACTAGTACAACTTGAAAGCTACGTAATCACTATAGAAACAAATATTCTAAAAGAAACATTGACTGCAAATCATATATCCTATAAAAATTATTAATAGCATATGTCATATATTAGCTCATTACCAAGTAAGTGTTGGCCCAGTGGTGATGGGGACTGGCTTTGGTAGAACGGACCCGTGTTCGAATCCCCGCAACACTATTGGGAGAGGAATGGAACCTAACCACCCCGAACTTGGCCTCAATCCGGATGTAGCCCGAAAGGTGAACCGGGTGCAAACACCAAAAAAAAAAATATATTAGCTCATTACCTAATCAACCAAATATTCTGCCTTGCTATGCAAGGTTTGGTTGAATTTGGACTGTAGCCGCCATAATGACATCATGAGTATGACCATTTCGTTTTATATTTAATAATTAACATTTCCTTCCTTATTTTTTAATCTACACACTTTTTTTTTTTAATCCTTTTTTATATAACGAGAGAAAAACTAGGCTAGCCACTAATATAGGATCAACCTAACACATTCTTTCGGATGATAGAGAAGAACACGAGATCATGAAGTTCAAACCAATAATTAAACTTTGATAAAGCAAAAAAACAATTTGAATAAAACAAAGTAAATAATTAAAATTGAATGATTTCAAATAGGCACCATATTTTAGGACATCCAAAATGAAATAGAAGCACTTTATTTTTGGAATGAAGGAAGTTAACTTTTATTTAAGGCAGTTAAAGTGCAACGATTATTATCCAGATGAAGCATGGAGCTTGGTGGACAACCTTCCCCTCATCAACATAAGGTACATCAATTAGTAGGTTTGAGAGAATTAATGTCGGATCCACAAGGACAAATGATTGATTTACCTATTCAAAGCAATTTACACGAAGGACCTCTTTAACGAAATATATCATCTCTTGTTGTGGAGCCCGCAAAGGAGTTGTGTATACCGCTGTACGAGGAGTAGCAACTAATGAGTAATGACAAGTTTACCTCATACAGCAGTTGCTGCAACGACAGCACAAAGAAATAGAAATGATCAAAAGCATATCTCAACTTCTGGATTACCATTTGAGACAGTTAATGGCATTTTCCAGCTCTTTTACAAGTCATAATTTAGCATCTATATAGTTAAATTAGATCATAAACAGTACTCCACAATATCTAAATTACAATTACATCAACACATGATTTTCACCTACGAACATTACAATTTATGCCGAGTCCGCCCGTTTCTCGATTAATCTATAAACACGTTTGTGATTTCATATGCACCTATTTTTACAGACAGCCAGCCTAGTCAGACACTTAAAGAGCATACAGAGAAGTTTTATTTAGAACCGCCCTTGGAGGAATCACCCTGATTGCCAGAGAGCTGGGTTGAAGAATCACCACGGCCACCTGAATGCCTATTCAAGGAATCACCCTGATTGCTTGACACTCGACTAGAGGAATTTTCCAGGAACCGGACGACTACACAGGTGATGTTATCTGCACTACCTCGCTGATAAGCTTCTTTCATAAGTTTCTTTGCTGCTTCCTCAGAATCCTGAATGGGTTTCACCATTTCAACCGCCTCCTGCAAAATTGTTGAACAAAGTTTAGGTTAAGCAACAGCCATTATGAAAAGCAGAAAGAGATAATAAGTCTAACTGATTGCATATTAGCAATTACTTTCCCCCTTTTTTTAGTATTGCAATAAAGGTTGTGCTAGTAGTTGTCAAGGACAAGGTTCTACTTTCAGTGGGTTCACAAGGTGTACTTCATGGGAAACTCCACAAAGGATGTACAAGCCAGTAAAAATTAGAGATGCAAAACAGATCATTAGGATCCACCTCAATTCGAATCAATGTGGTCCAGGTCATTTTTGGGTGATGAGTCATTCAGTACAGTTTCCGGTCTATCCAATTTGGTTTCATATATTGATCTGTTGCCAATTACTTGTTATCATTAAATAATCATTATAAGTCATACTAATTCCAGGTTGAGTCAATACCAGTTCTGGTCATAATTAGGTCATGTAATTCCAGGTACATGTAGAATAATTTGGGATCGGATAACGGGTATGGTTATCTTTGCCAAGTATGGTGAGTATGAAGTTTCTTAAATGACAAATTTATCAAATCAAGAGGCAAGGAGGCCTAGAAATTGTCTTGGCACAAAGAGAAAGATCAAGAAGATCAAATAATTATTACAGTGAGTCGAAACGATTACTTTTAATCAATGATCAAGAAGGAGCATTAGACATAGCAAACCTCATTAGAGACGACATCCCACAATCCGTCACTTGCAAGAATAAGGAACTCAAGAGTGCTGTCAACTTTCTCTTCCTGAAAAACATAAAACTATCTTACGTTTTTACCCAATTTCAACAATGCAAAGGAATTTCACCGTGACACCTATGCCATGCATGTAATCATAAATTCATCATGCTGAAATGTTTATTACCTGTTCTTTAACATGGAGTAACAGTGCAACAAAAATGTATAGAGCAAAGAAAATGAAGTACGTATAACACCACCAAAAAAAGTTTGATAAAAATAAAAATAAAGATTTTTGGATCTAAGTTATACAGAATGTGTATGTTTAATACACCGTAGATATGCAAGCATCGTTACAACATGATGTGGTTTTCCTATGTAGCTAAAAGAACCAAAAGAAAGAGTCAACAAATTTTGATTAAGAGAAAATATTTTCAGATGGTTTTCCAAGAAACAGAAAGCAAGCTCCTCTTCTAAGCAATTCAAATGAGACATGTTCAAACAACCAAGACACAAGATGTGAGAGGAAAGGTAAAGTCACGATCTAGATAGTAACCATCAAGATACATGCACGTCATGCTCATCAGATGAGCATGTATCCAGGAGGTTATCACAGAAGGTGGAGGGGAAATGTAGATGACAATGGATCAGAGGTCATATTCCCCTGCTCTATGCCATCAATGTAAGATTTTAAGCAATAACTTTCCAAAGTTCAAACTCTATATACTATCTCCATCCGGATATAAAATAGCCACATATACTATATTGGGATGTCTAAAGAAATTTTCTAAGAATTAAAACAACTTATGATTGGGTTCTCACAATGCCCTCAATTAGACCGAGTGACGAGGAATATCCAGATGGTCCAATTATGATAAAAGATTCTTCAATAAAATCATTTCATGTCCTTAATTATGAGGGTAATGTAACATTTTGCACCAGACAGGGGAGTAAGAACTTTTGATACTTTATTAAATACATGAACTGGGAGTCTGAGAATGATATTGTACTTTCTTATACCAAAAGAAGTTTATGATGAAGACACTTAATAATCATCGAGCCATAAATTTCTTCACCTGACCTTAATCTCAGGGTCAGCAACAACATACTGCTTCAAGAGTTTGTCACCAAAAGCACGAGAAACAGCAAGAACACCTCCAACCCGCCAAGTTCCTGTTTATCAAGCGTCAACCATCCAAACTCAACAAATTACAGTGGATGGAAGAAACTAAAATCAAAAGGACTGGCTGTCAAAAAACCTTACCAGCCCACATAACAAAACCCCCTGCATCCTCAATCCGTTGTCGTTCATCACTTTGGTCTGGCTTATGATCTCGGGAAACAGCAATTGCTGCAAAGAGTTGGTAGGAAAATATGGACAAAATGAGTTACCGAACCACTTCAAAGAATGGTTGTCAAAAGATAATTCCCAACTATTCAGAAGCACACATTAGAAAGGAAAAGCAAAGACCGAGATAATCTCATTGTATTCTCCAGTCAACGCAAACAAATTGGCTAAGAACATATTGGTTTCAACTTCATAAAGAAGGCCTTCAAAGCATAGTACATAGATTTTCATTAATGGACCAGAATAAGATGATGACATTCAAGGTAAACTAGACAACAAACCAAATATCACAACATAATACACTCATTGGAGGGTTGAAATGGTAAACAAATTCCAAATGGAATTAATCATAAAATTTCTGCACCTTTTGATTTCAAACCTCAAAACAATTCATGGCTATGCTTTTTCTTTAATCAAAGTAAAGAACATCATGGGAAAACAGTTTCAGACCAACAGTGTGTTTAGATAAGACTAGAGGGAAGCATAAAGAGAAGTGTATAGCTTTTCTTTAACTAAGCTCTTTCCAATATTCGAAGGATTTGGTTTTTATCAAAGGGAAGGGAAGATTCAATGAAGCTTATTACAAGGATTTGGTTTATCAAAGGGAGAAGATAACTTTCCAGTCCCCAATTTTTGTATCCAAATAAGGGAAAATGGATTCATGACTCTCTCTTCCCCCGCATTCCCTCCAAATACACTAGACAATCAATGATGGTGCTTTAAGACTATAATGCAACTGAAAGCCTGCTGGTCTGTAGATAAAAAGTTAACTGCAGTGAAATTCCAATTCTTGACATATGACTAGAAACATAAGACTTCTATGGGATGTAAGATGTTCATTAGCACTTGCCTTCACCACCTCGGCATATAACCACCCTTGAATCACCCACATTAGCAACCAACAAACGATCGCCAACAAGGATAGCAGTGGAAGCAGTTGATCCTGCATCCCTGTTCTGGGAGTTCTCAGATTTTAAAAATTCAGAATCTGTATGGGTGTAAGCATCAGCTGCAATAAGAAATAAGGTAAGACAAATAAGTCCACGATCAGCAAGTAATTTAGTTTTTTTAACACTAACAAGGTAAGGTCCAGAGATCTGAGAACACAAACCTATAGCTGATTTGGTATCAGAAATGAACTTTGGATGCTTGATCAGATTACTGAAAAGATGGTGTTTCACAAATTCAGCAGCTCGAGCCCCACCATGTCCTGAAAGCAAAAGGTTAACAGATAGAAATACACATAGATGACTGAAAATAAAGGGAAAAGTCAGCCTGACTGAGATCAACAATCAGCATGGTCAATGAACAGAGAAAAAACACCCTTCCCCATCCAAAGATCCTCAGTTTTACAAGGTAAACCACAAAAACAATGAAAGTGTATGCATCCAAGAATGATCTAAAAAGGAACCAGAGTCCAAAGAAATTCAATCCCATTCCCATGGCAATGTCACAGTCCAGTATAGAAAACCTATTTTGAAAGTGATATATAGATGGCTAAGTTGTTAGACATATCGCATTTGCACATAGTAAGTAGCTATTGCAATTTTAGAACACTTCAAGCAGTAATTACTCTGTACATCTACCAGTTGGACGCGATACGAAAAAAGCCATAGAACTATTGAATTTGTTCATCATAGAATTTAGAATATCATATCCCAATGATGAATTTTCCATATGTCATTGAGAATACTTTTGTCCAGTTGACAGTGCAACCCTTACTTAAACTCACCCAACTCTTTCAAATAGCTTTTTAAATATTATAGAGGTATCATTATCCACCTCTCAAAAAATTATCCAAAGCTGGAAAAAGCAATTGACAAGAACATCACGTAATTTCACTGAAAAATTCAGGGGAAGGCATGCGGCCATAGCTGAATATCAGAAATAAGAGAATATAAGTTCATCTGCAGAATGGTATTTGCTTGAGAACCAAATAAAAATAAGAAATGAACCCTTAAAGGAGGAACTCAAGAGGGTTTTAAAGTGCGCAAGCCACGAGAAAAGGGTGTAATTATAAGCGCGATAACACTTGGAAAATAAGTAAGCACAAAGCTCCACTCAATAAAAATCAATATCAATCTCCTTGTAAATTAATAAGATGACCTCTTTATATAGGGTTATCCAATAACATAAACCTTAAAAGAAATAACAGTCTAGTGAAACTCTTAAGCTAATAATAATAATATATAATTTATATCATAATGAAAAGCCCTACTGAACCAACTCACAACATGGGTCATCATAAATTCAAACCAACAAATTATACCCTTTATAGTCTTGACGTGTAAAAATACCACCAAATATTTAACTCGGATTTCCCATCCTCGCACATCAAATAATCAATATATATAGTTAAAATCAAAAAAAAATCCAGCCCCACCAACATAAACATATTATCCATCTCTATGATATAGCAAACGGCTCAAGCAATCCTTTAAAATGAATCAGAGCTAGTGTGAAGGGATTGATTATATACACACACAAAACCAGTATCACCCACCAGAAAGCATGGGGAGGAGGTTAAGAGAGGGAAATATACCATCAAAGACACCAAATAGGCCAACTATCTCTCCGTCAACGCCATCGATTCTAGTCTCGTAAAAGTCTTCCATTGATGACCTTTTCCCAGCAGAGCTCGCATATCCATAGTTAAATTTACCATTTTGACTGTTCACATAAAGATCACAATTATTATATCGAAAGAGTCATACATGCCAATTGCACCAATATAAGTAATTAACAATCTTGAGTCGCTATGTTTCCAGTTTCCATTTACATCATAGCGGCAATCATTGAGATTTTAACTTTAGCCAGCTTAAACAATTTCAACAATTATTTTGATCTTCAAAAAAGATATATATGGATATCAAAATTCTGAATGAAGGTCCTGGCGTCCTGCTATACTTATGTCACCTATGTTTCTTGACTATTGCCTTCATCCCAGCACTCATGTTAGCTACTCAACAAAAACAAGGGACGACAACTGACAGGGAACTACCACCACCAATATACCCCAAAAGAAAGCACTATAATTTTTACAATAAATTATAAGAAAACAAGCAGATGTTTCTACTTGGTCCGCATCCCATAAGTAAAAAAAATTGTGCGGCACCTTATATGCAAAAATGTAGTTCCGCCCCTGACTGCCACCCCAGCAAAATTATAAAATCCACATATGAACCTCTGATTTCCAATTAAACATGATATTATTTTGAATAGCAGACTAGTAGGAAAATAAATTATGTAATACAAGCTCATAAATGGGGGTGAGATGAAAATGCTAATCAGTATTAGCAAACAAGCCAGCCTTACAAATGTGCATGTATTGGCTCATATGCAAATGCCTTCCGGAATCTGAAAATTGTTTCATGCATGCCATTTCCCGCCCACGCCCAAATTTTGAAACAAAGGCCCATCTCCAAACTTTTGAGCCATGGTGTGTCAAACACTCAAATACACCCACCCTAACAGATACCTTTGTGAATGCAACATAAAAGGACATTGATGACTTGTTTAATAGAAGTTTCTACGAGAAAATAAACAGCATGCACCATTGATTCATCACTAATGACCCTGCTACCTGAGTATATATCTTCTTCTGCCTAGTTACTCATATGTAATCAAAGACTACAAACAGCAAGACAAGACACATATTAACTACCTCATCAAAGCAAGCATCACCTGCCTATTTTGGAGAAAGGCCCACCGAAGCAGAAGCTACCATGCCTATCAAGGCTCACAGACAAGGGTAAAATTTGCTTGTAATTTGAGAAATAGGAGTGAATTCTTTGGATAATACTATATGATAATGCACATTGTCTATCCAACAAAGCTGACCTTTTCCCACTTTCGCCTTCTGTATCAAGCAGCTTTTTCCTCGATATAGAACTCTTACATACACTGTATTCATATGCAAGTCTTAGTCATCAAAGTGAAGACTTTTGCTTGGCAACTATTATTGAATAAGGACAAAAGTGGGGAAAAAAAAGACTATCTCCTCTCACACTAACTTCACCACCCACCCATTCATACCCCAAAACCTCTTTCCTAGGTGTACTTGCCTGTTCATGGAATCTTTGACCCACAACAGATTGAGATTAAAGGAAAGCACTTTGGTCTATACTTCAACAAACTCCAACAAGCAGGTTCTCGTCATCACTCAAGAATCTTTTAAGCTGCCACTCATCAGAGTTCTCAGTCTTGTGCATGCACAGCTGAATAAATCAAAGAAAACAGAAAGATCCAGCAGGGCTTTAAGATGGACTAACAGGTATTATAATTCTTAGGACTGACTTATCATGTTAGAATGACTGCAATTGTCATACTAGGGTCTAGCAAGTAATTGTAAGGCTGGCACAAAAGAAAAAGTGCAAGACGGTAGAAAATGGGTTCTAGCTGGAGTGAAAGTTTTGCACATCCTCCAGAAAATGGCAATCGTCAGATCAGCTTTAGTCTTACAGACAAGTGGTTCAAAGACATCCACAGTGTTGGTAACGTGGGAAATCTTGGCCTCTGCTTCATCTAGATTCAACTTTCTGAAGCAGTATTAGTGCTTCCAGAAGACAAGAGAGATGTGTCAGAGACCATGGACAGGGAAATGAAACAGGTGGAAGCACACTCTCCAAGGCACGTGTGTATAGAAAGGACAAACAGATGGGATTATAAAGAGAGAAATGATGAGACATATCATTTTAAAAAGTCTGAAGATAGGCAATCTTTCAAGGTCACGATATCGACATGATTCTCATCTCAATTTTATTCCATCACCAGACAGTTAATTGTCAAATAAGTATCAATAGTTTACGTCAAGGGTCTGCGGTGATTCTCCTTGGGTCAAAAAAGCCGACGAACACTCTGAAGCGTTTGGGCATGGCAATCACTTAGTTCATGTCTGAGTAACAACACAAGTATGCAGATTTCCAATTAGCTTTAGTCATGAGATTCAGCAGCCAGTTACCCATTATGAGCACTCTAAGAGGCAATGATGCAATAAAACCAAAATGGAGGATACGAGGGCTAAGTTTGGATTGGTGCCTCATACTGATGAAGGTAAAAGGCTACAGATGGTCAACTGATGATGGTATAACCTTCAGTTCCTTTGAGGATGAAGGACTCTATCACCTTTAGAAAAAAATGAGCAATTCAAAGTTATTTGAAAATGTTGGACATGAAGCTAAAAGATGCATTGTTTGGAGCAAGGTCAGAGACATATGTTTGGAGTGAATGAGAAAATATGATTCTTATATTTTCTAAAAGGTATAGGCAGTGAGGATATCTCATCTTGTACTTTGTTATGCATTTTCTTGTTCTTCTAACCCAAAATAAAATTACTTATCAGAACTAGCAAGTAACAATGCCTAGTAAGAAGGTTGAATTCTGAATTTTTTTTCTTTCTTTTCCTTTCTAAGTTCCAATGCAGAATTTTTATGCACAGTCGTGTCTCCTAGAGCTAAAATATGATCCACCAAGAGCATAGGAACTTTAATAATCCATTTAGCAAAAAGCCCTCCAACTTCAAAAATGGAAATCGATTCATTTCACACGCGAACCAACATCAGGCTATCCTTCAATAACACACATTCATATTAATGACCAACTATATGCACGCCCACATCCACAAACACACACACACACACACACAAACATTATTACTCCCTTCCTAAGGATAATCCAACATCAAAACAATTGAAACAATTCAAATGCCGTCAACGCTTACATAGCTCCTTCACTTTCAACGGGCAGATACCATGAGAATAATAAAAATTTGACCATCTCAAGAGAAAAGAACTACAGCTAAAAAAAGTTAGAACAAACATGACTTTACACCAAGCTAGATCCAAAAAAAAACTTGTAAAGTGAAATACTAAAATGGCAAGAAGAAATCACCTGAGGCCGCCACCGGTGACGGGTTGTTCCTCAGCATGAACTTGGTTGGAAGATTGCAACACTGAATCAAGGTAACCCATTTCACTGCTCAAATTTTCACAAATCCAACAACTTCTTTTCTCTTTAATCTGATGTATGGAACTAAAAACAATAACAATAGTAGCAGTCAATAAAAAACCTATATTCATCAACCCTATTCAACCTGAAGGTGGCGGCACCCGTAGATACATTTCCAATTACTGATAACAATCAAATCTAACCTGAAAAAAACCGTAAAAAAAAAAAAAAATTGCTTTTAATCACACAAATCGACTACAATTCCTTTTTACAAATTACAAATTTCAATTTCAAAATACAATTGCAGATATTTGATCAAAATTATTATAGATAATTACAGATAAAGATCAGACGAGATTATGATATCAAAATCCAAATTAAATGAAAATAATTGGACCAAAGAATCAGAATTGCATATAGCTTAAAATTACGAAAAACAAAGATCATTCTGCTAGCAACGAAATTAATAAATTGCAGAAAAAGGGTACCACAGAAATTACCTGAAAGTAGAAAAACAATGGAGAAAAAACTAAGGAGAGAGAGAAAGAGGAGGGAGAAAATAAAGAAATTTAATTGTGAGTTTCGGTTAATTTTTAGTTTTTTTTTTTTGGGGGGGGGTTGTTTGACAATGCAAAAAGTGATGTGTGCAAATTGGAGACTTTTGATTGAATTTTACCTCTGGAAGAATAAAATTTCCATTGATCAACAACAATCCTAAATTTGGTTAGTGGGAATTTTATATCACCAATTATGTCGGGTAATTTTGGCTAAAAATTGAGAGGGGGGTTATTTGGTCCAAAGCCAAAAATAGAAATTTTTTCATTGATTAAATAGTTCGCGATAGATTAGATAGCCACCGGTTTTTATTGAAATTTCATAATGTAATAGGCGAGAAGGTTGAAACGAGAGATGAATTCCCTATCTTAAAAAGATAAGCAACGAGGGTGAAACACATGGCACATTCAAAAGAACATCTTATGACTTGAATAAATAACAAAATTAGGCTTGAGTTAATATATTGCATAAAGCTTTAAAATGTTTTAGAGTCGTAATTTTTGTCAAACTTTGTCAATTATGGACTTCAAATCTCTTTGCATCATAATTGTATACCACTATGGCACTATGTATAACAATAAATCTAATTTATCAATTAGAAGCTTGTTCATATAATGGTACTGATGTACTCTGTACATCGTTAATGGATTATTCCTTGTTAAAAAATCAAGAAAAGGTAGTGAAAAATATAAGGGATTGGTTAGATCTTGTTGAAGATGGATACACTTATAACTGAAGCAAAATTCATATAGAGTGGTCAGAAAGTTATAAATACATAATAGTGAAGAAAAATAAAATCGGGGCTTATAAATGTAAAAAAAATAAGTAATTACTTTTTCTAGGAAAAAAAGTAAGTTATTTATTTGATTTCAATTCAAACCAAATGCTAGAGAGAAAAAATGTTATGAGTTTAAAACATGTAAAAGTGAAGCACCCAGGAACATAAACCACATTTAGAAAATATAGGTATTTTTAATTATATAGAAGCATTTGAAACATGTAGAGATTTTCCATGTGCAAGCACTTGAAATTAAATTATTTGGAACCCATAGACTTGAATCCTAATTTTAAAAGTATGAGAAGTATAAGAGAAATTACCTCAATCTCCCTATGTATCTAAACTAATAACTAAAATCTATATTATTCCAAATAAAAATTGAAAATAACATCTCTATAGCTAACAGCTAACAACTAACATAAACAGCTAAGAACTATCTACCATGTATTGGTGAGGGATAGAATTAATCAGCTAAGAACGCTTATAAAAATTGAAAAAAAAGGTTTATGAATTTAGTGGCGTAATGACTAAGTTAGTAGCGTATTTTGTTGGTTACTTTATGTATTTCTATTGACCTAAGAAAGTATTAATCAGCTAACAACTATCTACCAAACACATTTACACAAACATCTAATGGTAATAGGTAAAAGCTAACAGCTAACAGCTAACAACCAACATAAACATCTAACTACTACTAGCTAACCTCTAATTGCCAAATAGGGTCATTTGTATTTTTCTCTTCTCGTATTAAATTTAAAATTTAAGACGCTTTAATTTTTCAGTATGTATTTTATGTAAACATAAAACAATTTATCTAGTTGCACGTGAACAATAATTATCTATGTACCTTTTTCTAGATTAAAATCTAAATATTAGTAAGTATACTTGAAGTCTTTTAATTTTGATCAAACCAAATGCCGGATATAAAGGTTATACATTGAATATGATGTTATTGATATGCCTCAAATTTAGATGGAACTATAGCAAAGCGGCATGTTATTGTTCCACAAAGGTATGACATTGGCGTTGTGAAACTGAGTCATATATAGCTTTATCAAGTTGATATGGAAGGGGATACGAGTAGACAATGATCCTTTAACATGTATGTGACATACATAAAGTGTTGTTTAGTTAGAAAGAGAAACACATAATTAATGGTAGCATCCTTGAAATTTACGTTCGTTTCATCTTTCAGATTTTTTTCTCTTATTTGTTTCTAATGGTTGGTCATTGGAAATTCTGAAGATTTTTTGTCCAATTTTCTTGTTTTTACTCCTCAATAACCAACTTCACTTTGAGAAGAAACAAAGGGAGATCTTTAACTCCTTAACGTAGATGTGTTGTTCTTGGAAAACTAAGAGTTTATTGTCATGTTGTTAGCTCTTTGATAAAATTTGGCTCATTTGCATACAGGGGCGGATCTTTTAAGGGGCAGGACTGGGCCTGGCCCCTAAAAGATTTTGGGAATTTTTTTGCAACATTACTAATTTGCTCAGCCCAGTAAGAAAAAGGCCCAAATTTACTGAGCGCAAGGACTGTACTTACCGTGTGATAGAAAGGTGAAGAAGAAATAGGAACTGGCCGGGACCACAATTGATGTACTTTGCAAGTGTCACTCTGTCGATGTACTGATGTTTGACATGAAGATGATGTTTTTCCCATTCCTACTTGTAAGTTTTAACAACGTTTCTTTCTTTTTTGTCTTTTCTTTCTTTCTTTTTTCCTTTTTTTTGAAAGGGTTCTTTTTAAGGGGTTTTTCTTTTATTTCATTAATTAATTATTATTGATTTTTTGTATTCTTATCCAATATTTCTTATTTTATGCATTTTAAAACTTTGAACTTATGGCTATTTTATTTGTCTTTTTGTGATGTTGAAAATTATCTAAAAACTAATAAATATCATATATTTATAAAGAAAAAGTTGTACCCTCATATTAAAGTCCAACTTTAGGAATAATTATTAGGATGGTGTCCTGTAATATGTAATTTTTAGATTTGTCGTATCGGGTACCCGGATTTGTACCCGTATCCGTTACTTGTACCCCCATACTTGAATTCGCACCCGTATCCAATACTTGTTACCAACCCAAGTATATAAATATCAACTAAAAGTCTAAAGTAGCTAGGTAATTGGCCCCCGATAACAAAAGTTCCAAGATTCACCACTGTTTGCATATTGCATTGTTGCCAAGCTCTTTTGTCTCATGTTTGATGTTTGGACTCTGTGGCTACTAAATACCTCTTTTATGATTCTTGTCTTCTTTATTTCAAGTTTGGATTCTCTTCGTGGAAATTGGATTCTCTTCGTGGAAATTCTAATTACTAGGTATTGATATCATATTATCATTCATATCCTCGCACAAGAGATAATGAGCCAAATTTTGTTTGGTCAATGTACCAAATTATATAATGATTTTTACCTATATATGAATATTGTCCCTTTAATCCACAAGTATCTAATCCAGACAAAGTTATACAAGAGATTCAGCATAGAAGTTTTAACCTTTTATATGCACATGCCGTTGCAAAAACCGAAGCAATTTTTTCTAGCATGCATGTTCTAAAACTTATAGCGTCATTCACCCACTTTTCTTCATTCTTACTACATTCTCTTTTCCTCTTATTTTCTGTTTTTTCAATCTGGAAAGGGGGTCGGGGAGGGGGAGTGTTAATTCTTGTTCCGAAATTGACAAAAAATACATGAAATGTTGAATATTCTAAGATTGATTTAAGATATGAATATGCTCTCTTGTGCGGTTGTGCCACGAAATACCATGGTCCCTCTTTTTTTTTAGGGCAATCGAGATGTTCTATTTTCATCTTGGCAATTGACTAACCAATATAAAAATATTTCCCTTTTCACAGTTATCAAAGCATAATTATAATTTTGTCTGCTGATATAATTGATTGAATACTACCAAAAAATAAGAAAACTATCTTGAAAATATACATTGCTATATGAAAAAACATATATCAATACAATATAAATTATAAATTTAACATTACTACAAATTTGACCTACAAAATGTGACAGGTAATAAAGGGGATGGCATATTTGACAACAACTATTTGAAGTTGTTAGAGGCTTAGATCTATCTACAGTCTCATTGACAGAGGGAACATTATATTTTGGCTCAAATTTAAGAGACATTACAAAAAGTGAGATCTAGATTACACAACCATCTTTTGCTAAGGCACACTTAGCCCCTTACAGTTTTGTAAACCCGGCTCTCCAACTATCAACTAGCTAACTCATAAATTGTTAAGACTTGGAGCTATCTACCAAATTGTGGAGTTGTTTAGATAAATGAATCCAAATAGTCTCAGGAACTTTACTGCTAGAATGCTGCATCAAGACAGAAACTAAATCCAGAATGAAGTTGTGAAACTCAGGTTTTACTGACATGCGAGCTAGCATAGAAATCCATGCTTCGGGAGACTTTTTCACAGCCTGCCAGAAATACTGAAAGCCATTCGCCACTCTTGTTGTGTGTTCCTGTTATAACCGGAAAAAAAGCAGACGAACCATAAGCAAAAATGTGGAGGGTACAAAAAAACCACGTATACCGGAAAGATTTTTGCTTCATTCTTTATATATTGCCATATACTTCACATAAATTGTGAAGATGCCAAAAGGATGCTATAACAAAGTAGATTACACTGGTTAAAATATCATTCTCTATCTTCAATTGTCTCCCATCCAAAAATGATGAGTCTGGCTATTTACCTACATTTTTATTTCTTCACCATTCTACCCTTGGTCATAAATTATGGGTTTGGAAGTGTAATGGCAAAGATGAAACTATCAACTTTGAATAGATAAATGGGCAAATTAACTTTGCTTTTTACTTCAGATGATTAAAATTCAGACAACAAGACATTTTCAGAAATGAAATGTTGCAAGACTAACATGAAAGATGTACATCTCCTCTAAGAATAACTCGAATGAGATAGCAAAACTAAAGAACATCAAGGAAAAGGTTTTTTGCGCTTCCCCCACCCCCTAAATGCTTTCCCTCATCCGCTAATGAGAGCACATATTGAAACCCAGACCCGTATTTGATCAAGTGCAAGACATTTTTGGATTGCCAATAAATAACCCCAACATCAGAAGTGGGTTGGCTGGAGCAGTGTAAAAGATGATAGTAACGAGCAAGCTTGTAAAGAGTTGAAAAGTGCTTCTAAATAGGATGTTACCTTTTCTTTTGAGGGGGAAGGGGCTATGGTTTTTCTTTGGCAATCTTTATCTTATTCACGACAAAGCTTCATCAGAGAATTATCCAAGGAAAACCTTTAAATATATTCTAAGTAATTAGGAATTTCGGGCACATATTCTGTCATCTTTTACTCAGTGAGTCAATGCATGCCATTTTAGGCGATTTATGTCCTAACTCCTAACAATTTGATTGACCATGATACCCTCGACTTTATTACATGTTCTTGTACTACCATTATCAGTAGAAAGTGTAACTGAAATGAAAATGTGAGCATATCAGATCCATTTTCCCGCCCTCCCTAATTTCCCTTCACCGGAACTTCTCCCACTCTCTCTCTATCTGCCACTCCCATCCGACCTCACCACATGGATTGAGTTCAACAAAGGTTAAAACGGCATTTACAGAAGACAGAAAACTGCAAAAGCCATAATCATAAATCCACAAAAGGTGACACAAATACATGTAAACTTTTTTTTCTGACTTGAAATACAAGTAAACTTGAGGAAAATTGATAGTGTTAAACAAGCAATGAAGAAACGAGACCACTAAATCAAATTACTGGTCACCTTTCATCAGGATAAGAAAGATTGGTGTGCCAATCTGTTCCCAAACGGTTAAAAAACCTGCCTAACAAATACATTTACATGAACAATTACTCTGTAAAACTTATTTAAAAGTAAATCCAACCAGTATCAGGAAGGTATAGCTACAGCACATTATGTGACATCCTAATCCACAAGCAAAATAGTGAAGATAGGGCAAGAATCTACAGTTACCTCAGATGTTGATATTTTCCTCTCACTGAAGTCCCCATTTGAGTTCCGAGTAATAACGATATCATCCTGTAAGAATGCATCTAATGCTTTGACTACATCCCTTGTAAGATACATACGCACCCTTAAACCTTTTTCAGATAGGATAAATAAAAGAAGATCTTCTGTAGCTGAAACAACAGATTGCATGTTGAAAGCTTTCCATCTTAATGGAGTTGAAGAATCTTGTACAGAATCAGGATGCTGCTCAGCAGAGTCAGAAGCTTCTGATATTGCTGCAATCTAGAAGAACAAATGCAGTCAGGATTTAACAATTTGCTAAAAATGTTTTATCCAGCAACAGATATCCAAAGAAGATCTAAATATTAATAACCTAAAGAGTAACTCAAGAAAGGATGTGGACACTAGCAGAACATATTAAATCTGGTCCGATAAACCAAGAAATGAAAAATAAAATACCATTACCAAAAAAGAAAAAGACATTAACTCTTTCCAACTAAATTTCATCTTGCTTTAAACATTAGAATACAAAAAAATTCCCCTAATCTTTAATTTAAAGAGCAGGTATGTATTGAATTGGCTGACCATTAAATATCTGTAAAGACAGCATGCAGAGGCTTACGTCAACACGATTTGGATATCTGTGTTATGAATAATGATCAGTTGTATTTAGTTTTTGGCAGAAAGCCAACAAACCAAACATGAGCAAATTGGAGGAAAAAAACAAAGAAAATGAACTGATGAACACGAATTTAATGTGGTTCAGTCAAACATGAACTACGTCCACAGTCAAGGAAAAGGAGTCGTTTAAAAAACTTAAAGGAGAATACAAGGGAAGAGCTTAAACAAAACACAAATATAAGGGAGTTTACCAAACCCGTCGAGTTTTTCCTAACTCCCAAACAGAGTATGTAATTCACACATGGAGAAACTCTCGTCATAAAACTCTCACAGAGCGTATCATCTCTCATCATTAAACCTCCCAAAAGTCTGTCAAAAAGACTATGATACATAAGTTACAAAACTCAAAGGCCTCCTTTGAAAAAGGCATAACTGCTCATAATCATCCCACAAATGCTAATCAAAACTACTCAATGTTGGTTAGCAGATTAAGCACACCAAAGCACAGAAGATGATGTGGAATAGAATAGATTGGTTGAGAGATTGAGTACACTGGAATAGATTGAGTACACAAAAGCACAGATTCATAACTGGTTCAATGAAATAGAAGATGGTGTGAAATAGTCATGTTGCTAATCATAACTGGTTTAATGGGATAAAATGGTGTGGAATAGATTGAGTTAACCAAAGTGTCCAAAGCACAGATTCATTTGTTGGTTAGCAGTTCAAGCTAAGCTTCAAACTGCAGAGAAATTGGCCAGAATAGGTGTTGCAACTCTTCTGATTGTCTTCTATGTGGTACAGGAGTTGAAAGTCGTGAAGATCTCTTCTTCAGATGCCACTTTAGTACAAGTTATTAATGGTATCAAGTGCTGGATGGATATGCAGACTACAGCAGTGGAGTTGCAACGCCTCATCAGATGGGTCAAAAATAGTAACAAGTCTAAATTTCAAAAGCCTCTTGGTATGCTGGTATAGCTGCAGTCATTTACTTTGTGTGGAGGTGTAGAAAGGGGAGCTACTGGTTGCAGCAATTTGTTCTCACAGTTCATAATACAATAAAAAGACTTAAGTAGGTTATTAGGAAGAGAATAATAGCTGTTTTGCGACACAAAAAATTCTAGGAAGGAAAATAACTGGTTCTCAAGTTTGTAATTGATGTATAGATATGTTTTTGGGCGTTTACTGGTGAGTTGATCTTGTTGATCTCTCTTAGTTGTTTAGGTCTTAATGGTGATTGTTCTTAATACAATTTTACTTGCTTAGCCCAAAAAAGAAAAAGAAAAAAACTCGATGTTTCGGGACTACCAGTTGGTCTGCTCCATTGTCGTGCAAAAAGCTGTATAACCGACTGAGCGTGCAGCTAGATGGACTCCAAAAGTGGATGAATTCACCTTATATTCTTCAAACCAACTAAAATTCAAGGCATATTATCATGGTTGACAGTTTACGCAATGCTAGTGCACGTCTACTTGTATTAAATTTTAAATTGTGCAAGTAGTGTCATTGTGTGTTGTTTTCTTGCTCTATTGTGTTTCATCCTTGTTAGACATGTGGGTGATCATAACTTCGGGGATCAAGGCATCGCACAGGCAATCCTGAGCCCATCCCCCAATATGTAGTATCAGATACAACATGCAACTCAACATTGTGCAAGGAACGAGGTTCCCATCACCATCATATCACCAACAGTGAGGCGTCGGTTGAGTACTTGGTGGGGCACAAATTGCGGCATGAGTAGTGCGTCAGTCATGGAGGCACGTTAGCTAGTTCGGTGGGGGCCAGGTGCTTGAGGAGTGACAGAGATGTTTTTGTCACTAAGAGAGGCACGCCTTGTCGAAGGCGATAAGTTGTCTTGTGAGTCGTATCAAACGAGGCATGAGCGACAACGAGCAAGCCTAAGAGCACCGTACTAGAACGTTTGTTACTTAGGTCGATAAACCAACACAAAAATCACTGGTTGACAGCAATTAGGCAGTTTCAATGCGCGTCTACTTATACTAATACATATATTTTGGTGCAAGTTAGTGTTATTGCATGTTTTTTCTTGCTATATTGTGTTTTAAGTTTGCTGCACATATAGGGTTAGGCTAGCCGCTAGCATGGATCATAGCCTCAATCAGGGGCTCCACAAACGATCCGTGCTAGTCCCCTGACAATGCACTTACAGCGTCGCGTCAATCCCAATGTCTTACACGAAGCCATACAGTACGCTTCAAAGACGGTTGTTGCCATAATCAGGGTACAAGCTGTTGGATATAATGCAAATGGAAGTTGTGGTATAGACTAAAAGGGCCATGTTGTATCTGAGAGTTCAGATTTATGAAGCTTTTCAGTTACAAAGTCTATTCCACTCTGTTTTAAATATGCTGTAGCAGTTGCTTATTTTATGAAGCTTTATGAAGATTTATGAAGCTTTCATGGATTTTTTTTCTGGTTTAATTTGACAGATTTAATTTGGCAGATTTCTCTCCTAAAATCTCTCCAGTTACAGTTTGTTCACAGAAAACATTATCTTCTTCCTCTCTTCTTTTCTGATTTTCTCTCTCTAGTTCTGAGCATTATTATGAAATCTTGGGGGGCACATTAAGGGGAATAGCTGTGTGAAATCTTGGGGGGCAATGCCACTTCCGATTGCACCATAGTCGGGGCGATTTTTGCTTCTAAGACAGTGTTTCTAACATGTCACAGCTTCATTATCACATTAATCTTTTTGGCCCACATTGTTATCCATCTTCTGTTTTTGCAGAGCTATATTTTCTACACAAGCGTGCATGACATACGAAAGACAACACGACCTAATAAGTATTATAAAATTCTGATCTGATAAAAAAGGCTTAGTAATTTGGTCCAAAAATATTTCATACAGAGATCACCAAAGTGCATTATGGAACGAATTGGTCTAACCAAGCATTAACATGATAAAAAAAAATTCACAAGGTTTAAGAAGATTGGGTTGGTTCCCTGCGAATAGCAAGAAGTGGCAATCTAGACGTTAGAACCGATATTGGGTCTGGTCAGTTTGCATCAGCCTTGCTTCGGGCCGGATTGGGTCCATTCAAGTTCGGAAGAAGCTTATTCTATGTAGTTGTGGCCGTATCGGTCGAGTCCATTTGGCTCAGGTAAAGTTTGGGTCTAGTATATTCGGGTAGGGTCAACCATCTAGTCAAGTCAAAGTCGTTAAATTAAAGATTGAAATAAAACATAAATATGTTAGATTAAAAAGTACTGTTTTCTCACCATATACACCCCATTATTTCAGAAATTCATCACATACCCCTGATTTTCCTAAAACATTCACCATTTACCCTTTTCTAACGGACGCTAACTCGCCAATTTGCCATTATTTACGACTTTGCCCCTATTAACATTTTTTAAATGTTTCTTCTCCCCCCTGTCTCTCTCCCTCCATCCAAACCACCACCACCATCATCCAGCCACTTTCTCCCTCCTCCCCAGCCCCCCACCAATCGGGAACCACCCCCATCCCACTGGAAACCACCCCCTCCCCTTCAACCAGCCTCCATCCCCGCAGCAGCTCCCCACCCCCAAAAAAAACCCCACCCCGCCACCAGTCTCCACCCTATTGAAAAATACCCATCAATATTTGCGCTTGGTTTCAATCTTTGAAAGATTACAAAGGAGGAAGTATCAGGCAACGCTTGAAAAGGTGCACCAGCGCTAAATCAATAATCTGAGGAGAGAGAAATTAGAATACAGCAACATAGTAAGAGGAGAAATAAAATCATCATCAGCAATTACAGAAGAGAAGCAGCAACTCTAAGAGCACTGATGGTGGCGAACATTTCGCCGTGGAGAACGGTAGAAAATCTAATGGCACAACATCGTGGAGTTTTGGTGAAATGTTAGTGGTGGTGGAAATCGTGAAGGTTGGCAGTGTGCTGGCCAACCCTTCCCCTCTGGCAACCCCTCTCACCTCCTGTACCGGCACCACCGACGCCATTTTCTTCTTCTCTTGTATCTTCTCTCTCCTCTGCAGCTGGGTTGCGTGATAATTACAATGTTACATTTCGGGATTTCGTGAGAAGCCTCCCCCTCCGTAGAAAGTAATAGTGCAACATCAAATAAAAGAATGATAAATTACAAATTACTCCCTCTGGTTTTTATTAGTTTACCCATTTTTATGGGGCACATTTGTCGATACACTAATTTGAACCTTAATATCTCTAATTATCAATAAGCAAAAATTACAAAAAGTTGATATTTGGATAATACACATTGAGATGAATCTAACAAGATCTCACAAGACTATGTTTTTCCTTACGTACAAATCACAACAGATAGTCAAAATCATGTATGTGAAATTGTGAATAGTGTCAAAAGTCAAAACGGGTAAACTAATAAAGACCGGAGGGAGTATAATACAATGCAATCAATAATGGGTTATAAATTATTTATTATTAAAGATAAAATGAAGACCAAAATATGTTTAATAGAAAATAAAATAATATTAAAAAGTTAGAATTTTGTGCTACTCTTTGAGTGGGAGTCAATAATCAATTTCGGGTCAAGTCAAATTTGGGTCGGTTCAATTTTGGCTCTTGTTAAATCACGACAAGTTCGTGTTGGGTCAGCTCGGTTCTTGCTAAATTGGGTCATGTTTGGCTTGGTTTGGATCTTCTCAAATTTATGGGTGAAATCTTCGATAAAGTCTTGAGTCGGGTCTTCTGGGTCGGCCGATCGAGTCAACTTAGCCAAGCCTACGAATGACCTACATTAAAGTGATGATTTTCCCAAAAGAAAGAAACTAATTTTCTGTGATGACAACTTGACATATTAAACAAGTCCAGGGTTTCAAAGCTGCATTAGTTTGTTAAGTCTAATAGCTCTATCCAGAAATGACATTTGCCCCAATTTTCTTTTACAAGTGATATCTGTGACTCAATGCAAAGACTTCCAATTACTTCCTCCGTTTCAAATTACTCGCTACACTTTTCAATTCACGGACTCCTAGGCAATTTTTGGAGAAGAGAGAGGTAGAGAGTAAAAAGAAAAGGGACCCATGTGAGAGGAGAGAGATAGAGAGAGTTTATTGCCCAAAAAGGAAGTGTAGCAAGTAATATGAAACTTCCTTATATGGAAAGTGTAGCGAGTAATTTGAAACGGAGGAAGTATAAGCATTGCATGCAAAAGCTCAACTCCGGCCCACAAAGCCATTATCTAAAATTCTAAACAGAGACATGCATGCACAAAAAGGTTCTGACACATTACATTAATGTATTATCCTACCAAGTAAAGATCTGTCTCATGTCTCATGACATAGGAACTGATAACAGCAAGGATACAAACTACATAGAGAGATCTACAAGTCGAACTTAGATTTATAGGATTAACAAAAAAAAAAAAACATATATATAAGGCCCCATTTGGAATACCATTAGTGTTAAGCAAACGGGTCGCATATCAAACTTCATGGGTTTAGAATGGGTGATACCTAGAAAGCTAGAACTCCACACCTTGAACAAATTGATTGGCTGATTTTTTTTTTTTAAAAGTCAATACCAAACACCCCCATGGCCCCATCTCATTTTCTCTATTCCACCTCTGTTCTCTCCCCCACTCAGTCCTCATCCCACGTCATCCTCTTTCCTCTCTGTTCTCCTCCTCCTCCTCCTCTCTTCTCTCTGTCTCTCTCTCTCCTCCTCCCATCATTCTCTTCTCTAGAGCGGCAGCCAAGGCACCCACCTGGCGTACCTTCTCTCTTCTCCCACTCCACCTTTGTTCTCTCCCCAATCTCCACTCTCTCTCTTTTCTCCAATTCCCTCCACCACTTCCCTCTTTCTTTTCTCCCCTACCTTGCATTTGCGAAAACAAAAAAATGACCACCAATGTCCAGACTCTAGATCAAATGAGATCCCAAGGACATTATGATATAAAAATTCATGTGAATTTAAGTTTGGGTGATGCGGCGGATGCTCCAAAGGCAATGGTGATGGTGGGAGTTCATCACCTCTCCCTTAGTACGAGAAACCTGTACCTCAAATTTTTTTAACATGGGCCTCACTACCAAATGTTGTTCAACCAAACAAGTAAATTCGACAAAAGAAAGTTCACACCCCCCAATCCAATACCAGAACATAAAATACTAGGGACCTAAAAGCCATATTATACTTCTACATAAGGTAATTAGACATTTTCCTGATGTCAATTGATCTAAGATTCCAAAGCAGGTGACAGATCTGAGATAAAACACAAAGCATATTTCAAATATCTGAATAGCCAAACGATGATGTAACATGTATGCTAGCGAGGACGGACGTCAAACACACAATAGTTATCCATGCATGACCAAGCAATTGGCAATGTTATAGTTAGATATCATACCAAACGTTCAAGACGGTTCCACCTTATTGACCCATCATTACGGATAACCAGTTCCCTCAGAATTTTCCTCATATCACGACTTGGATCTGCCAAAAGCCTCCCAATAACAAATGGGTATGCACTTTCAACCACTTGAAAATCAGGGTCCAAAGCTTTAGCTGTCCCCTCCAAGGAACCCAGTGCTCTTATAACTAAAGCATAATCCGGCGGGAGAGAGAAGTTAAACTCATACATCACATCATATAGCTGGTTCATTATGCTCTGAAATCCAAAGTGAAAAGAAGATAACAATTCAATATTTGTTTATGCAAAGACTATGAATCATTAATCTGGAGTACAGAGTAAACAAAATGATAAAGAAAAAATAAATGGGGCAGAGGCAGACTGGCAGAGGTCAACAAAATGAAGTGAATAAGGACATAACAAAAACACAAAATGCAAGGTAAACAAATAATCCTAAGCCAGAGAGCTCCTACATATAAAACAAAAACAAAAATGGAAGGTAACAAATAAATCTTAAGCCAGAGAGCTCCTACTTTCAATTATAATGGAATATCTAACTAAAGACAAGACAAATATTGTTAAGTACCCATAAGAAATTAGCAAACAAGAGATAGGGGACTTTTAGGAAATTTAGAGGACAAAGCTATTAGATCGCTTAAACTCTGCAATATAGAAAAAAGTCTCTTACACTTCCAGGCTTCCTCCATGTCCCTTATACTATCCATGTGGTTCTAGTCTTTGCAGCCTTCAACCACCCCAATACCACCTCACCTCCAACCCCAATCAAAAGGAAATTTTCACCAAGTACTTCGAACTTTAAGGTAATTTACCAGGTACCCATGGTACCTATATCCATGAGTCACAATATTATCCTAGCAAAGGAACAAGCCTAAATGAATCTTTTTGTGGCACTTCTGTTTCAGGCACATTTTCCTTTGTATATATGAGATAGGAGGCTAAAAAGAGCAGATAATATAACAGATTTCAGAGAAGGCAACAACATTGCAGCGTAAGATCTTGCGACATTCATTCTCATATTACCACACTAACAAAGAAGTGTCACCACTGACCTGAAAATCTCGAGATTGCCTGCTCCCGTCACCAAAGGATGCTTGTAAAGCTTCAGAGACCGATAGAATATCAACCCCTTCAGGAAGAAATCCCAAGGATAGAAAGTCATTTGCTAGACCCAGTGAGTCCCGATTTACAAAGTGCACGAGCTGAAAACATATAATGGACCATCAGAATTATAACATCACATAATTACCCCCCCTCAACCAACAAAAGGAACAAAGAGCACAATATATGAAAGTCAAGTTTATGCGTACTTCTCTCAGGCAAGAATTCAACAGCAGCAATAATTCGCTAACATGTACCCATCCCACCTACTACATGCAGCTTTAAGTCTAACTTCAGTACTAGAAAAGAGACACAATCAAGATGCATTACTGACGCCAACAGCTACAAATCCTACGCATCAGTGTGAGGATGAACAGCTCGGATATCTTAACAGGAAAATGCCTTTGTTACAGAATTTGTACACATAATGTCACAAATATAAAGGTTATAGCACCTTAGGACACATTGACGTCCAGCATGATCCAAAAAGGAGACTCCATCACCCCTCCCCCCCAAAAAAAAAAAAAAAAAAAAAACACAAGGAAATAGATACTTGTTTGAGGATATTGGCTTCATAGAGGTAGCATTTGACATGAAGTAAAGATATTTGAGATAACACAGTGACAATTCTACAAAACCTAGAGAAACAGATCAGAGCAAGGTAGTAATATGTAATACTTTGTACAGCATAAGCTGAGAAGTATTCTAAGATTGAAGTTAGATATCTATGACAAGGTGAGTACACATTTTGAGGGTGATATTAGACAAAACCTGAGAAGATGGATGCTCTAAGCAATGTAAGTGTGGCACTTGACAAGAAGTCAAGGAATGAAGAAGATATGCAATGACCGGAGTGAAGATGATTATGCAATGCAGAACAGAAAACGTCGTACAGGAAGTATCTGCAATTATCGAGTCACATACTACCTCCGCATTTCCTAAAAATTACGACAATTTGACTTTTGCACTAATCATATACTTCACTTTCGTCATATTTTATGATCAATGTACTTCCTCCATTCTTTAATAATCACTACATTTCGACTTTTACACTATTGACACACTCCCCTTTCACCATTCATCATGATTTACACGTAAATATAGTCGTGCGAGATCTTGTTACATTCGTCCGGATATACTTACAAGATATTATTTTTCATTTACTAAAAGTAGTAATTCAATTACCAGTCGAGTTTCGATCAGCTAATTATTGTGAAATCGAATTGGAATGGATGTGGCACCTATCAAAGTGTGGTAATGGGTTGGTCTTCAACGTTCCAAGGATCTCCAATTTTCTTATATAAACAAAGGTCTTCTGCTCCTATTGATTTTGCTTTAGACTTAAAAAGCACCCTGCTGGTCTATTTTTCAGTTGTAAAATAGAATATCAGTTAGCCTTCTTTCAAGAACTCTATAAGACTATGAAAGGCACTAAGCCACAACTTTTTATAATTTTTACTTACAAATATTGAAGATATCAATGGTTAAATTTGTATGATGGGACTCTACATGTAGTGATTAATAGAAAAAGGAGGAAGTATAAAAAGTAAATGTTATTATGTAAAATGTTATTTTTTCCTTAATGTATATTTTCAAAATATTAACTCTATGTAACTTCTACAAATAAATAATTAAAGATATTAATAGTCAAAGTAGTACATAAGAAACCATGCAAGTCAAATTGTTGCAATTCTTAGAAAACAGATAAAGAATTTAATTTCTATCTGTCCTTCACTTGGCTCCCCTTCCCAGTTCCCCTCACCCCAATGAATTGGCTCTCTTTAGTGGGTCAATGTGAGCACTATTCATATCCGAGGCCCACTAGGAAAGTATTTCAATTTTTAAATTAAAGAGAAAGATGGAGAAAGAGTGAGAAATGAAACAGAAGCCAGAGGCTCAGGTAAGCGAGAAAGGAATATGGTATGGGTAATTGGTATAGCACATCTATAATTGTAATTTGTAACAACATTTGGAGAAAAGTAAGAGGCCATAAATGTTTCATAGCAACAAATAAAGACAAATTCAGCACAAAAAGGTATCAAAACATCTGAGGGATCACTATAATTTTATTTGTGGGCGAGTCTGAGACTTTGACTTATATCAAGCTAGAAAAATAATAGATCGCAGAAGGGAGAGGCCCTAGGAAGAATTCAGGGAGATGATCAAGCAAAACTTCAAGAAAAATTGGTTCACTCTCCGCTCCACAATTCATGTTGCAGAATCCAAAGAGCGCTTTATAACTCATGACGAAAGGGCTCCAGGGACTTAGGCAGTGTGTTTCTGGACCCCATCCCTTCATCTCCCTCATGTATGTATTTACTCCATTACTATATAGAGTTATAGACTACGTACTGGTCTTCCAACCAGTCACTGCTAGTTATTATTAAAAGTTATTGAACCACATAACGCATAATTAATAGTACATACCACTTGAATGAGGCCTACACGATAATGGCGCGGAATATTTCCCATCATCCCAAAGTCAAAATATGCTAGAGATCCCTCATCTGTAGCAACTAGATTTCCCGGATGAGGATCAGCATGAAAAAATCCCACCTCTAGCAATTGTCTCAACGAGCAGTACAGTCCCTGAGAAAATAGCAGAGGCACATATATTGGAATTAAAATAAGGAGTCAGATAGAATAGGTTTCTTTTGGAGGAAACTAAACGCACTTAAGCAGCCCTTTTTATACAAATAATCACTTTTACTTTTATCAGTAGATAATAACCAAAAACATGTCAACCTCTTTACATTATAATAATACTAACCAGTCTCATTCTTTTCTTATTTAATAAGAGGTAGTAACCAACAAGAAAATCTATCAACCAAGCAAGAGTCCATCAGCGTAGATTATTGCTACAGCCACTACAGGAGCACATCATTTAAACTGTCAGTAGGATGACAACAGAAAAGCCTTGTGAGGCATAAGCCTGGTTCCATTTTTATTGGTAGACTTGATAGTTTTTGCGACAAGTTATTCAGAAATAACGATATAAAAAAGGTTCTATTTTAAAAAAAAAAACATTTCTTCCATTGAAAGACTTGTCTGAGAAATACATATATCAAAAGGCATCAGGATTAAGAAAACATAAACTTGCAAATAAGCACAGGAAGAAGTGGCTAGAGGGCAACAAAATAAAAAGATCACTGAAGAGTTAAAGGGGTAAACATCTCTAAAATGAAAACTATAGAGCACATAATAGAGTTTCAAATTTCAAATTTGGATTAAACCTGGTCAACAAGCTCCATGCGCTTTAATTGAAGCTTTGCTATTGCGTCCTCGTTTGTAAGCTTAATTCCATTTATCCATTCCATTGTCAGCACAGCTTTACGAGTATACTTCCAATATATTTTTGGAACTCTAATAAGGCCTCGACCTCTGTTTATCTGAGAATTCCCAAGCGTAGCTTCAAAATTCTTTCCATGACTATCAGCACCTTTCATTAAACAAAGACTTTACTCAGACATAACTTGTGCATGCAACAACAAGTGCAGCAGCCAGCTCAAGCTGTAAATGGGGCTTGGTAGCCCCGAACTGTATTTTCCAAGAAATAGACCCAACCTCTATGCCATGGACTCTAGGTATGTTAAGGGCTCATTGTAGTGCGCGAGCAAGGAGATTATCCATATCTACCAACAACCACCATTTAAATATGTGACTCCAATGAATATGAATTCCACCAAATCAGTGCAGGCATTTGTTCAACATAAATTGAGAATAAAAACAGGGATAGTGAAATATCTAAGGCAAAATTTCATCAAGACTTTTACCATGACAAGGGGAAGCGATTCAGGTTTGATAATGTTAATACACCGAAGATTAGCTTAGCTCTAAAGAAGTTGAAGGCTTCTAATTTGCAGGGTTACTGCTTCAAAAATTAAAGCTGATCATTGATGTGGAAAAAAGTTAGGGTTGGGAGTCCCACGTTTCTGAGATCCCTACCATCAATCTTCGAGGCACTCACAAATTCCAAGAGCTTCAACGGTCTCTTGGTGAAGTATAATCAAGATAATATCACAGAATCTAACTTTATAAACAAAAAGTGACAGCAAGAACATGGTACTGAGAGAGATGGAGATCTGCCAATCACTGCATTCCAAGAGCTGAAATAGTATTTATGTCATATCACTTCAGCATGGAGGAGGAAATTGAGCTTGAAATTTTTTTAAAAAATCCTGGTTCGAAAGGTAGTTGATTTTATAGGAACAATACTAAACTTACCTAGACGTACATTCTAGACTAAGGACCAAAAATGAAGGTCAAGGCCTAAGAAGACAGTGTCGCTAAGCAGAGAACGGCTTTTTCAACAAGGTATGAGATTTCAAGCTATCCCTCAGCTCTCTTTTCATAAGGGAATCTCTCGAATATAACTAATTTGTCTTATCTAAAAAAGGTTTTACACAATCAAACCAAATCTTATATTAAGGTGGTGAGAAAAGAAGTACAGAACAAGCAAACACAAAATTCCAAATACCCCCCCCAAAAAAAAAAAAGGTGAACTGCCCCCTTCATTTCCTGAACCTCTACATGACGAGCAATGAGAAAACTAAACAATGGATAGGAAGCAAACAATATACTGATCAGACCAACAGCAAACCATATACTGATCAAGCAAATAAGATAACAAATGCCAAGCAATATTCAGCTGTTTACCGCAACCTTCATTCGATAGACAAGAAGACCAACTTCCACAGTGAACAACACACATCAATTTCTGATCACCTCCCGGATAAAAAAGAAAATCCTCCACAGAAAATTCACAGTTGCACACATTTTTGTCCTTTGAAACAAAACGAAAACAAGTCGAAAAATCAATAAATTGTCCGACTTACCAGGATAAGAAGCATACAGAGAAGCAAACCGCTCTGCATTTTCTCCTTCTAAGATGTAGTCAATCTCTTCAAACATGTGCCTGACCTGTCCAACAAAGAAAAATGGCACAATTAATAGAATGTTGCACGTAGAACTCTCAATAGAGGCCTCAAGGAAGGCTGTGAAACATATGGGACATTTCTAAACATGAATTATCTAGTAACAGCTAAGGATCAACTGTAACAGCCCACCGTCATATAACTTCTTAAATCATTCTAATCTAAGCTGTATTATAAAATATTAGCGGAAGCATTTAGATTAAAACGATACGGAGGTTGTCACCTGCTGGAGTCAAACCCATTAATATAGCTGGATTGACTCTATGAGCTTAGTTTAGAAAAGCATACATCATACATGAGATAGTTCAAGTTATTACAATACATAGTGCAAAATCGGGTGCAAATATATATTCAAGTATACATCACAAAAACTCATTTAGTAAAGGTGATATAATCATGCTCAAGTTCCAGCTTGCTATGGATACCCCTGTTACACATTCCTTGAGCTCCCTTGTAGCCTACCTTTTAGCTCCTACACAAGAGAGTTCGCCCCAACCACGACACGTTCACATAACAAAATCAGCTTAAGTTGGTACACAAACCAAACCAAGAAACTACTTATGGTGGCTGAAAATAGGGAGTTGTACTCCATAGATTATAACAAAACATAAGCTCAACAATTACTTATTAACAAAACATAAGCTCAACAAACTCGAACCCTCCTTGCGCTTCCTTTGTTTAACTAAGAGTTTGTGAGTTTCGATATCTTGTTTTGCAAATGATGTTTTACATCAAGTTTGAGTTACAAATTCCATGTATCTTTGGAAGTCTTGTTAATACGTAATTGTTGAGCTTATGTTTTGTTATAAACTACGGAGTACAACTCCCTATTTTCAGCCACCATAAGTATTTCTTGGTTTGGTTTGTGTACCAACTTAAGCTGATTTTGTTCTGTGAACCTGTCCTGGTTGGGAGAATCTCTTGTGTAGGAACTAAAAGGTAGGCTACAAGGGAGCTCAAGGAATGTGTAACAGGGGTATCCATAGCAAGCTGGAAATTGAGCATGATCATATCACCTTTACTAAATGACTTTTTGCGATGTATACTTGAATATATATTTGCACCCGATTTTGCACTATGTAAGTGTGTATTGTAATAACTTGAACTATCTCATGTATGTTGTATGCTTTTCTAAATTACGCTCATAGAGTTAATCCAGCCATATTAATTGGTTTGACTCGAGCAGGTGACAACCTCCGTATCATTTTAATCTAAATGCTTCCGCTAATCTTATATAATAGAGCTTAGAATGATTTAAGAAGTTATATGACGGTGGGCTGTTACATCAACAGGTTTAATTAAGCCCAAAAATAATAGAAGGAAGGAGAATCCCTTCTAGACACGATCCTAGGTCTAAAGTCATCGTCAAAAAAACAACATCAGCTATCATGGATAGCATTAGGTCTGCTATACTTAAATTATAAAATAAAATATGAAATTAAAAAAAAAAAAAAACACGAGAGGTGAAGCGACTGTTCAGACACATAATATTTAACATGACTATCATTCATTCATCCCCCAAAACTTTACCCATTTCTTTCGGGCACATAGTTTTAGGAGAGTTTCTGGGGTGAGTCATCTTATAAATACTGGGTTAAAAAGTAGATGTGATTGATAAAATGAAGTCTTTTATTATCCATGAGATTGTGGGATTTGGTTAGATGGACATGGACCATACCCAAATAATGTGTAGGGATATATACTAAATTAATCAGAAAACCCAACTCGAAACAAGGAAATGGGTAACGTATTTGAGACACCCCAAAATTAAGAAAGGGCGAAGTTGCGGTGGATGGAGGAAGTGAGATTCTTTACTTTATAGAAATTAAAAGGTCACTACTATCCATTACCATTGTGTTTTGCAACATGACCAAATTCTCCAGTCCAGCGCCTGTACAGCCTTCCAGCATTTGGCGCTAAAATTCCAACTAAGAAATAAACTAAAAAAAAAAAAATTCTGAGACTAACCAAATATCAAAATTTGGACCAACACAACTCTAAAGTTTCACCAAGGTCAACCATGAATCAAGAAAGGGGCTAACACTAGGTGCTAACTTGCCAGCCAAAAAACCTGAATACAATCTAGAGTTTCTCTAGAGATCAACCATATATCAACCAATAAATAACTTGTTACAATTGATATATAAGACTTGCACAAACAAATAATGGAAAAACAATAACTGGCAATATAAATATCTCACCATCTCATTCACGGCAACTAACAAATCCTTGCGAGCCTTTGCAAAACGTTTTAATTGGCCGCCTATCATGTGAAACAATAACGCATCAAGAGTCAATGACAGTGACATACCAGGCCTCTGCACCTTGACAGCTACCAGCTCTCCAGAATGCAAATGAGCTGCACCACTTGAATCATCAAGAGAGATATTGAGATTAAAATCATGCAAGATATACAGATTTGCTTCAGTAACAACTTACTCCATAAAAGAAATAGAAAAAGATACAAACATTAACAATCAAATTTATCATCAGCAGACATCTCTAACCTTTATAAACCTGCCCTAGAGAAGCTGCAGCAACAGGCTCTGGGCTGATGTCGGTAAAAAGTTCTGAAACAGGAACACCCAACTGGGATTCAATGGATCTCATTGCAACAGATGTTGGAAAAGGAGGAATTTGATCCTGGTCAGTTAGGAAGAATATTTTTTTATGCTTATATGTACTTAAATATCACACCATAAGAGGTCCACAGAAAAGAAAAGAACATATACCTGCAATTTTGAAAGCTCTTGGCAGTATATGGTGGGTAATATATCTGGTCTAGTGCTCAATGCCTGCCCAAGCTGTAGATACAACAAAGAAACAAGATAACCAAAAAGCTTCGACAGAAAGAGGAATAAAAGCTTACATAACAAGCATCCTCTATCACTAGCATTTTTTTTTTTTTGAAGCAAAAGCATCATTTACTTATACTATACTTCTTATTTATAATAAAATGGTTGGGCACTTAGATATCATATATCTAGGGTTTAACATCGATACAAACCTCTCTACGATAAAGCTACATTATTCCGACCCCCCATGGCCAGGCAAGAACTCCACAAAAGGCACTGTATTTATTAGTTAAGCTTGGTTTTACTTCATCACTTACACATGCTAAAGATTTGCAAAACAGTAAACACTCCAACTAAAGGCAGGAATCAGGATTTGAGGAGTTCCAAACATATGCAACCATACCAGTAACTAGCCTAGGGAAAGTAGTAAAATCGTTGTCTTCGAAACAATACGTCTCCATAAACATCATCAACAAATTTTGAAAACCTACTTTCCAGTAAAACAAATCAGCGTATCTGGAAATTTGGGTGTTTAAACTCTCTGCACTAATGAAAATGTTATAGACTCCCCACACAACACATATTTATTTAAAGAATTTGAGTATACATTTTCAGATGATTCATCTATTTCCACAAAGTGCAAATATGAACATTTTATGCTAAAAAGTAGCATGTACAAAAGCAAACACAGCAAATTAATAGAATAGTATAGACCACCTGCAGGGAAATAAACACTTGCCTTGATATAAAATGGCCCCAGTCGAATTAGAGTTTCACAAAACTGCATAAAATTGCATTGTTATCAATGTGAGTCCCAGATGCAACATTCTGAAGATACTTCAAAGACATGGAAAAGAATTTCGCGGATGACATCACAAATTTGGTAATACATAGGCCACAAGGATAATTAGATCCTCAATATTCAAATCTAACAGCATAAATTTCTTGCAAGTCACCAGACGGAGAGATCATCTGTTCATCACATGCACCGGTAGAGTATGATAACATAGAGCTCATAAATTCAGAACTACATAATCTATAAGAGGGAGGAAATTTAATTTGGCATATGCTATTTTATGTACATATCCTTAAAAGTTTAGCACCGCAGATCAGTCTAGCTTGTGCTTAAATAAGGAAAAGACAATTATTCACCTTCTCTCGTATGACTTGGGACACAGAACTTGTATTCAAAATGACAAGCAAATTATGTGCTGGTGACTTGAAAGGAAGAACTAAGGTGGCCTAGATTGCTACAATGTGTCTATACTCAATCCAGAATGTACCATAAAGAAAGAAACCAGCAGATTCATAAAGCCAGATTTTCTAGGCGTCAAATTTCAAGTTTTGTCTTGTTGGATCAAAGTGCTAAACCAAATATGGCACCAAATTCTCCTTGATTTTATAGATAAAATTAGATACAATAGCTTTCTCCTTCCTTGTATAGATGGGCAACATGAGTTCTGTAGAAAACTATTGTTGGTGAAGGTTAGCAGTCACAACTCACAACACGTGAAATAAACGAGACTATTAGGAATAACATAAGCTCGAAATCTTCATTGAAAAAGCAAGAAACTAGAACAAAAAAAGGAGCATAGTTCACCTTAGTGGCACGTTTGTGAATATCATCAACGAAAAGTTGCCATAAAGACAACTTTAAAACGTGGTATGAGATAACTGCAGCTCTGAATAAGGCCAGGAACGGCCCAAAACGATAAACCACAGAAACACTTCTGGAGCTGTATGTTCCCAATACATGTCCAAATTCTTCCTCTAATGATTCCTTCCTCTGCTTTGCATACTCAGCAGTTGGTCTCTCACCATGCACACTTTTAAAGCTGGTAGATAACCTGCATCATATACCCACTCTCAGATGATAAATGATGTATGATATAAGAAAGATACATGCAAATCCTCACTGAGTGCATAGCCTCTATCTGGACAAGGGGTAAGATGGAGAGATTTGGAGTGGTGAAGGAAGATATTACAAATTCATCTTCAAGAGAAAAGATCAAAATAAGAACAACTATCAATATCCTCATCAAAAAGCAAGTCGAAAACTAGGGAAAGATCTCTCACCAGTCAACTGATATCTAAAAACTTGCTCATTCACAAATCACAGACAGGCTGCTGAATACCTTGAAAGTTATACTCAAGCAGAAACAAAAGATCCATGCGAGTTCTTATTAGAAAAGACAAATGACGTTGTAGCACAACAATAGAAGTTATTTTCCCTCAGATTGGACCATAAGAGTCAGAGAAGGCCTACCCATTAATCTTGCATGCTCTCTCTCTCTCTCTCCCCCCCCTCTATCTCTAGAGTCCATTATATCAGCTAACTTTAACCTTCCCGAACACCGGTCAAAGCATATTTCTAGATGAACCAGGGAAAACTCAGACCTTCCATTAAGTAACGTAGGTAAGCAGACAGTTTTTAACAACCGGTCAGCAAACTCACAGTGAAGAAAAGATGAGTTCACAATTACTTGTTCTCCATTCTTATGATACATATCTCTGGTAAATTACCTTTATTGGCCATGCGAGAAATCACTAGTTGGGACGTTTGTCCGCATATGTAATTGAGTATTTTAGTTTTGACTTCAGATTAGAATCACATACACAAAACACTAGCAGGCAGCGAGCAAAAAAAAAACATAAAAAGAATCCAGAAACTGAACCAGAAAATCCTTATATAATCACAACATATAAAAATCTGGAAACAAGTGACTCACAATCTTTTCTGCAGCATAACGGATAAAAACCAATGATCTTCATATACTTTGGGACCACTATATTCTTGAAATGATAAGCATCGCCATGTCCTACTCCATGCTGCAAATGTAAGGAATAATGTAACCAGTAACGCAAAGAAGAAACGGTTCAGCACACAAAACCACATCTAGGTAGAGAAGTCCAACAGTACTTCTTGTCTTTTCAGGGGAGGGGGAGGAAAGAAAGCTGTAGCAAACTACTACCTCATTTTAGCCAACAAATACTGTAAACGTGTTAGAAAGATGTAGATACTAGCTAGTAATATAAAAAGGACAAAGCAGGTAAAAAAAACCACAAAAAGCGAGGGAATGAAGTTGCTGCACATCACCAACAGTATATAAAGATCCTGCCAGTGGAAATTATGAAGAGCAGGAGAAGGCAACAGCCCATGAAGCACACAGCCCTCCCCTTAGCAAGCTACAAGGCATCAAAGTAATTTCTAAACAGCCTTGGAACATATTTTCTAAAAAAAGGATAAAAGTAAACTAAAAGGAGGTTAAATAGCTAATGATAAGCAGTGAAGGTGCAATACAATAATGCAAAAGGAGATTGGGGATTTCAAATAGATCTCAGTTAAACATTTCGCGACCATCAAATGTTTTTCTCCCCTCACTCTACAATCAACATGATCTAACATACAGTCCAAATGCAGTTGGTGCGAGGGGCCGAAAATTGTATCACATGTGAAATTTTTGTTAACAAATGAAGTACTAGATATTAAGGGTAACATAGCAAGTAGCAGATATAACATCAAAGGTATTCTTACATGCATGTACCACATCCATCACAAGTTAAGCCCAAAAAACAGAGAACTTCACTAAAATTGCGAGATGTACTCCTCAATCCTCATGCATATAAAATTGGCAACATTACAATATAAATCCCCAATAAGAACAACATAAAACAGTAAAATAAAACAACCCAGCTGGAGAAAATTGTATAACTTCTAAGAACCCAATAACTAAAAACGCATAAAAATTGAATAAAATTGAAAATTGGAATAGTAACAATGTAATACCAGTAGAACGCAACGTTGCATGGCGATGATGACGGAGAATTGCGGTGGCGTATCTCATTGAAACATGAAATGCAGAGAGAATGGTAATTTAGCGATCTTTCTGAGATCAGCCTGAAAGGTGTTCGACGAAATGCGCGACAGAGACTGGAGTTGAAATGAGGAAAATGAAAGCTGAAGCCTGAGTTACAGCGGTTAGGAGGAAGAAGGAGAATAGAGAGGGAGGATGAATCAGAGAGGGTGCATTGTCCATAGATAGCCACGTTTCAACTTTACGGGGTTGGTGTTTCCCTCTTTCCTCGTATGCTTCTTTTCGCCAGAAATGAATACCGGAGGGCTATAGAGTTTCTAA
Source organism: Beta lomatogona (assembly GCA_947646795.1). Classification (NCBI taxonomy): domain Eukaryota; kingdom Viridiplantae; phylum Streptophyta; class Magnoliopsida; order Caryophyllales; family Amaranthaceae; genus Beta; species Beta lomatogona. The sequence goes on from CANSNZ010000231.1 coordinate 1,943,415, forward strand.
ATGTGCTAAACTTATAGGGGTATTATTGTAAGTTTACATGAAAGCTACACTATTTTTTTTAATAGTTAAGAAAAATAACAATTAGGAGGCCATCCTCTCAAGGGAAAAGAAAACCTAATTTATCACTTTGAAGAATCGATAAGTGTTGCAAGTTGTTATCAGTATTGATATACATAGAAGAATTTACAAGATGTTCTTCATTAGCTATATAGTAGGCTGCTCTATTTCCTTTCCGGTAGATGTGATTAATTTCCCCTCTGTTTTTTCAAATAGAAGTCGTTTTGGGGTGAATTCGGTCAATTAAGATCGCCTTGGGAAGCGTGTCTTGAATACTGTCGTGTTTGTACTCGTTTTGATGGGCTTCTTGAAATTCGTCCCTTATAGGGTCGTAAGTGGCATCCGTTTTTTCAAATAAAGTGTTTTTGCGGATCAAAACAGCCCTTTAAGATCATATAGGGAAGCGTGCCTATAATACTGTCGTATCAGTACTCGTTTTGATGGGCTTCTTGAAATTCGTGCCCATAAGGGTCGTCATTGGCGTTTGACCGTTTAAGATCGCCTCGTGCCCATAATACCGTTGTATTGGTACTCGTTTTGATGGGCTTCTCGAAATTCATTTCCACAAACTGTCGTAAGGGCATCCGTTTTTAAGATCCTATCGGGAAGAGTGCTAGCATAGTGTCGTATTGGTACTCGTTTTGATAGGCTTCTCGAAATTCGTGCCCGTAAAGGGTTGTCGGTGGCATCCGTTTTTTAAAAAAGTCATTTTGGCGTTGAAACTCGGGAAGCGTGCCCATAATCGTATTGGTACCCGCTTTGATGGGCTTCTCGAAATTCGTGCCCTAGTGGGCCGTCGGTAGCGTCCATTTTTTTAAAACAAGCCGTTTTGACGTGTGAGATATAGAGTTTCAATTTTAAGGTTAATTAGGGCATTAGGGTTAGGGGGTTAGGTTAATTAGGGCATTAGGGTTAGGAGCTTGCTTGCTAGAGGTGGTGGGGAACTCACCTTGTGACCTTGAGGTCACAAGTTCGAACCCCACCACCTACTTGTGTTTGGGAGTATGCCACCTTATACCTTATATCCCCCTAATCTCATGACGTGTTTAGTTCGGCTGACTGACCTGCGTAGGGTCCTTGTCAAGGGGATTAGTAGTGTGGGACCAAAAATTTAAATTGTACAAGTTCATGCATAGAAGTGTATAACCTATCAGCTTATACATAAATATCCATCAGACTACACATATAATAGATCTGCTGATAAATAAAACCTATCCGTTCATTAATAAAATCCATCAACTTATACATATAACCTGCCAGCTGATACAAAAAATCAATCAGCTGATACATAAAATGTGCCACTTTCATACATATAACCTATCAGCTGATACGTAAAAATCCATCAGACTTTACATATATTACATCAGCTGATAAATAAAACATATCGGTTCATTGATATATGACCCCTAGATATAATCCATCAACTTCTGCATATAACCCTTCTGCTGACACATAAAATCAAGTAGCTGATATATAAATGCATCATACATAAAATCAATCAGCTTATATATAAATGCATCAGTTTATACATAAAATCAATCAGATGATACATAAAATCCATACACTACACATATAGTACATCAATGAAAAATAAAACCGGTCTGTTCATAAGTGAAATCCATCAACTTATATTTTATAATTGATATAACATATCAGGTTCTATCACACAATACATAAAATCTATCCGTAGAAAAATAAAAAATAATATCATCAATCAGCTGATAAATAAAACCGTTCCATATATAAAACACATCAACTGATACATATAACCTGCCAGCTGATACATAGTAAAATTAATCAGCTGACATATAACTTGCATTAGCTTATACATATAACCAATCAGTTGATACATAAAAATCCAACAATACAAATAAAGATATAATACATCAGCTGATAAATTAGCTTAGCTTAGCGATCTTGTACGGCTTACGTTTTACGGGAAAAAACGATTCGTGCCTTTCAATGGTCATAGGTGGCGTCCTCTTTTCAGAAAAAGTCGTTTTGCCAGTGAAATCAATGGTTTAAGATCGCCTCGGGAAGCGTGCCCAGAATACCGTCTTATTGATACTCATTTTCACGGGCTTCTCGAAATTCGTGCCCTTCAAGGGTCGTAAGTGGTGACCGTTTCTTAAAAAAAGTCGTTTTGCTGGTGAAATCGGACGTTTAAGATCCTATCGGGAAGCGTGCCCAGCATACTGTCGTATTGGTACTTGTTTTGATGGCCTTCTCGAATTTCGTGCCGTTAAGGGTCGTCATTGGTGTCCATTTTTTCAAAAAGAAGTCGTTTTGCCGTGTATTCGGTCGTTTAAGATAGCCTTAGGAAGCGTGCCTTGAATACCGTCGTATTGGTACTCGTTTCCATGGGTTTCTCGAAATTTGTGCCCTTAGTGTTTGTTTTTTTCAAATAGAAGTCGTTTTATGGTGAATTCGGTTGTTTAAGATCACCTTGGGAAGCGTGCCTTCATACTGTCGTATTTGTACTCATTTTGATGGACTTATTGAAATTCATGCCCTTATAGGGTCGTAGGTGGCATCCGTTTTTTCAAATAAAGTGTTTTTGCGGGTGAAAATTGTAACACCCCTCATGATTGCTTTAAAGGGATTTAGCAGGCTACTTATTCCAACAAGATGCATCTTTGTTTTAGGGAGCTCATTTCCTTAGTTACTCCACAGTTAAGCGTGCTTGGCTGGGAGTAGTGTAGGGATGGGTGACCTCCTGGGAAGTTTCTTAGGGTGCGCATGAGTGAGGACAAAATGTATCGGAAGAACTTGTGTTGGTTACTGAGGACAGTTGTTGGCCCTGGATGCGCGTTGGTGACGATATACTCGGCTCCGTATGGGTCGGGGTGTTACAAATGGTATCAGAGCAACCCTGCGACCGCGTGTTGGGGCGACCCTAAGGCTGTCAGGCCGCATATTAGGAGTCCTCAGGCCTCAGGTGTTACAATCTTTTTTTTTTTTTTTTTTTGCTTTTTTCAATAAATTCGATGCTGAAATTGATTTTCAACACTGGATTTCAAATGTTGAGATGCACAATTTTTCTGGATTTGTTTTACAAAAAGAATCGTTAATAAAATCTTGTTTTTATTTTCAGGAAATAATTTTCAGAAATTTGAGTTGGGATCTCTGAAAATTGATTTTCTGGAAAAATATCGATTTTTGAAAATTGCGGTCTTTGTTTTCAAAAGTCGCATTTAGAAATTTTTGTGTTGATTTTCGAAAATTAATTTTCAGAAATTTGAGTTTTCATGTTTTAAAATCAATTTGCAGCAAATTTGGTTTTGAAAAATCGATTTGTAAGAAATATTGATTTCCAGAATGAAAACTGAATTTTCTGTATAAGAATGATTTCCCTGGTTTGTTGTTGGAATTTTTTTTAATTCTTCTTCAAGGTTGATGTAGATCCGCAAATGGAAGATGTAGATCCGCAAATGGAAGATGTAGATCCGCAAATGGAAGATGTAGACACTAGTAGAATAATTGTTTATTGCTGCGGTCATTAAGTGGCCTATTGCGGCGGTTTTCGCTGCGCAGCAATAAAGGGCGCAGCAATAGGTAATTAATATATTCTTTGCGGTTTTAAACCGCAGCAATATTTGAACATATTCTTTGCGGTTTCTAGACAAAACCGCAGCAATATATTTATTTTTTATTATAAAAATAAAGTATATTCTTTGCGGTTTCTAGGAAAAACCGCGACAATATGCTGTAGTTAATAATAAAAAAATAGGCATATTCTTTGCGGTTACTAGCGAAAACCGCAGCAATAGGTACTAGTACAAGTAAAAAAAAAATTTTTTTTTTTTTTTTTTGCATTTTGTCATCAAATTTCAAAAATAAAAATGCTGAAAAAAAATATAAAACACAACAAATTCAAAGTAATTATAAACAAAACTTTCTCAAATAATTGAGATACCAGTTTCAAACACAATGCAAACATCACTCAAGCATTCAAGAAGAAGATGAACACAACTAAAACAAACACAATGTATGAAAAACAAAATATATATTACAAAAAATAAGAAACTGAAAATAAAAAAAAAATCCTAAAACAAAAATCTACAAACATATCTAAAAATCGGAAAAAAAAAAACGAAAAATAAAGAACACGAAAAATAAAGAGAACGAAAAACAGATGGTGAACGAACAAGGACGAATCGAAGTGAAAATCCGGATCTGAACGAACGAACAAGGATGATTCGAAGTGAAAATTCGGATGGTGAACGAACAAGGACGATTCGAACGAACGAAAATCCGGATGGTGAACGAACGATTGTTGATGGCGACGAAGAACAAACAAGATCTGAACGAACGAAACGTCGGTGTTGCGTCGAGGACGAGGAAGCTTCGCCGGTGTTGCGTCGAGGACGAGGAAGCTTCGCGGTGTTGCGTCGAGGACGAGGAAGACGAGGAAGCTTCGCGGTGTTGCGTCGAGGACGAGGAAGCTTCGCCGGTGTTGCGTCGAGGACGAGGAAGCTTCGCCGGTGTTGCGACCCAGACGAGGAAGGATGATGGCGTGAGGGAGGGAGGAAACGACGGTGGGTGAGGAGGGAGGAAACGACGGTGGGTGAGGAGAGATAGAGGAGGAAGGAGATCTAGAGAGGGTGAGGAGTTTTACTGTGAAAGTGAAAGTGAGGAATGAGGAGGGAGGAAACGGCGCCCATACTTTTTATTAAACCCTAATGACCTATTCTTTGCGGTTTTTAGAAGGAACCGCAAACAATAGATTAATATAATATTTTTTTAATTTGATTTTAACATATTGCTGCGGTTATTGTCAGAAACCGCAGCAATATGTTTGGTCAAATAGTAAAAAAAAATTCAAAAATTTTCCGTTGAAACCATATTGCTGCGGTTTTCGGCCAAAACCGCAGCAATATGGTTATTTTATATTTTTCCTTTTCTTTGTACGTGATATATTGCTGCGTATGGGTAAAACCGCAGCAATATCACCGCAGCAATAAGCAATTATTCTACTAGTGAGAACAGATAAGTTTTGATATTTAATTTGTTAAGATGTAAATATACGATAAACTGCTCTAGATCTCGATTTACTCTTTTTCTTTATCTTTCCCCCCTAAACCACACTTGTTGGTCATGTGCCTTTGGGTCTTTCGTACAATTTTTAACCCCCCGTGACTGATTGGTTTAAATTTTTTACCTTCTCTTTAATCGTTTTTTTTTTTAAGATCTTTGGGTTTTAAATTTTTTACCCTCTTTAACCTTCTTCGGGTCCTAGATTTTTGTGAAGGAACTTGATAGACAGGAGAAATACTTAGGTCTTCTTACTGTTATTGGAAGGACCTAAAAAGTGACTTTTGCATGTATCAAAGAGCGCATTTGGAAGAAGCTTCAAGGTTGGAAAGAGAAGTTACTTTCCCACCCCGGGAAAGAGGTACTCATTAAATCTGTTGCACAAGCCATTCCTACTTACAAGATGATTAGTGTATTTTGCTTGCCGAGTGGATTGATTGATGAAATTCATTTCTTGCTAGCCCGCTTTTGGTGGGGTTCAACTGAAGTGGAACGAAAAATGCATTGGCATAGTTGGGAGGCGTTATGCCTTCTTAAGTCGATGGGGGGCCTTGGTCTTAGAGATTTGCATTGTTTTAACCAAGCTCTCTTAGCAAAACAAGCTTGGAGGTTGTGTCAAGGTGGTGGGGCTCTTCTCCACAGCATGCTACAAGCTCGGTACTATAAGAGTGTGGGGTTCCTTGAGGCTAGGAGGGGATACAACCCAAGTTTTACTTGGAGGAGTGTGTGGGGAGCTAAGTTTTTACTATTAGAGGGATTGAAGTGGTGCGTGGGTTCGGGTTCCATGATAAAAGTTTGGGAAGATGCTTGGATTATTGGGGATGGATCTCATTGTGTCCTGACCCCTAGGCATGATAGCGACTTAGAGTTGCGGGTTTGCGATCTCATTGATTCTTCTAGAGGGGGTTGGAACGTGGAGTTAGTCAAGCAGATTTTTATCGAGGAAGAATGGGATCTTGTGCTTAATATCCCCTTGTCTCGGTTTCGGCCTCCTGACCATCTTTATTGGTGGCCGACACGTAACGGAATGTTCTGAGTTCGGTCGCGCTACTGGTTGGGCCGACTGGACCACAGTCGCACCTGGTGACTCCAACACGGTGATGGCGAGACGAGATTGTGGCGTGATGTCTGGAGGATTGAAGGCCCCCCAAAGCTAAATCATTTCATTTGGCGCGCGTGTAAGGGAAGTTTAGCGGTAAAAGAGAGATTATTCGCGAGACATATATGTGATTCTGCCTCTTGTTCGGTTTGTGGTGACCCCTATGATTCAATAAACCATGCATTGTTTGATTGTAGCGCTGCAAAAGCTATCTAGCAGGTTAGTCAATTTGCTCCTTTGTTATCAAATGCTCCAACCTCTTCTTTTGTGGAGAAGTTTGAATGGCTTGTGAGTAATACTTCCCGAGAAAATCTCCGTACAATATGTACTATTGCATGGGCAGCATGGTATTGTCGCAACAAATTCATTTTTGAGCAACAATCTTTGGATGTTCCCTTGGTGGCCGGTAATTTGTGAAACTGGTTGAGGAGTATAGTACTTACGCAAGAAATGTATTTATGGCCCCAAATAAGCCGTGCTCATCTGCTACCTCCTGGAGACCTCCCCCGGTTGATGCGTTGAAGACGTATTTTGATGCTCGTGTTGGTACAAATGGGGAAGTTGGGTTAGGGGTTGTGGTCCGTGACTCATGTGGCGGTGTGGTTGTCATGGATGTCGGACGGATGGCGGCGAGGCGGGATGCCACTACGGCGAGGCGATGGCGGCGTTATATGTTGTGGAACTAGTGCAGAGGTTCGGCTACAGCAAGGTGGTCTTCGAAGGTGATGCTCTCTTGGTGGTTAGTGCGGTGAAGAACAACCGGGAAGGTGTCTCCCCTTTGCTTCATGTTTTTAACGATATTAATAGGTTGTGTTCCAGTTTAGATTCTTTCGCTTTTTCTCATGTTAAACGAGCGGGCAACGTTATAGCCCATCTGTTAGCTCATTGGGAGTGTGGCGTTAACTCTGAGATTGTATGGTTTGATTCTTTTCCACAAAGTATCTCTACTTTGGTGGAGCTTAATTTAATATAAGTTCTCCGTTTTCCCCTAAAAAAAAAAAAGTTTGTTTGACTATTTAATCTTTTGTTTCATGTGTTATGCAAATGCTCATAACTCTTTTACTTGTTTCAATATTTTTCTAGTGTTTAATTGTTATTCTAACTTTTTTTTAAATTAGAACTTATAATATTATCTTTAATTTGACATATTATATTATTTTACCATTCCCGTACCCGCGTGTCCGCCATTTTTCAGTCGACGTTTTCCCGTACCCGTATCAAGGTTCATATTTTAAACAAAAATAACAATACTTACCAATTGTTTACAGTTTTACATATTTCAAAATTCTTTTGGGTACTTTGTATTTCCATCAACCTTGATTGTATCACAAGGGAAAAAAGGGGGGGAAGGAGTGACCGTTGAGATTGTTGAACTATTGAAACTTCTACATTGTTAAGTTGAGATTCGGAGGAGAACAGGAGATGAAGAGTAACGATTTAACTAAGAAATATAGGCTACACTACTTCCACAATTTTCCTCTTAGGCTCTGTTCTTTTGGACTGAGTAAATGAAAATTCGGTTCGGTTCGAATCGGATCGAGATCGGTTCGGTTCGGATCGAGATCAGATCGGTTCGATTCGAGACTTATTCAGTTCAGTTCAGATCAGATCAGTTCAGACTACAACTTATTGATTTTTTATTATTATTATTATTATTATTATTATTATTATTATTATTATTATTATTATTATTATTATTATTATTATCATCATCATCATTATTATAGTTATTAATAATATTATTATTACTATTATTATTATTATTATTATTATTATTATTATTATTCTTATTATTATTATTATTATTATTATTATTACTATTATTATTATTACTATTATTATTATTACTATTATTATTTTTATTATATTCTTATTATTTTTATTATTATTATTTTTATTATTATTGTTATTTTATTATTCTTATTATTATTATTATTATATTATTATTATTATTATTATTATTATTATTATTATTATTTTTGGCAATGTCACTTTTAAGCTTTTTGGAGGGTATTTGTTAACCCATTCAATATTATGTTGCTTAGAATTAGGAGTCATGCATGCTATTGTTACTATTCTACAATATTAGGCGTGAAACATGCTATTGGTTTTGTATATATTGACTTGCGAATAGCAATCTTGGAGAAAAATATTATATTAATAATATTATTACTTCATATCATTATTATTCTTCTTGTTATTATTAATATTACTCAATTCATAAGAATATTATTATTATTATAGCGTAAAAAAATAATATTATTATTATGCATATTATTAGTATTAGTATTAATATTATTATTATTATCATTATCATTATCATTAATATTATTAATTATTATCATTATCAATGATTGATAAAAATATTACTCTACTTGTAATTATTAATAATACTCAATTCAGATCAATTCAGTTCAGATCGGTTCGGTTCGGTTCGGACCCGTTCGACTCGGTTCGGACTTATTCATTTCGGTTCGGTTCGAGATCGGACTTATTCATTTCGGTTCGGACTTATTCAGTCCAAAAGAACAAAGCCTTAGTCTCTTTTTCTATCAATTTATTTTGAAAAGTTTTAGTAAAAATAAATTTAATTTCGTAAAAATAGAAACAGTTTAGAAAAAATGAGTTTGTTTGTTTCGTAAAGATAAGTTTGATCCTTAAGGAAATTGTTAAGGATTTTAGAAAATTAAAGTTGTTAATTTTCTTTGTAAACTTGTATCAGAATCAACCAAAATTATAAGCAAAAATATTGACAAACAATAAATATTTACAAATATATAACCATCTGAAATAATACATAAGCCTAAATTTTATGAAATTTTGGTGCGAGTTCAGGTTGATTAAGATAAGTTTTTACCAAAAGTATTTAAGCAAGTACTCAATTATAAATTATTATTTTTTTGAAAAAAATATTTGATTCTTGTCACTTCACGTTTTTGATTTTATACTGAGTAAAAAATTATAACTATTATAAAAATAGAAAAAAAGAAGTTAAAAAGGTAATTATAACCAAGTAAATGAAATAATCATTTCCTATAGAAGTTTTTAGGTGGAAGCATTTTGGAGGGAAAAAATTTAATGAGAAGTTGCCACTTGTCATAGTGGTTTTTGCTTTAGTAATTAGTATAGATATAGATTTTCTCTCCCCTAAAATCCTCAACCTTTTATTTTTTTTCTTTCTAATACTCCCTCCGGTCTTTATTAGCTTACCCCTTTCTTTTGCACAAAGTTTTAGGAGGAATAGTATTGTGGGGCATACTAAGAGAGAGAAAAGATTAATTTATACTAAAGTTGAATGTATGTGTGATGGAAAGTTAGTGGGCCCATTCCAAAAATAGCAAAAAAAGAAAGGGGTAAACTAATAAGGGACACCCTTAAAAGGAATATGGGTAAACTAATAAAGACCGGAGGGAGTACTTCGTATCTTAATTTTAAGATTTCTACGAAATCTCTTCTTTATGAGTATTTTTTCTAGTGAAATACGAAATACATACTCCGTATGCAGTGGCAGATACAGGAATTGTAGCTTGTGGGTTCGAAATTTAGAGACTTTAGTCAAAATATTAATTTTGATCGATAATTAATTAGGGTGTGCAAAAGTGCCATTACTAAAGCTTGAAATGAGCAATTTTCATGGACTAGCGTAAATTTCAATGATTAATTTTCTTATGAAAAAACCTAACTTTAACTAATAAACTGTGAAAGAAGGATGAAAACTTGAACTATATAATACATCTATTGCGCATGATTAATTCAAACAAGTATACAATAGTCAATACGAATAATATAAAAACTGTTAGGGAATAAAATAATAAATTATTTGACCTTTTATCCTAGCTTTTCAATGGAATTTGATCTAAAATATGAAAAAGAAAAAGGGCAAAAATAAAATAGAAAGAGAAGACAAAAATGCAATCACGATGCTTGAACACACAACTTACCACTTAAAAGCCCAAGCAAGTCCCCAACCACTGAGCCAAAGAATACTTCCTTATATTTTCTTGCAACATATTTATTATATTTCCTGATCTACTATGCAAGTGGATCTGCCACTGTCCGTATGCATCGCATACCGTCAGATACTATCATGTTTGACGGTAAAAAAACGTGGCATTTGTTGGGCCTTATAGTTTCATTTTATATAAACGCACAAAAGAAACCCTAGTTACTTGGTATCAAATAAGACGCCTCTTTTGCCGTCATATTAGGATGCTAAACTGCTTCCGGTCAGTTTGTTTCATGCCATTAAAGCTGGTAAGGCGGTGTGTGCTATTGCTTGGTATGTTATTAGATATTCAAGCAATATGTAATAAGTTATTATCTTTTGAGTGTTGTAAGGTTTCTAGGCATCAGGGACGCGAAGTAGTTCGTAGGATGCATATGTAAGTAAGTATAAGTTGTAATAGCACTGGATATTGTAATCATAAGTTGTAATAGTAGTTTCTTATTGCCGAAAAAAAAATAAGACGCCTCATTCTCCCATTCCTCCTCATATTTCTCTCTATATTTTCTTCTCTTTATTCTTAGCTACCTTCTTCTGTAAGAGACAACATTTCTGAAGATGATATGGCGTTTAATTATCTATTCTTTTTTCTTCTCCAAATCGCTCTTCATATTGGCTTTTTTTCCCCTTTTATCATCATCAATGATCGATATCCAACTTTATCATCTTCAGATCTGGTTTTTAAAAATGTTTTCTCTCAAAATTGTTTTTTATTTCGTGTTATCATTAACAAACGATCTTCTCCCAATTAACTAAACTCTAAAGTTTTGATTTTTTTGATGATTTCCCTGATTTGTTGATGGTTTTTTTCCCTTTTGTTCAAGGTTTGATGTAATCTTATAACTCAGAAAGTTTAATGTTTTCTCTCAAAATGTTTTTTTTATCTCGTGTCATCCCAGCGTCATTCTTTCCTCTAAAACAATCTTTTTTCTTTTTGCTTTTTTCAATAAATTCGATGCTGAAATTGATTTTCAACACTGGATTTCAAATGTTGAGATGCACAGTTTCTGGATTTGTTTTTCAAAAAGAATCGTTAATAAAATCTTGTTTTTATTTTCTGGAAATAATTTTTAGAAATTTGAGTTGGGATCTCTGAAAATTGATTTTCTGGAAAAATATCGATTTTTGAAAATTGCGGTCTTTGTTTTCAAAAGTCGCATTTAGAAATTTTCGTGTTGATTATCGAAAATTAATTTTCAGAAATTTTAGTTTTCATGTTTGAAAATCAATTTGCAGAAAATTTGGTTTTGAAAAATCGATTTGTAAGAAATACTGATTTCCAGAATGAAAAACTGAATTTTCTGTATAAGAATTATTTCCCTGGTTTGTTGTTGGAATTTTTTTTAATTCTTCTTCAAGGTTGATGTAGATCCGCAAATGGAAGATGTAGATCCGCAAATGGAAGATGTAGAACAGATAAGTTTTGATATTTAATTTGTTAAGATGTAAATATACGATAAACTGCTCTGGATCTCGATTTACTCTTTTTCTTTATCTTTCCCCCCTAAACCACACTTGTTGGTCATGTGCCTTTGGGTCTTTCGTACAATTTTTAACCCCCCGTGACTAATTGGTTTAAATTTTTTACCTTCTCTTTAATCGTTTTTTTTTAAGATCTTTGGGTTTTAAATTTTTTACCCTCTTTGACCTTCTTCGGGTCCTAGATTTTTTACCCTCTTTTTAAATCAGATTTTTATCATTCTCTTTGGGTTTGGATCGACCCATTTTTTTAATACCGTACTGTTTGGTTGGATTGTATTTTTTCATGTAATTGAAATCTTCACCCGCGTAACTCCTTTTTTATACTTAAAATTGTGATTTAAAATTTCAATTGCTTTCTTCACACGCGTAACTCCTTTTTTATACTTAAAATTGAGATTTAAAATTTCAATTGCTTCTCATTTTTTTCTCATTCGCATTCTTTTTCTCACTCTTGTGTTGGTTTTCCTATTTTCCCCCTCTCTTTTTCCTCGCAGTTCTAGATTTGAGGTAACTGTTAATTTTGCTTTTTATCGATGTCTTGCTTAATTCATGTTGATTTCTAGGTTGTTTTTCCTTAATTTTTTCAATGATGTTAAATTTTTGTTAATGTTTGATGTCTTGTTTAATTCATGTTGATTTCTAGGTTGTTAATGTTTTAATTCAATGATGTTAATGTTGATTTCTAGGTTCTTGATTTCTAGGTTCTTAATTTCTAGGTTGATTTCTAGGTAGTCATTTTGAGAATTTTATATGTTCTGTTAATTTTTGTTTGTAGATGTTTGCTCTAAAGCTAGTAATTCATTGAGGCTTGCAGCAGGTAGTGTTGTGATTTTGTTTTCTTTTAAATTTGTTTTGTCATTGAGGCTTGCAGCAGGTAGTATATTGACCTATTTTTATTTTCTTTTTTTATGTTTTTCACTTTAAAAAAGTATTGTATTTTTAGTTTTACAATCATATTTTATTTAATATTTGAAAAAATAAAGATATTAATAATATAATAATAAATTTTTGATATATTATCTATAAAAAATAGATAAAATATAGTAAAATTAAGTTGGACCAAAGTTCGGTCTGAAAAAAATAAATTATGGGGACACGGATTATCATGGTAGTGGACAAATTAAGCCCAACCTCCCCTCGTCTTCCTTGCATTCATCGGCTACGGAGTCACCACTTGTTCCGGCGTTATCTGTACAAGGAAGTTTCTCAGTTGATTGCAGTGATCATAAGCTAGGTAATTTCTTTATTTTGGTTTATTGCTGAATTTGACTTCTGGTTATTTTTCCCTATTCCCTAATGCTGTTAATTATCTGAGAATTTAGATTTTTTCAATAAATGTTTTTGTCCTTCTTGAGAATGATGGCAAGCAGTAGTTGACGTTCGGACATATTCCCCCCCAGAAAGCAGCATTTGTATACATATAGATACTTCTTATATTGCAGTTATTTGTTGATGTCATGATTCAAGGGAGTAATTTGCCCCATATTCAAGGGATGTCTAGATGCTAGCAATAAGAAACACCTCTATATAGAGTTTCCTCTCTGTTTGTTAGGAGTTTTCTCTCTGAAATATATCAGCACCTAGCTTTATATAGTTATATTAGAGTACTGGTTCTGCTTATTTTCACATCAACCTTACCTATACAGTATACATAGTGGTATAGGGGTTAATAGTTTCGTCCTGAGAAGATGATGTCTTTAAATCCTATTTGTGATGCCATTCTCAGTAATAGGGAGTTTTCTTTGTTGCATTATAGAAGAATATGTTTTCGGCTTTTCGCTATTTGATTTCCCTCTTTCCCCCTTAATTTTGGAATTTCAGACACTATCAGCATCTGATCTACGTGATCCAGATATATATTCTCTGATAGCTGCCAAACTGAGGGAGTTCCATTACCTTGACATGGCTGGAAAAAGAACTATTACACTCTGGGATCGATTACGGTACTCCTTTGTGTTTTTTTTTGCTGGATAATATGTTACATTGTGGGTTCGGCATTTTAAATTGTTTGCTCTTTAAAACTTCCAGTGATTGCTTAAATACAACCCAACTGTAACAACCCATAATTTTGCTCATAGTTTTTCGCAAGAAATTTCTCTAAAACTATTATTTTCTCTAAATTAATTATTTTTATTTTATAATTTTGGGAGCCGAATTATTATTTTTATTGTTATGGCGTGCTAATGTGTTTATTATATTTATATTTATAATATAATTTATTGGAATTATTTTTATTATTAAGTATTTTCAAAGTTTAGGCGCGATTTAGGAATTATCGTTTTATCGCGTAGCGGGCTTTTGAAGCATGGATCGTTGTTGAATTGGGCCGAAATATTTTTTTTTGGTTTGTTGGGCTTGACAGCCGGCCAAGGTGAAGGAGAAGGAGAACCTTCTCTTTTTTCTTTTCTTTTTATTTTTCCTGTGATTCTTTGATGCCTTGTAACTCCCATAACCCCCTAATGATTCCTCCTAATTAAACCTCTTTAAACCCACCTTTATCACTTCAATTTCTGATTAAAAAATCAGAACTTCTTGCTGCCATATTTCAAGATTTTCGGCCACCATCATCATCTTCATTCTCTCAATTTTCTTTTCATTTCTACTTCTTGTTAATTGTTCGTGAATTGTTCTTGTTGCCTTTTTCTTATACTTGGTGCTTGGGATTTGATGAAGGAGAGGATCACACGCCTATTTTGGGATTTTCCAGAAGTTTTCAGCTCGCCTCCGACGATCCAGGTAACTAGTTGTTATCTTAGAACCACAGTGATTAGGGTATTATTCGGTATTAGATTAGTACGCTAGGAATTATTTAAAATACTTTTTGAATGAGATTTTTGACGAAATTTGACATGAATATACTTGATACATGCTATGTGAATTTTAGTATTTATTTGATTTAATTGGTGTTTTGTGCGTTTTTGGCTAAATTGCATGATAATTATGGAACGACTGTTAAAATTGATGAAATTATTTTTCTTAGATCATGTTACATGCGTAATATGTATTCCATGCCTTAGAATAATTTTTTCCTACTGTTTACTATTTTATTTAATTGATATATCTGTTTTTGTAATTTCGGTTATGTCAGTATATAAATCATGAAAATTATTTGTAGAGGCATAAAAATTAATTTATTTGAATATTATGTATTTTCGTGAGGTTTTACATGTTATTTAAATTTTTATTAATTTTTGGGCGTCTGTTTATATTTTTAATTATTATAATGGCTTATTTGAGGAATCTGTATATTAACTGTTAAAAATACTTTTGGAGCCCGAAAATTATAAATAAAAATTTTTCCATGTCAGTAGAGCTATTAGGGTCATATGATAATTTTTGTGTGATTTTAATGCTCGAACTTACTAGTTTAATAATTATTATGGTGTTTTTGTTGTGAAATTGAGGATGCACTTTTAAATTATTTGAGGGCTTGTAAATCAGAAATAATTCATAATATAATATGTTCTGGGTTGCTGATTTTCAGTAGTATACAGTATGTATCATTGGGTAACCACATGTTTAAGTTTGATTTATGAAAGAAAATGATTAATTGTTACTACTCTTTTAATGAATATGATTTAGAGTTAATTGGTGATGTATTTTTGATTGAGTTGTGGTTGCTGTAAAAACCAGTATATTATCATTGATGATGTTTGGAGATGTTCAAGTGTTATTGTGGGAGATATTTGTTGAAAATTTTATAAGTGATTTATTTTGAGGAATTATGAAGAACTGTTTGATGAACTGTGGGTATAAGGCCGGGTGGCATCCCTTTTTGATGAATATTTTGATGAATGATACTTGGATTGTATACATGATTGTATTTTAAGATAAGAATATCCGGTGGGATAGATGTAGTCCCCGGTGAAGAACATGCCAACCACCTGGTTTGCGAACTAGGGGTACACCTGGGTTAATTGTTGTCGTCCGAGAGGTCAGGGAGTTCTGCGTGTTCTACCCTGCATCGGGAGTTTGGCCATTCTTAGACACAGGCAGTGGGGAACGTAAGCCCATAGACTGACCTGGAGATTGCGATCTGACAAACCTTAGGAAGTGATTTGCGAATCACTGGCGTTCGGTTTCTGACTCAATAACTTGTTGAATTCTTGATTTATTATTATTTATATATATTAGAATTATTTCGCTCACTATATCATGTTTACTTATTGTTGATGATCACTTGTTTTAGCTATGAGCTTTATGATTTCTATGTGCATGCTATTGATGTAATGATTGCATGTTATTCCTTTCTTAATAATCTACTTCTGAATCGTGCTTTGATTGCTATTGTTTCGGGAGAACCGCTAGTTACTCCCCACCGACTGTGGAATTATTTAATATATACTTGCCAGATGGAAATGACTGCTAGGCTTGTGTTGCTTGGGCTAGCAGAGTGAGAGTTTGTAGTGAGAAGAAGCTCCTAGTACTTGTTTTTGGTAGATGAACTCTATATAGGCCATAGAGAGACTTACTTTTGGATAGCTTTCAAGGACATTTAGTTTTATTTAAGTTTTATCGGGAGACTTGCATGTCTCATAGTTTTTGGGATTGATAATGATACAATTTAGGATATTTCTTTTATTTTAGAACTATGATGTTCACTCGGATATTAATTCTCTTTTGAAGCTATGAAACTTTGAGTTTGAGGAATTATCTTTATTTATTGTTTTAGAGTAGCATAACCGTCCCGACGTTATTTCTGCTAACGTCATTTTAATAATTCTTGATTAGATATTGTTTAGTATCTTAGTAGTAGAAGGACGGGGTGTTACACTAACGATTGTCTATCCCAGAACATATTAAGGCATTTTCCTTGAATGCTCTAGGAGATGATTTCTCGAATCGGAAAGGAAAGCGTCGAGCAATCAATCTATAGGATTTTTGCCACAGTGATCTTGTAACACCCCCGAAAGAGTATTACAGATCTGCAATATGGTAACATAATGATAGACGAACAAACAAAGTCAATAACTATCATTGTAAGTTTGCTTGTCCTAAGTGGTGATCTTCAAATATTGTGTTGTCTCATATTTTTATTTCTTCTACACGCTTTACTTCTCATGTGAATCGTCTTATATTCTTAACTTTTTGCTGCTGTAGGACTATGAATATTCTATTTACAATCTTGTTGCATTGGATATGGCCAATCCTTCGCGAGAGTTGCCGACTACCATACAAAACACATCTTCTGTATTATAATAAATACCCTGGTGACCACTACCTCTGATGGAACTAGCTCGCTTATCTATGCTGTTATACATGTTGGATTTCTGCTACAAAGGCTTGATTTCCGATAATTTTGTTTTTGGATTTAAATTTCTTCTCTCCATTACATATGTTACTGATACAATACTACTTTGTTGTTATTCCTGTATCCCTAAATAAATTCCATTTTTGTTTGTGGAGTATCCCAAATAAATTTCAAATTACATTGTTATCATTCTCCAATTATGATCAATCACTACATTGTCATCTTGATGACTGCATGACTGGAAGAGCGTCAAAGGCTTTTTGCGCATATATCTGAGTTCCTCAGGTCTTTATTTATAATTTTCTGAGTTATCTTCTTGTTCAATTATATTATTGGACTCTTAATTTTTTTTTCGTTTCTCCTACAGTATAAACTTCACTATATATATTTGTTCATCTATGTCAGGTTCCCCTTTATTAGGTTCAAGGTGTATCTTCAGTACTGTAGTTTTACCTCGGTCTTTTATCTTCTAGTCGGTTTCTAATTCTGGGCAATTTCTTGATTCTGTTTTGTTGTTGAATTCCAGAACTGTTGGAAGGTGTTCTCTTAAGCCCTAATTAACGGTTCTCTTAAGCTAAATTTGTAGTAGTGTTTGGGTATTTCTGCATTTTTTATTCTGCTTCTAATTGGGTTTTATTTACTTGATAATTTATGATTTTCACTTTCCCTTTCCTCTGAATTTTGATGGAATTACTCTTGATTTTGAGAGTTCTTGAAGAAATTTGATTCAAGATGTCATAATACTATTTCCTTCATAGGTTCTGATTTCTGAGTTCTTATATGCAAATTCTGTCAATTCCAGTAGTTTTCTTTTTGAATAAATTGATTTGGTGTATGTTTTACTGAATAACTGAATTAGATAATCTGTTGTTTAGCATTGCGATTAGCGCTTCCATTTGTGCCAAGTTATCTAGGAGAAGTAGGAGCCGTTGAATACATGATTCAAGGTGTTAATTACGCTCTACTGAGCCGGAACTATTTACTCAAGTAGCTGTGATCTGGTAAATCCCTCAATGTATATAGTGTGCTCTTCCAAGCTCATAATCTTTACAAAATAGAGTTTTAGAGTAAACTGTTGTTCGACTGAGGTAAGAAGATTATATATGAAGTACATTTCTTGAGTCTTGACTGTAGTTTAGTCTATAGGTGATCTATGCAAAATTGGCACCCTGATGTATCATGCTCTTCCATTTATTCCCCACATCTTTTATCTATCTAAGTTTCCATGTCAGATCCTCGACAACACTTGGACATACACTTCATTTTGAGGTAAAATTATTGAATTCCTGAAATATAATAGCCAATTCTCATATATAGACACATATCCACGTTACATAAGTCTAAGTGACATAGAGGTAAATGACGTTCCATGAAGCTTAGGGATTAGGGAAAATGAATGAAAACATCTGCTGGATATTTAGTGGTAGGGTTGCAATGTGTTATGCATGGAAGTCAGAAAATTATTCATATGGCCAACAAAGTACAATTAGGAATTGTAAATAAACACATCCTCTGATCTTTAGAATTGGGAGTGTCGAGGATCTAAGACGGTACTTGAATGTAAAATAGAGTCCGGGTAACATGGTAATGAAAAACAATGAGTATTTAAATGATTTGCCAAATTATGTTGGGCTCCTGTGTCACAGAGGCGGCATGCTGTGGATAAGGAAGGTACAAAAGGGGGGGGTTATGCGCTTGTCACCTGAAATTGCTTTGCAAGAATGCTTCTACTCATTCACATATGGTGGGGGACCAGTTTCATCCAACTGAAACAACAAATGCGATATTAGGCTATTAGCAGATAAAGTTTGGAATGGATTGCATTCAACAATGTGCTATCCTATGAATATACAAGAAATGATACGTTAGTACCTCATATATACATGAATTGTGTTTGTGACAAAGTTGTTGAGTATTAGATTAACAAAAACAACTAATTACTTGTAATTAACACTAAGCAACAATCAATGGAAAGTGATGAAACTAAGCATAAATAGGAAAGCAATGAAAACACATCGATTTATGTGGGAAAACCCGAGCACCGGGAGAAAAAACCCACAAAGCAAGCACCTTTGATTAATGGAGAAAATGGATGAACAATACAAGCATTAAGGATGAGATTAATGCTATTTTCTCTCTGCTCTTTACTAAACCCTAGGTTGATCTCTCTTTGTGTGGAAGATAACCTAAAACATAAAAGAGGGGGGTTTATATACTATAAGGGGTTTAAAACAATCCAAGGGTCGAGATTAAATCTCAAACCCGTGAAAATCCACGACAGATCTGGGTTGCCCGGACGAGCGAGAAGATTCGCTCGCCCGGGCCCAAGTACCGCCCGCCCGGGGGACTACAAAACTCAACTTCCTGCCTCAACGCTGCACTAAAGCAGCACGCCTGAGCAAGACGGAGCCCGCCCGGGGAAGACCGCCCTCCCGGGTCATAGGGTCGCCCGGCCGGGGCAGCCACACCACTCACCCAATCCGCCTCGAAGGCGGAGGCGCTTGTCACCGCTCGCCCGGGGCCCCGAATCGCCCGCCCGGGCGGCGGGGGCCGGGTCTCCTTGCTCGCGTTTTGCTTCCTTCGGTGTTGGGCTTCCAAATCCTTCGCACCATTTTCCTCGATACTTGACATGTTTGCACAATCTCCACACATGCCCAACAATCTCCCACTTGGAGATTTAGGCAAACAAAGTCACAAAGCACCAAATCAACACAACATACAACCCATATGCAACCCCATATGCAACACCATATACAAACCCAAAACATCATCATTCAAACCCATCATGACCATGCTCCCACCTAGATGTAAACCCAAGCATTATCACCATGCTCCCACCTAGACTAAGCATCCCCATGACATCACATCTCCACTACATCAAAGAAAAGACATAGGAGTTTGCACCAACTCCAATACAAGACATCAAAGTCTACATCGACTTTGATTATCAACAACACCATCTCCAATTCATTGTAACAACTCTACACAAACCTACACACCTTCCTAACCCAGAGGTCGATTCATCTAAAGGCACCGCAACAAAATGAAGATTTCTCCCTCTTCAACCAAGAGTAATCCACTTCCTCTCCAACCAAGGAAGCACATTTAGGTAGAAACCAACCCCAACAAAATAATAATCACCTAAGCCAAAGAAGCTTTTCATTGCTCTAGAAACAAACTCACATTGCTCCCACTTGAACAAAACACCATGTGCTCCACTTAGGATTTCCGGCACATCATGCTTGTGTGCCGCCCTTCACCTAGTGCGCTTACCGGTCAATTTGCCACCGGAATACCGCTTCACCGCTGTTCTCATCCCTCGGTCCACGATCGATAGATTCCCGACCAAACGACACCTTACATGAAGTTGCCACCCCAATTCCGGGCCCCTTTCTTGTGCCCCCATGGTGTAAAGTGTTCTATTTCTTGTCCCTCTAGCTATGACCATAGCTCCCTTGACAATCTTGCAAAACCCACCATCAAACACAACCTTGTGACCCGACTTGGCAAGTTAAGTCACCAATATCAAGCTTTTCTTCAACCTTGGGATGAACTTGACATCCTGCAACTCCAATAAGCCACCATGAGTGAGTTTCATACTCACATCACCCTTCCCCATAACTTTCACTACCTTGCCATCCGCAATATAGACTTTTCCAAACTTTTCGGATTTGAAATTCCGAAACAACTCCTTGCATGGTGAGGAATGGTGAGAAGAACCCGAATCCAAGACCCATGATCCCGAGCATCCGACCAACTTTTCCAGATCATCCATGCTTACCATCAAAACATCAGAATCATACTCCGAAATCACGTTAGTTGATGCATCTTCTTCATCACTTTCTTGAACCTTCTTCTTCCCTTTCCCATTCACTCTCTTTGAACAATCTCTCTTCAAATGCCCTTCATCACCACACCCAAACACACCACATGAGCTCCCCCATTCAATTTCCCATGCCCTCTTGACTTCGATCTTCCATGACTTGCATTTCCTCTTTGTTGACTCCTTCTCCCCCTACTTTCACTACTATAAGCACCACCCAATGATTCACCAGATTCTGTCTTTCGAATGCTCTAACTCAAAATCAAGTCTCTCACATCATCATACTTCAACTTCTCTTTGCAGGAGGAGTTGCTAATGGCGGTCACCATAGTTTTCCATGATAAGGGCAAAGAAGACAACAAAATCAATGCCTTCACTTCATTCTCAAATTTAATATCAACCGAAGACAATTGACCCAAAATCGAATTGATCTCATTGATGTTTTCAGCGGCCGAACTACCATCAACCATCTCCATGTCAAACAAACGGCGCATCAAGTATACTGTGTTGATAGCCGACGGTTTCTCATACATACTTGACAAAGTTTCCATCAAACCCACTGTTGTTTTCGAATCCTTAACATTGAAAGCCACACTCCGGGTTAATGTCAATCTCACCACACCAAGAGCTTGTCGGTCTAGCACTTTCCATTCATCTTCCTTCATACCACTTGGCCTTTTACCTTCAAGTGGTAGAAAAAGATTCTTTTGGTACAAATAGTCTTCTATTTGCATCTTCCAAAAGCCAAAATCTTTCCCATCAAACCTCTCAAGTCTAACCTTTCCATCCTCCATTGTTGAACAACAACCCAAGTTCAAAAAACACAACTTTATATCCACAAAGCAAAAAACTTTGAACTCCAATCAACAAATAACTAGTTTTGCATACAAATCTAATTCAACTTTCCCCCAAGTTACAACCTTAGCTCTTGATACCAATTGTTGAGTATTAGATTAAGCAAAACAACTAATTACTTGTAATTAACACTAAGCAACAATCAATGGAAAGTGATCAAACTAAGCATAAATAGGAAAGCAATGAAAACACACCTATTTACGTGGGAAAACCCGAGCATCGGGAGAAAAAACCCACAAAGCAAGCACCTTTGATTAATGGAGAAAATGGATGAACAATACAAGCATTAAGGATGATATTAATGCTATTTTCTCTATCCTCTTTACTAAACCCTAAGTTGATCTCTCTTTGTGTGGATGATAACCTAAAACATAAAAGAGGAGGGTTTATATACTATAAGGGATTTAAAACAATCCAAGGGTTGAGATTAAATCTCAACCCCGTGAAAATCCGCGACAGATCTGGGTTGCCCGGATGAGCGAGAAGATTCTCCCATCCGGGCCAAGCCGCTCGCCCGGGGCCCAAGTACCGCCCGCCCGAGGGACTAAAAACTCAACTTCATGCCTCAACGCTGCACTAAAACAGCACGCCCGAGCAAGACGGAGCCCGCTCGGGGAAGACCGCCCGCCCGGGCAGCCACGCCACTCACCAATCTGCCTCGAAGGCAGGAGCTGTTGGTCACCGCTCGCCCGCCCGGGGTACGCTGCCCGCCTGTGCTGCAAGGGGGTTGGGCCTCCTTGCTCGCGTTTTGCTTCCTTCGGGGATAGGCTTCCAAATCCTTTGCACCATCTTCCTCGATGCTTGACATGTTTGCACAATCTCCACACATGCCCAACAAAAGTTACTTTAGTGAATCATGCACTGAGCAACGTATTTTATGTACTCGGATAGTCGGGTAGTTAACAAGGGAATCACCCTTGCACTAGTGAGTAGTGACCCAAGATGGTGATTTGTTCGCCTGTTCCACTCCTCTATTAGCTAGGCAATCTGCAATACGGTGGCTTTTTTAATACACGTGGATGAAAGTATCTCCTAATGCTTCCTATATTTTTTTAAACGCTTTGTCTTTCTATGAATGTATTAGGGACATCCACCATATTAGTCACTTTTAATAATCATACTCTCTTCGTCTGTTTTTTACTTGCTACATTTGTCATATATAGATGTATCTTTTACTAGGAAAATTTGTGAGAAACAACATTTTAAATACATTTGCGAGAAACAACCTTTTGAAAAAAAATCTGGCAAAATAAGACCTTAAATGTAAATTTTTTGCGAGGAACAACCTTGACTCATGTTCCGGGCGTTGACCAAGTATTTTGCGGCTTCGACTCACTAAAACCAAACATGGCAAAGGACATAACCCCACATTTCTTATGTTTCAACCCCATTTCCCTTCATATACTGATAAAGTCAACATCGGAAAATTCTTGGTCAATGTCGAAAAATGGAAAAAAATAGGGTTGAAACATAAAATATGCAGTTCGCGTGTCCTTCACATGTTTGGTTTTAACGAGTCAACACTGAAAAATGTTTGGTCAATAACGGAAAATGGGTTGAGGTTAAATCTCACAAAATATTTACTAACTACGTTTCCGTATATGGAAATCATGAGCTCATGACCAACCGAAAAACTAAAAATATTCTTCTTTATTTTCATAATCTTCCTAATTATAACTTTGAAATATTTGTCATGTTCTGTAAAGTTGCGGCCCTCAACAACAAATATTTCTCTCCTAAATATTTGCACACAATAACGTAAGAAAAGAAGGGGGAATAATAGGTGACGTTGACTCTAGTTCATGTCAACGAGTCTGCTCATGCAAAATTCACGTTATAACATGTCTTGTTGGCTGTTGCAACTCGCAAGTCCACAAAACAAAGGTTTTTAAAGCAGCGAGGTTGTTAACTGGAGTTATTGTCAACAACCTCCTGCACCGAACTGCCAAATTTCAATGCATTCTTTACTCAACTTGAATGTGGTTGTAACTTATACTTCATTTAAAAGCACAATAATATATCTTTGTAGATCAAACAAGCATTTCCATTAAACCTTTAAACCTGCTAGCCTATATACAAGTTTGAGAGCAAGGTCAATTTAATCAGGATCAGACTTGCACTCTGTTCGCAATGCTCTCAGCCAAGAACCAACCTGTGACACCAACTTACAACATCTGTATAGAACGTTCGTGAACAAAAATTGCTAACTCAAAAGGTTCAACATTTTCTCATATATAAGGTGGCTAAAGTTATAACAATAAAAACTTAAATATTTGAGTAAAACTAATCGCACTAGTACAGTACCAAACTACCAATACTACTACTACTGCATTTACTTGAACCCGACGGTCTACTGAGCCACTCCACGTGAAGTAGGATGTGATAATCTTGTCCCTCAATCTTCAAAAGAGATTCATCACCAAGTCGGAATTGTAAATAATCCTTCAAATGTTCTTTAGGGCCTCTTTCTAGATGGGAACTTGCATACAAGTCAGCATCGATACAGAATGTGGAAGCAACTGGCATAACAACGCAAGATCTAGATGGTTCTACTTGGATTAGCTGATGTTCATTTGAAAAGCTATCTTCTGTCTTCTTAGAAACTACTTTCCTTGGGAATTCCATATCACCTTTGTTAGTTGGTGCCTTGATTTCGTGGCGAAGAAGGAGAGGAGAAATAGTTTCGAAGCTCAGCCCGGACGAGCAAGACAAGACCCGGCCGAGATGAAGCAGCCCGGGCGGGCAGATCAGCCCGGGCGGGCAGATCAGCCCGGGCGGGCGGATCAAGTGCTCGGGCAGGCCAGCCCAAACATCCACATTCTGCCTTCAAGGCAGTTTCATGACCAAATGTCTGCACCGGGCGGGCACGTGTTGGACCCGGGCGGGCAGCTTGCCCTGTTTCGTGTTTTCGCGATTTAATCCGGATTTTTCCGGGATTTAATGTTTTGGGTTTTGGGTTATTTTGTAACCTTTAGGATGTCATATATAAGGCATCCTAAAATCTTTTAGAACCCTAAGATTCAAATTAGCCACAAAAGTTAACTCTCTCTTTCTTCTTCTCCATTGTAATTCCTCCATTAGAGAGGCTAAAGAAAACTCCAAGGTTCTTGCTTGTGGATGTAGGTCAAGGTTGACCGAACCACGTTAAATCTTTGTCTCTCTTTATTGCTTACTTTTCTCACTTAAAGTTTACAACTTTGCATTTATTGTTGAACTTGAAGTTAACTAGCAAACCCTAGGTCCTAGAAATTGCATTAATTGCTAACAATTGGTATCAAGAGCTTAAGGTTTGGGAGGTTTCTAGTTGATTTCTTTGAAGAATATGTCAACAATGAAGCTTGATATTGAGAAGTTTGATAGGTCCATTAACTTTGGACTATGGCAAGTGAAGATGAAGGCAATCTCGATTCAAAATGGTGTTCACAAGGCTCTAGAGGGCAAGGTGAAGAAGCCTACTACTATGACCGATGAGAAATGGGAAGAAGTGGATTTGAAGGCCTTATCGGCCATACAACTTTGCCTCTCGAATGAAGTATTGAGGGAAGTTGCTAAGGAGGACTCCGCGGCGGGTCTATGGTTGAAGTTGGAGTCTCTTTACATGGCAAAGAGTGTCACCAACCGACTTCTACTCAAGAGTAGATTGTATGACCTTCGACTTGAGGAAGGTAATTCTCTTAAGTCTCATATTGATGAGTTTTATTCAATTGTGATGGATCTTCAAAACATTAATGTGACTTTGGATGATGAAGATTTGGCTATTTGGTTGTTGTGTTCATTACCATCTTCATACAAGCATTTTAGGGAAACTATCTTGTATGGTAGAGATGATTTGAGTATTGATGATGTTAGGGATGCTTTGAAACAAAGGGAGTTGATTAATAATCAATTGACATCTAAATCATCAAACTCTAGTGATGGCTTGTTTGTTAGGGGTAGATCAAATGATGTTGCATCTACTAGTCAAGGTGGTAATGGTGGTAAGAATAGGGGGCGTTCTAAGTCAAAGAACCCCAATTCTAATAGGCACAATACTTGTAATTATTGTCATCTAAAGGGGCACATTAAGTCCGAATGCTACAAGTTGAAAAACAAGCAATCGGGGGGATAGTAAGCCCGTGAAAGGCAAGGAACCCATGAACTCCGCCGATGTAAGCTATGTTGATTCCGATGGCGAAAGTGGAGCTTTGGTTGTTACTCATGATAGGCTCAAGAGCAAGAGTGAATGGATAATGGACTCGGGATGTTCTTTTCATGTGACACCCTACAAAGACATGTTCACCTCATATGAGGAGTATAATGGAGGCACGGTCACCATGGGAAACAATGCAACTTGCAAGGTGATTGGCATAGGGTCCGTGGATATCAAGATGTTTGATGGCACGGTTAGAACATTGTCCAAAGTCCGCTATGTTCCGGAAATGAAGGAGAACTTGATCTCTCTTGGTACTCTTGACAATAATGGGTGTAAGTACATAGCGGAAGGTGGAGTATTGAAGGTTATTAGGGGTGCACTTGTCTTGATGAAGGGCATTAAAAGGGGAAGCTTGTATGTGCTACAAGGTTCCATGGTTAGTGGTTCGGCAAATGTCTCCACCGGCACTATGAGTGACGATGATACCAAGCTTTGGCATTTGAGGCTTGGTCATATGGGAGAGCAAGGAATGTCCGAACTTTGCAAGCAAGGATTGCTAGATAATGTGAAGCTTGGCAACCTTGGCTTTTGTGAGCATTGTGTGTTTGGTAAACACAAGCGGGTTAGCTTCAAGCCCGCAATACACAACACCAAAGGACCTCTTGATTACATCCATTCGGATTTGTGGGGTCCCTCTAGAAAGACTTCTTTGGGTGGTTGTAGTTACTTGCTCACAATAATTGATGATTTCTCTAGGAAAGTGTGGTCGTTCTTTCTCAAGCACAAGTATGGTGTGTTTGATGTGTTTCTTCAATGGAAGACTATGATTGAGAAGAAGACCGACAAGAAGATCAAGGTTTTGAGAACCGACAATGGCCTAGAGTTTGTTGAAAAGAAGTTCACTAAGTATTGTCTTGATGAAGGCATTGTTCGTCATAGAACTTGTGTTGGGAGGCCTCAACAAAATGGTGTTGCGGAGAGAATGAATAGGACTCTCCTAGAGAGGGCAAGATGTATGCTCTCCCAAGCCAAGTTGGGGAAGATCTTTTGGGCCGAAGCGGTTGCAACGGCATGCTATTTGGTGAACCGATCTCCTCACTCCGCCCTTAACTTTAAATCTCCTCAAGAGGTATGGTTCGGAACTCCTTGTGATTATTCTAATTTGAAAGTGTTTGGTTGTCCGGCCTACATTCATGTAAATGAGGATAAACTTGAACCTAGAGCTAGAAAATGTGTATTTGTTGGCTATGGTTTGGGGGTTAAGGGATATAGAGTTTGGTGTGAAAAATCTAGGAGGGTAATAACTTCTAGAGATGTTGTGTTTGATGAATCATATATGATCACTCCAGAGAAGGAGCTTGCTATTTGTAATGATGTAGGTTCATCTCATGACATCGAGGAGAAGGTGGAGCTTGAAGGTGCTTCACACGATGATGCTCTCACTCAAGAGAGGCATGTTGAGGGTTCACCACAAACCCAACGCAAGACACTTGCTAGTGAGAGACAAAGAAGGCAAATCAAGCCTCCTCAAAGATATGTTGAGGAGTGTGAGTATGTGCAATATGCTCTCACCGTGGCAAATGAGGTAGTGACATTTGATGATCCATGCTCCTACAAGGAAGCAATGTCTCTACCCGATTCAAGCAAGTGGTTGATGGTGATGAAGCAAAAATTGAATCTTTGCACAAGAACAATACTTGGGAGTTGGTTGTTGCACCTAAGAAGAAGAAGATCGTTGGGTGTAAATGGGTGTACAAGAGAAAAGAGGGTACACCGGATTCGGGAGGTCCCGTCTACAAGGCAAGAGTTGTGGCAAGGGGTTTCACTCAAGTTGAGGGTGTTGATTTTCATGAGGTATTTTCACCGGTTGTGAAGCACTCGTCCATTAGAGTCTTGCTTGCCTTGGTAGCTATGGAAGACTTGGAGCTACACCAACTTGATGTTAAGACCGCTTTCCTCCATGGGGACTTGGAGGAGGAAATCTACATGAAGCAACCGGAAGGTTTTGAGTTTGAAGGGAAAGAAGAACATGTGTGCCATTTGGTGAAGTCATTGTATGGGTTGAAACAATCCCCTAGGCAATGGTATATGCGATTTGATTCGTTTATGTTGGCTCATGAGTTCACAAGAAGCTCCTATGATAGTTGTGTATACTACAAAGAGCTAGTAAGTGGTTCCTTCATTTACCTTTTGCTTTATGTTGATGATATGTTGGTTGCTTGCAAGCATTTGATTGAGGTCAACAATTTGAAGAAGTTGTTGAGTAGTGAGTTTGATATGAAGAATCTTGGTGAAGCCAAGAAGATACTTGGGATGGAGATTTGGAGAGATCGATCTAAGGGGGCATTGCACCTTAGCCAAAGGAGGTACATTGAGAAGGTTCTTGAGAGATTATCAATGAGCAATACAAAGCCCGTTTCTACTCCTCTCGGTTCTCACTTTAAGCTCTCAAAGGAGCTTTGTCCTCAATCCGAAGAAGAAGAAAGGGCCGTGGTTCACATTCCCTACACTAGTGCCGTTGGGAGTGTGATGTATGCCATGGTATGTTCTAGGTCGGACATTGCTCAAGCGGTGAGCATGGTGAGTCGTTATATGTCAAGGCCCGGGAAAGGGCATTGGGAAGCTTTGAAATGGCTTCTAAGGTACTTGAAGGGTACCTCACACATTTGTTTGGAGTTTGGCCAAGATGCAAATGGTGTGATTGGGTATTGTGATTCGGATTATGGTGGAGAATTGGATGATCGGAAATCAACTTCGGGTTATGTGTTTACCCTGGGAGGTACGGCCGTGAGTTGGCAATCTTCGCTACAAGATGTTGTAGCTCTTTCAACTACGGAAGCGGAGTTCATGGCAATTACCGAGGCATTCAAGGAGGCAAAGTGGCTCAAAGGTTTGGTTGGGGAGATTAGCTCGTGTTCTAAGGAGGTGTCCGTATTTTGTGATAGCCAAAGTGCCATTCACTTGGCTAAGAACCAAAACACGTTCCATAGAAGAACGAAGCATATTGATGTGAAGTACAACTTCATCCGGAATGTCATTGATAAGAAAGAGTTGACATTGATGAAGATTCGTACCGAGGAGAACCCCTCCGACATGTTGACAAAGCCTTTGCCAACCACTAAGTTCACTTTGTGTGTGAACTTGGTGGGTCTCTCCTCTTGTTTGTTGTAGGCCCCTATGGGGTAGAGCTTTGGAGTTTGATTAGTGTTTTTGGTGTTATTGGAGGTGTTTGGAGAAATTCAAGTCAAGGTGGAGAATTGTTAGTTGGTGCCTTGATTTCGTGGCGAAGAAGGAGAGGAGAAATAGTTTCGAAGCTCAGCCCGGACGAGTCAGACAAGACCCGGCCGAGATGAAGCAGCCCGGGCGGGCGGATCAAGTGCTCGGGCGGGCCAGCCCAAACATCCGCATTCTGCCTTCAAGGCAGTTTCATGACCGAATGTCTGCACCGGGCGGGCACGTGTTGGGCCCGGGCGGGCAGCTTGCCCTGTTTCGTGTTTTCGCGATTTAATCCGGATTTTTTCGGGATTTAGTGTTTTGGGTTATTTTGTAACCTTTAGGATGTCATATATAAGGCATCCTAAAGTCTTTTAGAACCCTAAGATTCAAATTAGCCAAAAAAGTTAACTCTCTCTCTCTCCTCCTCTCTCTCTTCTTCTCCATTGTAATTCCTCCATTAGAGAGGCTAAAGAAAACTCCAAGGTTCTTGCTTGTGGATGTAGGTCAAGGTTGACCGAACCACGTTAAATCTTTGTCTCTCTTTATTGCTTACTTTTCTCACTTAAAGTTTACAACTTTGCATTTATTGTTGAACTTGAAGTTAACTAGCAAACCCTAGGTCCTAGAAATTGCATTAATTGCTAACAACCTTCAAGCTTGTCAAACAGAATTTTTCGAAAATATTTCTTGTTGTAATCGCTCGAGTAGTCAAATATGTCCGAACAAGCAACAACCTTTCCATAAATTCTGGCAACATCAATACCCTTGCACACTAGAACACACTTCACTTCCATCCTAAAAGCCCCACGATAGATAATGTAATGCAATGCACAATAACCATGCACACCTTTAATTACCTTACATAAGAGCCTATCATATTCGAATTCAGTATTGAGTAATGGAGCCACATTAAAACTCATAGAGCCATCCTTGATCAAGAGAAGGCCACCAGCATCCTTAAGTTCTACATGCATGTAAAAGTAATCCTCGCAAAACATAAACTCCGAACGACCAGTGATAGATAATATTTCCTACCATCTAACTGATATGAATTTGAAGTCCGAAAAATCCACAATGTATACCCTAGAATCTAAGTGACGTTTTTATGGTGTTTTATGATTGAAAACTGAGAAATAAGAAGTAAAATAAACAAAGATAGGCTCTTGTTCCCTCGAGAACTAGAGGATCTCTCACCAACCTCGATTAGGAGATGCACACAAACCACGATTTGTATGTTCTTGGTACGACGACCAAATATTCAATGCAACAAGCACTCGAATTCTTTACTCAAAATCACTCATGCCTTGACTGGTAGCATGGTGTATCTATATATAATATTCGAACCTTGCCTTGCAAGGACTTACAAGAACCGAAAATCAGCCCTAAGTATTTTAGGAAAGACAACCTAGCACCTTGCATCATAATCCCTTGATTCTAGGAGAGAATAAAGGAGAACTTAAGGAAACAACAAATCAGCCCCAAATCCCCTTACACGCCTAAATGAAATAAGGAAACTATTACAACTCAATGCCAACTTGCATACTTGGAACACAAGGATACTAAAACACCCTAGCTTGGCCGAATTATCTCAAGATATCTTCGGACCACTTATTTACTGAAATTAACAAGACTCTAACTAAACGACTCAACTAACTTAACTAACATAAAACTAACATATTTTTGGTCACATGTAAAACCTCTACTTTAAGAGTAAAGTAAAACCATGTAACATTTCTACGAAAGCAAATTAAGATAGTCGATGAAGTAATCTTTGCATGATCCATGCATCACTAACAATCTGTGGGGATTTTTCTCATCTCTATCGAAGATAACATGTGTACCTGAACTGAGTTTTACTTTTATTATGCCAGAGACACTCAAATCACCATCATTTTTCCGACCAATGAAAACATAAAACACTTCAAACAGTTGTTCGTGATGCCAAAAGCCAAGTTCTGACCTCATCCACTGTTGTTCTTGTTGGGGTTTTGTGGAGATGGTGAAGCAAGCTAGGCGAGCAAGCGAAGAACCACAGCAGCACCCAGCAGCCCGGGCAGGCTGTTCATGGGCCCGGGCGGGCATGTGAAGGCCCGGGCGGGCGGTTTGCTGCTGCCTTCAAGGCAGAATGTTGGGGTGCCACCTGCACCGGGCGAGCCTCAGTCTGGCTCGGGCGGGATCCTGAGCCCGGGCGGGCGGCTCTTGGGCCCGGGCGGGCGTTTCTTCGAGCCCGCCCGGGCAACCCAGATGTGCACGTGTTTTTTGCGATTAAGTCTTTAATCGTGGCCCTTGGATTGTTTTTAGTTCTAGGAGTATAAATACCCCATTTTCTGGTTTTAGAAAGGAGTAGCACACATATCTCATTGTTCAAACTTGGAGCCTCATCTTTTCTAGGGTTTTAGGAGAGAGAGTGAGTTTGAGAGAGATTGTATGTTCACCATTGATTCTCCAATTGATTCCATAGTGCAAGTTTGTGGGTTTTTCTCCCGGAGCTCGGGTTTCCCACGTTAATCTTGGTGTGTTCTTTCTTGTTTTCATTCCTCTTTGCATTACTTGGTTGTTGTTTCAATTTCTTGCTTTCTTCTTGATTATTGTTGATTATTGCACAATCTAGTTAACACTTAGTTTTCTAAAACACAACAATTGGTATCAAGAGCTAAGGTTTTAACTTTGGGAAAGTGATTTAGTGTTGTGTTGGTAAACTAGGATTTGTGGTTGAAAAATCTAAGTTTGGATTTTTTGGTGTACAAAAATCAAATTTTGAATTTTTTGCGTAAATTAACAATGGAAGAAGGGAAATTGAGGATTGAGAGGTTTGATGGTAAAGATTTCGGATTTTGGAAAATGCAAATGGAGGATCTTTTGTATCAAAAGAATCTTTACTTGCCTCTTGAGGGAAAAAGACCAAGTGGTATGCTTGAGGATGAGTGGAAAGTTCTTGATAGGAAAGCACTTGGAGTTGTGAGATTGACATTCCGGAGTGTGGCTTTCAATGTCAAGGATGCGAAAACAACGGCGGGTTTGATGGAAACTTTGTCAAGTATGTATGAGAAACCATCGGCTATCAACAAAGTATACTTGATGCGTCGTTTGTTTGGGTCAATTGTCTTCGGTGGACTTCAAATTTGAGGATGAAGTGAAGGCATTGATTTTGTTGTCTTCTTTACCCTTGTCATGGGAAACTATGGTGACCGCCATTAGCAACTCCTCCGGCAAAGAGAAGTTGAAGTATGATGATGTGAGGGACTTGATTTTGAGTGAGAGCATTCGAAGGAGAGAGTCCGGTGAATCATTGGGTGGTGCATATAGTAGTGAAAGTAGGGGGAGAAGGAATCAACAAAGGGGAAATGCAAGTCATGGAAGATCGAAGTCAAGGGGGCATGGTAAACCGAATGGGGGAGCTCATGTGGTGTGTTGGGGTTGTGGTGATGAAGGACATTTGAAGAGGGATTGTCCAAAGAGAGTGAATGGGAAAGGGAAGAAAAAGGTTCAAGAAAGTGATGATGAAGAAGAAGCATCAACTAACTTGATTTCGGAGTACGATTCCGATGTTTTGATGGTAAGCATGGATGATCCGGAAAAGTTGGTTGGGTGCTCGGGATCATGGGTCTTGGATTCGGGTTCTTCTCACCATTCATCACCATGCAAGGAGTTGTTTCGAACTTCAAATCCGGAAAGCTTGGAGAAGTCTATCTTGCGGATGGCAAGGTAGTGCAAGTCATGGGGCAAGGTGATGTGAGTTTGAAACTCACTCATGGTGGCTTGTTGGAGTTGAAGGATGTCAAGTTCATCCCAAGGTTGAAGAAAAGCTTGATATCGGTGACTAAACTTGCCAAGTCGGGTCACAAGGTTGTGTTCGATGGTGGTTCTTGCAAGATTGTCAAGGGAGCTATGGTCATGGCTAGGGGAACAAGAAGTGGAACGCTTTACACCATGGGAGGCATAAGAAAGGGGCCCGGAATTGGGATGGGAACTTCATGTAAGGTGTCGTTCGGTCGGAAACCTATCGATAGTGGGCCAAGGGATGAGAACCGCGGTGAAGCCGGTATCCCGGTGGCAAATTGACCGGTAAACGCACAAGGTGAAGGGCGGCACACAAGCATGTTGTGCCGGAAATCCTAAGTGGAGCAAAGGGTGTTTTGTTCGGGTGGGAGCAATGTGGGTTTACTCTTAGAACAATGAGAAGCTTCTTTGGCTTAGGTGATGATTACTTTGTTGGGGTTGGATTGGACCTCAATGGTCTTCCTTGGTTGGAGAGGAAGGGTCTTCATTTGGTTGTGGTGTCTCTTAGATGAACCGACCTCCGGGGTTAGGAGGGTGTGTAGGTTTGTGTAGGGATGTTACAATGATTTGGAGGTGTTGTTGTTGAGAATCAAAGTCGGTGTTGACTTTGATTTCTTTGTATTGGAGTTGGTGCAAACTTCAATGTCATTTCCTTGGTGTAGAGGAGATGTGTTTTGTCATGGGGATGCTTAGGCTAGGTGAGAGCATGGTGGTGATGCTCGGGATTGCATCTAGGTGGGAGCATGACCGTGATGGGGTTGGAGAGATGTTGGATCGGGGGTGTTTGAGACCTCGGTGTCGTTTCCTTTGGTGAAGAGGAAGCGGGGTTGGCTATGGCCAATGTATGGAGAGGTGATGGTGATGGATTCGGGTATTTATGGTAGGATGTTCTCTTGCTTAACCCGATCTCCAGGTGGGAGATTGTTGGGGTTTTGTGGAGATGGTGAAGCAAGCTAGGCGAGCAAGCGAAGAACCACAGCAGCACCCAGCAGCCCGGGCGGGCATGTGAAGCCCCGGGCGGGCGGTTTGCTGCTGCCTTCAAGGCAGAATGTTGGGGTGCCACCTGCACCGGGCGAGCCTCAGTCTGGCTCGGGCGGGCTCCTGAGCCAGGGCGGGCGTTTCTTCGAGCTCGCCCGGGCAACCCAGATGTGCACGTGTTTTTTGCGATTAAGTCTTTAATTGTGGCCCTTGGATTGTTTTTAGTTCTAGGAGTATAAATACCCCATTTTCTGGTTTTAGAAAGGAGTAGCACACATATCTCATTGTTCAAACTTGGAGCCTCATCTTCTCTAGGGTTTTAGGAGAGAGAGTGAGTTTGAGAGAGATTGTATGTTCACCATTGATTCTCCAATTGATTCCATAGTGCAAGTTTGTGGGTTTTTCTCCCGGAGCTCGGGTTTCCCACGTTAATCTTGGTGTGTTCTTTCTTGTTTTCATTCCTCTTTGCATTACTTGGTTGTTGTTTCAATTTCTTGCTTTCTTCTTGATTATTGTTGATTATTGCACAATCTAGTGGTATCAGTTTTAGCCTCTTGCATATAGTTTTTTGGTCATAATAATTAGATTTATTTTGATGTGTTCATGACTAATTTTAATTGATTAAGGGGAGGAATTGAATTATGGATGTTTTATTTACCTGAATAATACAAACTTTTACCCGTTCTCTCGCAATAATACAAACTTTTGATTATTTTTGAATAATACAAACTTTTGCCCAAAATTCTCCTGGTAGGTCAATACCGGTTGTAACTTGTTGAAACAGGTCACTATGACACGTGTCATTATCTTATTGGTTGGTTTTTTAATTTTTTATTTCAATTTGAAAAAAAAATCCAACATTTTCCCTTTTTTTTCTTTCTTTTGTTGGTCCCCTCCTCTCTTTTTCTCCCCACCCCACCCCTGGCCATACACGGGAACTGGAACATTTTCCCGGCAATATTCGCCGCCCTAAAACCCTAAAATCTACCACCACATCTAAATCCTCTTTTCCTCCTCTTAAAATACCTTCAAATCCTCTTAAAACTCTTCTTATTTCCAAAAATACGCCTGCTAATCTCACCCTTAAACTTCGTCTTACCAGCAAAATCTCTCCTCCTCCTCCGTCTTACCAGCAAAATTCTGTTGTTGGGGTTGGGGTGATTTAGGTGGGTGGGATTAGAAGCTTCTCAAATGCCTACAAAAACATCATTACCGCCACAATCACATCACAATCAAACTTTCGTTTACAAAATCAACACTAAATTGCTGATTGTAGAAACCAATAGAAAATTCTGACACGAAACTGCAAAGATGGGAACAATGATGCGCTCTCCAGCAGACGCTGATGAAGTTGTACGATGAAGGGGTCGTGATTTTGGGGTGGCGAAGGGTCGGGGGTGATGTGAGGGAGGAGAGAGGGTGGGGAAGTGAATTAGAAGAAGGGAGGAGAGAGAAATCTGCTGGTGGAAAGTGAAGAAGGGTGGCGATGGGTTAGGGAGGGGCCAGGAGGTGATTTCCGGTTGGGGGAGGTGCTGGGTGGGGTAGTTCAGGTGGCTTCGTGATTGAGGATGGGGTTACGACCTTACGGGTGGTGTTTCAGGTGGCTGGGGGTGGCTTTCGGATTGGGGGTTGGGCTAGGTATGGTGTTTCAGGTGAGCGTTCGGCTAGGTGTGGTGTTTCAGGTGGGGGTTGGGCTAGGTGTGGTGTTTTAGGTGGGGGGAGGTGGTGGGAGGAAGAAAGTGATTTTAAGTTTTTTTTTTTTTTTTTAATTTTTAAAAAAAAAAAAATCTTAACCTGTTTTACAGGTTTCAAGTCAAGTTTACCTACTCTAGGAATTTTGGTGTAAAGTTTATATTATTCAAAAATAATCCAAAGGTTATATTATTACGAGCAAACCGTCGAAAGTTTGTATTATTCTAGTTAAAAATTCCTAATTAAATTTGATTTAAATTCGACTTAAATTTCTTTTTTGGAATTCGAAAATATTTTGGTTTGGCCGAAATTTTTTAACATAATTTGACCTAATTTTAGAATTTCAAAATTGAATATGAATGGCCGAATTTTAGAGAAAATAAAATCCTAATTTTCGAAATTAAAATTCAATTTTAGATCTCAAATTTTTCGAAAATTTCGAGAGTTATATTTATATTATTAATCTGTTTTTTTCAAATTTAAATTGTTTATATATAAAAATTAATTCATGTGAAAAGAGTTTTGTGTGAATTAGAGATTAATACATATGAATAATACTAAAATTAAATTAAAATAGAGATTTTATGTTAATTTCGAAAATTCAACTTATATAATTAATCTGAATTTTCATATTTAAATTGTTTATGTATGACAAATTAATTCATGTAAAAGGAGCTTTATATGAATTTAAGGTTAATTGATATGAATAGCCCTAAAATTAATTAAAATGGAGATTTAAATTAATTTGCAGAATTAGGCATAAAGGAGTTTATGTTTAATTTGATTTACTAAATTAATTTAATTTGATTTAATTTAATTCCCACAAAAAAAAGGAAGGGAGGAGGAGCAGCCACCTGCTGGTGGGGCCACGGTGGCTGCTCCAGGTGGTCGTTGGTGGGCAGCCAGGGATACGGCAGCAGCAGCGTGGCTTGCTAGCCACGTTTTGCTGCTGCCCAACAGTGATTTTTTCAAAAAAAAAAAAATGGGAAAATTATTAAAACAGATTTTCAGGATATTAAGCAGATTTTCAGTTAAATAATTCCATAATTTTATTCTTTAATCTAATTAAAATTAGTAGGCTAGATTTTCTAGGATAGAATCTTTAGGTGGTTAGGAATTACTTAAATTTTTATCTACTTGCTATAATTAAGAATATTTGATATTTTGATTGATGGCAATAATAATATGTGATATTATTATGTGGCATTTTATATTTGATATAATTGCTATGAATGACTAGTATGGCCTAAATTTAAGTTAGAAAATACGATCTGCGTATCGTGATGTATTCTTATAATTTAAATACGATCTGCGTATCGTTAAGTATTTTTGTAATTTATTTAATTTAGCTATTATTTAAATTATTTTGATACTTATGTAATCCAAAGACAAGCCCATCAATAGAAGGCCCATGGTTAAATGGATGGAGATCCATGAAGAGTCCAAGGAGGAGCCCTTGATGCTTAGTTCTTAGGATTAGGGGCCATACTAGATCATATTTATTTTTTGCATTTTATTATTATTTAAAATGCTTATAAGTTTGTTGTATGTTGGTTATCAATGCGCTAGAGTTCACTAATTCATAACAACATAATAAACTTAGGTCCTGCAAATATTAAGGTAGCTTTTCCAAACATAAAGTTAATTAATAGTAATAGATCATGCCTCCGCAGGGTATTATCATTAATTTTGGGAGATAAGGTAAAATTGCGAATTTTACTACTTAGTTTGGTTATTCTTAACAAAATCATCAAAAGCGTTTTGGGTTTTGAAGCAAGAGATAGTTAAGCATGCGATGTTTACCAATCTAAACAAGAATTATAAAGTGTTATAATTAGTAAAGGAGTTTACTTACCTTGAGAATGTAACGTTAAGATAAGGCCTCCGTCTGCTTAGTGTTGCATGTTGATAGGATCTTGTAATTACTTATTCATATGGGACATTAAAATTGAATAGGTGATCAACCTAGAAACCTTTGCATGTTTTAAGTTGTTTTATAAACATAATATTGAATTTTGCTTTTATTCTGTCTGTAGATACTATGTCTAACAACAACAACAACTCTGTTTTCAACATTCGTCCTTTCCTTGAAAAGGACAGGCTGAATGGTGAAAATTTCATCAACTGGGAAAGAACCCTAAGACTCGTATTGAGGTCTGAGGGTCGAGAGGATGTCTTATAAACCACACTTCCTGTTATTACTGATGAGTCGACTGAAGCCGACAAGTCGTGCTAAGCAGGCCAATGATAGGTCTGTACCGATCACTTGCTTGATGATAGCAGCCATGGAGCCGGACCTCCAAAAGAGGTTCGAAATAAAGGATGCTTATACCATCATGCAAGAGCTGCAGGCTATGTTTCAAATACAAGCCCGAGTTGGGCGGTATGAGACCAATAGGGAGATACTAGAATGTCACATGAAGCCGGGTCAAGCTGTTGGCCCCCATGTTTTCGCTGTGATGGGTCTTTTCGAAAACATGGAACGACTTGGATTCCCTTACAGGGTTGAGTTGGCTACTGACATTATTCTCCACTCATTGCCTGACAACTTTAATCAGTTCAGGATGACCTTGAACATGAATGATTCTGAAAAGACTTTGCAAGAGCTGCACGGGTTGTTGGTCAATGCTGAGAGGAATATCCTTAAAGAACCAAAGAAAGAGGTTCTAATGGTTCAGAAGGGAAAGGATTTCAAGAAGAAATGGGCAGGAAAGAAGGACAAAGGCAAGCAAGTTGTCGTTGTTGCTGAAAAACCTAAGCCAACCGCCAAGCCAAAGGTGGCCGCGGAAAGCAAGTGCTTCCATTGTCACAAGATAGGACACTGGAAGAGAAACTGCCCTCTATATTTGGAGGAAAAGAAGTATGGGGCTTCAACTTCATGTATATTCGTTATGGAAAACAATTTGACTTCTACTTCTTTATGGGTATTGGATACTGGATGTGGTTCTCACATAGTTAATGATGTGCAGGGACTAAAAAGAAGTAGGAGGCTGGCAAAAGGCGAGGTAGAGCTTCGTGTTGGAAATAGAGCACGGGTTGCTGCACTTGCCATAGGAAGCTATAGTCTGCATTTGCCATCTGGCTTTATTTTAGAATTAAATAATTGTTATTTTGCTCCTTCGATAACTAAGAACATAATTTCTGTTTCTGTATTGGATTTTGAAGGGTTTTGTTTTGAAATTAAGAACAAATGTTGTTCCATTTTTTACAATAATATGTTCTATGCTAATGCTAAATTGATTAATGGCTTATATGTGCTTGATAGGTCATTACAAGTCTATAACATAGATAACAAGAAACAAAAATAAAATGAATCAAACCTAACCTACATTTGGCATTGTCGAATGGGTCATATAAACCAAAAGCGCATCCAAAAGTTACAACAGGATGGCATTCTTCCATCATTTGATTTTGAATCATTTGATGTATGTGAATCATGCTTGATGGGGAAAATAACAAAGTCACAGTTTACTGGAAAGGGTGAAAAGGCCAGCGATCTCTTGGGCCTCATACATACAGATGTTTGTGGTCCTATGAGCACAAAGGCAAGGGGAGGGTTTAATTTCTTCATTACCTTCACTGATGATTTGAGTAGATATGGATATGTCTACTTAGTGAAACATAAATAGGAATCTTTTGATAAAT
This sequence comes from Beta lomatogona, assembly GCA_947646795.1. NCBI lineage: Eukaryota > Viridiplantae > Streptophyta > Magnoliopsida > Caryophyllales > Amaranthaceae > Beta > Beta lomatogona. The sequence goes on from CANSNZ010000231.1 coordinate 1,982,462, forward strand.
TCAAAGAGTTCCAGAATGAAGTACAAAATCAACTTGGTAAGACAATTAAAGCACTGCGATCCGATCGCGGTGGCGAATATTTGAGCCAAGAGTTTGATGATCATTTGAAGGGTTGTGGAATTCTTTCACAATTAACTCCACCAGGAACACCGCAGTTAAATGGTGTATCTGAAAGGAGGAATCATACCTTATTGGATATGGTTTGATTAATTATAAGTCTTGCTAATCTTACGATTTCTTTTTGGGGATATGCTCTCGAAACTGCTGCACACACACTAAACAGGAGCCCGTCAAAGGCTGTAGAAAAGACTCCATATGAGTTATGGAATGGAAAAACTCCAAACTTGTCTTTTCTTAAGATCTGGGGATGTGAGGTCTATGTAAAACGTTTACTGTCAGACAAACTTGCACCCAAGTCAGATAAATGTCTCTTTGTGGGATACTCAAAAGAGACAAGGGTTTATTACTTCTATAACCGTCAAGAGAACAAAGTGTTTGTTGCTCGTGATGGTGTCTTTCTTGAAAAGGAATTTGTTTCTAGAAAGACAAGTGGGAGTAAAATAATTCTCGAAGAAATTCGAGAAGAGCAACAACTGGATATGGTTCACACCATGTCAGAGACGGCCCGACAAAACGAAAGTCTAGTTCAGGAGATGACATATTCAACGCGTGAACCTCCTACCGTCCCACTTGAATCTAATTCAAGCAAAGATCTTCAAGAAGTTGAAGAGAACATTTCTCTTGATGCTCAGGCCCCGCGTAGGTCTAGTAGAGAAAGGATTCCAAACAAGAGGTTGGTTGATTTCCTGTTAACTGAAAACTCTGAAATTATGATTTTGGAGAATTCAGAACCTACTACCTACAAACAAGCTTTGATGAGCCTAGAATCTGAGAAATGGCTTGAAGCCATGAAATCCGAGTTAGACTCCATGTCTGAGAATAAAGTTTGGACCCTGGTCGACTTGCCTGATGGGGTTAACCCTATTGGATGCAAGTGGGTGTTCAAATTGAAAACAGACAAAGATGAAAATGTCTATGTCTATAAAGCAAGACTGGTTGCAAAAGGATTCAGACAAATTCATGGTATAGACTATGATGAGACCTTTTCTCTAGTAGCAATGCTTAAGTGAATTCGATACTTTTAGCGATTGCTGCATTTTATGGTTATAAAATTTGGCAGATGGATGTCAAAACCGCATTCTTGAATGGGTTCTTGAATGAGGATGTGTACATGACACAACCTGAGTGTTTTGAGGATCCAGAAAATCCTAAAAGGGTTTGCAAGCTTCAGAGATCCATTTATGGATTGAAGCAGGCATCTCGGAGCTGGAATCTTCGATTTGATGAGGCAATCAAGAAATTTGGTTTCATCAAAGCGAAGAAGAATCTTGTCTCTACAAGAAATTTAGTGGGAGCAGCTTAGTCTTCTTGGTATTGTATGTAGATGACATGCTACTCATGGGAAATGACATACCAATGCTTGAGTCAGTCAAGGAATGGTTGAAAAGTTGTTTCTCCATGAAGGACCTTGGAGAAGCTGAGTACATACTGGGAATTAAAATCCATAGAGATAGGTCTCGAAGGATGATTGGACTAAGTCAAGAAACTTATATTGATAAAGTTCTTGCAAGGTTCAACATGGAAAACTCGAAGAGAGGATTCATTCCCATGTCACATGGCATATCGCTTAGCAAGAGTCAGTGCCCGACTGAGCCTGATGAGTTGAAGCGAATGAGTAGCATACCTTATGCTTCGGCAATAGGGTCTATCATGTATGCCATGATAAGTACTCGACCAGATGTTGCATATGCCTTGAACATATGTAGTAGGTTCCAAACAAATCCAAGGGAAGCACACTGAATTGCAGCTAAGAGCATCCTTAAGTACTTGAGAAGAACTAAAGGCATGTTTTTAGTCTATGGAGGTGAAAGTGAGTTGGTTGTAAAAGGTTATACTGATGCGAGCTTCCAAACCAACAGAGATGATTACCGCTCTCAGTAAGGGTACGTCTTTTGTCTAAATGGAGGAGCAGTGAGCTGGAAGAGCTCAAAGCAAAGCACTGTAGCAAACTCTACGACAGAATTAGAATATTTAGCAGCGGTCACTAGTAGAATAATTGTTTATTGTTGCGGTGGTATTGCTGCGGTTTTACCCATACGCAGCAATATATCACGTAAAAAGAAAAGGTAAAATATAGAATAAAGATATTGCTGCGGTTTCGACAAAAAACCGCAGCAATATGGTTTCAACGGGAATTTTTTGAAAAAAAGTTGACTTTTTGACCAGATATATTGTTGCGGTTTTTTGTAAAAACCGCAGCAATATATTAAAAAAATAATATTTTAATATATTGCTGCGGTTTTTACAAAAAACCGCAGCAATATCCCCATTTTTTTTGATATAAGACAAGCGTGTGTTATTAGGGTTCTTGTTCCCCTTTTTTAATTCAGCCGTTCTCCTCTCAACTCTCCTCTCTCCTCTCCTCCACTGCATTCTCTTTCCTTAAACCCGCAACTCCAACAACAACACCACCACCACCAACAACGGCAACAACACCACCAACAACAACAACACCATCGTTTTCCTTGACTCCACCTGCTTCCGCTACACCTGCTGCTACATCTTTATTCAATTTCAACAATGTCACCTCCTCTGCTACTGCACCCCCTACTACTCCTGCTTCAGCTTCAAAGCCGTTATTAGGCGCCGCTGCTACTCCTACAACTTCTGCTACTCCTGCTGCTGCTGCGCCTGCACCGTCGTTCTCAACTCCTACAAACTCTCACATATAACTTTTTGATTTTTTTTTGATTTTTTTCGGTTTTTTTTTTCGTTTTTCTTATTTTCTTCGTTTTTTTAGATCTGTTTTTTGATTTTTTTGTTTTAGGATTTTTTTTGATTTTTTTTGTTTTTTAGATCAGTTTGAATCGTTTTTTGATTTTTTTTTTGTTTTAGGATTTTTTTTGATTTTTTTTGTTTTTTAGATCAGTTTGAATCGTTTTTTGATTTTCTTTTTTTTTATTTTTTTCGGTTTTTTTTTCGTTTTTCTTTTTTTTTGGTTTTTTAGATCTGTTTTTAGGATTTTTTTTTATTTTTTTTGTTTTTTTAGATCTGTTTTTAGATTTTTTTGTTTTAGGATTTTTTTTGTTTTTTAGATCAGTTTGAATCGTTTTTTGATTTTTTTTTTATTTTTTTCGGTTTTTTTTTTCGTTTTTCTTATTTTTTTCGTTTTTTAGATCTGTTTTTAGGATTTTTTTTGTTTTTTTTCGTTTTTTTAGATCTGTTTTAAGATTTTTTTGTTTTAGGTTTTTTTTTGATTTTTTTTGTTTTTTAGATCAGTTTGAATCGTTTTTTGATTTTTTTTTGATTTTTTTCGGTTTTTTTTTTTCGTTTTTCTTATTTTTTTCGATTTTTAGATCTGTTTTTAGGATTTTTTTTTTCGTTTTTTTAGATCTGTTTTTAGATTTTTTGTTTTAGGATTTTTTTTGATTTTTTTAGTTCAGTTTCTTATTTTTTGTTTTTATCATAATTTTTGTAATTAGTCATTAAGTTGTTGTAATTATGTAATAGTTGTTTTGTTATTTTTGCTTTTTCATTTTACTTTTTGATCTTTTGTATTATTTATGTAATTAATTTTTTTAGCTTTATATATTAATGAAATTAATGTTGTTTAATCTTTATTTGTCTGCGAATTTGGTGGATAGTGGATGGGTTAGTTGCATGGTTTTAATCTTTCAAATTTAATTGCGAAATTCCAAAAAAAAAAAATTTTTTTTTTACCTGTACCAGGACCTATTGCTGCGGTTTTGGGAAATAACCGCAAAGAATAGGTCGCCTATTCTTTGCGGTTTCTAGCCAAAACCGCAGCAATACGTTTTTAATAAAAAATAAATATATTGCTGCGGTTTTGGCTAGAAACCGCAGCAATATGTTCAAATATTGCTGCGGTTTAAAACCGCAGCAATATATTAATTACATATTGCTGCGCCCTTTATTGCTGCGCAGCGAAAACCGCATCAATAGGCCACTTAATGACCGCAGCAATAAACAATTATTCTACTAGTGGGTTGTAGCAGCTAAAGAAGCAGTTTGGATAAAGAAGTTCTTGACAGAGCTGGATATCATACCTAATGCTCTGGAAGGGATTGAGTTGTGCTGTGATAACAATGGTGCTATTGCGCAAGCAAAAGAACCGAGATCACATAACAAATTCAAACATGTAATGAGGAAGTATCACCTCATTAGGGAGATTGTTGACAGGAAGGATGTCAGGATCTGCAAAGTTCACACGGATGAGAATGTGGCTGATCCACTCACTAAACTACTACCTCAACCCAAGCATGAGTGTCACGCTAGGGCTATAGGCTTGAAGCAAATGTTAGAGTGGCTTTAGATTATACTAGGTTTAGAGAAACTTGTTACAATGTAGAGACATGGTTTTGCTATTTTATGTTTATGAGAAATAAAATTTTATCTTATTTAATGTTGGTTTGGTATTAAATAAAATGTCCAAAATATATCTTGAATTCAATGGTTTTGTCAAATATGTGATTTGATGAATGAAACACCATAAGTGAACATAATTCATAGAATATTATAGTTCCTAATCTAAGTCGTTAAATTGGACATAAATGACTTATTAAAGGATTAGCATATAACATTGATTGATAGCACCGTTTCATGGGCTATGGGAACATGGAGATGTTTAGTCAATCATATGGAGATGTTTAGTCAATCATATGGACATGTATAGTTGATACATGATTGAACAGACCTACTTAGAAGTTTATATAACTTCGTAATTATATTAGTGGATTCCTAAGACATGAGTGGAACACTACTTAGCCTAATGATTGGTATAACTTTGATGCTGTCAAATGTCATGCCGTAAAAGGGGACTATAAAGGCAGTGTTCGGGTTGTGCTAAAAGTTGAGTGGGAATTTTGGTTGCCACAAGATTGAAAAGTCCTCCTATATGAGATAGGATGGGTGTCTTGGCCCCTTGGAGAGTGAAAATTGAAAAAAAATGCATGGTCATGCTCAAATGGATTATATGATGATCATTTGTTTGTCAATTCGAACTCGAATTTCAATTATTAATTTGAAGACTAGTATGGAGACATAGAAATATAGTCACACTATCAAATTGGACACTAAGAGACTTAAGGAATTTGAAGATTGCACACTCGTCTCGGACAAGTGGGAGATTGAAGGAATTGTGTCCTTAACTCTAATGCAATTACTAAATATAATATGGATCATATTATGGAGATAATAAATTCATTAAATTGGGTTATCTATACGTCTTGCTAGAGGATGCTATAGAACTTCAGGTTTAGTAAATAATAAACTCGAAGCCCAATTAGATGGATCCTACAAGGTCACACTTACACAATCTGGATCAATAAAAGAATGACCTAGAGCCCATGTAGGACTCTAGGGGTGTCCGGCCAAGGAGAAAGAAAAGGAGAGGACTCCTAACCTAATTAGTTCCTATAATTAGGTGTGGGGTGAGAAAATAAAAAAGTATGTTTTATTCTCTCATTATTTTCTCTCTCCTCTTTTCTCTCTCTTTCAAAGCTACGTAATACTGCTCCAAGAAATAGAAGATTCCCTCTTCCTTCCAACTAGCATTGGTGGAGCGTTGATCTGGATTCGTGGACCTACTAGAGCAATCTCAATTGCGGTTCTATCTCCGGATCTCGAAGAGCTTTGTGGAAATCACGCGTCAAAGGTTAATTCTTAACTATTATGTGATCCTTGAATGTATATATGCATGAGATCCTGTTTTAAGTGCTTATGAATATGATTCATGAAATTCCGCTTAGAGTACTTATAATCCTACAGTTCGCAACAATATCATTCGATGGAGAAGTCCAACTCGAAGAGGCCAACCTTTCATGAGATCAACAAAAAAGAAGCTTGTTTGTAAATTTCTCCCATAAGTTTGTTTCAATTACCAAAGACGCATATGCAGGAACAGCCACCAGTGCTCTTGTAAGCTGTGCTAAAGCTACCTTCTTGGACGGCACGCAAGGTACCAGTGTAAGCTGTATAGACTCATTTGATGGTACCTTCAAGAGTGTGATCGGCGGATACTCTCTTTCAGGTCCGTAAGTATTGCGATAACGAGCAACAATACTCCCAAAAACAAGAATCTCGGGACCATCAGTAGAAGCAGAGTCATTCCCCCAGTTCTTGAACAGGACATTTACTGTAGCCACCACTGCACATTCCATTGCAATGTAGTCCACAGTGGCATGTCCACGGTCTCCCTCAACTGAGGAGGACTTCAGTTCTTCATAGTCATTGTTTGTTGTATTGTCAAAATGGACAATGCCATTGGCGATTACAGCATGATTATGAGCTTTTCCCTTGAGAAGTATAGTCATTGCAGGTTTTGACACCGTGTATACAACGTCAAGATCAGTGAGCAATAAGACTTGTCCCATTTCAGATATAACCTCAGCATTTTCTGGTTCCCTTTCGTACACTGGATATGTCTCATCTAAATCATCTTGGTCATAAACTGAAATCATACCATAAACTTCACATGGCAAGGATTCGGGGGAGATAGTGACAGAGAGAACCTGAATCATAGGTAGTGCCATGTAAAATGAAAATGGCAAATTTTGACTGCATCAAACAAAACGGTGAACATTAGGAATTATATAATCCATCATACATAAAGGATACTATGTGAAAATTCCCATCAACAAAATGAGATGTTCTCTCAGAAATGTCAACCAAAACATAGAGAAACAGCATCCTTAAAATCATCACATAGGAGTAAGAATGAGGACCGTAAATAAACATCCAATTCGCTAAAATTTGGTTAAGGAAAGGCATATAAGCCTAATTTTTTTTTTTATCAGAAATGCAAATAAGAGTGTATAGTTTTGTGTTACTCCGACACTTGAATAATTCAATTTAAACTAAAAACTCGAAATTTGTCTACAAAATGAAAGAGTGCAACACCTATCCGAATTCACTGATTTAAAATTCCTGTTATCTATTCAGGTTTAGTTATTTTAATTTTTATAAAACCTCCATCCTCCTTCATCACCTTTCGTCTCTCACTAATAATTATTAGGAGGTATCCGACTCGAAAGTGACCCGACCCATTACACAATTTAACGGTACCTGAGATCAATGCACTTGCATATCAAAGCATCTGCATTTACTCAATTTTAAGGGGATTAAACAAATTAAATATTTCACCAAAAAAAAGTCACTCAATTTAAAACAGTCAAAGATAGAATGAGAATTTGGAAAAGAAGCAACCTCAATCAAAATCTAAAAATTACAATCGATGTCAACAAAAAAAAATTGAATACTCGTAAAAGAAACCTTAGAAATTCTGAAAGTCGGAATTTGCGCAATCCTTTCCCGTGGCTCAACTCGGGCTGAAGGCTAGAATCTTTTATTATGGAAATCTGAAAAAGTGTGAGATTTTTAAATTTGAGTTTGAATTGCTACCCACCTATGGTAGGTGTGTCGAAAAAGTATGAGATGATCATGAGATTTTGTTGTGTTTTTCTGCACAATACTTCTAGGGCAACGCTTTTACAATTTGTTTTTTATTTGGCTGTGTGAGGATATATAAGTAGGGGGCAAGTTATGTGTTCCGTAAAAAAAAAAAGGTTATCTGTTATTTGGTTAAAAATCGAATAACCGAACCGAACCGAACCAAACAGAATTAGTAATTTGGTTTGGTTTTTTATAGAAAATCGGTTAGGTTTGGATTTTTTTAAAAAAAGAATTTTGGTTTTTCAGTTTCGTTCGATTTTGATTTTGAAAAATCGAAAAACAAAGAAACAAACCGAAAATATACATATATTGGACCATATCAATATGGGCTAGATTAAATATTCAAAGGTAGTTTCCCTTTCTCATAAACCCATTGAAACCCTAAGACCTAAGTCACCATTAACCAATTCACAACTGAAACCCTAAGACTCCAGCCATTCTCATACTCTCTCCTCCCCAACTACTTCCTTTCTCCCTCGATCTCCTCACTTAGTCACTCTATCTCTCTCCACCGTTTCTCTCTCCTCATTCCATCTCTGAATCTCGAAATAAACAAAGAAAGTGGCACAAGGAATCAACCATATGAAACGCTAGGCTTTTTGCTATCAATTCGGAGTGCTCTGACCATTTTCAAAAAGAAGAAAAGCATCGAAACGTTTTCGACAGGATCGAAGAACCGAAGAATACTATGTATTTTTTTTATATATCTTTCATTTTTTTTCATTGTGTTTATTAATTTTCTTTAGTTCTACTACTTCATTTTAAACTTTGGCTGTGTTTTTAAATAATTCTTCGATGTTTGATGATATAAACTTTGTTATTTACGTAGTATTTGTAAGATTTGGAAAAAAATTACATCTTTTAATAATTCGATTTTTTAGGTTCGATTTGGTTTTGTACTTTCGATTTGGTTTGATTTAGTTTGATATAAACTTTGGTTTGAATTTGGACTTGAAATGTGAAAACCGAATTTAATTCAGTTTGGTTTGATTTTACCCCAAAATCGAACCGAAAATCGAACTTACACCCCTATATATAAGTGTGTAGTTTGAGGAGCCTGCACTACACATACTCCCTCCGTCCCATAGTATAGTGCATCTTTCTTTGTTACACGGTCTCCAAGATGGACATTTAACCTTCGATATCTTCCATTCCTTATTAATTAAAAAATAAAAAGTTGATATTATGAAACTTCATATTGAGGCGAATCTAACAAGATCCCACATGATTATGTTTTTTTATATATATTAATGAGAATATTTAGTCAAAGATATCGACCCACCAAAAGTGAAACAAGCACTTTATTATGGGACGGAAGGAGTATTAAGTAAAACAAACTTATATGGACGACATGGTCCATCAAATTAGTGTGAATCTAATGCTAGTACATGTGATTTATGAGAAAAAATGTTACTATATAAAAAAATAAATATAAAAGAGGAGTAGATATAAATTATAAAAGAAGATTATGTGAGAAAAAAAAGTTAATATGTCAGGAAGTGAAAATTTCTTCATGATAAACTAATGTAAGAAAGGGTGTTTGTATCTAAAAAAAACTATCACTATGTGAAATAATAATAAATTAGTATAAATTAAAATTTTAAAAAGTTCTATATGATAAAAAGGATCACTATGTAATAAGGGTGGCTTTGGTCGACAATAATATTAGTGTAGACAAAGTCTAGTGGTCTACGCAAGGCTAGATCAAAAGTTTTTTTACCACTTTATATAAAAACATCAAGGTCCTACGTAAAAAGTTAACGCAGAGTCCGTAAAAGCATCAAATGTCTATCATAGACAAACTTGGTTAATCCAATTCAATTAGGCGGTTGGGCCAAGTAAGCAACTACAAAAACGGAAAAACCCCTTTTACTCTCCTCTCAAAGTACTCTCTTTACTCTGTTATACTCTTCAACCAACTTCATCAAAATCATTACTAACAAACTTTGTTGTAATCCTCTTTTATTCCTTTTTAATTACTCATACCTTCTAATTTGTTTTTCTTCTCTTCATCTTCATTAAAAAATGAATGAATCTGCAAACTTAAACCCAGAAATCATGTTCAACTTCAAACTAATCAAACCGAAGCACTCTAAAATTGCATCTTCTTGCGACTCTGAATTCAATTCACAAAGTTTAGGAATGATAAAATCGGCTGAAAAAGAATCTGACATCAATGTTGGCAATACCCATATTCAAGATCCTAAAATTTTCTTCTTGAAGTCTTCTGAATTGATCAACATTCGTTGCACCAAAACCATTGTTATCAAGATTGTTAACTTCAAATGCGTTTCCCAAATTCTGTTTGATGATGCTGGTGATGATACGACTACCAATATCTCCTTCGCATCTGGTAAGTAGTTCTAGTGTTTTATAATTATAATGAAATAATTTTGTCAAAGATTATTGTTCAATTTTCGTTGAATTGTCATGTTTGTTTGTTACACTATAATGTACGCCCATGATGATACAAGAACAGAGTATGTCTTTTTGAACCTCTTGGGAAATGTTTAATGGTGATGATAAAAATAACTTAATGTTTCTTTCTGTTATTACTTCTTTATTCAGTTTAATAGCATAATATATCATTTCAATGTAACATTAAATCTAGATTCTTCAACTAGCCATGTGACATTAGTAGATGAACTCAAAGAACTTCAAAATATAAACAAATATCGTGATTTCTTGTATTAAAAGTTCTTCTGTCAGTCTTTTATCGTTCGATTATCCTGGGTGGATTCTCGTCTTTTATCGTTCAATTTCATTGTCTTGTAAATTTGTGGATAATTTGATTACTCATGAACCAATTTTACCAATATATATCCTGTTCTTAATTTCTTTCATAGAAATGGGTGCTGCTTCTTCAAGCAATGCAATTGAAAGTTGCAAAGATACACTGGTTTCTTGCATCAAATCATATTACATTGGCATTGGAATTGCGTTAAATTTCTACTCTGGAAATTCGAAAGGTGTTAGTAGTCCATACTTGAAGCCACCTCGACTACAATTAGTTACATTCTCCGACTGTAACAATGGGGAAAGTGATTGTGGTATGTCTTCATTTGATTTGCACTAATTCAACATGTATATATGTCTTACAAGATTTGTTTAAGTTGATGAATTCTTAGTTTAATTGTCGATGTTCTTATGCCAATACAAGACTAACAGGATTTTAATGATAGATGGAGCCAAAAATTCTGATGTTTTATTAATCTATAGAGTCTCAAGCTTCAATAGAAATTCTGCAGTAAGTCATACATACAGCTATTACACTGCATTAATATCATCCGATAGTGTAATTTGATCGACTCTAATTATTTTATGTACATTTCAGGTCCGAAAATTAGCCGATGCACCACAAGAAAATGGTTATTTGCCTTACCAAAATGGTGTGCACAACGCGAATAACAATAATGCTAATGGTAATGTCGTATTCCACCTCAATGATGCTGCTGAGAATGGGGCAGCTGGTAATGTTGGTGGAAATAACAATGGAAATGGTGGTGGTGGCCGAAATGCTGATGGAAATGTAATTGATTGGCTTAACACAATAACAATTTGGAGATAACACATAGCAACTCCCACCTACATTAGGACCGCATCTGCCTGTTGCTAGTGTTAAGAAAGTTTTATTGCAAGTTGCAGTACATGATGCATCATCGTTGCAAGGATGAGGCTTAGCAATAGGTACAAAACGTTCTAAATATGGTGGTATAGTGCAACAACAACTACTTGTTGAACGTTGACATTGACCAGGGGTATACATCGGTATTATGGTCATGCATGTTATGCTACATGCAGTATTATTTGCACATCCTTTTGTCCCACGAAGGCACACACCAAACATGTTTAATGTTTCTGCTTTTCCTGCATATATACATACACATACGCGGTATATGGTAGTTGCAGTTTGCACGAATGGCTAGAAGTTTTCTTCCACAGTTGAGTTTTGTGGTTACTAATGAAATAGTGATATATACATACATACATACATACATATATATATATACATACATATATATATATATATATATATATATATATATATATATACATATATATTGGAATAAGATCTTGTGAAAACAGCTCTTAATCTGAAAACTGAAAACAGGGTAACTATTACCACTTTTAGGGCAACTTTATATATTTTAAGGGTAACTTTTACCAGTTTTAGGGTAACTAGATTATATTAAGGATAATTTTATGTATTTCAAGGGCAACTTTATATATTTTAAGGGTAACTTTTACCAGTTTGGGGTAACTATATTATATTAAGGATGACTTTGTATATTCCAAGGGCAACTTTATATATTATAAGAGTAACTTTTACCACTTTTAGGGTAACTTTGAGTATTATAACAGTAACTTTGACTGATATGCAATCAATCTTCTTGCAATTTTAATTTTCAAAATCTTTCGTTTCATGTGGTAATGTTTAGTTTTATGCTTTTGGCGTCCTCTTTGTTATTTTTATCTTGTTCATTATGGTATAGCATAATATGTGTTTTATTAGTTTCCCAAATATTGTTATTAGCTGTTGTTTTAAAGCTATTTGTTACCTCCTCTCTCTCACATATCTTTGGCGAATTTCATACAACCTATTAGCTCAATTGGTAGAGCATTGTGTAATACACAACGATGTAGGTTCGAATCCTGCATAGGTTTAACTATAATCAAAGTTACACTAAAAGAAGTTACCCTTAAAATATATAAAGTTGCCCTAAAAGTGGTAAAAGTTACCCTTAAAATATATAAAGTTACCCTAAAAGTGCTAAAAGTTACTCTTGAACACGTATATAAAGTTACCCTAAAAGTGCTAAAAGTCACCCTTGAACATATATATAAAGTTACCCTAAAAGTTACCCTTGAAGTATATATATAAAGTTACACTAAAATTGCTAAAAGTTACCCAAAAATTGCTAAAAGTTACCCTGTTTTCAGTTTTCAGATTAACAGTTGTTTTCATCGGATCCTACCCCTATATATATATATATATATACTACCTTTGGCTAACTATTGTTTTGTTCTCAAAGAATTAAATTAAAATAATTGTTCGTATCAATAACTGGATTTTGAATTGGTGTAATACATAATCATATTCATACAAATGCAACAATTTAGAGGTTAAAAAATCAAACCACATAGATGATATTTTCACTTAGCAATCAATTATATACTGCATCATATCTACACAGTAGTAAACATAAGGAATTGTAAGATGTATCATTTTCGGTCATTTTCAAATAAGAAGGCATGAATTTATTGTATGAAACACAACTATATACTACAACAAATAATATGCAACCCCAGTCCCCAGAATTCTCGAGGGCTAACTATGATCAATAAAGTGCATTGCTTAACTCTATCGATCCATTCTTTATTAAAGGTCAATATATTGACCATTTGAGTATATAGAACTTAACACCCTTTTGCATATAATTGTACTTCCTCCCTTTCATTTTATTGCAACACAGGAGAGATTCATTTTAAAGAGACGAAACTTCTTTTTTGAAATTGGTAGGAGAGAATAGAGAAATAGAAAAATAAAAAGTATATCACTCAAATTAAATAGATGTATAATAATGAATATTATTGAACCTTTAAATAAGGGATGTAGTAATTAATATGGAGCACATGAACTGTAGAGATGGCCACTGGTGCGGGCTGGGTGGGCTGGTCCGCGGGCCCTAGTGGGCCGGGCTGAGATTTTACGGCCCAGGACCGGACCGTGAAATTCACGGTTTGGGCGGGCCGGTCCACGGTGAAAAATCTTGGCCCACACCGGCCTGCATTACGGTTTTCACAGTTCGAACAACGGTTTTGGCGGTTTGTGGGCCTACCGGGCTAGCGGGCCGGCATGAGAATTTTTTTTATAGAATTATTTAATCATTAGAATCATTTATTAATGTTACATAAAACCTTTAAAATTAATTAAAATATATACAATTATTAATATTAATGAATAATTTCATTTTTTTTTGAATTTGATTGAATTATAATATATGAAATTTGATTAAAATATATACAATTTGATTAAAATATACACAATTTGGTTGAATAATTACTTTGGGGTGGCCGGGTTCATGGGCCGGCTGGACCGATTTCGTGGACCGGGCCGGACGAATTTAGTAGCGGGCTTTCGTGGGTTGGGCTCAAAAATCGGCCCACTGACCCACCCACCAATTTCACGGTTCGAGCCGGGCCGGGCTTTCGGGTGGGCTCAGCCCACACGGCCCAAGAGGCGGGCTGGGCTGGATGGGCTGGATTGGCCCGCACTGTTGGCCATCTCTAGACAAAGTATAAAATTCATCTATCGTGTTATATGGGCATAATATAATGTGTCTGAGTCATTTACTAAAAGTAGGTAATTAAATATTATAAAGCAAAGGAAGTGTGTAATATAAGAGATTAACATTAGGGATGGACATGGGTCCAGGACCCTAACATTTTTTTTTTACGAGCCAAGACCCTAACCTTAAGTCTAAAAATAAGGTTAAAATGTAAGTTACTTATACGTCATTGGGAAAAAAAATACTCTGTACTCCCTCCGTTTCTTTTTAATCCACACACTTTCCTTTTTGGTCCGTTTCTTTTTAATCTACACACTGTTGCTTTTTCTATTTTTGGTAACATGTCACATCTACTTTCTCCTTTTTTTCCACCCATGTCATACACTTTTTAATATTTTAACCCACTTTTAATTTATCTATCTCACTTTTCAATTTCTCTCTCCACCTTTTCAGTTTCTCTATCATACTTTTGCACTTTCTCCTTGGTTCTCCCCCAAAGTGAAGTGAGTAAATTAAAATAAAACGGAGGGAGTATAAAAGAAGGGATTTAAGATATATACTCAAATAGTCGATTGGCCTTCTAAAAAGAATACCTTGTATAAGTCACAAGAGAGGGGGTGTGATGTCCACATAAAATGACCCTTCTACCCTTGACTTATATAATACTCCCTCCGTTCTCAAAAGTTATTCCCATTTTCCAATTGGAGTTCCTCTATATTTTGCCTATTTAAAATCTTTCCATGATTAGTAAAATAATACTCTTCCATATTCATTATTTTATCTAAAAAAAAAAGAGGCGAAAATTATTATTTTATCATCTTTTATATACCATTTTCAATATAAAATTACACTTATTGTATTTTGCAATGCATCAAATGAGTTTTCATTCACCAATTTTTCTTCCGAACTGCCATATTAGTTACTCTGTCTACCATTTTTTCTTTTTTTCCTATTAATATTGTTTTGAGTAAAGGACTATTTATGCAAATAGTAGAATCTATTCACTTTTCTTAATTCCCTCCCTGATTAGCTAGAAATATGAAAATTGTGAATTAACAGATTCTCCATTATATTTAAATGAAAAAAGCAATTTAGAAATTGGTGTCCAATGATTTTTTAACTTCTTATTTCACTTTTACTAATGTAATTGATTTCATATAAATTAAAAGGGAAGACGTAAAAGAGCGGTTTCCAGAAAATTATATTATCCAATGTGGTCGAATTTTAAATTGTTTGAAAAAAAAGCCTTTCAAGTACGACTAGAGAGTATAATGATTTAAAAACAAAATATTAAATCAATTGTGGGGTATAAGTAGAGGTGGGCATGGGTCGGGCCAGCACGCGGCCCGACCCGGCCGCGACGCGTTTCGGCCCGGCCCGGTATGAGCCCGCTCAAGGCCCGGCCCGGCCCGTTGTCCGCTCCGTGGGCCTGCCACAGTCAAGAAATTTTATTTCAGGCCCGCACTGGCACGAGCCCGCCTATATGGCCCATAGGCCGGCCTGCTGGTCGAACACCCCTTTTCTTTGTTTTTTAGCCTAAAACTACCAAGAATCCAAAAAACAACATAAAACACGGGTCAGTCTCGCAAGAGGCACAAGCCGGGCCCGCAGGCTGTGGGCCTAGGCCGGACCGTGGACAAAATATGGAAATTTCAGGCCCGGCCCGGCGCGCCATTTCCTCAAGCCCGCGGGTCGAGCCCATGAATGGGCCGGCCCGACCCTTGCCCAGGTCTAGGTATAAGACTTATTGAAAACTCACATAATTAATGAACATTATTCTTGCGTTAATTTTGATGAGGTTGTGCTTATACAATGAAATAACGATATACAGTATATATTTGCTATTGTCGTTTAATTAAAGCATAAAACCATTCTAACGCACGCTTCACTTCGCGTATACATAAAACTAGCATAGTAAATAAAAATTGAAAGAGTGCACAAAGATGCAAATTAGGTAATAAATGAATATAAAGCATGATGAAGTTTCAATACCATAGCTTGAGACAAGTTGGAAGCATAAGAATCCAAAGAGGACGCGTTTTGTTAGCCGCCTGGCGATTTTAGAATCGATTTTTCTTGGGAAATTTGGTATTCCACTTTTCTCCTACTAAGAATAAAGTCTCTTGAGTAAGAATTTAGGTAGCAATTTGAACCTATATATAGGTGCAGAAGTGTTGTATATTTTAACAAAAACATTTGAAAGTTTCTAATAAAATAATTATAGCATTTAATATGAAGTTTCTACTAAAATAAATACAAGAGTTTTTAAAATGTTACTTCATTCGAATAATCCGTTTTAATCCGCCTTGTTTTTAATTTGTCATCCGTTACAAAAGCTTTGGCAATTAAAAATTGCTTAACAAGTTTTAATTTTAAAGCTCTTCCATGTATCATAAATATTTAAAAACTAGCATAGTCTCCCTTTTAATAAAAGAAAAGAAAAACATCAGTAGCATTCCCTTTTAATTTGTATGCAGCATGTGGGTAGATATTGTATGCACGCAAGGTGTTTGATGAAATGCCTCAGAGGACGAATGTGACTTGGAATTCAATGCTAGATGGGTATGCTAAGTGCGGGGATTTGAAGAGAGCCCGTGAAGTCTTTGAGTCTATGCCCGATAAGGATATCGTGTCGAGGAGCTCTCTTATTGATGGGTATGTTAAAGGTGGTGAGTATGGAGAAGCTTTGAAGGTTTTTGATAGGATGATGGTGGCTGGGGAACCTAAGGCTAATGAGGTGACTATGGTGAGTGTTCTAGGTGCTTGTTCTCATTTAGGTGCCCTCGAGCAAGGGAGGTCGATGCATCGTTATATAGTCGAGAATAAACTGTTCTTAAATCTTGTGTTGCTAACTTCTCTTGTAAACATGTATGCCAAATGTGGAGCTATAGAGGAGGCCTTGGTTGTGTTTAGAGCGATACCAAAGCGTAAAACCGATGTTTTGCTTTGGAATGCCGTTATTGGAGGGCTTGCAAGCCATGGCTATGTCCAAGAGTCGCTAGGATTGTTCGTAGAAATGTCAACAGTACGTGTTGCACCTGATGAAATAACTTATTTGTGTTATCTGCTTGTGTACATCTCTATTATATAAGCCAAGGGGTGAGCAATGGTGTCCCCCTTGGAATTTACTTAATTACCCCTCCACAACATAAATATTACATTTTAAAAACTTGACATTTAATTAGCCTTAATTAGCAACACAATCAATGCAAATTTGCACTACTATCATTGACTAAAATAATAAATCAAAAACTTACCATAACAAAATAGGACATTGAAACAAAAAATACACAGAAATAATGTTGAATTGAACAATACAAAAATCAAAGGTGCTTCTTTAAAAAAATATCAATTTGAAACACAAACTCAAAAAACACATCAGTGCTCCCGAATTGCTTACAACATCTCAACACTCTCAAATTCTGAATACTACACTTTGAATCAAGTTAGGTACTTTGTTTACTTATCTTCTTGCTCAATATCACATGCTTCTCACTCTATTTACAAGAAAAAGAACGAGTTAGATGAGAA
This sequence comes from Beta lomatogona, assembly GCA_947646795.1. Classification (NCBI taxonomy): domain Eukaryota; kingdom Viridiplantae; phylum Streptophyta; class Magnoliopsida; order Caryophyllales; family Amaranthaceae; genus Beta; species Beta lomatogona. Next base: position 1,999,813 of record CANSNZ010000231.1, read on the forward strand.
AATAATGGTCCTCATAAATGTTACAACTATGAATAACACTTAGAAATGTTAAGTGAAACCCATGAATAAAACTTTTATTTGCCATGAAAAAAACTTCCCAGTTGTGCAATAAAATATATCAATTGAAATGCAAACAACCGATAGAGGTCGGTAATCCCAGTAATACATTTTTTTAGTTGTAAAATTAATTTTTTTTTAAAAAAGAGTACAAACAACAAATTTTGGAAAAAACGTAGAACTCGCTGATACACATTGAATTAATTTTTTAAAAACATACATAAAAATTAGAATTGTAAAAATCAAATTAAAAAGGTCCTAAATCCCGTAAAAAAAAGTCGTAGATAATTAGAATCGAGTTTGAAAACTACAATAAAAAAACGAATCTACAAAAAAAAATCTAAGAATTCCTTTCAATTACATGAAAATTATAATTGTAAAATTTAAATTTTAAATAATTCAATTTTTGTAAGGTAGAAATAGTGCAAAACTACGGTCATGGTAAAATTATGAAAATAAGAGAGAGATAAGTGAAGTTATGTGAGTGAAAATGAGGATTTTAGGACCAGGTGAGAGGTATATGTATGAATAAGCTTAGAATGGTTGATTAAGATTTTTATGTAAAATATAAATTGGTTTATAAGAGGTATACATAGGGTGATGGGTAGAACATGTAAGTATTTCAATCTTTCTTATTCACAAGATGAAGGAGAACTTAGATACGAACTTTCGTTTTTGGTTTGTGTTACTACTGAGTAATAGTTATGCCTAAAGTGTTGCCGCACGCATAGCGTGCATAAAAAGCTAATAGAGGATTGGTGAAGGAGGCTTGGGAGTTTTTTGAGTCTCTTAAGAGAAGTGGCATGATACCCAAGTCTGAGCATTATGCTTGTCTGGTAGATGTTATGGCAAGGGTAGGTCAGGTGGATGAAGCTTATGGTTTTCTGAACAAAATACCTTTGGATTCGACGCCTGCAATGTTGGGATAGGTTGCACGGATACGGATACGGGGACGGATACGGATACGGGGACGGAAAACGGCAAAACTAAAATTTCTAAAAACGGGTACGGCTTGGATTCAGCAAAAAAAAATATATATATATTATATCTATATATTACCTTAATTTTTTAATAGATATAAAATCTCCATCTAAATTTTGTAGAAAATTATTAAATGACACACATGTAAAAAAAAAAAACTAATAATTTAAAAAAAGTCATTAAAAAAAAGTCATTAAAAAAAGTCTTCTAATGTGGTCCAACACCCAAATAAATCCCCTTTCCAAATAAAAAATAAAAAAAGAATAAACCTATAAACATAACCTGCTGGTTCATATTGTACTTGTGCTAGCCCATAGTAGTAGTACATAGCACGAGTAGAAGTGTAGAACTGTGAAGTACAGAGTAGGAAAAAGGATAGAAAAGGGAAAAGTGGAAAAAAGGAAGGTGAGGGAGTATTTAAAAAAAAGAGAAAAAAAATAACAGAGAGCTGTAGAATTGACAATTGTGCCCCACATTTAATAAGAAAAAAAGTAAAGATAAAATTATGTTTCAACTTTACAGCGGTACCCCACATCTATAAACAAAGTCCAAGCAAAGACCAACTCCCACTTCCACTCTCAAATTATTCATCTTCTTCAGCAAGATATATCTATCTCTCTCCTCCCTCTGTCTTTTTAACCAGTAATGGTTGATTTTTTTTTTTTTTCGGCAATTCGAGCTCCGACTGGGTACGCTTCCTAAGCTCCAAAAATGTACCCAGTTGCAGACCACCCGTACCCATTTCTTGTCGCCGTACCCACCTGCCCGGAATCGTTTTGGGTACGAATCCCAGGCGAATCCGTCCCGTCCCGTACTCGTAAGCATGCCTCTGGATCCGACGCCTGCAATGTTGGGTGCGCTCCTTAATGGTTGTATGAGCCATAGAAGGTTAGACCTTGCTCTCGGAAAGAGGCTTGTTGAAGTTGACCCTCATCATGATGGCAGATATGTGGGCTTGTCTAATTTGTATGCTACAATCAAGCGTTGGGATGATGCAAAGATGATGAGGCAAGCTATGGATATCAGTATATCACAGGGGTGAAGAAGTTTCCTGGGTTAGCTATGTTGAAATTTCAGGGAACCTTGATATGTTCCTAGCACACGAATACACGATAAAAGACATTCAAAGTTGGTAGATATCTATATGATGATAAATTTCCTTTTGAGGCAAATGAAGAAGGTTTCAGATTGTGACGAAGGTAACACGTTATACTAGATTGCTGAAGACCTGGGTATTGAACTCTTCAAGCAATATTCATGCACTAAGACACATGGGTGGAGACGTCGAGACATGTTCATAGACATAATGGTCAGTGCCTCAAATGTATTTATTTATGTGAACTTGCCTCATAGGTTTCAGTTAAATTATAAGAAGACGAACGCTCTTGTCAAGAATCACAATCAGTGGTATTCTATTTGAATTAATTATTTTTGATGAAGAAGTCACCTGAAAGAATCTGTACTTTTATTATTCAATAATATCTCAAACATTAAAATTTGTCATCCTGATTGCTTTTCACAATGAGTAACTAAAGAAGTTCTTAGAACTTCAGTAGCATTTTCTCTTAGTTAGAGAGAGAAATTATAGAAAGAAAAATGAGAGAAGAAAAGAATTAGATTGTATATTGAAATAAAACTCATTATTACAGCAATGACTGAGATATATAGGACAAGAAATGATGTGTCTTAACCAATCAGATAAGACCCTACATTATTACAACAATCATTAATGAGCTGAGGTGTACAAGTTCATAACAAACTTGTAACAGAAAATAAAGCTAACTAACTAACTAACTATCTTGCAGCACGTGAGCAGGAGCATAACATGTAGTGATTGAGCTGGCTTCTTGTTGCTGAGTCATAACTTCATTACCCCCCCTCAAGCTAGAGGATGACTGTATACCAGACATACCAAGCTTGGAAATAAGCTTTTCATGCTGAGGAGCAGGCAAAGGCTTAGTGAGAACATCAGCTATCTGTTCTGATGTAGGCATATAGGTTAGTTCAAGTAACCCTTCAAGCACCTTTTCCCTTGTAAAATGACAGTCTAATTCAATATGCTTAGTGCGTTCATGGAAGACAGTATTTTTTCCTATGTGAATTGCACTCTGGTTATCACAATTTAAAGTGACTGGCTGTAAATGAAGCACATTGAATTCTTGTAGAAGTCTAACTGTCCAGGTGATTTCTGCTGCAGCTGCAGCCATTGCTCTGTACTCAGCTTCACTGGAAGATCTAGATATGGTGGATTGCTTCTTAGACTTCCATGAAACTGGAGAGTGACCAAGTAACAAGACATATCCAGTGACAGACTTTCTGGTGTCAGGGCAAGAAGCCCAGTCTGAGTCAGAGTATGCCTGCAAGGTCAAATGAGGAGTGGCCTTCAACAAGATACCTTGTCCAAGAGTGAAAGCCAAGTATCTAAGAACATGATGAAGAGCTTGGAGATGAGAATGCCTTGGTTGATGCATAAACTGGCTAAGAGTCTGAACAGCAAAGCATAAGTCAGGCCTGGTATGTGTTAAAAATTTTAACTTTCCAACTAAGCATCTATAATGCTCTGGATCTGCATATAATTCTCCTTCAGTTGCAGTAAGCCTGGTTGTAGTAGGAAGAGGTGTCTTGGCTCTTTTAGAGACATCAAGACCACATTCAGCTAGTAATTCTTTGCTAAACTTCAGTTGTGTCATAATAATACCTGCTGAAGAATGTGTTACTTCCATCCCTAGGAAATAATTGAGAAGACCTAGATCCTTAATACTGAACACATTGTAGATGTTGTTTTAGGGTGAGAATAGCAGAAAGATCAGACCCTGTAAGTATTATGTCATCCACATAAATGGCCACCACAATAATAGCATCATCAGTCTTCTTGAGAAACAATGAATAGTCATTTTTGGATTGTGAGTAACCTTGCTTGACTAATTCTGCATTTAATCTTGCAAACCACTGTCTAGAAGCCTGTTTAAGGCCATATAAAGACTTATTCAACTTACAAACAAGATGAGAAGGATTAGGAAAACCATCTGGTGCCTTCATATAAACTTCCTCATGTAGGTTGCCATGTAGAAAAGCATTGTTAATGTCTAGTTGATGCAAAGGCCACTGTTGAGAAGCTGCAACTGACAATAAGCATCTGATTGTTGTCATCTTCACTACTGGAGAAAAGGTCTCCTTGTAGTCTAACCCATATTTTTGTGTAAAACTTTTGCAACAAGTCGAGCTTTCAACCTTTCAACTGATCCATCTGCCTTCAATTTCACTTTGAAGACCCACTTACAACCAATTGCCTTCTTGTGTTTAGGAAGAGGTACTAAATCCCATGTTTGATTTGCCACAAGAGCATCTAACTCCTTCTGCATAGCATCCACCCAACCAGGATGTTGAGAAGCCTCCCAATAGTTAACAGGCTCAGTGATAGTGGAAGTATGAGTGATGAAAGCTTGAATTGAAGAAGGTAGTTGATCAAAGTCCACAATATTACACCAATGAGTGACAGTACTGTCTGCAAGACATATGTAATTATCAAGGTAGGTTGGCTTATGCTTTATTCTTGTGGAGTATCTAGGGTCAGGATGTGAAGTAGTAGAGCTAGGTTGGAGAGAAAGATCAGGTTGAGCAGGTAGATTTAGTGAGGGATTAGAAATATGTGTTTGAGAGGAAGAGAGTGATGTATTAGGTGATGATGAAGGTGAAACCTGAACTGCATCAGGAAACATTAAAGGCTCAGGAATATCAAAATTCAGATTAAGATCAATTGTGTTATCAGCAGGAAGAAAGATAGGATATGATGATGAAGAAGGTGTAGCATCAGGAGAGAAGTGAAAGGGGAGATGATGCTCATAAAAGATAACATCTCTGGAAATGATAAGTTTGTGTGTTTCTAAACAATAGAGCTTATAAGCTTTCTGGTCTGGTGGATAACTAAGAAAGACACACAAGTTTGCTCTAGGATCAAACTTGGATCTGTTAGCTTTCAATGTAGAAACTGAACATAGGCAACCAAAAACCTTTAAATGTTTAAGAGAAGGTTTAGTGCCAAAAAGTTTCTCATATGGAGAACAAAAACCAATACTGCTGAAAGGCATTCTATTGATAATGTGTGCAGCACACATTAAACACTCTCCCCAGAACTTCACTGGCATCTTTCCTTGAAAAAATAATGCCCTTGCTGTTTCTAATAAATGTCTGTGCTTACGTTCAACAACTCCATTTTGTTGAGGACTTTCAGCACATGTTCTTTGATGTCTAATTCCTTTAGAATTAAACAATTCCATAATATCACCTTCACACAATTCTTTAGCATTATCAGTTCTAAAACATGCTACTTTTACTTTGAACTGAGTTTCTACCAACATGGAAAAAGTAGTGAGTATAGAGACTGCATCATTCTTATGTTTCATCATGAATATCCAGGTATGTCTAGAGAAATCATCAATGACAGTTAAAAACCAAGCAAAACCATCATGTGTTTTGTTTTTATATGGCCCCCATGTATCTACATGTACTAATTCAAAGCATTTGAATGTAGTAGTAGTACTTACAGGAAAAGGAAGCCTGGTTTGCCTTGCCTTAGGACAAATTTGGCAGATTGAGTCACAAGCAACATGATGAGAGAAATCAGGATTCACTAGATGCAGCTTATTAAATGGCATATGCCCTAACCTGAGGTGCCACAGCTTTGCTTCCTCAGAATGAGCTAATAACGCTTCAGAATGATGTTCATCACCTTTCTTTGTTGAATAAGAATCTCTATAAGGTTGTTCTTCATTGACAGCATATAAACCAACACTAATTTTACCAAGAACCACTGAGTGATGTAATATGGGATCCTGAAGTAAGCACATGTCAGATGTAAAAGTGACATGACAATTCATGTCTTTACATATCTTGTGAGTGGATAATAAGTTGAACTTAAATCCTGGGACATGTAACACCTTGTTAAGAGTTATACCATTGTCAAACTCCACTGTGCCTATATGTTCTACCATCACTTGTTTTCCATCAGCAATAGTGATAGTGTTAGGCATTTTATCATATTTTTCATAGGAAGAAAATAGAGCCAAGTTAGTGCAAATATGGTTTGTGGCCCCGCTGTTTATAATCCACTTGGAATTGGAACAAGTAATGAGGCATGTACCTGCCACATGAGCAGAGCTATTTGCAGTAGAGTCTTCATTTCCATGTTTATTTGTAGAAGAAAGTAACTGCATCAGGTTGCTAAATTGCTCTTCAGATATCTGTGTGACACTTGATTCTGCATCAATATCACCACCTTGAGCCACAGCAGCAACATTTTTAGTCTTGCCTTTATTCTGTGAAGGATAACCATGGATTTTCCAACAACTATCCATGGTGTGACCAATTCTCTTACAGTAATCACATGACTTTTTACTTGCACTTCCAACCACAATCTTCTTTCCAGCATGTTGAAAAACATGTCTAGGTTTGTTATAGGTCTTGCTAGCAAAGCTTTCTGCTGCTGTATTAGCATAGACTTGTCCAGGTGTCATATTGATCGAAGTTTGCCTCTGCTTTTCATCTTGTACCAGCAATCTATATGCTAAGGACAGCTTTGGTAAAGGCTGCATCATCAGAATATTGGTTCTAGCATTTGCATACTTAGGATCCAATTTCATCAGTAATTGAACAAGCCTATCTTCATCTTGCTGTTCCTGGAACTTGTGTGTAAGATTGCATTCACAATGACCACAAGTACAAGTAGGCAAAGGCCTAATTGCACTCAATTCATCCCATATTGCTTTAATTTGAGTGAAATAGTCAGTCATTGAAGATGAACCTTGTGAAATCTCACTGAGATTCTGTTGAAGAGAATAAAATTGAGGTCCTGAGGTTTGTGAAAACCTTTCCTCAAGATCCTTCCAGATTTCAGCAGCTGTGCTTAGGTAGATCACACTTTTGGCAATGTTAGGTTCTAGACACCTTAAAATGTATGATATTATAATATCATTGCAGCGTTCCCATGCTTTGTGATTTTTATCAGTAGATGATGGCTTAGGCAAGCTTCCATCAATGAAACTTAACTTGTTCTTCACAGATAAAGCAATCATCATACTTCTCTTCCATTCTCCATAGCTTTCTCCATTAAATTTCTCAGAAATTAATGGAACAGAAGTATTCTCATTAGGATGAATAAAATAAGGACTTAAAAGATCTTGAAGAGGAAAAGTGTATGTGGAAAATGTAGTCATTTTATCAATGAAAGAAATGATCAAGGAATTTTAACCTTGATTGATCAGAATTTTATCAAGAAATTTTAATCTTGATTGATTAGAATTTGTGCAATCAATTTCTCAAAGAATGCTGAAATCTCAACAGAAAAGCAGAAATCTCAACAGAAAAGAGAAATCTAACAATTAAAGCAATGAATTGAGCTAAGATTTGAGATTGAAAACCTGAATTTTGCACAATTATAACGTTCTGCAGTTTGTTTACCTACAGATTCTTCAACTTCTGTTGATTTCGATTTCTGCAGTTTGTTTTTTCCTACAGATTTCTTCAACTTTTGTTGATTTTCAGGATCTTTTACGTGATCCTGCTCTGATACCATAAAGAAGTTCTTAGAACTTCAGTAGCATTTTCTCTTAGTTAGAGAGAGAAATGATAGAAAGAAAAATGAGAGAAGAAAAGAATTAGATTGTATATTGAAATAAAACTCATTATTACAGCAATGATTGAGATATATAGGACAAGAAATGATGTGTCTTAACCAATCAGATAAGACCCTACATTATTACAACCAATCATTAATGAGTTGAGGTGTACAAGTTCATAACAAACTTGTAACAGAAAATAAAGCTAACTAACTAACTATCTTGCAGCACGTGAGCAGGAGCATAACATGTAGTGATTGAGCTGGCTTCTTGTTGCTGAGTCATAACTTCATTAGTAACCAAACCAGCGAAATTCACACCTGATGAATAAGATATCATCTATGGATACAATCCGCCAATCCGGTTCAAATGCAGAATAGGAGTGCACGAATTTGCAAAGACTTAAAACATACATAGTATAGGCACATAAAACTTCACTTTTGTATTCGACATAGAAACCTAAAGTCTCCTAAAATGCCACAATAGCATTGAAGGTACTACTACCACCGGACCTATTCATTTTACCTTCAGGTGATGGCAACTCTTTTGATCTTCTAAATTGATGGTGTGATTCTCAGAGATTAAATGACCCATCCTTGATAACTTTGTTATTTCAGTTATAGTTGCTACCTTTTCTTTCCTTTTTCTTTTTTTCCTTTTTCAAGGGGGTGAGGTTTAATACTTAAGAGTGTTGATATACTTTCCATGAGACGTAAAAGGAGCCCAAACTCAAGGGATATTATGGTCATGGCATGTTCAAGTTACTGCCATGTTATGAATATAGTTATTTCATACTTGCAAAAGTCATGACTATAGTTTCTTAGCTGCCTTTAGGCTTTAGCCGTTGCTTAGAGTGTCATAGTGTGGATCCTTAAATGAGCGTTGGATGGGTCAAACCTTTAAACACTATCCAAAACGCACTTTCCAAACAAGGCCTTAACTTTTTAGTGCACAAAACCTTCAAATTTCTTTCTTACACCCAAAATAAATGTATGATAATTCTTTTCCCTTTCAATTTTTAGTTACATGTCAAATCATGGTAAAAATGATACAGAAAGCCTCTAGTAACTAAGTAGTGATCACTTACAAAGTACTGCAGTATATTAATTAACATATGAACTATCTATATTAATTAACATAGGAACTATCCAAAGCCTTAAAATTAAAACGATTCACATTACCAATTCCATTTTAAGTATTAAGGTAGATTCAACTAATTACCTATAGCCTGTAGGGTGGTTGATATGATTAAAACCCATTATCTACACACCTACACTCAAGCTTGCTACGTCTATATATAAACTCCACATAATCCTTTATATTTCTACATCCTTACTTTCCAACAATTTAAACCTCAAGCAAGAGAAAAAAAAATGCAGACTTCTTCATTCCTTTGCATACTCTTCCTTCTTTTCGTGGCACGTATGTCTACTGTTGCTGCATCTCTGTCTCTAGAAATTGGGTTTTATAACCAGAGTTGTCCTTCAGCATAGGCAATTGTGAAAAATGTTGTAAAGAAGGCGATCATTAGGAATCCTGGACTAGGAGCTGGTCTAATCAGAATGCAGTTCCATGATTGTTTTGTAAGGGTATGTACAATCTTTAGTATGCCTATAGTAATGTATTATTAGCATCTTTCACATAATCTTTTACACATGAGTTCACTTTTAAGTTTCAAGTATCATCAACAAACAGCCCCGTTCCTGACATTATGTGGGCCCTAGGCGAAGTGAGAAAAAATGGCCCCTCCAATTATCTTTTCATTTTTCATTTTGAATATATTTCGATAAAAAACCAAAAAAATCATTCAATACAATATACCTAATACATAAAGATAAGTAAAACTATCTAATTTAAAAATTCCACTAAATTTCATTGAGCTAAGTTCTTATTTGTATGCATCATTAGGCAATCTAACAATCAATTTAATCATAATTACAAAAGAATGTACTAATTTCTAGAGTTTCCTCCTTTTCTCTTATGAAAACTAAAAATTCCTAGAGTAAAAAACTGTGCTACGCATATATCTACCACATAACCAAACATTGACTAGACGTTAGAGACTATTAAAAAATCACATGAGCACATAATCATTTCTAGGCCTTTCTAAATTCAAAAAAAAGATGACAAATTAGAGAGTACTAATCTAATAAAAATTACTTCACTTTATAGGTTATACTTAGGCCTTTAGTCTAGCGGCCTGCATTTCCTACATGCAAAGTATATTAACAAAACTTAAGTTTACTTCTAAAAGAGAGATAAAGACAATCAAGATATCAGAAAAAAAAAATCAATAAATCATACCAACTCAGAGATTGAAGATGAAGATCTAAAGACAGAAGAGGGGAGATGTCGCTCGATGCCGGCCGCCGCTGTCAACTAAGGTTGTTGCTTAACTTTTGTAATATTTAAACTCCATATTTGAACAATGGAAGGTAGATTCTCCAAATCTCAAGATCCAATTCAAAATCCGGGTGAGAATTGAGAAAGTTTGTAATGGAATTTCTTCAATTTCAATTGTAGTTAGATGTTGTTTGTGAATTTAGATTTAAGGCTTGAGTTTTGTCTATATTCTAAAAAAAAATTTCGTTGAGTTGTAGAACCAAAAAATATTAATGGGTTAATTAATATTTTGCTAGTGTCAAGAAGTTTAATTTTATTTTGGCAAGGGTTTGATTTTTTTTTCCCTCTTTGACGTTGATCATTTTATTGGAAATATGTAAATTATAGTTATTAGACTTAGGAAATTGTAGTTATTATTAGATGGGAAAAATCAGTGAGTCTCGAATTAAGGCTGAATTTAGGCAATTAAACTGCCATTGGAAACGAAAAATATGGATTAATTGACCGTCGATTTTGTTTCCTTAGATAAATTCTTTTAATTATGGACCCCCTTCCTGTGGTGGGCCCTAGGCCGTCGCCCCTCCGAACTACCCTCAGGGCCGGGCCTGTCAACAAACCAAGTTTACTTTTCATGTTCATGCACTAATCTCATGCACTAATCTATACTTGTTAACTTTTCCACATAAATTTAAGGGATGTGATGCTTCAGTACTTCTTGATTCTACTCCGGGGAGCAAAACAGAGAAGGAACACTTCATCAACAACCCAAGCTTAAGAGGCTACGAGGTGATTGATGAGGCAAAAGCTGAGCTTGAAGCTCAGTGCCCTCAAACAGTCTCTTGTGCGGATATCCTAGCCTTTGCTGCTCGTGATAGTGCCTACCTGTTAGGAGGAATCAAGTATGCACTAAAATCAGGGCGACGAGATGGGTTAGTCTCACTTATAGATGAGCCTCTCCTAAACTTACCTGCACCGTTTTTTGATTTGCAATTACTCCATCAATTCTTTAAAAAAAAAAGGTCTTTCTTTAGAAGAAATGGTTACCCTTTCCGGAGCTCATTCTATTGGAGTTTCCGATTGCTCTGCCGTTATCCCAAGGCTTTATCCATTCAATAATTCTAACCCAAGAGACCCTTTAATGGATCCTAAGTTTAGTAGCATGTTGAAATCGAAGTGCCCTAACCCTTCTCGAACTTCTTTTGGCGTTGTTAATCAAACTGTTTATGAAGACTTTTTAACTCCTTACAAGTTAGATAACAGGTACTACCAAAATATTGTGAACAAAAGGGTGTTATTCACGTCAGACCAAATCTTGATGGCTAGCCCTGAAACTGCAACTATGGTGAAAATCTTCGGAGAAAGAGGTGAAATTTGGGCTAGAAAATTTGCCAAAGCTATGGTCCGTATGGGTTCCATTGAGGTTCTCACCGGTTGTCAGGGTGAGATTAGAAAATGCTGCAGGACTGTCAATCGAAATCTCATTTGCTAAATGCCGCCATTTTTTTTCTTATTAACGCCCTATGTACATGTATCATACATGTATTTCACTATTCATTTATACTCTCTTTCACTCTCCTTCCCACTCTCCCTCACTCTCTCTTCACTCTCCCTCACTCTCACACTACATCATCAACAAGATCTCCCTTCAAGAAATTACACCGGCGACCGGAATTAGCCGGCGGCTGGAAATAACCGCCGAGAAGTTCGCGACCGCCGGTGACTGTAATTTCCCGGCGAGAAGTTCGTGAAAGTACTCCGGCGAGAAGACAAGAGCTGAAGTCTGGCAAGCCGAGTGGAAGATTTTCCGGCGACAAGACAACACCTCAACAACGATCTCCGGCGACAAGGTTAATGTTGAATTCTTAAAAAAATATGCAGGCGTCTAAAATAGACGCTTCACCACATGTATAGGCGCCAAACTTAGGCGGCTACACCAGTGGTGCGAGCGCCTATTTCAGACGCCCACCTAAAATTTTTAATTTTTTTATTTTAAAAATTGCATGTTGTAGATCTGCATATTTGATTCGGATATTGTAAATTTTTTGTTAGAATTGCATATGTTAGACTAGGATATTGATGAAAAAGAGAAAATTGAAATGGAATTTGAATGGGAAGGTAGGCGCCTATTTTAGGCACTTCTACCACAGGTGGGGCGTCTAAAAAAGGCGCTTGCACCAGTGGTTGGGCGCCTAAATTAGGCGCCCAACCAATGGTGGAAGCGCCTATTTTAGGCGTCCCACCATTGGTGGAAGCGCCTAAATTAGGCGCCTGACCAGGTGGTCAAACGCCTAATTTAGGCGCCTGACCAGGTGGTCAACCGCCTAATTTAGGCGTCTGACCACTTTTAACAACGAAAAATAACTTACATTGTATGCCATGAAGCCGGAGTTTATTTTTCCTTCCTGGTCAACGCCGGTCAAAGTTGGTGTGGTGGTGACGCCGGAGGTGGTGTGGTGGTGTGCGCCGGAGGTGTTGTGGTGGCTCCTGTAATGAAGTTGAGGTGGGAGGAATGAAGTAAAGAAAGGGAAAGCAAAGGAGGGATGGAGGAAGAAATGGTGTATAATGTACAAAAATACATGTATTTATGGCGTTAGTAAGCGAAAACATGGCGTCATTTAGCAATTCCCATCGAAATTGACGTGAAACAATTAGTACCTAAGAGTGTGCTTCTTTAATGCCACATCATAGCTTTGTGAAATAATAAATCTACAAATCAGAATTTGGATAGGCCGAAAGAGACTTCTTGTTAAACAATAGTTAGTTCCTATGTGATTTAGTGTGTTGCTTTTACTTTAGTAGTAGCTTTTGGTTAAATGTATCGTTGAATACTTGAATATATATATCCTTTTAACTAACTTATTCCTTATTTCCTCTACACTATTAGTAACATGATACTACGTCTACACCACTAATAACATGATACTGCTTCCATGTATGGTAATTGAGTTATGACAAATTGTAGCAGCAAACAACATTCATTGGTAGAACTTTGGAAATGAAAAAAAAAACAAACATCATGCACTAAGACACATGGTCGAGACAAATAATCTTTTTGTAATTGCCTTAGAAATTTTTTTGGAAATTTCTCAAGGAACAAATATAATAATGATTTTGTAATGCAGAGTTGCATAGCTTAGATCACATTACAATCCCACCACTTTTGTTAATAAAGCATTCTTGACTTCTTGGCTTCTTACCTCGTTTTTATTTTTATTTTTCTTTAAAATAAATAACTAAATAATATGTGCTTTATTCTACTCATCAAACTACAAAAAGTAGAGATTTAGTGTGAAAAAAAGTTAAAAGTTTTTTGTGTAACAATTGTTTTAGCAAATGGCCATTAGCATATATTGTCATACACAACACTTAACCAGATTCCTCTTCAACCATATATGTTCAACATGAGTATGACACACTTAGCTTGAAAGGTAATTCACGTTACCATTTTCCCCTTAGCCTATGTATAACTAACCTAATCTCTGTCCATTTGATCAAGTTATCAAATACTTCTTTTAATTTCTTATAAAAACTGTAAAATATAATTTGAAATACTCCCTCTTTTTTTTTGAAATTAAAAATTAATTCATTGATTCAAAGTCATACGACATCTACAATAAAATTCAAAACTAAACAAATACATATCAAAATGAAATAAATACAATTCTAATATGACAAAACCACGATCGTTGAGTAGATCTAACACTTCTGAAAACCCTCGTCTTTCACATCGCTGTCTGATGCAGCCTTCTGCAAGGGGGTCTATCGATCTTTTATAATTTTGAAGTAGAACTGGATCCAATTCAAGTGATTGTAAACGAAGTACATCTGTTGCAACCTCGCACAAATTTCAATCAACAAATCAACCTCTTGAATTACACAAAAACCCAAAAACAAAGTCTCCAAACTCTCACATGGAGAGAGATAAAACCCAATATATGGGTAGATATAACCCAATAAATGGGTAGAAAAACTCTCTATTAAAGAGAGACTGAAGTTTATTAGAAACATTAACATAAAAAACTAGTAACAAAAGGAGAAAAGGGGCTTACCACCGCCCAAAAGGGTGGCGATAGCCCCTAGGTTGAAAATTAGGGTTTTGTGGGAGAGGAGAGAGAAGAGAATTTGGAATACTCCCTCTGTCTCTTAGTAGTTTACTCTTTCGTTTTTGGGTTGTCCTTATTAGATGTTTTGGAATGGACGTAGTACTTTTATATTATTATCTTGTACATAAAACATTATTTTTTCTATTTGTCACTATCCTTCTCTCTCTTAACTCATAATAAATAAATACTTTCTATTTATTTTTAGGACCCACATACTATATCTCATAAAACTATGTGCCCAAAGAAGTGGGTAAACGAATAAGAGACGGAAGAAGCAATTAGTTAATTTTATTATCATCATCGTCGTCATTGTTAGTATGATAATAATATAAGTCTTGAACCCCATGTCTCAAGTTTCAAGGTTATTTTTATATCTTATAGTCTATGTTTATGTTTAAACAAGGGATCTTCCAGAGAAAGAGAGAAAAAAAAAGGAAAAAATTAAATACACTACCGTCAATATATAAAATAAAGGAAAAATTCACAGGAATAATCCAAACTATTGGGAGTCTTCTCAAATTAATCCCAACTACAGTTTATTTTGGTATAATCCCAACTTAATGGTACCCCTTCCCAAAATGATCCCATATGACCAGCTACCTGTTAAACAGGTTAAAAAAATAAATTTCTATTTTTTTTCTTTTTTTTTCACCCTTTCTCTCTCTTCTTCTCTTACCCACCACCTGACCACCCTCTTCATCTAGCTACACATGCACCCTAGCCTAAAACCACCTAGACCGATGCCCCTACCTCCCCAAATCACCCTATCTAATTTTAAACCACCCCTAACCACCTCCACCACCTGAACCGCCTCAACCTTAGCCTAAAACCCACCCCTTATAAACCACCTTCACCAAAATCCACCCAAGCCCCCCATATAAACAACCTTCGACCCCCTTGAAAATTACCATAAACAACCCGAGAAACCACCACCACTAACTTGAGCACTGCTCTTCCCAACCAAAAACCAGAACCTACCCTATATAACCAACCCACCTCGTCGAACAACCTTGAAACCAAACCCTCCGCCCATGAAAACCATCACCATCCACCTAAGAACAACCTTTGACCCTCGATAACCATCCCTACCATGCCGAAAATTAAACCGGCCAAACCATCTAAAAATCACCACCTCTGGCCAATAAACCACCACCAATCGCCTCCTCCACCACTTGTACCGACACAATCTTCCATCACCACCCACCCAACCACCAAATCAACCATTCAAACCCAAAAATAAAACAAGAGAGAGATACTCATTTGCATATTGTTTGAAAAAAAGCTTAAAATGGTCAAATTCGACCATATAAACTCAAAATCTAGAGTTTACATGGTGTAAATCTACCATAAAAATCCACAATTCGAGTGGTTGAGATGAAGACATGGCAATTATGCAGCGGTATAGGAGAGAGAGGGGGGAAAGTGGGTGACGTGAGGAAAGATAGAGGAGGCGGCGATGACGTGGGACGTTGGGTGCTCTACTCTATCTCTCCTTGTCGTGCTACTGTTGTTGTTGAATTACAAAGGTACATAGATGATTGATGATGAAGGGGTGGTGGTGGATTTGGGGAGGAGAGGGGTGGTCGTGTATTTGGGGAGGGGAGGGGGTGGTGGTGTATTTGGACAATGGACAGTGGACACCAAGTGGAAGGGGATGGTTGGTGGTAATGAGAGAAAGGAAGAGAGAAAGAAATTTTTAAAAAAATAATAAAAAAATAATCTACAAACCACCTTATGCCATGTGGATGTAAAAAACGTACTAAATAGGTTACAACAGGTAATGGATCAATTTGGGAAGATAACTCATATAATTTGGATTATACTGGAATAACATGTAGTTAGGATTAATATGAGAAGAGTGGTCATAGTTGGGATTATTGTTGTGAATTTTTCCTAAAATAAATATTTCTTTTTCTTTCAATTATGCGCATAACATCAACACTATTATCCATGTAATACAGATACACCAAGACTATGCTAGGTTGAATAGCAATCCAAATATGAGCATAAACAAGATTATTGTAATACATACTCCCATCGAGTAGTATAAAACATAGACTAACATATGTCTTTAATTTATAATTTATGCATCCATGTTTAACTAGTGTTGTTGGACATCACAATAGCAACTTCCACGGCATCTGCCTGTTGCTGGTGATAAGAAAGTTTTGTTACAAGTTGCAGCACATGATGCATCATCATTGCAAGGATCAGGCCTAGAAATAGGTACAATATATTCTAAATATGATGGTATAGTGCAACAACAACTACTTGGTGAACGTTGACATTGACCAGGGGAATACATCTCTAATACTGTCATGCATGTTATTGTACATGCAGTATCATTTCTACATCCTTTTGTCCCACGAAGGCACAATGTGTCTGCTTTTCCTGCATATATACATCGTATATGTTAGTTGCACGAATGGCTATAAGTTTTCTTCCACATTTGAGTTTTGTGGTTACTAATGAAATAGTGATATATCTACTACCTTTGGCTAACTATTTTTTGTTCGCAAAAAATTAAATTAAAATATTTGTTTGTATCAATAACTGGATCTTGAATTGATGTAGTACATAATCATATTCATACAGATGCAACACTTTAGGGGTTAAAAAATAAACCACATAAATGATATTTTCACTTAGCTATTAATTATATACTCCAAGTATATCTACAGTCTACATAATAGTAAACATAAGGAATTGTAAGATGTATCATTTTTGGTTATTTTCAAATAAGAAGGCATGAATTTAATGTATGAAACACAACTCTATACTACTCCCTCCGTCCCAGAAAGATATGAACACTTGTTGGGACACGTAGTTTAAGGTGATAAGCTGTGGTGTGGTTATCAAATGTTATTTTATTTAAAAAGTAGATGTGATAGGAATTGGTGGACTATTTTTTATTAAAGGAGAGAGAAAGTTGGGTAACTTTTTACTGATAAAAGGTAGAGTGTGGGCCAAAGATGTGTAAAAGAAATAATATATTAATGGTGGGACCATGCTAAGAATGGAAGTGTTCAAACTAATTTGGGACAAACATAAAAGGAAAGTGTTCAGACTATTCTGGGACGGAGGTAGTATAACAAATATGCAACCACAAAATTGCCGAGGGCTAATTATTTGGTGCAATATTTTATCTATTTTTTCTGCTAAAATTGTTTTAGGCAAAATAAAGGAAGTGTATTATGTACATAAGAGAAGTATGATCAATAAAGTGCATTGCTTAACTCTATGGATCCATTCTTTATTAAAGGTCAATATATTGACCATTTGAGTGTATAGAACTTAACACCCTTTTGCATATAAGGGTACTTCCTAGTTCCTCCCTTTCATTTTATTGCAACATAGGAGAGACTCATTTCAAAGACAAAGAGAGGAATTTTGTTTTTTTTGGAATTGGCAGGAGAGGACAGAGAAATAAGAAAAATAAAAAGTATATCACTCAAAATAGATGTATAATAATGAATATTAAACTTTCAAATAAGGGATGTAGTAATTAATATGGAGCACAGGAATTATATAATTTATTTCTCACATTATATGGGCATAATATAATTAATGTGTCTGTCTCACTTACTAAAAGTAGGTAATTAAATATTATAAAGCAAAGGAAGTGCGTAATATAAGAGATTGACATTAAAGATCGGCTTGGTCCATGACCCTAACATGATCCTAATCTTAAGTCTCTAAAAATAAGGCCAAAATGTAAGTTACTTATACGTCGCTGGAAAAAAAAAGACCATGTATAATAGAAGGATGTTAAGATATATACTCAAATAGTCGATTGGCCTTCTAAAAAAAAATACCCTGTATAAGTCATAAGAAAGGGGATGTAATGTCCACATAAAATGACCATTCTGTCCTTGACTTATTATTTATTATTTATTATTTATTATTTATTATTTATTGTTTATTATTTATTATATATTATTATATATTATTATTATTTATTATTTATTTATTATTTATTATTTATTATTTATTATATTATTTATTATTTATTATTTATTATTTATTATTTATTATAGTTATTTTTTATTATTATTTTTTATTATTTATTATTTAAATAAGTACAGTTCAGCAAAAATAAGTAAAAATAAGTTCAGTTCAGCAAAAATAAGTAAAAATAAATTCAGTTCAGCAAAAATAAGTTAAGTTCAGCAAAAATAAAATAAGTTCAATTCAGTTCAGCCAAAATAAGTTCAAAAGAACAGGGCCTTATTATATTTTCCAATGCATCAAATAAGTTATCATTCACCAATTTATCTTTCCAACTGCCACATTAGTTACTTTGTCTACCATTTTTTCCTTTTTCCTATTAATATTGTTTTGAATAATGTACTATTTATTGCAAATAGTAGAATATATACACTTTTCTTAATTCCCTCCCTGATTAGCTAGAATTATGAAAATTGAATGGATTAACCGATCCTCCATTATACTTAAAAGAAAAAAGCAATGATTTTTTAAATTCCTATTTTACTTTTACTAATGTAATTTATTTCATATAAAAAAGGTACCTTTCAAGTACGACTAGAGAGTATAATGATTAAATAACAAAATATTAAATCAATTGCGGGGTAAGATCTATTGAAAACTTACACAATTATTCTTGCGTTAATTTTCATGAGTTTGTGCTTATACAATGAAATATATATATATATATATATATATATATATATATATATATATATATATATATATATATATATATTTGCTATTGTCATTTAAAGCATAAAACGATTCTAAATGCACGCTTCACGTGCATATAAAACTAGCATAGGCGTAAATTGAAAGAGTGCACAAAGATGAAAAGTATTAGGTGATAAATGAATATAGTGCATGATAAAGTTTCAATACCATAGCTTGAGACAAGTAGGAAGCATAAGAACCCAAAGAGGGCGCGTTTTGCTAGCTGCCTGACAATCTTAAAACCCATTTTCCTGGGGAATTCGGTATTCCACTTTTCTCGTACTAAGAATAAAGTCTCTTGAGTAAGAATTTAGGTACCAATTCGCACATATATATAGGTGTAGAAGTGTTGCATATTTTAACAAAAACATTTGAAAGTTTCTAATAAAATAATTAAAGCATTTAGTATGAAATTTCTACTAAATAAATGCAACAGTTTTCAAATGTTACTTTTTTCGAATAATCTGTTTTAATTTGCCTTGTTTTTAATTAGTCATCCGTTACAAAAATTTTGGCAATTAATTAAAAAAATTGCTTAACAACTTTTATTTTTAAAGCTCTTCCATGTATCAGAAATATTTGATAACTCGCAATAGATTGCACTATCGTCCATTTTCAAGTGTTTTGATTTCCAAAGTGAAGAAAATTGCATAATGCACCCTCAATATATGAATATTATCATGAAAATTCACTTCTCGATTCACATTCACGGAAGAGGGCATGCATGCAAGCTTGATAAATGGAAAAGAGACGATTAACCAGCAAATTTAGTTTTAACTTCTACCTATTCCAAACTTGATTGTAAGTTTTGAAAAGAAATTTAAACTCAACATAAGTTGAACATAAAGAACCCAAATTGATATTTTTTTGTTCTTTTTTTAATTAATTGTCATGTGACCGGCATTAAACTAAATTTAAACATGAACCATTATTTAACTCGAATTTTCAGCCTCACAACAAATCTCTATTATATAAGTCACAAGAGAAGGGTGTCTTATCCACATAAAATTATCCTTCTACCCTTGACTTAGGGCCTGTTCTCCCCAGCTTATTTTCAGTTCAGTTCAGTTCAGTTCAGTTCAGTCCAGTTCCTAAATGATAATCATTACTATTAATTAGTTATAATTTAATTCAGTTCAATTCAGTTCAGTTCAGTTCAGTTTAGTTCAATTCAGTTTAATTCAGTTCAGTTCAGTTCAATTCAGTTCAGTTCAGTTCAGTTCAGTAGTTTTATGCCGAAGAGAACAGGCCCTTATATAATACTTCCTTCGTTCCCAAAAGTTGTTCCCATTTTCCAAATTGGCGTTCATTTATATTGTTATTTGTTCCTATCTAAAAAAATTCCATGATTAGCCAATTAATACTCATCCATATTCATTATTTTACCTAGAAAAAGACGAATTTATTATTTTGTCCTCTTTTCTATACCATTTTCAATATAAGATTACACTTATTGAATTTTCAATGCATCAAATAAGTTATCTTGAAATGGTATAAATCCTAGAATGCATTTCAAAATCAAGCGTCAATTCTGTATAATTAATGTTTAGATTCATTAAATATTTCCATTTTTAGTTATCTTATCTAACGCCCTAAGGGCGCTTGTTAGCTTTTGCCTTTTTCTTTTTTTTGTATTGATATTGTTTTGAATAATACACTAATTATTGCAATTAGTAGAATTTATTCACTTTTCTTAATTCCCTTTCTGATTAGCTAGAATTATGAAAATTGAATGGACAAATAAATTCTCCATTATATATCTCTATTATATAAGTGAAGAGGGGAGGACATGGTGTCCACCCTTTTTTACAATTATACCCTTAACTAAAAAAACAATTAACACTTCTACCATTTATTGGTTTTTTTTTAAAAAAGCATAGAAAAAAAATCTCTGCTTAGAGTTTTACCCTCAACTAACAAAAGACAATACAATTCCAATTTATTGATTCTTTTTCAAAAAAAAGTACGATGAACTTTGTGAATAATTTTTCATACATATTATCACTCAGTTGATTATTTTATTTGCTTTTGCACGCATCGCGTGCATATAAAACTAGTTTAAAAGAAAAAAAACAATTTAGAAATTGGTGTCCAATGATCTTTTAACTTCTTATTTTACTTTTATTAATTCAATTTAATCTATACAAAATATTAAAAGGCGTTCCTGTCAAAGGAACGGTGCCACGTGGCACTCTGCTCAAACTTCTAATACACATGTAATCTCATTTAAAAATATTAACAATATGTAGTTAATAGGGTTCGAACACGTGACCTTTGAAATAAAATGTGAGAGGTTAACCACTAATCCACTATAATTTCAATGCTTGATATTTCAAAGTAAAACATAATAAAGTCTTATAATTATATGTAATCATAAAGACATAGACAAGTTTTTTTGATCTCTAACACTTTTATTAATTAATAACATTCTCTTATCCTAATTCCACTAAAACTGTTATTTTTATCCCCAATTCCTTTGATTTTTTTTAAAAACAATTTATCATGCCATAACATCCATTTTTCAATTTTGCACTTGACAGAATATTAAGAAAACCTAATAAAATCAAGTGTGAGATTTATGAATAATAATATATTTGATAATTGTAACTGACCCGGACATCGCCCGGGCCAAAAATACTTGTTCATATAAATTAAAAGGGAAGATGTAAAAGAGTGGTTTCAGATATTTATCAAAAGGAGTCCACTCTTCATTGACAATTATTCCATTCACGGCCTGTTTGGTAAAAGACCATAAATGGTGGGAATGGTAATGCATTATAATTTAAATTTGTACTAGAAATCCAATGTTGTTACCTATGGTAATGCTACTTCATTACAAGATATCCATTTTCTTCCTAAAATCTCATTACTATCCATTACTAATTGGGAAGGTGGTATTGGATGGTAATGAAAATTTATAAGGGAAACC
Source organism: Beta lomatogona (assembly GCA_947646795.1). Lineage (NCBI taxonomy): Eukaryota > Viridiplantae > Streptophyta > Magnoliopsida > Caryophyllales > Amaranthaceae > Beta > Beta lomatogona. The sequence continues at coordinate 2,021,541 of CANSNZ010000231.1, forward strand.
CATATTTTGTGATAAAATTTCATCTTCATGGTCATTGACATGAGAACTCCCTTACAAATTTACACTAAATTTCATTACCATTACCGTTAATACTATTTATAACCACTAACCAAACGGACCGTCACTCAAAGTTAGATATCCATCAGCATTGTCTTCCTCTTAATCAAAACAAAACATCAGTAGCATTCCATTTAAACGTTTTTCTTCTTTTCTTTTCTTTGTCGTTGAATGTTGGCCAATTATTGCCTAAGAAATGGCAGCTTACATCAAAATTTGATCACTTTACTTGATCAATTTCAACCCAACTCATATTCATTTTCAGTGGTGAAGCAAATTCATGCTATTTTGATAGTTTATGGGGTTTCAAAGGAGCATCCTTTTACCGGCAAACTCTTCTCTCTCTTCGCAGATTCAGGCAATGCCGATTACACTCACCATTTATTGCTACACAACCCCAGTCCCTCTGTTGTACACTGGAACAGAGTTATCAGGATTTTCTCTAACAATCCAACTCCCAACAAATCCATCAAAGTTTTTGTGGAAATGCAGCATTTTGGGATCATCCCTGATCACTACACCTTCCCTTTCCTCGTCAAGGCCTCGGCACGCCTCGCTTCGATTGAACATGGGTTGTCACTGCATTCTCTTGTGTTGAAATCTGGGCATCAGCTGGATATCTTCATTCAGAATTCTCTGATACATATGTATGCAGCATGTGGGGAGATATTGTATGCACGCAACGTGTTCGATGAAATGCGTCAGAGGACGAATGTGACATGGAATTCAATGCTAGATGGGTATGCTAAGTGCGGGGATTTGAAGAGAGCCCGTGAAGTATTTGAGTCTATGCCCGATAAGGATATCGTGTCGTGGAGCTCTCTTATTGATGGGTATGTTAAAGGTGGTGAGTATGGAGAAGCTTTGAAGGTTTTTGATAGGATGATGGTAGCAGGGGAACCTAAGGCTAATGAGGTGACTATGGTGAGTGTTCTAGGTGCTTGTTCTCATTTAGGTGCCCTCGAGCAAGGGAGGTCGATGCATCGTTATATAGTCGAGAATAAACTGTTCTTAAATCTTGTGTTGCTAACTTCTCTTGTAGACATGTATGCCAAATGTGGAGCTATAGAGGAGGCCTTGGTTGTGTTTAGAGCAATACCAAAGCATAAAACTGATGTTTTGCTTTGGAATGCCATTATTGGAGGGCTTGCAAGCCATGGTTATGTCCAAGAGTCGCTAGAATTGTTCATAGAAATGTCAACAGTACGAGTTGCACCCGATGAAATAACTTATTTGTGTCTCTTATCTGCTTGTGTACATAGAGGATTGGTGAAGGAGGCTTGGGAGATTTTTGAGTCTCTTAAGAGAAGTGGCATGATACCCAAGTCTGAGCATTATGCTTGTCTGATAGATGTTATGGCAAGGGCAGGTCAGGTGGGTGAAGCTTATGATTTTCTGAACAAAATGCCTCTGGATCCGACGCCTGCAATGTTGGGTGCGCTCCGTAGTGGTTGTATGAGCCATAGAAGGTTAGACCTTGCTGAACTACTCGGAAAGAGGCTTGTTGAAGTTGACCCTCATCATGATGGCAGATATGTGGGCTTGTCTAATTTGTATGCTATAATCAAGCGTTGGGATGATGCGAAGATGATGAGGCAAGCTATGGATATCACAGGGGTGAAGAAGTTTCCTGGGTTTAGCTATGTTGAAATTTCAGGGAACCTTGAGATGTTCATAGCACATGATAAAAGACATCCAAAGTCGGTAGATATCTATATGATGGTAAATTTTCTTTTGAGGCAAATGAAGAAGGTTTCAGATTGTGATGAAGGCGACACGTTATACTAGATTGCTGAAGACCTGGGCATTGAACTCTTCAGGCAATATTCATGCATGGAGACGTCTAGACATGTTCATAATGGTCAGTGCCTCAAATTTATTTACTTACGTGTACTTGCCTCATAGGTTTCAATTAACTTGTCAAAAATCACAATCACTGGTATTTTATTGGAACTAATTTTTTTAATGAAGTAGTCACCTGAAAAAAATTTGGGTTTTTATGATTCAATAATATCTCAAACATTAAAATTTGTCATCCTTATTGCTTTTCACAATGAGTAACCAAATTAAACCAGTGAAATTCAGACCTAATGAATAAGATATCAACTATGGATACAAACTTCGGTTCGAATGCAGAATAGGAGTGCACGAATTTGCAAAGACTTAGCCTACATAGTATAGGCACATAGAACTTCACTTTTGTATTTGACATAGAAACGTGAAGTCTCCTAAAAAAACTAGAAAAGCATTGAAGGTACTACTACCACCCTGCTTATTCATTTTTCCTTCCTGGTGATAGAAAATCTTTTGATCTTCTAAATTGATGCTGTGTTCCTCGGATATTAAATGACCCATCCACGATAACTCTGATAACAGCAGTGTTGCCCAAAGGTTCTTTCTTTGTAATTCATGCTATTGTACTCGTGCCGCTTTAAATTCCTGCTCAGAATCAAACAGTTAAGTATTTAAATTACTTAAAATGTAATTGTGTTTCTTTTACAATAGCTGTTTCCTTTTTCTTATCTCCATGGATAATCAAGCATTAGTTCTCAGTTGGGACTTGGGATCTATCCGATGTTTGCTGGTCTAGTCCTGAATATATTAGAAGGTAAACAAAAGCATCTTTATAATCTTGGCCTCTTGGGTTAAATTGAACTAGTTAAATACCCCGTTTATGAGGATCTCTCTACTCAAACATTAGACTTGTTCATTCAATCTAATCCCGTAAGTATCTACCTTATTCTCTCGTACTCGATTAGAAGCTCTTTTGATTTTTATTCGTTTCACCTAATGCATCCACTATACACCTGGATGATACATTCACTACTATTTTCTGCTTGTTTGAAGCTCCTGTTCTGGTTGTTGATTTATTTATTAAGAGGCGCCTCCAAATAAACACATGAGCAAGAATATTCTTGGACCATGCGCACTATACACCCCATGCATTATAGAAATTATAGTGAAAGCCAAGTTCAACTTGGACAATAGGGGAAGAACTAACCAACTAATAAGCCATGTTGAGGGGGACGATAACTTACTACAGCACTTCAGAATAGGTACTGGCCCATCTTCAAGGAGCTGAAAGCTGAGAACATTTCCAGGCTTGAGACAGTTTGCATCCTGAAAATATTTCCATCCTTGCACAATGTAGGGTTGACCGTTGTCTTTCCTAAAATTCAGCTCCGCTTTCCAAGACATTTCTTCTCCATCTACAAGCGTAATGTTACAGTTTCTTTTTAAAAGACCACTTGATCTCACAAAGCGCATAGGAAGATACTGCATAAGTGATCATGAGTTATGACAAGACATCCAAATAATGTGTAAAAACATAAGAATACCGAGTTCTTATGTGTACTGTAGCCAATCACACTAAGGGAATTATACCCTGTTTGGCAATTAACAGATAATATAACTGCTAGTTGATCTTATTTGCTATAGGTTTATTTTACTATTGTATAAAATTACCTATAATGTCCTTCAAAAAAAAATTACCTATAATGAAATACATGACTTATCATTGAATGTCTTTTTCACTTCGCCTTTTAGATCTCAAAATTACAGCTATTTCTTGTGAAAAAAGCTCATATTCTTAATTTTTGAAAATTACAGGATTGAACCTAAATCTCTTTTCTAATAAGCTATTCGCAAAACACAATTAGACACATATTAAGACCTTTAAAACGACCCTAATCCTTTTTTAACTTTTGGCCAGTCCTCTCTTTATCAAACACGCTGGCTTTGGTGTTAGGGAACTGAAGTTCACATTTCAAAATTCAAAACTATACATGCTGACAATAAGTAATAGTAATACTCCTATAAGTGGTTTTTGATTTTTGTACTCTCTTTTGTTTGTGGGGTTTCCGATGCAATATTAACCATGAATATCTTTAATTACTATGACAACATCCTACATCACTATTTTTCTAATAAGCTTCTGCTGTTGTGTAGTTAAGCCCACAGAAGTAAAAGAGGATAGAACAAACATACACTGAGGAAGTAAATATCAAGTTTATGTCTTGTCAGAAAAAGTCTTTATGTAACAAATCAGGAGATCTTCTCAAGTTTATATCGTTGGGTGCGTTATCATATGTTTGATCTGGGCATCAACATTGATACTATATCCAATATCCAAGCTCAGTTCAAAGCTCTAATAAGTTCACATTAGTTGAGATAAATGAATTTCAGGTAACAACGAAACGCCCTATATCATGATAATATCTGCTATGAACAAATAGGAAAAACTTACAATAATTTTTCTATTGAAGCTACTGGGAGTAAGAGTCACTTGACAACTTGGAAATTGGGTTTGATCAGATGATGGTACTTCTGTAGCCGCAACTTCAGCTTTTAACTGTTTTCTTTCGTAAGAAGTGTTCAATTTCAAACCCCTCCTCTTTCCAGAACCTATATATGCGATTTATTATTGAAATATTAAGCCTAGTTCATAATTTTCTTTCACAATCTCAGTGTACAACTTTAACCAGTAATAACTTTGAACACATCTTCATATAATAATAAAAAAAAAAAAACCTTTTACACTGTTGAGGTGGTGCTGGTGGGAGGAAGGTGGGTAATCGCGCTGACAAGCAGTAGCGGGATCAAAGACAGAGACGTGAAAGAGGAAGTCAGTCTGATATGTAAACACCAGAAAATCACCCACTTTCAGATTATGGTGCAGACAGAATTCCTGCCAACCATCTTTGAAATGGCGGCCGCCTTTGGTTTTAACCACCCAACGACGCTGTGGCTCTGTCATGAGCTCCACCTCCTTCAGCAGATGACCATTTAGCTCCTCCTCCAACCGCTTCAGAAATGACACTGGAACTGACTGCATGCAACAAGAGTTCGTTATTGCTGGAAACTCTAATTTTTACATAAATGTAGGAAGCAGAGGAAGAGGGAATTAACAAATTAAGAGAGATGGGAGAGACGAACGAAGGTGTTGAGGAAACCAGGGATTAGAGGTTGCATGAATCGAACAGTATTGCAGCAGCTGCTGAATTTTTCATGTGATGAGCGTTTCTGCATTTTTGGTATCTGGTAATCAATTCACTTGAACTATAGTGTATGTCAATTAACTCAGCCTTTTACTTATCTTTTTTCTTGTTTTTATTATTTGTTGAATTTCTTTTCTTTGGTTTTCCATTCTTCACAGTGTGTGTTTGGCGTTTAGCGTGGAGTTACTATTCTGTATTGATTGATAGTAGTAGCATATAAAATTAATAGCCATTGCAGTGTTGCCAATGCAATATTACCACTCGTTCTACTCTGCTCACTGCTCCCAACCGATGCTACATCAAACTTCCCCCACTTATCTGAGTGAGCCTGACAAGTTGTCAATACAATGGGACAATTAGGCCTTGTTCTTTTTTGACTAAAATTAGTTGAATTGAACTGCCATTAAAGTGTCACCGGCCAAATAACTTACCTTCGATATCATTAATGATACGCGCACTACCAAGTCTATTAGTTCGTGATATCTTGGCTACTAGCCAAAGTTTGTGGTGCTACATGCACAACAAGTTATTTAGGATGTTGAGGCCAATTTTGCCGTTATTATATTATTATCCTCCAACTGTATTTGTTGTTGGTATGAAAAAATATCATGGAAATCTTAAATTTTTTGCCAATATAATGGAATTTGACGTCTATATCAATACCATGCGAAGTGTCCTAGGGTCATCAAAAAGCATTTGAATGTATATCCCATCATCCATACGGCCTAAGAATGGGTAAATACATAAGATGCTATATTTTGGGGTTTGAATTCATAATACATTAGATACTATATATGGAGGGTAATTTAAGTCATTGTAGAGTTTCGCAACTATCAACTATCAACTATCAAGACGTAATCTCTCTCTCGAAATCTAGAGCCTCTCTCTCTAAAATTTAGCCTCCCTCTCTTTTCTCAAAACCTTTACTCCATATTTCAACAACACCCTCTCTCCCTTTAAACCTCACCTCTTTCATAAATTAATAAACTTTTTTCTACATGAGCTACCCATATCCAGATCTTGAGGATGCCTTTAGTGGTCCACTAAAAAAAATGGGGCCAAAAATTCATTCAGAATGTGGAGATATGCTCCCATCAGGGGTAATATTTCCTGTGGCAGTAATAGGAAAATTTAAGGACATAAGAAACTTTTCAGCCTCTCAAATTCAGCAATGGGTCTCCAATTGCTGGATTACGAACGAACCTATAAAGGTTGAAAAAGTAGGAAAAGTTTTTTTCTTTTATTGCACTCATTTGGATGATAGAGATAATCTGTTGGCAATGAAGAGTGCTTGCTTTCAAGGAGCTATCATCATCTTTCAATCTTTGGTTCTCGGGCCGCAATTCGTAGCTTCAACTTTTCGGTTGCCCCGTTATGGGTACGAGTTGAGGGGATTCCTCTAACTTCCAACCATCCTCACGTTGCAAGAAGAGCTCGGAAAAAATTGCGAGAGTCATCACCTTTGATAATGCCTCTCTCCAAGAAGGGCCAAAAGAATTTATAAGGGCTAAAGTTCAAATTCAACTGGACAAACCTCTTTTACCAGGGTACTTTTATGAGTACCAAGTTGGCAACTTCCAATGGGTTGACTTTAGGTATGAAGGTATTTTCAACTTCTGCAAAAAATGTGGTAAGCTAGGACACAATACTAGCTATTGCAGACTTTCACTAGAAGATGCTCAACGGAACTTTGGAAGAAGAATGAGGGAAGTCTGCATTCTGCATGATAACCTAATGGTTCAACACCCTTTATCACCATGTTTTACGAACAAAATCATTGGATTACGTCGAATTGAAGTCTTAAGAACCTCTCGTTTAGACTTGACGGAATGCCACTCTGATGAGATTCCTTTCTCATCATCTTTTTCGGACTCGTCCTCACAATCGTCCCCGGATGATAGGCCCAAAAGGAAGAATCTTAATCGGCGGGTTCGTGTTCTTACAAAAAATGTAGAATCCGATCAGACTCATCAAGTGACGAAGATCCAGAGGAAAATAGAACTCCGTTATGGGAAAGGAGGAGGTTCACACACCCAGGAAATCTAGTCACCAAGAAAGACGGGGAAAAGTCAAATGACAATGGGAAAAAATCCCAACAAAATTACACCAATATTTCAAGCTTACATGGTAAAGGAGTTTATCATGTTAAACGCAAAGCCAGCTTCTCAGGAGTATTTTTTGGGGCAAAAAAGGTCAGAGTTCTAAAAACGCAATCCAGCTGCACTCCAGAGATCATGTCATTGGGACGGAAGTTTTTGTCTCCGGTGAGTGTTACTGTTCCGAGCTTTGTTCTGGTATCACCACAAAGTCAAGTAAGTGATGCTAGTCTTCCTTTTGAATTTCCCCCTTTTCCTCATTGTTCAAACCTCATTTATGAACTGTCTAAGGAGCTCAGTTTTGTGAGGCTCAAGAAAACTGCTATAGGAGACTTGAAGGGTCGGGTGGGGTGGGATATGGGGAACATAGCAGAGCTCTCTTGGACTTCCTCTTTGAGTGCATTAATGAAGGATAGTTCTTTAGACTTTTATTCTCCAGGCATGTATTTGTTTAAGTATGACTTAAATGACAGCATTCTACCCGAACTCCAAATAAAAAATTGTTTGCTGCCCATTTACTCTATTAACAGTGGGGAATATCTGTCTTTACACTCTCTTAGAGGTAGGAATTTGTTCAACTTCCCAACCACTTTTTCCCTTAGCCTACAGGTTTTAAATAAGACCTTCCCTCTGTCTTCTTTCTACTATCTGAACCATCATTTTCCACCCTTCCTTACAAAATGTTTCAACACTCTAGGTAAAAAGCTTTTGACCCTTCCTACAATGCCTAGTCACTTGGCTGAAGTGGCTATTCACATTGATGAAGATGAGTGGATCACGCTACTAAGTTCAGATCGCCTTATTGTCCCAGCTAATCCCCTTCAAGACCCATTTATCCCTCCTTCTCAAAAAACTGACCTTTTAAGCCCATACCAACACATTCAACAAATACAAGCCTTAACTTCAAGGATCATCAAACCAAGCCCAACAGAAATATCTTTGGACTTAAGTGATAATTCCTCTGGTTCGTTTTCCTTCCCTGATTTGCCTCGAGTTGTTTCTCAACTTGTGTTGCGACCCATTAAACCCCTCGCCCAAAAATTACCATTATGTAACCCCATTAGTAGTCAAACTGCAAGTGGGTCTATGGGCCCAATGTTGGTTACGGAGGATCCTAAGGAAAATCAGGTAGTGTTTCCTGATGTTGGGCCTAAGCATGTTCATGGCCTCAGCCTGGATGATGTCTACTACTCAGCGGGATCGGAATTGGCCCAACTGGACTTTGATAAAATGGATTTGATGGAAACGGGTAATTCAGTCTCTGAATCAAGCTCGCACCTAAGTTGTCCTCAAAGTATGGATAATGGGCTGAAAAAGGGAAAGAAAGGGAAAAGTATTGCTACCATCAAAAAAGAACGAAAGGCAAGGACTAAGTTTCTAAAAAGCTCTCGTGGTCTGGGAATTTGGGCTTCAAATTTCTGGGGCAAATTTGTTCCAACAAAGGAGCCCAAAAGAGGCGGGAAACGAAGAAGCAGGGGGGCTGTGCACTCGGAGGAATCACTTACTGAAATGACAGAAAATGAAGCTGTAATGACCAAAAGATGCAAAACTCAGAAGCAATGCAGGGGAAAGATAGAATTAAAATTTGGTCTAAGTGATGCGGATGGTGAGTTTGTAAGCTCCGAAGAAAGTTCTGAGGATAGTTCTTCTATGGGGGTAATGATGGTTGGCCCAGTACAACCATCAAAAGAAATATGAAGGCGGGCGCCTGGAATTGTAGGGGCCTTAAATCTACAGACTCTCCTACTTTTCCTTTCCTCAAATGGCTTGTCGGCAGTGAAGCTTTGGATTTTCTTTTTTTATCTGAAACTAAATGTATGGCTTCTAAGTTAGAACCTTTAGCTAGTAGTTTAGGTCTAGCAAATTGGACTGGTTATGACTCTTCTGATCTCTCTGGAGGTCTATTTTTGTGCTGGTCTCCCAAAATAGTAGTCTCAGTCCTGTTCATTGCAAAAAACTATGTTTGTTGTAATATTTCAGATGAATGTAATGAACTTTATTATCTTGTGTGTGTATATGGTGCCCCTAGTATAGGGGATAGGAGTGAAGTTTGGGACACGTTGAGAGCTTTTGTGTGGTCTCACCCGGGGAAAGTAGTGATGTTTGGAGATTTTAACCAACTGGAATCCCCACATCAGAAACTAGGAGGAAGCATTACCATCCCCGGGGCTCATAACTTCACCACTTGGAAATTAGAATGTAATATAATGGATATACCGCATCATGGTGTACCTTTTACTTGGACGAACAATAGACAAGATGAAGATACAATTTTTGAGTGGTTAGACAGAGCATATTGTAATGATCTATGGCGGCTCACTTTTCCACAAGCCATTATCATTAACTTTCCTATCTTCATCTCAGACCATGGACCAATTATTCTGGATTGTCATCCAATCTGTGAGAAGAAAAGAAGACCTTATCGTATTGAAAATTGGTGCTTAGACTATCACCAAATTGAAGAAATTATTGCTCATGGGTGGGGTGAATTTCATTTGGGCTCTGCTCTTTTTAAGCTACAGCGGAAATTGGAAAGAGTGAACAAGGGCTGCAAGGATTGGTGTCTAAAGTTCAAAAAAGATAACGACATTGATTGGGCCAAACTGAGTAAAGATCTTACAATTGGACAACAAAGCGTTAACAGCCCGTCAAAGAAGAAAGAGGAAGCTGTAGTCAGGAAGAAGATTTGGGCCGCTACAGACCTCCAGCTGGATTACTGGAAACAGCGGGCTCGTACAAAGTGGGATCAACTTGGTGACCAACCATCAGCTTTTTTCTACAAGTGTACGAAAACAAGGCAAGCACATAACAACATAAGAGCAATAAAGGACTCAGATGGAACTTGGATCTCAGGCCCAAATAAGATACGGAATCAATTTGTCAGTTATTTCTCTGAGCTCTTTAATGGGCCGATCATTCAAGAGGATCCACAACGGGGTATGGAAATTGATAATTGGCTTGAAGAAATGCCTAATTTCTCAAGAGAACACCTTCTTTCTATTAATAAGCCTTTCACGATGGAAGAAGTCAAATTGGCCATGTTTAGCATGAAGCCAATCAAATCTCCGGGCCCGGATGGTATCCCCCCCTCTCTTATTCAAAGAAAATGGAATTTTGTTGGGGATGATTTTTGCAAAGCCACGCTAAATTTTTTGGAAGGGGGCCATATGTTGAAGGAAACAAATCATACGTTCATTGCACTTATTCCTAAGGTGGAAAGACCTGAACAAGTAAGTCAGTTTCGCCCTATTAGCTTGTGTAATTCATCTTACAAGCTAATTTCAAAATGCTTAGTTAAAAGACTCCGACCACTAATGAAACATCTCATAGGAGACTTCCGAGTGCTTTCATTCCCGGTAGATCGATCAATGATAATTGTCTCCTAGCTCATGAAATGTTGAATTATGTAAAGAAGAAAAAGAAAAAGAATGCTCTTTATTCTTTCATTTTAAACCTGGATCTTAACAAAGCATATGATCGCATCAGTTGGCCTTTTGTGGAAAAGGTTATAAGGAAAATAGGTCTTTCTGACCTATGGATTCATCTCATTATGCAATGTATCACAACGGTGTCTTATTCGATTCTTGTAAATGGAGAACCCTCAGGAAAGATTCTTCCTAAAACGGATCTAAGGCAAGGAGATCCGCTTTCCCCTTATATTTTCATATTGTGCATGGAATCCCTGTCTAGGCAACTTGTTAAACAACAGAGTGAGGGTTTCATCGATGGTTTGAAGATTGCTAGATCTGCTCCAGCCGTTTCCCACATGTTCTTTGCTGATGATGCCCTTTTCTTCATGAAGGGTAATATGGATAATTGTTGGTATTTGAGGAAAACTCTTGATCAATTTTGTCTACTGTCAGGCGAAATGGTGAATACTCAGAAATCCTTTACAGTCTTTAGTAAAAATACTCCACCAAAGTTCATTAGGTTTTTGAGTAAGAGGCTAGGCCTAAACCACAAAGAAAAGTTGGGATGTTATTTGGGTTGCCCTATGGATGTTGATGGAAGATCTCTACAGGATTTTCAAGATCTACCCCTCAAAGTTGCTAATACAATCAACTCATGGAAATTCAAAAATCTCAATCAAGGCGGGTAAACTCATCTTGATAAATAGTATCCTCATTGCGTATGCCTCTCACATTATGGCCATTTATATGTTCCCAAAAGGGATATTGCAAAAGGTCTCTTCTCTCCTTTTAAAATTTTGGTGGGCGTCAAGTCAAGATAAAAGACCAATTTATTGGAAGAAGCAATCACTTCTTGAAAAACACAAGTCTTGTGGTGGTTTGGGCTTAAGAAACCTTTGTTCCCCGAATAAAGCTCTCCTTTTCAAACAAGCTTGGCGTATGGATCATAAACAGAGTCTACTCATTAGCAAAATTTTTAGAGCAAAGTACTCGAGAGAATTGGTTTGGTAAGAGTTTGAAAGGGAAAATTCCGAGAATCGCACTTGGGGTGGCGGGAGCATTATGAAGAGTGTTATGTCACCGTCAAAAGGGGTCGGTAGGATTGTAGGAGATGGCAAATCAACTCACATTCTTGAGGATAATTGGATCGGTGCGGGTTTCAAAATCAACTTCAAAGATAATCAAAGTCTTCCTTTTTTAGGTAGCCGTGTTGGGTGAAGGATCTCATAACGGATAGAAAATGGGATGAGGGTATGCTTCAAATATGGTTTGATATCAATACAACTAGAAACATTCTTGCCACGCATATTTTCGAAGAAGAGCATGTTGATGAGAAAACGTGGCCGGGTACAAAGAATGGTGAGTATAGCGTTAAGACGGGCTACAGGGCTTGTCAAGAGTCTGTTGGGACAAGAAAACAGAAAATCTAAGTTCGGATTAAGTTCGAAACAAAAAATTTGGCCAAAATGGAAGTATTTCTATTGGAAGCTATATCATGGTGCATTAGCCATCGGAGTAAACCTTAGGAAAAGGAAAATCCTAAGTGAGAGACCTTGCCCATTTTGTGGGGAACAAGAGGAATCGATACTCACATTTTCAAGGACTGTGCAATCTCAATGCACATCTGGAAAGCTTCAACCCTAGGGATTATTTCTGATAACCCTTTACACTGTAATGCTGCTAAGTGGACAAGACACTGGTTATGGTTTCTCATGAATATGGGGGATAATGCTGAGGATCTAGTGGCGGAATTTATCATCATCTTATGGAGCCTATGGACATTACGCAACAAAATGATCTTCAAGGACCACGGTAAGATCTACCCAAGTCTTGCCATGACTATGATTAATGAGTGGAGGAGAAAATGGAAAATAAGCTACGTTAAGGATAACAACATTGAACGTAAAACGAGGATAAAATATTGCTTGAGGAACAAGAAGGGTTAAAAGAAATTCAATTCGTAAGAATTGGTCCGGAAGTTATCAACCTTGCTGGATTTTGGTGGTTGATGGGGCATGGAAAAAGGATAACAAAGAAAACATGAGTTCTTGGAGCGCTGCCTATGGATGGACACTTTTGGAAAATGGTGTCGAAAGGAAAAGAGGGGGGTCAGGTATACAAGCAATATCAAGCCTACAAGCGGAGGCAAAAGCAATTCTCCTGGGCTTAAAACATGCTCTACAGTTAAAAATGAATGTTATTGAAATTTGGACTGACTGTACCATGATTGTTGAAGGTCTGTGTTCATTAGAAGCTGCTCATACTTCAATTAGGAAGGTTCTGTATGACACTCTGCTAGGTTTAAATAAGTTGCATAGTTTTAGAATAATTAAGGTTAGTAGAAGTAAAGTAGCTAAAGCTCATTTAATTGCTATAAAAGCAAGAAAAGGGAGCCGTTAGTTTTGGTTTTGTTTGTTCTCTTTATCTATGCATTATCAAAAAAAAAAAAAAAAAAAAAGGACGTATCGTATAGTCGGACATTACAAGTCCAAAATGAGCGCCAAAATAGCTGAATTGGAAGACCTATAAATCATGCTTCTGGACATTTTTTAGGCTCAGGCGACAAAAGCGTCCAAGGGTCATAATAGACCAATATCTATGTTTAAGAATGGATATGGTGGCTTCTAAAGCTATTTTAGAGTTGAATATCTATATAAAAAAATTAAAAGATCTACCTATCAAAGGAACACATGACCTTTAAAATAAAATGTGAGTGTTTAACCACTAATCCGCTACAATTTCAATGCTTCATGTTTCAAAGTAGAGCATAATAAAATATTATAAATATATGTAATCATAAAGACATAGATAAGCTTTATCACTTTTATTAAGTCATTTTAATCTTTAATTCCTTAGAAGTGTTTTTCAAAACAATTTATCATGTCATAATTTCCATTTTTGAATTTTGCACTAGATAGCATATTAAGAAAAGCTAATAAAATCAAATATGAGATTTATGAATAATAATATATTTGATAATTGTAACTGACCTGCAACATCGATCGGGCTAAAATACTAGTGAATATATTTACAATTTGTAGAAGGCAATTAAAGTCATTGTAAAGGGACCTAAGAATTTGAAACTCAGAAACATGGAATGTCATAATAGTTGTATATTCAAACAAGTACTATTATTTATAATATACTGAAAATAATTTGTAAACTCAACACAATTAACCGATTCTCCCTTAGAGTATTAGAATTTTAATTAAATTATTATGTAATAGGTTTCGGTCAACTAACTAAAAATAGTTTCGATATTGGTAGAATATTTTATTTTGTTACAACGCCATTAAAATTATGAGTATAATTAGTTTTAATATAAGCATTGTATAAAATTTTACAGTTGGGCAATAATTTAAAACAGATTAAATTGTATAATACTTTCGTTATTATTACGGATTCTAGTGATTACTCCCCCTATTTGCTATCGATTGTTCAACTTTGAACCTCAATTTGACCATATTCTTCAATTATATATGAAAACAAATATTATTTTTAAGTAAATTATTGTTAGATTTGTCTTAATTTTACCAAAACTCCATAAATTTTACTAGTAGATTATTGCTAATGCGTATTGATGGTTAAATTAAAGTTAAATGTAAAAGTCAAACTCAAACCGGGGATGTAATATTTTGAATCATTCACAGAAGACCTATAATGAAAACTTATAACTTCCCTAAATACCAAACCTACATTGCAGATATATGGTACCGTCCCGATTCTTTAATATTACATGTATGGTTAAGAATTGAATATCTTGTAATTCAAATCGTAATTGCGAATGTTCACCTTTTTTTCTGAATCTTATTGGGGTGGAAACTATATCCATCGTGTAAAAAAGTTATATGGATATGGTTCACACTAAATTAGTATGGACCTAATGCTAATACTTGTGATTGATGAAAAAAAGGCGTTATTACATAAGAAAAATAGATATAAAAGATGAGTAGATATAGATGGTAAAGATTAATTATTTGGAAAAAAAGTTACTATGTCACAAAGTAAAAAATTTCATTATGATAAACTAATGTAAGAAAGAGTGACTATATTATATAAAAAAAAAAAGGCAAAATTGTCAAAAATAATCCCAAGTTTGGGCCATCTTCCACCATTAATCCCATGTTTCTTTTGTCCGTGAATAATCCCAAGTTGTCATGTTGTCTTACCATATTGGTCTCCTTCCTTTGGTGACCTGCTCAATGCATGTTTTACTTTTTTATTTAAATGTTGATCCATTTCCGTCGAAAAAAAGGAAAAAAAAAAAAAAAGAAAAATAGGTGCTCACTTGAATAAAAAATAAGCAGTATCACAAAACAAACTTATGCAAACAAAAAAATCTAACAACAAACCCACGCATAAACTCTGAAATTCGTGGCCTGGTGCAATCATTACCAAACTCATAAATTTCGAAAATTCAAACCAACAAAGAGATATAATTAAAAATAAAAAAACATTAAAATATAATTTTAAGTTTTTTCACCAGATACCCCCGAGTTTTCAAAAAATTCACCTGGTACCCCCCATGTTTTCAAAATTCACCAGGTACCCCCGAGTTTTGTTGTAATACACTCAAATACCCTTAATGACTAACGACGGTTAATGTCGTTAGTCATTAACCCCTAATCCTAACCTTAACCCTAACCCTAACCCCTAATCCAGAACCCTAACCCCTAACCCTAAACCCTAACACTAACCCTAAACCCTAACCTTTCCCACCACCCCCCCCCCCCCCACCTCCCACCACCCCCGCTGCGGCGACCCTAGCAGCGAGCCCCAGAACCCCCACCCCCGCAGCCTCCGTTGCGAGCCAAGAACCACGTACCCCCTCTCCCACCCTTGCTTGCGGCCCACCCTAGCAAGAAGCCCGGAACCCCACCCCCCTTGCAGCCCCCATCGCATAAAGTTTCTCCGGAATTTGTGTTTGAACAAGAAATCGAATTGAAAGAGGTGGGGGGCTGCGTGTGGGGGGTTGGGGGGGTGAGTGGTGCACAAAAATCCGATCTTTGCGGGCGGGGTCGCGGAAGTTCGGCGGGGTGGGGAGAGGGAGGGTTGGGGACTGCGTAGGGGCGGGAGCTACGAAAATTTGGTGGGGGAGGGGGTTTCGGCGGGGTGGTGGGGGAGGGGGTTTCGGCGAGGTGGTGGGGGGGAGGGGGTTACGGGGTTGCGAGGGGATGGGGAAGGGGGGCTCTCGGGGGTGGTGGGGGCTGCTAGGGTGGTGGGAGGGTGGTTAGGGTTAGGGTTAGAAGTTAGGGTTATTTAGGAGTTAGGTTTTAGGGTTTAATTAGGTTAATTAGGGTTTAGTTAAGTTAATTAGGGGTTTATTACGATTAAGACTAACGGCGGTTAACGCCGTTGGTCAGTAAGGGTATTTGAGTGTATCTACATAAAACTGAGGGGTATCTGGTGAATTTTGAAAACATGGAGGGTACCAGGTGAATTTTTTGAAAACTCGGAGGTACTGGGTAAAAAAACCGTAATTTTAATTATAAAAAACTTAAACCAAAATAGATATAATTAAAAATAAATAAATTTTATAAATGAGGCCTAGTTATGCTAGAATCTAGGAAGAAACTTTCCTTATTTTCTTATTGGGAAATCCGGTCATGTATTAGCTTGGAGGGCAAGGCTGTTTGCTCATCCTATATAAATACACGTCTAGTCCATAATAATAGATGAATGATGTGTGATTTGAGTTTAAACCTATTCCTTGTGAATTAAAGCTTTTCGGAGTGAATCCAAAGACTAAGCAGCAAATGCAAAACCTTGTTTGATTTTCAACTTGGTTAGTTGAACTTCTACAAACCCTAGTTATTGTTGATCCTTGGTTAGGAATTAATAACTCCATATCTTTCCTACTAATCAGTTTTTCGATTGTTTTAACTTATACCTTTTCAAACTACACCATCCTAAACACTAAAAGAAACCATCATTAATTCATGAGACTTGAAATAGCCTTCCAAATTCATGTCAGTTAAGGGCACGAAATTCGAGAAGGTCATCAAAACGAGTACAAATACGATAGTATTGAAGGCACACTTCCCAAGGTGATCTTAAACGACCGAATTCACAGCAAAACAACATCTATTTGAAAAAAACAAACACTAAGGGAACAAAGTTCGAGAAACCCATGGGAACGAGTACCAATACGACAATATTGAAGGCACGCTTCCTAAGGCTATCTTAAACGACCGAATACACGGCAAAACGACTTCTTTTTGGAAAAATGGACACCAATGACGACCCTTAAGGCCACGAAATTCGAGAAGGCCATCAAAAGGAGTACCAATATGATAGTATGCTGGGCACGCTTCCCGATAGGAATTAAACGTCTGATTCCACCACCAGCAAAACGACTTTTTTTAAGAAATGGTCACAAGCACAAGTAGGTGGTTGGGTTCGAACTTGTGACCTCAAAGTCACAAGGTGAGTTCCCCACCACCTCTAGCAAGCAAGCTCCTAACCCTAATACCCTAATTAACCTAACCCCCTAACCCTAATGCCCTAATTAACCTTAAAAATTGAAACTCTATATCTCACACGTCAAAACGGCTTGTTTTAAAAAAATGGACGCTACCGACGGCACATTACGGCATAGATTTCGAGAAGCCCATCAAAACGGGTACCAATACGATGGTATTATGGGTACGCTTCCCGAGTTTCAACGCCAAAATGACTTTTTTTTTAAAAATGGATGCCACCGACAACCCTTTACGGGCACGAATTTCGAGAAGCCTATCAAAACGAGTACCAATACGACACTATGCTAGCACTCTTCCCGATAGGATCTTAAAAACGGATGCCCTTACGACAGTTTGTGGAAATGAATTTCGAGAAGCCCATCAAAACGAGTACCAATACAACGCTACTATGGGCAAGAGGCGATCTTAAACAGTCAAACGCCAATGACGACCCTTATGGGCACGAATTTCGAGAAGCCCATCAAAACGAGTACCAATATGACGGTATTCAAGGCCCCCTTCCTAAGGCTATCATAAACGACCGAATACACGGCAAAATGACTTCTTTTTGAAAAAATGGACACCAATGACGACCCTTAAGGGCACGAAATTCGAGAAGGCCATCAAAACGAGTACCAATACGGCAGTATGCTGGGCACGCTTCCCGATAGGATCTTAAACGGCCGATTTCACCAGCGAAATGACTTTTTTAAAAAACAGACATCCTTGCGACCGTTTGTGGTAATGAATTTCTAGACGCCCATCAAAACGAGTACCAATGCGACAATATTATGGGCACGCTTCCCGAGGCGATCTTAAACGGTCAAACGCCAACGATGACCCTTCTAGGTACGAATTTCAAAAAGCCCATCAAAACGAGTACCCATACGACGGTATAATAGGCACGCTTCCCTATACGATGTTAAACGGATGTTTTCACCCACAAAAACACTTTATTTGAAAAAACGGATGCCACCTACTGACCCTATAAGGGCACGAATTTCAAGAAGCCCATCAAAACGAGTACAAATACGACAGTATGAAGGCACGCTTCCCAAGGTGATCTTAAACGACCGAATTCATCGTAAAACGACTTCTTATTAAAAAAACAAACACTAAGGGCACAAATTTCGAGAAACCCATGAAAACGAGTACCAATACGACGATATTCAAGGCACGCTTCCTAAGGCTATCTTAAACTACCGAATACACGGCAAAACGACTTCTTTTTGAAAAAATGGACACCAATGACGTCCCTTAAGGGCACGAAATTCGAGAAGGTCATCATACCAAGTACCAATACGTTAGTATGCTGGGCACGCACGCTTCCCGATAGGATTTAAACGTCCGATTTCACCACCAGCAAAGCATCTTTTTTTAAGAAACGGTCACAAGCACAAGTAGGTGGTGGGGTTCGAACTTGTGACCTCAAGGTCACAAGGTGAGTTCCCCACCACCTCCAGCAAGCAGGCTCCTCACCCTAATGCCCTAATTAACCTAGCCCCCTAACCCTAATGCCCTAATTAACCTTAAAAATTGAAACTCTGTATCTCACACGTCAAAACGGCTTGTTTTAAAAAAATGGACGCTACCGACGGCCCATTAGGGCACAGATTTCGAGAAGCCCGTCGAAACGGGTACCAATACGATGGTATTATGGGTACGCTTCCCGAGTTTCAACGCCAAAATGACTTTTTTTAAAAATGGATGCCACCGACAACCCTTTAGGGGCACGAATTTCGAGAAGCCTATCAAAACGAGTACCAATACGACACTATGCTAGCACTCTTCCCGATAGGATCTTAAAAACAGATGCCCTTACGACAGTTTGTGGAAATGAATTTCGTGAAGCCCATCAAAATGAGTACCAATACAACGGTATTATGGGCATGAGGCGATCTTAAACGGTTAAATGCCAATGACGACCCTTATGGGCACGAATTTCGAGAAGCCCATCAAAACGAGTCCTGATACGACAATATTATAGGCACGCTTCCCTATATGATCTTAAAGGGCTATTTTCACCCGCAAAAACACTTTATTTGAAAAAACGGATGTCACATACGACCCTGTAAAGGCGCGAATTACATGAAGCCCGTCAAAATGAGTACAAATACGACAGTATCCAAGGCACACTTCCCAAGGCGATCTTAAACGACTTTTATTTGAAAAAACATACACTAAGGGCACATATTTCGGGAAACCCATGATAACGAGTACTAATACGACGGTATTCAAGGCACGCTTCCTAGGGCAATCTTAAACGACCGAATTCACGGCAAAACGAATTCTTTGAAAAATGGACACGAATGACGACCCTTAATGATGCGTGCATGGATGCTCCATCAAGCTATCTTTAATTGCTTTCCTAGGTCATTGCATGGTTTTACTTTACTCCTAAAGTAGAGATCTTACATGTGACTAAAAATATGTCTTTTATTATGTTTGTTAGTTAAGTTAGTTATTTCAAGTAGTTGAGTTGTTTTTATTTCAATTCGGTTGTAATAATGTCCGAAAATTCAGTTGTATTTTGGACTAGACTTAGGCGTGTGGTTTTGTAAGTTTTATGGAAAGTTTTGCAAAGCTTTCCTAAAAACAAATGGAAGGGAATGTTTCCTTAAGTTATGCTAGAATCTAGGAAGGAACTTTCCTTATTTTCTTATCGGGAAATCCGGTCATGTATTAGCTTGGAGGGCAAGGCTGTTTGCTCATCCTATATAAGTACACGTCTAGTCCATAATAATAGATGAATGATGTGTGATTTGAGTTTAAACCTATTCCTTGTGAATTAAAGCTTTTCGGAGTGAATCCAAAGACTAAGCAGCAAATGCAAAACCTTGTTTGATTTTCAACTTGGTTAGTTGAACTTCTACAAACCCTAGTTGTTGTTGATCCTTGGTTAGGAATTAATAACTCCATATCTTTCCTACTAATCAGTTTTTTCGATTGTTTTAACTTATACCTTTTCAAACTACACCATCCTAAACACTAAAAGAAACCATCATTAATTCGTGAGACTTGAAATAGCCTTCCAAATTCAAATCACTTAAAGACACGAAATTCGAGAAGGCCATCAAAACGAGTACAAATACGACAGTATTGAAGGCAGGCTTCCCAAGGTGATCTTAAACGACCGAATTCACAGCAAAACGACTTCTATTTGAAAAAAACAAACACTAAGGGCACAAATTTCGAGAAACCCATGGAAACGAATACCAATACGACGGTATTCAAGGCACGCTTCCTTCTTAAACGATAGAATACACGGCAAAACGACTTCTTTTTGGAAAAATGTACACCAATGACGACCCTTAAAGGCACGAAATTCGAGAAAGCCATCAAAACGAGTACCAATACGACAGTATGCTGGGCACGCCTCCAAATAGGATCTTAAACGGCCGATTTCACCAGCAAAACGACTTTTTTGAAGAAACGGACACCCTTGCGACCGTTTGTGGAAATGAATTTCTAGAAGCCCATCAAAACGAGTACCAATACGACGGTATTATGGGCACGCTTCCCCAGGCGATCTTAAAAGGTCAAACGCCAACGACGACCCTTCTAGGCACGAATTTCAAGAAGCCCATCAAAACCAGTACAAATACGACAGTATGAAGGCACGCTTCCCAAGGTGATCTTAAATGACCGAATTAACCGTAAAACGACTTCTATTAGAAAAAAAAACACTAAGGGCGCAAATTTCGAGAAACCCATGGAAACGAGTACCAATACGACGGTATTCAAGGCACGCTTCCTAAGACTATCTTAAACGACCGAATACACGGCAAAACGACTTCTTTTGAAAAAATGGACACCAATGACGACCCTTAATGATGCGTGCATGGATGCGCCATCAAGCTATCTTTAATTGCTTTCCTAGGTCGTTGCATGGTTTTACTTTACTCCTAAAGTAGAGGTCTTACATGTGACTAAAAATATGTCTTTTATTATGTTTGTTAGTTAAGTTAGTTATTTCAAGTAGTTGAGTTGTTTTTATTTCAATTCGGTTGTAATAATGTCCGAAAATTCAGTTGTATTTTGGACTAGACTTAGGCTTGTGGTTTTGTAAGTTTTATGGAAAGTTTTGCAAAGCTTTCCTAAAAACAATTGGAAGGGAATGTTTCCTTAAGTTATGCTAGAATCTAGGAAGGAACTTTCCTTATTTTCTTATTGGGAAATCCGGTCATGTATTAGCTTGGAGGGCAAGGCTGTTTGCTCATCCTATATACGTACACGTCTAGTCCATAATAATAG
This sequence comes from Beta lomatogona, assembly GCA_947646795.1. Classification (NCBI taxonomy): domain Eukaryota; kingdom Viridiplantae; phylum Streptophyta; class Magnoliopsida; order Caryophyllales; family Amaranthaceae; genus Beta; species Beta lomatogona. The sequence goes on from CANSNZ010000231.1 coordinate 2,042,816, forward strand.
ATGAATGATGTGTGATTTGAGTTTAAACCTATTCCTTGTGAATTAAAGCTTTTCGGAGTGAATCCAAAGACTAAGCAGCAAATGAAAAACCTTGTTTGATTTTCAACTTGGTCAGTTGAGCTTCTACAAACCCTAGTTGTTGTTGATCCTTGGTTAGGAATTAATAACTCCATATCTTTCCTACTAATCAGTTTTTCGATTGTTTTAACTTATTCCTTTTCAAACTACACCATCCTAAACACCAAAAGAAACCATCATTAATTCGTGAGACTTGAAATAGCCTTCCAAATTCTAATAACTTAAGGGCACGAAATTCGAGAAGGCCATCAAAACGAGTACAAATACGACAGTATTGAAGGCACGCTTCCCAAGGTGATCTTAAACGACTGAATTCACCGCAAAACGACTTCTATTTGAAAAAAAACAAACAGTAAGGGCACAAATTTCAGGAAACCCGTGGAAACGAGTACCAATACGACGGTATTCAAGGCACGCTTCCTAAGGCTATCTTAAACTACCGCATACACGGCAAAACGACTTCCTTTTGAAAAAATGGACACCAATGACGACCCTTAAGGGCACGAAATTCGAGAAGGCAATCAAAACAAGTAACAATACGTTAGTATGCTGGGCACGCTTCCAGATTGGATTTAAACATCCGATATCACAACCAGCAAAACATCTTTTTTTAAGAAACGGTCACAAGCACAAGTAGGTGGTGGGGTTCGAACTTGTGACCTCAAGGTCACAAGGTGAGTTCCCCACCACCTCCAGCAAGCAAGCTCCTAACCCTAATGCCCTAATTAACCTAACCCCCTAACCCTAATGCCCTAATTAACCTTAAAAATTGAAACTCTATATCTCACACGTCAAAACGACTTGTTTTAAAAAATGGACGCTACCGACTGCCCATTAGGACACGAATTTCGAGAAGCCCGTCAAAACGGGTACCAATACGATGGTATTATGGGTACGTGTCCCGAGTTTCATCGCCAAAATGACTTTTTTAAAAAACGGATGCCACCGACAACCCTTTACGGGCACAAATTTCGAGAAGCCTATCAAAACGAGTACCAATACGACACTATGCTAGCACTCTTCCCGATAGGATGTTAAAAATGGATGCCCTTACGGCAGTTTGTGGAAATGAATTTCGAGAAGCCCATCAAAACGAGTACCAATACAACGGTATTATGGGCACGAGGCGATCTTAAACGGTCAAACGCCAATGACGACCCTTGTGGGCACGAATTTCGAGAAGCCCATCAAAACAAGTCCTGATACGACAGTATTATAGGCACGCTTCCCTATATGATCTTAAAGGGCTGTTTTCACCCACAAAAACACTTTATTTGAAAAAATGGATGCCATATACGACCCTATGAGGGCACGAATTTCAAGAAGCCCATCAAAACGAGTACAAATACGACAGTATTCAAGGCACGCTTCCCAATGCGATCTTAAACGACCGAATTCACCCCAAAACGTCTTCTATTTGAAAAAACAGACACTAAGGGCACATATTTTGAGAAGCACATGATAACGAGTACTAATACGACGGTATTCAAGGCACGCTTCCTAAGGCGATCTTAAACTACCGAATTCACGGCAAAACTACTTCTTTGAAAAATGGACACCAATGACGACCCTTAATGATGCGTGCATGATGCTCCATCAAGCTATCTTTAATTGCTTTCCTAGGTCGTTGCATGGTTTTACTTTACTCCTAAAGTAGAGGTCTTACATGTGACTAAAAAAATGTCTTTTATTATGTTGGTTAGTTAAGTTAGTTATTTCAAGTAGTTGAGTTGTTTTTATTTCAATTCGGTTGTAATAATGTCCGAAAATTCAGTTGTATTTTGGACTAGACTTAGGCGTGTAGTTTTGTAAGTTTTATGGAAAGTTTTGCAAAGCTTTCCTAAAAACAAATGGAAGGGAATGTTTCCTTAAATTATGCTAGAATCTAGGAAGGAACTTTCCTTATTTTCTTATTCGGAAATCCGGTCATGTATTAGCTTGGAGGGCAAGGCTGTTTGCTCATCCTATATAAGTACACGTCTAGTCCATAATAATAGATGAATGATGTGTGATTTGAGTTTAAACCTATTCCTTGTGAATTAAAGCTTTTCGGAGTGAATCCAAAGACTAAGCAGCAAATGCAAAATCTTGTTTGATTTTCAACTTGGTTAGTTGAACTTCTACAAACCCTAGTTGTTGTTGATCCTTGGTTAGGAATTAATAACTCCATATCTTTCCTACTAATCAGTTTTTCGATTGTTTTAACTTATACCTTTTCAAACTACACCACCCTAAACACTAAAAGAAACCATCATTCATTCGTGAGACTTGAAATAGCCTTCCAAATTCATATAACTTAAGGGCACGAAATTCGAGAAGGCCATCAAAACGAGTACAAATACGACAGTATTGAAGGCACACTTCCCAAGGTGATCTTAAACGACCGAATTCACAGCAAAACGACTTCTATTTGAAAAAAACAAACACTAAGGGCACAAATTTCGAGAAACCCATGGAAACGAGTACCAATACACGGCAACACGACTTCTATTTGAAAAAATGTACACCAATGACGATCCTTAAGGGCACTAAATTCGAGAAGGCCATCAAAACAAGTACCAATACGTTAGTATGCTGGGCACGCTTCCCGATAGGATTTAAACGTCCGATTCCACCACCACCAAAACGACTTTTTTTAAGAAATGGTCACAAGCACAAGTAGGTGGTGGGGTTCGAACTTGTGACCTCAAGGTCACAAGGTGAGTTCCCCACCACCTCCAGCAAGCAAGCTCCTAACCCTAATGCCCTAATTAACCAAACCCTCTAACCCTAATGCCCTAATTAACCTTAAAAATTGAAACTCTATATCTCACACGTCAAAACGGCTTGTTTTAAAAAAATGGACGCTACTGACGGCCCATTAGGGCACGGATTTTGAGAAGCCCGTCAAAAAGGGTACCAATACGATGGTATTGTGGGTATGCTTCCCGAGTTTCAACGCCAAATGACTTTTTTAAAAAACGGATGCCACCGACAACCCTTTACGGGCACGAATTTCGAGAAGCCTATCAAAACGAGTACCAATACGACACTATGCTAGCACTCTTCCCGATAGGATCTTAAAAACGGATGCCCTTACGACAATTTGTGGAAATGAATTTCGAGAAGCCCATCAAAACGAGTACCAACACAACGGTATTATGGGCACGAGGCGATCTTAAACGATCAAACGCCAATGAGGACCCTTATGGGCATAAATTTCAAGAAGCCCATCAAAGCGAGTACTGATACGATAGTATTATAGGCACGCTTCCCTATATGATCTTAAAGGGCTGTTTTCACCCGCAAAAACACTTTATTTGAAAAAACGGATGCCACCTACGACCCTATAAGGGCACGAATTTCAAGAATCCCATCAAAACAAGTACAAATACGACAGTATTCAAGGCACGCTTCCCAAGGCGATCTTAAACGACCGAATTAACCCCAAAACGACTTCTATTTGAAAATACAGACACTAAGGGCACATATTTCGCGATGCCCATGATAACGAGTACCAATACGATTTGTAGATTGTCGCATTCAATTATAATTCTTGAGATGTTACTCATTGCAATTTGGAGGCCTTTTGTGTGGAGTGCTAAAGCTTCCACTAGATATGTTGGGGTTGTCCTGGGATTAAAAATGTATGTCGCATTTGTGTTGTCGTTGGAACGTTTTTTATATCTTTTCTCTTCCAAATTTAAAAGCTACACTATATAACTTGTAAAATACATGTCTACATCACATAGTTATATCCGTTTATAAATATTTTCTATCAGTCTATATATATTTCTTATCTCAGCATTGTGTATAAATAATCATGTCTCTTCATTTTTGTACACGATGATGAAACATACAGTCATCTTAATTCATCCAACCCAAAGGAGAGCGATCTGATGAAAAGCTTAGTCCAAATTCCATTTAAAAATAAAATGTATTAAAAATGTTTAGTTATTATTATTAATTATCTCGATAAGATGTTTTTAGAAGTATAGGAAATTCAGGGTTGTTACACTTTGAACTAAAAACACCTTGCAACCACCACACTTTTGTCTTTGAACTAAAAACAACTTGCCACCACCACACTTTTGTCTTTGAACTAAAAACACCTTGCCACCAACTCCCTTATCCTCTTATGCTGCCACCACCCCTCTTCAGCCGCCATCACTTCGCTTCCCCTCTTCCTTTCTCCTGAATGTAATTTTTTTCTCCTCTATCTTGTAGTCTAGTGGCGTGGTAGTGTGTTTTGGTCGCTAGGGTGTTTTTTTATGGCGATGGGTGGATTTTTCACTCTCTCTATATCTCCCCCATATCTACTTGATGGTGTGGGTTTTTGTAGAAGTGGCAAGCGGGTCATATTCAGGTCAACTTGCATTCTGGTTGTGGTTGTACGTTTTTATGACTCGAGCCAGCATCAGGTCTGTTTACCCCATGTAGAGTTGATTCCGATCGGGTTAATTCGGATAAGATCAACTTTCTTTCCATGACAAATAAAAAGACACGTGCTAAGCAAAATAAAGTAAGTCAAGTAACTAGAATAGTTTTAGTTTATTTAAAAAAGCCGAGTTTAAGTTCTTTTACCAACGTAATATTTTAGATCAATGACGTCACATAGTCATGTTATATTTAGATTTTGCTATGAATTATAAGCTTTTATGTTTTAGTATTTTTCTATTAGGTTATTGAACTTAATTGGCAAGAAAGTTTAAGTTCATAATTTAATTCGTGAAAAATATTGCATTAATAATTTCAGGTTGGGTTCGGGTTATAGTTTCGGGTCACTCGTGTATGGTAGGTTTTGTTCGGTTTTCCGTGTGCGGGTCATATTCGGATCTATGTTCTCTCAGGTCGGGTTCATGCATACGGTACGAGTCCGTTTTTGCCACCTCTAGGTTTTTGTGGTGGTTTGTGTGGGTTTCGTAAGGTGGGTGGTTTTTCGGTGGTTCATGGTAGGTTTTCGGGGGTGGCTGGGGGGTTTTAGAGGCGGTTGGGGGGGTTCAGGGGTGGTTGGATGGTTTTCAAAGGTGGTGAGGGGTTTTCGCGTGCATGGGTTGATTTCCAAGGGTAGTGTAGGAATTCTGGCGAATGGTTGGGCAGTGTTGGTGGTTGGGGCAGGGTTGAGTTGGTGGTTGGGGTATGGTTATGTAACTATGTTGGCGGTTTCAACGGTAAAGTGTTGGTGGTCAAGATGCATATGGTGGATTTAAAAAGCATCATCCGATTTTTTTTCTTAGGGATGATGCTATTTTTATAGTAATTAGTGTGGTGCATTTGTCAAAATAGGTCACGAGGCATGATTAACTTTTGTAATATGAGAAAGAAAGGTAATGAGAGAGATGCCACCTTTTTTTGGGTCGTGAGTGAGCATTCTCTAACCTGTCTAGCATTTAACGCCCGAGAGGCCCATTGGCACGACATTACCTTAACCCGTGCCAACCCTGGCCCGATGCGGCACAGCACAGTCCGTTCCCGGCTCCTGTGTGAGTCGGGCCTATCGCACTTCCTCAGTAGCTCCTCTACTATTCTAGTTTACTTCCTCCAAGTCTAACATCCGCGCTAAACTCTCCTTTCTCTTTCTTTTTCTCCAGTTTCAACTGCCCCAAATAACAGTAATGCCGTAAAGCAGCTTGTTCACACTTGCCTGCTCATCTCTTCATCTTCTGCAACTACTTTCTCTAAAGATGCGCTCCAAAGACAAAATCTCTTACTTCTACGACGGTATTCTTTTCCACCCCTCTTTTTTGCTCCGTTTAAAACCCTAATTCCCAATTTTTCTCAATTCTTTCGAAATTTCATACGAATTTCTCACATTTTTTGTAAATTGACCGGAAACATCTTTTTAAATTCTTGCAGGTGATGTTGGTAGTGTTTACTTCGGGCCTAATCATCCCATGAAGCCTCATAGGTTATGTATGACTCATCATCTCGTCCTTTCTTACGACCTTCATAAGAAGATGGAAATCTATGTAATTGCTACAATTTTTTGGATTCCTTTAGTTTTTTATTTTTTTTATTTGTTTATTGTTTTCCCTTTTTATTGATTTATGCTGTTTTCTTGCTCATATATGTGGTTTTTGTGGAGTTTGTATGGTGCAGAGGCCGCACAAAGCGTATCCGGTAGAGTTAGCTCAGTTTCATTCAGCTGATTATGTGGAGTTCTTGCATCGAATTACGCCCGAGAAGCAGCATCATTTTATGACTGAAATGGCCAAATGTATGTTTCTAGTTTTCTACTCCAACTGAGCTTTGTAGAATGTTTGATATGTTGGTTTGACATTGAATGATACAAGTTTGTTTGCTGAGTGATTTTTGCTGTGTTTGAAGAACTGGTTGGACGGGTATTTGTAGACAATATTAAGTGGGGGTATGTGAGTATGTGAGTCACGTACTAATGTGATTAGTGATAATCTTTGTGAAATCTGTGAAAATATTGGAGCTTTGTCGAGTTCCTAACTGATAGGAACAAAAATCGTTCATATTAGGGACTTACTAGGAATCAAAGACAAAAGTAGGGGACTTTTTGGGGAGAGTATAAACATCCTGGGGATAGTTTGGATAGTTTATGGCAAAGCTGGATTTGAAGCTTAAGTCTCAATGTATATTTTAGTATTTAAAGGCAATGTTTTTCTTTAGCTGTTACGTTTAGACTATCTAATGTGTATAAAGAGGGTGTTTAATTTGTGTAGTAGATTTTTTTTTGGGTTGTGTATCATTGTTTTAGGTACTTTTTTTTTTTTTTTTTTTTTGGGACTAAACGTTTTGATAATAGGTGATAACCACTTATCTCTTAAAACTATGTGTGATGGTAACTGTTTGGACGAAGGGAGTAGTATCTTCTATATTTTGTCAATATTTATTAAGATTTGGTAGTCAAAGCTTGTGCTTGCTTTTTAGATAAAGAAACAAAGGGAGTATCTCAAGCAGTGATACCGCCACGTTCCACGTTCCAGGTTCCAGGGGACGTGTCCCAGAACGTGGTACGTGGTCTAGGAGTCCATCTGGTTTACTCTAGAGGCTGTGTTCCGCGTTTCCGTTTCCGTACCACGTTCCGGAACATTCTGCGTTCCATGTAACAATGATCTCAAGAGACAAATTCCTTTCTATAGTAGTAAATATTGATATTGTTTGAAACTGAAAGAAACCTTCAACAACAAAGGCATAACTTGGATGTTTAATAATGCTAATAGGATAGGGGTTTATCATACTTTCTCTTTTTTAAAATAAATGCAATATTTTGACTTCTACACTTGCTAATGCAAAACTTAAACCATTAATATCTTTGATAATCTACTATCTAAAATTATAAATATGTTGATATCTTCAATATGTACGCTGGGAGTTGGGACTAATCCAACAACAATTTATATAAGAACATTTAGGAGTAACTTTAATATAAGTAAAAACTGTGGTCAAAGTCTGTATATGAATAGTGAAAATTTCAGTGTTCCATGAAGTATTTGAATAAGGCATTAGCGTCCTTTAGGTTACCTATATGATGTGGTAATGTATGCAAAGGTTGGTAGAATCTAGCAATGAAGTTATGTTGCTTTTCAAATAAATTATGAAATATTTTTCTAGGATGAAAGACGTTTCTTAGAATTTACTTTTGTTGTCATAGAGGCAATTAGTTTCTTCTGATGCTCAACAAGTGAATTTTCACATGAACTATCGAAACTTATTTGAATTATATTTATTGCACATGACTTGATGAGCCTGATTTCACCTTATGTTTATACCTGAGACCTTGAGCCTTCAAACTTTTTTTTTAAGGTGAAAGGAACACTTCCTAAGAGGGCAAAAGGAAGGTTTTTCTGCAACATATTATTTGGTGTTTGCATGCAAGCTGCCTACTCACTCACTAGTTCACTAATCAGGATGCCTTACCCTTGTGCTGGACATACCTGAAGCCATAAGAAGCTATTATTGAAACTTAGATTGTATTTGTCTTGATTCTTGAATTGCATTGCCGGTGAGGAAACCCATAAACTTTCATGAATTAATTAGGTTACCGGGTTATTTTCTTTTTGTAATGTTGAGGATTAGTACTTATCCTTCTTTTCGAGCAACCCTTTAACTTTTTTTTTGAATAAACTAGGTCATGGGGTTGTTTGTTTTGTAAGATTGAGGAGTAGGGCTAGTAGACGTGTTCTACTTTGAAGTCTTATATTTTCTAAGCAGTTGTATATGTTACAGCTCTGCTATGTATTTTTTGCATAGAGGCCAGAGGAAAGGGGACCACCTACTTGAAACTGGTTATTGTCGGTGGATTTTGAGGCTTCATGGAGAGGACCCATAAAAATTCTTGTATGAGGAAATGTAAATGATGTCATGGACAGAACTGGAATACTGGGAACCTTTTTTTTGCTTGTTTAGGTCATGGTTAGTAGCTGTGGTGGTTGGTTTATAAGGTCTTCTACAAAAATGATGATAATGATTGATGTAATAAGTGTGTTTCAACTTGTAAGTTGTAACTGGAGGGCTTCTTTCTTGGTGCTAATCAGTCGGGCTCCTTGAGATTGGGTATCCCTTAAGGGTTAAAGATATAGGCATAGAGCTACTCAATTTTTATCACCTTACTGGTGGATATGTTGTATAGAAGGTTGCTCAAGAGTTTGTATATGGTTGGTAGGAGTAAGACAGGTGATAACTGATAGGGATTAATATCTCAAAATTTATTTAGAAAAAGTTCACAAAAACTACTGATATGTTTGTTTCGAGCATTTCTGCTTTTTCGTTCCTAGCCTAATTGGAAATGTGGAATATACTATTTCTGAAATTTCTTTTCTGTGTTGGAGTTTCTTTTCTGTGTTTCTTTGGTCTTTTAAAAACTTTTATCTATGTTATTAGTTTGTCATACAATTTATAATTGCTATAGAAAATTATTTGCGACTTTCCCTCATTATTCTGTTCTCCTTGCTGTTCTATTATGTCTTCTTCACCTTTGTTCTCCTCTATATCCTGCAAATCTTTCTTTTTTCTTCTCTTCCTTCTTTCTTCTCCATGTATTAAAAGAACTACCAGAGGAAGAACAAGAACATGATGAACAACTCTTCAGTTGCTATAGTTGAAGTTGAGGAAACGATTGTTACAAACCTCCCTACCCGAAACAGCTAGCACAATTCGGTGGATTTCTCCCCTTGTTTCGTCCACTTGATGTTATGGCCAATGGCCAATGGGATCTTCCTTGCTTTCCAAGTTTGCTCTTTGTCACTATTGTCCTTTGTTTAAACAATGAAGGTTCACAAAAGCTTTACTTGGTCTTCAACTTGTAGAATGGTCTCAGTTTTACTTTGTTGTCTTGAAGTGCAAATACTCAATCAATGGTAACTCATCTTTTGGTATTGTGCATCTCTTTAGCTTGGTATATAATTCGGGATCAATTGACGTAACTCATATATAGACAATGCTTTATCATGTCACTCTCTTTCCTCATTGTTTTCTATTTGTGCCTTCCTTCTTTCTCTCTATCCTCTCCTATGCTCTTATAATGAGATCTTCGAGGAGTTACTTTGTATGGATAGAATAAATCTTTGATTCGTCTTCCTAGAAATTAGTGATTGAGGATTTATCAGGATTAAGGACAAAATTGAGAACTTCATGGATGGTGGTGTCAATGGTGACGACCCAATGGTTTTCAGGGACTCTTGGCTCTTTGTTTTATAAGGGTAGTAGATTGGTGGAGCATGAACTGCCAGCTATTTGGTTCCTTTCTTGGGTGGGTTAAGGCCAGATCTAATTTAAATTGGAGATTTTGGATTTAGGATATTTTGAAAGGATAAATAAGAGGCCTTGATAACTTGTTCTTGGCAAGCATTTTGCTGATGTATGGGTGGATTTATGGTGGCACTAGGTAGGGTGGTGGGCAAATTGGCAACTGATGTAAATAATGTTGGTAATGGTTCTTGGTGTATTGGACTAGAGATGAGTTTCAATGCTCGTGGTTATGAAGAAGTCAGTGTGTGCTCTCTGGAAATGGGGCTTGCTCGAGAACCTTTTGGATGGCTAGGGTTTGATTACATGCTGTCTGTGATGCTTGGACTCGTCACTTTTCCCTGTCGCACCCATGTCGACATGACCAGACCCGGTGCGGATATGGAATACGAGTTACCCGGCAAGATGAAAACAAATGCTGAGAGTTTCTGGTAGGTCTAGGTGCTCACGGGACCATCCCCGATGCCACTGTTAAATCTTCTACTCGATTCTTTTTCTGTCTCGCATCTGTCTTCTATTTCTTTGGGAGTTGCGTCATTCTCTCGCAAGTAGTTAAGGAAGGGTGTCGAGATGGTGTGAGTGGCAGTAGAGGTGGTGGTGTCTGGTGCATGAGCAGCGTGTGTGACTAGCGTGTGGAAGTACCTGACTTGATGTGCATTGCGCACATTGTTTTTGATTCCGTAGGTAATGCTACTTATAATAAGTTATTCTGAATAAAGTAGTCGATGATATGGCCTAAGCTTTGGATTCAACAGGTTTAAAGGTCTCAGCTAGGGAGCAAGCAAAACAACAATATTTAGAACATCATCAACCCATCAATCTTGATCAATTTCTCAAGGTTGGAAATGGATTAACTCATGAGCAACTTTCTTACCACTATGCCTGACAAAAGACCAAACAGTATTACCAAAAGAAGAAGCTAACGCTAAGACATCCTCCACAACTCGATGAAAATCACTAGTGCACCTAGAGTTCCCTTTGAGAGCTTGATTAACCAAGAAGCTATTAAAATCCCAATTGCGAAGCCATCTGCAAGCCCCAAAAAGCAGCCTGGCTTCAGCCACTTGAACCTCCCAATTCTCACGAAATTGAATTGTGGTGCTTGACAACACGGCATTTGCAGCATCAGGGCACACAACTGCAATGCCTGACCCCAACTCACCTAGCTTGCCGGCATCAACAGTGATCGTAACCCAGCCATCTTCTGGCGGCTAGCAGTTGGGTGAGCAGTAGATGAAAGAGCTGTATGGTCATGCGTGGACTGTGCAGCATCTCTCGCCTCCTTGCTGATTTTAATGGCGTAAGAGAGTATAGCTTCAGGTACCGAAAATATATCCTCCATCACCATCCTACATCGAGCGCCCCACACAGCCCAATATAGTTAAGAACTCCACCAGCTCCTCGCCTTCCATATTTTAGAAACATGCGCTCCACCAGTCCGCAATCCAAGAGCAATCTGCATGATCAACTGCTCTTGGGCACTAATATTCCATACAGGCATACAGCTTTGGCATCTTTACTGGAAAGCAGAGCATGTAGAGCCGATTCCTCCTCAATATGACAAATGCTACAAGTAGCATTATAGGTGGAAAGGCGACGACATAAACCCAATAACACCCTTGGAAGAACCTTTGCACTCTAAATAAATCTGTCACATGAATGTGATGAATCCTGTTTAGAAGGCTGGTCTTTCGTGGAATACGTGTCCGTAAATGAGGATAACAAGGGTCTTGAATCTTGATGCAAAAGATGATACACAGGTCATTTGTAGAGTGGATGTTTTCTGGGATATAGGGATCTTATGGTCAGAGAGGATCCTTTTTCAGGTAGCTCTGGGAATTTTCATCAAGAATGATGGTTCTTTTGCGGGCAATTCAGGCAAGTCCATCAACTTTGTTGTGTGGGTGATCTGCTGATGATGACCAACAGGTGGAGAAGCTTATGGTATATATGTATGAAGGGTGAAGTTCCAGTGACAACAACTTGTATATGAGAATGCGAGAACACTATGTTGTAATCCTTTTTAACCAATAAGTAATCCGTTTTAGCTAAAATAGTAAAATGTAACTAATTTTTCTTTGCAAGGTCAATCTTCATGAAAGATTACGTTTTTAGGAAAAGGATTACCATGTAATATCTAAAAAAAGGATTACATTTTTGCTAAAATAGATTACTATTGCACTGTTCTCACACTCTTATATAAGGAGTGTTGTCACTGAAACTTTATTTTGTTATCCATTTTAGTGAAAATATAATCCTTTTTTTTACATATTACATCACAATCCTTTTTCCAGAAAATATAATCCTTTTGGGAAATTGGCTCTGCAAGGAGAAAAAGGTTATAAGTCAACCAAAATGGATTATAACAAAATGTTCTCATATAAGGATTATTCTCATGGAAATCCGACCCTATATATTATATTGATAGCCTGATAGGCAATATATTAGATTGAAAAGACACCAAGGGGGTGTTGCATTCACAAAAGAAGGGCTAATGACAAAAGGGTCAATCCTCATGCTAGTGTGGATAATTTTATCTATAAAATCAAGGAAAATCTTCCAAACCTCTGCAAGCCAACCATTTACATCCTCTTTTCCAGGCAATTAGGGGGTATCTCATATATCAGAGAGACAGACTCAGTTAGTGAATTTACTAGAAGTTAAGTGGTTTAGTTTTGATGTTTCAGAACCACTACTCCAGGGAATCACGTACATCCTCAAATGGAAATGTTTTAGATACTTCTGTGGATTGGATGGGTTGTGTCTTTCTTGTTGTGAGGAGGCTGATGAACATGCACAGGATCTTCTTGGAAAAAGGGGCTGAATGTTCTGCCACTAAACTGTGAATGATTTAACTGTTGAAGATATCCTCTCTTAGAAAAGTATTAATTTCTTATGTAATGAAAAAGGATCCCTGATTGGTCTTCAACTTACTGGGGTCTCCCTTTTGAGAGCAATTTCGCCTCTACACCATTGTGAAAACTGCTGTTTTCTCGTGTTTCTATTCCTCTGTAGGTGAGAATTACCCTTGGTTGATTTTTTTTTATTTTCTTTCAAATATTTTCTTTTGGCTCTCCTTTTAAAGTCTCAGTAAACAATGGAAAATAGCAAATATTCTTTGGAGGTTGATAAGGTATCTTCGGGTATGTACGGTAAGGATAGAGGAGCATTTATTGAACTTGGAGTCTTGGACTTAGTGATACATTTAATGTTAAGCGTTGGTAATATCATATGCTAAAGCATTTTACTATTTGAAAAATTATCTGTGGCACATTTGGCCCTCGGTTAGTCTGAAGCAATTTACGGCTTATTCAATTCTTTTGTGTGTTCCCTTGCGTGCGTGTGTGTGTTCCCCATTTCGTCGAGCTTTTTTGGATTTCACGTACAAATTCCAGTTTGTCCCTCTCATTTGGGGCATAGCCGGAATTTGCAGCGCTTAATTCATCCTGAAAGTCGTTAACGAAATCCTTAAAGGATTCTTGAGGATTTAAGCCCAAATCTTGTTCTAAATGAGGATGCTCATTCAGGATCTGATGCCCACCCCGCCTCATATTGTGCCGGAATGGCATTTCTTAGTTCTTACCCATCTATGCCATTCTTCGTAGTTCGTAGTATACCACAAATCGGGAGGCTTGGTGAAGCACCTAGTGTTACATCATTCCAATTTTAAGCTAAAGCCTCTGGCGAGGAACCACAAAATCTACGAGATAGCCGTCTATAACTCTATACAAGTCATAGACTCTTATTCAGTTATTCCGCAGGAGAGACTCCTTGCATCTACTCCCTGGCAAGCTGGATACGCACGCGTGCGTGTGTGTTCCTCATCCTAACTGACCTGATTCTTCTGCGTGATATCATTTCATCTTTTTGTAGATTTTGTGTGAAGCAGACTTGGTTTTTAAATATCAATACACTCCTTCCTCTGTCATACACTCTTTGTCTTTCTCTCAATTCAGTTTAAATATCTATACTTTTTTTTTTTTACTTTATTATTTATATGCCTTTTGGCCTATAGTCGTATAGACAATCCACTTTTTTTGCATTCAGGAGTTGGCTGACAAAAGGTTTTATTTGCTTACAGATAATCTTGGAGAAGATTGTCCAGTCTTTGACAATTTGTTTGAGTTTTGTCAAATTTATGCTGGTGGAACCATCGGTAGTTTCAAGACCTTGTTTATCTGACAATGAACTTGTGTTGTACTTTTTATGTAAATGATAGAGTTATTTTCTGACAGATGCTGCCCGTAGGTTGAACAATCAACTTTGTGACATTGCTATAAATTGGGCGGGTGGCTTGCATCATGCGAAGAAATGCGAGGCTTCAGGATTTTGTTACATTAATGACTTAGTTTTGGGTATTTTGGAGCTTTTGAAATACCATGCCCGTGTTCTTTACATTGATATAGATGTACATCACGGTGATGGTGTTGAAGAGGCATTCTATTTCACTGACAGGTATGCAACCTCTTTAGAAATGGAAATGTATATGGCATCATGTATCTGAGGCGAGATCTATACTAGGCTGTTTTATTATTGATCATTTTTTGGATAACGATGCACATGAGCAGTATATTCTTGTAACTTTGTAAGTTTTTGACATGCCTTACGGAGTCAAAAATCTTACTAAAGTTCCATATGGTAAAAATTATCTTTATTGGTGGTTGCATAATTTGCTTTCCTTTTAAGTTATTCCTTGCTTTGTGTTACAGGGTGATGACTGTCAGTTTCCATAAATATGGTGATCTCTTCTTTCCTGGATCAGGAGATGTCAAGGTAGGAGCTTTATTGACTTTTCTCTGTTTTTAACATGTTTTTTTGTTGCTTAATTCTCTGGCATTTCTGATATTTCTTATCCTAGCCTGTTCGTTGATGTATGTTTGTTCACATTACTTTAACTAGAGAAAACTCCTTTGATGTTGATCTCTTTTGTCATTGATCATGAAGGAAACTGGGGAGAGGGAAGGGAAATACTATGCCATAAACGTTCCTCTTAAGGATGGTATTGATGACACTAGCTTCACTAGATTGTTCAAGACGGTATGTTTTATATTCAGATGCCTTCAAGTCTAATATGAACAATTGAGCTTGTTGTACTGCAAACAAATGATGAATTCTTGTCTTCTTATATACCGATGCTGCAGATTATTTCTAAGGTTGTCGAGTTTTATCAACCTGGAGTGATTGTTCTGCAATGTGGAGCAGATTCTCTTGCGGGTGACAGATTAGGATGCTTCAACCTCTCTATTGATGGTGCTGGTTTTTGTAATTCGACCATTTTGTCTTATTGTTTGCTGGTAATTCTGTTGGCATGAATTTGCTGCGGGGATTTCTGGAGGACTGCTAAGTGCTAATGATAGTTGTGCTAATGATGTAACAATTAACAGGGCATGCAGAATGCGTTAGGTTTGTGAAGAAATTTAATCTTCCCTTGCTGGTAGGTTCCGGGGAAATTATATGTTTTTGTAGTTTTATTTTTGTTGCTTTTGTGAACTAGACTAATTGAAAGGTATTGTTATTAGGTTACTGGAGGAGGTGGCTACACAAAGGAGAATGTTGCTCGATGCTGGACTGTAGAAACAGGGGTTCTTTTAGATACAGATCTGCCAAATGGTATTCTTTCTAACCTAGTTGCTGTAGCATGTCGTGGTTAAAATCCATCTCTCTTTTTTCCTCCTCTAATCCTTCTATGGTCTTACTCTCTTTCATGCCTTTCATTGCCTTTCTTGCAGAGATTCCTGATAATGAGTATATCAAATATTTCGGACCAGATTATTCCTTGAGGATTCCCAATGGACACATTGTATGTTTTTGCTCTTAACTTCTGCTTCTCATGTACTCCATGTTTAATTAATGGCAGGCCGTTTTCTATTTGGACCATCTCAAACCAGTTGGTCATCTTTGGAATTTTCCATATTACTCTTAATATATCCTTAACTAAAAGGTCCAAGGAAAACACCTTGATGGTGGTGGTATAAAAATCTGAATATTGCAATAGTTATAGTGCATTAACTTTATTCCTTAAACAATGATAAAAAAAAAAAAAAAAACTTTAATAGAATGTAACCTATAATTGATTGGTGAAGGGATAGTGTACAATAATTAGTCCCGGTAAATTTTTGGCAGTCTTTTGGACTTGTTTTAACTAAAGCTAGCAGGTTTTTTTTTTTTTTTTTTTTTTTTTTGTGGACAATACTTCATAAGTTTGAAGCTTAGCTTGGTTTGGGTTGGTTTGATTGACCAGGAGAACCTGAACAGTAAATCATATTTGGCAACAATCAAGATGCAAGTTCTCGATAATCTTCGGTGTATACAACATGCACCAAGTGTACAGATGCAAGAGGTCAGTGGCAACAACAGTTTTGGCTTTACCTGCATATTTTATGAAATAATGTTAGTCTCCTTGTAATGACATTTAGTTTTTATATGCATAAAAATCTTACATGCATGTTTTAAGATGTATCACTAGAAAATATCATTTGTGATATATATGTATATATATGTCTTCCAATTGTCTACCTTTTGGGGAAATGCAGGACACCATGAACTGTGTATCCAAGTTATGATATCACATCTTTTTACTTCCGGTTTTTACACCAGGTACCGCTTGGTTTCACTAAATTTATGAGGTAACCCCTAAAGTTTTGAGAATGTACGAGGTACCCTTAGGTTTTGAAAATTGCACAGAATATCATTAATGAGTAACGACATAAACTTCCCATCAGTTTTCTTATTTTCTTCCTTTTCTCTTCTTCTCCCTTGTCACTCTCACTTCTCCCACCTCCTTTTTCTTCCCTCTTCTTTCTCGTCTCACCTTCTCTCTCTTTACCCAGTTCCCTCATCCTACCTTGAATTTTGCTCTCTTTCTTCTTTCTATAAGCATACACAATCCAACTTCTTTCCTAAAAATGAACCACTATTTCATTTTTCAAAAACCCCATTTTTTGGAGGATGAAATTCACCGTCTTTTAGTCATCTAACAATCTTATTATTGTCATCATCATCTTTCCATTCTCT
The DNA here is from genome assembly GCA_947646795.1 of Beta lomatogona. Taxonomy (NCBI): domain Eukaryota; kingdom Viridiplantae; phylum Streptophyta; class Magnoliopsida; order Caryophyllales; family Amaranthaceae; genus Beta; species Beta lomatogona. The sequence goes on from CANSNZ010000231.1 coordinate 2,059,601, forward strand.
TTGCTCTGTTTTGCCCCTGTTTTTGCAGCATCAACTGATACTTTAACTTCCTCACAATCTGTCTTTTTTGACCAAACAGTAACATCCAAGAGTGGTTAATTGTTTTTTTTTTGCAAAAGGATATCGCAAGAAATATTATGTTGGAACATGGTTGAAAGATATTCCTTCAAGTGGCATGCTCAATTGGGTTGTTGCTGCTCATTTCCATCTCTCTTCAAATACCCTCAATTGTCTCTTCCACTCCTTCATTTTCTTCTCTAATTTGAAAATGTTCATTAATTTGATAAAATTATGACAGCCCAACATGAAAAAAGGAAATCCCAAATCAATAAGTACCCTAATTAGAAACCCAATTCTATGGTGTGGGTCAACTTGGGAACCAGCAACAACAACAATAACTGTACAACAACAAAAGCTGCATAGCAACAACGGCGGTGAAGAACAAAAAAAGTATAATATGTGCAAATTTTGAGCAACATTGCAGTTGGATGTTTTTACTTTGTAAATATGAGAGGGAATATAGACTCTTCGTGAGAGTTGATGTTTAGAGAGAGAGTGGTGATGGAGTTGTGGGAAAAAGCTAGATATAATGTAGACTCTTTGTATCTTCTAAGCTTTGGGTTTTGTCCTAAAAATTCTAATTATAAGCTGTAAAATTAGTTTTATCAAAGAGTTCAAAAAGATCTGTGTGTCAAATTACTGGGTGTTGCTTTCCAAGTTCATCCTTTTTTTAAGGAAATGGTTTACGACTTTACGTTGCTCAACGATTAATATGTGGAAATTGATCAGCAGTCGGAAGCAAATGAAAGATGTTGTCGAAAGCAATAAAAGATTGAGAGGAAGAGAGGGGGGGGGGGGGTGCGGGGGTGGGTGGGATTCAGTGTTCAATGAGTGCTTATACGTATTACCACATGGTACTTGGTGAAATGAGTTTAGGGTGGATACTTGGCATTACTGCAAGTCATGATAATTTTCAAAATCGTAGGTGCACCTGGTGTATTATTGAGAATCCAAGGATATCCTATTGATTTTTATGACCCTAGGGATACCTGGTGAAAAAACCGTTTTACTTCTAAGTTCTAATTGGAGGTTACAATGTCAATATGTCATGTAATCATGTTGTAGAGAGATGTATCTTGCTTTAGCAATTGGCTGTGAGCTGAACTTTAAATTATGGCAAAAGTGAGCTGAGCAGAGTCAGTTTGATTGCAGGTTCCCCCTGATTTTTATATTCCTGACTTTGATGAAGATGAAAACCCCGATGAGCGAATTAATCGTAAGCCTCACCAAGCAATTTTATACACCACACTTCCATTTGTACTGATTTTATTACTTGTGATCTTATTGTTTTGGATTTCTTGTTCATTATGTGAAATCGAATTCCCAGAGCACACACAGGATAAGTTAATCCAGAGGGATGATGAGTATTATGATGGCGACCAAGACAATGATCACAACATGGACGATGTATTGGGGTGAAGATTGAGGAAGTGAAACCACATTATTTTGGAGTTAATTAGTGCTGCTATTGGGATTGTAAATAATTAGGTTATAATTTATAGTATACCTATTAATGTGATAGGCAGTCTGCATTTGAGTCGGCTTAATTTGAGCTTATGTGTCAGTTACCATGTAAATTTGAAGGATAATCGTAATATTATGTGGTAGGTCAATTTTTTTCCCACAAATTTAGTCACGAGTAGCAGACATTCGGGTTTTTGTAGATCGACCTCATATTTTGTGTAAGATTATTGTTGGTAGTTTCCGTAGAGTATTTGTGTTGTTTCTTCCTTGCTATTTCCCTTGGTTCGGATACTCATATGGAGCTCGTAGGTGTGGTAGACTATAGTTTGATATCTACACATAAAAGTTGTCTCATAAGAGGGTGTATAGCTGTACACACAAAAGGAAACTTGCCTCTGTTTGGTGTGGTGGTGGACCACAACAAGAAAAGATAGCTTCAGAGAGGATCCACTTCACTAAACCCAAAAAAATTTCTTAGGTCTTGAGTGAAAGAGATAAGCTAATAGATTCGTGTTTTTAACAACAAAACTAGATTGTTGCCCCGCAAAAAAAAAAAAAAAAAAAAAAAAAGAACTAGATATTGTGGTTTTATGAATTTATGTGATTTTAAGTTGAGCTAATAGATTATGTTCATAATATTAATAGAAAATTATTAATTCGGCTATGTTTGGCAATATTAGATGAAAAGGAGTTGAAACCGAATAGTTAGCTGGAATTGGTAAGGTATTTGATTAGCTTATCTGTTTGGCCCAACTAATTGCTTAAGTTGATAGAATTATTTTGGCAAAATTAGTTGTTATTAAAATTTTGAAGAGATCATCCAAAATTTCAGTTATTGTTAAAAAATTTAACTTATCAATTTCAATTTTTTTTAACCACTTAAAATTTAATTTTAAGTACTTTTCAAATACTACTAATTATTTTAGCACTTTATCATTCAAGATACTTAAAATGCTTCTTTAGACTTATCTACCATATGTTACTTTATGTTCAATTATGCTTTGGAAAAACAATAAATTGAGAATTTCGTCATTTGCATTAAAATAGTGAATTGAAATAGTATTTTGATCAAATATTCGTTTATGAGCTCCCTTATGCACACACATACAAATATTATTACACCCTTGATTCCAAAGAGAGAAGTGTGCTTCCGGATTGTTGTGACAAAAGCAAACAACTAAGATATTATATGGTTTACAACAATGAGTTAGCTACGTCCATAAACGAGGGAGAAACAAATTCTATTAGAATTTTAGTGGAGAGTGCAAATTACAGATTTAGATACAAGTAGTTCTATTAGAGACATATACTAATAGAAGAAGTGGAGTAAGGTTCCTATATGCTGTAAAGGAAGTAGAAAGAGAAACATGGTAGTCAATATAACAAAAGGGGAAGGTCGTCGGTCTTGTAGCACGGTTATGCCAAAACAAGCATGACCATGTTCTCTTCCTGAGTATTGTCGTGCTGGAGACAGTGCATGGACGTGCTTAATTTTGACTCTTAGTTTTGAAGATGACACAAAAATAAAGGACAAACTAGTTATACTAATAATTTATATTTTTTTTTTTGTATACGCAAGAGATCAATATGGAATAATTAGCAAAAAGAATACTTAAATCGAGGATGAAGTGAAGAGACTTTTATCCAAGATTGAAGTGACCATGCGCTCAAATAATGATATTGGAAAATTAGTCCAGTTTACATTAATATATAAATTATTCTCTTTGTAAGGAACAAATAAATTAAAGGTAATGGTGAAAAACATTTGAAGTATTGCACTTTCAACTTAATTATGGCAAAAATATATTTTGTGGTACCTTTGTCCTTGAATATGAGATTAATTGAATTATGGGTGAACCAAATATAAATTTTGATATCGTGTTTGTACTAATTTAACTAGGATAAGCTAGACATACATGAAATATATATAAAAAGAGGTTGTTTGGGATTTTGAGTCTCATATAGTGTCTTTTATAAAGTCTCTAATGAGTTTAAGTGTGGTTGAACGAGTAGGCGGTTGATTTTAATGACTTTAGGTCCAAAATGGTGAAAGAAATGAAGTAAAGTCTTGAAAAGTGAAAATTTCAAAAGGTGGGGTCTCAAATATGCCCTGAACTCCTTATTACTGCCTTGTACTAGACTTGCTGCTCTCACGCAATTTTATATCCTATTAGGAAGTCTAGGTAATTTCTTACAATGACGAACCCAAAATTTTGTAGTTGGGAGTGTCGGGAATAAAATATACACATACAAAAAATTGTATATACTATATTGAATCAAAATAGTAGCAAAAAAATATAGTATATATTTTCAAACGAGTATCGAAAAACAATTGTATAATAAAAAAGTATATGACAAAATTATAGAGAAAAGGAAGAATGAAATAGAACGGAGGATGATAAATGGGAGGCAAAAACTTTTATAGTGCTCCTCGAAGTATCTAGAATTATGTAGTCTTCACATTTTTCGTACATTGTACCTATTAGCAAAATGTGTGACACTTATGAAAAAAAAAATAACTTTTTGTTGGAAAAGACCTATTAAAATAGCCATTTTGTTGGGAAAGACCTAATAAAAACTTTTTTGTTGAAAAAGACCGATTATAATACTTTTCTTTGTTACTTAAGACCACTTCAACTTTTTTCGGTCAAAAAGTCAATTTTATGGCATTGACTTTTCTTTCCTTCCCTTTCTCATTGAACGGGACCAACCTATTTTTAGTATCCTAATCCCTTAACGCTACTGTTGAGCCAATATGGTTTTGATGATGACAAACTAAAGTAATAACTAACAAGGTTTATAAGTTTTATGTATGCAAGGTTAATGAATTACTAATGGTGCTTTATAAAGATAATAAGTGAAGTTCCTGAGTTGGAACTCCAAGAGAAGAATGAAGTTCTCGAGTTGGAACTCCAAGAGAAGAAGAGCTTAGTTACATATAATGCTGTAATTAGGTTTCTTATGTAAGAAACAAAGATCATCATAAGGTAATGAATTGGAACTATGGAGCTGTTCATTTGAATAAAGAAATTGTTCCTATGGAACTATGCATGTGTCTAAAACAGACGTACTGGTGATAAGTTAAGTTAAAGGAACTAACTAATTTAAAGGAAATAGACATATATTATAGGTGCAACAGTTATTTTATGTCGGTTGATTTTTTAATGCCTAGAAAATAGGAAACCGTTTTTATTTGTTAAAAATCTAATTTAAGGAAAATATTTTTAAAGGAAAGATTTTATCTTTGTTAGAAATAAAGTCCTTTTCGGTTTTAGAGAAAAATATTAAAAGATATTATTTTGATAAAAGGATTTTATTTTGGTAAAAGGATTTTATATTGATAAAAGGATTTTATTTTGGTTTTATTAATTAAAATATTTTCTAATTAAATCAGATTTATATTTATTGCACAAGTGGTTACTAAAATTAAGGAAGCAGTAGAATTTCCATAACACACGTTTAACGTAGATCATGGAGATCATGGGTGTCAAAAGGAATGTGTTCCTCTAGTTGAGGAACATCATGGGAAAATGTTTTTACCACTAACACATGATTTTATCCCACGTTCTATCTAATCACTACTATAAATACTTATGTCTAATGAAGTTCCAATGTGTGTCTGACAAAGTGATAATTAATCAACAAAGGTATTAATTTGAGTATCACATTTATTGAGTTAGTACCACCAAAGTTCAAAGTTCCAAGTTCCAAGTTCCAAGTTCCAAGTTCCAAGTTTCATTACCATATGAGTTCATAGTTTCATTAGTACTTTCTATCATTCTACTAGTCTGTATTTCGAGTTGAGAAAAGAGTTGAAAAGAACTCTTATAGTTTTAGTTTGGGGAAGGGGTTTGAGTGAACTCCGGTAAAGTGTGAGGCTTTGAGTGAAGCAAAGAAAGAGAAAGGAACCTCGAGTGAAGTTCGAGAGGAACAACAGTTAGAGGGAACTGTTGTTGGGACTTGAGTTTGTAGAGGAACTCAAGGAGTGGCCCGAGAGAGAATAGGTTTGCAACAAAAGTGTTTTGGCATATTACAATGAAATAGTTGAGTTTAAAATCCCTAGTGGTCGATGCTGTTTCTTCTTGTTGGGCCCAAGAAGTTTTTCCTCGTAAAATCTCTTGTGTCTTTCTCTTGTTCTTTTCATTGTTTTATAATTCCGCAAAAATTTACGTTTAATTGGTCCCATTTGATGAGAAAGGGAGGGGAAGAAAAGTCAATAACGGAGAATTGACTTTTTTGGCCGGAAAGCGTTGAGGTGGTCTTAACTAACAAAGGGAAGTATTATAAATTTATAATAGGTCTTTTTCAACAAAAAAGTTTTTATTTAGATATTTGCGAACCAAATTTCCATTTTAATATGTCTTTTCCAATAAAAAGTTCAAAAATAAATGTGCTTTGAGCACCTAAGAATTTATGTGGAGAGTAGGGAGGAAAGTGAGTTTTTTTTATTCACTTGGAAAAGAAATTTTTTTTTTTTTTTTTTTTTTCACCATTGCAAAAAAACTGTTTTCAGTTTTACAGGGGAATGTTTTACTTCCCAACCAAACATTAATAAAGTATGAACTTGGGAAAATGTTTTGCTTATCCAACCGTCAACTTTCTCAACTGACCATCAATCAACCCGGAAGATTTCCCAGTCATCTTCGCTGCGCAAGGAGGAATCACACCCACAAATTTCCAACTTCAAGTTAGGTTCGTCAAGATTATCACTTTACTTTGTCACATAAATTATTCATCATCAATCATCATGTCTATACTGTATCTCAATTGGGGAATTAATAAGATTTCAGATAGTAGAGTTTGTTTTTTTGGGTAAAATTTCATAATTAATTCACATAATTGGGTGAGTCCTTGAATTAAATCAAAGTGGGGGAGAAATACGCAGATACCTTACAAGTTTGTAAATTGTACATGCCAAGCTTCAACTTAAATGTGTTTCTGATAAGTGATTAATAGTGAATGTTTGATCATCACAATCCTCCCATTATAAAATATAAGTAGCTTTTGGTTTATTTAGGTTCTATGAACTTAATTTATTGCTTCTGATTAACTGTGGTTACTTATTCAATCCGTTTGATTGCTAGATATTTTCTTTTGGAAAATTACAAAATTACTTTTACAGTATAAGTTAGAACTTACTGAAATGTTATATCTATTTTATATCTTCTGTTCCGAGTGTTAGAATTGGTGCAATTATACTTATATCTTTTTTATATTTTCTGTTTCGAGTGTTAGAATTGGTGCAATTATACTAAGTAGTAAATCATGAATGTCCTCAAAAGATAAAAAAATCCGAACTTCTTTCAGGTTGTGTTTGAAAACATCATGTGCTTCTCCCTCTCATTTGCAAGCTCCCTCAATTTTATCAATTGATTAGTAGGTCTATCCAACTTTACACATATGTGAACCGTCAAATAAAACAATGAACTGATGGGAGAATAGGAATGGAAAGCTGAAAGTATAGAAATTAATAACCTATGTTTGTGAATGTGGGCTTCAACCATCAACTTTAGTTTTTGGTTGAGTTGGTGCTCTGACATGGTACCGGAGCCAGCGTGATAAGAAGGTCACGGGTTCTAATATCATCCATCCCTCCTTTCTGAATGAAATATTTAGCGCTAGGTATGAGGGAAGCCTCTATTGCGTCCACACTTCAAGCCCATTGGGCTCTCGGCCTCTCGCAGTGAAATATTTAGCTCAAGTATGAGGAAGGCCTGTGTAGCATCCACACTTCATTGGACTCTCGCGTGAGGGAGCGTGATAGAATATAAAACGATTCTTGGGGCCCAACCATCCGCTTAAGCTAACGTTGTGCTCATGCTTTATCGTGTAAATTCGTGATTGCAGGTGCTTTAATATACAAATTGAAAGCCAAGCTCCTCAAAAGAACAACAATCATGTCAAACAGCAAAAAAAACAGATTCCTGAGTTTTTCTTTGATGCTATTTGGTTCATCTAGAGGTCTAACAAAAAAAATCAATATGAAACAAGGGGAGGATGGTATGGTATGATTTTCTCTTCCTTCATTTCTCAAGCTAAATAACCCTTTTTATCTGTTGCCAACTGTCTTAAGAGATTGTTGGTTAATGCAGGGAAGGGGTAAAGGTGTATTTTTCCGTGGTAGTAATGTAAATTTTCTACACAGTGGAAGGTTAGTGCTAGAAGAAAGCATTTCCTTATTTCATGGTAAAACCAACCCCATTCGTTGTTTTTCAATTGATGAACTCAACACCATGGTTTTGGATTGCGACTCTCATGTGTTTTCCGATGCATTCTCCAAATGGTATAAAGGTATTTGGGAGGGAAGACCTGTGATAGTAAGGTTACATGATCGTATCACAGCTTACGGTTGTGGTATAGAGTGCATTATACGTGAAACTGTCGTTGCCACACAGATGGGCTCTCATAATAATGTCCAGAAGCTCCTAGGATGCTGCCTTGAGACAGACTTCCCGGTTATGGTTTATGAATGGGTTGGAACTGAAACACTTGCAGATCGCATACTTGGCAATGGAAACCAACACAGACAACCATTAGAATGGAAGGCAAGGCTAAGAATTGCCTGGGAAATTTCCCATGCTATTGCTTATCTGCACACTGCTTTTCGTAGGCCCATCATTCACAAGGACTTGAAACCTACTATAGTGTTTCTAGACCAAGACAATGCTGCCAAATTGTCTGATTTTAGTCTTTCTGTTTCTATTCCGGAGGGTGAAGAGTATGTGCAATCTGATAAATTAATAGGATGTTTTTCTTATCTCGCACCAGAATACCGCATAGAAGGCAGGGTAGCAGGGAGTGCAGATGTGTACTCTTTTGGTGTGTTATTTCTTGTGCTCTTGACGGGAAAAGCTGCTGTGTTCTCTCCAACAGCTGAAGGCGATGACAAGATGTTGTTAGTTAACTGGGTAACAGAATGTCTTAAAGGCAAGTGTGTCAGTGAGATTGTAGACCCTTTGATCTTTTCAAACAAAGTGATGATTAGTGAGCTTCTCCAGCAGCAATTAAGAGCTTCAATACAACTTGCACTACAATGCACAGAAGAAGCAGAAAGTCGACCAACAATGGTGGATATTGCGACTGAACTCCACAACCTGCTTAGGTCCTCGTAAACTACCCTCTAACACTGGCAGAACAGAGATCTCGGAAATTCAGTAAGCAGGATATCTGTCATTAGTAAACAACCAGGTGAAAGTAGTTTAGGCAACTTTATTTTACCTTTTCAAATTACAGATTTGATTTAGACTTAAGAGTATGCAAAAGTTCAATTGCCACATTGCTTTGAGCTGCTCTAGAAAATCAGAAAGGAAAGCAAACTCTTTGATGGTGATGATATATGTCAGTACTCAGTAACGAAAGCATTATGTTCTGTATTAATTGGAATGTAGCCCATTCTGAGATTATTTAATTTGTACCACTTAAAAAGTTACACACAATAGAAAGTCTTATTTTCATTTTCGCAAATATTTTCTGTAAAAGTGTGTCTATTGTTTATCTTACCAGAAAATTTCGATTGCCTTATGATAAGCTTTTAATTCCTTCTTTTCCGTTCTTGAAAGCCATTAATAAATTTAATGTATTCTATGGGTGGCTTGGTATGTGGTGGTCTAGTCATAACAAAGTTGTGAACTTGGAACACTGCAGTGAATGGCAAAATGGAGAGCAGTTTCCGCAGCTATCGTCTATTGTGTAAGTAGAGTAAGGACTACTTTTATTGTCAGTAGTGCTAGTTGCTTCAAAATGATAAATCAATTTCGATGCATTCAGTCTTTGACATGTTTTTTTTATATCATCAACACTAATCATGTAGTTGGTCTGATTTAGTCAGTACGTTATGGTGATGATGGAAAGAAATAAGATCAGGACTAAAGATTTTGCAGACCGCAACTTCTGTAAGGTACGACGTCCATTTCTGTAATATATTGAAGCGAATTGACTTATTGACGTTAAGTTTATCATCTAAATGGAAAATATTGGTGCATCCATTTTTTGTGCATCCCCCATCACTGATTTTTCTTGCTTTGCTTGTCATCAGGTTTGTTTTCTAGAGGCCACACCGCCACACCACTTCAAGCAAGTCTTCAAAGTCAGGTAGGATTTTTAAAAAAAAATTCCTCTCTAAACTTGAATTGAAATCTTTCTTGGTATGCTTTTATATCTGTTTTTTTTTTTCAAAAAAATTACAAGGATCACAACCCTTGTTTCGTACATAATCATTTATCAGTAAACATTGTTTACAAAAGTGCATTTTGTTTCTTCTATTAAAATTGGTACAGTACAGTTTTGTACATTCTTCTCAGAGTTGAGTAACCTCCTTCCTTCTAAAGAGAGACATTCCTTTCTGCATTAAGTGCAGTGGAGGATACTATTGAGAGGGGGAGAGGAAGATAAGAGAGAAGGAACACTACTAATTACTAAGAGACCATTTTTAAAGTGTGTGAGTGTGTATGTGTATAAATATAATAAAGGAGAAGATAAAAAGCATCTAATATCATACTTTAGAGTGCAATTTATTTATTTAAAAATAAAAACAAAAACAAGAAGGAAAAGACTTCTTAAAAAAGGACAAGGGGAAGATGGAGGGAGAAGGGGAGAGAAGGATAGAGCGAGAGGGGGGAGGAACAAATTAAAAGGAGAGTTGAACTTGATAAAAGAACATAAATGTGAGTGAGGAGTAGAAAAGAAGAGAAGGTATGAAAGTGAGGTTGGAGAAAGCAACAAAGAGAAGTATGGATGGGTAGCTTGTCTTATGAAAACCTTCTAACATGTTCAAGCAAGCAGATTTTTTTTTTTTTTTTTTTTTTTTGAATTCGCAAAATCAAAAAAGATGAGCAAGAGAGAGATGGAGGAAAGGGGTTTAAGGAGGGGTAAATAGGAGGGGTTATTCTAAAGTTTGCAAACACATACAAGCCTTATGATAGGATCGATATGAGAGATATGGAGAGAGGAAGGAGAAGGTGGCCTTAAAGATGGTTTATTTAAGGACCAAGGAGAGGGGGGAGGGGAGGCAAGAGAATTGGGTGAATTATGCAACGGCAATAACTCATGAGCCTGTAAGACAGTTAAAAATAGTTTTGAGTTTTGCCATATAGATTGGTTGATTGTTGTTGACGCGAACATAACTTTCATGAATATGGAAGAGTATAACTTGCTATGTTTTATTAATTTTTGTACCAAGAGAAATTTTGATTAGCAAGTGCTAAAGTAGTTCTGGAAATAGTAATAATGATCGTAATAAACAAATAATATGGAATCTAGAAGAAAGGAAGAAACTTGTGGAGTTACTATCATAATTGATGATAACATTATGAGTGGTTGTTTTGATTGTTCAATTGCTTTTGTATCATTCTTGAATTGATGCCAGAGGAGCTAAAATGTACTGCTTACATGTGTTTTATGTAATGTTTAGTTGTTGATTGAAACAATGATCTCTCTCTCTCTCTTTTTCGTGCTCTTTTATCATGTAACATCGGATTGATATTGACCCCTGCTTTGTAAAGCAGAAATGATTATTAGAGAGAGCTTGACCCTGATCAAATACTAAAATGACTTAATGAGCAATCCATGTTTGATCGCAGTTAGGTCATTGTTAAAGATATTCTTAGAGGAAAATTAAGTTGTTATTTTCCTTGATGTAAAAGATAAATTGTTATATTGTGCCATAAAAAATTACCTTCTTCCACCAAATACTTAAGATTCTGAATATGCGTAATTTTTGTACCGTTGTTTTAAACTTCCTCTGTTTCATAATAGTTGGTACATAGAGAAAGTGAGGAGCTTTTAAGAAAGCTTGAGAAAGAAAGTGGGGGACTACCACTTTTTGGATGAAAAGTTACTTGTTAAGGAAAAAGTATGGTTATATAAAATATTATATAAAGTTTAAGGGTAAAAAGTTAGCCATTATGGTATGTAGCAAGTAGTGTAAGTTTGTGACATTTCCGTTTTAGGAAAGTGTAGCAAATATTTTGAAACTATATGTTCTAACTTACACTCTAGAATTGTTACATTTACATTGGAGGTAAAAGTTATTGGTGTATTGGATAGAGTTTATTTGTAAAAGGATATATGAGACGAAGATGGTTCCACGGATAAAAATCAATAGGGCTCAAATAAAAAATTAGACCCGTGAGAATAGAACTTGGTATTTTTGCGACCTTTTAGTATATACTAAAAATATACTTCGGGAAAACTTTGGCTAAAATAAGTGGCTAAAAACTTTAGGGATGTCAATTTGGGTTATCGGGTGGGTCTGGGTTGGCTTGAGCTGAGTCATATGTATTTATTTGGGTCAGATCGTACCGGATTAAACCTTTTCTCGGATCGAGTGTGGGTTGGGTCGGAGCCACTTAGGTCGGATCAAAGTTCGACCAACGTATACTCGGGTGCGTGTTGAGTATGGGTCGGACCATTTCGGCTCGGCTCAAATCGGTTTTGGGTAGACATAAGTCGGGTTCTAAATGGTTTTGTGCTGATCAAGTTGGATTAGGATGGACTTGGGTCGCCTCAGGTCGTGTTCGGTTGGACTTGAGTCAGCTCAAGTCGGATTCGGGTGGAGTACTTGGAATGGTCCATTATATGTTTGACTCTGTTCGTTTCTAGTCATTATCGATATCGATCGAAGTTCGGGTCGGTATACGGCTACTACACACATATCTGTGTGCGCCACAACGCGAGAAATACATAAATGAACAAGTTAATAAACTTGACCAATGTTAAATATAATCATATTCTCAAATATGCCCATAGATTTTATTAATAACAATTTTTTAATATCTTATATAGAAGTATTTATAAGAACATGAACTAAAGTTATGAGCAAAGCATATTTGATTGATAATGTCGGGTCGGTAATGGGCTCGGTTGACATGGGTCGGGTTACAATGGGGTGGGTCTAAATGGGTTTTCTCGGGTCTACTTGGGTTCAGGTTGACTTTAGGACGGATGCAGATTGGGTTCGGATTTAGTATTTGGGTCTAACAGATTAGGTTTGGATCGGTAACAAATTGGGTTGGGTTATGAATTATGATATGCTCGGGTATAAATTGGTTGGGTTGATTCTGGATCAGAATGGATCGATTGGGAAACCTGATTATATCGGATTGGAACAGAGATGCAGATCGGATGGACCCGTGGGGCGGGTCTGTTTTTGACACCCTTAAGTGCGCCACTATATCTCCGGATGAATATGCGCCTTATTATCTCGTACAATTTTAGAAATGTTGTTTCTCCAACCTCCCTTTTTATTTAGTGTACTTCTTATACAAAACATATTCTTCTTTGGGCCTGTTTAGCTAAACTAGTGGTTTTAATAGTTGTTAGCTGTAGCAGTAGCTGTAGTTGTTGGGGGTAGCTGCTAGCTGTCTATTAGTAGCCGTTAGCGATTAACGTTTAAAGTAGTTGTTTAATTAGAAGTGTTTGACAAAAGTAGCTGTTGAAATTGCAAAAAACAATAAATGACATTTATTCAAATTTGAAATGAACTACAACAATTTCATTAGTTAAATTCAATATTTATTTTTACGATATTTTAACTAGTTAAAGAAATGTATAAATTTAATAATATTCAACTTTTTAAAAATTTATTTACCTATTTTTAACTAAAATGCTTGTGGAAGTTAGCTAGAGTATAAAATATTGTGAAGTACTCCCCCCAATTATCGAAAGTTCTTCCTGCTTTGATCAATTTCTTTTCACAAAGATATTCTAAATAAGAACAACAAAAGAAAAAGGAGGGAGAATTAGTTATATCTTCTCTTTAAAATAAATATTTAAATCACAACCCTGCTAGTATAAAGGAAAAACAATGAATTTCCATAAAAAACAATTAATAAACAGAATAAGGAAAAAGAAATTAAAAACAGTGGTTAATGATTCTACCTTATGGTATACTATTATAGTGTTTATTCGCTAGACTGCTACCTGTAAATCTCAAACGTAACTTGTATTAACGTTCTACAACCGCTACCCATAATCTACTACAACCACTACTACAACCACTACCTTAACGAACCCCCATAATTTTCTTAAGTGGTGTTTTAATCTTGTCAACCGCTATCCGCTACCTAAAACGCTAGTGCCAAATGGGGCCTTTGTTTTAGTTCATTTGCGAAAACTTCCTTATTAAATTAACTATTTTCGTTAGAGCACTACGTGCGTGGATGTTAGGCCCGGCCCCGGGGGTTGTCTGGAGGTGTAACCGCCCAGGGCCTAATAAAGAAAGGGGTCCAGTTTTAGAAGAAATTTAGATAAAGGAAAGCAAGAACAATTGTAATTAATAAATACTAGTTTGTCCTGATGCTAGATGTCTGTTATTTCACCTAGAAGACTTGGGTTCAAATCCCTTAAGGTACAATGTTTCCTTTTTTTAAATTTCTTCTTTAATTCATCTTCAAAATTCCTCTAAGAAAGTATGCTTTTATTTTTTAGTTAACTTCTTTTTACATTTATCTTTATTCATTTTGAAGATTCCTTTATTTCTTAAACATTAGCGTCAGTCTACTAGTATTGTGATTCAAACATATAAGACTTAATACTTTATTTTTAAACATCGTATTAATATGCTATGGATTAATAACTTTTAGTATCAAAGTTAATATTTACTTTACATAATATTTACTATACTTACTCTAAAAAATGAAATTATTATTAGTGGTAAAATCCTAGCTCCACCATTACCTATATGGCTATATATAAGAGGCCTTAAATTTCTATTTCATCCCGGACCTATAAAATGTTCAATACTTCCAAAAAGGAGAGGATAAAAATGATAAGGTAAAAGACAATGGTGTATATTTGAGTTATATATATGAAGGATGAGATGTTCACCGAGAAGAATCGGAGAACATATGTAACTCTTTTTACATGTTCTATATGCTAACCACACTTCAGCTTTGTGATTGTTAAAGTTATAGGTAAAAATTGCTAGGTGTATGAATTAAGTATACTTCCTCCGTTTCTTTTTAGTTGCAACATTTTTTTTTTTCACAAATTCCAATGCAAAATTTGGGTAGGAGAGAGGTAGAGAGGAAATAAAAAGAGAGGGCCCTATGTGATTGGAGAGAGATAGAGATAAAGGAAAAACAAAAGTAGAAAGTGTTGCAACTAATTAGAAATTTCCCTTTTAGGAAAGTGTTGCAACTAAAAAGAAACGGAGGAAGTAATTGAAATGAAAAAACATACTTCCTTTGTTCTTATTTTATTACTACCTATCCTTTGCCGTTCACATTAAAAGAAACTGAAAAAGGAGATATGTTGGAAACAAGTGGTCTTCACTAACATGTGATAAATTAGATATGTAAAAGAAAAATATTATTAAATATGATTATGTACTGATTTAAAGTATATTAATATAAGAGGAAATTATAGTGATTATAAATGAAATAAGTATGAGGTACTCTGTTAAGGGGTGAATTTAGGAGTGAAAGCAAATATTTAGCTAAAAGTTAATAAACTACGATGTCATAAACAACTTGAAATAACAATATGTTTATTTCTACAAGCATTAGCCATTAACCATACTTACAAAATGATGTACTTATTTAAGATATGTTATTTACAAAAAAAACATCAAGTTATGAAGTTTCTACACACAAACATAAACTAAAATTACATGTATGAATTATAATTACAATAATTATGCTAAACTAATAAGAGGAATGATAAATGTCTAACCGGTAGACATTTATCAAACATCTAACAGCCATGTGGCAGCACACAAGTGGGTGTAAGGGAATTTGTGGCAGCACACATGTCATGCTGTTATTTGTTCAAAAAAATATTACTTTTGCAATTTTGAAACTTGTATATCTCAAAAATATTTTTTTTTTTTAAAATAAAAAATATACCAATATTCATATATTTTTATTCTCTATAAATAGACATCCATTTAGATACGGTTTTTTCACCTGATACCCCCGAGTTTTCAAAAAATTCACGTGGTACCCTCAATGTTTTCAAAATTCACCAGGTACCCCTAAGTTTAAAACTAATACATGTGGTACCCTCAAATAGCCTTAATGACTAACGGCGTTAACCGCCGTTAGTCATTAACCCTAATTAACCTCTAATCCTAACCCTAAACCTTGACCCTAAACCCTAAACCTAACCCTAACCCTAAACCCTAAACCCTAACCCTAACCACCCCCCCCCCTCCCCTACTCCTCCACCGCCGCTCGGCCGCAGCCCTCCTCCCCCCCGCCACCACCGTCGCTCCGTCGATTTTCGTTGCTCCCTACCATTCTAGTTTTTTGCCCGCATTTCCCCCACCCTGCATCTTCGCCGCCCATAGCTTCGTTCTTTGCCTGATTTCCCCACCCCGGATCTTCGTTGCTGCCCAGATGGTGGCTCGCAAATTTAAAAAATCATCATTGAAATTAAACAATGTGCTACAAATTCTCGAAAAAAATCGTGATTCTAAAGAGAAAGCGTACAATAACAGTTCCTTGTAAGAAGACAGTGAGGATGGAATCGGCAGCCAGAGTCGCAATCGGCGGAAGGATGAAGTGAGACAGTGGAAGGTCCGGATGAAGAGATCCAAAACGGCCCGAATTGACTTCGCTTGAGAGGAGAGAGAAAAGAAGGAGAAGTAGTAATGTTGGTGGTTTTAGAGAGGTAAGAAGAAGGATAGGTGAAGCAACGAGCATATTGAACCTTCCATTGCCATTGATTTTGCTCTAATCTTGTCCTCGCCATTATCGATTTCTCGGTTCTCTCTACCATTTGTAGTTCCAGAGCTCCCGCCATTTTCTTGGTTTGGTCGTCGATTTTTTAAATTTGATTTTGTTGCGAATGGGAATGAGGTTATTGGGATGTGCCGAGAAAGATGGTGGGGAGGGGTGGGGAAATCGAGGAGAGTGAGGGTGGGGACGGGGTGTCGACAGGGTAGGGGGAAGGAGGGGGTTGGGGAGGGGGTGTCGACGGGGTGGGGGAGGGAGGGGGTGTCGACGGGGTGGGAGAGGAAGGGGGGGGGGGGGGGGGGGGGGGTCAAAGGGGGAGGCTGCAGGGTGGTGGGAGGGGGGGGGGCTGGGGGGAGGGGTGGGGCTGGGGTGGTGGTTAGGGTTAGGGTTAGGGGTTAGGGTTAGGGTTAGGGTTTAGGGTTAGGGTTTAGGGTTAGGATTAGAGGGTTAATTAGAGTTAAAAACAGAAAATTAGGGTTAATGACTAACGACGGTTAACGTCGTTAGTCATTAAGGCTATTTGAGGGTACCACATGTATTAGTTTTAAACTTAGGGGTACCTGGTGAATTTTGAAAACATTGAGGGTACCACGTGAATTTTTTGAAAACTCGGGGATATCAGGTGAAAAAACCGATTTAGATATAATTTCATCATATCTTTATTTTACCCTTCTCTAACTATTATTTAGATATGTAGAAAAAATAATGCAAATACTATTTGTGTATACACAAACACTATTTGTTTATACACAAACAACATTTTTTTTTGGAGCCCCTCTCGGGAACCCCGTGGTAAGATGAATTTCCTATACTCACCCAGAGGCCCCACAAGATTTGAACCTTGGTCTCCCATGTGGGAGATGTGGGAGATAGGAGGCCGTACCATCGGACCCAAGGCAAACAACATATATTGTGTACACAAACAACATATAGTGTTTGTGTATAAAAAAAATAGTGTTTGTATTATAATGATTAGAGCAGGGTAAAATAAAAATGTGATGAAATTATATCAAAATAGATGTATCTTTGTAGAGAATAAAAATATATGAATAATGGTATATTTTTTTAATTTTTTTTAAAAACATATTTTTTGAGATATACAAGTTTTAAAATTGTAAAAGTAATATTTTTTTGGACAAACAATATTATGACATATGTACTACCACCAAATTCCCTTACACCTACTTGTGTGCTGCCACATGACTGTTAAATGTTTCTAAATCTCTACCGGTTAGAGATTTATCATGGCTCAAACTAATAGACCATGAATTGACCAATTACTTTTTGTTACCTTGGAAGACCGTGTGTGATGGCACACAATTCAATAACTCATTACTTAAAATGACAAAAAATTGTCCTTGTGGTCCCAAGTCCCAACTCTTTTTTGGTTAATTAATTTAATTTCAATGTTTAAAAGCGGACTAATCCTTTTTGCTTAACTCATCTAATTTACTTGTTAACTTGTGTACTTAACTTTATCTTCTAGCCACCTTAATATTTCATCACTTCCTCTATTTTTCACTTTAGAAAATAGAGAAGAAGTATTAGATATCATACTATATAAAATATAAATACATAATCCCCACATTTGCACCGGTTTATTAACGGAGAAGTAATGAATGTGACAGAGTAGTAATGAAAGTTGCCCTACGAGTGTAATACAGACCAATCGTTCCTCTTTATTTAGAATTTTGGATAAGAAATTGTCAGGCGCATACCATTGACCTCTAAGTCAATTTTGCCGTGTTTGTGGACTTTTCATCTCCACATATTCCATTAATCAACTTATGGTCATTGGAACTCAGTTAGAATTTATAAACATAAATAATCGTAATTTTTAATTTGGATTATTTAAGAAAGTCCTCTAAAAGTTGGTATTATTCTTTTTTTTTTTTTTTTTTTTACAGCAAAGTTGGTATTATTCATGAATCATGAATGATTAATAATATGGATTATTTTAAGAAGATAGGTTAAAATATTATTCGTATCAATAATTTTCCGATCAATTATTGCAGTGATCTAAGCTTCCTTTGAATAGTCAATAATGTCTGTGTGGGTGGGATCAAAATACAACATTTCGAAGAATAAGCTTTTCGAAGACAGGCGAGGCAGCTGCCTCTGAAAAGGTACTATTGTATCTAATGACTTCTATCATTTGTTAAGATTATTAATCTATCTTTACTATTTCAAGAATAAGCTTGATTTATGTCTCCAAAGCAGTATATTCAATCTGCTATGAGTGTGACGTTTGTTAAATACTCAGTTCAACAGGTTGCAATTGTCAGTTATATCGCCAAATTATTGCTTTTACTATGAATATTCCTGGTAACCTGCATATGAGTATATATATTACATACAGTGAGCTAATGAGATAATGTTATGCATTAAATTTGTGGGTCAGAAGGTGCTGGAGTTGCCACATAAAAGGCGAAGACTCTGAACTTTAGAGGGAGCTTCAAACATGGTAGGAACTCGCTTGAAAAAGAAATTAAAACAAGTATGGAAACGAAGCAGACTCAATTTACCGGTATGAAACTACTACTCCAACTCTAAATAAAATAATGTTGTCCTGATAATTCATTGCATTTTATCAATTCATTACTTAATAATCAATTGGAGAACATAAAGTCTGTTAAAATTCATTGGTTGATGCAGGTATGGAAGAAATACTTCATTTTTCGTGGAAGTAAAAAAAATTATATAAGGAATGGAGCATGGGTACTTGAAGAAAGCATAAAGCTGTTTCATGGTAAGGCGAATCCTATTCGCCATTTCTCAGCTGATGATCTCAACAACATGAATGTGGAACGACTGCCCTATTATAGACAGGGTTCCTACAACTTGCACCGCGGTTCTTGGGAGGGAATGTTGGTAGTTGTCAAGAAACCTCAAGTAGCTTATGATGATAAGAAAGGACATTTTTTGCGTGAAATAGTGGTTGCCACACAAATGGTTACTCATAATAATGCCCAAAAAATATTAGGATGTTGTCTTGAGACTTCTCCTCCTATTCTTGTTTACGAATGGGTGGGACATGATTGTGAAACTCTTGAGGATTGTATACTTGTTAGAGATGAGAATGGCCAAAAGAAACGAGAATTGGAGTGGAAGGACAGGCTAAGGATTGCGTGGGAAATTTCTCATGCGGTTGCCTATCTTCACACTGCTTTTCCAAGGCCCATCCTTCACAGGGACTTGGCACCTATTAATGTGTTGTTGGACCAGGACAACGTTGCCAGATTGTCCGACTTTACTCTTTCTATGTGGATACCCGAGGATAAAAAATTTTTAGAAGACCAAGAGGTAGAAGGGTTTAAGGGCTATCTGTCACCTGAATTTTTGGAGCGTGGGAATGTAGCAGAGGGTGTGGATGTATATGCATTTGGCGTAATTTTTTACGTGCTCTTGACAGGAGAGAAGCCAACTTATCCTACGACTGGGTTCTTTTGGGAGTCTCCTGAAACTTGGATTCATTACGATTGGTTTGAAAGAAACGGCATACCAAATAAGCTTATCAGCATAATTGTAGATCCTTCATCAATTACTAGAAACGCAGTAACAGCCATTGAGGACCTCCAGGTAAGAGCATCTATAGAGCTCGTAAAAAGGTGCATCTCAAAAGAAGACTTCAGGCCAACAATGGTGGAGGTTGCAACTGAGCTCAAGAACATGATTAGATTGACTGAGGTAATGTCTTTTAAAACAAGCGTATTTTTTAACATCGTTAAACTTTAATTAAACGTAATTTATCAATTATGAGAGATTTTCATTTGTTGCTCAGACATATCTCTAGGGGTTCATTCTCATCACCTTATATTTTCCATAACTAATCTAGACTTATTTAAATAGAACTTAATAAAAACTATATGAACGTATTTTGAACTTACTATTTAGTAAGGTGTTCGAACTTATTGGAACTATCCAAAACATATTTGAATTTATGAGAACTTATCAGTCACTTCCTTCGTTCTTTTATAATTGCAACATTTTGACTTTTTTACTGTCCACAATTCACACTTTGACCGTGTATAATAATCTATACACAAGAATAAACATGGTCATATGATATCTTATTTGTTTCGTCTCGATTTAATATCTCATTTGCATAATTTTTACAAATACATAACTAAAGTTATTAATGTTTAAAATTGTGTATGTTGAGCCCATGAACAACCCACATGTGAGTGGAAGCATAGTTTCACAATTAATGAATTTGAAATTAAGGGGGAGTGTTGGGATGTGTAACCCACATTGAAGAAATCTATTAATTGTGTCCACTTTATAAGGCTAAGGGGCTACTCCCCTTATAGCCATACTAGCAATTTATGCACGCGATGCGTGCGTGAATTTAAAGTTTTGTGCTTTAGTTTTTAAATCTAAAGGTTATAGGGTTGCCGTATATCACATCACCCCTTTCATTTATATTAAGGAGTTATGCACGTGATAATATATTAAAAAGTTCATGATCAACACATACTTTTTCATGATCTTTAGGCTATAATTAAAAAAAACGATTTCGTACATGACAATGTTCAGAGGGATTAAACGCAATATGTACGGAGCAATAAATTACTAATTTTTCGACTGTATTTCGATTTGAAATTATTTGATAGTTGTTAGATACCCAACAGAGTTGAACGAACTTGTTATAGGGACGATGACGAATTATGAATGTATGTTACGTAAGAATTTAATTTTATTATAATTCAGATTTTAAGTAAAATAATGGTGTTTGTGTTGTACTCCCTCTGTTTTTTTTATCTTTCTCACTTGGAATCTTGACACTATTCATGCTTAGAGAAAAAATCTTCTCAATTTTTCTCAATTTATAAGAAAAAATATAGTCATGTGGGGTCTTGTTTGATTCGTCTCAATTAGTGCTTTATTAATATTCAATCGTTATAATTTTTACTAATATATAATGAAATATATTTAAGTTTAAAGACGTGCATTAGGAGACGCGCACAGGAAAGTGAGAACGATAAAAAACAGAGGAAGTATGGAGTAATATTTTTGAATTGTAGTTTCAAGGTTTTTTTTTCCCTTCATATAACAATTTTTTCTCATTATTCAAAGATTTAGAATCAATGTTAAATAGAACATTTTTTGAAACTTGTATTGATTGACAATTATGTCAAATAGATACTTATTGACTTATTGAATATGGTTGATTTTTTTTCTTTTAAATTTATTCTTTATTAATAATTATATGATTTATTGTGTGAGTAAGAGTAGGGGGGTTATTTTATGTGGACACTATTTGCTCCCCCTTCCCTTATATAATAAGATATATGGTTTTAAGATGGAACCCCATTGGTCTTGTAAAGTGGATTTGCATTCCTCTTTGGCCGGCCCAGGCCGCTTAACAGTGTCTTAACAAGTGTCAAAATGCAAATGTTGTAATTAAAGAGAAAGGAGGAAGTATTAGAGATGAACTATTTAAAAAAAAATGTGAGATAGATAACAAGGGAGTATTAAACATGAATAATGCAACAAGCAACTGAAGCCTCTTACTTAAAAAAGCTACTAATATAAGTTTATAAACATGAACTTCCTTAAACAATTGGATGCCTTGGTATTTATAACTATTATATAAGTGAAGGGGGGAAGATGGAGTCCCCCTTATAAAAAGTTTGATATACCCTTAATGAATCTAAATTACCATATATATTAAATACTTTTTTCTTTTTCCTACTTGCCATATATATTGAACAAGTTAGCAATGGAATTGAATTTGAAATTTCAATTAAATATTAAATTGATGAGAATGATTTCCTCTTCTTACATATGTGTGAAAAACTATGATCAAAATTATAAAGACAATATAACTTGATTGTCACAATCAGAAGAAAAAAAATTAAAACTTGAATTTCATATTAAAAATTATACTGATAATATTTTAAAACCTAAATATTGATTATTATTCGGTAATCTCTATTATATAAATCAAATTCTTCCACTTTATTAATATTCAACAATTGAACCTGATACATAGATTCTTCCACTTTATTTAAGCACAAGCTTTCTTCTGCTTTTATTTCCTTTTCTCAATACTATATTTAAATAATGATTACCAAATAACTAAAAAAACCAATGAAATATTGATTTAAAAAAATATAAATGTCTGTTCGAATGAAATTTTTTGTAACACTGATGCTAATTGAGAAAAAAAAAAAACGCTAATATGAAATATGCTAGTATAATCTGATGATAGCTTAGTGACATGTGTAAGTACTTCGAATATGTCATCTTAAAAAAATTAATAAAAAATTGTTCTTTGAAATCAATAAGATTCTTTAAAAAAAGAAAAGAAATAACTGAGTAGTTTCAGAATATTTTTATTTTAGTTTGGTGATTTTTATGTACTCAAATTCACTTTGGTATTTTATTAGTCCCTTAATACTAATTTCAGGGTCCTTTAGGTACTTAATTTTATTTTAATGCTGAGAACAGGAACTTAAATCACACAATAAATAGCAAATAATAAAAGAGAAAGATAAAAGTAGGTAACCAGATATACCTGTATTGAATGATCAGTGTAATCAACCAAATGCAAGCCTTACTTTTGAGAGGTAATGATGTGTATGAGGAGTGTTAATTATATAGTATCCTATTTTTGTTAGGAAACTATGTGATTTAGGTGTTTTAATTGTAATAGAATTCTTTTGCCTATAGGTTTTTACCTTTCACTTGAAAAGATTTTTCCTATATTAGGTCTTAGTGTATTTCTTGTTTAAAGAGTTAGAGTAACAATAGGAGTTAATTAGCTTTGGCCGTGTGATTTGCTTAACTTAGGCGTGTGAGAGCTTAGTTTCTAAGTAATCTCTAGTTTGTTAGTTATGTGTATCTTTTAGAGTTTCTTAGTTCTACTTGGTTTAGGATTCTTTGTACTATTTATATTTCAACCATGATAATGAATAAAAGTTAGTTGAGTTTTGATTAAAGTAATTCTAATGTGAATTATTATCTTGGCGAGAAGGCATCGTTTTAGCTGTAAAGCACAAACTCTAGTCGATCTTTAACTTTGATAAGTTAAAGTTCTTCATATCCTTTATTGATACTCGTCTAACCTAGTTGAATAAGCATCAAATTATTCGAGTTTCTCCTTAAATAATCTTAAAGATTCAATCTTTAATCCAAGAAACTTAAAGAAACACTTACAAACATCCAAGATTATTCAATAAAGCTAAACTATAAGCATATTAAGAGCCTAGAACGTGAATCTTGAACCAAGATCCACATCAGGTAAGGTATCTTCCATTCTAAGGAGCTCTCACCATTTTGCTAATAGTATTTTCCTCTCTACTATTTTGGCTACTCCCTCTATACCTTTAAGTTTGCTCTATTGGCGAATGATTATATTATTAAGTTTTGGTTGGGTGGTGGAGTGGATTAGAGAGAAAGTTGGTGGGACTAAAAATAATGTATGTGAGAATACAGTTTTCGTATGGCACAAACGACAAACAAAAATGAAAATTAGCTAGAGCAATCTTAAAAGGCTTATTTATTACAAAACTCTCCTTGCTGATTTGATCCTAACGGATCACCATAATGTAACCAATGAGGGGTGATAAAACGCTCATTGTGAGCGGTTTATCTTCCCACTCACAACCAATCATTAATTAAAAATGTTGGTGTGACACCTTTGTCAGAAAAAAATGAACCCATGTTTGTGTATTTGAAACCCTGGTTATTGTTAAACCAACCCCTGTTTATGTGTTTGAAACCCATGTTTTTGTTAACTCAACCCATGTTTGTGAAAAAGTAAACATGTGATATCTGACATAAAGCATGTGATATCTGACATAAAGCAAAAGTTGCATTGATTTGCGTGTCCCATTCGCCTTTCCCCCCCAAAAAGTACATTTGATTATTGATACGAACCCATGTTTGTGTATTTAAAACCCTGATTATTGTAAAATCAACCCATGTTTGTGTGTTTGAAACCCATGTTTGTGTTAACTCAACCCCTGTTTGTGTATCCCTTTTTCCCTTTTCCCCTTTTACCCCTGTGAGTGGGTAGTGATAACCGCTCACAATGAGCGTTTTATCACCCCTCCTCTCCTTTATGAGTTATGACATAATATTCCCTTCCATTTCACCCTAAAAAAAGTACCTCATCAATTACTTCGATAACCGTACCTCATCAAGTGTGATTGTGTGAAAATGCAAATGTTGCAATTAAAAAAGAACGAAGGAAGTATTAGACATGAACTAATTTTTTTTAAAAAAATTGTGACATAGATGACAAGGGAGTATTGAACATGAATAATGCAACAAGCAACTGAAGCCTCTTACTAAAAAAAAGCAACTAAAGTTTACAAATATGAACTTGCTTAAACAATTTGATGCCCGTGGTATTATATAATTTGATGATAGCATTGTGACATATGTAATTATTTAGAATATGTCATCTAAAAAAAATGTTCTTTGAAATCAATAAGATTCTTTTCAAAAAAGAAATAACCGAGTGGAATCTGAATATTTTTATTTTAGTTTGGTGATTTTCAGGTACTTAAATATACTTTGTTATTTTATAAGTCCCTTAATACTAATTTCGGGGTTCTTTAGGTACTTAGTTTTATCGTAATGCAAAGAACAGGAACTTAAATCACACAATCAGTAGCAAATAATAAAAGAGAAAGATAAAAGTAGGTAACCAGATGTATCGAATGATCAGTGTAACCTAACAAATGCAAGCCTTACTTTTGAGAGGTAAGATCTCTCGCATTGTAAGCAGCTCTCACCACTTTTCTAATGATATTTTCCTCTCTACTCTTTTAGCTACCCCCTCTAATCTAGGGATGTCAGTGGGTAATGGACCCTACCCGAATCCGTGGATCCAGATCCGTTTTTAGCGGATCTGGATCTTCAAATTTTGGACCCTACAAATCCGGGTAGGATATGGATACTAGTTTTTGAAATCGGATCTGGACCGGGTCCTAAATTATTATTCGGATCTGGATCCATTACCCGTTTTTAAAGTTATTTTAAAATATATAATTAAAAGGATAAAAATTAATGTTAAACTCTTAATGTTATTTATGCTCGAATTTGTTATATTAAAATTGAATGCTTGCTTAATTCAACATCGACAAATAAAGATGTTAAATGGCGTTGTTTTGTTCTTTAAAATCTCTAATTATTGTGAAAATTAGGGTCGTTTGAAAAAAATAAGTTAGGATATGTTTAGGACCCGCATCCGTAGGATCTGGATCCTCAATTTTATTACCTAGTGGATCCGGGTAGGATCTGGATCCTTGCCTAAAAAACGGATATGGATCTGGATCCTAGAGGACCCTGTCCAGATCCTACCCATTGCAATCTCTACTCTAATCCTCTATACCTTTAAGATTGCTCTGCTGGCGAATGATTAAATTAATAAGTTTTGGTTGGGCTGGGACTAAAAATGGTGTATGTGAGAATAAAGTGTTCTTATGGCACAAACGACAAACAAAAAAAGATGGGCAATCGTAGAAGACTGAAGGAGTATTTATTACAAGACTCTGACACCGTCTTCTTTCTGACATACAATATTTACCACCATAACCAACTACCTCATCAATTACTAAGTACTCGTAGCCACCATCGCTGAAGCTTGTTGAAATTATGAAAACTAAGGTAGAAGTAGATAGAAGTTTACTTAATATTTGATTGCATTAAATTGAAATGGTTAACAGAAGTACAACAAAGCCTACTTAAATAGCAAAAACTACTTAATAATACTAAAAATTGGGAAGCATAATCCCGCTTCTTACGAAAATGCAAGGGATCAGTAACCCACTAACAACCACTTATTTTATTAGCATCCTAAGTTATGCTAACTATCATTTGCTAAAGAATAGTAACTATATGAATTACTTAATTATCCAACATACCCGCTTAATTTAAAGTTAGTAAAACTATTTTATGAAGTACTTCCCTTCATGTGTGATACACTTCTCATCACCAAACATTCGTTGATACACTTTTCACCAACTATCTATTTGTGGATTACTTCTCTCCATAAACTCTATCTAACGTAGTATTGCAAACACTACTACAACTTTGGAAGCTGTACTCTCTGCGTTGATTACGACTTCCACCATTTTCAGATTGCCAATTATTTGATTTGCTTGTGAAGATTGTCCCTTCACCTCAAATGACTTGTCTCCCTTCTTTTTATAATAACCAAAATTCATATTTTCATGGGCTGAAAGGGAACCCATCCACACATCTAAGTAAAACCATTACTTGCCATGGTTAAACACATAAAACACTCATAAATTTTCTCCTTTTTTTTTTGAAAAAACACTCTTTCTCTCCCTTTTTTTTCCTTCTTCCTCTTCTTCATTTCTCTCTACTTTTTTGGATCTAACCTGATACTACCAGGTTGAAATTATGAAAACTAATGTAGAAGTAAAGAGAAGTTTACTGAATACTTGATTGCATTATTAAATTGAAATGGTTAACAGAAGTACAATAAAGCCTACTTAAAATCTTAAATAGCAAAAACTACTTAACAAATAATACTAAAAATTGGGAAGCATAATCCCACTTCCTACGAATATGCAAGGGACCAGTAACCCACTAACAACCACTTACTTTATTAGCATCCTAAGTTATGCTAACTATCAATTGTTAAATAATAGTAACTAACTTTGAATTACTTAATTATCCAACAAAGCTTTCTTTCTTTTCCTGGCATAAGTGTAGAGCAGATCAGAAGGGCCTAATCTATTCTTTGCAGCTTTCCAAGATCTCTTAGGCTCACTTTGGCTATAAAGTAAGAAAAACTATAATGGAAATGGACAGTATGAATTATAACTTTGTACCCGAAAAACAAACGACCCTCTAAACTCTCTATATAGCGTTTGATAATTTCATGGATTGTTGCAGGGAGAGTGCATATACAGGATTTTCCAGGGAAGTGAAGAAAATTTTATAGAGAATGAAGCCATTGTACTTAAAGAAAGCATTTCGCTTTTTGGTGATAGAGTAAACCCTGTCCGCTACTTCTCAGTTGATGAGCTCAACAATATGAATGTGGAGATTCATAACTATCATAGTTGGCACCATGGTTCTTGGGAAGGGAGAGCTATCTTGGTAAAACTGCCAGAAAGCGTATATTGGTATAATGGCGCATCTTCTAATAAGATCCGATCGAGGCTTTCACGTGAGATCCTGGTTGCTGCAAAGATGAATTTCCATGTTAATGTCTACAAACTACTAGGATGTTGCCTTGAGACCAAATTTCCAGTTCTTGTTTATGAGTGGATGCAAACTCTTGAAGATCGTATATTACACAGAGATGAGAATAAACACAAGCTACCTCTATTAGAGTGGAAGGATAGGCTAAGGATTGCGTGGGAAATATCTCATTGCTTTTCTTGTCTTCACACAGCTTTTCATAGGCCTATCATCATTAATTGGGAACATCGTCATGTTTTCTTGGACCAAGACAACACTCCTAAATTGTCTATTAGTGTTTCCATTACAGAGGATGAAGAAAATGGCAGAATGGAAAGTGACAAGGTTCTGAAGTCATTTGGCGTGCTTATTCTTGTTCTCTTGACGGGGAAAACTTCTGAATTTTCATCTAGTGGCGATGGAGAAAGTACAAATTTGATTGATCTGATTAATTGGGTAACCAAAGAAACCACAAAGGACCACATTAGTGAGATTTTAGATCCTGTAATTACTAGAATAGGAGTGACAAAAATTGAAGACCACCAGATGAGTGCATCTCTAGAGTTTGCACTCTTGTGCACCACACCAGAAGTTTACCTGAGACCAACAATGTTGGAGATTGCAACTAAGCTCAAGAACATGATCAAATACCGTGAATCGATCTTACCACCAGCATTTTTCAGGTACGACTTTCAAGACAATTGTATTGTTACCCTTATCTGACTTTAGATGTAATTTACGAGACCAAGCACTCTTTTGTGGTTGATATATAGCCCTTAAAATGATGATTCATGGATTTTTCTGAATCATAAAGTTTCAAGTGTATTACTTTACCCAGATTAGTACGTGCAAACACATTATCATTCTAGATGATAAATGGCTTGAGGAAAGTATTCTCATTTGTTTTTCAAGATGTTCAGTCTTAAATTTGTGTCATCTATAATACCTTTTTCGTACCTTAGATCTCTCATTTGTTGCTTTCATTGATTAATTCCAAGACCAATATTTGACCATCTATATCTTTTATTATGTGTAAGATGATAAATTGATGATAACTGGATGTACACATTTAAATGAATCTAACAAAATCTCATATGATGATATGACTACAATACTAAGATCTGTGATAAAAAAAAAATTTAAGATTTGACTTTGAGAAAAGGCAATGAAAAGTCTATTGAAAGACAAAGGGAGCATTACTTTAATTCTATTTTCAAAGGTAATCCTTTTCCAACATTGTCATCCCACACTCCATGGGTGCATGCGCATATATTATTTTTAAGAAAGGGGTGGTATGGTATTATTTTTTGCAAAGCCTCCATGTTAGGTGCTCCCTCTCATATATTTTGGACATTTTATATTTGCACTTTTACATTTTGCTTATTTATGTGACAAATGTGCAAAAAAATGTGTTTGGGAGCATATAGTTCTAGGTGCTACCGGGAGCACCTAAGAATCTGTGATTTTTAAGAAATGAAGGGTGGTATGGTGATCATAAATGCAAAATATAGAAAACAATAATAAGAGAAACTCAGTTACTGAAAAAGCACGCAAGGACTGTATGATGACTCAATACAAAGTTTATAAATTTCATTGATTATCGCAGGGAGAAAGAATACACAAGATTTTCCGAGGAAGCGAAGAAAATTTTATAAAGAACGAAACCATGGTACTTGAACAAAGCATATCCTTTCTTGGCGGAGTGGACACCTTCCGCTACTTTTCAGTTGATGAGCTTAACAATATGAATGTTGAGCTATCGTCTAACAAGATGGAGTTGGAGTTGGATGGGTGGGGTCATCCAGTTTGTAAGTGGAATTGGTACCAAGGTTCTTGGGAAGGGAAAGCTGTATAGAAAATCTGCTAATGAGATCCTATTGAACCTTTCTCGTGAAATAGTGATTGCTACACATATGGCTACTCATGTGAATGTCCATAAACTAATAGGATGTTGCCTTGAGACTGAATTTCCAGCTCTTGTTTATGAGTGGATGGAAACTGATCTCGAAGATCGTATATTACTCAAAGATGAGAACCAAAAAAAGGTACCTGTATTAGAGTTGAAAGACAGGCTAAGGATTGCGTGGGAGATATCTCAACTTCTTTCCTATTTATACACAGCTTTTCATAGGCCTATCGTCTACAAGCTACCTGAATACCATGTGCCTGCAGTTTTCTTGGACCAGGACAACACTGCCAAGTTGGCTGACTTCCATAATTGTTGTCCCATTTCAGTGGGTCAAGAAAATAGTCAAATGGCAACAAATGTGTTCTGCTTTGGCCATTTACTTATTTCTCTCTTGACTGGAAAGTCATCGTATTGGATTAAACAAAATATTGCGTGGGGTAAGCCCATGATTAGTAAGAATGTAGATCCTGTACTCAGTGAAAATGGAGTGGCAACCGCTGAACTGAATGCAGCTATAGACCTTGCACTTAGGTGCAGAGAAGAAAAAACACATAGAAGGCCAACCATGGTGGATGTCGCAGCCAAGCTCTACAACATGATCAAATCCTCTGAATCTACAACCAGCAGTGCTGTGTAAAGACTAAACTCCCATGTAAAATTCCCCCAATTCTACTCCGTAGTTGCCTTACATGTATTTCATCGATTGCGTTTTAGTTTATGTTTCCCTTGTCAGTTGCCTTAATGTGCAGCAAGACTATAAAAAGACGGTAATAATGCTTACAATATTACTCTTTTTCATTGTATTCGACTAAATTTCAGTGTTACCATGCTTCAATTCGTCTATTCTAAAACGCGATTTGTAAACGATCTTAATCGGCAAGATTGGCGCTCCAAATACCTTATCGACAATTTCTGTTATGAATGATAATCTATGATACATGTAATTTGCTCTATACCATCAAATTTGAGATATAGGGTTTGAGTATAGAAAACCCTAGATCTATAAATTGGGGATGCATTGGGTGATGTCTTATATGGAGACATTAGGGCTTTTGCTCAGCATGTTGATTCTAGTGTAATGGTATAATTTTCTGGTCGGAATATCACTCACCCGCCAATCCTCCGGTAACCGTAGAGAAGAGGGGGAAGTAGAGGAGAAGGAGAATGTTAATTTTTTATTTAAAAAAAAGGCAGTGAAGCATGTTCGTGTTTTTCATTTTATTTTAATTACCTTCCTCTTTTTTTACTTTTCACCTCCTCTTTTTGATAGAAAGGAATAAAGTATAATAAATGCAGGGGAAAAAGCTCTTTTTTTTTTGGTAGAAAGGATTAGTGTCTAGTACAAGATGGTTTGTGTCTATACTAGAGCCAAAAGCTCTTTATTTCATAAATAACCTCAGAGAAAATATTGTATTTGAGCTTTTGTTTTTAATTTTATTCTCTTATTTAATTAATTTATGAAATCTAAAAATTACAAAAGTTCAAAGCTCCCAAAAAATTTAAATTTTTAAGCAAATGATATAATTTTTATTATTTATCCAAGTTGGATATTAACACGTATTATGTTCCCAAAACCCGCTCCAAAAAAATTCCTCCCGCGATCCTAATTCTCCCAACTAGTGAATTGCAGTTTTGTACCCATTTTGTGATTCGAGATGTTCCACGAATTAGGTAACACTACTAAAGTTATCTCATTATATTGCTCGGTGTTTGACATAAGAGCATGAGCAATGAGTGGGCTAGTCTTTTTTTTTTTTGAAGTGAAAATTCATTCATTAATATGAAGTCATACGACATCTACAATAGAATTCATAAACTAAAAAAATACGGATCAAATTGAAATAAACTTAATTCTAATCTCGCAAAACCATGATCGTTGAGTAGAATCAACCTTTCTAAATATCTCTTTCACATCGTTATCTGATGCAGCCTTCTACAGTTCTACGAGGGGGTATAACGATCTGGTATAGTCTTGATGTAGAACTAGAGTTAATTCAACCGATTTAGTAGGCTAGTCTTAGTTGGTCTTACCATCGTGTCTATCTTTTCCTCCTTAGATCACGCGTCGTTCCACTAACTTATCTTTTTTCTCTCGCAATGGGTGGGCTAGTCTTAGTTGGTCTTTCTATTTCTCTCTCCTATTTTTGTTGTATCCCAATTCCCACCATAGGCTCTCTCCCCTATCCAAGATCTTTTATTTTTATATGGATTAGATAAGTTATATTTATATTTTTAATTGGTGAATATTAGTCATTATTTATGCGTTGTAATGATTTGTTATTTAATTACTTAACATAAGTTACACTACTTAAAATTTCCTATAATTTGGATTATTTAAATCTATTTATGAAAATTAATAAATATTAGTTTAATTAGGAGAATATAAACAAATTTGAGTACGAGAAATTGATTAGAAAGAAAAATAGGTTGGGAAAAGGTCAAAATACATCAAATTTGAGCTCATGAATATATAGCTACAAATATTTTATAGTTATTGGTTGAGTTAAAAAATACATATATATATGAACTGAATTTTTTTATATTAACTTTACAAATATCAACAAGTTTTTGGTAAGACGGTTTGACGTTACGCCTTAACGTCATACCACTAATTAAGCGCTGAAAAACTTGAAAAATATGGGTCTCTAGCTATCTACTTCCTCCGTTCTTTTTTAATTGCAATGTTTCCCTTATTTGGAGTTTCATAATAATTGCAACATTTTCTTATTTGGTAATATCTTTTCTTTATCTCTCTCCTATCACATGGCTCCCAATTTTTATTTATCTATTTCTCTATCTCTTTCCTCTTCACATAGGTTTCTTTAAAAATGTGGAGTATTAGTTAAAAAATGGGGTATGTAATAATTATAGAACGGAGGAAGTGGAGTATTGGTTAAGCTCTACAACCGATTAGTGAAACCAAAAATAAAAACTATTGATCTACCATAACTATTGACCCTAAAATCATAACTATTAACCAGAAAAACATGACTAGGAACCTAAAACAATAATATAACCAAAATATCATAACTATTATCCTAAAATAATACTTCCATTTAACCCAAGACCATAATTATTAACTCGAAAGGAATAGCTATGAAACTAAAAACCATAACTATATCCAAAACCAAACTTATTAACCAAAACTGTTAACCAAAAATCATAACTATTAACCTAATATTATAAGTACTTTTACAAAAAATCATAAGCTTGGTGGTTGAATTGGACCGTCAAAAAGCCTGTTGACGGTGATGAATCAATCAAAGTTAAGTTTAGATTATGTTTAAAATCTTGAGAACCAATTATAGTATTGGATAGATAGTTATGATTTTTAATTTCAGAGAGCAGAGAGAATGAGAGATATATGGAAAATAAGGAGTTGAGTTTCCTTCCTTAAATAGAAATTGATTAGTTTTGACTTGTTTCAATAAAACACAAAATAGCTACACATTATAATTTGAGGAATGAGTTTAATAAAAGTTGTAATTGAAAAAAAAAAACTATATAACTCATAACTTATTTGAAAAATAAAGTATTCTAAAAAAAAATTAAAAAAAAAATGCATATATCTCATAAAATTTTTCACAATAGCAATATTATCGCATAATTAAGTAGATAAAATATATTTAGCTTTTAATTAAAACTGCTTAAGTATGCGGGCTATTACAACAAATCATTAGATGAAGACTCGTAAATCTAATTGGATATTTTGAAACCTAAGGACATCTTAGAGACTTATCCAATGTAGATTTCCCCGTCATGACTCTATATATAGTTGGTCAGGAACCAAAAATTGAGTTCCGGAGTGAGGGTACGAACACTGTCATGAACCACGTTCTCCTATTACTGCACTCTACTTAACACAATTCATAGCAAGTTTTATGCAAATATATAACCACAAAAATTTAAACACCCTAAAAAAGATTAGTCTAGGTTGGTTCATGAAACACATAAAAGACTATTTTTTTAGTGACAAGTTATTTAACAATTATATTATTGGGTTCCTACCATGTTGTCCATATTATCTGATTAATGTTAGAACAATTATTTAGGTAATATACAAGGTGATAAATATTGCTATCAGACATAAAAAATAATATTCATGTATAAGAAATAAAAATATTACAGGGAGTTAGTATAATATACAATACTTACAGTCGCAAGAATATATTAACAATCTACATCATGAATAGAATGTTAGTAACTTCAAGATAATAATAATAATAAGCATAAACAAAGATAAGAAAGTTTGTTAATTTACTTGACCCTCAGAAATTATTATACTTCCGTTTGGGTTGTTGATTTATTTGCACGGATCTTGGATCGAATTAGAACGAACCTCGAAAAAGATTTGTGTCGTAATACCAACAACCTTTGTATTATTGCTTTTCACTTGTAGAATCATTGTTTATTGCTGCGATTGAATTGTTGCGGTTTTACCCATACGCAGCAATTTACCACGTCAAAAAATAAAGAAAAATTTGTAAATCAACTTATTGCTGCAGTTTTGGCTGAATACTGCAGCAATAGGTCTCAATGGGAATTTGGAAGATCTATTGTTGTGGTTATCACAAAGAACCGCAACAATAACATTTAAAAATTAGTGTTCGCAATTTCAATCTCTCTCTTGTCACGCCTCTCTCTCCCTTCTGTGGTCCTCTCTCTCCTCTCACGCCTATCTCTAGTTCTCTCTCTCCTCTCACGCCTATCTCTTCTATTCCCTCACATTGTCGCGGGCCCTTTCTCAGTGAAAATGGAGTGGCAACCACTGAACTGAATGCAGCTATAGAGCTTGCAAATAGGTGCATAGAAAAAGAAAGAGATAGAAGGCCAACCATGGTGGATGTCACAGCCGAGCTCTACAACATGATCAAATCCTCTGAATCTACAACCAGCAGTGCTGTGTAAAGACTAAACTCCCATGTAAAATTCCCCCAATTCTACTCCGGAGTTGCCTTACATGTATTTCATCGATTGCGTTTATAAGTTTATGTTTCCCTTATCGGTTGCCTTAATGTGCAGCAAGACTATAAAAAGACATTAATAATGCTTACAATATTACTCTTTTTCATTGTATTCGACTAAATGTCAGTGTTACCATGCTTCAGTTCGTCTCGCGATTCGTAAAATATCTTAATCGGCAAAATTGGCGTTCCAAATACCTTGTCGACACTTTCTGTTTATGGATTATAAGCTATGATACACGTAATTTGTGTTATACCATCAAATTTGAGCTATAGGGTATGAGTATAGAAAACCCTAGATCTATAAATTGGGGATGAATTGTGTGATGTATTACATGGAGACATTGGGGCTTTTGCTCAGCATATTGAGTCTAGTGTAATGGTATAATTTTCTGATCGGAATATCATTGATCGGTCAATCCTTCGGCCAGCGGCCACCGTAGAGAAGAGGGGGAAGACGATCGACGGAAGTAAAGGAGAAAGAGAATATTTTTTAAAAAAAAAAACAGTGAAGCATGTACCAGTTTTTAATTTTATTTTAATTACCTCCTCTCTTTTTTTTTTTTTTACTTTTCACCTCCTCTTTATTTAATCAGCTTATGAAATCTAAAAATTACAAAAGTTCAAAGCTCTTTATTTCATAAGTAACCTGAGAGAAAATATTGTATTTGAGTTTTTATTTCTAATTTTATTTCCTTATTTTATCAGTATATGAAATATAAAAAATACAAAAGTTCAAAGCTCCCAAAGAACTTTTAATTTTTAAACGGATAATATAATTTTTATTATTTATCCAAGTTAGATATTGACATATTTCCCTCACTTAATCAGTTCACGAAATTTAAAAAATTACAAAAATTCAAAGCTCCCAAGAAACTTTTAGTTTTTATAAAGATAATTTAATTTTTATTGTTTTCCAAGTTTAATATTGACACGTATTACGTTCTCAAGACCCATTCCGAAAAAATATCTCCCACGATCCGAATTCTCACAATTAGCGAATTGCTTTCATGTACCCGTTTCGCGATCCGAGACATTCGACGAATTAGGTAACACTTCTAAAGTTATCTCATCGTATTGTTTGGTGTTCCACATAAGAGCATGAGCAATGGGCGGGCAAGTCTTAGGTTAATTGGTCTTACCATTTTTCCTTTTCTCTATCATTTCCCCCTTAGACCACACATCCCACTAAACTCCACCAACTCATCAATTTTTCTCACAATAGGTGCACAAGTTTTAGTTAGGCCCTGTTTGGCAAACAGAGTTTAGAGTTTAGAGTTTGTTGTTAGAGTTTTAACTTTTTTATTCAGTGGATCTGACTGAGGATTTGACTGCTGTTTATATAAATGTGTTTGGTAACACTTAATGTTTGATAAAAGTCGATAAGTATTATATGGTGTAAAATGACAATTATAGACATTAGTCTTTATTATTATTATTATTATTATTATTATTATTATTATTATCCCTAACCCACCAGTCCATACGCCACTAGTCTACCCACCAAATTCCATGACCCCATTCTCTCTCCTCCTCCTTTCTCCTCTTTCTCTTTCCCTTCCATCCCACTAATTTCATATAAAAAAAAAATCCTAAAACTACTCAGTGAAACACCATCTCATCATCAATCGTTCATCAAGAATCATCATCATCAAGTGTCATCATCATCATCAAGTATCATCAAGAATCATCATCATCATCAATCGACATCACCGTTCATCAACACCACCAGGCAGCACCTCCATCGACGATTCTTCATCAATGGTGGTGGTTTTCTCTTGGGTGGATGTCGGTGGTGGGTTTACGATAGTGGATTTTGGTGGAATTGTTGGTGGTGGAATTGATTGGGTTAATTATGATTTAGCTTTGGGTAAAATTGTCTTCAAAAATTTTGTTTTGGAAAACTCTGAACAAAACGTTGCAAAATGTAGCGTTTTTGTTTTGAGAGTTTTGACCCCAAAACTCCTTTGCAAACCTCTCCTCACCAAACACCCATATTAGAGTTTTGACTGGTCAAAACTCTAAAACGGGTTCAAAACCTCTAAAAGCTGTTGAAAAAGCTCAATGCCAAACAGGGCCTTAGTCTTTCTATTTCTCTCTCCTATTTTTGCTATATCCCACCATATGCTCTATCCCCTATCCAAAATCTTTTATTTTTATATGGACTAGATAATTTATATTCATATTTTTAATTACTGAGATATTAATCATTGTTTATGCATTTTAATAATTCGTTATTTAACTATGTAACATAAGTTACATTAATTAAAATTTCTAGATTAATGAAATCAATTTATGAAAATTAATATATATTGGTTTAATTAGGAGAATATAAACAAATTTGAGTTGGAAAAATTGATTAGAAAGAAAAATAGGTTGGAAAGAAATAAAGCAAAATACGTCAAATTTGAGCTCAATATATAGCTAAAAATTTTTTTTGTCATTGGTAGATTATTTTTTTTAAAAAAAAATTATGAACTTAAATTTTTTTTATTAACGTTACAAATATCAAAAAGTCTTTGGTAAGATGGTTTGACGTTAAGCCTTAACGTCAGACCATAATTAAGCGCTGAAAAACTTGACAAATATGGGTCTCTATCTACTTTCGTTCTTTTTTCATTACAACGTTTTCCTTATTTGGAAGTTTCATAATAATTGCAACGTTTTCTTAATTATTTGGTAATATCTTTTATCTCTCTCCTATCACATGGCCCCCACTTTTTTTTATCTATCTCTATCTCTCTCTCTTCACATAGGTTTCTTAAAAAATAAAAATAAAAACTCGTATGAACCCGGTGCACACTAATTAGTGTGCACCCAATAGATGTCAATTAAGTTGTAATGATTGCAACTTCTACTATTTTGTCTTGCACTCTCCTCAGATTTCCTTGCCTTTTCAGTTTCCCTCTCATAACTGCTTCATTTACTCTCTCTTCAAATTCTTATTCTGTTTTTCAGTTTTTGTGATATAGTTGATTGTACAATTGAATCTGTTATAGAATGTTAGGATTATATTGTCAGTTTCGATATAGTGTGATTGTGTGTGGTATAGTGGGTCTCTCTGTGCTATAGTATGTTTATTTGTGATAGTGTTTCTTTGAGCTATAGTGTGTGATATAGCGTATTTCTTTCTGATATAGTGTATCTGTTTGTGATATAGTGTGTTTATGTGTATTATAGTTGATTGTACAATTGAACCTGTTATAAAAGATTAGGATAATATTGTCAGTTTCGATATAGTGTGTTTCTATGTGTTATAGTGTGTTTATTTTACAAGAGCTAAAGTATATTTGCGACAATTTTTCTTTGTGTTATAGTGTATTTGTTTGTAATATTGTGTATTTCTCTCTTATATAGTGTATTTGTTTGTGATATAGTAGGTTTCTATGTATTATAGTAGTGTGTCCCGATTTATGTGTGTGAGCCTGGTGCACACTAATTTTACTGTGAACTAGGTCCACACAAGTCGGATTGCTTAAAAAATGTGTCAATGGGGTATATATGTTGCAATAATTGTAGAACAAAGGAAGTATGAGTCAAGCTCTACAACCAATAAGTTAAACCAGAAATCAAAAATATTGACTAACCATAACTATACCTGATCAACTCCAGCCCGGCCCGGCCCGGTTTTTGGGCGGGCTTGGGCAGTTTTTTTGGGCCCGCGGGCCGGGCCGGGCTGGGCCCGGTCAAATTTTTTTTTTTTTGGGCGGGCTTTGGACAAGCAAAAAAACACTTTTTAGCCTAAAATTTGGGCCCGGCCCGTTTAGGCCCGCAAAAGCCCGCTCGGCCCGGCCCGAAATACCGGGCTTTGGGCACAATTTTTTGGCCCGGATTTGGGCCCGGCCCGCAAGATGGGCACTTTTTTTGGCGCGGCCCGGCCCGAACCCGGCCCGGCCCGGTGTTTGATCAGGTCTAACCATAACTATTAACCCCAAAATCATAACTATCAACAAATAAAACATAACTAGGAACCTAAAACCATAATATTTACCAAAATATAATAACTATTAACCTAAAATAATACTTCCATTTAACCCAAAACCATAACTATTAACTCGAAAGCAATAACTATGAAACTAACAACCATAACTATATCCAAAACCAAACTTATTAACCAAAAAACATAACTTATAACCTAATATTATAAGTATTTTTATAGAAAAACATAAGTTTTGGTGGTTGAATTGGACTGTCAACAAGCGTGTTGACGGTGACGAATTAATCAAAGTTAAGTTTAGAATTGTGTTTAAAATCTTTAGAAGCAATATAATTATGGTTTTGGATATATAGTATGAGTTTTTAGTTTGATAGTTATGTTATTTGAATTATGAATTTTATGTCTATGTAGGTTTGTTTTTATTGCCTACCCAAGATGAGCGCGTATTTTACTAGCTCATTGCAAAGGGTTTTAGTTTTGAAATATGTTTTGAGAAAAGAAGTCGTCAACAAGTCCTTAAAGGAAGACTCAAAATCCCAATTGAATTTTGGGAAACCATAGGTACAACTTATGGACTTATATAATGTAGTTTTCTCTGTCATGATTTCGTAATTGGTCAATGAATCAAAGATTGAGTTCGAGGGTGAGGGTACAAATATGATAAGGAATCAAATTCGTCTATTGTTGGCCTCTACTTAATACGATTTATAAGACAAATTTTATGCATTAAAAAACTCAAGCAATATGTTTAAGCATTCTAAAAATTTATCTATGTTGGTTCATTAAACACGCAAAAGACTAATTTCTAGTGATATGTTATTTATGCAACTAAATTACAAGGATCCTAAATCAATTGTCCAAAATTATCTGATTAGGCGTAAGAACATTCTTGATTAGCAAAAATATACATCTGAAATGTGATGAAAGCAATGAAGCATATATCATACATATGAATAATGTATAGAAAGGAAAGACTATAGAATAATATTTTAAAAGGTGATGGAATTTATTAAAACTTATCAAAATTTATTTCTTCTACACAGTATGAGCGGGTACTTGACTACCTCATCGTTAAGGTTTTATTAAAAGAACGTTTTGAAGTCACCAATAAATCTTTAGATGAAGACTCATAAACCTAATTGGATATTTTGAAACTTAGGGATATCATAGGGATTCATCCAATGTAGATTTTACCGTCATGACTCCATAGTTGGTCAGAAACCAAAAAATGAGTTTGGGGGTGATGGTACGAACACGGTCATGAACCACATTTGCCCGTTACCGGCCTCTACTTAACACAATTCATAGCAAGTTTTATGCAAATAAATGACCACATAATTTTAAACACCCTAAAAAAGATTAGTCTAGGTTGGTTCATGAAACACATAAAAAGACTACTTTTTTAGTGATAAGTTATTTAACAATCATATTATTGGGTTCCTAGCAAGTTGTCATATTATCTGATTAATGTTAGAACAATTATTTAGGTAATGTACATGGTGATAAATATTGCCATCAGACATAAAAATTAATATTCATGGATAAGAAATAAAAATATTGCAGGGAGTTAGTACTTAGTATAATATACAATACTTATAGTCCCAAGAATATATTAACAATCTACATCATGAATAGAATGTTAGTAACTTCAAGAAAATAATAATAAGCATAAACAAAGATACTAAAGTTTGTTAATTTACTTGACCCTCAGAAATTATACCTCCGTCCGGGTCGTTGACTTGCACGGATCTTGGATCGAATTAGAACGAGCCTCGAAAAAGATTTGTGTCGTATTACCAACAGCTTTTCACTAGTAGAATCATTGTTTATTGCTGCGGTTTTACCCATACGCAGCAATTCACCACGTCAAAAAAAAGGAAAATTCTTAAATCAACCTATTGTTCCGGTTCTGGCAGAAAACCGCAGCAATAGGTCTCGACGAAATTTGAAAGATCTATTGTTGCGGTTACCACAAAGAACCGCAGCAATAACATTTAAAAATTAGGGTTCGCACGCGACACTTATAATCTTACTCCTATCTCACAATTTCACTATCTCTTCTATCACGCCTCTCTCTCCCCTCTGTGGTCCTCTCTCACCTCTCACGCCTATCTATGGTCCTCTCTCTCCTCTCACGCCTATCTCTCCTCTCCCCTCACATTGTCGCCGACACCCTCTCCCCTCTCATTGTTGCCGACTCGTCGTCCCTCTCTCCTCTTTCATCTCACGGCCTCTTTCCCCTCTCATCTTCACCGGTGGCCAAACACCAACACCAACACTCTCATCCTTGTCTTCCGACTTGGATCGTGGCTAAGGATCGCCGTCGCTTGTGGGTCGTGGATCGCTGTCGCTCGTGGGTCGTGGGTCGTCGTCGCTCTTGGCTCCTGATTTTAATTCCGTCGTTCTTAGCTCCTGATTTACCATCGCTCGTGGTTCCTTAATCGCAGTCGCTCGTGGCTTGTGGCTAATATGAAGCCTGCTTTTCGTCTACTTTGTTCGTGAAATCACAGTTGTTTTTTTTTTCATTTTTATGTAATTAGTTTCAATTTTTTCCTTCCTTTCAATTTTTTTCTTTAGTTCTAGTTTCATTAGGTTATCTGATTTTTATTATTTCATCGTTTAGATATTGTAATTTTTAGTTTTCATTAATTTCGATTTTATACTAGTTTTTTCATCGTTCATGTATTGTAATTCAATGTACTGTACTAGTTTTTTTTTTCAGTTACTTTTGGTTTTATTGCATTTTGATGATGAAAATAGTCTGAATATTTAAATTAAAAAAACTAAAAAAAGGTGCACTATTACTGCAGTTTCTTCCCAAAATCGCACCAATGGACTTGTTTTTTAATATAAAAACACAGATTGCTGCTGTTTTGGGAAGAAACCGCTGCAATAGGTCAACGTATTGCTGCGATTAAAAACCGCAACTATAAGAATTAATTATTGTTGCGCCCTTAATTGAGGAGCGGATAAAACCACGACAATAGACCACTTAATGACTACTGCAAATTAATGTTTTGTATTCAGTTAATAGATTATGTTGATACGAAATACGTTGTAGATTGAGTTTTCGTGATGAGTGAGTTGTATATACTTCAAGTTTTGTATGTCAAGGCCTAAGTGAGCCCATAAATAAGTGCGAACTAGAATTAAGATAAAATATTAGTAGACTATTTGTTTGTTATCATATTGGTTTGTAAAATTCATTTAAAAGAAATTTAGTGTGTTACACATCTATATTAGTATATTGGTTTCATATTTGACTAATGCAGATTTGAAGTCAAATTATTTAGGATCACAATTCACACATCCTGCTTGAATTACTTGGTGAAGGGGGTTCGGTTGACAAATGTCTTCTGCTGACTGCTGTCCTGCATGAGAGTGAACGTATGCAAAGAAAATCCCATACGCCAGAAGTTGAAGTCCCTAGCTTAATATGATCCTTAATCAATTTCAAGTAAATTTGATTATTCGGATAAATGGGTATAGTTAAGAGCTCAATATCAATAACCATTAACAAGATCAGTAGCGTCCACACCTGATCGATCAGGTGGATCCCTCGGGCTGGCTCGAATAAGTGCAGGATTGCTAACAGGCATGATCCGATTGACGGCTTAATCCGGGCTGACACACACTGGCCACTTCTAGATACAACTCTTGCATTACTTAGAGTTATTTTTTTTTTTTGACAACAATTACTTATAGAGTTATAGTGTGTTATGTTCACATAAACCTGAATTTCATTCATATGAACCTATTGGTCATTACATAAATCATAAGTTGCCCCTTAAACTAGTATCTGTTTTTTTAGTTACAACATTACCTATTTTAAATACTTTTTCTATCTTT
This sequence comes from Beta lomatogona, assembly GCA_947646795.1. Lineage (NCBI taxonomy): Eukaryota > Viridiplantae > Streptophyta > Magnoliopsida > Caryophyllales > Amaranthaceae > Beta > Beta lomatogona. The sequence continues at coordinate 2,101,628 of CANSNZ010000231.1, forward strand.
CTCCTCCTAACCCTGGTCCCTTCTACGACTCTACATATCTTTCTATCTCGCTCTCTCCTCACCTAATTAATGTGTCTCCTCCCATGTTGCAACTAAATCTGAAGAGAGGAAGCTAGTATGAAATTTTAAGCTTGAAGTCAACTTATCCAAGTCGTGCGGTTGACATTATAAAACATGAATGCAGAAGTTTAGAAGAGTAGAAGTATGCCAGTCTATTAGGTCGGCAAAATTGTAAAACTTTAGACTTCTTAAGAAGTTATGCTTTTTTTTTTTTTTTTCTTCAAGAAGTTATGCTTTTCAGAAATGAAAGAAGTTGCTTACTTAGATCCCCTCATCAATCAGTAGAAGTATGTGAAATTGTCGTTGCCTTATAGTCTATAGGTGGGAAGTTTCCTAAGAGTTGCCTGAGTAACAAGATATTTAGGATGCGTTAGCTTTAACTTATTTATCCTATCTTATTTGAGTTGAACGCCTTTAAACTTATAAGAGTTTATCTTATTTGAAATAATTGGAACTCTCAAAGACTTATTTTAAAAGGTGATGGAATTTATTAGAACTTATCAAAATTTATTACTTCCTCTGTTTTTTAATACTTGCAACGTCTTTCATTTTAGGAAGTTCTCTGTTACTTACAACATTGACAATTTTGGCAATATATTGTCTCTTTTACTCTCTTAGCACATGCATGTATATCTTTTACCTCTCTCTTCTCAATGGTTTTTGTGCAAGTTTTTGTTACTTGCAACGTTATGAGTTTAAAGAATGGAGGTAGCATAACTTATTATAACTTATATAAACTTTTTAAGAGCATAAAGAGCGCCACATAGAATTGTCAGTCATTAATATTTTTTTATCTATTATAAAAATAGAGTCATGCATAAATTTAAATACGTATAAGAAATTTCGGACAAGAAAAAATTAGAGTTTAATTTGATTTTGAACATACAACCTAAATTATTATAAAAATTGCTACGTGTATGATTTAGGTATAATTAAAATGAAAAGGACATACTTCCTTTGTTCTTATCTTATTACTACATATCCCTTGTGGTTTACAGTAAAAGATACTGAAAAAGAAGAGATATGTTGGAAACAAGTGGTCAAGAGATATGTTGGAAACAAGTGGTCTCCACTAATATGAGATAAATTAAAGTAGATAAGTGAAACTAAAATAGGGAATATAAACAAATTTGAGTTGGAAAAATTGATTAGAAAGAAAAATAAGTTGGAAAAAAGTATGGCAAAATATGTCAAATTTGAGCTCAATATATTGCTAAAAATATTATTTTCTCATACTAATTACAACGTTTCCTTACAATCGCAAGAATATATTAACATTCATGGATAAGAAATAAAAATATTGCAGGGAGTTAGTATAATATATAATACTTACAATCGCAAGAATATATTAACATTCTACATCATGAATAGAATGTTAGTAACTCCATGCAAAAATAATAATAAGCATAAACAAAGATAAGAAAGTTTGTTAATTTACTTGACCCTTAGAAATTATACCTCCGTCTCGAAAAAAAATTATGTCCTATTGCCAGCAGCCTTTGTATTATTGTCTTTCACTAGTAGAATCATTGTTTATTCTTGCGGTTGAATTGCTGCGGTTTTACCCATACGCAACAATTCACCACGTTAAAAAAAGGGAAATTCGTAAATCAACCTATTGCTGCGATTCTGGCAGAAAACCGCAGCAATAGGTTTCAATGGGAATTTGAAAGATCTATTGTTGCGGTTACCACAAAGAACCGCAGCAATAACATTTAAAAATTAGGGTTCGTACGCGACACTTATAATCTTACGCCTATCTCACAATTTCACAATTTCAATCTCTCTCCTATCACGCCTCTTTCTCCTCTCACGCCTCTCTCTCCCCTCTGTGGTCCTCTCTCTCCTCTCACGCCTATCTCTGGTCCTCTCTCTCCTCTCACGCCTATCTCTCCTCTCCCCTCACATTGTCGCCGGCCCTTTCTCCCCTCTCATCGTTGCCGACTCGCCGTCCCTCTCTCCTCTTTCATCTCAAGGCCTCTTTCCCCTCTCATCTTCACCGGCAACCAAACACCAGCACCAACACTCCCATCCTTGTCTTCCGACTTGGCTCGTGGCTAGGGATCGCCGTCGCTCGTGGATCGCTGTCGCTCGTGGGTCGCCGTCGCTCTTGCATTAGCTCCTTAGTTTCCGTCGCTCGTGACTCCTGATTCGTCGTCGCTCGTGGCTCCTTAATCGCAATCGCTCGTGGCTTGTGGCTGTTCTGAAGCCTCCTTTTCGTCTACTTCGTTCGTGAAATCGCAGTTGGTTTTTTTTTCATTTCTATGTAATTAGTTTCAATTTTTTCCTTCCTTTCAATTTTTTTTCTTTAGTTCTAGTTTGATTAGGCTATCTGATTTTTATTATTTCATCGTTCAGATATTGTAATTTTTAGTTTTCATTATTTTTGATTTTATACTAGTATTTTCATCATTCAGATATTGTAATTCAATGTACAGTACCATTTTTTTCAGTTACTTTTGGTTTCATTGCATTTTGATGCTGAAAATCGTCTGAATATTAAAATTTTAAAAAAAGGTTTTAAAAAAGGTGCACATATTGCCGCGGTTTCTTCCCAAAACCGCAACCAATAGACTTGTTTTTTACTATAAAAAAACACCTATTGTTGCGGTTTTGGGAAGAAACCGCAGCAATAGGTCAACGTATTGTTGCGGTTAAAAACCGCAGCAATAAGAATTACTTATTGTTGCGCTCTTAATTGTGGCGCGGCTAAATTAAACTGCAGCAATAGGCCACTTAATGACCGCTGCAATTCAATGTTTTGTATTCAGTTAATAGATTATGTTGGATTTGAAATACGTTGTAGAACGAGTCTTCGTAATGCTTGAGTTGTCTATGTTTCAAGTTTTCTATGCCAAGGCCTAAGTGAGCCCATAAATAGGTGCGAACTAGAATTAAGACTATATATTTAATTATAAGAATAAACTTCGTCATTGTAACAATTAACGTCGTCACGTCGTGCTATTCAAGCTCTGATCTATATAACTTGCTTACCTGACTTCGATCACTCACTTGTGTTACAATATGTTAGTAGACTATTTGTTTGTTATCATATTGGTTTATAAAATTCTTTTAAAAGAAATATAGTGTGTTACACATCTATAATAGTATATTGGTTTCATATTGACTAATGCAGATTTGAAGTCAGATTATTTAGGATCACAATTCACACATCCTGCTTGAATTACTTGGTGAAGGGAGGTCCGGTTGACAATTGTCTTCTGCTGACTGCTGTCCTGCATGAGAGTGAACGTACGCAAAGAAAATCCCATATGCAAGAGGATGAAGTCCCTAGCTAGCTTAATATGATCCTTAATCAATCTCAAATAAATTTGATTATTCAGATAAAAGGGTATAGTTAAAAGCTTAATATCAATAACCATAGACAAGATCAGTAGCGTCCACACCTGATCGATCAGGTGGATCCCTCGCGTTCGCTCGAATAAGTGCAGGATTGCTAACAAGTATGACCCAATTGACCGATTGATCCGGGCTGGCAGACACACTGGCCACTTTTAGATACAACTCTTGTATTACTTATATAGAGTTATAGTGTGTTATGTTCACGTGAAAATGAATTTCATTCATATGAACCTATTGGTCATAACATAACTCATAAGTCGTCCCTTAAACTAATACCGGTTTTTTTTGGTTGCAACATTACCTATTTTGAATACTTTTTCTATCTTTCTCCTCCTAACCCTGGTCCCTTCTACGACTCTACATATCTTTCTAGTTCGCTCTCTCCTCACCTAATGAACTTTCTAGCTTGAAGTCAACTTATCTAAGTCTTTTTGCGATTGACATTATAACACATCAGTGTAGAAGTTTCCAAGTATAGAAGTATGTCAATCTATTAGGTTGGCGAACATGTAAAAATTTACACTTCTTAAGAAGTCCCGCTTTCCATAAAATGAAAGAAGTTGCTTACTTAGATCCCCGGATCAGCATAAAGTGTGTGCACTTGTCGTTGCCGTATAATCTATATGTGGGAAGTCTACTGGATAAAAAGATATTTAGGACACATTAGCTTTAACTTATATATCCTATTTTATTTGAATTGAACTTATTTAAAGTTATTATAACTTATTAGAGTTTATCTTATTGGATTTCAATAGAACTCTCAAAGACTTATTTTAAATGGTGTTGGAATTTATTAAAACTTATCTAAATTTATTAGTTCCTTTATTTTTTAATACTTACAATGTTTCTCATTTTAGGAAGTTCTATGTTACTTGCAATGTGGACAAATTTGACAATATATATATTGTCTCCTTTTCTCTCCTAGCACATGATATTCCATTTATCTCTCTCCTCACTTTGGTTTTTGTGCAAGTTTTTTTTATTACTTATAACGTTTGTGAGTATAAAAAAAAACTAAGGTAGTGCTCCCTCTGTTTTTTTTTATTATTCTCACTTTCCTGTGCGTGTCTCCCAATGCACCTCTGTGAACTTAAATATCTTTCATTATATATTAGTAAAAATTATAACGATTGAATATTAATAATGTACTAATTGAGACGAATCAAACAAGATTCCACATGATTATATTTTTTCTTATAAATTGAAAAAAAAAATTGAGAAGATTCTCTCTAAGTATGAATAATACCAAGATTTCAAGTGAGAAAGATAAAAAAAAAAACAGAGGGAGTATAAGTTAATAAAATTTTATAATACTTGAAGCTTTTTTAAGAAAAAGGGTGAAGTGAATTCATCCTTTGTTAGATAAATCTAAAAAATTTAGTTGAATGGACCCTAATATTAAGGTGGCCCCAGCCCCCATGACCCATGTGTGTGACTGTGTGATGGACCAAATGACCAATCGTTCGCTTCTTCTGATCTACTCACTCCGATTTTTATTAGTTTACCCATTTTTTTAGAGCACATTTGTCGAGACATTAATTTGGATCTTAATATTTCTAATTATCAATAAGCAAATATTATAAAAATTGATATTTGGATAACACACATTGAAACAAATCTAACATGATCTCACATGACTATATTTTTCATTTAAGTACAAATCACAAGAGATAGTCAAAGTCATGTATGTGAATAGTGTCAAAAGTCACTGATAAACTAATAAAAACCAAATGAAGTATGAAAGTATTAATGGGTTTTCTACGTTATTCCCTTGTGTTTCTTCAATTTCTACGTTATACCCCATCCTTTTTTTTAAAATTCCACACGGTACCCTCAAACTTACAGTTTTTAATGTACAATGCCCCTACTGTTAATTATACGTTATTAATTTCGTTTACTTTTAATTTAGTGGAACTAATCTAGTTAAACTATGTATAAGTTAAATTAGTTCCACTGAATAAAATAATACAAGGGTATAACGGAATAGAAGCCAAGTATTAATATCGAAAGAAAGACTTCTTAAGTGAATTGTGGGGGTGTCTATTGACATCTCATCTCCCTATCAACATAATATTTTTGGAAATTAGGAGTAATCATTGAAGAAACTGGAAGCTCCAGTGTGAGTCGTATAAAAAACAACATATGTGAATGAGTTAATGAGCTTGGGATCTCAAATCAACCATATTATTTTGCAGAAAGACGACTGCCATTGAAGTTCAAAAAGGTATTCTTTCTTTTTTTTTTCTTTTATATAGAGTACTCCTTATAATTTCTTAAATTATTAATGTATCTTCATTCTTCAAAATTTAGCTTGATTCAAGTCTCCAATCTATCAATGATATTGTAATTTTCAGTGTTAATTAACTATTTGTGGGAGATATCTTTAATTTTCTACAATTTCAACTTTTCAAAATATTAAATTCATGATGAAAATTCTAGATCACATGCATAAATTGAGCTCATGGAGAAATCCCTAAATCCAAACTAAGTTTCATCGCATTAATGTAAATAAATGTAGTAAATTTTGTTTGAAAAAGAAGGTAAAATTAGTATTGTTCCATGAAATAGTAATGACATATGCTGTATAAGATAGTAGGAGTATAATGTTGTATAGAAATTAGAAAATAAGAAATGTTGTGTAACTTATTTTACAAATGTTATACAAAAAAGCGAATGCCGATTGTTCTTTAATTGGAACAAATTTTGTTCTACATAGATTGGAAGTAGGCAATGTTATGCCTTAACTTCGTGATAGAAGGCAAATGCTGTTTCATTTGCTAGGTAAAGTGAAGACTCTGAACTTTTAAAGGGAACTTCAATGATGTTAACTCACAAGGAAAATAAAGTAAGACGAGTATGGAATCGAAGAAGAATGGACTCACAGGTATGTAAGTACTCTACCTAAGAGAATTCAAACCAACAATTTGTTGCATGATGCACAAAATCTGTTGAATTCAGTGAATGATTTCAATTCATTTACTTCCATTGGAGAATATAAAATCTGTTGTATATGTTGCTTGATGCAGCCAACTGACAAATACTGGGATTTTCGGGGAAGCGAAAAACATTATATAAAGCATGGAGCATGGGTAGTTGAAGAAAGCATCTCTCTGTTTCATGGTAAGGCGAATCCTATTCGCCATTTCTCGGTTGATGATCTTAACAAGATGAATGTGGAAAAACATCCTTATTATCGAGAGGGTTTCCGCGACCTGTATCGTGGTTTTTGGGAGGGAATAGTTGTATTGGTAAAGAAGCCTGATGTAACTGACAATCGGAAAGAGTATTTTTTGCGGGAAATAGTGGTTGCCACACAGATGGTTACTCATAATAATGCCCACAAAATATTAGGATGTTGTCTTGAGACTGAATGTCCTGTTCTTGTTTATGAATGGATGGCACATGGAACTCTTGAGGATTGTATACTTGTCGGAGATGAGAATGGCCAAAACAAACAAGTATTAGAGTGGAAGGACAGGCTAAGGATTGCTTGGGAAGTATCTCATGCGGTTGCCTATCTTCACGCTGCTTTTCCAAGGCCCATCATCCACGGGCACTTGACACCTATCAATGTGTTCTTGGACCAGGACAATATTGCCAGATTGTCCGATTATAGTCTTTCTATATCGATACCGGAGGGTGAAGAATTTGTTGAGATAGATCGGATACCAGGGAGTATTGGCTATATGGCACCTGAATACCACCATGGCAAAGTAGCAGAGAGTGCAGATGTGTATTCATTTGGTATGCTTTTTCTCATGCTCTTGACAGGAAAGAAGCCATATGATTGTTACACTGATGTGATTACAGGAGAGACATATGATGGAGTGACTGAGTTACGTACTTGGGTGCAGAATGGCGTAAAAAACAAGCTCATCAGCAACATTGTAGATCCTGCAATTACTAGAACCATAGTAACAACCATTGAAGACCTCCAGCTGAGAGCATCTATAGAGCTTGCAATCAGGTGCATCACAGTAGAAGGAAACCACAGACCAACAATGGTGGGAGTTGCAACTGAACTCAAGAACATGATTACATCAACTAAGGTAATGACTTTCCCGAACAAGTGTATTCTTTGACATCATTCAGCTTTAAATGTAATCTATGAGAGGTTTTCATTTGTTGCTGAGATATATGTCTAAGGGTGCATTCTCTTCACCTTATTTTTCCTGCATTTATTTGAATTGAACTTATTGAAAATTATCTTGACTTAACTGAAGTTTAACTTATTGAATCTTATTATATAATGTGTTAGAACTTATAGTCATTGGAACTTATGGAAACCAATCTGACACATTAGAACTTACCGGGATTCATTAGAATTTATTAGAAAAACTATTTTTTGGTGAGAGAACAATAGATCCTTGTTGCTTTGTGTTTATTCATGAACTATCCTGATTTTACAATCATGTATCAAGTTTTATTACTTTACCTAAATTAATACTTGCATACACAATTATCTAAACAGAAAAAGGCTTGAGAAAGGTTTTTGTCATATAAGGTAGTAATGTGCCTATTCACTACAAAAAAAAAGGCTATTTATAGTCGGAATTTGAGACAGATATAAAATATGTTTCAAAATTTGCAACAGTTCCGTCTCATACTCATATTGGAGACAATTCCATAGATTCCCCTCTTTAATCGGAGATGCTCGGATTAATTCCCTCTCTAATTAGTGATGCTTATATATATATATTATGTAGATGTTTTTAGTCTCCAACTCGAGCACTTCGTTCTTCCCTAAATATTAGAGGAGAGAATTAAAAACTAGAATATTGGCTTATTTCGCTTCCTCCTTCCCTATACTATGTAGATGTATTTAATCTCCTACCTATATAATAGAATTCAATGGTATAAAATTACTCGCCCTGTACCTATTTGTTCTTTCTACTTTCCGCATTGGGATGTTCCTCAAAGTTCTTCCTATAAAGAATATTACCTTATTTGGACAACAAATAGTAAGATAGAAGTACTATAGAATAAGAGAGAAGTTCCACACTAAGAGAGAAGTTCCAAAAAGTAAGTAAGATGGTTCAAAAAGTGCTTATAGATTGATTTCTTCCTATATTCCTTATAGAAGAACAAATAGGAAGGGAAGGAGTACAACCTTATAGCAGAACAATGAAGGGGATGTCATGTCTCAACTTCTTTACGTAAAGAGTTTGATAATTTCATTTTGTAGGAAGAGTGCATATACAGAAATTTCCAGGGAAGCAAAGAAAATTTTATAAATAATGAAGCCACTTTACTTGAAGAAAGCATTTCCTTTTATGGCGGTAGAATGAATCCTATCCTTTACTTCTCAGTTGATGAGCTCAACAACATGAATGTGGAGTTATGGCATAAATGTTGTGATTTGCACCAAGGTTCTTGGGAGGGGAGAGCTATTCTGGTAAAGCTACCAGAAAGCGTACTCAAGGGTCCTTCGTCTTCTAATGAAATCCGATTAAAGGTTTCGCGTGAAATTGTGGTTGCTACACAGATGGCTTCTCATGATAATGTCCATAAACTACTAGGATGTTGCCTTGAGACTAAGTTTCCGGTTCTTGTTTATGAGTGGATGGCAGCTGAAACTCTTGAAGATCGTATATTAATCAAAGATGAGAACCATAACAAGCTACCTCTATTAGAGTGGAAGGACAGGCTAAGGATAGCAGGGGAAATATCTCATGTTATATCCGATTTTCACACAGCTTATCATAGGCCTATCATCCTTAGGAACTTTGAACTGGATAATGTTTTCTTGGACCAAGACAACACTGCAAAATTGTCCAACTTCAATCGTTGTGTTTCTATTCCTATCGAAGGGGAATTATTGGTAGAAGATTTTGGAGAAGAGAACAGGGATTCAAAATGGGTGGCACCTGAATATCAACATCCTGGAAGAGTGGCAGCAAGTATAGACGTTTATTCATTTGGTGTGCTTTTGCTTGTGCTCTTATTTGGAAAGAATGCTATATTGCTAGATACCCATATGAATTTATGTATGTGGGCATTGCAATGCTTCAAAGATAACTGCATTAGCGAGATTCTAGATCCTGCAATTACTAGAAAAGGGGTGACAAGAATTGAAGACCACCAGCTGAGTGCATGTATACAGCTCGCATTCATGTGTATGGCAAGAGAAGTTTACAATAGACCAACTATGGTGGAGATTGCAACTAAGCTCAAGAATATGATTCGATCCTCTGTATCTATACCTACTACCAGTCTTTTACAGGTACATCTTTCAAGTCAAGTGTGTATTTTTCTTCATCTTGCTTAATGCAGTTCAAAAGAGGTTTTGTTTGTTGATGAGACATATCAATGGACGAGGTTGTCGTTTTTTTTTTTTTTCATGGATTATTCTGATTCATAACATGTCAAGTTTAGTAGTTTACCCAAATTAGCACTTGCAAACAACACCATCCTAGACAATAAAAGGCTAGAGGAAAGTTTTGAAATCTGCTTTGTGAATTTTCCCCCTTAAACATGTGTCTATCACTTTAATTAGTTATTTAGATCTTGGGATCCTTGATGATTCTATATCTTGAGGTAGCCCTTTTGCCACTTTTTCATTCCACATTTTCTGGGTGCATGCTGCACATATAAAAGAAAAGGGTCAGTATGGTCAATGGCTAGTGAAATAGGAAACAATGATAAGAGAAGCTATAGTAGATGGGATGGTATGAATTTCCATTTTTGTAGCTTTAAAAGTGAGATGATTTTATTAATTTCATTGATTGATGCAGGGAGAGGGCATATACCAGATTTTCCGAAGAAGCAGAGAAGACATTGTAAAGAACGAATCTATGGTACTTGCAGAAAGCACTTCCTTGTTTCATGGCAGAGTAGACCCTATACGTTACTTCTCAGTTGATGAACTTAACAACATGAATGTGGAGTTCTATATTAACGAGGAGTTGTCTATAAACAATCTTGATACGTGGTCCGAGGAATTGTACATAAACAATCTAGATACATGGTCCTGGCTAAAACATTTTTCATGGTACCAGGGTTCTTGGGAAGGAAGAGCTGTCTTTGTAAAGCTATCAAGTGGTTTATTTAAGGATCCAACATCTGCTAATAAGTTCTTAAAGATGCTATCGCGTGAAATTGTGGTTGCTACACAGATGGCTGCTCATAATAATGTCCATAAACTACTAGGATGTTGCCTTGAGACTAAATTTCCAGTTCTTGTCTATGAGTGGATGGTAGCTGAAACTCTTGAAGATTGTCTATTATTCAGAGATGAGAACCAAAATAAGCTACCTCTATTAGAATGGAAGGACAGGCTAAGGATCGCATGGGAAATATCTCGTGTTGTTTCTGATTTTCACACAACTTTTCACAGGCCTATCATCCTTAGGAACTTGGAACCTGATAATGTTTTCTTGGATAAAGACAAAACTGCCAAATTGTTCAACTACAAGTATTGTGTTTCCATTCCAGAGGGTGAAAAGTATGTGGTAGAACATCTTGAAAAAGAGACCAGGAATTCTCAATGGGTGGCACCTGAATGCCATCATCATGGCAGAGCGGCAGAGTGCGCAGATGTGTATTCATTTGGCGTGCTTTTTCTTGTGCTCTTGACAGAAAAGGATGTCATTACTGATCATCAGGGGACTCATATAATTAAATGGGTAACTGAAAAGGTCAGAGAAAAGCGCATTGGTGACATTGTAGATCCAGAAATCAATAAAATCGGTGTAGTAGATACTCAACTGAGTGGAGCTATAGAGCTTGCACTTAGGTGCACGGAAACTGAAGAAGGCAGTAGGCCAACCATGGTGGACGTTGCAACGGAGCTCTACAACATGATCAAATCCTCTGAATCTATCCTTATCACCACTAGTACTGGTGCCTGAATTTCCATGCTACAGAGTTGCCTTAAATTTGATTGATTGATAGCGCATGAACGCTTATGTTTTAGGTATCTGTTGTTCGTTACTATAATGTGCATAAAGAACTAGATCCTTGTTAGGAATAGTCACTGTACTTGTTAACTTGTGTACGTAACATTTTTTTTCTAGCCTTCTTAATATATCTTCACTTTCTTTATATTTCTAGTACTCCCTTCGTTTTTTTAAATACTACTTTTTCCTTAAATGATTGTTTCTTTTTAGTTGCTACATGGTTTAAACTTTCCTTATAGGAGTACTTGGCTTACCAAAAATTAATAGTATTACATTTGTTTTTCTCTTTTTCCACAAAAAATACTCTTTTTTCACGTTTCCCTTTATTTTACATTAAATTTTATTTTTTTTTTTTTTTTTTTTACATTAAATAAGTCAAAAAAATACTCTCTAAAAAACTTAAAAGTGACATTACTTAAAATCTTATGTAAAACACAATGTAGCAAATTTAAAAAAAACGGAGTGAATATTAGATATTCAAGCTACATAATCCCCAAAATTTTGGACCGGTTATAGAACAATTGTTCCGCTTTATTTGGAATTTCGAATAAGGACTCATTACTCAATAGGCGCGTTACCATTGACTTGTAAGTCAATTTTACCGTGTATGTGGACTTTTCATCCCCAAATAGGAGTATTTCATTTATAGTCCAGGGAAATCAATTATTGAAGAGATCGGAAGCACCCTTTCGGACTTTCGGTAGTGTGTCTGTCGGTGGAAGCGAAATACTCCACATCATAGTGAATGAGCTAGGATCTTAAATTAACCATATTTTTTGGAAGACAGGAGAAGCGACTACCTTTGAAAAAGGTATTATTGTTTAATTCTTTTATATTTCTATGATTTCTAACATTATTAATCTATCTTCATTATTGGTAGAATAAGCTTGATTTATGTCTCCAAAGTGGTATATTCAGTCTATGAGTGTGACTCTTGTCAAATGCTCAGTTCGACATATTGCAATTTTCAGTTGTTTTTTTTAACAATTTTAACTTCTCTGGTGACCTGCACATATATATACAGTGAGCTAATAATGATTAATGAGATAATGTTGTGCCTTCAATTTGTGGGTCTAAAGGTGCTAGAGTTATCTGATAAAAAGAAAAGGCGAAGACTCTCAACTTTGAAAGGAACTTCAAATATGATAGGAACTCGCTTGAAAAAGAAAATTAGACAATGCAAACGAAGCATAATTAATTTACAGCAGGTATGAAACTACTTCTCCCGTTCTCCGACTCTAAATAAAAGAATGTGGTTCTGAGAATTATTCATTGGATGTTTTCTATTCATTAATATTAATCAATTGGAGAATATAAAGTCTCTTAATATTCATTGGTTGATGCAGCGATGGAATAAATACTTAATTTTTCGTGGAAGTGAAAATAATTATATAAGGAATGGAGCATGGGTACTTGAAGAAAGCATAAAGCTGTTTCATGGTAAGGCCAATCCTATTCGCCATTTCTCAATTGACGATCTCAACAATATGAATGTGGAACGACAACCTTATGGCGGGTGGGGGTCCTACTTGCACTTTGGTTCTTGGGAGGGAATGGTTGTATTGGTTCAGACGGCTAATTACCATCATAAGAAAGAGTATTTGCGTGAAATAGTGGTTGCCACACAGATGGTTACTCATAATAATACCCACAAAATATTAGGATGTTGTTTTGAGACTGAATGTCCTGTTCTTGTTTATGAATGGATGGCACATAGAACTCTTGAGGATTGTATACTTGTCAGAGATGAAAAGGGCCAAAAGAAGCGAGTATTAGAGTGGAAGGACAGGCTAAGGATTGCTTGGGAAATATCTCATGCGGTTGCCTATCTTCACGCCGCTTTTACAAGGCCCATCATCCACAGGAACCTGAGCCCTCAAAATGTGTTGTTGGACCAGGACAACGTTCCCAGATTGTCCGACTTTACTCTTTCTTCGTGGATACCCGAGGGTGAAGAATTTCTTGAATCAGATAGGCTAGAAGGGACTTGGGGATATTTGGCACCTGAATATTTTATATATATGAGAACAGATGAGAGTACGGATGTGTATGCATTTGGCATGCTTTTTTCCATGCTCTTGACAGGAAAGAAGCCAGAACATAATGCCATAAAAAACAAGCTCATCAGCGACATAGTAGATCCTGCAATTACTAAAAACACAGTAACAACCATTGAGGATGTCCAGCTAAGAGCATCTATAGAGCTCGTAACCAGGTGCATCATCACAGTAGGACACTGCAGGCCAACAATGGTGGAGGTTGCAACTGAGCTCAAGAACATGATTAGATTGACTGAGGTAATGTCTTTCAAGACAAGTGTATTTTTTAAAATCGTTCAACTTTAATTTAAATGTAATTGGAAAAAATGGACAGAAATAATCTCACATTTTGCCCATCTGCTCAAAATAATCTCACCTTTTACTCCTATCTGCTTATTTTGGTCTCAATTCAATATTAACCTATTGTAATAGCCTAATAGGTTATTAATTGGTTTGACCTTGGTTAATTGAATTTGACCCTCTAATCTTAATTAATTACAAATCAATGGCCCCTAAACTATTAAACTTATCTTCTCCACATCATCATCCCCTTCTATCAACCTATCTTCTCCTTCACCCAGCCGAACCGTCCGAACCACCACCACGGCACCACCACGAGGGTAGCTGAACCAACAGCATCGTCAAACAAAACAATTCAATATTGTCAAGTTTCACCCATCAGTTTCTTCTTCAGATTATAGGAGTACATCAAAATAAGAGTCTCACCATAAACCTTCACTTGAAGTTGTTCTTCAGACATCATTTTAAAGGAGGAGATGAAGAAGGTGAATTATTGGAAACCTCTGCCTCGACAATGAAGGAACCACCTCCCAGTAACATTATAAAAAAAAAAAGCCTCTCCTTTTCCTTGTTAATGGTATAAATAGTGGTGGCAGTGATGAAGTGCGTGGAAAGGAGATGGTGGTGACTGGTGATGGCTGATGACTGGTGAAAGGGGTGAGAGTATGAGATAGGGGGGTTTGAATTTTTTTTTTTTTTAATTGTTAATGAGAGAAAAACATTTTTTTGGACCTATTTTATCATTATCGGTCAAAGGAATCAAAATAAGCAGATTGGATAAAAAAAGTGGGGTTATTATGGAATTATCTAAAGGTGGGATTATTTGAGCAGACGGGCAAAAGATGGGATTATTTCTATCCATTTTCCCAGTGTAATTTGTGAGTGGTTTTCATTTCTTGTCATATCTCTAGTGCATTCTTTTCACCTTATATTTCCTAAACTTTTTCTAGGGTTATTTAAATAGAACTTATTGAGAATTATCTGGATACTTGTATAAACTTATTGAAACTTATTTAATAAGTAAGGTTTTCATACTTACTGAACCTCTCCAAAACTTATCTAAACTTATAAGAACTTATTGGACCTGAAATAATTTTTTTACAATTACATGAATAAATGTAAAAAACAACCGAAGTCTCTTATAAAAAAAAACGGTTTTTTCACCAAATACCCCTGACAAATAAATTTATTCACCAAATACCCCCACTTTTTTCAAAATTCACCAAATACCCCTGACCTTTAAAAAAATTCACCAGATACCCCTAACATTTCAAAAAATACCAAAAATGCCCTTTTTGGCTAACGGACGTCAGTTCTCCGTTAATTAATTAACTAATTAACCAAATAAACCCTAAAACTCTAACTAACCCTAAACCTAATTAATCCTAAAACCTAATTACCCTGACCCCGGCCCCTCTTCACCCCACCCCGGCCCCCTCACCCCAACCCCCCCCCCCCCCCCCCTCCCCCCACGCACCCCCTCCCCTCCCCCACGCGGCCCCCAGCCTCCCCATCCCTTCACTCGCCTGGCGCACTCGTCCCCCTCCTCCTCCCCGCACTGCGCAATTTCAATCTCCAAAGAAGTCGACCTTCTCACTTCTCGGCACCTCCTCCGTTTCTTTTTGGGTGAAACGAGGGTGGGAGAGGGGGAGAAACGAGATTCGCTTCGAAGGGGTGGGGGAGGGGGAGGCACGGGATTCGAAGGTGTGGGAGATGGGGAGGGGACGCGCGGCGGGCCGGGGGTGGCGGCGGGGAGAGGGGACGGGGAGCGACCGAGTTCGCGGGGGAAGGGGAGGGGGCCGGGCAAGCAGATTTCTTGGGGGAAGTGGAAGGGGATGCGGGTGGGGTGGTCGGGAGGGGAGGCGCGGCGGGGCAGGGGGTGGTCGGGAGGGGAGGCGCGGCGGCGGGGGAGGGGGGGAGGGGAGGGGAGGAGGGGAGGCGTGAGGGAGGTCGAGGGGGGGCCTGCGCGTGGGGCTGCCGGGGAGGGGGTATGTGTGTGGTGCGCCGGGTGGGGAAGGGAGGGGGCTGCGTGGCCGCCGGGGGGGGAGGGGGAGGGGGGGTGGGGCTAGGGTTGGGTGGTGGGTTGGTGGTTCTAGGGTTGGGGTGGTGGGGTTGGGTTAGGGAGAGAGAGAGTTAGGGTTTTTAGGTTTACTTAGGGTTTAGTTAGGTTTAATTAGGGTTTTTTTTAGGGTTAATTAGGAGTTTTTAGGATTAATTAGGGTTAATGACTAACGGAGTTAACTCCGTTAGTCAATAAGGGCATCTGGTGAATTTTTTTAAAAGTCAGGGGTATATGGTGAATTCGAAAAAAAGTGGGGGTATTTGGTGAATAAATTTATTTGTCAGGGGTATTTGGTGAAATAACCGTAAAAAAAAAGCAACTAAAGTTTACAAACATGAACTTCTTTAAACAATTGGATGCCCTTGGTCCTTTAATTTGATGATAGCATAGTAACATGTGTAATTATTTAGAATATGTTATCTTAAAACAATACTTCTTAAACTTAGTGATAAAATATAGAACTACTCATGGGACTCCAACCACCAGCTTAAGCTTTTGGTTGACTTGGTCCTTTGACATGGTATTAGAGCCAGCTAGCGTGACATAAAGGTTATAGATTTAAATCTTATCCCCCCTCTTTTCTAAGTGGAATATTTAGCTTCAGGTATAAAGTATGAGGGAAGCCTGTGATGCATCCACACTTCAAACGCAATGGGCTCTCACGTGAGGGGGCGTGATATAGTATTAAACTACTCCTCGGACTCCCACTGTATGATTAAATACTAGTACCGCAAGTGCACGGTGTACGATATAGCACAACTAGCAAATACGGGTCGAACCCATAAGGATTTTGATACTATGTTAAATTACCCACTCGATTATATGAAGTTAGTCAATTAGATTCAAGTATTCAACTATTATTACTACCAGCAAGAAATCAAAAATAAAGCAAGAAAGTTCAATAAGGCAAATTAACTAAACTAATATTAAAACTAAAAGTAAACTATGAGAAGACGAAGGGAACTAACAATACAATTATTTAAATCCACTGTAATGAAAAGCAGAGGCACTAATATGAAAAAAACCAACTAACATCATCACAAATAAAACAGAACCCATGAGCCATGAAAATATGACAAAAGCTAAGACAACCTTAACTAATACTAAACTAAGATATGAGAGAGCAACTTCCTGTGCGTGAGATACTTAGATGCATAGGACTAAACGCATAGTGTGTGATGAAGAGTTCATATAAGAGCAAGTGAATGGTGGATTGAGCATCAACGGCTCAACGCCTAATTAAATCAACGAAAGACAAAATTCAGTCAACAGCAAGATATCTAAATCAAACAATAAAATTTTCGGCAAACAAAGAACTAACAAAATTGAACAGATTGACTATTAGAAACTATAAAGAAAATTGCGGTTAATTGAAGAATGGAACGGAACGAAATTACCAGATATCTTGAAAATTTAATTAAGTAACAAAGAACAAAAGCAAACTAGATGGTCGATGGTCGCAGTTGTCACCGACGGAATGATTAACAACCAAGTCTAAATTAAAAAACTAAACCTAAACTATTGTGAGAAACTGAGTAGAGGTGATCATGGGACGGGCTGAGCCATGCCTAAAAAAATTGCCCATTGGTCGGGCCAGGCTGAGCCGAAATTCGGGCCAAAATTTTGTGCCCAAAGCCTGCTATTTCGGGCCAAAATCGAGCCGTCATTTTTGGCTTGCCCAAAGCTCGTCCAGAAGCAAAAAAAATCGGGACGGGCCCGGCCGCGGGGCAAAAAATTCTGCCCAAACACGGCCCAAAATCGTCGATCCCACGGGCCGGACTGGAGTTGATAGCTCTAAAACTGAGAATGTATTTTTCATTGTATACTGCCTCCCTCCTTTCCTCCTTGCTGTGCTGCCTCTTTTGTGGGATTGATTAGCAAGCCCTAATACTCTTTGCTCAGTCAGTTTTGTGGGTCAAGCCCAAAGTTGGTTATTTTACACAAATAAGGGCTGCTATGTTGTAGTGCAATTTCGACCCACTAAATGATTGATTTAGGTCTTTTCTATCTCACGCAA
This sequence comes from Beta lomatogona, assembly GCA_947646795.1. Taxonomy (NCBI): domain Eukaryota; kingdom Viridiplantae; phylum Streptophyta; class Magnoliopsida; order Caryophyllales; family Amaranthaceae; genus Beta; species Beta lomatogona. The sequence continues at coordinate 2,119,367 of CANSNZ010000231.1, forward strand.
AGTTGTAGGGCTCGAACTCAGATTTCCGTAGCCACTTAAATCGTCTCGTTTCGACTCCGCATGAGTGAGATATGGCCAAAATACAACAACGCCCCTGCACATTTCATAAGTATAATATTTAGCCAAGATAACTTAACAGCCGATGCTAAAAATATCATATTAGAGGGTATAAATATGCAAAAATAAGCACTCATCACCCACCATCAACTTAATCTTTTGGTTGAGTTGGTTCCGTGACAATTAGAAATTTATAAGATTTTTAGGTACTCAAATTTACTTTGGTGTTTATAAATATGGTGATTTTTAGGTACTCAAATTTACTTTGGTGTTTTATAAGTCTCTCAATACCAATTTCGGGGTTCTTTAGGTACTTAGTTTCATTTTAATGCTTTTGCTAAGAACTGAAACTTAAATCACATAATTAATATCAAATAATAGAAGTGAAAGATAAAAGTAGGTAACTAGATATAATTGTATTGAATGATCAGTATAACCAACCCAAATGCAACCCTAAATTCGAGAGGTTAGGTCTCTCTCGTTCTAAGAATTTCTCACCACTTTTCTAGTGGTCTTTGTCTCTCTACTCTCTTGGCTACTCCCTCTACACCTTCAAGATTGCTCTATCGGCGAATGATTATATTTTTAAGTTCTGGTTAGGTGGAGTTGATTAGAGAGAAAGTTGGTGGGACCAAAAATGGTGTATGTGAGAATAAAGTGTTTGTATGGCACAAACGTCAAACAAAAAAGAAAATTAGGGCAATCTTAAAAGACTAAAGGAGTATTTATTACAAAACTCTACTTGCTGATTTGATCTCCTACTAATGGATCCCCATGCTGTAACCAACTCTCTTTTCTGACATAATAACCAACTCTCCTTTCTAACATAATATTCCCTTCCATTTCACCCTAACCAACTGCCTCATCAATTACTTCAGTACCCGCAGCTGCTGTCGCCAAAGCTTTTTCTTTCTTTTCCTGGCATAAGTGTAGAGCAGAGGAGGGGATGATCAATTGTTTGCAGCTTTCTAAGATCCCGTAGGCTCACTTTGTTTATAAAGTACTTGGTTGTAAGAAAAACGATAATGGAAATGGATGGTATGAATTATAACTTTGTACCGGAAAAACAAACGGCCCTCTCAACTCTTTATATGGAGTTTAAAATTTTCATGGATTGTTGCAGGGAGAGTGCATATACAGGATTTTCCAGGGAAGCAAAGAAAATTTCATAAAGAACGAAGCCATTATACTTAAAGAAAGCATTTCGCTTTTTGGTGATAGGGTAAACCTTGTCCGCTACTTCTCAGTTATTGAGCTCAACAATATGAATGTGGAGATACATAATTATCATAGCTGGTACCATGGTTCTTGGGAAGAGAGAGCTATCTTGGTAAGACTACCGGAAAGCATACATTATAAGCCTACCATATCTTCTAATGAGATCCGATTGAACCTTTCACGTGAGATTGTGGTGGCTGCAAAGATGGGTTTCCATAATAATGTCCACAAACTACTAGGATGTTGCCTTGAGACCAAATTTCCAGTTCTTGTTTATGAGTTAATGCAAACGCTTGATGATCGTATATTACTCATAGATAAGAACAAATACAAGCTACCTCTATTAGAGTGGAAGGACAGGCTAAGGATTGCGAGGGAAATATCTCATTGTATTTCTTATCTTCACACAGCTTTTCATAGGCCTATCATCGTTAACTTGGAACATCATAATGTTTTCTTAGACCAAGACAACACTCCTAAATTGTCTTTTAGTGTTTCCATTACAGAGGATGAAGAAAATGGCAGAATGGAAAATCGTGAGGTTTTGAAGTCATTTGGCGTGCTTATTCTTGTTCTCTTGACTGGGAAAACTTCTGAATTTTCATCTACTGGTGATGGAGAAAGTACAAATTTGATTGATATGATTAATTGGGTAACCAAAGAAACCACAAAGGACCACATTAGTGAGATTTTAGATCCTGTAATTACTAGAATAGGAGTTACAAAAATTGAAGACCACCAGATGAGTGCATCTCTAGAGCTTGCACTCTTGTGCACCACAACTGAAGTGTACCTAAGACCAACAATGCTGGAGATTGCAACTAAGCTTAAGAACATGATTGAATACCCTGAATCGATCCTAACAACAAGCATTTTTCAGGTATGGCTTTCAAGACAATTGCATTGTTACCCTCATCTGACTTTAGACATAATTTACGAGATCAAGCACTCTTTTGTGGTTGATACTTGATATATATCCCTTAAAATAATGAAGATTCATGGAATTTTATGAATCATGAAGCTTCAAGTGTATTATTTTACCCAGATTAGTACATGCAAACACATTATCATTCTAGATGATAAATGGCTTGAGGAAAGTATTATCATTTGCTTTTCAAGATGTTCAGTCTCAAATATGCGTCTTCTTTAATACGTCCTTCGTACCTTGATAGATCTCTTATTTGTTGCTTGCATGGATTAATTCCAAGACCCATATTTGACCATCTATATTTTTTATTATGTGTAAAATGATAAATTGGTGATAACTAGATGTACACATTTAAATGAACCTAACAAAATCTCATATGATGGTATGACTACAGTACTAAGATTTGTGATAAATAAAATTTAAAATTTGACTTTGAAAAAAAGGCAATGAAACGTCTATTGAAAGAAAAAGGGAGCAATTACTTTAATTCTATTTCTAAAGGTAATCCTTTTACGACATTGTAATTCCACACTCCATGGGTGCATGCGCATATATTATTTTTCAAATAGGGGTGGAATGGTGTTATTTTAATTAAAGCCTCCATATTAGGTGATCCCTCTCATATATTTTAGACATTTTATATGTGCACATTTACATTTTGCTGATTTATGCGACAGATGTGCAAGAAAATGTGCTTGGAGCACATAGTTTTAGGTGGAGCACCTAAGAATTTGTAATTATTAAGAAAAGAGGGGTGGTATGGTGATCATAAAAGCAAAATATAGAAAACAATAATAAGAATAACTCGGTTACTGAATAGCACGCAAGGACAGTATGATGACTCAACAGAGAGTTCATCAATCTCATTGATTGTTGCAGGGAGGAAGAATGTACAAGAATTTCAGAGGAAGCGAAGAAAATTTTAAAAAGAACGAAACCATGGTACTTGAAGAAAGCATTTCCTTTCTTGGCAGAGTGGACACGGTCCGCTACTTCTCAGTTGATGAGCTTAACAACATGAATGTGGAGCTCTCGTCTAACAAGATGGTGCCAGAGTTGGATAGAAGAGGTGATGTAGTTTGTAACTGGAATTGTTACCAAGGCTCTTGGGAAAGGAGAGCTGTTTTGGTAAAGCTATCAGATGGTGTAATAACTCGGGATGGAAAATCTGCTAATGAGATCCTATTGAGCCTTTCTCATGAAATAGTGATTGCTACACAGATGGCTACTCATGTTAATGTCCATAAACTACTAGGTTGTTGCCTTGAGACAGAATTTCCAGCTCTTGTTTATGAGTGGATGGAAACTCGTCTCGAAGATCGTATATTAATTAAAGATGAGAACCAAAATAAGGTACCTGTATTAGAGTGGAAAGACAGGCTAAGGATTGCATGGGAAATATCTCAACTTCTTTCCTATTTTTACACAGCTTTTCATAGGCCTATTGTCTATGCGCTACCTGAATCCGATGTGCCTGCAGTTTTCTTGGACCAGGGCAACACTGCCAAGTTGTCTAACTTCCATAATTGTTGTCCCATTTCAGCGGGTAAAGAAATTAGTGAAATGGAAACAAATGTGTACTCCTTTGGCGTTTTTCTTATTTTTCTCTTGACCGGAAAGTCAACGTCTTGGATTAAAGAACATATTATGTGCAGAATAACTTCCAGAAAGGAAGGGATTAGTGAGAATGTAGATCTTGGACTCAGTGAAAATGGAGTGGCAACCACTGAACTGAATGCAGCTATAGAGCTTGCACTTAGGTGCATAGAAGAAAAAACACACATAAGGCCAACCATGGTGGATGTCGCAGCCAAGCTCTACAACATGATCAAATCCTCTGAATCTACAACCAGCAGTGCTGTGTAAAGACTAAACTCCCATGTAAAATTCGCCCAATTCTACTTCGGAGTTGCCGTACATTTATTTGATCGATTGCGTTTATAGTTTATGTTTCCCTTGTCGGTTGCCTTAATGTGCAGCAAGATTATAACTTATAAGAGACACTAAATTTCATTGTATTCGATTAAATTTCAGTGTAATCATGCTTCAGTTCGTCTATTCCGAAACGTGATTCGTAAACGATCTTAATCGGCAAAGTTGGCCTTCGAAATACCTTGTCGACAGTTTCTGTTTATGGATGATAAGCTATTATACCCGTAATTTGCTCTATACCATCAAATTTGAGATCTAGGGTTTGACTTTAGAAAACCCTATATCTGTAAATTGGGGATGAATTGTGTGATGTCTTATATGGAGATATTAGGGCTTTTGGACCAGCATGTTGAGTTTAGTGTAATGGTATAATTTTCTAGTCGGAATATCATTCGTCGGCCAATCCTCCGGCCACCGTAGGGATGAGGGGGATGTAGAGAAGAAAGTGAATGTTTATTTAAAAAAAAAAACCGTGAAGCCTGTACCTGTTTTTAATTTTATTTTAATTACCTCCTCTTTTTTTTTTTTTACTTTTCACCTCCTCTTTTTCGAACTTTTTAATCAGAAAGGAATGAAGTATAATAAAAATACAGGGGAAAAAGTTCTTTATTTCATAAGTAACCTGAGAGAAAATATTGTATTTGAGTTTTTGTTTTTAATTTTATTCTCCTTGTTTAAACAATTTATGAAATTTAAAAATTACAAAAGTTCAAAGCTCCCAAAGAATTTTTTATTTTTTAACCAAATAATATAATTTTTATTATTTATCCAAGTTAGATATTGACATATTTCCCTCACTTAATCAGTTCATGAAATTTAAAAAATTACAAAAGTTCAAAGCTCCCAAGAAACTTTTAAATTTTAAACACATAATTTAATTTTTATTATTTTCCAAGTTTAATATTTCATGTATTACGTTCTCAAATCCCGTTCCGAAAAAAATCCCTCCCGCGATCCGAATTCTCACAACCAGCGAATTGCGTTCTTGTACCCGTTTCGCGATCCGAGACATTCGGCGAATTAGGTATCACTTCTAAAGTTATCTCATCTTTTTTTCTCACAATGAGTGTGCAAGTTTTAGTTGGTTTTTCTATTTCTCTCTCCTATTTTTGCTATACCCCACCATATGCTCTCTCCCCTATCCAAAATCTTTTTTTTATATGGACTAGATAATTTATATTCATATTTTAAATTACTGAGATATTAATCATTGTTTATGCATTTAAATAATTCGTTATTTAATTACGTAACATAAGTTACATTAATTAAAAATTTCTAGATTATTTAAATTAATTTATGAAAATTAATATATATTGGTTTAATTAGGAGAATATAAACAAATTGAGTTGGGAAAATTGATTAGAAAGAAAAATAAGTTGGAAAAAAGTATGGCAAAATATGTCAAATTTGAGCTCAATATATTGCTAAAAATATTATTTTGTCATTGGTAGAATATTTTTTTTATAAAAAAAATATGAACTGGAATTCTTTTTATTAACGTTACAAATATCAACAAGTCTTTGGTAAGACTGTCCGACATTAAGCCTTAATATTAGACCACTAATTAAGCGCTGAAAAACTTGACAAATATGGGTCTCTATCTACTTCCTCCGTTCTTTTTTAATTGCAACGTTTTCTTTATTTGGAAGTTTCATACTAATTGCAACGTTTCCTTAATTATTTGGTAATATTTTTTATCTCTCTCCTATCACATGGCCCCACTTTTTTATCTATCTCTATCTCTCTCCTCTTCACATAGGCTTCTTAAAAAATGTGTCAATGGAGTATATATGTTGCAATAATTATAGAACAAAGGAAGTATGAATCAAGCTCTAAAACCAATAAGTTAAACCAAAAATCAAAACTATTGACTGACCATAACTATTAACCCCAAAATCATAACTATCAACTAAATAAACATAACTAGGAACCTAAAACCATGATATTTACCAAAATATAATAACTATTAACCAAAAAATAATAATTCCATTTAACCCAAAACCATAACTATTAACTCAAAAGCAATAACTATAAAACTAAAAACCATAACTATATCCAAAACCAAACTTATTAACCAAAAACCATAACTATTAACCTAGTATTATAGTAAATACTTTTACAGAAAATCATAAGTTTTGGTGGTTGAATTGGACTGTCAACAAGCCTGTTGACGGTGATGAATTAATCAAAGTTAAGTTTAGATTGTGTTTAAAATCTTTAGAAGCAATTATGTTTTGGATAGATAGTTTTAGATTTTAGTTTAATAGTACTATATTATTTGAATTATGATTTTTTTTTTATGTTAATGTAGGTTTGTTTTTATTGCCTACACAAGATGAGCGCGTATTTGACTAGCTCATTGCAAAGGGTTTTAATTTTGAAATATGTTTTGAGAAAAGAAGTCGTCAACAAGTCCTTAAAGGAAGACTCATAATGGAATAAAGTAGGTCAGTTCCCCGGCTCTTTTTCAACCAACCAAGTGATCCCAATTGAATTTTGGGAAACCATAGGTACAACCTAGGGACTTATATAATGTAGTTTTCCCTGTCATGACTTCGTAATTGGTCAATGAACTAAAGATTGAGTTCGGGGGTGAGGGTACAAATAGGATAAGGAATCAAATTCGTCTATTATTGGCCTCTACTTAATATGAGTTATAAGAGAAATTTATGCAATTAAAAAACTCAAGCAATATGTTTAAGCATTATAAAAATTAATGTATGTTGGTTCATTAAACAAGCAATAGACTAATTTTTAGTGATATGTTATTTATGCAACCAAAATACAAGGATACTAAATCAACTGTCCAAAATTTTCTAATTAAGCGTAAGAACATTTATTTAGGTCTTGATTAGCAAAAATATACATCTGACATGTGATGAAAGCAATGAAGCATATAACATACATATGAATAATATAATGTATAGAAAGGAAAGACTAGAGAATAATATTTTAAAAGGTGATGGAATTTATTAAAACTTATCAAAATTTATTTCGCCTACACAATATGAGCGCGTATTTGACTACCCCATTGTTATGGTTTTATTAAAAGAACGTTTTGAAATCGCCAACAAATCTTTAGATGAAGACTCATTAACCTAATTGGATGTTTTGAAACTTATGGACATCTTAGGGACTTATCCAATGTGGATTTCCCCTTCACGACTCCATAGTTGGTTAGGAACCAAAAATCGAGTTTGGGGGTGAGGGTACGAACACGGTCATGAACCACATTAGCCCATTACTAACCTCTACTTAACACAATTCATAGCACGTTTTATGCAAATAAATAACCACATAATTTTAAACACCCTAAAAAAGATTAGTCTAGGTTGGTTCATGAAACACATAAAAGACTATTTTTTTAGTGGCAAGTTATTTAACAATCATATTATTGGGTTCCTAGCAGGTTGTCCATATTATCTGATTAATGTTAGAACAATTATTAAGGTAATATACAAGGTGATAAATATTGCTATCAGACATTAAAAATAATATTCATGGATAAGAAATAAAAATAATGCAGGGAGTTAGTATAATACTCCCTCTGGTCTTTATTAGTTTACCCGTATTCCTTTTTGGGATGTCCCTTATTAGTTTACCCATTTCTTTTGTTTCTATTTTTGGAATGGAACCACTAACTTTCCATCATACATACTGTAACACCCCGTAATTTTCACCCTTTATTTTTGGTGTTAGTTTATTTTAAAATGATATTCTTTTCGTAAAAAAAAAAAAATTATTATTTTCTCTAGATCAATGATTTTTATTCTTTATAATTTGGGAGCCGAATTATTATTTTATTATATGGTGTGTTAATGTGTGCATTATATTTATATTTATAATATAATTTATTAGAATTATTTTCATTATTAAGTATTTTCAAAGTTTAGGCGCGATTTAGGAATTTATCGATTTATCGCGTAGCGGGCTTTTGAAGCATGGACCCTTGTTGATTTGGGCCGAAATTTTTGTTGGTGTGTTGGGCTTGACAACCGGCCAAGGAGATGGAGAAGGAGAGCTCCTCTTCTTTCTTTTCTTTTTATTTTTCCTTGTGACTCTTTGTAGCTTTGTAACTCCTATAACCCCCTAATCATTCTCCTTCATTAAAACCCTTTATTTCAACCATTAAACATCCATAAAATTCTGATTTTTTTTATTCAAAGAAGTTCAGCATCATTTGCATTAAACCCTCACCGTTTTTCAAGAAAAGGAAGAGAGAAAAGGAAGAGGAAAAGAATAGAAAGGTTCAACCCGGTTTTTCCTGTCGCACCTTCACGAAAATATCCGTAGCCGGAGATCTAACCGTTGGATTGTCTTCAAATCTGGATACAAAGTTTATAACGTCTTGTTCTACATTCTTACAGGAGCGATTTAGAATCTAAGATTTTGATCATCGGGAATCATGGTCGTAACAGAGCAGTGCGAAACAAGAGTTTTCAACGTTCAAGAAGAAATGCCTAGTGACTTGTTGCTACAATTCTCGTTCGTTATGCCTTGGGGTTAGAAGAGGATTTGGATTGCATGCTTAACTCGTGATTGTCTCTTTAGACTCAGCTCTCCTCCCGACGATCCAGGTAACTAGTTGTTATCTTAGAACCATAGTGATTAGGGTATTATTCGGTATTAGATTACTATGCTAGGAATTATTTAAAATACTTTTTGAATGAGATTTTTTTGACGAAATTTGACATGAATATACTTGATACATGCTATGTGAATACTGTGTAGAGAAAAATCATTTTCGCATGAGTTTTAGTATTTATTTGATTTAATTGGTGTTTTATGCGTTTTTGGCTAAATTGCATAATAATTATGGAACGACTGTTAAAATTGATGAAATTATTTTTATTAGATCATGTTACATGCATAGTATGTATTCCATGCCTTAGAATAATTTTTTTCTACTGTTTACTATTCTATTTAATTGATATATCTGTTTTTGTAATTTCGATTCTGTCAGTATATAAATCATGAAAATTATATGTAGAGGCAGAAAAATTAATTTTCTTTGAATATTATGTATTTCCGTGAGTTTTTACATGTTATGTAAATTTTTGGTAATTTGTGGGCGTCTGTTTATATTTTTAATTATTATAATGGCTTATTTGAGGAATCTGTATATTAACTGTTAAAAATACTTTTGGAGTCCGAAAATTATAAATAAAAATTTTACCATGTCAGTGGAGCCATTAGGGTCGTATGATAATTTTTTTTGTGATTTTACTGCTCGAACTTACTAGTTTAATAATTACTATGGTGTTTTTGTTGTGAAATTGAGGATACACTTTTAAATTATTTGAGGGCTTGTAAATCAGAAATAATTCATAATTTATTATATTCTGGGTTGCTGATTTTCAGTAGTATGCAGTATGTATCATTGGGTAACCATATGTTTATGTTTGATTTATGAAAGAAAATGATTAATTGTTACTACTCTTTTAATGAATATGATTTAGAGTTATTTGGTGATGTATTTTTGATTGAATTGTGGTTGCTGTAAAAACCAGTATATTATCATTGATGATGTTTGGAGATGTTCAAGTGTTATTGTGAGAGTTATTTGTTTAAAATTTGTAAGTGATTTATTTTGAGGAATTATGAGGAACTGTTTTGATGAACTGTGGGTATTAGGCCGGGTAGCATCCCTTTTTGATGAATGGTATTTGGATTGTATGCATGATTGTATTTTGAGATAAGAATATCCGGTGGGATAGATGTAGCCCCCGGTGAAGAACATGCCAACCACATGGTTTGCGAACTAGGGGTACACCTGGGTTAATTGTTGTCGTCTGAGAGTCAGGAAGTTCTGCGTGTTCTACCTTGCATCGGGAGTTTGGCCATTCTTAGACACAGGCAGTGGGGAACGTAAGCCCATAGACTGACCTGGAGATTGGGATCTGACAAACCTTAGGAAGTGATTTGCGAATCACTGGCGTTCGGTTTCTGACTCAATAACTTGTTGAATCCTTGATTTATTATTATTATTATATATTAGAATTATGTCACTCACTCTATCATGTTTACTTATTGTTGATGATCACTTGTTTCATCTATGAGCTTTATGATTTCTATGTGCATGCTATTGATGTAATGATTGCATGTTATTCCTTTCTTAATAATCTTCTTCTGAATCGTGCTTTGATTGCTATTGTTCTGGGAGAACTGCTAGTTACTCCCCACTAATTGTGGATATTTGTTGTATATTTTGCAGGTTTTGTTGATGGGGATTTTCTTTGATTTTGGTCTCGGGTTGAGATGCGAGAAATAATCTATTAGGGGTTTTAGTTCTAGACTTCTCATTAGTTTGATATAGTTTTCTCATTTCGATTTTAATCTAAGTAATTAATTTACTTATAGTATTTACTCATGTTTGTTTTTATCACTTAGTTATTTAAACACTATTCTTGTAGTAGTGACATTCCCAGAAGACGATGTTTCCGCCATCGTCGTCCTATTAAATATATTATCATTTCTTTCTTTTCCGCCTTTGAAATTCTGGGGTGTTACACATACGTTCAACTTTAATATAAAATAATAGTTTCTCTTTCTTTCTATGTCCGACAACATTGTTTATCCTAAAACTCTGTGTAAAAGAAAGGGGTAAACTAATAAAGATCGGAGGGAGTATACAATACTAACAATCGCAAGAATATATTAACATTCTACATCATGAATAGAATGTTAGTAACTCCAAGCGAAAGTAATAATAAGCATAAACAAAGATAAGAAAGTTTGTTAATTTACTTGACCCTCAGAAATTATACCTCCGTCCGAGTCGTTGATTTATTTGCACGGATCTTGGATCCAATTAGAATGAGCCTCGAAAAAAATTTGTGTCGTATTGCCAGCAGCCTTTGTATTATTGCCTTTCACTAGTAGAATCATTGTTTATTGCTGTGGTTTTACCCATACACAACAATTCACCACGTTAAAAAAAGGAAAATTCATAAATCAACCTATTGTTGCGGTTCTGGCAGAAAACTGCAGCAATAGGTCTCAATGGGAATTTGAAAGATCTATTGTTGCGGTTACCACAAAGAACCGTAGAAATAACATTTAAAAATTAGGGTTCACACGCGACACTTATAATCTTACGCCTATTTCACAATTTCAATCTCTCTCCTATCACGCCTTTCTCTCCTCTCACGCCTCTCTCTCCCCTCTGTGGTCCTCTCTCTCCTCTCACGCCTATCTCTGGTCCTCTCTCTCCTCTCACGCTTAACTCGGGTCCTCTCTCTCCTCTCACGCATATCTCCCCTCTCCCCTCACATTGTCGCCGGCCCTTTCTCCCCTTTCATCGTTGCTGACTCCTCGTCCCTCTCTCCTCTTTCATCTCAAGGCCTCTTTCTCCCCAAACACCAGCACCAACACTCCCATCCTTGTCTTCCGTCTTTGCTCGTGGCTAGGGATCGCCGTCGCTCGTGGGTCGCTGTCGCTCGTGGGTCGTCGTCGCTCTTGCATTAGCTCCTGATTTTCCGTCGCTCGTGACTCCTGATTTTCCGTCGCTCGTGGCTCCTGAATCGCAGTCGTTCGTGGCTTGTGGATGTTCTGAAGCCTCCTTTTCGTCTACTTCGTTCGTGAAATCGCAGTTGGGTTATTTTTTTAATTTTTATGTAATTAGTTTCAATTTTTTCCTTCCTTTCAATTTTTTTTCTTTAGTTCTAGTTTCATTAGGTTATCTGATTTTTTATTATTTCATCGTTCAAATATTGTAATTTTTATTTTTCATTATTTTTGATTTTATACTAGTATTTTCATCGTTCAAATATTGTAATTCAATGTACTGTACCATTTTTTTCATTTACTTTTGGTTTCATTGAATTTTGATGCTGAAAATAGTCTGAATATTAAAATTTTTAAAAAAAAGGTTTTAAAAAAGGTGCACCTATTGCTGCAGTTTCTTCCCAAAACTGCAACCAATAGACTTGTTTTTTAATATATAAAAACACCTATTGTTGCGGTTTTGGGAATAAACCGCAGCAATATGTCAACGTATTGTTGCGGTTAAAAACCCCATCAATAAGAATTACTTATTGTTGCGCCCTTAATTGCGGCGCGGCTAAAACCGCAGCAATAGGCCACTTAATGACCGCTGAAATTCAATGTTTTGTATTCAGTTAATAGATTATGTTGGATTCGAAATACGTTGTAGAACGAGTCTTCGTAATGCTTGAGTTGTATATGTTTCAGGTTTTCTATGCCAAGTCCTAAGTGAGCCCATAAATAGGTGCGAACTAGAATTAAGACTAAATATTTAATTATAAGAATGAACTTCGTCATTGTAACAATTAACGTCGTCACGTCGTGCTATTCAAGCTCTGATCTATATAACTTTCTTACCTGACTTCACTCACTTGTGTTACAACATGTTAGTAGACTATTTGTTTGTTATCATATTGGTTTATAAAATTCTTTTAAAAGAAATATAGTGTGTTACACATCTATATTAGTATATTGGTTTCATATTGACTAATGCAGATTTGAAGTCAGATTATTTAGGATCACAATTCACACATCCTGCTTGAATTACTTGGTGAAGGGAGGTCCGGTTGACAATTGTCTTCTGCTGATTGCTGTCCTGCATGAGAGTGAACGTACGCAAAGAAAATCCCATATGCAAGAGGATGAAGTCCCTAGCTTAATATGATCCTTAATCAATCTCAAATAAATTTGATTATTCGGATAAAAGGGTATAGTTAAAAGCTTAATATCAATAACCATCGACAAGATCAGTAGCGTCCACACCTGATCGATCAGGTGGATCCCTCGCGTTCGCCCGAATAATTGCAGGATTGCTAACAAGCATGACCCAATTGACCGATTGATCCGGGCTGGCAGACACACTGGCCACTTTTACTCTTTTAGATACAACTCTTGTATTACTTATAGAGTTATAGTGTGTTATGTTCACGTCCGTCAAAATGAATTTCATTCATATGAACCTACTAGGTTTGAAGCCCGTGCGTTGCACGGGTTGTTGTTTATTTTGTTTTATTGTAAATTTTTTGTTAAAATTATTGTTGATTTTGTGTTGTTGTAAAATGAGATTTTTCAAGATCATTGTATTCGCATACTTCATCCGTTCTTTTCCTATTACAACAATTATCACTTTAGGTAGTTTCATCTTTTGGAACCATTCCACTTTTGGTAAAAAAAGAAACTACAGTTGACAATATTACATTTACTTTATGTTAATAAAACCATCATTAATTACCCGAATTGCCTTATAAAGTTGCATTTACTTTAATAAGGATTTATTTGTCCCCCTACTCTAGTTAACTAAAGAGGTACCTCTATGCTAGACTACCCATTTTTTATTTCCTTAAAAACCATGTCCAAACCAATTAAATGGTATCCCAATAACAAGTATGACTAACAATAGCTAATACAGTTTTAACATGAATAATACCCGAATGATACTTTAAGAAAGTAGAGGGTAATAATTTAATTGATGCAGGATAGAATGAATGCTTTCTTAAAAGTTGATAAGAATGACAAGGCATGCTTAGGTGGAGCTATTTATAATATTCTAAGTATGTTTTATTTAAATCAAACTCTAATTTTTACATAATCCAAAACTCTAATATGTAACTTTATCGTTATGGATTTTAGTTAATAAATTTTGTTGCACTACTATATTGTTTTAGTTTAGTTGAGTAAGGTTGAGATTTTGGAAGATAATATGTTTAATCCTGTAAATTGGACCTATAATCAAATGTTATAATCACATATATATAATACACTATACTTAATACTTATAGCCATTATTATATTTATCTAAAAAAAAGACTAAATAATGTCCTATAATGCATCTAATTTAATATATTTTCATGAGTTGTAACACTATATTGTAAATAGATCATATTTTGAAACATATTTCAAGCACTCTCCAATGGTAAAAAAATTATAATGTTTTGAATTAGGTAACAAAAGTTAAACTCAATTTACATAATATAATATTTTAGGTTGTTTATTCAAAACACAACTCTAATTTCCCCCTATTCAGAACTCTTTTATGTATTTAAATATATGTAGAATTCTATTTTTTCAAATATTTAAAATAAAAACTAATGACATGGTAATCTTAAGTGGCGCTCTCTATTTCATAAATTGTAGAACTATATTGTAAATGGATCTTATTTCAAAGCATATTTCGAGCACTATCTAATGGTACAAAAATTATAATATTCTGAATTAGGTAGCAAAAGTTATACACAATTTACATAATACAATAATTTAGGTTGTTCATTCAAAACGAAACTCTAAATTCTGCTTATCCAAGACTCCTTATACGTATTTAAATCTATGTAGAACTCTATTTTTAGAAAAATATAAAAATAAAAATTGATGACATGACAATCATACACGGCGCTCTATATTTCATAAGTTGTACAACTATATTATAAATAGATCTTATTTCGAGCACTCTCCAATGATACAAAAATTATAATATTGTAAAAAATAAAAATATAAATTGATGACGTGGAATTCATGACGTGGCAATCCTACGTGGCGCGCTATATGAACTCGAAAACTTGAGGAGCTCCCTATGCTCCCGAAAAGTTCCTCCTTTATATATATATATTGATTGGTCATAACATAACTCATAAGTCGTCCCTTAAACTAATACCGGTTTTTTTAGTTGCAACATTACCTATTTTGAATACTTTTTCAATCTTTCTGACATTATAACACATCAGTGTAGAAGTTTCCAAGTATAGAAGTATGTCAATCTATTAGGTTGGCGAACATGTAAAAATTTACACTTCTTAAGAAGTGCCGCTTTCCATAAAATGAAAGAAGTTGCTTACTTAGATCCCCGGATCAGCATAAAGTGTGTGCACTTGTCGTTGCCTTATAATCTATATGTGGGAAGTCTACTGGATAAAAAGATATTTAGGACACATTAGCTTTAACTTATATATCCTATTTTATTTGAATTAAACTTATTTAAAGTTATTATAATTTATTAGAGTTTATCTTATTGGATTTCAATAGAACTCTCAAAGACTTATTTTAAACGGTTTTTTCACCATATACCCCTGACAATTTTTTTTTTTGCACCGTATACCCTCACAAGTTTCCAAATTCACCATATACCCCTCACGTTTCAAAAAATACATCAACATGCCCTTATAACTAACGGTGTTAGACTTCCGTTAGTCATTAGGCCCTAATCCTACACTAACCCTAATTAACTAACCTAAATCTACCCCTAATCCTAACCCTAACCCTAACCCTAACCCTAATACCCTAACCCTAACACCTAACACCCCCACCCCACCCCCACCACCCCCTTACCCCAACCCACCCCAGCCCCCCACTACACCACCAGGTCCACCACCAGCCCCCCGCACCCCTCCCCTTCCCCGGCCGCCGCAACCCCCCGCACCCCCCCCCCTTCCCTCGCCCGCATCGCACCGGCGCACCACCGGCCCCCTCACTCCCCCTTCCCCCGCAACCCGTAACCCCTTCCCCGCAACCCGTAACCCCCTCTCCACCACCGATTCTTCGCTGACCCCCACTACACCACCACCAGCCCCCTGCCCCCCCTCCCCTTCCCCGGCCGCCGCAACCCCCCCCCTCGCCCGCCCGCATCGCCGGCGCACCACCAGCCCCCTCCCTCCCCCCCTTCCCCTTCCCCCACAACCGTAACCCCCTTCCCCATGACCCGTAACCCCCTCTCCACCACCGATTCTTCGCAGCCCCCACTAGCCCCCGCCCCCGCCCCCTCTCCTTCCTCGGCCGCCGCAACCCTCCCCTCGCCCGCATCACACCGGCGCACCACCGGCGCTCCAGGTTTGAATTTCAAAATTAAACCCAGATTTTCGAAACACCCCCTCCCCACCACCAATTCTTCACAGCGAAACAAAACCCGATTTTCGAATTTTGTTTAGGGTTCGGGGAAGGGGACGGGGGTTCAGCCGGGGAAGGGGATGGGGGGTTAGCGACTGGCATTGGGAGGGTAGTAGGGTTCGCGGGGAGGGGGGAGTGGGGTTCGCGGGGAAGGGGAGTGGGGTTCGCGTCGGCGGTTGGGGAGGAGAAGGGAGGGGTCACGGGGAAGAGGAGGGGGTCGATAGGGGAAGGGGAGGGGTGGTGGTGGTGAGGGGGGTGATGTGGCAGTAGGGGTAAGGGGGTGGGAGAGGGGTGGTTAGGGTTAGGGTTAGGTTTAGTGTATTAGATTAGGGTTAAGGTTAGGATTAGGTTTAGATTTAGGTTAGTTAATTAGGGTTAGGGTAGGATTAGGGCCTAATGACTAACGGAAGTCTAACACCGTTAGTCATAAGGGCATGTCGATGTATTTTTTGAAACGTGAGGGGTATATGGTGAATTTGGAAACTTGCGAGGGTATACGGTGCAAAAAAAAAAATTGTCAGGGGTATATGGTGAAAAAACCGTATTTTAAATGGTGTTGGAATTTATTAAAACTTATCTAAATTTATTAGTTCCTCTATTTTTTAATACTTATAATGTTTCTCATTTTAGGAAGTTTTACGTTACTTGCAATGTTGACAAATTTGACAATATATATATTGTCTCCTTTTCTCTCCTAGCACATGATATTCCATTTATCTCTCTCCTCACTTTGGTTTTTGTGGAAGTTTTTTTTATTACTTATAACGTTTGTGAGTATAAAAAAAACTAAGGTAGTACTCCCTTTGTTTTTTTATCATTCTCACTTTCCTGTGCGTGTCTCCCAATGCACCTCTGTGAACTTAAATATATTTCCTTATATAAATATTAATAATCTACTAATTGAGACGAATCAAACAAGATCCCACATGACTATATTTTTTCTTATAAATTGAAAAAAAAATTGAGAAGATTCTCTTTAAGTATGAATAATACCAAGATTTCAAGTGAGAAAGATAAAAAAAAAACGGAGGGAGTATAAGTTAATAAAATTTTATAATACTTGAAGCTTTTCAATACCCATTAAAAAGCAAGGACTTGAGGTTACTATTCTTAACAATAGTGGACAGACGGTTATGCCCTCATGACTTGATAGAAATACCTCCCTGCCATCCATTTGCCACGTTTTTTTTTTTTCGGCCAAGTTGTTCCCTCTGCTGGGCGCGTGGCTAGATTTGGCGGCAATTCACCCCTACTCTCCTCCCACCTTCATCCTCCTCCATCTTCCAAACAAACCAAACAGTTGATCCTTCTTCTGGCCACACTACTAAACCCTAACTAATTTGAAATATTTTTCTCACGGAAGTGGGTGCTCAAAAGTGCAATTAGGAGGGCGCAATGGATGCTGAAGGACGATGGGATGCTGAAGGACGAAGGGCAAGCAACAGCTTTGTGATTTGCGTCATTCCGGCCCATCCTGCGCGCGCCTTTCAAATACATTGTTCTTCGTGGAAATCACATCCATTACCTATTGCAATTCTGCATTTCTACTCCCGTGCTTATTCTCAATAGCGTTTTTCCTTGCATTTGTGGTGGCTCTAGGCCTTGTCTTAATTAGTTTGCTTTTGTGCTGTTCTGCCTTTTTGAAATTTTTCTTGTTATAACTAATTCGTACTTATGCCTCACCGTTTGCCGTCATTAGGGTGCTTTTCCTATGATTCCTGTTGTAAAGGTGTATTAATCTTGCTTAGTAACCTCCTTAATTTGATATTAGGTCCTGTGCATCCTTAAACCACTTCGTGTGCTTGTGTAGCTTCATGCCTTGCTTGCTCTCCTATTTTATAATGCTTTATTTACTGAGAAGCCCATGCACAGTCCATTGTATGCAAGTACTTACACTGTTTCCCTATTCCCCCCCCCCCTTTTCTGCTGTGAGGGAGAGTGCTGCACAACTGTTGTATCTGCTGTAGATGTTCCTTGAAATGCCTCCAACTTGGTGACTGATATCCCCCCTACCATGATGTCCTAATATTATGGTCTTATATTATAATGCTCAGGTCACACCCCTGTGTTAGCCTGCTAGGATCCTCAAACGGCTGTGCTTTTCTATATAGCACTCTGGTTCTTGTACTATCTTGTTCACCTTCATCATTTTTTTTTTGCTCTAACAATCAAGAAATTCAAAAGGTGGGGTGCTTACATGATTCTTAAAATGATTCTTGCTTCTGTTTGTTTTTCCTTCTATTTAGGATATATGTTCTACTAAATTAATGAAATTGGTTCATGTACGTGGTGTCAAATATAAGCAAGATCTCATGGTTACATTGATGTTATTGCTAAATGTGGTAGGAGATAGATGTGAACGCTTTAAAAAAAACCTGCTTCTGTTGTTTTTTTTTCTTTTTCTATTTAAAAGATCTGTTACTAAATTAATGCAATTACCTCATGTGGTGTCAAATATAACCAAGATCTCATGGTTACATTGATGTAATTGCTAAATGTGGTAGAAGATAGATGTGAATGCTTATTGCTGCTAAGCTTTTCTTATATGTCTTCCCTTTGTTATCTTCATATCACATGTGTTCCTACTATAGTCTACAAGTAACCCTTTAAATCTCCTCCCTTAGATCTGGAAAAAAAAAGACCTTTCAATGCAATATTTCCCTTTTTCTATTGTTTGTGCATTACAGTAACTTGTTGCAGGTGCTTGTTGCTGAACTCAAACCTCCTGTAAAAGAACATGTAATACTGTAGTAGTTGGTATTTATGTCATCATCATAAAAGCATCTAATGGTTGCTTTGCATCACTCTAGAATAAAGTATAGATCTGCCACTATGGGATGCTCTAAGAGTACACATTGTTCTTTTTGTCTCATCTCACATGCTTTGGAAAAGTTATTGCTTGTGTTCCCTTGCCTTCTGTAGTTCCAAATGTTCCTTTTCGCTTAAGTTGCTGCCACATTTATAACCTTTTATGCAGTTAGCTTCTGATCTAGAATCTTGTGTGAAAGAATGTCATCCTTTCTGTTTTTTTTTTTTTTATTCCAATTTGTGGACTTGCTATTATATCTGAAAATATATACACACACACACATACATATACATACATATATATATATATATATATACATATATATATATATATACATACATATATATATACATATATATATATATATACACATATGTCCCAGTACTATGTGTGCAACTTTAAATGTTCAGATCGACATAACTTCTCAAACCACAGATCTTTTCATCCACTCTTGAAAAAAAACAAACAAAAGGATTATTAGTTAAGGTTTTGATGATACTCATACAGTAGGCGATCATTACTAACTACATTAGGGTGTACTGAACACTATTATTGTTGTTTACACGTTCAATATACATGCATGTCACACACACGATGCATATACAAAGGGGGAAAAGGCATGAGTTGGTCGGTTAGACTTGAGTTAATGACCATATTAGTTAGCATGGCAAATAGAAACTATATTTACTTGCTTTCTTTTAGCGGAGGTTTGCTACTTCTATCTAAACCGCATCTGCATGCTTGCATTTTCCAGTTAACATGTGTATTCATTCTTAAATGATGTACTGGTTTTGCGTTGGGCAAACAGTTAGATCCTACTATGCATGAAAAACAACACATACAAATGCATGCACGCATATATTTGGTTGCTTATTGTGTTGGCTAATAGAATGCAGTGTCTAACGCTCCACCCGTCTCTTTAGGATATTAAACTACTTTGCTCCCACACCTCAACAAAATGGTTCCACCTTGCTACACTCACACTTCAGGGCAGCATTTATTAGAAACATAGCATCCATTTGCCTTGCCCACCCACTGTAGCATGCGCCTTTGTTGGTTTTGTGTGCTCTACTGTTTATTTATTCTATTTCTCTGTATCAATCCCATACCATTACCTTACCCATTAGTTTGTTGCCTGGGCTTCTAGGTGGCCAATTTTGTCTGCTTGTTAGAGATAGTCATCACTTAGTTTCCCTCTAATCACACCTGTTTTCCTCTAAACAATACTGGCCTTTGCAGCGTTACAGGTTATGGATCAAGTGGCTACACAAGTCCTCATTCCTTTCCACCCTCTATTGGAACGAATAACCGTTGTTCTGAATTTCCCTGGTCCGGTCTACCAGTTTTTAGATGCTTCTAAGAACAACGTGTGTGCCTCTGTTAAAACAGATTGTGGCCCAATTGCCTACACTTATGTCGGTGGGGAGGATGATACAGTTGAAGGGTCGTGTGAAAAAGCAGCCCAGCAAGCTGTGCGCGACCTGATGGGTAAATATAACGTTACTGTCGAAGATGTTACGGCTATGAGGACCCGCATGTTCAAGAGGTGTGCTGCCTTGTATAGCCTAAAGCGAAATGAATTGGCACGGATTGAGAAGGGCCTCCCAAAGGTGCCTTTGCATGAACCGTTGTGTGATGATGGGTTGGGTGTTGCCAAGCATGTGTCTGTTGATTTTGTGTCGATTGCGGGCTGTTTTTAGGCAGGTCACAATTCAATGCACTCCTGTTGAGACGCTTGAACACAGCCCTACCCGGTTCACTTCGTGGCTTACAATTACACCCCCAAAGGTTGAATTTGGCTTTGAATGCATCGTTGGTGACTGCTGCTCTACGCTTGATGGAGCAAAACAGAGCTTAGCAAAAAAAGGCGCTTACCTACTTAACAGGTGCATTCAACTTTGAAGTTATGGATGCAAATTACAACCCCACAACTTCTAAGTTTGATTCGCTCTTGTGCACACTTGAAAGGGAGAGTTATTTGACCTTGAAAGAGCGTGTTATGGGCCTTAAAGAAGAACTAGCGCCCTCCTCGCTCTTTGTTGAGCAGGACTGCCTCACTCCACGAGGTCTTGCATTCCAGATACCCTCCATTGCATCTCCACCTCTACCTCCGAAAAAACGCAAAGCACAACCGGCTATTGCACGCTCATCGTTGTGACTGCCTCGCCACCGACATCCCACTTTATTTTGCGAGCTTGCCAGAACTTGACACTGTCTTCAAGCGTTCGAAGTTTGTCTAGATACTATTGGGCGTGCTCCTACTATTAGGTTCAACCATTTTGTAATATGTTGTTCCCTTTTGGAGTTCTTAGGTTGTAAAGGGCCCCAAAAAACTCTTAGCGGGTACCCATGTATTAGGCCTCTCGCTAAAAAATGCACCCACCGTGTTTTTTTTGCTCTATTTTGCGTTGGTGATGGCTAGACCTTATGTTAATTAGCTTTTTACTGGTTGCCTTGCAACTTTGTTTTGGTCATATCTTGTAGTGCATTGTGTATGTGTTCAAGATTAATGAAATGGATATGCTTTACCAGTTGAATTGCGTTCTTACTTGTTTGTATCGTGTACAGACCTACAAATGTTAGTTACCTTATCAAGCATAATATGTTTCATTGCCAATATAATGTATAACCCTGTTATCTGTTGTGATGCAATTAGCTAACTTGATGTTTTCTGCCTTTTAACAGTTCCATTGCCTTATTGAAAAATGAAAACATGTTCTTATAGTTGGTTTGCCCTATATAATGGCAATAACCAAAACTCTTGTTGAACAGGGAAATCAGTTGTGGTGCCGGATTGATGGAACAAATGGAAGGCCAGCTACACCTTGTCTAATTTGATAGGCTCACCAATTATGTGATCGCTTGTGCTTTACTATCAAAGGTATTGCATCTTCTTTCAGCAAATAACCCGTACTGCATGTGTGTTTGAGGGAACATAAAAGGGATTTGGATTGCTATATATGTTATTGGATTTGTTGTTTACAGACAAAACAACTGCAGAAAACGCTTTTTGCCTTTCTTCTTGATAGATGGATCTTTGTCTTAGGTTAGGCATTTGGTTAATTTGTTAAAGACCGACAAAGAGGCTAAAATCAAAATGGAAATAAGCGTGATGTTTGTTTTTAAAAAAACTGACGGACCTTTTGGGATTAAGGGCGTTAACAATGGTATACTGTGTCACATCGAAGGTTCCTACTCAAAGACTTCTGATTCTCACCACTTTTCAACAAGTGTGAGCTGTGAAGGGTAGCTTCTCTTTGTATGAAAAATTATCATGTTCCCATACGTGAAGAATGCAAGTTTTCCTAAATTGCTTGCTGTATGTGCCGCAGGTGCCGAGCACCTATTTAGACATGCTATTATCTATACACTTCACCAGAAAGTAGGGTCTAATGAGTTTACTCCATGGGTAAGTTCCCTTGCTCTGTTTACTCTTTTCGTACAGTTCCTCTGTGCTATTGTAAGAGCTCCTCTATAGCTCTGTTAGCTGAGTGTTTAGGCTAAGAAACCCGACGTATTGTAACTCACAGATAGGTTGCTTGGTTTTTCACGCGCTAGCAAGCGCATACGCACTGTGCATGCTCTTTCTCAAACTCCCTCGACTAGGTAATGTCATGTTCCTGGCAATTATTTTAAAACTTAACCAGCTCAGTCAATGTTATCTCCTTATGTGGTTTATAGTTATCCGGCAGAAGATAAGGCCCAACCAGCCAAAAGAAAACGTACGGGGCGTGTTGAGAGTTAGTCAACCTATCTTAACTATATCTACAATGGACACCTTCAAATTTAAAGGTCCGCCTACCTAACTAGTGTTGTATGTACATCAGAAGTTCCTGCTGCAGTCATTGGGCAGCCATTACCAAGCGAAACGTTGGAGTTGCCTCAGGCTCGCTATTGTCCAAAGTGTAGTGCAAAAAAATTTGCCTATGAATCGGCTAATTTTTGCTGTGGTGATGGAGAAATTGAATTGGCCTCTAATGCATACCCCCCTGAACTTGTGAGGCTATTTACTTCTTCGGAAGAAGATGCACAACATTTTAGAAAGTATGCATGTTTGTATAATAACTTGTGCTTTTAGCTCACTCGGTGGGGACTATGGTGCTGAAACTAAAAAAGGAATATATGTCTTCGTATTACATGGCCAGATCTATCATTTTGTGCCTAATTTACTCCCTAATAATGAAAACCGCAAATATCTACAACTCTATTTTTACGATCCCCAAAATGAAACTGAAAACCGGGCTGGCTGTTTCCCAGAACTGAGGCAAGATGTTATAGATATCCTGATTGCTGTCACAAAAATAATCCTTACGCCCATTTTTTCCGATCCTTGAAGGAAATGCAAGTCACTGAAACCACTCAAATACTCATCAATAAAAACACCACTCCGGATCAACGCACTTACAATGCACCCACGTCGGATGAAGTGGCTGCAATATGGTCGGAGGATAGTTCTTCAAGCCAGTCTAGCAGCCCGCATATAGTTGTGCAGGGGAGATCTGATGTTTCACACAGAATAATGCACTATTATGGCTGCTATGATCCGCTTCAGTATCCACTTTTGTTTCCCTGCGGTGATTGTGGTTGGACCCAAGGGCTTAAAAAAATGTCATCGGGTGGTCGCAGGCAGCTAGCTAGCCGGCAAGACCCTGTTGCCTCGTGTTCTGTTCACACACCTGAGGATTTGCTGTCTCAAGAAGCTTCATGTATGTCCATACTTCCCTATATGCTTTATATGTGGCCGTAGCTGTTTATGACTTATTAAACACCTTTATATGAAAACTTCTTTGAATAGGTTCTACTCGAGGCCAGCCTCCAACGGACAAGAACATTTCACCCAGAGAGTACTATGCTTATAAGCTGCAGCATAGGCCTAATAACATGCTACTTAGAGCCGGCAGATGCTTACAACAATACATAGTAGACATGTACGTCAAAATTGAAAACACACGCCTCGATTTTTTCCGGCACAACCAGGACACTATCCGAGCAGATTTATACCAAGGCATTCTTGATACGCTACAAAGCGGGGAGCATAGTGCAGCTAATGTTGGGCATCGAGTTATATTACCACCTTCTTTCCTTGGAGGGCCTCGGGATATGCAGAAAAGATATTTGAATGCAATGGCGTTAGTACACCGCTATGGAAAGCCTGATTTGTTCATTACAATGACGTGCAATGCGAATTGGCCAGAAATAAAGCGTGAATTGGCTGTTGGAGAGGAAGCACAAAATCGGCCAGATTTGGTTGCACGGGTTTTTCGTGCTAAACAGCTTGCTCTTAAGAAACAAATCACAGAAAAGCGTGTGTTCGGCGAGGTTGCTGCATTTGTGTATGTTATTGAGTTTCAAAAACGAGGTCTGCCACATGCTCACATGCTTATTATTTTAAAACTTGCGTTTAAGATCAAGTGCCCAGCAGATTTTGACAAGTAGGCTTATGCTGCTCCCATTTGTTCCTCTATTTAGTTTTGCACACAGAAAAAGTTTTACAACTGCTTAAGTTTCAGACAACATGATTCTTTTGTTTAATGCCTTTTATAGGTACATATGTGCCGAGATTCCTCCACCAAATAACCCTCACCTTAGGAAGATCATTCTCAAACACATGATGCATGGCCCATGTGGTCCCTTGAACCCTGAATGCCCGTGCATGAAACAAAAACAAACCAAAGGACAATGCAAATACATGTACCCAAAAAAGTTCCGTGATGAGACGACAAATAACAGTGATGGTTACCCTATGTACAGAAGGAGAAACACAGGGGACAGTGCTTCTATACGGAAAGCAACCTTGGATAACAAATGGGTTATACCGTACAACCCGTACCTGTCGTCACAATTTGACTGCCATTTGAACGTTGAAGTGTGTTCCACGATACAGGCGGTCAAGTACTTATATAAGTACGTTTACAAGGGACACGACAAAATCTCCTTCAATGTTGTACGTACCGGTGAAAAAAAGGTTGTTGATGAAATTGAACAATACCAATCTGGACGGTGGGTTTCAGCTTGTGAAGCTGCGTGGAGGATATTTGGATTCGACCTCTTTGAAATGCACCCACCTGTTATGCCACTCCCTGTGCATTTACCTAATATGCAAACTATCCAGGTCAGGCCACATGAACTGCTGCACAATGTGGTTCTGAACAAAAAATGTTCCCAGACTCCTCTTTTGGCTTTTTTTTCAGCCAATGCCTCGGTTCCTGGGGGCACGGGTTACCTATATGGGGAGTTCACAGAACACTACAGGTGGGATGCTTCATCGAAGGAATGGGTCCAAAGGAAGAACAATGCAATTATGATTGGTAGGCTTGCATTTGTAACTCCAACTGAAGGAGATCGGTATTTTTTGAGATTGCTGCTGCTTCACGTACGGTCTCCGCGGTCATTTGAAGACCTTGTAACAGTTGACGGGCATAGATGTGCAACCTTTCAAGAAGCAGCTATTAAACTCCGGTTATTGGAGGAAGATGATGCAGTTGATAAATGCCTAGGTGAGGCATGTGAAGTTCAAATACCTTCTGCTCTTCGCCGCCTCTTCTCAACAGTTCTCATTTTTTGCCAACCGAGTGACCCAAATGCACTCTGGTTGAAATACTATCCTTCTCTCTCTGAAGATTTCTATCGTAGGTTCCCTACTTCTCCAGCAAAGGTTAGGCGTTCGACATGCAGAGCAGTTGAACAATATCTAGAAGCAATGGGTAAATCTTTAAAATATTTTGGCTTAGAACACTTACAAGGCGCGGAAGATGATGAGTTACGACGGACAAAGGACATCGCTGATGCACTAGATGCGCCGATACCCCAAGAATGCATTGAATGTCGTGACAAGTTGAATTTGGCACAGCAAGAAGCTTTTGATGCAATCATCCAACGCGTCAAACAAGGCAAACCTGGTGCTTTCTTTATAGATGGCCCTGGTGGAACAGGAAAGACCTTCTTATATAATGCGCTGTATGCTGAGGTAAGATTGATGGACCTAATCGTCCTCCCAACTGCCACCTCGGGTATCGCTGCTGCTAATATACCCTCAGGAAGAACAGCCCATTCCAGATTCAAAATTCCAATCAATACAGAAGCTTCATTGGCTTGTGATGTTCCTAAACAAAGTAGTCTGGCTGCATTGATAAGGGCAGCAGCTCTGATCATCTGGGATGAGGCTTCGATGGCAAGGAAAGACAATGTTGAATCCCTTGATTCGCTCCTCCGAGATCTGTGTGATCCGCACTTGCCCTTTGGAGGTAAAATCATTGTATTTGGCGGGGATTTTCGACAAGTGTTGCCTGTTGTGCCCCGTAAATCCCAAAGGGAAGCTGTCAATGCTAGCTTAGTGAGTTCTGTACTTTGGCCTCATCTTATAAGATTTAGGTTACATGAAAACATACGGGCCAGAGAAGATCCTGCCTTTGCAGGGTTTTTGCTTGCCCTCGGAAATGGACAACTCCAGTCCGAAGAAGATGGACTTGTGCAACTGCCAAGCGAAATTGTTAGGCCCTCCGAAAAAGACACGGATCCTGTTAACAACATAACCTCTGTAGCATTCCCAAACTCTGACCTACAAAGTTGCACGTCAGATATTTTTACAACAAGGGCTATCTTAACGCCGATGAATGATGATGTTGATACCATTAATATGGTTCTCATAGAAAAGTTCCCTGGAGAAGCTACTACATATAACAGTTTTGATTCAATCCTTGATGATAATTGTGCTATATATCCCACTGAGTTTATAAACAAGCTTTGCCCCGGTGGCATGAGTCCTCATGAACTTGTTTTAAAGGAAAATTGTCCTGTAATTTTGCTGCGTAATATCCTGCCTTCTGTTGGGTTATGCAACGGGACACGCCTCATATGCAAGCGGTTCTTTCCAAACCTAATTGAATGTGCTATCGCAACTGGCCACCACAGGGGTGAGCACGTGTTTATACCGCGGATTAAATTACGTCCAGCCGTTTCTTCAAACTACCCTTTCCAGTTTCAAAGAAAACAATTTCCTATAAAATTAAGCTTTGCGATGACAATAAACAAATCTCAAGGCCAGACATTAACCCAGGTTGTCATCTATCTTCCTCGACCGTGCTTCTCACATGGGCAGCTATATGTGGCATTGTCTCGTGCCAGAAGAGCAGATCAAGTGAAGGTCATTTCACTCAAGAGTCCACTGAATCCGTTTGAAGGCTATGTTAAGAATGTCATTTCTTTCGACATTCTTAGAATGTCTGGTGTTATATAGGTTGCTCTCTGTACAGGTCAGCCCCCTCCCAGACAATATTTTTCATAGGTTTATTGCATCATAACTACACTTTGTGGGTGTGGCAACCAAAACTACAATTGGTGTGCCATCTTTACAAAGCCTTCTCACGTAACAAACCATTTACATTTCCTTACCTAGCATCCTAAATTGATAGTGCATGCTCGGTCACACAAACAGTAGAGTGCTTACTTGGGTTGTTCTGTTTTGCAGCTGCAAGGTGGCAAGCAATCAACACATGGAAGCACCTAATAGTATGGGTTTACTTGTGTATTTTGTGGTGAACCATGTGGTTACAAATGCACCCTTCAATGGGTTCACCGCAAGCTTTTGTTATGGAGACACACTAGCCAGTTTGCACATTATTATTTAAGCCAAAGAACCACATGGCCATAATGTACACTGCTGTTTTGTTCTTTTAAATTGTATTTTGTCCTTGAAATTCCTGTCTTTCTGGGCGCTCTTAACCCGTTGTGCTTTTCGGCTTCCAAAAAAAAATATATATATATATAGTTACATCGTTTGTTCTTGCAAGTTTAACTTGTTGCCTTCATGGAAAGCATCATTGCCGTTTAATAGAATGTGATGCCGTAGGGGTGCGCTTGTGTTCGAGCACTATTTTGCAGGACAAATAGGTCAACCCATGCTGCTCGTTATGTTCCTAACAACACTGTGCATCTGCCCCGTAAATGAAAACTATGGTATGCAGACTTTTTAAGTGGACAGTGCTCAATGTCTACGTGTTTTCTCTTGTGCTTCTAGGTGTTGGGCGTTTTAACTATTCATTTAACATTCGTTTATAAAGCTTTATAACATCATTGGATTTGTACTATTAAATGTTTTCGAATATTGTTTGCAGGTGCTGATCATGGGTCTGTGAACCGCCCCAACAGCCAATCTAATTGAAGTGTTTGCTAACCCAAATACATTTCATTTTAATCTCGGTATGTTGCAAACACTTACTTCTCTTATCTTGTTCCATTTGTCCATGTCTTTATAACATTTGTGGGAAGGTAGCAGACCTCCAAAAGTCTCAAATTAACTCACATCCTTAACCATCTGATTTGTTGCAGGAAAAAAAAAACCCACAGTTAGTTAACATATGGATGGACAAAAAAAATTGTTACGTATGGGGTTCTGAATATACAAGTTTTTAAAAACAATAAAAAATATACACCTTGTTGCAAACAAATCTAAGAAAATCTTTAATTTCAATCATAGGGTCCTTTATAAAAGGCTCATTAATAGCCTGCTTGGTAGGCCATGGGTTCAGCAGAGGAAATAAATGGCTACCCTTATTTCCACTTAGAAGTACATATGCAACACTGTTCTTTGTCCTATTGATCGGTCGGTGTCTCATTCCCTTGTGGACCACTAAACCTCACTGCTTTTAAGTCTATAAATTGTCCTTCGTCCACCACTTCAACAACATTTTGAAGCCACTCCCAAACATAGCAGCTGCTCCTTATTATCCCTGAGCAAATTAAGAAAGTGTTCTACAATCTCCATCCACTACCTTCCACAAGTCCTCTCTGACAGTTGCAAGACCATATCAGGTTTTCTCTTAATTTCCCTGGTTATTTTGCATTACCATTTGATAACATGTTTTAACCATCAATGCTGATCTGTCCTCTACATTCTTACCGTCTTAATTGCGCATCTATGCTATGCCTTTTATGCTGTTTCCTTGAGTTTTTCTAAAAGAGATCCCTATTATGTGCTTTGAACTAGATAAACTTATATTCTTTCCTGCCTTTTTCCCGTCAGAATTCTTTGTGTTTGTATTTGCTAGCTCTTGTTGCTTAGCTTATTACTATTGACTCATTCACATCATCCTTCAAGAAAAAAAATGTTATTGCTTGCATGCTAACATAGCTTAACGTGCTAGAAACTGAAAACACTACAACTTCCATATACTATACAACACTTCAAACTATTCAGTTTCCATTTCCTTCACAGTCACCTTCATTCTATCATTCTAGAAAACTACATTTTTTTGCCTCAGATAAATGTACTTGTCCTAGAATTTCCGGTGCATCTTTAGTTTCAACTTTGGTTGCTCTAAAATTTCCTTTATCATTTGCTTGTTCAAGAATACTCAATGCAAGTTAAGTTATCCTTCTTGGATTAACAGTACATTCAAATAGTCTTCCAATGAATTACCATTCTCAAAAACTTTTCTTATCTTAGACTTAATTCGCTAAAGAGCCTTAAAATAAGATATCAGGTGTATTTATCTTAAACGTAATTTGTAGAGGTGATCAAAAACCGGGCCGGGTCGGGTTCGGGCCGGGGCCCCCCAAAAAAATTGCCCACTGGGGCGGGCCGGCAAACCCGGGCAAAAATTTGTGCCCAAAGCCCGATATTTCGGCCCCGGCGCGCGGGCTTTGCGGGCCAAAACGGGCCGGGCCCTAAAAAATAGACTAAAAGTGTTTTTGGCTTGTCCAAAGCCCGCCCAAAAAAAACCAAAAGGCCCCGCCCAAAACCCAGTTGATCAGCTCTAGTAATTTGTTAGAAAGTCTTAATATAAGGTATCAACTGTATATGTTCGTGCAATATGGGAGTTTAAAATAATAATCAAAAGTCTTAAATTCAAGAATGACCACAAAATTCCAATGACAAATACTTATAAAAGGGGAAGAAACCCATGTTGCCTTGTTCTTTAAGCTTAACCACGTTTACAGATGGATATATAATCTAGGTCTCCCTTCATAAAGCCTTTCCTATTTACCATGTGCAGCCTTCACCACCCACATGATAGCAATTTTTTAATGCTCGTCTTAAAAAATATGCGCTCTCTACAACCTGTTTCCTTTTTTACCGTACATAAACTATTGACGTCTGTTACTAGGCAGTGGTACTATGAAGCCGAACGCGTTTATTTGGATGAGCTTAACAAGTAGCAAGCAAAGCCTACAAGGTTAAAGTCAAGGTCATTGAAAAGGGACGTGCTAAAGTGTCGCCAAAAAAAGGAATCCTTTACCGTAACCTCCCCGCTCGAAGATGATAAAGTATTGAACTATATGCACTTTGTTTGTCCTTGGTATCTACTACTACGCAACCCATTTATTCTAACTGTCCCCGATCTTTATCGGCCACGACACAATTCAAACTTATATGTGCTCAAATGTTGTCATGTCACTGTGTATATCATGATGCCCCCACAATTGTAAAAACTATAGTACACTACATCCACCTTAATCTAAGCGCATACAGCAAAACTGTCCCCTGGCTTAACTGGCTTCTACATTCGGGTATTACACAATATTGTTTTCTTTAATTAAATTTAAAATACCTTTTAAGATTAACTCCTAACCATATTAACTGTGTTCCTAGGGAAATCGTATGCGGGGTGCGCTGTTTGACGATCAGGTCGAGGGATACAAGGACGCTTTTGTGTACAAGGGGGAATACGAGATTGCAAACGCTCCAATAAAACCCGTGGAAGAGCAAGACAAATCCTCTTCAGCTGAACTTGACTACCAAATGAGCTTTGGAAGGCGAGACGGTGATCCAACCAATCAACCTTGAAGCAAATCCTGTTTTGCCCGAATTCCGCACCATTGCTTCCATTCCAAAAGCCAACGATCCAACTAACAAGTTTGGTTAGCGCTCAATTCTTCTGCTCTTAGAACCCCCTTTCTCAAATGTACATGTCATGCATTTAAACTATCATGTATTGCATCAGAGGACCCCTTATTAAGTGTACACATCAGAGTTCTCCCATTTAAGTTTCCACATCAGAGTGCGCTCAAATATGCATACCAGAAGGTTTGTCGACTTACTAAAGTGTTCCTATGTAACTGTGCAGCACTTTGTCCGTACGAGCGTCCATATAGTATGCGTATATTATGTATTCATGTGCATGTAGGCCCAACGGTTGACATATCTACAAACATATTCTAGACTATTTAGGCCATATTCTGCACACGCTCGCGAACCAGCTTCAGTTGAACCTAAATGGAACCATATCTACAAACGTATTATGCTATATTGAGTTTATACTCAATGGAAATTGCAGCCCTGCCTTTTTTGAGAGTCATCCACAGTTTTTTTTTTCCTTGTTTTTTCAATGTGCTCCTGTGTGTTCGTGTACACTATCTTAAAACTATACTATTTCATGCCATGTAGCTGGTTTTATCTGTATTTTTTTGTCAACAATTTTCCTTGTATACGAGCATTCTTTTTTTTACAAAAAAACTATTCTACGCATCACTTACATGCTCGCCTCTTAAACTCGTCGTACAGATCTCCTGGGTGTGGTGCTCTACGTTGAAGAAAAAGCCCATGTTATTTCATCACCCCAAGGTCGCGAAAATTTGGTCCGAGAAATTGTCATATCCGACCACAGGTATGATGCCTATTTCTTTGCTGTACAATCTGTTACCCCCACCCAACTACCTTTCAACTGTTTAGCTAACGTGCATACACATGTCACAGCACTCAACAACCATTGACCATTTCTGCTTGGAACGATCTTGCCGGCCAAGATTGTGACAGCCTGTCCAATTGGGCTGCGAAATTCAGCGTTGTTGGGTTCACCGCCCTTAAAGCCACTGCTCACAAAGGTAATCTCTCACTTTTTGTGCAGCCTAAACGAAACACACCTAATCAACAGTTCATTCTCTGATATGGTTTTACCCGCAGGGTTCTCACTTGCATCAACAATGTCTACTGCTATTATTCATGAACCCACTGATCCCAGAGCAAGTGCACTCGTAGACTGGTAATCTCCCCTACTGTGGTTTTCAAAATACAAACACAGGACCTCGTAACCAGTTTAGCCATCCATTTCCTCTAACGACATTATGCTTTTCAGGGCGTTGCGCCACAAAGACACGCTTGCTGATAGGCAGGCAAGGGTTTTGGAAGTGCGGGACCCCTCAAAAGATAGGCATGTCATGACGATCTACGCACTCAAGGCTAAAACGGTAACGCGTCCAGTTTAAGGACACTGAAGTCTACTATAAATGCTGCTTTTGCTGCCACATTAATTATTCAAACATTAACCTGCTTATTCAATAGCCCACAGTAATTGACGCCTCACGCTTACTTTCACACCCAATATACCTCAAATTAGTTGCCTATATATTTTACCCTTCCCGACTGGCTTGCTATTAACACCTGTACTTTTCCCTTTCCTTTGCCCCAGCCTGAAAACACGCTCCAAGAGGAACGCCACTGGTTGAGGGTTGTTGTCCCCGAAACTAGCATCGACCAACTACACGCATATCTTGGGTGTTCCCACTGCGGTAAGCGCACTGATGTGCCACTAGATGAGGCATTCACATGCCCCACCTGCTTCAAAAAAAATGTTATATCAATCCCTAGGTGGGTTCCCATACCTCTACATTTGAATATATGCTCTTTCTTTCATCATTTACTGACATCTCAGCCCACAATAGGGTTACCTTCAACTGTGATGTATCTGACGAAACCGACACTCTCAGAGTTACGATGTTTAGCAAAGATTTGGAAACGCTGTTAAAAATGCCAACTGAAGACATCTACAAGATCGGCCACTCTGTATGTTTTCTGTATCTTTTTAAGAATCCCTTCATAGTACTGTCATTTGTATTGCAATTGCCAACATTATGTCCCCTCTTGCATGCCCTTTTTGCTTTTCCCTTAACCAAATAGTCCAGTCAATTAGACCAAATATTACGTCCCCTTTTGACAGCACCAACTTGCATATCACACAACCATGTAGCAGAATTGCATTTGGAACTTAAAAACTTAAAGAGCCATATGTTCTTGGTTACTTATACCATGAACATCATAAGTTGTTAACATACCTATTGCTTGAATTGTTTTTCCCCTGGAATACACATGTAAGATTCAACCTATTATGTATTTAGTCCTTCCTGCCAAAGGCAACATAAATGATGGTGCTCTTCACTGGGCTCGACTTAAATCACACATACCTACCACCACCCTAGCCTTACATCACACTCGTTTACATCTAGCTGCATAGTGTACACGCTATAATTACCACTAATTTACTAACAATGCCTGCACTAAACTATCCATTCTACACTTGGCGGGGCAATCAAGCGGCCTTCTCATCTATTCAAGACTCTGATTAGTACCTCTCATTTCTTGGTTGAGGTTGGTCCAAAACGACCCTCGCCTTGAATAATGTGTTGCAATGGATTCTCAAGGGGGTCAAACTGGAAGATCAAACTAATGTAGCCGCGCGAGAGCGGGTTCCCGTTGCCGAACCGACCGAATACCACACCGAAAAAAGTAACCCCCCCCAATCAAAAGATGAAAGGTGTTGTCAAATCGCAGGATTCTAACCCTGACCAGCACGCCCTTGCTACGCGACACTCTGGTCAGCTTTTCATCAAGCATGCTGATGAACCACCCGAATAGGCTGCTGCACCACCGAGACAAAGAGCCCTTTTGGTTCCTTATCTTTTTTTGCACCTTGCTTATCCCTGCTAATCATATGATTCTCATGTAACTCAGTGGCTTCAGTACTCTATTTTGCTCTTAAGTATAATAGTATGTGTGTGATGTATAGACCAGGCAGGCACCATCTGACTAAGACAGTTAAACATTGTGCATGCTATGTATCCCAAAACACAACTTTTGCACAAGCCAGGCTATTATGTAATATAAATTATATACCTAATTTGCTGCCTTCAATTTTACTATTTGACTTTTCCTTCTAAAACATGAACTCGGTATCTTTTATTAGATATCCACCATCAAATGTATACCTTTGTCTTATTCCCAATTCCAATTGCTGCCCCTCCAACCCATTCGTTTTAATTAACTCCAAAACCTAAATGTTACTACTTAAGGTAAACAGCTAAGATATGTATTAGATTCACCCTTCACAGGGTGTGCTTTGATCTGTTACAAACTGTTGGACCCCAAAACCAATAGTCATCTGGCCACTATCTCCTATACTAGCTACACAATGAAATCATCTTTACAGTTTAAGTTATTGTGAAAATACATTAGTCGTTGATGTTTATTACATTAGTCGATCATGAAGATAAAAGCGAGCCATAACAATGTTCATTTATATGACTTTGGTGCACTTGCAAAGTATATGAATTGAATTATCCATTGCCATGAGATTATAATAGATCATGGCAAATCCTACTAATCTGTCAAATGACAAAGCATACCTTACAAAAACAGAAATGGTCTATGTTTGCTATCTAAGGTATGAGACAATCATTCAAACTACTTCATATTAACCACCTGAATTCCATACATAATAACTAACCACAAGACTTCTAAGTTAAACAATGTACACTACTGATAACCATCTTCCAATGGAGGAATGGAGTTACACATTTACACACAAAAAAACCATTCCAAATTTACACAACTATGGCATATAACAAATATATCTACAAATACAAATGGCCCATCATTCCAGTTGACATTTTGGATTCAACTTGTCAACCACTTTCTTGCGTTGCGTTAAACTAATGTACTTTTTAAAATTGTACAGGAACTAATGTACTTACATACTATAAACAATTTTCCCATCCTAATGAGTTATTGCGTAAACCTGGTCCACAATAATATTATTGGGGACCAAAACTACTTATTTAACATAGTGGCCCTTTTTTTCCATATAGTAACCTTTTCAAATTTTAAGCTACAGTTACTATCTACTATACTGACTGTTTTTTTAAATACAGTAACTCTTTCTCACATTAATTTATTATGATGCAATTTTCACTTTGTGACTTAGTAACCTTTTTTATTTCATAGTTAGACTTTATAATTTATATTTATTCATCTTTTATATATATATTTTTTATATAGTGATCCTTTTTTTCATAAATAACATGTATTATCATTAGGTCCACACTCATTTAGTATGGACCAAGTCCATACAAGTTTTTTACCCTCAACAGCCAATTACCAAACAAAAAAAAGACTCGAATTGAATTCATAAACACCTGTTCACCCCCCCCTCTCTCTCTCTCCTCAACCCATAACTCCAACCCC
This sequence comes from Beta lomatogona, assembly GCA_947646795.1. Classification (NCBI taxonomy): domain Eukaryota; kingdom Viridiplantae; phylum Streptophyta; class Magnoliopsida; order Caryophyllales; family Amaranthaceae; genus Beta; species Beta lomatogona. The sequence goes on from CANSNZ010000231.1 coordinate 2,154,404, forward strand.
AAGAAAACCCCAAATCGCTCCTCCGTCAAAAACATGCTTGCTATTTGTTCTGTTCATCTTCTTCTCTCTATTTAAATTCTTCCCTGCCCTCGTTTTCCGGACAAAAGTGAGCAATGATCAACACTCAACTACTAAAGGCCGCAGCCTCTGCTGCTAAAATGAAGGAATAGCAGCTTCTTTGCAGAAACCTGGCGAATTCCATTTCGGATGGCAGCCCTTATGCTTGGAAGATGTTTTACTCCGGTGAAGCATCAAGTTTATTGAGCAAAAACTCCTACAAAGCATTGGAAACAGTAATGCAGACGGCTGAGTTAATGTTTAACACCCCTCCTTGTAAGTCCCCCAAACCTAAACCTCCTACTAGGGTTCCTGTTCAAACACCTAAGGGAAAGGGAATCCAGATTTGTGAGCCCAGCATTCAGGGAAAAACTGAAAACCTTATGCCAAACCCCATGAACAGACCCCAAATTGTATGCGGGTTGAGGTCATTGGGTCCCACTAAAAGTTCCGCACCTGGGAGGAAGGGAAAAGCAACAAAAACTGAAGCCACGGCGGAGATTGATGGTGATTCAGATGAAAGCCAGTGCTTGCCTTGGGGGGGGGTGCCACGAAATGTTCTGCGAGGATTCTGATGGAGAGCTTCGCCTCTACAAGGTGTATGAAAGCACTGAGGTTTACTACGATGACGATGGACCTGAAATCCCCCTGAGTCCCTGTTGTGAAGCGGATGAATTGGATCCTGACCAGCATTCTTTCCTTCTCTTGCGCAAAGGAACTCAAAGGAAGCCCTGAGGTTTGTGTGTTTTTATGTGTTTATCACCAAAAAAAGTGGTTGCATTGCTATTAATTTCATTTCCTGACTCAAAATTGTTGTTATGAAAAGTATAGAAATTTGTTGGAATTAAACTTGATCTTGGTCAGTTTTTGTTACGTTTTTGGGCTGAAAAGCAGCATAGAGAACAAAATAGCCACGCAGACCTTGAATAGCCTGTCCTCACCACATGTTAAAATGGACAATTGCCAAAATGAGCCTCAATCTAAATAGCCACAGAACAATTCATTGTCAGCATATAAAAGCTTTACAATTGTATTTCCGTGAGCTGATAATATGAATACAGACCTCTTAGTGGTTTCTCATGTCATTGGGGCCATGATTGGAGTATATGTGCACAATGTTTTCCCCGTGTGCAACACCTCCATCAACAAGGACACACAATTAGTCACACAATTACAAATCACCTGCATTTTTTTGTTGGTTAGCAATAGAGGGGAACGGTATTAGGCTATTAACAGTAGAAACATGTGAACATCAAAGGACAACTGCTCACCAAGTCCACTAAGAGTGTCTTGTTTTATAATGGCAATGGTTAGTTGCTGGGTATCATAACTTTCATTGTTCATAGCCAGAAAAGATTAATATGTCTAATGCATTTGTGTTCTAGAGATAAGAAGATTAATAGTATGCGTGAGAAATATGGTATTTGAGTTTGCTTTAGTGTAGTATGCGTGCGGAATATGGTGGATACTTGACTGTTATGCACATATCACCGAGGTGCTCCATGCGAAGCGAAATAACAATATCTATAGTGTGTAGGTAGGGGTTTGTTTAATGTGTCATGCAAGAGAATGCTTACTTCATGCCCACACAAGTTTCTGCCTTTTAATAATCACTTCAAGTTGTTTACTTCCTCGGCCATTTCTTCTTTCTAATTGTCTACGCCTTCTTGTAGCTTTCAAACGACGCCCAGTAGCTATACAACAAAGAAGAAAGCAGGATCATCAACTTCTCCATCGTGCCGACCAAACAGCTCATTGACTGTTTTTTTTTTTTGTCGGACTATCAAGGCCGATGGCCAGCTTTTAAATTAGTATAGAAGTGTGTATGCAATTGCTGGGTGTAAGTGCAACTTCTTTTTTGTGCCAAACAATAGAACCTTCAAATGTAGAAAGAGGAGTATATATTATGCAATCTACTAGCCTTTTGTTCTTGCTTACCAAGTTGAAGTTCCTTCGTTTTATCTTATCCGGTTATTCTAATGTTTACCATTTTTTGTCTAGATAATGCCAAAGGGAGTGTTAATTCCCACTTTACGTCAAACATGCGTAAACATTATTTTCCTCCATGCCGCCCACGTAGGACAACACAAGAGAATTTGGTTTTTTATTTTATTTTTCTTACGTAGAAGTTAGAACTGCTACTCATACCGGCGGTTAACTATAGTAAGCCGCTAATCTAAGTAGCGGTTAATGCAAAACCAAACCACCACACTGAGTAGCGGTTAATGTTTCTTCCAACAATGGAGTTGCAAGTCATTTTTGTTGTGACCCTTTTAACAATTTACAATCCGATTGCCTTATTATCTAACCTACCCGTGCATATACTGCACAATGCCTTAACTTATTTTCGCTTATATTGCCATAGAACTATTCATACCAGTTGTTGCTTTCTTGGGGTTCGGCGCGCAACGCGCGTCGAACAACAACTAGTTTAAGAAAAAGGGTGAAGTGAATTCATCCTTTGTTAGATAAATTTAAAAAATTTAGTTGAATGGACCCTAATATTAAGGTGGCCCCAGCCCCCATGACCCATGTGTGTGACTGTGTGATGGACCAAATGACCAATCGTTCGCTTCTTATGATCTACTCACTCCGATTTTTATTAGTTTACCCATTTCTTTGGGGCACATTTGTCGAGACATTAATTTGGATCTTAATATTTCTAATTATCAATAAGCAAATATTATAAAAATTGATATTTAGATAATACACATTGAGACAAATCTAACATGATCTCACATGACTATATTTTTCATTTAAGTACAAATCACAAGAGATAGTCAAAGTCATGTATGTGAATAGTGTCAAAATTCACTAATAAACTAATAAAAACCAAATGGAGTATGAAAGTATTAAGGGGTTATCTACGTTATACCCTTGTGTTTCTTCAATTTCTACGTTGTACCCCATCCTTTTTAAAATTCCACACGGTACCGTCAAACTTACAATTTTTAATGTACAATGCCCCCACCGTTAATTATACGTTATTAATTTCGTTTACTTTTAATTTAGTGGAACTAATCTAGCTAAACTATATATAAGTTAAATTAGTTCCACTAAATAAAATAAAATAAATGAAATTAACAATATATAAATAGCATTAGGGTTATTATACATTAAAAAATTTAAGTTACTACATAGAATTTAAAAAAATACAAGGGTATAACGGAATAGAAGCCAAGTATTATTATCGAAAGAAAGACTTCTTAAGTGAATTGTGGGGGTGTCTATTGACTTCTCATCTCCATATCAACTTAATATTCTTGGAAATTAGGAGTAATCATTGAAGAAACTGGAAGCTCCAGTGTGAGTCGTAGAAAAAACAACATATGTGAATGAGTTAATGAGCTTGGGATCTCAAATCAACCATATTATTTTGCAGAAAGACGACTGCCATTGAAGTTCAAAAAGGTATTCTTTCTTTTTTTTCCTTTATATAGAGTACTCCTTATAATTTCTTAAATTATTAATGTGTCTTCATTCTTCAAAATTTAGCTTGATTCAAGTCTCCAATCTATCAATGATATTGTAATTTTCAGTGTTAATTAACTATTTGTGGGAGATATCTTTAATTTTCTACAATTTCAACTTTTCAAAATATTAAATTCATGATGAAAATTCTAGATCACATGCATAAATTGAGCTCATGGAGAAATCCCTAAATCCAAACTAAGTTTCATCGCATTAATGTAAATAAATGTAGTAAATTTTGTTTGAAAAAGAAGGTAAAATTAGTATTGTTCCATGAAATAGTAATGACATATGCTGTATAAGATAGTAGGAGTATAATGTTGTATAGAAATTAGAAAATAAGAAATGTTGTGTAACTTATTTTACAAATGTTATACAAAAAAGCGAATGCCGATTGTTCTTTAATTGGAACAAATTTTGTTCTACATAGATTGGAAGTAGGCAATGTTATGCCTTAACTTCGTGATAGAAGGCAAATGCTTTGTTTCATTTGCTAGGTAAAGTGAAGACTCGAACTTTTAAAGGGAACTTCAATGATGTTAACTCACAAGGAAAATAAAGTAAGACGCAGTATGGAATCGAAGAAGAATGGACTCACGGGTACGTAAGTACTCTACCTAAGAGAATTCAAACCAACAATTTGTTGGATGATGCACAAAATCTGTTGAATTCAGTGAATGATTTCAATTCATTTACTTCCATTGGAGAATATAAAATCTGTTGTATATGTTGGTTGATGCAGCCAACTGACAAATACTGGGATTTTCGGGGAAGCGAAAAACATTATATAAAGCATGGAGCATGGGTAGTTGAAGAAAGCATCTCTCTGTTTCATGGTAAGGCAAATCCTATTCGCCATTTCTCGGTTGATGATCTTAACAAGATGAATGTGGAAAAACATCCTTATTATCGAGAGGGTTTCCGCGACCTGTATCGTGGTTTTTGGGAGTGAATAGTTGTATTGGTAAAGAAGCCTGATGTAACTGACAATTGGAAAGAGTATTTTTTGCGGGAAATAGTGGTTGCCACACAGATGGTTACTCATAATAATGCCCACAAAATATTAGGATGTTGTCTTGAGACTGAATGTCCTGTTCTTGTTTATGAATGGATGGCACATGGAACTCTTGAGGATTGTATACTTGTCGGAGATGAGAATGGCCAAAACAAACAAGTATTAGAGTGGAAGGACAGGCTAAGGATTGCTTGGGAAATATCTCATGCGGTTGCCTATCTTCACGCTGCTTTTCCAAGGCCCATCATCCACGGGCACTTGACACCTATCAATGTGTTCTTGGACCAGGACAATATTGCCAGATTGTCCGATTATAGTCTTTCTATATCGATACCGGAGGGTGAAGAATTTGTTGAGATAGATCGGATACCAGGGAGTATTGGCTATATGGCACCTGAATACCACCATGGCAAAGTAGCAGAGAGTGCGGATGTGTATTCATTTGGTATGCTTTTTCTCATGCTCTTGACAGGGAAAGAAGCCATATGATTATTACACTGATGTGATTACAGGAGAGACATATGATGGAGTGACTGAGTTACGTACTTGGGTGCAGAATGGCGTAAAAAACAAGCTCATCAGCAACATTGTAGATCCTGCAATTACTAGAACCATAGTAACAACCATTGAAGACCTCCAGCTGAGAGCATCTATAGAGCTTGCAATCAGGTGCATCACAGTAGAAGGAAACCACAGACCAACAATGGTGGGAGTTGCAACTGAGCTCAAGAACATGATTACATCAACTAAGGTAATGACTTTCCCGAACAAGTGTATTCTTTGACATCATTCAGCTTTAAACGTAATCTATGAGAGGTTTTCATTTGTTCTTCGAGATATATGTCTAGGGGTGCATTCTCTTCACCTTATTTTTCCTGAATTTATTTGAATTGAACTTATTGAAAATTATCTTGACTTAACTGAAGTTTAACTTATTGAATCTTATTATATAATGTGTTAGAACTTATAGTCATTGGAACTTATGGAAACCAATCTGACACATTAGAACTTACCGGAATTCATTAGAATTTATTAGAAAAACTATTTTTTGGTGAGAGAACAATAGATCCTTGTTGCTTTGTGTTTATTCATGAACTATCCTGATTTTACAATCATGTATCAAGTTTTATTACTTTACCTAAATTAATACTTACATACACAAATATCTAAACAGACTAAGGCTTGAGAAAGGTTTTTGTCATATAAGGTAGTAATGTGCCTATTCACTACAAAAAAAAAGGCTATTTATAGTCGGAATTTGAGACAGATATAAAATATGTTTCAAAATTTGCAACAGTTCCGTCTCATACTCATATTGGAGACAATTCCTTAGATTCCCCTCTTTAATCAGAGATGCTCAGATTAATTCCCCTCTCTAATTAGTGATGCTTATATATATATATATATATATATTATGTAGATGTTTTTAGTCTCCAACTCGAGCACTTCGTTCTTCCCTAAATATTAGAGGAGAGAATTAAAAACTAGAATATTGGCTTATTTCGCTTCCTCTTTCCCTATACTATGTAGATGCATTTAATCTCCTACCTATATAATAGAATTCAATGGTATAAAATTACTCGCCCTGTACCTATTTGTTCTTTCTACTTTCCGCATTGGGATGTTCCTCAAAGTTCTTCCTATAAAGAATATTACCTTATTTGGACAACAAATAGTAAGATAGAAGTACTATAGAATAAGAGAGAAGTTCCACACTAAGAGAGAAGTTCCAAAAAGTAAGTAAGATGGTTCAAAAATTGCTTATAGATTGATTTCTTCCTATATTCCTTATAGAAGAACAAATAGGAAGGGAAGGAGTACAACCTTATACCAGAACAATGAAGGGGATGTCATGTCTCAACTTCTTTACGTAAAGAGTTTGATAATTTCATTTTGTAGGAAGAGTGCATATACAGAAATTTCCAGGGAAGCAAAGAAAATTTTATAAATAATGAAGCCACTTTTCTTGAAGAAAGCATTTCCTTTTATGGCGGTAGAATGAATCCTATCCTTTACTTCTCAGTTGATGAGCTCAACAACATGAATGTGGAGTTATGGCATAAATGTTGTGATTTGTACCAAGGTTCTTGGGAGGGGAGAGCTATTCTGGTAAAGCTACCAGAAAGCGTACTCAAGGGTCCCGCGTCTTCTAATAAAATCCGATTAAAGGTTTCGCGTGAAATTGTGGTTGCTACACAGATGGTTCTTTTTTTTTTTCATGGATTATTCTGATTCATAACATGTCAAGTTTAGTAGTTTACCCAAATTAGCACTTGCAAACAACACCATCCTAGACAATAAAAGGCTAGAGGAAAGTTTTGAAATTTGCTTTGTGAATTTTCCCCCTTAAACATGTGTCTATCACTTTAATTAGTTATTTAGATCTTGGGATCCGTGATGATTCTATATCTTGAGGTAGCCCTTTTGCCACTTTTTCATTCCACAATTTCTGGGTGCATGCTGCACATATAAAAGAAAAGGGTCAGTATGGTCATTGGCGAGTGAAATAGGAAACAATGATAAGAGAAGCTATAGTAGATGGGATGGTATGAATTTCCATTTTTGTAGCTTTAAAAGTGAGATGATTTTATTAATTTCATTGATTGATGCAGGGAGAGGGCATATACCAGATTTTCCGAAGAAGCAGAGAAGACATTGTAAAGAACGAATCTATGGTACTTGCAGAAAGCACTTCCTTGTTTCATGGCAGAGTAGACCCTATACGTTACTTCTCAGTTGATGAACTTAACAACATGAATGTGGAGTTCTATATTGACGAGGAGTTGTCGATAAACAATCTTGATACGTGGTCCGAGGAATTGTACATAAACAATCTTGATACATGGTCCTGGCTAAAACATTTTTCATGGTACCAGGGTTCTTGGGAAGGAAGAGCTGTCTTTGTAAAGCTATCAAGTGGTTTATTTAAGGATCCAACATCTGCTAATAAGTTCTTAAAGATGATATCGCGTGAAATCGTGGTTGCTACACAGATGGCTGCTCATAATAATGTCCATAAACTACTAGGATGTTGCCTTGAGACTAAATTTCCAGTTCTTGTCTACGAGTGGATGGTAGCTAAAACTCTTGAAGATTGTCTATTATTCAGAGATGAGAACCAAAATAAGCTACCTCTATTAGAATGGAAGGACAGGCTAAGGATCGCATGGGAAATATCTCGTGTTGTTTCTGATTTTCACACAACTTTTCACAGGCCTATCATCCTTAGGAACTTGGAACCTGATAATGTTTTCTTGGATAAAGACAAAACTGCCAAATTGTTCAACTACAAGTATTGTGTTTCCATTCCAGAGGGTGAAAAATATGTGGTAGAACATCTTGAAAAAGAGATCAGGAATTCTCAATGGGTGGCACCTGAATGCCGTCATCATGGCAGAGCGGCAGAGTGCGCAGATGTGTATTCATTTGGCGTGCTTTTTCTTGTGCTCTTGACAGAAAAGGATGTCATTACTGATCATCAGGGGACTCATATAATTAAATGGGTAACTGAGAAGGTCAGAGAAAAGCGCATTGGTGACGTTGTAGATCCAGAAATCAATAAAATCGGTGTAGCAAATACTGATCTGAGTGGAGCTATAGAGATTGCACTTAGGTGCACAGAAACTGAAGAAGGCAGTAGGCCAACCATGGTGGACATTGCAACGGAGCTCTACAACATGATCAAATCCTCTGAATCTATCCTTCTCACCACTACTACTGGTGTCTGAATTTCCATGCTACAGAGCTGCCTTAAATTTGATTGATTGATAACGCATGATCGCTTATGTTTTAGGTATCCGTTGTTCGTTACCATAATGTGTAGAAAGAGCTAGATCCTTGTTAGGAATAGACACTATAAGTGGCTCTTCACTTAAATGAAACAAAAAAATGTCCTTGTGGTCTAAACTCTTTTTTGGTTAACTCATTTAATTTCTCATTATAAAATCCACAATGTTTAAAACCGGACTGATCCTTTTTGCTTAACTCATCTAACGTACTTGTTAACGTGTGTATCTAACATTCTCTTCTAGCCTCCTTAATATTTCTTCACTTTCTCTATATTTTACTTTAAAAAATAGAGGAAGTATTTATTATTTAGTACTTCCTTTGTTTTTTTAGAATACTATTTTTACCTTAAATGATTGTTTCTTTTTAATTGCTACATGGTTTAAACTTTCGAGTACTTGGTTTACCAAAAATTAGTAGTATTACATTTGTTTGTCTCTTTTTCTACCAAAAAGTACTTTTTTTTTTCACGTTTCCCCTTGTTTTACATTAAATAAGTCAAAAAATACTCTCCAAAAAAGATTAAAAGTGACATTATTTAAAATCTTATGCAAAACACAATGTAGCAAATTAAAAAAAAAAGGGGTTTGAATATTAGATATTCAAACTACATAATCCCTTGTTTTATATAATGAACAATTGTTCCTCTTTATTTGGAATTTCGGATAAGGACTCATTAGGCGCGTGCGCATTATCATTGACTTGTAAGTCAATTTTACCGTGTCTGTGGACTTTTCATCCCCAAATAGCCAAATAGGAGTATTTCATTTTAGTCCAGGTAAATCAATTATTGAAGAGATCTGAAGCTCCCTTTCGTTAGTGTCTCTGTTGGTGGGATCGAAATACTCCACAATTCCACATCATATGTGAATGAGTTAAGGATCTTAAATTAACCATATTTATTTGAAGACAGGCGAAGCAACTACCTTTGAAGAGGTATTATTATTGTTTAATTCATTTATATTTCTATCATTTCATAAGATTATTAATCTTACTTTATTATTTTAAGAATAAGCTTGATTTATGTCTCCAAAGTGGTATATTCAATCTATGGGTGTGACTTTTATCAAACACTCAGTTCTACAGATTGCAATTCTAAGTTGTTATTTTAACAATTTTTGAAAAATAACTTCAATTTGCTACATTTTTCAACTTTTTATATCGCCAAATTATTAATTTTAATTTACAATGAATATTCCTGGTAACCTGCATAAATTTGTGGGTCTGAAGGTGCTTGAGTTATCAGATAAAAGAAAAGGTGAAGACTCTCAACTTTGAAAGGAACTTCAAACATGGTAGGAACTCGCTTGAAAAAGAAATTAAGACAAGTATGGAAACAAAGCAAAATCAAGTTACATTTAGAGAAGAAGGTATAAAACTACTACTCCAACTCAAAATAAAAGGATCTAGTCCTGAGAATTCATTGGATTTATTCAATTCATTATTCATTAATCGATTGGAGAACATAAAGTTTGTTAAAATTCATTGGTTGATGCAGGTATGTGATAAATACTTAATTTTTGATGGAAGTGAAGAAAATTATATTAGGAATGGAGCATGGGTAGTTGAAGAAAGCATAAAGCTGTTTCATGGTAAGGCGAATCCTATTCGCCATTTCTCAGCTGATGATCTCAACAACATGAAAGTGGAAAGAGATGGTTCCTTCGACTTGCACCGCGGTTCTTGGGAGGGAATTGTTGTAATGATCAAGAAACCTCGTGTAGATGTAGGTTATGATAAGAAAGAATATTATTTGCGTGAAATAGTGGTTGCCACACAAATGGTTACTCATAATAATGCCCACAAAATATTTGGATGTTGCCTTGAGACTGATAATCCTGTTCTAGTTTATGAATGGATGGCACACGGAAATCTTGAGGATTGTATACTTGTTAGAGATGAGAATGGCCAAGACACACAAGTATTGGAGTGGAAGGACAGGCTAAGAATTGCATGGGAAATATCTCATGCGGTTGCCTATCTTCACACCGCTTTTCCAAGGCCCATCATCTACAAGGACTTGAACCCTCGAGATGTGTTGTTGGATGAGGACAACATTGCCAGATTGTCCGACTTTTCTCTTTCTTCGTGGATACCCGAGGGTCAAGAATTTTTTATATCAAATACGATACTAGGGACTTTGGGATATATGGCACCTGAATATTATATATATGGGAAAATAGATAAGAGTACAGATGTGTATGCATTTGGCAAGCTTTTTTCCATGCTCTTGACCGGACAGAGGCCAAAATATCATAGTTATGATGATGGAACCCGTGGAGGGGATGGGTCATGTATATGGTTGCAGAATGGCATAACAAACATGCTCATCAGCGACATTATTGTAGATCCTGCAATCACTAGAAACACAGTAACAGCCATTGAGGACGTCCAGCTAAGAGCATCTATAGAGCTCGTAATCAGGTGCATCAACATATCAGGACAGTGCAGGCCAACAATGGTGGAGGTTGCAACTCAGCTCAAGAACATGATTAGATTGACTGAGGTAATGTCTTTCAAGACAAGTGTATTTAATTTAAACGTAATTTATGAGAGGTTTTCATTTGTTGCTCAGACTTTTTTCTAGTGGAGCGTTCTCTTCTATTTCCAAAATTTTTCTAGACTTACCTAAATAGAATTTATTGAGAATTATCTTGATTTATTTAAACTTATTGAAACTTATTTTATAAGGTGTTCGAACTTATGGAAACTTAACAAAACTTATTTCAACTTATGAAAACTTATTAGACCTGAAATAAATAAATAAAAGTGCACGTGAATAATGCAACAAACAGCCGGAGTCTCTTATAAAGAAAGCAACTAAAGTTTCCAAATTACATGAACTTCTTTAAACAATTGGACAGACTTGGTTTTATATATTTTGATGATAGCATAGTGACACACGTGTTTAATTATTTAGAATATGCCATCTTAAAATAAAAAATTATTCTCAGCAATTTATAAGATTCTTTATATAAAAAATAACTTGAGTGGTTTATAATTATGGTGATTGGTAGGTACTCAAATTAACTTTGGTGTTTCATAAGTCCCTTAATACCAATCTTGGGGGTTCTTTAGGTCCTTAGTTTTATTTTAATAATTTTGCTAAGAACTGGAACTTAAATCAAATAATTAATAGTAGTAGCAAATACTAAAAGAGAAAGAGAAAAGTAGGTAAGCGGATATGATTGTATTGAATGATTAGTAGGGTGAGCACAACCGGGGACCCGGTGGAATTTCGTAGATCCGGAACCGGTGGGTCCTAAAATACTGGAATTGGAATTGAAGCTGGTCCAATCGGGTACTAAATTTTTGGACCCAGACTTGGAACCGCTGGGTACCGGGTTCGGAACTGGGTACCCGGTTGTCAGTTTAATAGCATACCAAAATGGGCCAATTGAGCTATAAAATTCAAAAAAAAATAAAATTGCTGGGACTAAAGGCCTACAAACCGGGAGCCTGAAATATGGGAGAATTAGGGTTAAAAATCTTATAACTTAAAATGTTAGAGGTGGATTGGGCATATGATATGGACTTCATTATATTGGGGCCAACTAACCACCTCACATATGCCAAAAACCAATTTCACGTACTGGGTACCTGGTTCCAGACCCGGTTCCACCAGGTACCCAGACCCGGAACCGGTTATACCAGGTACCCACCAGGTACCAAGTCCGAAAAGTGCTACCCAAACTTCGAACCGTATGCAACTGGGTCTCCTTTTTTTGACCCATACCCGGACCTAGCTGAACCGGGTTCGGTTCTAGACCCGGCGGGTCTGGGTACCCGAAATTTCTTCTCAGCCCTATTAATAGTGTAACCAACCAAAATGCAACCCTTTCTTCAGGTAAAGTTTCTCCCATTCTAAGCAATTAATACTCACTACTTTTCTAATAGTCTTTCTTTTGGAGAATCATATATTTACCCATTGGGTAGATTATCAAATAGAAATACACAATTTTAGAATAATTAATTCTACTGAGTTGGACTTCAGTAATTATTAAAATTTATTAATTCGGAAGGAACTACAAGAGGGGGGGTGAATTGTAGTGTGGAACTTATTGCCAAATAATGCGGAATTTAAAACATAAGCAATAAGGAACTCAATGTGCAAGAGAGATTTTTACGTGGAAACTTCTTGTCCCAATACAAGAAGAAAAACCACGACCTCCTCAGGATTTAAACTCTTCACTATAATAGGGAACCTCCTTTGTTACAACCTATTACATGCGCAAGTTCCACTCAGAACCCCAACTCTCTCACAAGTTCCACTAGGAACTTTAACACTCTAGACTTAACTCTAAGTCCCTTAAGAGTTCCCGCAACTCTTTACAACAGGTTTACTCAAACCCTTTACCCCTGGATAGACTTCACCCAAGTCTACGCATAAACAACAAGAACTTACCCAAGTTCCTAACTCGAACTTGATACAAGAATTCACTCAAACCCTTTACCAAGTTCCCATTACAAGAGTTCACTCAAACCCTTTAACCTCAAACTCAAATACAGACGCTTGATAATTTGGATTAACTCTAGTATATAGAAACTGAATAAGCGTAAAGGAACATGGCACTCGTAGTAACTTGGAACTCACAGGAACTGACTCAAAACAAGGAATAGAAAATATAATTCTTACTGTAACTTTATTCCTTAAGCCAGACCTTATGGAATGACATAAGTCAGACACTATGGAAAGACACCAGTCAGACAATTTGAAACTTAATTGAACTTGTATATTTATAGCAGTCGTTTAGAATAAACGTGCGATTAATCATGTGTTAGTGGGTAAACCATTTTCCCATGATGTTCCTCAACTAGAGGACCACGTTCCATGATCTTCCACTAACACCACGTTCATTTTGAACGTGTACAGTAAACGTGTGGTTTATAGAATCTTGGAGAATAAGTAAACTATTGAACGTGTACTTGAAAATCAATTTATTAATTAAAACTGAAAACTAAAATATCTTTTATTTTATTAAAAGATTTTTCACAAATTAAATCCCTTATTTTTAGTTGACCGAAAATATAAAAGATAAAATATTTACTTAAAAATAATATCTTTTCTAAAACAGAAAATCTAAATAAAATCTTTTCTTAAACTAACTTCTTAATTAATAGGATCTGAGTCTAACTAACAAAGAAACAAAAAAGACTTACTCTTTAAACTATCACACTACACAGTCAGTTTATAGAATTACTTTGTTGTTCCTAAAACTGAATACATGAGTTCCAGTTCGTACAGGAACTCGTGTCTACAAGTTCATGCACTCACAAAAACTCATTGTACGTAATCTCAAAAACTCATTGAACGTATTATAGATCTAGGCGTACGTTTTATTTTCCAAAACTGATAAGATAAGAATAAATAAACAAAAGATATCAAAATCATAATCTAAAATAAAAACCGATTTTATTTAAAAAAAAATTATTTAAAACTTATCTTTTATTTAAAAACAAAAACTTATCCTAAAACAACTAATGCATATTATCTAAAAATAATTAATCAAGTGGAGATTTATTAAGAAACAAACTCTAAATAAATCCTACAGATTAAGATAATAATATGCAACAACTTACTGACTCTTAAAATACTTTTGACTCTAAGTTCCACGAGTTCCTTTTGGCACCTTGTTCCTTTACCTTTTACGTTTCCACATACTTACATGAATCCTAGAAAATAAACTCATACTTCCTGTCTTCATGCCCCATGCTGCTCCAACTCAGGAACCGCATGCAATAGCTCCACCTCTGGAACTTCGACGTGCTAGTTCCTTTAAGGAACTTCGCACCTATAGTTCCTGCTCAGGAACTGCTTGTTTCAACTATGAAACTTCAGGAACTGCTCCCACGCAGGAACTGCTCCGACTCAGGAACTGCTCCCATTCAGGAACTGCATATTCAATGTTCCTCTTAGGATATACCTAGGAACTGCTCAGTTTGTGTTCCTTCTAGGAACTTTGTTTGTGCTTGCTTCTATAACATTTTTCTTGAACTCTTCATGCTTGGTTCCATCTTAGGAACTTACATAAATTCTAGCAGCACATCTATATAATCAAACTTCTTCTCTCTTTGGATTTCTTCCTCGGGAACTTTGTTTATTGGATTTCTTCTAAGAACTTCACTTATTGGATTTCTTCATGATGTGATATATTTAACCTTTCATGACTTGTTCTATGGTAACGTAATATGCACATCTCAAACACACATGTTAGTTAGATAATCATGATTTGTTTACCATCATCAAAACACTACATGCCTAAACAATATTCCCCCTTTTTGATGACGACAAACAAATGATGCTTATCACAAATTAAATAATAAATGATGTACATTAATTCCCCTTAACAAACAAGTCATGCATGTATATGAAGGAAATATCAATATAAGATAAACACATCATACAAAGAACTTTCATCATTTAAGGATTTAGACTTAACTATGCTTGACTATAAGCATCATACATATTCTTCCCCCTTTTGTCATTATCGAAAAGGATCATCTTACACACATTTTGTTTTAGGTAAATCATATACACATATTGTTATATGCTACACTTACCACCATAAAGGTTAAACACCTGTTACTCCTAAAAGCCTCAAGAATCTCAATTTTCAAACTTAGGATACATGTACTACACAAATTTCCAACTCACAATCCAAAGACCCAACTTCAAAACCATCGAAGGAACTTGACAAATAATTAAATAAAAGTCAAGAAAAAATCAGATTCGAAAGTCAAGAATGGATTAAGAGATAGGACATTGTAATATCCGGCTCAAAGAATATGAAAGAAGTTTATGGAATAATTTGAGTAGAGGGAACTTGAGAGATATTGTGTGCTCTATGGTTTAGACTTTTAATAAGAGGTTCTCAACAATAATTAGAGTTGATTACTTCACTTTACACTTTTGAAATCTCTGCCAAACCCCGCACAAACCTTGATATGTATCAATTAAGTTCACTTTTACTCAACCAACCAACCATGAGGAACTCATTACCCGAAGAAACTTGAACGAATTTATCTTTGTAATCAAGTTCTTCCAATCTTTCGCTTATCTTCCTCTTCTTAAATCATCAAATCCATGAGTAAACATTTTCACAACCATATATATGAAATATTGACTTCTAGGAAAGAATAAAGATTTGATCACCCTTGTTTATTTTTTTTTAATATTTTTTTTTTATTTTTTACTTTTTTTTTTTTTTTTAAAAACAAGGGTGTCATTACAAATTGTTGCACTTTTCCTAGAATGTCACGTTTACCTACCACAAAGAAGTAATTGCTTACTCACACATACGTGAAATCCGCCACTAAGAATGAAAACATATATACTGATTCCTTCCTTATTCCCCCTGAGTTCCTTACCACTCCTTCATCAATAGGAACTTATATGAGTAGTTCCATCTAATGATATATCCTTCTGAGCATCAATTGATAAATCATAAAATACTTGCTTCTCACTTCTTCCATAACTTCCCCCTCAAAATATATTTACTATTTATCACGCATCATTGAACCATTAAAAGTCATGAATTTTAATTTAGAGTACATGGAAATTAGGAGATTTAAAGTGATAGGATATGAATGGAATGAGGAATTAATCAATCAAAGGATATTTGAAGAAATGTGGTGTGAACTGATGATAGTTGGCTAAGAATAGGTTTGTTCCCTCTAAAGGTTAAATGAAATATATTATGGGAATTTACATGTCTTGTTCCATCAAGGTTTCTTTCATTGTACCTTTGACAACTTAGGACTTTCATGTTTGACAGCATCCACAGTTCTATTATGAGACCTCTAATACTCTTAGGCAACTGAGTATGCCTTTACGACACAAAAATTAAGTGTAACATATTTACGCTAGTGTGCATATAATCACTTCAATTTTAGTATGTGTAAGAACCCAATTCGACAAAACTTTTTGGAAAAGAACATGTTTACGCTTAAGTCATACTTCATCAAGTCTTGTTCCTCTAAACAGTACATGAATAGGTGAAACTATAAAGAACATATATTCACATAAAAGACTTATAAAAGTTATGCATTCAGATTAATAATTTAACAATGTAATTTATTAATCATGATAAATGTGAATAGAAACATCATGACTTAAGTCACTTTTCACCATGAATATAATATTACCTCAAGTACTGGACTGATTTTGATGACTTATTTTTGAGTTTCTAAACTGCTAGTTCCATCATTTTGATGTCTTCACATCTGATGGAAACTTTCATACCAACTCGACTCATACTAATCCTTCTTCAGAAGTTCCTTGACATATTTTTGTCCTTGCATCATTATATTCCAAGAGAGTAGTTGTGTTCCCTTATCATGCTCGCGTACACATTTGCTTATAAGGTTAGCAAAAATCCTTGCATAAAATAGTTAGTTGTACCAAAAACATTATCCATATAACAATATACAACTACTAAGTCAATTCCTCTTGAAAACAGAAATTATTGTTAATTTTGAAATCATTTTTGAAGAAGAAACTTGATGTTGTTTCTCATAGATTTTCCAGCAATAAAATTTAGTTTGAACGCCCTAAAAATCTATTGAGAATAATCTAAATCCCATGTAAGCAACAAGAAAAAATAATAGACAATTATCTTATGACCTAGCTACATGGATAAAAGTTTCCTCAAAGCCAATACCTTTGTTTAGTCGTTCCTCTCAACAACTAACCTGTATAGAGTTCCTTTGCCGATGTCTCTGTGAATGAGACGTAGGAATAGTTCTTATGTTCCAGTTAGAACCAAGGAACTCGGTTATTGGAATTGTCTGTTCCTACTAATCTGATAGGAACTCGCTTCCACATATTCATTGAGTTGAACTTTTATTTTATGAACTTGAACTGAATCTTCACTTTTTAAGCTCTTCTCCATGAGGTCATATAGCTGGCTATTGTTACTTTTGAGAGTGGCATATTATATGTAGGAACTCTAGCTCTATAGGAACTTGTGAGTTCAACATAAAAAATTAAAAAACGTCTTTAACCTGTTTACTGGAAAAAAACAAGTTAGTCTCATAACAAATATGTCAACTCTTAATAACACATTATATATCATTTTGCTATAAACTATGTGTTTCTACCAATTAGAGGTGCGTTCTAACACAACCTCATTGCTTCTATTTTTAAAGTTCCTTAGATGATTCTTATTGCTATTAATTACCAAGACACTTAAAATCAAACGCTTAAGAACATAATACCAATGTTTTCTCCTTTGAAGATCTCATAGGATGTCTTGTTGATCAACTTCTAATCATTCCTTTGTTGATGATTTAGCAAGTGATATCGATTGCTTTTTCTTATTTGTTCATTTGCAAAACATTAGCAAAGAGTATTCTGCCATGTCTTCCAAAGTTCCATTCATTATATTCGCCTTATAATCAATACCTTGTTCCTGCATACATCATCAAACTCATCTGGAATTGCAACCAAGTTCCTAGGCATTGCCATCATATGGAATCTTCTATCTCAAAGATAATCTCTGGAGCTTTCTTATTAATTTCAGGAACTTGTTCCCAATGTGTTCGTTCCTTTGATGGAAGAACATGAACTTGTTCCTTCATTTGGGTTGTCATAAACTATGAAATATACTCTGTAAAACAAACCCAAAAAGAAATACTTTGTGCATCTTAATGTTAGTAGGTTAGTCAAAAGAGATAACATAATTCAAGCATAAAAATGGAATAAACATAAAGTTCCTTAGTAGAGTACTCCCTTTAGAATGTCGTTCTAGCTTTAAGTCCAGTAGGTTCAACATTCAATGACAGAAGAGTAGTCAACAACTAGTGTGTTTCTCTTGGGAACTCGGATATATAGGAACAGGAACAAGAACTCGTGCTAGTATAGACCATTTCACCTTGTGAAAACATTTAGTTGTTCCTAACTTGTTGATTCATTTCAGCGTTCTTGGAACACTATTAATTCCACCTAATTAAAGTTTGAGTTCCTTGATCCAAAACTAATGTTTATGCTTTTGATATTTTAGTTACCTCAATTATCAAACCTACAAAATAAACATTAATATCCTGCACAACATATTAAGAGAAGACAATATATATAAACTTGTAAAATAACTTCTCTTTTCTAACCTTTCACAAATTTGCATTAGTGACAAGGAACATCAAGATGCAAATAAACTTGTGAAAGATATATACATATTATATAAATGACCAAGATATGCAAGATGTTGTAAAGGTGTCTTACCCATTTATTTAAACAAATGTATCACCTTCTACATACCCCTTTTAAAGGTTTTTATAGAGAAACTCATATACTTGTCCAAGTACACAAATAACCATTTTGTCATCATTTATTGGTTATCTTTTCTCACATAGCCTGCAAAACCAGTAACTTCTTGATCTTTGGTACCCATTATATATTGGGTCCTTTCTTGTTAGTAAGATAAGGCAAAAATCTATACTTCAACCGGTAAAGATTGTATGACTATCTCTACTACTAAGAACAAACATGCATCCATATAATAAATGTTCAATATACTCAAAATGCATGGAAAAACTATTCTTTTGGCAAATAAATGAAATAACAATAAATTACACTGCCTAAAGAATAAAGTTCCCTTTCATAGGGAAACCAAGTTCCAAGAGTGACAATATGCATTGTTCCAATACGAATAGTTCCTTGGACCATTTCTAGTATACTGATTCTTTTAAAAAACAATTTGGAAATCTGAATTTTTTTTTTTTTTTTTTTTTTGGAAAACAGTTTTAAAGTTATCCAAAATTGCTATAAAAACATCAAATCCAAATAAAACCATTTTACTAGAAATACTCTAAGGAACAAGTTCCAATTTAATATATGCGTATAAAGAATATCTCAAGGAAGAGATACTTACATCAGAGGGGTGGCTGATAGTCCTTGAGTGACTTTAAATTGATGATAAAAAAAGGTTAGCTTCCACTTGTTCCTTTGAATGACATAGGGAGGAGTTCCTTTCTCGTACGGGTTCCTTCTTCTTGCAGGAACTTCACTTAGCAGGGTTGCCTGCTTTTCAACGAGTTCCGGCTCTGATATCAATTGTTAATTCGGAAGGAACTACAAGAGGGGGGGTGAATTGTAGTGTGGAACTTATTGCCAAATAATGCGGAATTTAAAACATAAGCAATAAGGAACTCAATGTGCAAGAGAGATTTTTACGTGGAAACTTCTTGTCCCAATACAAGAAGAAAAACCACGACCTCCTCAGGATTTAAACTCTTCACTATAATAGGGAACCTCCTTTGTTACAACCTATTACATGCGCAAGTTCCACTCGGAACCCCAACTCTCTCACAAGTTCCACTAGGAACTTTAACACTCTAGACTTAACTCTAAGTCCCTTAAGAGTTCCCACAACTCTTTACAACGGGTTTACTCAAACCCTTTACCCCCTGGATAGACTTCACCCAAGTCTACGCATAAACAACAAGAACTTACCCAAGTTCCTAACTCGAACTTGATACAAGAATCCACTCAAACCCTTTACCAAGTTCCCATTACAAGAGTTCACTCAAACCCTTTAACCTCAAACTCAAATACGGACGCTTGATAATTTGGATTAACTCTAGTATATAGAAACCGAATAAGCGTAAAGGAACATGGCACTCGTAGTAACTTGGAACTCACAGAACCGACTCAAAACAAGGAATAGAAAATATAATTCTTCTTGTAACTTTATTCCTTAAGCCGGACCTTATGGAATGACATAAGTCGACACTATGGAAAGACACCCGGTCGAGACAATTTGAAACTTAATTGAACTTGTATATTTATAGCAGTCGTTTAGAATAAACGTGCGATTAATCATGTGTTAGTGGGTAAACCATTTTCCCATGATGTTCCTCAACTAGAGGACCACGTTCCATGATCTTCCACTAACACCACGTTCATTTTGAACGTGTACAGGAAACGTGTGGTTTATAGAATCTTGGAGAATAAGTAAACTATTGAACGTGTACTTGAAAATCAATTTATTAATTAAAACTGAAAACTAAAATATCTTTTATTTTATTAAAAGATTTTTCACAAATTAAATCCCTTATTTTTAGTTGACCGAAAATATAAAAGATAAAATATTTACTTAAAAATAATATCTTTTCTAAAACAGAAAATCTAAATAAGATCTTTTCTTAAACTAACTTCTTAATTAATAGGATCTGAGTCTAACTAACAAAGAAACAAAAAAGACTTACTCTTTAAACTATCACACTACACAGTCAGTTTATAGAATTACTTTGTTGTTCCTAAAACTGAATACATGAGTTCCAGTTCGTACAGGAACTCGTGTCTACAAGTTCATGCACTCACAAAAACTCATTGTACGTAATCTCAAAAACTCATTGAACGTATTATAGATCTAGGCGTACGTTTTATTTTCCAAAACTGATAAGATAAGAATAAATAAACAAAAGATATCAAAATCATAATCTAAAATAAAAACCGATTTTATTTAAAAAAAAATTATTTAAAACTTATCTTTTATTTAAAAACAAAAACTTATCCTAAAACAACTAATGCATATTATCTAAAAATAATTAATCAAGTGGAGATTTATTAAGAAATAAACTCTAAATAAATCCTACAGATTAAGATAATAATATGCAACAACTTACTGACTCTTAAAATACTTTTGACTCTAAGTTCCACGAGTTCCTTTTGGCACCTTGTTCCTTTACCTTTTACGTTTCCACATACTTACATGAATCCTAGAAAATAAACTCATACTTCCTGTCTTCATGCCCCATGCTGCTCCAACTCAGGAACCGCATGCAATAGCTCCACCTCTGGAACTTCGACGTGCTAGTTCCTTTAAGGAACTTCGCACCTATAGTTCCTGCTCAGGAACTGCTTGTTTCAACTACGAAACTTCAGGAACTGCTCCGACTCAGGAACTGCTCCCATTCAGGAACTGCATATTCAATGTTCCTCTTAGGATATACCTAGGAACTGCTCAGTTTGTGTTCCTTCTAGGAACTTTGTTTGTGCTTGCTTCTATAACATTTTTCTTGAACTCTTCATGCTTGGTTCCATCTTAGGAACTTACATAGATTCTAGCAGCACATCTATATAATCAAACTTCTTCTCTCTTTGGATTTCATCCTCGGGAACTTTGTTTATTGGATTTCTTCTAAGAACTTCACTTATTGGATTTCTTCATGATGTGATATATTTAACCTTTCATGACTTGTTCTATGGTAACGTAATATGCACATCTCAAACACACATGTTAGTTAGATAATCATGATTTGTTTACCATCATCAAAACACTACATGCCTAAACAAAATTTGTCATTAATGGGGTCGACAAAATTTTTTCCATATATAAATATATACTCCCTCCGTCCCAGAAAGATCTGAACACTTGTTGGGACACGTAGTTTAAGGTGATAAGTTGTAGTGTGGTTATCAAATGTTATTTTATTTAAAAAGTAGATGTGATAGGAGTTGGTGGGGTATTTTTTATTAGAGGAGAGAAAAACTTAGGTAACTTTTTATTGATAAAAGGTAGAGTGTGGGCCAAAAATATGTAGAAGAAATAATATATTAATGGTGGGACCATGCCAAAAACAGAAGTGTTCAAACTAATTTGGGACAAACATAAAAGGAAAGTGTTCAGATTATTCTGGGACGGAGGTAGTAATATAGAGTTTGATATTTTCATCAATTGTTGCAGGGAGAGTGCATATACAGGAATTTCCAGGGAAGCACAGCAAATTGTATAACTAATGAAGCCATCGTAATTAAAGAAAGCATTTCCCTTCTTGGTGATAGAGTAAACATTGTCCGCTACTTCTCAGTTAATGAGCTCAACAAAATGAATGTGGAGATAAACAAATGTCATAGCTTGCCACATGGTTCTTGGGAAGGGAGAGCTATATTGGTAAAACTATCAGAAAGCATACATTGCGATTATGACACATCTTCTGATGAGATCCGATCGAGGCTTTCACGTGAGATTGTGATTGCTTCAAAGATGGGTTTCCATGATAATGTCCTTAAACTACTAGGATGTTGCCTAGAGACTAAATTTCCAGTTCTTATTTATGAGTGGATGCAAACTCTTGAAGAACGTATATTACACACAGATGACAACAAACACAAGCTACCTCTATTAGAGTGGAAGGACAGGTTAAGGATTGCGTGGGAAATATCCCATTGTTTTTCTTGTCTCCACACAGATTTTCACAGGCCTATCATCGTTAACTGGGAACATCATCATGTTTTCTTGGACCAAGACAACTCTCCTAAATTGTCTTTTAGTGTTTTCATTACAGAGGATGAAGAAAATGGCAGAATGGAAAGTAACGAGGTTGTGAAGTCATTTGGCGTGCTTATTCTTATTCTCTTGACCGGGAAAAAAACTGAATTTTCATCTAGTGGCGATGGAGAAAGTACAAATTTGATTGATCTGATTAATTGGGTAACAAAAGAAACCACAAAGGACCACGTTAGTGAGATTTTAGATCTTGTATTCACTAGAATAGGAGTGACAAAAATTGAAGACCACCAGATGAGTGCATCTCTAGAGCTTGCACTCTTGTGCACCACAACAGAAGTTTACCTGAGACCACCAATGCTAGAGATTGCAACTAAGCTCAATAACATGATCGAATACCCTGAATCGATCCTTACCACCAGCATATGTCAGGTATGACTTTCAAGACAATTGTACTGTTACCCTCATCCTACTTTAGATATAATTTATGAGATCAAGCACTCTTTTGTGGTTGATAAATATCCCTTGAAATGATTATTCATGGATTTTTTTGAATCACGAAGCTTCAAGTATATTACTTTACCCAGATTAGTACGTGCAAACACATTATCATTCTAGATGATAAATGGCTTGAGGAAAGTATTATCATTTGCTTTTCAAGATGTTCAGTCTCAAATATGCGTCTTCTATAATACGTCCTTCGTACCTTGATAGATCTCTCAACTGTTGCTTGCATGGATTAATTCCAAGACCCATATTTGACCATCTATATCTTTTATTATGTGTAAAATGATAAATTGATGAAAACTAGATGTACACATTTAAATGAACCTAACAAAATCTCATATGATGATATGACTACAATACTAAGATTTGTGATAAAAAAATTTAAAAATTTGACTTTGAAAAAAAAGGCAATGAAACGTCAATTGAAAGAAAAAGGGAGAAATTACTTTAATTTTATTTCTAAAGGTAGTCCTTTCCGACATTATCATTCCACACTCCATGGGTGCATGCGCATATATTATTTTTAAAATAGGGGTGGTATGGTATTATTTTAATCAAAACCTCCATATTAGGTGCTCCCTCTCATATATTTTGGACATTTTATATGTGCACATTTACATTTTGCTCATTTATATGACAAATGTGCAAGAAAATGTGCTTGGAGCACATAGTTCTAGGTGGAGCACCTAAGAATTTGTAATTATTAAGAAAAGAGGGGTGGTATGGTGATCATAAAAGCAAAATATAGAAAACAATAATAAGAATAACTCAGTTATTGAAATAGCACGCAAGGACGGTATGATGACTCAACAGAGTTTATCAATCTCATTGATTGTTGCAGGGAGGAAGAATATACAAGATTTTCCGAGGAAGCGAAGAAAATTTTGAAAAGAACGAAGCCATGGTACTTAAAGAAAGCATTTCCTATCTTGGCGGAGTGGACGCGGTCCGCTACTTCTCAGTTGATGAGCTTAACAATATGAATGTGGAGCTATCGTCTAACAAGATGGTGTCAGAGTTGGATAGAAGAGGTGATGTAGTTTGTAATTGGAATTGGTACCAAGGCTCTTGGGAAGGGAGAGCTGTTTTGGTAAAGCTATCAGATGGTGTAATAACTCGGGATGGAAAATCTGCTAATGAGATCCTATTGAGCCTTTCTCGTGAAATAGTGATTGCTACACAAATGGCTACTCATGTTAATGCCCATAAACTACTCGGATGTTGCCTTGAGATTAAATTTCCAGCTCTTGTTTATGAGTGGATGGAAACTGATCTCGAAAATCGTATATTAATCAAAGATGAGAACCAAAAAAAGCTACCTGTATTAGAGTTGAAAGACAGGCTAAGGATTGCATGGGAAATATCTCAACTTATTTCCAATTTATACACAGCTTTTCATAGGCCTATCGTCTACAAGCTACCTAATTTCCATGTGCCGCCTGCAGTTTTCTTGGACCAGGACAACACTGTCAAGTTGGCTGACTTCCATAATTGTTGTCCCATTTCAGTGGGTGAAGAAAATAATAAAATGGCAGATAATGTGTTATGCTTTGGCCTTTTACTTATTTTTCTCTTGACCGGAAAGCCAACTCATTGCATTAAATTTATATTTAGATGGGGAACCCCCAGAAAGGAAGAGATTAGTAAGAATGTAGATCCTGTAATCAGTGAAAATGGAGTGGCAACCACTGAACTGAATGCAGCTATAGAGCTTGCAAATAAGTGCACAGAAGACGAAAGGCATTTAAGGCCAACCATGGTGGATGTCGCAGCCAAGCTCTACAACATGATCAAATCCTCTGAATCTCTACAACCAGCAGTGTAAAGACTAAACTCCCATGTAAATGACGCCCAACTCTACTGCGGAGTTGCCTTACAATTATTTGATCGATTGCGTTTATAAGTTTATGTTTCCCTTGTCGGTTGCCTTAATGTGCAGCAAGACTATAAAAGACACTAATAATGCTTACAATATTACTCTTTTTCATTGTATTCGACTAAATGTCAGTGTTACCATGCTTCAGTTCGTCTCGCGATTCGTAAACGATCTTAATCGGCAAAATTGGCCTTCCAAATACCTTGTCGACACTTTCTGTTTATGGATTATAAGCTATGATACACGTAATTTGCGTTATACCATCAAATTTGAGATATAGGGTATGAGTATAGAAAACCCTAGATCTATAAATTGGGGATGAATTGTGTGATGTATTACATGGAGACATTGGGGCTTTTGCTCAGCATATTGAGTCTAGTGTAATGGTATAATTTTCTGATCGGAATATCATTGATCGGTCAATCCTTCGGCCAGCGGCCACCGTAGAGAAGAGGGGGAAGACGATCGACGGAAGTAGAGGAGAAAGAGAATATTTAAAAAAAAAAAAAACAGTGAAGCATGTACCAGTTTTAAATTTTATTTTAATTACCTCCTCTCTTTTTTTTTTTTTTACTTTTCACCTCCTCTTTATTTAATCAGCTTATGAAATCTAAAAATTACAAAAGTTCAAAGCTCTTTATTTCATAAGTAACCTGAGAGAAAATATTGTATTTGAGTTTTTATTTCTAATTTTATTTCCTTATTTTATCAGTATATGAAATATAAAAAATACAAAAGTTCAAAGCTCCCAAAGAACTTTTAATTTTTAAACGGATAATATAATTTTTATTATTTATCCAAGTTAGATATTGACATATTTCCCTCACTTAATCAGTTCATGAAATTTAAAAAATTACAAAAGCTCAAAGCTCCCAAGAAACTTTTAGTTTTTAAACAGATAATTTAATTTTTATTATTTTCCAAGTTTAATATTGACACGTATTATGTTCTCAAAACCCATTCCGAAAAAATATCTCCCACGATCCGAATTCTCACAACTAGCAAATTGTGTTCCTGCACCCGTTTCGCAATCCGAGACATTCGGCGAATTAGGCAACACTTCTAAAGTTATCTCATCGTATTTTTCGGTGTTCCACATAAGAGCATGAGCAATGGGCAGGCAAATCTTAGCTTAGTTGGTCTTACCATTTTTCCTTTTCTCTATCATTTTCCCCTTAGATCACACATCCCACTCACCAACTCATTTTTTTTCTCACAATGGGTGCGCAAGTTTTAGTTGGTCTTTCTATTTCTCTCTCCTATTTTTGCTATACCCCACCATATGCTCTCTCCCCTATCCAAAATCTTTTATTTTTATATGTACTAAATAGTTTATATTCATATTTTTAATTACTGAGATATTAATCATTGTTTATGCATTTTAATAATTTGTTATTTAACTACGTAACATAAGTTACATTAATTAAAATTTCTAGATTAATGAAATCAATTTATGAAAATTAATATATATTGGTTTAATTAGGAGAATATAAACAAATTTGAGTTGGAAAAATTGATTAGAAAGAAAAATAGGTTGGAAAGAAATAAAGCAAAATACGTCAAATTTGAGCTCAATATATAGCTAAAATTTTTTTTTGTCATTGGTAGATTATTTTTTTTAAAAAAAAAATTATGAACTTAAATTTTTTTTATTAACGTTACAAATATCAAAAAGTCTTTGGTAAGATGGTCGGACGTTAAGCCTTAACGTCATACCATAATTAAGCGCTGAAAAACTTGACAAATATGGGTCTCTATCTACTTTCGTTCTTTTTTCATTACAACGTTTTCCTTATTTGGAAGTTTCATAATAATTGCAACGTTTTCTTAATTATTTGGTAATATCTTTTATCTCTCTCCTATCACATGGCCCCCACTTTTTTTTATCTATCTCTATCTATCTCTCTTCACATAGGTTTCTTAAGAAATAAAAATAAAAACTCGTATGAACCCGGTGCACACTAATTAGTGTGCACCCAATATATGTCAATTAAGTTGTAATGATTGCAACTTCTACTATTTTGTCTTGCTCTCTCCTCAGATTTCCTTGCCTTTTCAGTTTCCCTCTCATAACTGCTTCATTTACTCTCTCTTCAAATTCTTATTCTGTTTTTCAGTTTTTGTGATATAGTTGATTGTACAATTGAATCTGTTATAGAATGTTAGGATTATATTGTCAGTTTCGATATAGTGTGATTGTGTGTGGTATAGTGGGTCTCTCTGTGCTATAGTATGTTTATTTGTGATAGTGTTTCTTTGAGCTATAGTGTGTGATATAGCGTATTTCTTTCGGATATAGTGTATATGTTTGTGATATAGTGTGTTTATGTGTATTATAGTTGATTGTACAATTGAACCTGTTATAAAAGATTAGGATAATATTGTCAGTTTCGATATAGTGTGTTTCTATGTGTTATAGTGTGTTTATTTTACAAGAGCTAAAGTATATTTGCGACAATTTTTCTTTGTGTTATAGTGTATTTGTTTGTAATATTGTGTATTTCTCTCTTATATAGTGTATCTGTTTGTGATATAGTAGGTTTCTATGTATTATAGTAGTGTGTCCCGATTTATGTGTGTGAGCCTGGTGCACACTAATTTTATTGTGAACTAGGTCCACACAAGTCGGATTGCTTAAAAAATGTGTCAATGGGGTATATATGTTGCAATAATTATAGAACAAAGGAAGTATGAGTCAAGCTCTACAACCAATAAGTTAAACCAGAAATCAAAAATATTGACTGACCATAACTATTAACCCCAAAATCATAACTATCAACAAATAAAACATAACTAGGAACCTAAAACCATAATATTTACCAAAATATAATAACTATTAACCTAAAATAATACTTCCATTTAACCCAAAACCATAACTATTAACTCGAAAGCAATAACTATGAAACTAACAACCATAACTATATCCAAAACCAAACTTATTAACCAAAAAACATAACTTATAACCTAATATTATAAGTATTTTTACAGAAAAACATAAGTTTTGGTGGTTGAATTGGACTGTCAACAAGCCTGTTGACGGTGACGAATTAATCAAAGTTAAGTTTAGAATTGTGTTTAAAATCTTTAGAAGCAATATAATTATGGTTTTGGATATATAGTATGAGTTTTTAGTTTGATAGTTATGTTATTTGAATTATGAATTTTATGTCTATGTAGGTTTGTTTTTATTGCCTACCCAAGATGAGCGCGTATTTTACTAGCTCATTGCAAAGGGTTTTAGTTTTGAAATATGTTTTGAGAAAAGAAGTCGTCAACAAGTCCTTAAAGGAAGACTCATAATCCCAATTGAATTTTGGGAAACCATAGGTACAACTTATGGACTTATATAATGTAGTTTTCTCTGTCATGATTTCGTAATTGGTCAATGAATCAAAGATTGAGTTCGAGGGTGAGGGTACAAATATGATAAGGAATCAAATTCGTCTATTGTTGGCCTCTACTTAATACGATTTATAAGACAAATTTTATGCATTAAAAAACTCAAGCAATATGTTTAAGCATTCTAAAAATTTATCTATGTTGGTTCATTAAACACGCAAAAGACTAATTTCTAGTGATATGTTATTTATGCAACTAAATTACAAGGATCCTAAATCAATTGTCCAAAATTATCTGATTAGGCGTAAGAACATTCTTGATTAGCAAAAATATACATCTGAAATGTGATGAAAGCAATGAAGCATATATCATACATATGAATAATGTATAGAAAGGAAAGACTAGAGAATAATATTTTAAAAGGTGATGGAATTTATTAAAACTTATCAAAATTTATTTCTTCTACACAGTATGAGCGGGTACTTGACCACCTCATCGTTAAGGTTTTATTAAAAGAACGTTTTGAAGTCACCAATAAATCTTTAGATGAAGACTCATAAACCTAATTGGATATTTTGAAACTTAGGGATATCATAGGGATTCATCCAATGTAGATTTTACCGTCATGACTCCATAGTTGGTCAGAAACCAAAAATTGAGTTTGGGGGGTGAGGGTACGAACACGGTCATGAACCACATTTGCCCGTTACTGGCCTCTACTTAACACAATTCATAGCAAGTTTTATGCAAATAAATGACCACATAATTTTAAACACCCTAAAAAAGATTAGTTTAGGTTGGTTCATGAAACACATAAAAAGACTACTTTTCTAGTGATAAGTTATTTAACAATCATATTATTGGGTTCCTAGCAGATTGTCATATTATCTGATTAATGTTAGAACAATTATTTAGGTAATGTACATGGTGATAAATATTGCCATCAGACATAAAAATTAATATTCATGGATAAGAAATAAAAATATTGCAGGGAGTTAGTACTTAGTATAATATACAATACTTATAGTCGCAAGAATATATTAACAATCTACATCATGAATAGAATGTTAGTAACTTCAAGAAAATAATAATAAGCATAAACAAAGATACTAAAGTTTGTTAATTTACTTGACCCTCAGAAATTATACCTCCGTCCGGGTCGTTGATTTGCACGGATCTTGGATCGAATTAGAACGAGCCTCGAAAAAGATTTGTGTCATATTACCAACAGCTTTTCACTAGTAGAATCATTGTTTATTGCTGCGGTTTTACCCATACGCAGCGATTCACCACGTCAAAAAAAAAGGAAAATTCTTAAATCAACCTATTGTTCCGGTTCTGGCAGAAAACCGCAGCAATAGGTCTCGACGAAATTTGAAAGATCTATTATTGTTGCAGTTACCACAAAGTACCGCAGCAATAACATTTAAAAATTAGGGTTCGCACGCGACACTTATAATCTTACTCCTATCTCACAATTTCACTATCTTTCCTATCACGCCTCTCTCTCCCCTCTGTGGTCCTCTATCACCTCTCACGCCTATCTATGGTCCTCTCTCTCCTCTCCCCTCACATTGTCGCCGACACCCTCTCCCCTCTCATCGTTGCCGACTCGTCGTCCCTCTCTCCTCTTTCATCTCACGGCCTCTTTCCCCTCTCATCTTCACCGGTGGCCAAACACCAACACCAACACTCTCATCCTTGTCTTCCGACTTGGCTCGTGGCTAAGGATCGCCGTCGCTTGTGGGTCGTGGATCGTTGTCGCTCGTCGGTCGTGGGTCGTCTTCGCTCTTGGCTCCTGATTTTTATTCCGTCGTTCTTAGCTCCTGATTTGCCATCGCTCGTGGTTCCTTAATCGCAGTCGATCGTGGCTCCTTAATCGCTGTCGCTCGTGGCTTGTGGCTAATATGAAGCCTGCTTTTCGTCTACTTTGTTCGTGAAATCACAGTTGTTTTTTTTTTTTTTCATTTTTATGTAATTAGTTTCAATTTTTTCCTTCCTTTCAATTTTTTTCTTTAGTTCTAGTTTCATTAGGTTATCTGATTTTTATTATTTCATCGTTTAGATATTGTAATTTTTAGTTTTCATTAATTTCGATTTTATACTAGTTTTTTCATCGTTCATATATTGTAATTCAATGTACTGTACTAGTTTTTTTTTTTTTTCATTGCATTTTGATGCTGAAAATAGTCTGAATATTTAAATTAAAAAAAACTAAAAAAAGGTGCACTATTGCTGCGGTTTCTTCCCAAAATCGCACCAATGGACTTGTTTTTTAATATAAAAAACACATATTGCTGCTGTTTTGGGAAGAAACCGCTGCAATAGGTCAACGTATTGCTGCGATTAAAAACCGCAACTATAAGAATTAATTATTGTTGCGCCCTTAATTGAGGAGCGGCTAAAACCACGACAATAGACCACTTAATGACTACTGCAAATTAATGTTTTGTATTCTTTTGTATTCAGTTAATAGATTATGTTGATACGAAATACGTTGTAGATTGAGTTTTCGTGATGAGTGAGTTGTATATGCTTCAAGTTTTGTATGTCAAGGCCTAAGTGAGCCCATAAATAAGTGCGAACTAGAATTAAGATAAAATATTTAATTTTAAGAATAAACTTCGTCATTGTAACAATTAACGTCGTCACGTCTTGCTATTCAAGCTCATATCTATATAACTTTTTTACCTGACTTCACTCACTTGTGTTACTACATATTAGTAGACTATTTGTTTGTTATCATATTGGTTTGTAAAATTCATTTAAAAGAAATTTAGTGTGTTACACATCTATATTAGTATATTGGTTTCATATTTGACTAATGCAGATTTGAAGTCAAATTATTTAGGATCACAATTCACACATCCTGCTTGAATTACTTGGTGAAGGGGGTTCGGTTGACAAATGTCTTCTGCTGATTGCTGTCCTGCATGAGAGTGAACGTACGCAAAGAAAATCCCATATGCAAGAGGATGAAGTCCCTAGCTTAATATGATCCTTAATCAATCTCAAATAAATTTGATTATTCAGATAAAAGGGTATAGTTAAAAGCTTAATATCAATAACCATAGACAAGATCAGTAGCGTCCACACCTGATCGATCAGGTGGATCCCTCGCGTTCGCTCGAATAAGTGCAGGATTGCTAACAAGCATGACCCAATTGACCGATTGATCCGGGCTGGCAGACACACTGGCCACTTTTAGATACAACTCTTGTATTACTTATAGAGTTATAGTGTGTTATGTTCACGTGAAAATGAATTTCATTCGTATGAACCTATTGGTCATAACATAACTCATAAGTCGTCCCTTAAACTAATACCGGTTTTTTTTAGTTGCAACATTACCTATTTTGAATACTTTTTCTATCTTTCTCCTCCTAACCCTGGTCCCTTCTACGACTCTACATATCTTTCTAGTTCGCTCTCTCCTCACCTAATTAATGTGTCTCCTCCCATGTTGCAACTAAATCAGAATAGAGGAAGTATGAACTTTCTAGCTTGAAGTCAACTTATCTAAGTCTTTTTGCGATTGACATTATAACACATCAGTGTAGAAGTTTCCAAGTATAGAAGTATGTCAATCTATTAGGTTGGCGAACATGTAAAAATTTACACTTCTTAAGAAGTCCCGCTTTCCATAAAATGAAAGAAGTTGCTTACTTAGATCCCCGGATCAGCATAAACTGTGTGCACTTGTCGTTGCCGTATAATCTATATGTGGGAAGTCTACTGGATAAAAAGATATTTAGGACACATTAGCTTTAACTTATATATCCTATTTTATTTGAATTGAACTTATTTAAAGTTATTATAACTTATTAGAGTTTATCTTATTGGATTTCAACATAACTCTCAAAGACTTATTTTAAATGGTGTTGGAATTTATTAAAACTTATCTAAATTTATTAGTTCCTCTATTTTTTAATACTTACAATGTTTCTCATTTTAGGAAGTTCTATGTTACTTGCAATGTTGACAAATTTGACAATATATATATTGTCTCCTTTTCTCTCCTAGCACATGATATTCCATTTATCTCTCTCCTCACTTTGGTTTTTGTGCAAGTTTTTTTTTTATTACTTATAACGTTTGTGAGTATAAAAAAAAAACTAAGGTAGTACTCCCTCTGTTTTTTATCATTCTCACTTTCCTGTGCGTGTCTCCCAATGCACCTCTGTGAACTTAAATATCTTTCATTATATATTAGTAAAAATTATAACGATTGAATATTAATAATGTACTAATTGAGACGAATCAAACAAGATCCAACATGACTATATTTTTTCTTATAAATTGAAAAAAAAAAATTGAGAAGATTCTCTCTAAGTATGAATAATACCAAGATTTCAAGTGAGAAAGATAAAAAAAAACAGAGTGAGTATAAGTTAATAAAATTTTATAATACTTGAAGCTTTTTTAAGAAAAAGGGTGAAGTGAATTCATCCTTTGTTAGATAAATTT
Organism: Beta lomatogona; assembly: GCA_947646795.1. Lineage (NCBI taxonomy): Eukaryota > Viridiplantae > Streptophyta > Magnoliopsida > Caryophyllales > Amaranthaceae > Beta > Beta lomatogona. The sequence goes on from CANSNZ010000231.1 coordinate 2,187,150, forward strand.
AAAAAATATAGTTGAATGGACCCTAATATTAAGGTGGCCCCAGCCCCCGTGACCCATGTGTGTGACTGTGTGATGGACCAAATGACCAATCGTTCGCTTCTTATTATCTACTCACTCCGATTTTTATTAGTTTACCCATTTATTTGGAGCACATTTGTCGAGACATTAATTTGGATCTTAATATTTCTAATTATCAATAAGCAAATATTATAAAAATTGATATTTGGATAACACACATTGAAACAAATCTAACATGATCTCACATGACTATATTTTTCATTTAAGTACAAATCACAAGAGATAATCAAAGTCATGTATGTGAATAGTGTCAAAAGTCACTGATAAACTAATAAAAACCAAATGGAGTATGAAAGTATTAATGGGTTTTCTACGTTATACCCTTGTGTTTCTTCAATTTCTACATTGTACCCCATCCTTTTTAAAATTCCACACGGTACCCTCAAACTTACAGTTTTTAATGTACAATGCCCCTACCGTTAATTATACGTTATTAATTTCGTTTACTTTTAATTTAGTGGAACTAATCTAGTTAAACTATGTATAACTTAAATTAGTTCCACTAAATAAAATAATACAAGGGTATAACGGAATAGATTCGCAGACAAAGAAATCTGCTCAAAAACAACCTTCCTCTCTCCTTCTTTTTCTCTCTTCTCTTTTCCCTCCCACAAAACCCTAATTTTCAATTTAAGGGCTACCACCACCCTTTTGGGCGGTGGTAAGCCCCTTTTCTCGTTTTATTACTAGTTTTTTATGTTTATGTTTCCAATAAATTTCAGTCTCTCTCTAATGGAGAGTTTTTCTACCCATATATTGGGTTATGTATACCCATATATTGGGTTTTATCTCTCTCCATGTGAGAGTTTAGAGAATTTGTTTTTGGGTTTTTGTGTAATTCAAGATGTTGATTTGTTGATCGAAATTTATGCGGAGTTGCAACAGATGTCAAGACTTCGTTTACAATAATTTGAATTGAATTCGGTTCTACTTCAAAACTACAAAAGATCGACAGACCCCCCTTGCAGAAGGCTGCATCAGACAGCGATGTGAAAGACAAGGGTTTTCAGAAGTGTTAGATCTACTCAACGATCGTGGTTTTATTATATTAGAATTGTATTTATTTCATTTTGATATGTATTTGTTTAGTTTTGATTTCTATTGTAGATGTCGTATGACTTTGAATCAATGAATTAATGTTAATTAAAAAAAAAAAAAAAAAAAAAAAAGGTATAACGGAATAGAAGCCAAGTATTAATATCGAAAGAAAGACTTCTTAAGTGAATTGTGGGGGTGTCTATTGACATCTCATCTCCATATCAACTTAATATTCTTGGAAATTAGGAGTAATCATTGAAGAAACTGGAAGCTCCAGTGTGAGTCGTATAAAAAACAACATATTGAATGAGTTAATGAGCTTGGGATCTCAAATCAACCATATTATTTTGCAGAAAGACGACTGCCATTGAAGTTCAAAAAGGTATTCTTTCTTTTTTTTCCTTTATATAGAGTACTCCTTATAATTTCTTAAATTATTAATGTATATTCATTCTTCAAAATTTAGCTTGATTCAAGTCTCCAATCTATCAATGATATTGTAATTTTCAGTGTTAATTAACTATTTGTGGGAGATATCTTTAATTTTCTACAATTTCAACTTTTTAAAATATTAAATTCATGATGAAAATTCTAGATCACATGCATAAATTGAGCTCATGGAGAAATCCCTAAATCCAAACTAAGTTTCATCGCATTAATGTAAATAAATGTAGTAAATTTTGTTTGAAAAAGAAGGTAAAATTAGTATTGTTCCATGAAATAGTAATGACATATGCTGTATAAGATAGTAGGAGTATAATGTTGTATAGAAATTAGAAAATAAGAAATGTTGTGTAACTTATTTTACAAATGTTATACAAAAAAGCGAATGCCGATTGTTCTTTAATTGGAACAAATTTTGTTCTACATAGATTGGAAGTAGGCAATGTTATGCCTTAACTTCGTGATAGAAGGCAAATCTTTGTTTCATTTGCTAGGTAAAGTGAAGACTCTGAACTTTTAAAGGGAACTTCAATGATGTTAACTCACAAGGAAAATAAAGTAAGACGAGTATGGAATCGAAGAAGAATGGACTCACAGGTATGTAAGTACTCTACCTAAGAGAATTCAAACCAACAATTTGTTGCATGATGCACAAAATCTGTTGAATTCAGTGAATGATTTCAATTCATTTACTTCCATTGGAGAATATAAAATCTGTTGTATATGTTGCTTGATGCAGCCAACTGACAAATACTGGGATTTTCGGGGAAGCGAAAAACATTATATAAAGCATGGAGCATGGGTAGTTGAAGAAAGCATCTCTCTGTTGCATGGTAAGGCGAATCCTATTCGCCATTTCTCGGTTGATGATCTTAACAAGATGAATGTGGAAAAACATCCTTATTATCGAGAGGGTTTCCGCGACCTGTATCGTGGTTTTTGGGAGGGAATAGTTGTATTGGTAAAGAAGCCTCGATGTAACCGACAATCGGAAAGAGTATTTTTTGCGGGAAATAGTGGTTGCCACACGAGATGGTTACTCATAATAATGCCCACAAAATATTAGGATGTTGTCTTGAGACTGAATGTCCTGTTCTTGTTTATGAATGGATGGCACATGGAACTCTTGAGGATTGTATACTTGTCGGAGATGAGAATGGCCAAAAAAAACAAGTATTAGAGTGGAAGGACAGGCTAAGGATTGCTTGGGAAATATCTCATGCGGTTGCCTATCTTCACGCTGCTTTTCCAAGGCCCATCATCCACAGGCACTTGACACCTATCAATGTGTTCTTGGACCAGGACAATATTGCCTGATTGTCCGATTATAGTCTTTCTATATCGATACCGGAGGGTGAAGAATTTGTTGAGATAGATCGGATACCAGGGAGTATTGGCTATATGGCACCTGAATACCACCATGGCAAAGTAGCAGAGAGTGCAGATGTGTATTCATTTGGTATGCTTTTTCTCATGCTCTTGACAGGAAAGAAGCCATATGATTATTACACTGATGTGATTACAGGAGAGACATATGATGGAGTGACTGAGTTACGTACTTGGGTGCAGATTGGCGTAAAAAACAAGCTCATCAGCAACATTGTAGATCCTGCAATTACTAGAACCATAGTAACAACCATTGAAGACCTCCAGCTGAGAGCATCTATAGAGCTTGCAATCAGGTGCATCACAGTAGAAGGAAACCACAGACCAACAATGGTGGGAGTTGCAACTGAGCTCAAGAACATGATTACATCAACTAAGGTAATGACTTTCCCGAACAAGTGTATTCTTTGACATCATTCAGCTTTAAATGTAATCTATGAGAGGTTTTCATTTGTTGCTGAGATATATGTCTAAGGGTGCATTCTCTTCACCTTATTTTTCCTGAATTTATTTGAATTGAACTTATTGAAAATTATCTTGACTTAACTGAAGTTTAACTTATTGAATCTTATTATATAATGTGTTAGAACTTATAGTCATTGGAACTTATGGAAACCAATCTGACACATTAGAACTTACCGGAATTCATTAGAATTTATTAGAAAAACTATTTTTTGGTGAGAGAACAATAGATCCTTGTTGCTTTGTGTTTATTCATGAACTATCCTGATTTTACAATCATGTATCAAGTTTTATTACTTTACCTAAATTAATACTTGCATACACAATTATCTAAACAGAAAAAGGCTTGAGAAAGGTTTTTGTCATATAAGGTAGTAATGTGCCTATTCACTACAAAAAAAAAGGCTATTTATAGTCGGAATTTGAGACAGATATAAAATATGTTTCAAAATTTGCAACAGTTCCGTCTCATACTCATATTGGAGACAATTCCTTAGATTCCCCTCTTTAATCAGAGATGCTCAGATTAATTCCCCTCTCTAATTAGTGATGCTTATATATATATATTATGTAGATGTTTTTAGTCTCCAACTCGAGCACTTCGTTCTTCCCTAAATATTAGAGGAGAGAATTAAAAACTAGAATATTGGCTTATTTCGCTTCCTCCTTCCCTATACTATGTAGATGTATTTAATCTCCTACCTATATAATAGAATTCAATGGTATAAAATTACTCGCCCTGTACCTATTTGTTCTTTCTACTTTCCGCATTGGGATGTTCCTCAAAGTTCTTCCTATAAAGAATATTACCTTATTTGGACAACAAATAGTAAGATAGAAATACTATAGAATAAGAGAGAAGTTCCACACTAAGAGAGAAGTTCCAAAAAGTAAGTAAGATGGTTCAAAAAGTGCTTATAGATTGATTTCTTCCTATATTCCTTATAGAAGAACAAATAGGAAGGGAAGGAGTACAACCTTATAGCAGAACAATGAAGGGGATGTCATGTCTCAACTTCTTTACGTAAAGAGGTTGATAATTTCATTTTGTAGGAAGAGTGCATATACAGAAATTTCCAGGGAAGCAAAGAAAATTTTATAAATAATGAAGCCACTTTACTTGAAGAAAGCATTTCCTTTTATGGCGGTAGAATGAATCCTATCCTTTACTTCTCAGTTGATGAGCTCAACAACATGAATGTGGAGTTATGGCATAAATGTTGTGATTTGTACCAAGGTTCTTGGGAGGGGAGAGCTATTCTGGTAAAGCTACCAGAAAGTGTACTCAAGGGTCCCGCGTCTTCTAATGAAATCCGATTAAAGGTTTCGCGTGAAATTGTGGTTGCTACACAGATGGCTTCTCATGATAATGTCCATAAACTACTAGGATGTTGCCTTGAGACTAAGTTTCCGGTTCTTGTTTATGAGTGGATGGCAAATTGAAACTCTTGAAGATCGTATATTAATCAAAGATGAGAACCATAACAAGCTACCTCTATTAGAGTGGAAGGACAGGCTAAGGATAGCAGGGGAAATATCTCATGTTATATCCGATTTTCACACAGCTTATCATAGGCCTATCATCCTTAGGAACTTTGAACTGGATAATGTTTTCTTGGACCAAGACAACACTGCAAAATTGTCCAACTTCAGTCGTTGTGTTTCTATTCCTATCGAAGGGGAATTATTGGTAGAAGATTTTGAAGAAGAGAACAGGGATTCAAAATGGGTGGCACCTGAATATCAACATCCTGGAAGAGTGGCAGCAAGTATAGACGTTTATTCATTTGGTATGCTTTTGCTTGTGCTCTTATTTGGAAAGAATGCTATATTGCTTGATACCCATATGAATTTATGTATGTGGGCATTGCAATGCTTCAAAGATAACCGCATTAGCGAGATTCTAGGTCCTGCAATTACTAGAAAAGGGGTGACAAGAATTGAAGACCACCAGCTGAGTGCATGTATACAGCTCGCATTCATGTGTATGGCAAGAGAAGTTTACAATAGACCAACTATGGTGGAGGTTGCAAGTTGCAACTAAGCTCAAGAATATGATTCGATCCTCTGTATCTATCCCTACTACCAGTCTTTTACAGGTACATCTTTCAAGTCAAGTGTATATTTTTCTTCATCTTGCTTAATGCAGTTCAAAAGAGGTTTTGTTTGTTGATGAGACATACCAATGGACGAGGTTGTCGTGTTTTTTTTTTTTTCATGGATTATTCTGATTCATAACATGTCAAGTTTTAGTAGTTTACCCAAATTAGCACTTGCAAACAACACCATCCTAGACAATAAAAGGCTAGAGGAAAGTTTTGAAATTGGCTTTTTGAATTTTCCCCCTTAAACATGTGTCTATCACTTTAATTAGTTATTTAGATCTTGGGATCCTTGATGATTCTATATCTTGAGGTAGCCCTTTTGCCACTTTTTCATTCCACATTTTTCTGGGTGCATGTTGCACATATAAAAGAAAAGGGTCAGTATGGTCAATGGCAAGTGAAATAGGAAACAATGATAAGAGAAGCTAGAGTAGATGGGATGGTATGAATTTCCATCTTTGTAGCTTTAAAAGTGATATGGAGTTTATTAATTTCATTGATTGATGCAGGGAGAGGGCATATACCAGATTTTCCGAAGAAGTAGAGAAGACATTGTAAAGAACGAATCTATGGTACTTGCAGAAAGCACTTCCTTGTTTCATGGCAGAGTAGACCCTATACGTTACTTCTCAGTTGATGAACTTAACAACATGAATGTGGAGTTCTATATTAACGAGGAGTTGTCGATAAACAATCTTGATACGTGGTCCGAGGAATTGTACATAAACAATCTTGATACATGGTCCTGGCTAAAACATTTTTCATGGTACCAGGGTTCTTGGGAAGGAAGAGCTGTCTTTGTAAAGCTATCAAGTGGTTTATTTAAGGATCCAACATCTGCTAATAAGTTCTTAAAGATGATATCGCGTGAAATTGTGGTTGCTACATAGATGGCTGCTCATAATAATGTCCATAAACTACTAGGATGTTGCCTTGAGACTAAATTTCCAGTTCTTGTCTATGAGTGGGTGGTAGCTGAAACTCTTGAAGATTGTCTATTATTCAGAGATGAGAACCAAATAAGCTACCTCTATTAGAATGGAAGGACAGGCTAAGGATCGCATGGGAAATATTTCGTGTTGTTTCTGATTTTCACACAACTTTTCACAGGCCTATCATCCTTAGGAACTTGGAACCTGATAATGTTTTCTTGGATAAAGACAAAACTGCCAAATTGTTCAACTACAAGTATTGTGTTTCCATTCCAGAGGGTGAAAAATATGTGGTAGAACATCTTGAAAAAGAGACTAGGAATTCTCAATGGGTGGCACCTGAATGCCGTCATCATGGCAGAGCGGCAGAGTGCGCAGATGTGTATTCATTTGGCGTGCTTTTTCTTGTGCTCTTGACAGAAAAGGATGGACGCATATAATTAAATGGGTAACTGAGAAGGTCAGAGAAAAGCGCATTAGTGACGTTGTAGATCCAGAAATCAATAAAATCGGTGTAGCAAATACTAATCTGAGTGGAGCTATAGAGATTGCACTTAGGTGCACAGAAACTGAAGAAGGCAGTAGGCCAACCATGGTGGACATTGCAACGGAGCTCTACAACATGATCAAATCCTCTTAATCTATCCTTCTCACCACTACTACTGGTGTCTGAATTTCCATGCTACAGAGCTGCCTTAAATTTGATTGATTGATAACGCATGAACGCTTATGTTTTAGGTATCCGTTGTTCGTTACCATAATGTGCAGAAAGAACTAGATCCTTGTTAGTAATAGACGAATAGTCGCTATAAATGAAATGGCACTTCACTTAAATGAAACAAAAAAATGTCCTTGTGGTCTAAACACTTTTTTGGTTTTTTTTTTTTTTTGACAACGAGAAAACGTGCATTAATTGAAAATTTGAGTACAGCCTATAAGCTAATACAACAAAACTAAAACAACTATCACGAACAAGAACAACATGAACTTGAACGTAATCTTGAAAGAAAACACTAACTACTCTGTGTTCAGTCCGAAAGCAGTTTGTCTTGAGCGATGGCGGTGAGGTTGGATATGAGAAGACATCTGTTGAAATACAAAATCCTGACGATCTTCATAGAGAGATTGTCGAACAACATCTAGTAAAGTCCAATGTCTACTAGACGTGAAATCTCAAGGTCCTTGATGATCCTCCTGGGATTCTCCTGATTCAACTAACAAGGAAGTCACGTTCCTTAGTGACTTCTGACCCTGATGCGAGGGTATCCAGAGTTCAATCACACTGGACTGAAACTCGAAAGAGGTGGAGGTCTTGACGTGCTCCAAATCAAGTTGGAGGGCCTCCCACAAGATGCGTTTTTTAGGGGTGATGACATTTGAAGCCATCACGAGACTTTGGAGCGAGTTAGATTGAGAAACTTCGCCCCACTTGCAGATCCTAAGATCCAAACTGACAATCCCTAGCCCATAAGACCGACGCACAACAGATCTTAAAAGAGAACCTCCTCTCATCTTATCCAACAGCTTAACTCCTAAAGTGGCAAAAACCTCATGCCTAACTCCAGGATTATTGGCTCTACCTACCAGGTTACCTAGATCTTCCTTTGTCATAGGAAACCAAGAGCCTTGAACTACCCACCGATCACTACCAACGAACACCCCAGCTTTACTAGTCACAAAAAGGCCGGGGCCATCGGATCTCGAAGATAACAAACATAAAAAAACCCAAACATACATCACTGGGTTCGTAACACCGAACCCTAACCTTGAGGACTCGACCAAAAGCGTGAAAGGGAAGCTACAAACCAAAAAAAACCTAAACAACTACTGACCAAGTAACCAACCGGGGGAGGGGAGGGGATCCGACGCACGAGACACGGGGGAGGGGGAGGGGGAAGGGGAAGCCCGATGACGCGACGTAACAGGGGGTGGGGAAGGGAATCCCGACAAACACGAAAGAGAAGGAAAGAAAAGAACTAACCAAGCCGGGTGCCGAGCCACGCACGAGACCCACAAGCGGCGGCGACCGACCAACGAAGCGAACACGGGGGAAGGGGTTGGGAAACCTAAACTAAGGACTGAAAACAGGGGAGGGGGAGACACGATCTAATGAACAAGAAAGGAAAACGAAAGAAAAACAAGGCGGGCGAGGCTCGCCGGCGACCAGAACGAGGTCGGCCACCAGCGAGCCTGGCTGGGTGCGGGCCGGTGAAAAAACGAAGGTCGCCTAGGGTTTTGGTGTTGGGAGCGTAGAGAGAGAAAACCGACTTTTCGTGTAGGTGGTGTTTATGATGCTTGAAAATAATGGAGATTGACAGAGAAGCGTTTTCTAATGGAATTGGCGTCTGTTTGATAACTCTTTTTTGGTTAACTCATTTAATTTCTCATTATAAAACCCATAATGTTTAAAACCAGACTGATCCTTTTTGCGTAACTCATCTAATGTACTTGTTAACTTGTGTACGTAACATTCTCTTCTAGCCTCCTTAATATTTCTTCACTTTCTCTATATTTCATTTTAAAAAAATAGAGGAAGTATTTAGTACTCCCTTCGTTTTTTTAAATACTACTTTTTCCTTAAATAATTGTTTTTTTTAACTGCTACATGGTTTAAACTTTCCTTATAGGGAGTACTTGGCTTACCAAAAATTAATAGTATTACATTTGTTTTTATCTTTTTCCATCAAAAAGTACTCTTTTTTCACGCTTCCCCTTATTTTACATTAAATAAGTCAAAAAATACTCTCCAAAAAGATTAAAAGTGACATTATTTAAAATCTTATGCAAAATACAATGTAGCAAATAAAAAAAAACCCCCAAATACACAATCCCCAAATTTTGGACCGGTCATAGATAGAGCTGTCAGTTTCGTTAATGAACTGTTGGTTGAACTGAAATAACTGAAATTTTTACTAAATGAAACTGAACTGGAAGTAATTGTAACTGAAATCATGAACTGAAACTGAAATAAACTGTAAATGAAAAACCAAAACTGAACTGCAACTGAACTGAAACAAACTATAACTGAAAATAACTGTGAAAAACTGAAAAGTTGATCGATCAACTGAACTGAACTGAATATTTAACTGAACTGATTCAAACTGAAACTGAATTGAACTGAAACCGATTTAAACTAATTGTTTTAATTCGGAATAGGGCTATGGTAGTGGCACGACTGCGATGGTGGCGCGATGTAGGGGTGAAACGGGAGCAAGAGAGAGAGAGAGAGAGCAGCGACATAGGGAAGCGTGCTAGTGGCGAAGGCCTGCGTGGTGGTGGTCGAATTTCGGCGGAGTGAACCGGAAACGAAGATGGAGGGAGGAGCAATGAGATAAACAGAGAAAAAGAGTGGGAGATTTAGTAGGGTTTTGGATGGGAGATGGGTTTGAAGGAGAGAGATGGTGAAGAAGGTGAAACTTGAGAGATTAAATGACGATCTAAAGGTTCAGCTTGTTTTATGGTTTGTATCCAATGGCTAATATCTATGATCCATGTGTTTTGTGTTGTTCTCTTGTGTGCCTTTAATTGTGATGATCTAACGGTTTAGATTTTGTACATTAGTTGGTTTTGGATTTTGCCTTAAGAAGACAAACTATCCTAGTAAATTATTATTAAGACCACTACGACTATTATTATTATTACTACTTTTTATTATTGCTATCACTAATACTACTGTTACATACTATTGTTATTAATCAAATTAATACATTGATCTATTATAATAACAACTAGTTTCAATTCAACTATAAGTTTTAAATTCTAAAGTGAAGTTAGCTTTATGACAATTAACCTAATTTTTTGTTTATTTCTTTTTATTCTATTAACTTACATTTAATGCGTTGATCTGATCTAATAATATTTTGTTTCAATTCATGTAGATGTTTTGAGTTTCGGATTGAATATAACTTAAACATTACTAGCTTCTTAAATGAAGTATTGTTACCTTACAATAGTCTTTCGAGTTACATTCATACATTCGTTTAATCCAATAATAACTTCTTTCAATTCAAGTAGATGTTTAAAGTTTTGAAATGACTATAGCTTAATGATGATTACCTTAAATGGAGTATTATATCGAATAAGCTTATTACTAACATTGATACACTGATCTTATGCGAATTTTAACTTACTTCAGTTCAATAAGATGTTTTTATTTCCGAAATACACTTCACATAAAGACAAATAACTTAAATTTAGTATTATTATCTTGAACCAGCTTATTTGCTTACATTGATACATTTATCTTATCTAAAGAAGGAATTATTTCAGTTCAATTAGATGTTTATTATTTTGAAATGAAATCCATATAGAGAAAATGAGCTAAAATAGTGTTTTGGATTCTTCAATTACCTTATCGACTTACATTGATACATTAATCTTATCTAATAATTACTCTGCTATATAATAATTTGATTGTATTCACTTAATTGAACTTGTATAAGTTATAACAAGCCTTAGTCGGTAATAGACCTTATAGTATACTACATATACGAATTTTCGCTTCATATCAGGATCTTGCTAATAAGCAGTAAGGTTTAATACGATATAATACCAATAATTAACTACTTGTTTTAATTCAATTAGATAGTTTGAGTTTTGAAACGAATTGAACTTAAAGACTATTACTTTAGAGTATTGTTATCTTCAATTAACTTAATTAATTTACACTGATACATTCATTAATCTTATCCAATAACAACTCATTTTAATTCAATTGGTTGTTAAGTTTCGAAATGAATACAACGTAATGACAATTATCTTAAAACGAACTTATATCATCTTGAATTAGCTTATCAACTTAAATTGATACATCGATATAATCCAATATCAACTTGTTTCAGTTCAAATTAGATGTTTTGAGTTTCAATATGAATTTAATTTAGAGACGATTAACTTAAGTGCGTGGAGCATTGTTATATTGAACCAGTTACATTGTTTTACATTTGTTGCAACTGAATTATATGCTTCCGGTTCTAAAATGAATTCAACTTAAAGATGATTAACTTAAGTACATTGTTGTTACTATCTTGAATTAGTTTATCGACTTACATTGATACACTCGTTCTAATAACAACATATTTCAATTCAAGTAAATATTTTGTGTTTCAATTACTTTATCGACTTATGTTGATACAATCATCTAATCTAATATCAATTTCTTTCAATTTGGCTCAGAATATGAGTTTCAAATTGAATATAACTTGTTAACGATTAATTTAAATGGAGTATTGTTATCTTGATTTAACTTTTCGATTCACATAGATACCTTGATCAAATCCAATATTAACTTATTTTACGTCGATTATATGTTTTCAATTTTCAAATGCATAGAGCTTAATAACTAGTATAGTTATATTAATCCATTGATCTAATATAGTTATAGTAAGACATTGATCTAATCGGCTTTTTAAGAAATGTCTAACTCGTCTTTCGAGAAAGTTTATAAGGATTTATACTAATATGAGATGTTTAACCAAACATGATGTGATTTGCATACAACTAAAAGTTTGAATATCTACTTATATAAAATTGTCTTATTACAAATTGTCGAATATATCAGTAAAGTACACATTTATCAATGTCACTTTCATACACGTTTTTGGGAAGTACAACTGTTTTTTTTCGAGGCAAGTGCCGGACCACACTTATTTACCACGTTAACTTTAACCGAACCCGAAAATCTTTCGGCAAAAACCCTACATGAAGCTCCATTTTTCCCGAACAAATACAAGAATGTAACTAACTTCAACTCGAACCGATGCGATTATTGTTGAACCTATGTGATTTTCGTCAATAACTGAAATAAACTGAAATGAAACTGAAAATAACTGTAACGTGTTTTAAATGTGATGGATTTAACCGTTGGTTGGTTTAACTATTCGGGTAAAAACTGTTTAAATTGCAACTGAACTGAACTGAAATTGGAAAGAAAAATAACTGAATTAAACTAAACTGAAAAGTTTATTAACTGAACTGAACTAAACTGTTAATAATTTTAACTGTTGTAAACTGAACTGATATGAACTGAACTATTTGGATATAACCATAAGTCCATAATTGATTGTTCCTCTTTATTTGGAATTTCGGATAAGGACGTACGCGTTACCATTGACTTGTAAGTCAATTTTACCTTGTCTGTGGACTTTTCATCCCCCAATAGGAGTATTTCATTCATAGTCCAGGGAAATCAATTATTGAACAGATTTGAAGCTCCCTTTCGGTAGTGTCATCTGTCGGTGGGATCAAAATACTCCACATCATAGTGAACGAGCTAGGGATCTTAAATTAACCATATTTTTTGGGAAGACAGGCGAAGCACCTACCTTTGAAAAGGTATTATTATTCTTTAATTCATTTATATTTCTATCATGTCATAAGATTATTAATCTATCTTCATTATTTTAAGAATAAGCTTGATTTATGTCTCCAAAGTGGTATATTCAATCTATAAGTGTGACTTTTGTTAAATACCCAGTTCGACATGCAATTCTCAGTTGTTATTTTAACAATTTTCTGAAAAATAACTTCAATTTATTACAGTTTAACTTCTCTGGTGACCTGCACACATATATACAGTGAGCTAATAATGATTAATGAGATAATGTTGTGCCTTAAATTTGTGGGTCTGAAGGTGCTTGAGTTATCTGATAAAAAGAAAAGGCGAAGACTCTCAACTTTGAAAGGAACTTCAAATATGGTAGGAACTCGCTTGAAAAAGAAAATTAGACAATGCAAACGAAGCATAATTGATTTACAGCAGGTATGAAACTACTACTCCGACTCTAAATAAAAGAATGTGGTCCTGAGAATTATTCATTGGATGTTTTCAATTCATTAATATTAATCAATTGGAGAATATAAAGTCTGTTAAAATTCATTGGTTGATGCAGCGATGGAATAAATACTTAATTTTTCGTGGAAGTGAAAAAAATTATATAAGGAATGGATCATGGGTACTTGAAGAGAGCATAAAGTTGTTTCATGGTAGGGCGAATCCTATTCGCCACTTCTCAGCTGATGATCTCAACAACATGAAAGTAGACCGACTACCGTATTATAGACAGGGTTACTACAACTTGCACCTTGGTTCTTGGGAGGGAATGGTTGTAGTGATCAAGAAACCTCATGTAGCTTTTGATACGAAAGAATATTTTTTGCGTGAAATAATGGTTGCCACACAAATGGTTACTCATAATAATGCTCACAAAATATTAGGATGTTGCCTTGAGACTGATCATCCTGTTCTGGTTTATGAATGGATGGCACACGGAAATCTTGAGGATTGTATACTTGTTAGAGATGAGAATGGCCAAAAGGAACAAGTATTGGAGTGGAAGGACAGGCTAAGGATTGCATGGGAAATATCTCATGCGGTTGCCTATCTTCACACCGCTTTTCCAAGGCCCATCATCCACAGTAACCTGAGCACTCGAAATGTGTGGTTGGATGAGGACAACATTGCCAGATTGTCCGACTTTACCTTTTCTTCGTGGATACCCGAGGGTGAAGAATTTCTTGAATCAGATGTAGTACGAGGGATTTTGGCATATTTGGCACCTGAATATGCTATATATGGGATAATAGATAAGAGTACGGATGTGTATGCTTTTGGCATGCTTTTTTCCATGCTCTTGACAGGACAGAGGCCACAACATAATTATGATGATGCAGGGGATGGGTCATGTATATGGTTGCAGAATGGCATAAAAAACAAGCTCATTAGCGACATTATAGATCCTGCAATTAGTAGAAACACAGTAACAACCATTGAGGACGTCCAGCTAAGAGCATCTATAGAGCTCGTAACCAGGTGCATCATCACAGTAGGACCCTGCAGGCCAACAATGGTGGAGGTTGCAACTGAACTCAAGAACATGATTAGATTGACTGAGGTAATGTCTTTCAGGAAAGGTGTGTTTTTTAACATCATTCAACTTTAATTTAAATATAATTTATGAATGGTTTTCATTTCTTGCGTATCTCTAGTGCATTCTTTTCCTCTTATATTTCCTGAACTTTTTTAGACTTAAATATATTTTATTGAGAATTATATGGACTTATCTGAACTTATAGAAACTTATTTAATAAGCAAGGTTTTTAATCTTATTGAAACTTTCCAAAACTTATCTAAACTTATTAGACCTAAATTTTTTAAAAAAAAACTGTGCATGAATTGTGACAAGCAACCAAAGTCTCTTATAAAAAAAAAAGCAACTAAAGTTTACACCATTAACTTCTTTAAGCAATTGGATTCCCTTGGTATATAAATTTGATGATAGCATAGTAACATGTGTAATTATTTATAATATGTCATCTTAAAACAAAACTTTTAAATCTTAGAAATTTATAAGATTCTTTAAATAAATAAAAAATAACTTGAGTGGTTTATAAATATGGTGATTTTTAGGTACTCAAATTTACTTTGATGTTTTATAAGTCCCTTAATACCAATTTCGGAGTTCTTTAGATACTTAGTTTCATTTTAATGCTTTTGCTAAGAACTGAAACTTAAATCACATAATAAAGTGTATATGTGAGAATAAATGGGACAAACGACAAACGACAAACAAAAAAGAAAATTGAGGCAATCTTAAAAGACTAAGGAGTACTTATTACAAAATAATGAAATATCTCCTACTAATGGATCCCCAATTCCCCATGTTGTAACCAACTCTCCTTGCTGACATAATATTCCCTTCCATTTCACCCTAACCAACTGCCTCATCAATTACTTCAATACCCTTTGCCGCGGAATCTTTCTTTCTTTTCCTGGCATAAGTGTAGAGCAGATGAGGGGCTGATCGAATCTTTGCATATTTCTAAGACCCCATATTCTCACTTTGGTGGCCATAAAGTACTTTAGTTGTAAGAAAAACTATACTAGAAATGGATGGTATGGATTACTCCCTCCGTCCCAGAATACTCTTTACACTTTCCTTTTTCAACTGTCCCAAAATACTCTTAACACTTCTATTCTTGGATATGACCTACTATTATTTTAATCATTCTACCTTTTAAACATTGGCCCACACTCTCTCTCCTCCAAATAAAATAATATCACTCCTATTACATACCAACTCTAACCATGGCCCACATTCCCTCTCCTTAAAATAAAATAATACTACTTTTACTAACTACTAACTTCTATCACATCTACTTTTCAATAAAATAACAATTGATAACCAAACAACAACTTATCATCTAAAACTACGTGCCTTGATAAGTGTCAAAAGTATTTTGGGACGGAGGGAGTATAACTTTGTATTGGAAAAACAAATAGCATATCCCAACTCTCCATATATAAATATATAATGCAGAGTTTGATAATTTGATCAATTGTTGCAGGGAGAGTGCATATACAGGAATTTCCAGGGAAGCAAAAAAAAATTTATAACTAATGAAGCCATCGTACTTAAAGAAAGCATTTTCCTTTTTGGTAATAGAGTAAACCCTGTCCGCTACTTCTCAGTTAATGAGCTCAACAAAATGAATGTGGAGATAAATCACTGTCATAGTTTGCACCATGGTTCTTGGGAAGGGAGAGCTGTATTTGTAAAACTACCAGAAAGAATACATTGGAATAATGGCACATCTTCTGATGAGATCCGATCGAGGCTTTCACGTGAGATTGTGGTTGCTACAAAGATGGGTTTCCATAATAATGTCCATAAACTACTAGGATGTTGCCTTGAGACCAAATTTCCAGTTCTTGTTTATGAGTGGATGCAAAGTCTTGAAGATCGTATATTACACAGAGATGAGAACAAACACAAGCTACCTCTATTAGAGTGGAAGGACAGGCCAAGGATTGCGTGGGAAATATCTCATTGTTTTTCTTGTCTTCACACAGCTTTTCATAGGCCTATCGTATTTAACTGGGAACATCATCATGTTTTCTTGGACCAAGACAACACTCCTAAATTGTCTTTTAGTGTTTCCATTACAGAGGATGAAGAAAATCGCAGAATGGAAAGTCACAAAGTTGTGAAGTCATTTGGCGTGCTTATTCTTGTTCTCTTGACCGGGAAAACTTCTGAATTTTCATCTAGTGGCAATGAAGGAAGTACAAATTTGAAAGATATGATTAATTGGGTAACCAAAGAAACCACAAAGGACCACATCAGTGATATCTTAGATCCTGCAATTACTAGAATAGGAGTGACAAAAATTGAAGACCACCAGATGAGTGCATGTCTAGAGCTTGCACTCTGGTGCACCACAATAGAAGCTTACCTGAGACCAACAATGCTGGAGATTGCAACTAAGCTCAAGAACATGATTGAATACCCTGAATCAATCCTTACCACCAGCATTTTTCAGGTACAGCTTTCAAGACAATTGTATTATTATTACCCACATCCGACTTTAGACGTAATTTATGAGATCAAGCAATCTTTTTTTGATATACACACACAAAACAGTCTTGCCGGAATCAGGAAAAAGGGATAAGCACTGTAACTCTGTAAGGAATTCGATTTCCATAACATCACACGGATAGAAGGGACATAACAAAAGAGGAAGTGAGACAGGGCTTAATAATATGAAATGACGATTCATGTTTGATTCATGGATTTTTCTGAATATGAAGTTTCAAGTGTATTACTTCACCTAGATTAGTACTGGGAACACATTATTATTATAGATGATAAATGGCTTGAGGAAAGTATTATCATTTGATTTTCAAAATGTTGTGTCTCAAACACGTGTCTTCGATAATACTTCCTTCATACCTTAATAGATCTCTCATTTGCTGCTTGCATGGATTCCAAGACCCATATTTGACCATCTATATCTTTTAATATGGGTACGTAAATAAAAATCATATATAGATGATATTTGGATATACACATTTGAAAGAATCTAATAAGATCTGTATGATGATATGACTACATTATTGAGATTTGTGATCAAAAGTTTTAGATTTGACTTCGAAAGAAGCAAATGAAGATGTCTACTTAAAAACAAAGAGAGCATTACATTTACCTAGATCCTTTGTGATTCTATTCCAGAGGTAGCCCTTTTCCGACATTGTCATCCCACATTCCATGGGTGCATGAACATATATTATCTTTAAGAAATGAGAGATGGTATGGTGATCCTGAATGCAAAATATAGAAAACAATAATAAGAGAAACTTAGTTACTGAAAAAAGCACGTAAGGATGGTATGACGACTCAATTTAAAGTTAATCGATTTCATTTGCAGGGAGGAAGAATATACAAGATTTTTGGAGGAAGCGAAGAAAAGTTTAGAAAGAACGAAACCATGGTACTTGAAGAAAGCATTTCCTTACTTGGTGGAGTGGACGCCATCCACTACTTCTCAGTTGATGAGCTTAACAACATGAATGTGGTGCGCTTGTCTAAAAAGACAGGGTTCGCTGAGTGGGAGGAGGAAACGGGTAGCGGCACATTCATACCTGAAGTTTGTGAGTGGAAATGGTACCAAGGCTCTTGGGAAGGGAGAGTTGTTTTGGTAAAGCTATCAGATGGTGTAATTGCTGAGTATAGAAAATCTGCCAATGCGATCCTATTAATCCTTTCTCGTGAAATAGTGATTGCTACACGGATGGCTACTCATGTTAATGTCCATAAACTACTAGGATGTTGCCTTGAGACTGAATTTCCAACTCTTGTTTATGAGCGGATGGAAACTCGTCTCGAAGATCGTATATTACTCAAAGATGAGAACCAAAAAAAGCTACCTGTATTAGAGTGGAAAGATAGGCTGAGGATTGCATGGGAAATATCTCAACTTCTTTCCTATTTATACACAGCTTTTCATAGGCCTATCGTCTACAAGCTATCTACAAACCATATGCCTGCAGTTTTCTTGGACCAGGACAACACTGCCAAGTTGTCTGACTTCCATAATTGTTATCTCATTCCAGTGCGTCTAGAATATAGTAGAATGGTAATAAATGTGGACTCTCTTGGCGATTTACTTCTTCTTCTCTTGACCGGAAAGTCAATATCTTGGATTGAAGACAATATCTTCAGAAAGAAAGTGATTATTGAGAATAATGTAGATCCTGTACTCAGTGAAAATGGAGTGGCAACCACTGAACTGAATGCAGCTATAGAGCTTGCAAATAAGTGCACAGAAGACGAAAGGCATTTAAGGCCAACCATGGTGGATGTCACAGCCAAGCTCTACAACATGATCAAATCCTCTGAATCTCTACAACCAGCAGTGTAAAGACTAAACTCCCATGTAAATGACGCCCAACTCTACTGCGGAGTTGCCTTACATTTATTTGATCGATTGCGTTTATAAGTTTATGTTTCCCTTGTCGGTTGCCTTAATGTGCAGCAAGACTATAAAAGACACTAATAATGCTTACAATATTACTCTTTTTCATTGTATTCGACTAAATTTCAGTGTTACAATGCTTCAGTTTGTCTATTCCGAAACGCGATTTGTAATCGATCTTAATCGCAAAATTGGCGTTCCAGATACCTTGTCGGCACTTTCTGTTTATGATGATAAGCTATTATACACGTAATTTGCTATAAACCATCAAATTATAGGGTTTGAGTATAGAAAACCATAGATCTATAAATTGGGGATGAATTGTGTGATGTCTTATATGGAGATATTGGGGCTTTTAATCAGCATGTTGAGTTTAGTGTAATGGTATAATTTTCTGGCCGGAATATCATTCGTCGGCCAATCCTCCGGCTCCGGCCACCGTAGGGGAGAGGGGGAAGTAGAGGAGAAAGAGAATGTTTGTTTAAAAAAAAAAAAACTGTGAAGCCTGTACCTATTTTTAATTTTATTTTAATTACCTTCTTTTTCTTTTTTTTTCACCTCCTCTTTTTGGAACTTTTTAATTAGAACTAGTTGTTGCGCCGCACCCTTCGCGTGCGCCACCCCAAAATAGCGTATTTGCGATATTCAAATTAGGATAGTTACAGTTAGCATATTGAATATGAAGCTATATATTTCACTAAAATGTTTGATGCTCACACTTGCTATTCTAGTTTTATTTAAGATGTTTGCTTCCTTCCCTATATCTTGCTTGTCTATCTAATTTTGTATGTTTAAACCTTTTAAGAAAATCATTTCCACCTTAGATTAAGATTTATTTTCTCCATTTCTATTAAGAAATGGAATGAACCACTCATGTGTGCCTTTGAATTATAGATGTCAGAATAAAAGAAAGCGAACTTAACTATATTGTTCCGGTATGGAATAAATGGAAGGAATGAACCGGTATCTTCCTTGTCGTAGTGTGCCGGTTTAAGACCCTGCAAAACAGGTAAACTAACCTCGGGGGTTGATCCGAGGAACGCCCCTCCGATGCCTAAGTCAGTAAAGGATAAAGACGGGATGTCTCAAATATAATGTCTTGGTGTTTGTGAACGTACCTCATGACTCAGGTCAGGGGGTATTTATAGGAGCCGGCAGTGTCCTTAGTGAAGTAGGACTCTGCCCCCATTGGTTAGATACATTTCTATCCTCTTATGATACTTATCTTTAGGCCCAGAGGCGCATTAGATCAACACTGGATCAATCCAGACCCATTCAGCCAATGGCCCACGTGATGAATACCGATAAGGTCTACTGATGCCGCCGGTATGTCGGATACGGCCGTATCCGATACGATTATACCCCACTAAGGGGTCCTTCAGACGGAGTTTGACCATAACGGTCAAGACCGGTTGGAATAAACCGGTAGGGACTGATTCAGCCCCCATACAACTAGCCCCCAAGCCGGTATGACTGATACGGGGATATCCGGCT
Organism: Beta lomatogona; assembly: GCA_947646795.1. NCBI lineage: Eukaryota > Viridiplantae > Streptophyta > Magnoliopsida > Caryophyllales > Amaranthaceae > Beta > Beta lomatogona. The sequence continues at coordinate 2,207,341 of CANSNZ010000231.1, forward strand.
TAACCACAGCTGAGCCGTTATGGATGATGAAAATCACGTTCCCATCCTGGAGCCGCCTAGAGACATCCGGATAATAGAGTCAGATAGCAGAAAATGAATCGTCACCTCGAGCCCTGCGCTGATTTGACTAGGGTGTCAGTAGCTGATCACAGCTGTTTCTGAGCTCGGGGTACACGTGGCATAATCGGGACGGGAAGACGAAACGTCGCCCAATCTGAGCCATGAAGCTAAGTATAAATAGTGCTTCTCTTCGCACAGTTTCACATTACTTCCAAACCTTCAAGCAATCAGTCCACCCGAGACCTAGCGTTCTTTCAGTTGCCGGCCTTTCGTCGTGACATTCCAAGCTCTTACCGGCTATTTTCAGTGCCAGCCATCACTCTTTTCCTTCTTTCCAGGTATTTCACCAGACTTCTTCTTAATTTCTTCAAGTAATCATGTCTTCTCAATCTGATTCACAAAACCTTTCTGAAAGTCCCCACTCTTTGACTGATAGTGACTTTAACTCTGATAGTAAATCTGCCAGTCCTACCATGTCCAGTAATTCACCGGTAGTAAACCGCCTAAATGATCATAGGAGTAAGTCTGGCCATGACTGTAGTACTTCCGGTAGGGCCCCTGAGGACTCAACACTACATGCCTCCCCCCTGACGGCCATTAGGGCCTTTGGAGAAGCCGTATGAGTACCAGTATCGGGTCAATACGGGACCATGCTGGGAATAGCAGAACGGTCTTCAGTACTTTTCCCCACGTGGCCGGCATGTCCGCGGATCCTCCCTCTGGGAACTCCTCTGTTGCTTCGGAAGATGTTGATAGCGTCTTGCGCGACATGATGTCGGACGAGGACGAGGAGTCGGCATCTTTGGAAGCTGACTCCGACGAAGAGCCGGCGGAAATCATACCCGAGGACGACGACGAAACGTTGGAGGACTTATACATGCCTCCTTGCGAGGCCGGCAGCCCGTCCTTCATTCAGATTGACAAGAACTGGAGGAGAACGGCATTGAGTAACAATTTTTGCCGGAAAGGCGCTGAGTATTTTGCCTTCCCCGAAGGGTATGGATCGGTCATGCCGTCTGAAGGATGCCGGGTAACGGATTGCCCGCCTGGGCACGTAGCAGTCTATGCCCATATGCAAGACTTTGGGCTGAGGTTTCCCTTGGACCCCTTCATAGTAAAGATTTTCACCGCCTGGAATATCTGCTTGTCCCAACTAACGCCGCTATCCTGGCGTAATTTAATATGCTATGCCTAGACCATCCGATTCAAGAGGTTTCCGGAGACTCGAATCTATTCGGAAGTTACATTGGATTAAAGAGGATGGCTCCGCGAAGGGTAAAAGGGAGAGGTAAAAGGGAAACGATCCACGGGCCGAGGGGGAACTCGGCCAAGGTGGCTGGATGTCTATGTACACCCGGCCCAAGAAGCTGGCGGTGTATCCGAAACTAACATCCCTGAAGAACCGGCGGCCCGCTTCTTCTGGGTACGGGTGCCGGCCGACTTTCCCTTGCGCCGGTATTGGACGAAGCCTCGTCCAAGGATGGAACACATCCCTGACAGGCGACTGACCCGCCGGGAAGCGGAGGCTTTCAATTTCTTTGAGGCCTCTTCCAACCAGGCCCCAAGGGAGGGAAGCATGTTCCCGTGCCTCTCAATTGGTTACCTCATGCCGGTTATATTTTAGGCAACGCCCACTTTCGCTTTGGGCTTTTGCCGATCCGAACCCACCGGTAATTAAGTCTGATGTTGGTATGTATTTTATATTCTACCGTTTTGTTTGTTGCTAACGTTCTTTTTTTTTTTTTTTTTTTTTTTCTCTCTGAATGTAGGTCGGGAGCACTTGATCCGGCAAGCTCTTCACCTTAACTCAAACTTCATTCCAATTAGCAACATGCCTCCGAAGCCGGCCAGGAAATTTACATCAATTCCCCCCAGTGTTGGAGGCCGGGGTGGTAAGACTCGCGGCGCTGGCCGTGGTGACTCTGGCGCCGCCGCTCCAGGGGAGACTGTCCAGCCTCCACCCAAAAAGGTTACCTCAGCCCCTGTCAAGAGGAAGGCCGAGGGGGAAGTTGAGACGTCCAAACGGCCCCAATCTAAGGCTCCCAGGAAGGAGCGTGCTGAAGAGGTTGCTCCCAGGAAGAAACTGTGCGAAGAGAAGCACTATTTATACTTAGCTTCATGGCTCAGATTGGGCGACGTTTCGTCTTCCCGTCCCGATTATGCCACGTGTACCCCGAGCTCGAAACACTGTGATCGGCCATCGACACCCTAGTCAAATCGCGCCAGGCTCGAGGTGACGATTCATTTTTCGCTACTCGACTCTATTATCCGGATGTCTCTAGGCGGCTCCAGGATGGGAACGTGATTTTCATCATCCATAACGGCTCAGCTGTGGTTAAGCCGGATATCCCCGTATTAGTCATACCGGTTTGGGGGCTAGTTGTATGGGGGCTGAATCAGTCCCTACCGGTTTATTCCAACCGGTCTTGACCGTTATGGTCAAACTCCGTCTGAAGGACCCCTTAGTGGGGTATAATCGTATCGGATACGGCCGTATCCGACATACCGGCGGCATCAGTAGACCTTATCGGTATTCATCACGTGGGCCATTGGCTGAATGGGCCTGGATTGATCCAGTGTTGACTTAATGCGCCTCTGGGCCTAAAGATAAGTATCATAAGAGGATAGAAATGTATCTAACCAATGGGGGCAGAGTCCTACTTCACTAAGGACACTGCCGGCTCCTATAAATACCCCCTGACCTGAGTCATGAGGTACGTTCACAAACACCAAGACATTATATTTGAGACATCCCGTCTTTATCCTTTACTGACTTAGGCATCGGAGGGGCGTTCCTCGGATCAACCCCCGAGGTTAGTTTACCTGTTTTGCAGGGTCTTAAACCGGCACACTACGACAAGGAAGATACCGGTTCATTCCTTCCATTTATTCCATACCGGAACATATATCACTTAACTTTCCAAGCTTACACACACCATGAGTCCATGATATACTTGAGCCAAATTAAGTACTTTGAGATAATCAATAATGTTTAGGTTCACAGGCCAAACAAAGTGTGAATTCTCAGGTTTCTATCTCATATTTTGCTTGTGAAGAGAATAAAGACAAGGAAAAACTTATTCTTGCTGTGACATGGAGGTTTTACTTTGGCAAAAGCTCTCTGGTGTGGCTGTGTTACTTGCATAGCTCCCTTTACTGTTTATGTCATCAAAAGGTACAGTATATGAGGTCTGGAAGGCCACTGGAAGGGGGGGCTGGGAAGCCAACTTGTGATGAACTGCACTTAAGTGGATGAAGAATGAAACATTTGTGTTGGTGGTCAGGTAACTTCTTTGGTTCCCTTATGTTAAAAGGTGGTATCTTCAGCTTCTGTTTGGGCTATGGTAATGGGCCTTTCCCTAGTGTTGCCCTTTCTACTGAAATGCGTGATCAAAGTTCTTTTTTTCTGTGGAGTACGGAGGACTTTGTATCCCCATTTTAAGCCCGAGCTACGCCCCGGGTAATTATATCTTTCATTTATTAATATTTTACTTTGAAATAATATCATCAAGTATCACTTGGTTTAGTGGTTAAGACATTAGTATATATGTTTGTGATCTTGGGATCGAATCTTACATAATGCATTTTCTATTTTTTTAGTGTATGTGGATAACATAGCATAAAATACTCATCGCGAAGGCGCCACGTGGCATAGTTCCTTGCTTAGAAACGCCTTTTAATATATTAGTATAGATTTAATTCTTGTTTCTATGGACTATCTTTGCTAATATTAGCATATAAGTAAACCAGTAAATACCTAATAGACTAAGCTTTTGGTAGAAGTCATTTACCATACGGTAGCATAATTAACACTTTTTACCGTCACCTCAAAAATAAAATTTACACAATTTTGCAGGATCTAATAATTTAATCATATTTGCCTCTGCAATCTAAAGTATAACATAGCATAAAATACTCATCGCGAAGGCGCCACGTGGCATCGTTCCTTGCTTAGAAACGCCTTTTAATATATTAGTATAGATTTAATTCTTGTTTCTATGGACTATCTTTGCTAATATTAGCATATAAGTAAACCAGTAAATATCTGATAGACTAAGCTTTTGGTAGAAGTTTTTTACCATACGGTAGCATAATTAACACTTTTTACCGTCACCTCAAAAATAAAATTTACACAATTTTGCGGGATCTAATAATTTAATCATATTTGCCTCTGCAATCTAAAGTATAATCCCAATCCTAAAAAACATTGGCCAAGATAAGACAATAACCAACCTTTAAGTCAAGTCTTACAAAAACATCTTGCAACTTTTAGCTAAGACAAGCAAACCAATAAGGATGTGTTATATTTCATATACCGATCTGCTTACATATATTATGATATTAAAATCATAGTTTCACTCTTACTGCAGTTTTCAATATCACAAAATTTTGTATAATGACGCCACTGGCACTAAGCCAATAGATACATTAAACAGAGAGTGAGGGATAGCCTAGTGGTTAGAGCTTCCCTCCCGGTTCCAGGAGGTCCTGGGATCGATTCTCACCCTTGGCAAGTTGGGATTCCCTTTGTTCCCCCAACTTGTCAAGGTTTCTCCTTACCTTATTAAAAAAAAAAAAATACATTAAACAGACATTTTAAAAAACATTTTATAATAAATTAGTGAAAATTAATCTTGTGTCTCAGACTTATGTAAGGATCTATGTAGTTCAGTATTTCACATAACATTTAGCACGGGAAAATGACCCTACAAGACTAAAACAGCTTGTAAACTCAATCTAATTTTGCACGATAGAAGTGGGAAAGGGAGAAACTACATCTAAATCCCTAAGGGGGAAACTACATCTAAATCCCCAAGAACTACAAGTGCAGGAATCAAAACTGTGACATTGAGATCACAAGGTGCAGACCTCCCTATAGAGTAAAAATAAAAAAAGGGGAAGGTTGCCAATGCCACCTTAGCGGGGTGGAGGGGAAGGTTGAGAAGCAAACACTTGAGAGATCAAGCCCATACATAATTTTTTCTATAATTAGACGCAGGGAATGACATGAAGAAATCTATTTACAATACATATTTGCCTCAACAACCTCGGAGCTAAATTTGACAAATGTTATTCATTTATACACATCTTCCTATGTTTTCCCAAATAGGGAAAAAGAAAATAAAACTGTACTGAATAACCTGCAATTAGGTATAAATCTAAGTCAAATCATTTGTTTTATGAGAGCATTTGTAGAATAATTAAACCTATTGATGATGTCTTGTATTTGAGCTACGAATAGTCACTCCATGCAAAAATTTTGTATAGCCAATGAAACTCAATTTTCAATCAGAGCTCCTAATCCAGTCCCTTAAAATTGAATGAGTAGTAGATCCAAGATTCAATTCCTGCAAGTTTTATCAGAGTTTTAACTAACAAGCATAAATTATATACTTGTGTGCTATGTGATTAGTATCATGATTTAAGGAGGAAAAAGTTATAGTATCATGTATAGGAACTTTATAAGTTCATATATGATTTCTAATCTGATTGATTTCTACATGTTTTATGCCTGTGAGCAAGCATGTTAATATTAGAATTATTATGAGTAAAGAATTGTCATGTTTGTATGGATTTATTGATGCAAGCATGTGGATGGGAACTTTAATTATTAATTCACATGGGGGAATTAATATGTTATTAAGATTGATTCATGATTATTCATGTGTTCCCTTACAAGTATTATTTTCACTAAGTATGCCTTTTAAAGATAAGCTTGATTGTTGGCTAGGATCAACAAATAAGAAAGTTGAGATTAAAAGAAAGTAAGTCTTGGGTTGTAAGATGTGATCACTTATTAAATCCTAAGATAAAAGAAGTTCAGTTGTGAATGTTTGAATTGTATTTATGTGTTGCTTGTATATGTGTCATGGCAAGTAATAACTTATAAAGAACGTAAAGTGTAACAAGGATGGTTATAGACTTTAGACTGGTGCACGTCTAGAGTTGGACATTAGGAGTTGGGGTACATGGTGAGCGAGCCATGGCTTTTTACAGGATATGGATTGATCACCATCCCTTTTTCAGTTAGCAAAGGTTCCTCGATATCGCAGGTCATTTCTGGAATACGTGGTAGCTCCCGTATTTCGTCTTCGTAATGAAGGCATTAGTAGATAAGACAACTCAGGTCCAATAACTATTCCATTTGAGTAATGAAAATATGTTTAGAATTTAGTTCAGTAAAGGTTATCTGCAGAATGTTATATGATTATATTATTATTTATCTCTGCATGTTATTTATTTAGTATCATGTTAGGAATGCTTATGTTTTAGTATGTAGTACTCAGCTTTGCTGATTACGTGCTTTGTTTGTGATTGTGATCATGGCTTTGCCTTATTGATCCTGTGATGACCCATATTGGTGAGCAAAGTCTTTAAAGCATTGACATTATAGGTTTGCAGATGATGAATCATTGGGAACCTGGGTGTGGAGAGAATGTGTAATCTAGTATATTTTACTTTCTGCATTAGTAGGAATGTACTTTGTTAGGATTATTTGATAGACTTATTTAGAATGTTTTTTTTTAAGGTACTTGCTTAACTATTTATTTATAATAAAGTTTAAAGGTTAGTTTTGTTTTCCGCTGCAAAATTCTGAGTAAACCGATACGTTATCACACGGGCGATAATACTTGGGTAATTCTCTAAGTTTTATATTATAAAGGTAATTCTGAAAAGAGAGAAGTATCGGGGTGTTACAAACCTCTTTTAGAAAAGTCATATGGAAGTTAATCTCTATTACACAAGGGAAGGGGGGAGCAATGGTGTCCTCTTTTGAACTGACTATTTTGCCCCCCCTTCCCTTTCTAAATTACAAAAGGAATCTCAATACCAAAATGGGGGTCAAACAAAGCCACCGGAAATTAATTTTCAACAATCACTCAGAAATCACTTATATGAGGAAACTTTACAAATCACTCATAGAATTGAGAAAATCACGTTGTAAAAATCACGCAAATCACTCAAATGATCAGGAAACTTTACAAAAACTAAAAATTAACTTACAAACTAAAACTAATATACTAGGACGTCAATACATACAAAAACATTCACAAAATTCACTTATAAATCATTGTTCTCAATAACCATTCACAATTACATACTCACAAAAATTACCTATAAACACAAATCTGAGAAAAACATAAGATTTTGACAGTGATATCACACATTCGTTGATCGGCGATTTGCGAACTTATAAACAGGTACATAATTCTTTTAATCTTTAAAGTTATTTCACATTAGTCGACTGTTATGCAGTTGAAAAAATGGAGATAATACCAATTAGTTGAAAAGGGCTTTAATATAATTAGACTTAAATTTGATTCTTTTCATATAAAATTAGAAAACAAGATGTGTATGAAATTTGATTCATTTATGACACTGATGAAAAAGTTGCAAATTTAGTTCTTTTTTAAAAAAATTCCAATATAAAATTTTTGCCCAAAACTTTTGCAAAATATCTATGTTCAAAAATAAATTTTGAAAAACAAAACAATATCAAACCTTTTTGCAAACAACTTTTGCAAAAATCCATTTTCAGAAAAAAAAAATTTACATTAATTTGCGAAAACCATTTAATGTGAAATCAGATTGTGTATGAAAAATTTAAAATTTCATTTCAAATATAATTGAAACTCAAAGTGTTAAAATTTAGAAAAGGAGAAAAATTAAAAATGACCATTTCATGCGAAATCAGATTGTGTATGAAAAACTTAAAATTTCATTTCAAATATAATTGAAACTCAAAGTGTTAAAATTTAGAAAAGGAGAAAAATGAAAATGACCATTTCATGCAAAATCAGATTGTGTATGAAAAATTTAAAATTTCATTTCAAATATAATTGAAACTCAAAGTGTGAACATTTAGAAAAGGAGAAAAATTAAAATGATGAAAATTTTTAAATATCAATTTGTGAAATCAGAATTTAGAAGTTAGACAAGGAAAAAAAACTTAAATTGTATTATACTTTTCGATTACAATTTTGGGATCATAGATAAATTACAGAAATCCATGATTTAAGAAATTACCTTTCTTTGTTACAAAATCGACCCAATTAGATCTACTGCTGCTTAAGACTTGAATTGAAATGCTTGATTTTTTTGATGTTGTTCTTTGACGTTGACTTGAAAATGTACTGTTGCATGTATTACTTTGATGTTGTTCGCAAATTAGATTTACTGCTTAAGACTTGAAACGTCTGATTTTGTTATTGTATATTGCATACTTGGATGAACTGGGTTCCTTCAAATATGAATTAGGTTCCTTCAAAATATAGTAGTGAGAGGAGAGAGAGAATGAATAGTTAGAAAAGTACTGAAATTATACACTGAGAGGAGAGAGAGAATGAATAGTTGGAGAAATGTTTTTTTGTTGGTATGATGGGTCTTCACTCTTCACCGATATAAGTGGCAAATAAGTATATGGACCAACTGTTCCCGGTTAACAAGCAAGATTTTTTTTTAAAAAAAATCCTCCTAAATTAAATCAGACCGGCAGTGCACAAGTTTTATTGCTCAAACTAAAAATAACCCAAACCAACCATCATGATTCATTTGGATGGAATATCAATCTATCACCTTAACTACTAACGCATCATTTGGATAAAAAAAGAAACTACTCTTATCTAAATCAAAGAATTACTATCACAATTTTCCACTAACAAACCACTTTTCACCAATTATGTAAAAAAAGTATATTGCAAGTTAAATTATAATATAATATCAATACAAATATATTAAAAGGCGTGCGAAAGAAAGCCTATGTGCCACGTGGCACTCTCCTCAACTTTCTAATGCAAATGCTTTATGTCTATGTGTACTCCTCACTTTAAAAAAAGAAATGTGTAAGTGCAAGGTATCGAACACATGACCTTTGGAATGAAAAGTTAGAGCTTAACCATCAATACACTATGAATTTGTTGTCTAATGTTTCAAATAAAATATGATAAAGTCTTGTAATAAGTATACTTAACTAAAAAGACTTGAACAAGTATATACATCTCTAACACTCTTATTACGTAACTTACAAGAGAATATTGATGTCATATTCTCTTACCACAATTCCTTTTAAGGTATTGTTTTCAAACTCAAACCGTTCAATTTTTCTTTACTTATCACGTTGTGACGTGAATTTTTCAATTTCTTAATGGACAAAAAATACAAAAAGTAGCAAAAAATTATAAAATTTAAAAATAATAACATATTAGTTTATTGTAACTGACCCGAGGCATCGCCCGGGCAAAAAAAACTAGTTTATATGAAAAGAACACTAGATAATTAATTAGTAAAGGAACATATTACTCCCTCAAGAAAAAGGATAATATGTGAAACAAAATTTTTATGTACTATTTTTTTTTGTGGGAAACAATCTTTTTTCAATTTTTCTCACAACTTAAAACTTTACAATATTTTGTATTTTTTTGCGAGAAATCAAAAACTATTATAAATTACAAAACTGAATAAAACCAAAAAAAAAAGAACATGACGATATTTAGTAAAGAACATCATACTGATTATAAAAGAACATGCGCATATAAGACTTGAGAAACAAAAAACTATTCAAAATCACAAAAATGAATAACAACATAAAAAAACATGGAAGAATCTTATTCACAAAATGGAGGTGAACTTAAATACTAACTTGCATTTTCAGTTTGTTTACTACTTAGTATTAGGCCTAAAAATATTATCGCACGCATCGCGTGTACAAAAGGCTAGTAAATTATAAAGACAAGTAGAATTTTGCAGTGAAAAAGGCAGGGGGAGGGGAAGAAAAGATGAGAAGCTCTCCAAGAGTCCGACTAAAAATAATGAAAATATCCAAGACATGTACACGTGCAAAAGAAAATGCCACCATCTAGTTGGTGATTAATATGAAGTAACGTTATTAGTGAACTTCAAGGGGTAATTCCAAATCAAAGATTTAGCGATCTCCAGAATAATTTTCATGTCTAATCCCAAAATTCATTAATTACAAGGACGGGGATACTATACTTGCACTCATTCCCCCACCCTTCCGCTTCACATAAAGGTGCATTCTTCTTTAATGTTTGATAAAATTATGAATGTTAAAATTGCATTTCTCCTTTATTTTGGCAATGGGTCAAAACTCAAAACTATAACTAAGCAGATCTAACGAACATCTAGTAGCCTTTGCTATGGTTTTCCCATCACCTTCACTATTTTGAAGCAGTTAAGCACAATTGTTCTAGTCCCAATTTATCCATAATATTCCAAGAAATAAATTTTAGATATCCAATAGGCAAATGATAAAGTTGTGATCTCAAAGCCCCAAATTTCCTCTCACATTTCTACACCTGTAGAATAAAGTTGCTAACTCAGTCCAAAATTTGCTAAGAAATATTGCTTGGGTACAAGTTTTTGGGGAAGCTAAAAGATAGAGAAGAAAACGTGGGTGGGTGAGTATGGGGAGCAACTTTAGAGAAAAGGTTTACCAAATAGGGTATATTGCAACTGAATTGGGACATCCTAAAAAGTGGTAACAGGATTGAGACAGAGGGAGTACATCACAAGGATGTTTGAATAAAGAACTGAGGAGAACAATAAATGTCAAAAACTTCAACTGAAAATCAGCCATGACAATGATATAATATAGGCAGGGTAGCCTCAGCAATTAGCAAGCTTACCCAATGGGCATTAAAACGTCTACCAATTGAAGATCAACATCTTTTGTAATATCCTGAAAATTTAAACATGCTTAATTAGCTAACTAGTTGTTGTTTTACTAATTATGTTATCAATGAAGTTCTAATTAAACTATAATAAGCTATTAAGGTATAATTTTTCTAAAATAAATAAAAGAGAAGAATGTAATTTTTATTAAGTAGTTATGAATTATAATTAGCTTAACAAGTAAGTAATTAAAAATCACAATATGCAGAACTTCTCTTTTAATATGACTTATCCAAAGTGAAATTATTTTAGTTTAATAATAATAATAATAATAATAATAGAAGTAAAAGAAAAGAAGAATAGGTAATTGAAGGAAGTGGAAAAATCAAACTTGACTTTTCCCACCAATTTCCTTCTTCATACTTCCTCCTTCCACCTCCTCCTTTTTCTTACATGGCAACCCAAGGTAAAACTCATCTTCAACCTTCTAATTGCTGCCACAAACAAGAACACAAGTCTCACTCAAATTCTCTTACACTCCATGGTTATCTTGAAAGCTTTCTAGAAGCTTGACAATGGCTATAAATAGCCATGTCCACCAAGCATCACACCACACCACCCTCTTTCTCTCTCCTCTAGCCACCACCACCTGCGCACCACTTCTGGTGCAGCGACTCCCTCCGACCATTAGGAACCCTCGCTGGTGTCCCTACGCCGCAACCACAGCCGCGCCGCATGCTCTCCTTCCTTCGCTCTCCTCTACTCGAGCTCCCTCCTCTGTCGTTGCTCTGGTTTGCTGCTGCACCAGCGTTGCCCGACGAACATCTCTAGCTGCCGCTGTGCTCTGTTGCCTCCACTCCTTCCGGTTGTCGCCGCCGCTGCTCGGAGCATAGCCCCATCCTCTGTTGTTTCGTCCCTGCTCAATTGAGCAGAGGTATGAAATTCACACCTATGTTTTAGTTTCAGCTTATAGGCTTAAATGAAAGCTATAGGATGGTCCTTAATTATGTTAGTTTGTTAATTGTTAATGTTGGGCTAATTTTACAATAAGAGCTAAACTGATTTTGGTAATCTAAATTTGGAGTATAAATATTAGTAAGACCCATAATTATATATAGTTCTTAAGTTAATTTTTTTATTGAGTTATTTTTATTAAACTAGACTAATCACTTCTAGCAATGTATGACAATTAACAAATATTGATGTTTAGATTAGATAATAGCAAACAATTGAGTTCAACATTAACTATGTATAAGATATGAACGAGTTACTTTTACTATTAATGATGATATTTAGGTAAGTGGAATAATGATAATAATCCTTCTAGTAGTAATCATGCTAAACTTACGTCTAATCGTAAATAAGTAATTTGTTGACGATAATAAACTTCACCTTTTAGTTAAAATAATAATGTGAGTTTTATTAAAAATATATTCATTTCCGTTTGTTTAGAGAATGAATTAGTTAGAACAAGAAAACCATATTCGCAAGTCATTAAACATGAATCATAAATCAAGATTAGTTATTATTGCCACCTAAATATGATTTTTACGTTTAAAAGGCGTTAGGAATAATAACATGCTGAATAGCAAGTCAAGACTATAATTATTATTCTCGTTTAAGTATGACCCTTATGTTTCGAAAAACTCCATAAGTAATAGTATGAACTATGTTGGACTAATATAATAAGATAAACATTAACTAATCATTAAAACCTTCACAATCAAAGTTAAAAACAAATACTGAAATGCTATATTAAGAATTATATATTTATTTTAGAAAAACCCAAGTCTTAGTTAAGTAGTAATAAATCCCGCTATTCGATTCTTGATTAGATTAAAAAGGAAAAAAAGAATACTACAAGCCTCACCCGGCTACAAAAGTCATTACGCAGGATTTCAGGTAACGTCTACTGCTAACACCCGCACTCCCCTTCCAACTATGTTTCATATGATGCTTTTATGAAATGTTTATAATGCTATATTTTATATGGTGTGCGGGATATGAAATGTTTGTCTATGTAAACAATATTTATTAAATAATTTGATGCTATGAAGTATGACGACTTTGATATGATTATATGATTACAATTACGTTTTAAGATTACGGTTACAATTATGTAATATGATTATGATTCATAAAAGAAATGAAACACGATAAAGTTAAGATAAAGAGTCGGGTCGTGCACGTACCTTCTAGCGGCAACGCTACCTTCTGGCGGCAACGCTACCTTCTGATGGGGGACAACGTCCTCGGTGGCACCCGCAATATGGCATTATGCCACCTTCTGATGGGGGACAATGTCCTCGGTGGCTCTGCCTTCTGTTACTATTGGCATTATATGCCACCTTCTGATGGGGGATGAATATCCTCGGTGGCTTTTGCCTTCTGTTATGATTTATGGCATTATATGCCACCTTCTGATGGGGAACTTATGTCCTCGGTGGCTTTGCCTTCCGTTGAACTCAAATAACTAATGAAAGTTTCCTTATAATGATTATGATAATGATAATGATAATGACAACCTGAGTGGTTCTTAAATTCCTGATTTGAAGTGCATGTTTATGAAATGGTTTGACTATATTCTCTTCTCCCTGTTTGCTAATAAAACGAAGTGAAATGCTTTTACGATGTTAGAGTAGTATGTTACTGAGCTTCGGCTCATGACGTTTTGTTTTTCTATTTTAGGTACTGATGGTGCTAATGGGATGACGTAGCAGTGAGGAGTAGTTTAGTATTTAAGCTTACATAAACATTTATGGTTATAATTTAAGTTAATACCAGACAATGTACAGTAACTAAGTTTCAACTTAAGTTTTAATAATAGATAATTATGATTTCTAGTTATAATATGTTTAAGCTTATGAAATCATGTTTGCCTTGTGCTTTCCAAATAGGAAAGTACGGCAGTAACCCACCGGCTTTCTAGGTTCCGCTGCTACTAACTCATTGATTAAACTAATGATGTTGGTTAGTAGCCGGGGCGTTACAGCTTTACCAAGGCGTGTTTCCATATTTCTGTTGTTCCCTGCAAGAATGTAAAGCATTAAATGCTGCAATATAGAATCAACAGCATATAATACCTAAAATTGATCCTCTAAGCCATCCCCACAAACACGTCGAAAAAATATATTTCAAATGCATCTAAAGACATTATAAATATACAAACACTACATAGGAAGGTTCAATTTCCGAGCGAGAGTCCCATAGAATAATAGATCATTTCGTGCTATTCTATTATGCTTATCAAAGCAGAGTCCTACAAAGTATTATACTTCGTATTACTATATCACAGGGAGTATTTATGCACCAAAAAAGCTAAATTAATGCAAGGTTCTAGACCTATATTACAACGACAAACTAATTGAAACAAATCGTGTGTTTGGAGTATTGAGGACCAACAACGCAGTGGTGAGGGTCTGAACTGGTTATTGGAACAGAAAACGATATCATTTAAGTCGTCTTGAGTCCCTTAGAATAAGCACGAGAATATTCCTTATTGGTTCAATTGACATGAGCAAAGTTGTTGGTATAACACAGGCATTGCAAATTTAAAAAAGAAAGACTACATTAAGACATCCTAAAACCTAAAATCATAGTTCCTATTTATATATAGGATAGATAAAGATACAGATGATTTAACGAACTTACCTACGATTGAAGACGGTGACGGGCTTCTCACCAAAGAGAAGAGTCTTCTAATCCTTCACCCTTGATTGAAATTGGCGATGAATTATTACCGTTGATTCCATTCTTTATTTTAGCTGCAATTTTGAAATAAGAAAAGGAAACGAAAGTAAAATTAGATTGTGAGTCAATAAAAGTTAAGCGAAAAAAGAGAAACAAAATCAAAAGATTGAACTTTAAAGGGAAAAAGGGATCAAACAATCTAATCAATTCACTTAATACTAATAAAGTTCATCTACTCCTGTCAGAAATTCAGCTATCTAATGCTTTGACGAACGGATCGAACTCGGGGATCACGGTTCTTATAGAGTTGAACCCTACCAAGCAGATCTATTTAATGTGCAACATTAACTTGAAATTGAAATTCGGAAGGAAACCCCTAGAAATTGGGGAAAAGTATGCTAGGGTTTTATGTTGAAGCTGTGGAGAGAAACAGGAGAGAGAAGAGACAAAAGACAGAGAAAAGAGGAGAGAGGAGAGAGACGCAGTAAAGAGGAGGGAGAAGAAAACATGCGTGCGGTTCATATGGAAGGAGAACATGGAGGGCTGAAATTGCCCAAGGCTAATGAATAGTGAACTTCAAGGAATTGTGACTCAGTTCACTATTGAGATGAACAATAGCCACAATTCCAACTTTGAAAGGGTTATGGATTATGGATATGGAAGGAATAAAGTATAATAAAAATACAGGGGAAAAATCTCTTTATTTCATAAGTAACCTGAGAGAAAATATTGTATTTGAGTTTTTGTTTTTAGTTTTATTCTCCTTATTTAATCAGATTATGAAATTTAAAAATTACAAAAGTTTAAAGCTCCCAAAGAACTTTTAATTTTTAAATAGATAGTATAATTTTTATTATTTATCCAAGTTAGATATTGACATATTTCCCTCACTTAATCAGTTCATGAAATTTAAAAAATTACAAAAGTTCAAAACTCCCAAGAAACTTTTAAATTGTAAACACATAATTTAATTTTTATTATTTTTCAAGTTTAATATTGACATGTATTACGTTCTCAAAACCCGTTTCGAAAAAAATCCGTTATGCGATCCGAATTCTTACAACTAGCGAATTGCGTTCTTGTACCCGTTTCGCGATCCGAGACATTCGGCGAATTAGGTAACACTTCTAAAGTTATCTCATCGTATTGTTCGGTGTTCCACATAAGAGCATGAGCAACGGGCGGGCAAGTCTTAGTTGGTCTTACCATTTTTACTTTTCTCTATCACTTCCCCCTTAGATCACACATCCCACTAAACTCCACCAACTCATCTTTTTTTCTCACAATGGTTGCGCAAGTTTTAGTTGGTTTTTCTATTTCTCTCTCCTATTTTTGCTATACCCCACTATATGCTCTCTCCCCTATCCAAAATCTTTTATTTTTATATGGACTAGAGAATTTATATTTATATTTTTAATTGTTGAGATATTAATTATTGTTTATGCATTTAAATAATTCGTTATTTAATTACTTAACATAAGTTGCATTAATTAAAAATTTCTAGATTATTTAAATCAATTTATGAAAATTAATATATATTGGTTTAATTAGGAGAATATAAACAAATTTGGGTTGGAAAAATTGATTAGAAAGAAAAATAGGTTGGAAAAAAGTATGGCAAAATATGTCAAATGAGCTCAATATATAGCAAAAAATAATTTTTTGTCATTGGTACTTGGTAGAATATTTTTTAGGAAAATTTGACGCTATCGGGCTCAACTATGAGCGGTTTTCTTTAATAGGTCTCAACTATTAATAAGCCAGTGAAGGTCCTAACTATAAGGGTTTATGTTTATTTTTGGGTCCAGATGACTTGCAACTCACCAAACAAGTTAAATTCCAATTAATGGGCTACTCATTCTCACATTCCTTGAAGTCGGATTAGAAGAACTAACTTTGACGAACTCCCAGTATCATCATAAGAAGTTTTCTTCCCTAAAGCAAAATCAAAATCATCATCTCATGATCTTTCGCAGTTCGAAAATCATCAACTACCTAATTTATTATCAATTGGGGTTAGATCTTGGAGATCAAAATCATAACTGCAACAACAACGCCAACAAATTTAACAACAAAGCACGATTCTCTCATCTTTTGTTAATGGCGTCAAAGCACCAGAAGTAGCACCAGTGTGCGGCGGCAAAGGGACATACCCATGGATTAGAGGAGAGATAAACACAAAGGCTGGGGAGCAACACCACCGTACGCAGCTCCGCCAACCAGATTTTTGGTTTGTTTGCTTTCGGGTGTTTGGGGAAAAATCAACCACTTGGTGGCGCCATCCTGTCCAACAAATACACCACCACCTCGTCGAACACTCACTCATCAATCCAATTCTTGGTCTCTCCATTATCTCTCTCCACAAAAACAACAATCAGACCCTTTGAACTCAAATAAGAAAAACGCAGATATTATCTCACACCCAAACTCCTCAAATAAAAAAAAAGTGCCTCGAAAATTGATTCAAGCCTCATTCCATCCTTCTCACAAAATCCATACAACATAACTCAATGACTTCAAAATTCACAATCCATATAAAATTAAAAGAATAGAGCCTAATACAAGAGTATAAAATGAAAATGAACTTGAGAAAACAAAACCAAATCTTTGCTACAGTGGGCATATTCCCCATTGTAATTCGTTACCGGTATCCCTTTGAACCAGGGGCACACACACAGAGAGTGCAGGATGAGAGAGAAAATAGAAAACATGGAATTGCTCTCGTTGTTAAAGCTGCGTCAATTTTTCTCTCTCCTTCAATTTTCTACTGGAATTATTTAGTGAAATGATGCAATGTCTTGATTTTGCTCTCGCATTTTGTGCTTTAACTGGAGTTTTAACTAGGAGAAATAAAGAAGATGATGAAAGTGGTTTCACGTGAGTTTAAATGGTCTCACGTGACTCTTTACCTGCAATAGTAGGTTGGGTAACCTGCTAGACCCAAAAATAAACATAAGCCCATATAGTTGGGACCTCCACTGGATTATTGATAGTTGGAACCTATTAAAGAAAACCGCTCATAGTTGAGCCCCGTAGCATCAATTTTTCCTATTTTTTATTTAAAAAAATTATGAACATTACAAATATCAACAAGTCTTTGGTATGACGGTCTGACGTTAAGCCTTAACGTTAGACCACTAATTAAGCGCTGAAAAACTTGACAAATATGGGTCTCTATCTACTTTCTCCGTTCTTTTTTAATTGCAACGTTTTCCTTATTTGGAAGTTCCATATTAATTGCAACGTTTCCTTAATTATTTGGTAATATATTTTATCTTTCTCCTATCACATGGCCCCTACTTTTTTTTATCTATCTCTATCTCTATCTCTCTCCTCTTCACATTGGTTTCTTAAAAAATGTGTCAATGGAGTATATATGTTGCAATAATTATAGAACGAAGGAAGTATGAATCAAGCTCTACAACCAATAAGTTAAAAAAAAAATTCAAAAACTATTGACCGACCATAACTATTAACCCCAAAATCATAACTATCAACCAATAAAAACATAACTAGGAATCCAAAACCATAATATTTACCAAAATATAAAAACTATTAACCTAAAATAATACTTTCATTTAACCCCAAAACCATAACTATCAACTCGAAAGCAATAACTATGAAACTAAAAACCATAACTATATCCAAAACCAAACTTATTAACCAAAAACCATAACTATTAACCTAACATTATAAGAACTTTTACGGAAAATCATAAGGTTTGGTGGTTGAATTGGACTGTCAACAAGCCTGTTGACGGTGACAAATTAATCAAAGTAAAGTTTGGATTGTGTTTAAAATCTTTAGAAGAATTATGGTTTTGGATAGATAGTTTTAGTTTTTAGTTTGATAGTTATGTTATTTGAATTATGAATTTGTAGGTTTGTTTTTATTGCCTACACAAGATGAGCGCGTAATTGACTAGCTCATTGTAAAGGGTTTTAGTTTTGAAATATGTTTTGAGAAAAGAAGTCGTCAACAAGTCCTTAAAGGAAGACTCATAATCCCAATTGAATTTTGGGAAATCATAGGTACAACTTAAGGACTTATATAATGTTGTTTTCCTTGTCATGACTTCGTAATTGGTCAATGAACCAAAGATTGAGTTCGGGGGTGAGGGTACGAATATGATAAGGAATCAAATTCGTGTATTGTTGGCCTCTATTTAATACGATTTATAAGACAAATTTTATGCAATTAAAAACTCAAGCAATATATTTAAGCATTCTAAAAATTAATCTATGTTGGTTCATTAAACACGTACGCAAAAGACTAATTTTTGGTGATATGTTATTTATGCAACCAAATGACAAGGATACTAAATCAATTGTCCAAAATTATCTAATTAAGCGTAAGAACATTTATTTAGGTCTTGATTATCAAAAAATATACATCTGACATGTGATGAAAGCAATGAAGCATATAGCATACATATGAATAATATAATGTATAGAAAGGAAAGACTAGACAACAATATTTTAAAAGGTGATGGAATTTATTAAAACTTATCAAAATATATTTCGCCTACACATTATGAGAGCGGATTTGACTACCCCATTGTTAAGATTTTATTAAAAGAACATTTTGAAGTCGCCAACAAATCTTTAGATGAAGACTCGTAAATCTAATTGGATATTTTGAAACCTAAGGACATCTTAGAGACTTATCCAATGTAGATTTCCCCGCCATGACTCCATATATAGTTGGTCAGGAACCAAAAATTGAGTTCGGGGGTGAGGGTACGAACACGGTCATGAACCACGTTCGCCTATTACTGCCCTCTACTTAACACAATTCATAGCAAGTTTTATGCAAATAAATAACCACATAATTTTAAACACCCTAAGAAAGATTAGTCTAGGTTGGTTCATGAAACACATAAAAGACTATTTTTTTAGTGACAAGTTATTTAACAATTATATTATTGGGTTCCTACCAGGTTGTCCATATTATCTGATTAATGTTAGAACAATTATTTAGGTAATATGCAAGGTTATGAATATTGCTATCAGACATAAAAAATAATATTCATGGATAAGAAATAAAAATATTGCAGGGAGTTAGTATAATATACAATACTTACAGTCGCAAGAATATATTAACAATCTACATCAAGAATAGAATGTTAGTAACTTCAAGAAAATAATAATAAGCATAAACAAAGATGAGAAAGTTTGTTAATTTACTTGACCCTCAGAAATTATACCTCCGTCTGGGTCGTTGATTTATTTGCACGGATCTTGGATCGAATTAGAACGAGCCTCGAAAAAGATTTGTGTCGTAATACCAACAACCTTTGTATTATTGCCTTTCACAAGTATTATCATTGTTTATTGCTACGATTGAATTGCTGCGGTTTTACCCATACGCAACAATTTACCACGTCAAAAAAAAAGGAAAATTTGTAAATCAACCTATTGCTGCGGTTCTGGCTGAAAACCGCAGTAATAGGTCTCAATGGGAATTTGAAAGATCTATTTTTGCGGTTACCACAAAGAACCGTAGCAATAACATTTAAAAATTAGGGTTCGCATGCGACACTTATAATCTTACGCCTATCTCACAATTTCACAATTTCAATCTCTCTCCTGTCACGCCTCTCTCTCCCCTCTGTGGTCATCTCTCTCCTCTCACGCCTATCTTTAGTCCTCCAACTCCTCTCACACCTCTCTCTCCCTTCCCCTCCCCTCACATTGTCGCCAACCCTTTCTCCCCTCTCATCGTTGCTAACTCGCCGTCCCTCTCCTCTTTCATGTTACGACCTCTTTCCCTTCTCATCTTCACCGGCGGCCAAACACCAGCACCAACACTCTCATCCTTGTCTTCCAACTTGGCCTGTGGCTAGGGATCGTCGTCGCTCGTGGGTCATGAATCGCTGTCGCTCGTGGGTCGCCGTCACTCTTGGCTCCTGATTTTTCGTTGCTCGTGGTTGATTCGCCGTCGCTCGTGGCTTCTTAATCGCGATCGCTCGTGGCTTGTGGGCTGTTACGAAGCTCGCTTTTTGTAACACCCCCAAAATCCATACACGTCTAAACTACTTTGCATCTACTTTGGGAGTGTTACCGCCGCGGTGAAACGCAAGGCATAATAAAATCAAAATGTTAACAACTCCTTATTTAGAAAACTACATTGCAGCGGAAATAAAATGTTTACGTTAAACTACAACTCGGGAATCACCAAGGACCCCTTTTTATTCAAACCACAACCAATTAAGTAAATCATAATAGTCTTATAATGCTTAATTAAAACGCTTTAAAGTTTCAAGACTAAGATCTATCCCCCGTATGCTCAACATCATGCAGCAACACCAGCACACCTAGTCTGCTCCCCATTGTAGCATCAATGGTTCATCACAGGTCAACAACATCACAAATAACAAACAATCAGCTATGCTGAGTACGTACATAAACAGTTAAATAACGCATTAAACATAAATAGAATAATAACAATCATTCCTAGACATGATACTACAAGAATATTGTAATTCAATTTTATAGTTTAATTGGCATCGAACGAGCACCGTCATCTTTCTAGAATCATACAGGCTACTTAATCCTTAATAGACAACTTGGCCTATTAGATGGAATGTAAATACGGTTTCGTTCCGTTCCACATCCATCACCTTAGTATGCATACCCCCAAGATCGTACGGAACCTTCCGCCTACTTGAGTTATCAAAATTTATAAGGACACTACTATCGTCACAGTAGGCCTGCGTAGGAGTGTAGAACAAGTCCCACACTCCCCCCATTGTTCATTACTTGTAGGGAGTCCAACTACAAGTTATCGCCAAATATCCTTCTTAATAATATTCATTCATACAACATCGAACATATAATCGTTAAATTCTTAGGTACATTGCTAAAATTCTCTAATTAAAGCAATCTCTTGCAACATCCTTGTTACAACAATAAATCATATGTTTTCAATCCAATTCTCATTTCATGCTTGTGATACGATAGAATTTCGCATACCAATAATAATTCATTCCAACTCACAAGTCATACAACTAGGAAATACATACAGATTTCCAATTGATTTCATGTTACCAAACAATCTCATCAATCATAACCAACCACAGTTCCCTATCATGATTCTAGGTTCCAATATGACAATCACAACCTAACATGATACTAATATATCGAACTGAACTAGTACGCGTACGTACCTTGTAACGGAGAATCTTTGCTGATTACTTAAAACGTTCCGCTTATGAAATTGGGACCTAATCGAATAATAGAAATATTTCAGTGCTAAATCCTTGGTATGATGAAAATAAAAATCAGCTTAACTAACTATGTAAGATATGGTGTTTTGAATATTAAAATTAACCAATCTTGTTTTAAATTTCTTTTCATAAACTTTACTGAGCTAACATACTTAGGACTTTAAACATGTGTTTGCAAATCTGATTTTTTTTTTAACTTATATTATACTTGGTTTATAATACTAAAACTTACACAAATATACATAAGTATAATTAACTCAGAATTAAGAATTAAAAACGTCCCACTAACTAACAATATAATCAAGAATCTGATTTTCTTTAACTAATTCTATACTTTAATCATAATTATAGAATTTCATCAAGGATACATAAGAATACCAAAATCAGATTTGATAATTTAATTTAAAGAAGAAAAGAATGATTTTTTTTTTTTTTTTTTAAAACATATCGGAGCACCACCGACGACAAACGCAAAGGCGGACGTGCGACCGAACCACAGGCGAGCACCACCCGACTCCGACGACCGTGAACCACTGCACGACGTGGCTCCGACTCGAGCCACTTACGCCCAGCGAGGACCCCGACACACTTGACACCAACGCGAAACCCGAACCGCGAACTGGCGTGCAGCACCGGCGAGGACCCCGACGAACTGCGAACCTCCGGCGAGCAGGCGCGACCTCCGACGAGCAGGCGTGACCTCCGGAGAGTGAGTGCCCAGACGTTGGGAATAAGAAAGAGAAAGTAGAAGGGGTGGTTCGCTGGAGAGGAAAAGGGGAGGAGAGAGAAAATTCTCTTGGGTAAAAAAAAACGGCTGATGACAAGTGAATAGGGTTTTCTAATTTTTTTTTTCTCTTCCTTTTCTTATTTATAGTATGAGAAACCTTAGGTTATTAGGATTTGTTTCCAAATCGAATTCTGATTTATTATTAAACAAAAACCGAATTAACATATAATTAGGTACGAAAGTAGGTTGTATATTTAAATTATAACTGCAGGCTTACCTAGACTATATTATAAGATACTTTCACTTTTACTTTATATTTTCTTATTTATAGCAAAATAACTCCCGAAAATACGGAGTATTACACTTTTTGTATCCTTCGTTCGTGAAATCGCGGTTGGTTTTTTTTTCATTTTTATGTAATTAGTTTCAATTTTTTCCTTCCTTTCATTTTTTTTTTCTTTAGTTCTAGTTTCATTAGGTTATCTGATTTTTATTATTTCATCATTCAGATATTGGAATTTTTAGTTTTCATTATTTTTGATTTTATACTAGTTTTTTCATCGTTCAGATATTATAATTCAATGTATTGTACTAGTTTTTTTCAGTTACTTTTGGTTTTATTGTATTTTGATGCTGAAAATAGTCTGAATATATATTTAAATTTTTAAAAAAAATTAAAAAGGTGCACCTATTGCTGCAGTTTCTTCCCAAAACCGCATCAATAGACTAGTTTTCTAATATAAAAAAAGGCATATTGCTGCAGTTTTGGGAAGAAACCACAGCAATAGGTCAGCGTATTGCTGCGATTAAAAACCGTAGTAATAAGAATTACTTATTGTTGCGCCCTTAATTGCGGCGCGTCTAAAACCGCAGCAATAGGTCACTCAATGACCGGTGCAATTCAATGTTTTGTATTCAGTTAATAGATTATGTTGGATTTGAAATACGTTGTAGAATGAGTCTTCGTAATGCTTGAGTTGTATATGCTTCAAGTTTTGTATGCCAAGACCTAAGTGAGCCCATAAATAGATGCGAACTAGAATTAAGACTAAATATCTATACAAATATATTAAAAGGCGTGCGAAAGAAAGCCTATGTGCCACGTGGCACTCTCCTCAACTTTCTAATGCAAATGCTTTATGTCTATGTGTACTGCTCACTTTAAAAAAAGAACTGTGTAAATGCAAGGTATCGAACACGTGGCCTTTGAAATGAAAAGTTAGAGCTTAACCGTCAATACACTATGCATTTGTTGTCTAATGTTTCAAATAAAATATGATAAAGTCTTGTAATAATTATACTTAACTAAAAAGAGTTGAACAAGTATATACATCTCTAACACTCTTATTACGTAACTTGCAAGAGAATATTGATGTCATATTCTCTTACCACAATTCCTTTTAAAGTATTGTTTTCAAACTCAAACCTTTTAATTTTTCTTTAATTATCACGTTGTGACGTAAATTTTTCAATTTCTTAATTGAGAAAAAATACGAAAAGTAGCAAAATAAATTATAAAATTTAAAAATAATAACATATTAATTTATTGTAACTGACCCGAAGCATCACCGGGCAAAAAAAACTAGTTTAATAATTAAACTTCGTCATTGTAACAATTAACGTCGTCACGTCGTGCTATTCAGTCGCTTGTGTACATGTTACTAGACTATTTGCTTAATATCATATTGGTTTATAAAATTCTTTTAAAAGAAATATAGTGTGTTACACATCTATATTAGTATATTGGTTTCATATTGACTAATGCAGATTTGAAGTCAGATTATTTAGGATCACAATTCACACATCCTGCTTGAATTACTTGGTGAAGGGAGGTCGGAGGTCCGGTTGACAATTGTCTTCTGCTGACGGCTGTCCTGCATGAGACTGAACGTATGCAAAGAAAATCCCATATGCAAGGATGAATTAAGTCCCTAGCTTAATATGATCCTTAATCAATCTCAAATAAATTTGATTATTCGGGTAAATGGGAATAGTTAAAAGCTTAATATCAATAACCATAAACAAGATCAGTAGCGTCCACTGTAACACCCCGTATTCTTATACTGTTTAGTAATTATTTATATTATTATAGTTTCTAAAAATAAAATATTCTTTTATTAAATATATTTTACTTCTCGCTAATTGACTTTACCTTAAAAGGGGTCAAAAGCTAATTCCTAAATTCCCTAGGTTAAGTACCTAACTACAATTATATTAGTATTATAAAGAGAGAAAAAAAAAAAAAAAGAAAGGAAAGTAAAAGAAAAGGAGAGAGTGTTAGTGTTACTTACTGCTTCCTGGTTTTTATTTCCCAAACCAAAGGAAAAGAAGAGAAAGCAAAAGAAAGAAAACGAAAAAAAAAAGAGAGAAGAACAAAAGAAAGAAGAACGTAGTTCTTCATTCCTCTTTGTACTCCATCATCCATCTTCCTTTCTTTTCTAATCTTCAACCTCCATCTCCATCCTTTTCTTTTCCTTTCTATGATTCAAGGCTATACCTAAAGCATATACTTGCTAAGCTATTGCATATCAACCGTCCCTCATCCATCTTCACTCGTTTTTGTGGACAATTTCGAAGAGGAGAAATATGGTTTTTGGGGTGCGGTTTTCGGGTCATAAATCGGATCGAAGTGGAGATTTTCGGGTTCTCTTATTGTGTAATTTTACCTTTCCCTTAATCAAGTAAGATTCTTTACCATGTTTTAATTTCAGTTTTGGTTTAATTTTCAAATTGGGGTTTTGTTAGTTTAGGGTTCTTGAGATAAATTGAATTGGGGGTTTTGATTTTAATTGTTTGGGGTGTGTAACTGAATGAATAGAATGTTTATTTAGGTGTTTACTAGTTAGTTTAGATTAATGGATTGTTAAATAAACTTGTTGTTCAAAGAAATTTGTGGTGAAGTTCGTATAAATTACCCGTCAGTTCGTAAAATGCAGTTTTAAGCAATTTCTGGGCATTTTTAGCAAAAATACTATTTCACAAAAGTTGTTCGTATCGAAATTTTACTCAAGATAGGCTCCAGAAACACTTGATTTGGATATCGTAGGAGGAAGTTATGTCCAATTTAAGTTTCTGCTGAAATCGATAAAAAGTATTGTTAGTTTCGAATGTTTTAAGTTTCAATGTTTTCTTATGAATGTTTAATTAATGGACTTTGAGTGTCTAAAGTATAATTGGAATATTAATGTTGATTTAGTATAAACAAAGAGAGATTTTAGTATTGTCAGTATTAGTTAGTTATGTCATTTGAAGTAAGAGGCTCATATTTTATAAAACTAAAGTTAGTTAAAGCTCATTATTAATTAGCCAAGTCTATTATTATTTATTGAATACATATATGTTATTATGTAGTTTTCGAGTTCACTAAAGAGTCGTTTTGGAGATGGTTGTTTTGATGTGATTCGTAAGAGGTAAGATTCTTCACTCAAATCTTTAATAGTTATGAGAAAAGTATACAAAAGATAACTTTCATTGTTACGAGAAAAGATTATAAAGGTATGTATCTCTCCTGAGTTGAGATTGGTTTGATTAGGAGGATGTTCCTCCTAATACAGATAGTTGGTTTTGAATAGGAGGATGTTCCTCCTAATACAAGCAGTTTGTTTTCAAACCTTGAATTATAGAATAGTTACAGAAAGAGATTTATGGATAGTTTTATGTTTTTGAAACGGTTGGGATTGCCTTTGTGGCGTCTCAAGGAATTGGAACCTTGTCGAGATGTTCTCGACATTTCAGAATAGTTGGGGGGTACGTTGATCAGTACCTCGGACTTAGATATTCTGCTACGGTTTGGCCGTATGTAGGGTGTGCACACTAGGGGTCTTTGTCTAATAGTTATCCGGAGGGCCTAGCTAGCCCAAAGGCAAGGAAAGTTTGTTCCATTCCATAGTTTTATAACTCCCTCTTGGTGAGGGTAAAGGAAAGAAAGGATTTGTTTTAAGGAAAATAAAGAAAGGATTTTATTTAGAAAGTATACAAGAAAAGGATTGGAAAGAAAGGATTTGTTTCAATGAAAATAAAGAAAGGATTTGATTTAGAAAGGAATACAAGAAAAGGTTTTATTAAGCTTGCTACTTATTATTTTGATATAAAAGAAAATGATTTGTAGGATATATTATTATCCTACCTGCATATATGTTTGGCTTTATTGTATGAATCTTGCTCAGCCAGTTTGGCTGATACTATATGCCCGATATGTGCAGGTACATGAAGATCTTACATGTTGGGTGTGGGGTGTGGGGGCTGAGAGCAACGTTTCACCAACTGTTACTAGTTAAAGTTATAGTATTCTTTATCCGCTGCACTATTTACCTTTTTGGGACTTAGGGTTGTAAATATTAATCCACCTAAATCCTTATTCGGTTAGGTTGTAATAGTTTTAATTTAGTTTTGGTGCAGGTAGTTCTTCCTAGCGATTATTCTCGTAATAATCGTGGAATAACACGTTTGGATTTCGAGTAGTTAAACAGGAATTTCGTTGGTATTTGAGCTGGGTGGAGTTGTTGAGAATTTGGAATATGGATTGCTGTTTTGTTGAAATAGGTTTATAATAATTCGGACGCTAGTCCTAAATTAAATTTTAGGCAGTCCATATTACAAACGGAGCTCTGTCGAATTTTCTGTAGAATTTTAATATCATTTAGTTTAGATAGTAACTCGAAATTCAGGGGTGTTATAGTTGGTATCAGAGCCAAAGGTTCGAGTTTATGGCTAGAACCTAGAGTTGAGCTTAGAGTGGTCTTGAGGATGAGCCACCAGTTTAGAGCCCAAGGTGTGGGTCCTTGGGTTGGCCCTAGATGTTATTCTTGAGTTGTTGCCTAGGATTGAGACCTAGAGTTGTGACCATCGGTTTAGAACCTGTCGGGATCTCCAAATTTCCTTGTTATTTTGAAAATATGTTTTTAGGAGAAAGTACTTCTCCCTACATGGATTGTTCATCACCATTAAGACCACCAGCGGCCGGGGTGCGTATTAATGATGAAGAATAATGTACGAAAGTTTTAGTCATTGTTTTGATTGGAAGTTGGATCCATCCCTACCTTGAGGTAGATTTTTGTGACTTAGTAGGGTGTGCCTAGAGTTGTAACCTTGAGGTTGTAACCTTAAGTAAGACTAAATAAATGAGGTATTAAAATTTGAAAAGCCGAGGTAAGATTAAGATATGGGAAGTAAGGGATTACATGTGGTTGTTGTGTATGGTATTGTTGTAGATCCCTCTTATGTGGATGTTTGACTTGATAACGTCAATGAGTTGGGTAAGTGTGGAACTACTTGAGTTTTATGTTTGATTCAAGTTAAGTTGTGCTTGCTTCCATGTTTGGTATGATTGGCTAGTAAAGGCAAACCATTTCGAGTATATCTTTGGTTGGTTGTGATTTTAAGTTGGTGTATAGCCGAGAGTGTGCTATAAGTTCAAGTTTGAGTCGCATAATGCAAAATTTAGTTTCATTTGTTTACGGGAACTCTGGGGTGACATTCCGTCTTGATGTTAATTTTTGTTGTCACCTATTTCATTTAAGTATCTAGCTTGTTGGTTTTATGTTCGCATTAGGACGAAGTATTATTATGGATAAGGGTGAGCCTTATATCATTCAAAGTGGCACTTTATTTTATTTTTTGTTCTTGTGTGTGCTGTTGTGTTAGACCCACCCATCTCCCGTACTTTGTCCATCTTTTGGCCTTGAGAATGTTTAGTGATTAGCTACTTGATTCTTGAATTGCAAATTGATTGAGTTACGTGATGGTATATACGAATTGTAGTTGGTGTGAATTGTTAATTGAGAACCTTATAGGGAATGGTTTGGTTATATCTTGGATATGCTAGTCTTGTTGACTAAGTGCTATGAATTGACTTGTTAGTGTATGATTGTGCGTTGAGGCTATAACAAGACGCAAATAAGTACATGCACCCAAGTGCACGTAGAGCATGGTGCACCCTCTTCTAAACTACGTCGTTTTATCATTTTTAGAGTCTATAATTTTAAAAAATTGTTGTTATTTGTTTCCTTAAATTTTATAGCTAAAGATTCCTTTTTCAAATTTAAATTTAAAAGGTACATGTTCTTTTACCTTAAGCGTAGATGTTCATTTACTATATGTTCTTTTTATTATAACCTATGTTCTTTTATAAATATAGATTTACATGTTCTTTAATTATAAGTCATGTGTTCTTTTTTAAAGTAGAAAAGTTGTTGAAAAAAACTCGTGTTCTTTTATATAAATGGTATGTTCTTTTTGGGTGCACCCTAGTGCATAATCCACGCTTTGATAACAAGAGTTGAAACTCAAGTTATTAGCTCTCTTGGTCATGCCTGTAGACCTTGTTACGTGAGGTTAAAGTAGTTTAGCGAGTCATGAGATGACTATCTACTGTAAGTTGACGTGTTCGATTGACTTTCATGGAGTATTCATAGTGTATAGCTAAAGGAAAAAGGAATTAGTCCAAGTGGGTTAGTTTCTCATAGCAAACCTGTGTCTAGTCAAAGTCAGCTCATATCGTGTTAAGGGTCAACCGTTTGACCCTGTTAAAGTATTACTATTTATTTTCTATGTCAAGGAATCGGTGAGACTTTTATAGAACAACGAGCAACTGCCATGTATCTAGTAAGGCTATGGAGTGGTGGCATATGCAAGGCATAATGTCAAATCGAGTCATGTCGATGGTGGGATTCGTAGGTCCCCGTTGTGTGATTTGTTTAGTGGTGATCAAAGTCTAATAACACTAAAATGGTTAGCGAGTCTAATATAGATTGGTTTAACAAAGAGAGTTTCTTCTCATTGAATTTAATGTTAGGAGTATAAGTTGAAGTAATCTAACTCTTTGGTTTAAAGTCATTGCAAAGTTTTTGATTACTAGTCACTAATCTTAAATGACAAGCTACAAGTCCCACAGTTTCTTGCACTTGTTTAATGAAATGACTGTAGTTGTGGCGTTATAGTTGTACCATATTAATTGGTTAAGAACCCCGAGATAACTTGGTTATAACTTATAACAAGCTCTCCTTTGTGCTGCCCTGGGGTGTTAGACGCCCACTTAAAGTTAAACAAATCGTCGTTAATGACCTAGATGCTATTAGGAATGGTTAAATGTGCTCAAATTCAATTTACTTAAGTCTTGTCTGAAGAATGATACTAAGTTATTATAGTGGTCCAAGTGTGTAATTGATTAATTTGATTAAGTTTTAAGTGAGTAAGGGCTAAGTTTATCATGTCGAAGGTCTATGACTAGTCGTTTGAGTTGAAACTAATGAATTTAATAGAAACTAAGGAAGTATATTGAACCATATCTATTTCGAAAACCTTGAGAAGTGAGTTTAAGTTAACTCTTGATTGCTATGCTTGGAATGTTGAGTATCGGGATGCAAGGGTAATACCACTATTATTGTTGATGGAGTCGTTAGTTTATGTGGTTCACGTATCCCTGCATGACTTAAAATTTTATTTCGTAAAACTATAGTGCGTGAACGGTTTGTGATGTGTTATGAATGTATATTAGTTTTGAGTCATGGTTCTAAAAAGGGGTTTTGTATAAAGTAAGCTTTAGTTTCGTGTAAATAGAGCATATCATTTTCTGTAGTACCTTAGTAGCTCGATTTGGCCCTGTTTGGTCAACGAGTAAGTTACCCTACCAAAGACTATGTGAGATTATTCAATTTGTTTGTGTAGCATGTGAAAGTGATTTAGAAACGTTCAATTAAGGTTGTAGATTCATTCTCGAATAGATCTAGAAATGGTTTTTCTACAATGATTTGAGTGAATTTTGGAAAAGTTAAGAACACGTTTTTGAAAAAGTTTTGAAAGGGAGCAAGTCTTTCACGGATTGTGAGCCTTGAAGGTCTCTAAATGGAGCTTTCTACCGTTCTATGATGTATTTTGAGTGTTACCAAGTAATAGGACATTTGGTGTTTAGTAAAGAATATTTGAAATCGTGATATGTGCTTTAAACTTGTCTGGATTTCGATCCAAGTAAAAGGAATAGTTGGATGGCCGGCCCCATCGTGGAGGTTTCAAGTCCCCATGCCTCCCACCTGTCGGGACTATAAGTCAAACCAATGCCTGGAGTTTTTAAACTTTAGGGTTAGGTTCGATCCCATTGTCGAGGTTTCAAGCCTCATCACCCTAGTCTCGAGAATATATGCCTTATTATTTGGATTGGTTGGATCTCGTCAAGAAATTGTGATAGTAAGAATGATTGAGCAAAGTTTCTGCAAAACGAGAGTTCAATAAAAGGGTTATTTATTGTTGGATTTCCAACAAGGAATTATTTTGAAAGCAAGAAAATTGGTTGTGTCCATATTCAAGCGTAAGGTTACTTAAGTACTCTTTGGATGAAAGTGCTTAGTGTGCTTTGATGTGATTGTCGTGGTGTCATTGATTACGTGAGAGTCATAAACTCCAAAAATACGTGCTATGAATGTTTATGGGTTAGGACTCAGCCCAATGTTGATGCGACCATTACGGTATTTTGTTTTGCCATTTGTGGTAGGCACCGCCGATTGTGAGTGTTATAATAACTTGAAGTTGAAGTTTTAGACGTCAAGTTGTGAATTGTTTTACGTTTTTAGGCGACTACGCCCAACCATGTAATGGGGAGTTCATATGGTATGAGTCTTTACTTCTATTTTTAGAAAAGAGATAGTACTCTCGGTTCGGGTTACTTGTTGCTCCGCGAAAGCACCGCTACTTTGGATTTGGAAATGCTTTTATGTATTGTGATTGTAACGAGTTTAGAACACCTTTTCTCATTTCGAGTTGTCCACTTTACAAAGGAAACTCCGCCGGATTTTTGAGGAAATCCTAGGATATTATTTCAAAAGCTTGTGAATCATAGTGTAGTTATGAATTCAATTCCACATTCTACGACATAGTCCAATGAGTGTGCCGGTAAGAGAGTTGATTTTCAAGTTTATCGGTCCTTAGGTGATCATTGAAAGGATAATTGATTGTATTTGTAATGTATTCCATGTTTCTTAGTTACGATTTCGTATTAGTAACTCTTTACATGGTGATAGTTGGAGTTCTAATTGAGACTCTAGACCAATAGATATGTAAGACCCGTAGGGTTGAGAAGTGGATAGTAAAGGTTTTGTGGTCAAACCACAACACTGAGGAACTATTTGTAAGACCGAGGATATCATGTCTTTTATGTGTCCCCATCTCTTGTTCGTGTTATTGTTAGTTACGAGGGCGTAACTTCCTTTCTAGGGGGGTAGATTTCGTGCCAATTGGGTGTTTGGTGCTAAAAGTTGTTATGATTTCATATGTGATGTATACCTTAATGTCTAAAGTATACATAATTCGTGTATGATTAGAAGTTTTATGGTAAAGTTTTATGGTAAACCTTGTAATATGTTGCATGTTTTACTTCTTAGAGTGTGAACATTTTTAGTTGAAATGGTTGTATGTCTACAAGGGTGATCAAATGAATTGATCCATGAGGTTTTGGTTCTCATTATTATGGTATGAATATATTAGTTGGAGTGATTGTTTGGTTATAAAGGTGATCAATTGACTTGATTTATGAGAAAGTGAATTAGTTGTCAGAGATGTTCTCCGAAATGATTTGGTTGTTGGAGATTTTATCCAGAGTGATAGTAGCTGGCTAACTTATAGAGTTAATGAGCTGTTTTCAGAAACAAGAGTATAAGTTTGATCATTTGAGTAATACTTTAAGTTTCGGGACGAAACTTATTTTAAGGGGGGTAGATTGTAACACCCCGTATTCTTATACTGTTTAATAATTATTTATATTATTATAGTTTCTAAAAATAAACTAAAATATTCTTTTATTAAATATATTTTACTTCTCACTAATTGACTTTACCTTAAAAGGGGTCAAAAGCTAATTCCTAAATTCCCTAGGTTAAGTACCTAACTACAATTATATTAGTATTATAAAGAGAGAAAAAAAAAAGGAAAGTAAAAGAAAAGGAGAGAGTGTATGTTAGTGTTACTTACTGCTTCCAAGTTTTTATTTCCCAAACCAAAGGAAAAGGAAAGAAAGCAAAAGAAAGAAAACGAAAAAAAAAGAGAGAAGAACAAAAGAAAGAAGAACGTCGTTCTTCATTCCTCTTTGTACTCCATCATCCATCTTCCTTTCTTTTCTAATCTCCAACCTCCATCTCCATCCTTTTCTTTTCCTTTCTATGATTCAAGGCTATACCTAAAGCATATACTTGCTAAGCTATTGCATATCAACCGTCCCTCATCCATCTTCACTCGTTTTTGTGGACAATTTCGAAGAGGAGAAATAGGGTTTTTGGGGTGCGGTTTTCGGGTCATAAATCGGATCGAAGTGGAGATTTTCGGGTTCTCTTATTGTGTAATTTTACCTTTCCCTTAATCAAGTAAGATTCTTTACCATGTTTTAATTTCAATTTTGGTTTAATTTTCGAATTGGGGTTTTGTTAGTTTAGGGTTCTTGAGATAAATTGAATTGGGGGTTTTGATTTTAATTGTTTGGGGTGTGTAATTGAATGAATAGAATGTTTATTTAGGTGTTTAGTAGTTAGTTTAGATTAATGGATTGTTAAATAAACTTGTTGTTCAAAGAAATTTGTGGTGAAGTTCGTATAAATTACCCGTCAGTTCGTAAAAGGCAGTTTTAAGAAATTTCTGGGCATTTTTAGCAAAAATACTATTTCACAAAAGTTGTTCGTATCGAAATTTTACTCAAGATAGGCTCCAGAAACACTTGATTTGGATATCGTAGGAGGAAGTTATGTCCAATTTAAGTTTCTGCTGAAATTGATAAAAAGTATTGTTAGTTTCGAATGTTTTAAGTTTCAACGTTTTCTTATGAATGTTTAATTAATGGACTTTGAGTGTCTAAAGTATAATTGGAATATTAATGTTGATTTAGTATAAACAAAGAGAGATTTTAGTATTGTCAGTATTAGTTAGTTATGTCATTTGAAGTAAGAGGCTCATATTTTATAAAACTAAAGTTAGTTAAAGCTCATTATTAATTAGCCAAGTCTATTATTATTTATTGAATACATATATGTTATTATGTAGCTTTCGAGTTCACTAAAGAGTCGTTTTGGAGATGGTTGTTTTGATGTGATTCGTAAGAGGTAAGATTCTTTACTCAAATCTTTAATAGTTATGAGAAAAGTATACAAAAGATAACTTTCATTGTTACGAGAAAAGATTATAAAGGTATGTATCTCTCCTGAGTTGAGATGGGTTTGATTAGGAGGATGTTCCTCCTAATACAGATAGTTGGTTTTGAATAGGAGGATGTTCCTCCTAATACAAGCAGTTTGTTTTCAAACCTTGAATTATAGAATAGTTACAGAAAGAGATTTATGGATAGTTTTATGTTTTTGAAACGGTTGCGATTGCCTTTGTGGCGTCTCAAGGAATTGGAACCTTGTCGAGATGTTCTCGACATTTAGAATAGTTGGGGGGTACTTTGATCAGTACCTCGGACTTAGATATTCTGCTACGGTTTGGCCGTATGTAGGGTGTGCACACTAGGGGTCTTTGTCTAATAGTTATCCGGGAGGGCCTAGCTAGCCCAAAGGCAAGGAAAGTTTGTTTCATTCCATAGATTTATAACTCCCTCTTGGTGAGGGTAAAGGAAAGAAAGGATTTGTTTTAAGGAAAATAAAAAAAGGATTTTATTTAGAAAGGAATACAAGAAAAGGTTTGGAAAGAAAGGATTTGTTTTAAGGAAAATAAAGAAAGGATTTGATTTAGAAAGGAATACAAGAAAAGGTTTTATAAAGCTTGCTACTTATTATTTTGATTCAAAAGAAAATGATTTGTAGGATATATTATTATCCTACCTGCATATATGTTTGGCTTTATTGTATGAATCTTGCTCAGCCAGTTTGGCTGATACTACATGCCCGATATGTGCAGGTACATGAAGATCTTACATGTTGGGTGTAGGGTGTGGGCTGAGAGCAATGTTTCACCAACTGTTACTAGTTAAAGTTATAGTATTCTTTATCCGCTGCACTATTTACCTTTTTGGGACTTAGGGTTGTAAATATTAATCCACCTAAATCCTTATTCGGTTAGGTTGTAATAGTTTTAATTTAGTTTTGGTGCAGGTAGTTCTTCCTAGCGATTATTCTCGTAATAATCGTGGAATAACACGTTTGGATTTCGAGTAGTTAAACAAGAATTTCGTTGGTATTTGAGCTGGGTGGAGTTGTTGAGAATTTGGAATATGGATTGCTGTTTTCTTGAAATAGGTTTATAATAATTCGGACGCTAGTCCTAAATTAAATTTTAGGCAGTCCATATTTCAAACGGAGCTCTGCCGAATTTTCTGTAGAATTTTAATATCATTTAGTTTAGATAGTAACTCGAAATTCAGGGGTGTTATATCCACACCTCATCGATCAAGTGGATCCCTCGGGTTGGCCCGAATAAGTGCAGGATTGTTAACAAGCATGACCTAATTGACCGATTCATCCGGGCTGGCATTGGCCACTTCTAGATACAACTCTTGTATTACTTATAGAGTTATATTGTGTTATGTTCATGTGAACATGAATTTCATTCATACGAACCTATTGATCATGACATAACTCATAAGTCGTCCCTAAACTAATACCGGTTTTTTTAGTTGCAATATTACCTATTTTGAATACTTTTTCTATTTTTCTCCTCCTAAACCTGGTCCCTTCTTTGACTCTAAATATCTTTCTATATTGTTCTCTCCTCACCTAATTAATGTATGAACCTATTGATCATAACATAACTCATAAGTCGTCCCTTAAACTAATACCGGTTTTTTTAGTTGCAACAATACCTATTTTGAATACTTTTACTAGTTTTCTCCTCCTAACCCTGGTCCCTTCTATGACTCTAGATATCTTTCTATCTCGCTCTCTCCTCACCTAATTAATGTGTCTCCTCCCATGTTGCAACTAAATCAGAATAGAGGAAGTATGAACTTTTAAGCTTGAAGTCAACTTATCTAAGTCTTTTTGAGATTGACATCATAACACATCAGTGTAGAATTTCCAAGTATAGAAGTATATCAATCTATTAGGTAGGCGAACATGTAAAAATTTACACTTCTTAAGAAGTCCCGCTTTCCATAAAATGAAAGAAGTTGCTTATTTAGATCCATGGATCAGCAGAAGTATGTGAACTTGTCGTTGCCTTATAATCTATAGGTGGGAAGTCTCCTGGTTAACAAGATATTAATTAGAACACGTAGCTTCAACTTATATATCCTATTTTATTTGAATTGAACTTATTTAAAGTTATTATAACTTATTAGAGTTTATCTTATTGAATTTCAATAGAACTCTCAAAGACTTATTTTAAAAGGTGTTGGAATTTATTAAAACTTATCTAAATTTATTAGTTCCTTTATTTTTTAATACTTATAATGTTTCTCATTTTAGGAAGTTCTATGTTACTTGCAACGTTGACAAATTTGACAAGATATATATTGTCTCCTTTTCTCTCTTAGCACATGATGGTATTTCATTTATCTCTCTCCTCACTTTGGTTTTTGTACAAGTTTTTTTTATTACTTACAACCTTGTGAGTAAAGTAAAATTATTGGACCCGTCCCATTCTTTTTTATCTGAAAGGGTGTGAGTATAAAAAACTAATAAGTTAATAAAATTTAGGATTTTTTGTCCATAACTGCCTTTATTTGATACCTTTTTGTGAAAAACTGCCTTATGAAATTTTTTTTGCGCAAAACTGCCACTAAAGTGACTTCCGGTTGTTGACTGCTGCCAAAAAAAATTTTCAGGCGTTGACTTGTGATTTCCGGCAACTTAAAATCACGTGTTTCTTTTTTTTTACGTTTTTCACTCTCTCTCTCTCATCTCTCTCCTCCAATCCTCCTCACCCCTTTACTTCACTCTCTAATCTCTATCCTCACCTTGTCTCTCCAACCTGCACAGCACCACCAGTCCACCACATCAGAGCACCGCCCACCGGAGACCCACCCACCAGAACCCGATCGATCGGCCACACCCGTCCTCTTCTTCGTCGGCGCTCCTAAGGAAACATCAAGGTCTTCGGCAGTTTCTTCCCACCTTGATCAGCACTTCCATGCTCCAAAATTGGTGACTTGTGATGGTCAACAGAGGGAACCAAACCCAGATATTTATACTATATAAGCAAAGAGAAGCGAACCCAAAAATTTTGACTAAAATTGAAGCAAACACTTCTTCTTCGCTGTAATTCTCTCTCCTCATCTTCATCTCCAAAAAAATGGTTTTGTCACTATTCACCGAAACCGCCCAATTAATTCTGTTCCACCATGTTTCCATGCTTAAAAGGAAAAGTCCGGTGATGGGTCCTGAATTAAGAATGGAAATTATGGAGGAGGGTGGGCATGAGAAAAGAGAGGATGCGTGAAATTGATGTTAGTTCTACAACAGGCTACTGACCATACACCCGCCATTTGTGTCTGCTGCTAGTGCTACCACCTACAATTTTGCAGTGTCTTAAGATCAGATTGAAAATTTTTTAAAAATGGCAATCAGAGACAGACAAGGAACTTGAATATTAACCACAAATATCAACTAAAAATCCATATTCAAGCTCGTTGATATACTGAGACAATTGCCTTTGCGATTAAAACGTGAGATGAGAAAAAACAGGGGATGAGGGTGGGCTGTTGGTTGCTGCAGCGTTAATTGGGCCAAAGAATGAGAGAGATTTAGGGATTCAATTTGAAAAATTGGAGGAGAGAGTGAGAGAAGAGAGAGAGAGTGAAGAACTTGAGTATGGGGCTCCAAAAAACGTAAAAAAAGAAACACGTGCCAAGCACGTGATTTTAAGTTGCCGGAAATCACAAGTCAACGCCTGAAATTTTTTTTTGGCAGCAGTCAACAACCGAAAGTCACTTTAATGGCAGTTTTGTGCAAAAAAAATTTCATAAGGCAGTTTTTCACAAAAAGGTCTCAAATAAAGGCAGTTATGGACAAAAAATCCTAAAATTTATAATACTTGAAATTTTTTTAAGAAAAAGGATGAAGTGTATTCGTCCTTTGTTAGATAAATTTAAAAAATTTAGTTGAATGGACCCTAATATTAAGGTGGCCCCAGCCCCATGACCCATGAGTGTGACTGTGTGATGGACCAAATGACCAATCGTTCGCTTCTTGTGATCTACTCACTCCGATTTTTATTAATCTACCTATCTCTTTGGGGCACATTTGTCGAGACATTAATTTGAATCTTAATATTTCTAATTATCAATAAGCAAATATTATAAAAATTGATATTTGGATAGTACGCATTGAGACAAATCTAACAGTGCCTCACGCGACTATATTTTTCATTTAAGTACAAATCACAAGAGATATGGCCTGTTTTCTTCGGCATAAAACAACTTAATCGAACTAAACCGAATCGAACCGAATTGAATCGAACCGAATCGAAATGAACCGAATTAAATTATAACTAATTAATAGTAGTGATAATAATTTAGGAAGTGAACCGAACCGAAAATAAGTTTGGGGAGAGAACGGTCCATAGTCAAAGTCATGTATGCGAATAGTGTCAAAAGACATGGATAAACTAATAAAAACCAAATGGAGTATGAAATTATTAAAGGGTTTTCTACGTTATACCCTCGTGTTTCTTCTATTTCTAGGTTGTACTTCATCCTTTTTAAAATTCCACACTGCACCTCAAACTTACATTAATGTCCCTATCGTTAATTATACGTTATTAATTTCATTTACTTTTAATTTAGTGGAACTAATCTAGTTAAACTATATGTATAAGTTAAATTAGTTGTACTAAATTAAAATAATAATAAATGAAATTAACAACGTATAAATAGCGGTAGGGGTGTTATGCATTAAAAAATTTAAGTTCAAGGGTATTGTATAGAATTTTAAAAGATTTTTTTTTGATTTGGTAAGATGAATAACAGGTGAACGGCCCTCTCGCACGGGGCTAACCCAAAGGCCCGATCACTAGTTGGAAGGAGGGGAGTTGTAAAGAGAAATTCTCCTCCAAAGACTCCTCACTGCTTGGTGGGTCAACCCCGACCTCGGAGGTCATAAAGTGAAATTTCTACCCAAAGTGAGTAAGTTAAGTTTGGTAATATAAAAAAGATTGGGGTACAACGTGCAAACTGAAAAAGACAAGGGTATAATGTAATTAAAAAAACCTAAGTATTAGGCGCGTAGCCGCATTACGATAGCATTGACTTCTCATCTTCAATATTTCAATTATCAACTCTTAATATCCTTGGAAATTAGGAGTAATCATTGAAGAATCGGGAAGCTCCAGTGTGAGTCGTATAAAAAACAACATATGTGAATGAGTTAATGAGCTTGGGATCTCAAATCAACCATATTATTTTGCAGAAAGACGACTGCCATTGAAGTTCAAAAAGGTGTTCTTTCTTTTTTTTCCTTTATATAGAGTACTCCTTATAATTTCTTAAATTATTAATGTATCTTCATTCTTCAAAATTTACATTGATTCAAGTCTCCAATCTATCAATGATATTGTAATTCTCAGTGTTAATTAACTATTTGTGGGAAATATCTTTAATTTTCTACAATTTCAACTTTTCAAATTATTAAATTCATGATCAAAATTCCTGGTTACATGCATAAATTGAGCTGATGGAGAAATCCCTGAATCCAACCGAAGTTCAAACCATGGCATTTATGTAAATAAATGAAGTAAAATTTGTTTGAAAAAGAAGGTAAAATTAATATTGCTCCATGAAATAGTAATGACATATGCTGTATAAGATTAGTAGGAGTATAATGTTGTGTAGAAAATAAGAAATGTTGTGTAAATGTTTTACAAATGTTATACAAAAAAGCGAATGCGGATTGTTCTTTAATTGGAACAAATTTTGTTCCTCCTAGATTGGAAGTAGGCAATGTTATGCCTTAAATTCGTGACAGAAGGTAAATGGTGTTTCATTGCCAGGTAGAAGAAATTAGAATGAAGACTTTGAACTTTTAAAAGGAACTTCAAAGATGTTAACTCGCAAGGAAAATAAAGTAAGACGAGTATGGAATCGAAGAAGAATGAATTCACAGGTATGAAAGTACTCTGCCTAAGAGAATATAAACCAACAATTTGTTGGATGATGCATAAAATCTGTTGAATTCAGTGAATGATTTCAATTCATTTACTTCCATTGGAGAAACATAAAATCTGTTATGTTTGTTGCTTGATGCAGCCTACTGACAAATACTGGGATTTTCGGGGAAGCGAAAAAAATTATATAAAGTATGGAGCATGGGTAGTTGAAGAAAGCATCTCTCTGTTTCATGGTAAGGCGAATCCTATTCGCCATTTCTCGGTTTATGATCTTAACAAGATGAATGTGGAAAAACATCCTTATTATCGAGAGGGTTTCCGCGACTTGTATCGTGGTTTTTGGGAGGGAATAGTTGTATTGGTAAAGAAGCCTGATGTAGCTGACAATCAGAAAGAGTATTTTTTGCGGGAAATAGTGGTTGCCACACAGATGGTTACTCATAATAATGCCCACAAAATATTAGGATGTTGTCTTGAGACTGAATGTCCTGTTCTTGTTTATGAATGGATGGCACATGGAACTCTTGAGGATTGTATACTTGTCGGAGATGAGAATGGCCAAAACAAACAAGTATTAGAATGGCCAAAACAAACAAGTATTAGGTTTGTGTGGGAAATATCTCATGCGGTTGCCTATCTTCAAACTGCTTTTCCAAGGCCCATCATCCACGGGAACTTGACACCTATGAATGTGTTCTTGGACCAAGATAACATGCCAGATTGTCCGACTTTAATCTTTCTATATCGATACCAGAGGGTGAAGAATTTGTTGAAATAGATCGGATACCAGGGAGTATTGGCTATATGGCACCTGAATACCACCATGGCAAAGTAGCGAGAGTGCAGATGTTTATTCATTTGGTATGCTTTTTCTCATGCTCTTGACAGGAAAGAAGCCATATAATTATTACACCGATGTGATTACGGGAGAGACATATGATGGAGTGACTCGATTACGTACTTGGGTGCGAATGGCGTAAAAAACAAGCTCATCGACAACATTGTAGATCCCGCAATTACTAGAACCATAGTAACAACCATTGAAGACCTCCAAGTGAGAGCATCTATAGAGCTTGCAATCAGGTGCATCACAGTAGAAGGAAACCACAGACCAACAATGGTGGGAGTTGCAACTGAGCTCAAGAACATGATTACATCAACTAAGGTAATGACTTTCCCGAACAAGTGTATTCTTTGACATCATTCAGCTTTAAACGTAATCTATGAGAGGTTTCATTTGTTGCTGAGATATATGTCTAGGGGTGCATTCTCTTCACCTTATTTTTCCTGAATTTATTTGAATTGAACTTATTGAAAATTATCTTGACTTAACTGAAGTTTAACTTATTGAATCTTATTATATAATGTGTTAGAACTTAGAACTTATAGTTATTGGAACTTATGGAAACCAATCTGACTCATTAGAACTTACTGGAACTCATTAGAATTTATTAACACTTTAAACTTTTTTTGGTGAAGAGAACAATAGATCCTTGCTGCTTTGTGCTTATTCATGAACTATCCTGATTTTCCAATCATGTAAAAAGTTTTATTACTTTACCTAAATTAATACTTACATACACAATTATCTAAACAGAAAAGGGCTTGAGAAAGGTTTTTGTCATATAAGGTAGTAATGTGCCTATTCACTACAAAAAAAAAGGCTATTTATAGTTGGAATTTGAGACGGATATAAAATATGTTTCAAAATTTGCAACAGTTCCGTCTCATACTCATATTGGAGACAATTCCTTAGATTCCCCTCTTTAATCAGAGATGCTTAGATTAATTCCCCTCTCTAATTAGCGATGCTTATATATATTATGTAGATGTTTTTAGTCTCCAACTCGAGCACTTCGTTCTTCCCTAAATATTAGAGGAGAGAATTAAAAACTAGAATATTGGCTTATTTCGCTTCCTCCTTCCCTATACTATGTAGATGTATTTAATCTCCTACCTATGTAATATAATTCAATGGTATAAAATTACTCGCCTTGTACCTATTTGTTCTTTCTACTTTCCGCATTGGGATGTTCCTCAAAGTTCTTCCTGTAAAGAATATTACCTTATTTGGACAACAAATAGTAAGATAGAAGTACTATAGAATAAGAGAGAAGTTCCACACTAAGAGAGAAGTTCCAAAAAGTAAGTAAGATGGTTCAAAAAGTGCTTATAGATTGATTTCTTCCTATATTCCTTATAGAAGAACAAATAGGAATGGAAGGAGTACAACCTTATACCAGAACAATGAAGGGGATGTCATGTCTCAACTTCTTTACGTATAGAGTTTGATAATTTCATTAATTGTTGTAGGAAGAGTGCATATACAGAAATTTCAAGGAAGCAAAGAAAATTTTATAAATAATGAAGCCACTTTACTTGAAGAAAGCATTTCCTTTTATCGCAGTAGAATGAATCCTATCCGTTACTTCTCAGTTGATGAGCTCAACAACATGAATGTGGAGTTATGGCATAAATGTTGTGATTTGTACCAAGGTTCTTGGGAGGGGAGAGCTATTCTGGTAAAGCTACCAGAAAGCGTACTCAAGGGTCCCGCGTCTTCTAATGATATCCGATTAAAGGTTTCGCGTGAAATTATGGTTGCTACACAGATGGCTTCTCATGATAATGTTCATAAACTACTAGGATGTTGCCTTGAGACTAAGTTTCCGGTTCTTGTTTATGAGTGGATGGCAGCTGAAACTCTTGAAGATCATATATTACTCAAAGATGAGAACCATAACAAGCTACCTCTATTAGAGTGGAAGGACAGGCTAAGGATAGCAGGGGAAATATCTCATGTTATATCCGATTTTCACACAGCTTATCATAGGCCTATCATCCTTAGGAACTTTGAACTGGATAATGTTTTCTTGGACCAAGACAACACTGCAAATTGTCCAACTTCAGTCCTTGTGTTTCTATTCCTATCGATGGGGAATTATTGGTAGAAGATTTTGGAGAAGAGAACAGGGATTCAAAATGGGTGGCACCTGAATATCAACATCCTGGAAGAGTGGCAGCAATTATAGACGTTTATTCATTTGGTGTGCTTTTGATTGTGCTCTTGTTTGGAAAGAATGCTATATTGCAAGATACCCATATGAATTTATGTATCTGGGCGTTGCAATGCTTCAAAGATAACCGCATTAGCGAGATTCTAGATCCTGCAATTACTAGAAAAGGGGTGACAAGAATTGAAGACCACCAGCTGAGTGCATGTATACAGCTCGCATTCATGTGTATGGCAAGAGAAGTTTACAATAGACCAACTATGGTGGAGGTTGCAACTAAGCTCAAGAATATGATTCGATCCTCTGTATCTATCATTACTACCAGTCTTTTACAGGTACATCTTTCAAGTCAAGTGTATATTTTTCTTCATCTTGCTTAATGCAGTTCAAAAGAGGTTTTATTTGTTGATGAGACATATCAATGGACGAGGTTGTTGTGTTTTTTTTTTTTCATGGATTATTCTGATTCATAACTTGTCAAGTTTAGTAGTTTACCCAAATTAGCACTTGCAAACAACACCTTCCTAGACAATAAAAGGCTAAAGGAAAGTTTTGAAATTTGCTTTTTGAATTTTCTCCCTTAAACATGTGTCTATCACTTTAATTAGTTATTTAGATCTTGGGATCCTTGATGGTTCTATATCTTGAGTTAGCCCTTTTGCCACTTTTTCATTCCACATTTTCTGGGTGCATGCTGCACATATAAAAGAAAAGGGTCAGTATGGTCAATGGCGAGTGAAATAGGAAACAATGATAAGAGAAGCTATAGTAGATGGGATGGTATGAATTCCATCTTTGTAGCTTTAAAAGTGATATGGAGTTTATTAATTTCATTGATTGATGCAGGGAGAGGGCATATACCCAATTTTCCGAAGAAGCAGAGAAGACATTGTAAAGAACAAATCTATGGTACTTGCAGAAAGCACTTCCTTGTTTCATGGCAGAGTATACCCTATACGTTACTTCTCAGTTGATGAACTTAACAACATGAATGTGGAGTTCTATATTAACGAGGAGTTGTCTATAAACAATCTTGATACGTGGTCCGAGGAATTGTACATAAACAATCTTGATACGTGGTCCTGGCTAAAACATTTTTCATGGTACCAGAGTTCTTGGGAAGGAAGAGCTGTCTTTGTAAAGCTATCAATTGGTTTATTTAAGGATCCAACTGATAGGCTGTCGTACACCTGTCAAAAATAATTCCTGCAAAACCTTCTAACAATGTAGTAGGGTAAGTAGGGTCGAATCCACAGAGATATGGATGTTTTAATCTAGTTTATTTGATATGGAGAAACTAAGCAAGATTTGGAATTTTGAATTAAAGTTCTAAACTAATAAAAATAAAACTAAAAGGATCTAGGGTAATGGTTCACCATGTTTATAACTATAATCTATCAAAATATCATCAATAGTTCAATTAATCAGATATCTAGAGCACAGGTTAATCCTACGGTCGGGTATTAACGCTCTCAAATCAACATATGCTATTATGGTCGCTCAACATAATCAGATTTGCTAATTATAGGCAAGCCTCTAAAAGTAAGATCTTGGTCAATACAAACAATTATTAGCAAGAATTAATCAAACAGTTGATCAGGTTGCAAGATTAACAATAAAAACACTAATCAATTTGAGGTATCAATGAAAAATCAAACTATCAATAAATATTCATAAAGAATTATAGCACATAAACATGGATTCCCAAACCCTAGAAATAAAAACTACTC
Organism: Beta lomatogona; assembly: GCA_947646795.1. Classification (NCBI taxonomy): domain Eukaryota; kingdom Viridiplantae; phylum Streptophyta; class Magnoliopsida; order Caryophyllales; family Amaranthaceae; genus Beta; species Beta lomatogona. Next base: position 2,251,432 of record CANSNZ010000231.1, read on the forward strand.
AATCATGGAATAAGAATAAAAACTAAATCTACAAAGAAGAGCATAAACATAATTAAAAGAAATCAATGAAAATAAGAGAATGAAATAATGAAACTAATGAAATAATCAAGAACATGAAAAACTAGGGTTCAAACTAAAAACTAGAGAGAAAGAGAAGAAGAAAACTAAAACTAAACCTAAGAATACAAAAAAAAATGTGAGAAGGGAGGAGCGGGGAAGAAGAGTGAAAACCTAATATATCTAATACTAGGTAACCTCCTAAGACTAGGAAAGTCATTTTACAAGATAAGGAAAGTCATTTTACAAGATAAGGAAAGTCTTGAATAAATCAAATGGGCGGAATAGTGATCCGCGCGTACGCGTGGCAGATTCCAGTAGAAACAGTGCAATCTTCCGAAAGGCATAACTCCTTGACTAGAAGTCTCCTCGGGGCGTGCCACCTATCGTTGGAAAGCTCTTTAAGTCTAGTTTCCAAATCTGCTGAAATTACTCAATTCTAAGAAGCACATCTAAAGTTGGGATCAGAAGAGTAAACATGACTCCTTTTTTCACATTTCTTCTAATGATTTTCCGCTTCGTTTTCGCTCAAACTCGTACTATGACATATCCATACGATCCTTATGCATTGTAGCTTCTTTCCAAGTGCTCTTAATCCTCAATTTATCTAATTATACTCCAAATACGTTCTCATTACCTGTAATTCATCAAAAACAAGAAAACATACCGAATAGGAGTAGAATAACATAACTTAAGAATATAATGCAATAATGAACCTAAATATGAATCTAAATGCTCTAAAATGCAACCTAAATGCACCTAAAAACTATATATATAAATGACTTATCACCAACATCTGCTAATAAGTTCTTAAAGATGCTATCGCGTGAAATTATGGTTGCTACACAGATGGCTGCTCATAATAATGTCCATAAACTACTAGGATGTTGCCTTGAGACTAAATTTCCAGTTCTTGTCTATGAGTGGATGGTAGCTGAAACTCTTGAAGATTGTCTATTATTCAGAGATGAGAACCAAATAAGCTACCTCTATTAGAATGGAAGGACAGGTTAAGGATCGCATGGGAAATATCTCGTGTTGTTTCTGATTTTCACACAACTTTTCACAGGCCTATCATCCTTAGGAACTTGGAACTTGATAATCTTTTCTTGGATAAAGACAAAACTGCCAAATTGTTCAACTACAAGTATTGTGTTTCCATTCCAGAGGGTGAAAAATATGTGGTAGAACATCTTGAAAAAGAGACCAGGAATTCCCAATGGGTGGCACCTGAATGCCGTGATCATGGCAGAGCCGCAGAGTGCGCAGACGTGTATTCATTTGGCGTGCTTTTTCTTGTGCTCTTGACAGAAAAGGATGTCATTACTATCAGGGGACTCATATTATTAAATGGGTAACTGAAAAAATTGGTGACATTGTAGATCCAGAAATCAATACAATCGGTGTGGCAAATACTGAACTGAGTGGAGCTATAGAGCTTGCACTTAGGTGCACAGAAACTGAAGAAGGCAGTAAGCCAACCATGTTGGACGTTGCAACGGAGCTCTACAACATGATCAAATCCTCTGAATCTATCCTCATTAGAGCATCCACAATGGAGAGGAGGTCATCCTCCTCTTATATTTTCTCTCTCCCTTTCTCTTTTGGACACCTCATTTTCTCTTTCCTCCACCTCATTTTCCACTAACTTATCCTCTTCCTTTTAACATCTCCACATATTTTTTCTACAACAAAGAGGATCCTCTTCCACATCCTTTTTCTTACTTTACACATATCCCACAATTTATTCTCTAGCTTATTTTGATAATTATAGTTTTAATTGTATATTTCATATTATTAATCTGTATATAATTAAATTAATTAATGCCATCTTTAACTACTAACAATTATATAAGTTTGTAATCCGTAAAACAAATTAACACAATTAATGAAAAAACATAAATTGCATTTGACGAACAAATTGCAATTTATGTGGTAAAAAATAAGTGTGTCAAACTATGGCAAATTTGGACTCTATTTATAGAGAAAAATAAATTATGTCCAGTGGTATATTTTACGTTTTTTTCACCATATACCCCCGACAAATTGGAAAATTCACCATATACCCTCAATGTTTCAAATATGCACCATATACCCCTGAGTTTTTGAAAACGTTCACCATATACCCTTTTTCTAACTGCCGTTAACTCACCGTTAGCTTTATTTATGATTTTGCCATCATTAAGCCATAACCCTAAAATGTAAACATTAATCTAAACCCTAACATCTAATCTAAACTCTAACCCTAAAATCTAAACCCTAACCCACCCCCCTAACCTACCCCCTTCACCCACCCCTCCACCGCCGCTGCCCACCCCCCAGCGCCCCCCCCACCCCACCCCCTCCCTCGACCCGCGATTTTCCCACCCCCTCCCCACAGCCCCACCCCCCACCTCTCCCCTGCGATTTCCCCCCCTCCCCGCATAATTCCCCCTCCCCCTCCCGCCACGCCCCACCCCCCACATCTCCCCTGCGATTTTCCCCCCCTCCCCCCGCGATTTCCCCAGCCCCACCCCTCCCCCGCGTTTTCTCTCTCCCCGACTCGAATTCTTTCTCGTAACCTCAAACCTCCATTTTTGAATATTTTGAGCTCCAATTTTGGCTTGAAACTTGAAAATTCTTTCGGATCCGGGCAAGGGGAGTCTTTATTTACACTTGGTTGCAAATTTTGTGTGGTTTTTGCACACTTTTGTGCGGTTTTGTGAGGTTTGGAGGCTCGAAATTTTCGAACCATTTTTGTGCCTTTTCCGGCAGAAACGCCGGTGTGATAGAGGAGAGGTGTCGGGGAGAGAGTGCGGCGGAGGGAAGGGGGGAGGGGAGGGAAGTAGCGACGGGGGAAGGGGAGGGGGGGGGGGGCTGGCGGTGGAGTAGAGGGGGCTGCGCCGCCGGCCCGAGGTGGAGGGAATTAGGGGGGGGGGTGGGGGCCTGGGGTGGTGTGGAGGGGAGAGGAGAGTGGGTTAGGGGTTAGATTAGGATTAAGGTTAGAGTGTGATTAGGGTTAGGGTTAGATTAAAATTAGGGTTTAGGGTTAATAATGGCAAAATGGTAAATAAAGCTAACGGTGAGTTAACGGAAGTTAGAAAAAGGGTATATGGTGAATGTTTTCGAAAACTCAGGGGTATATGGTGCATATTTGAAACATTGAGGGTATATGGTGAATTTTCCAATTTGTCGGGGGTATATGGTGAAAAAACCGTATATTTTATTATATATAATTTTGAACCTAAATTATTTTTATAACACGTTGTTAAAAATAAGTGACCGTTTGAGAAACACAAATTGCAACCAAAACATTGAAGTTGTAGGAAGTGGGCCCCATTGCACAAAAGAAAAAAAATCAAAATTTGTTTTTCATTCCCACAAAACGCAGCAACAATAAGAGATATAGCTGCTAGACCTGGGCATGGGCCGGGCCGGGCTTGTTCACAGGCTCAGCCCGCGGACTTGAGGAAATGGCGGGCCGGGCTGGGCCCGAGCCCGTGAGTGGCGGGTCGTGCCGTGCCGGGCCTGAAATTTCCAGATTTTGTCCACGGGCCGGGCTTGTGCCTCCTACGGGCCGGCCCATGGGCCATATAGGCGGGCTCGTGCCAGTGCGAGCCTGAAATAAAATTTCTTGACCGTGGCAGGCCCACGGAGCGAACGACGGGTCGGGCCCCGAGCGGGCTCGTGCCAGGCCGGGCCCAAACCGTGTCGGGCCGGGCCGGCCCGCCCTGTCGGCCCGGCCCATGCTCACCCCTAATAGCTGCGTTTTGATGAAGTCCCATCTTCCTCTTTGCACACAGGCCGAGGTGTGCATTCCTATACAGAAAAGAGGAATTTGCTACATCCTCTTGTAAAGAGGATCCTCTTAATGTGCCCAACAATGGTGAGGATAGAGATTTTGAGGAGAGAGAGAGAGCTAAGAGGAGGGAGAATCCTCTCCATATGGATGCTCTTACCACCCATACTGGTGTATGAATTTCCCTGCTACAGAGCTGCCTTAAATTTGATTAATTAATAATGCATGAACGCTTATGTTTTAGGTATCCCTTGTTCCTAACCATAATGTGCAGAAAGAACTAGGTCCTTGTTAGGAATACTCACTATAAGTAACACATTACTTAAAATGACAAAAAGTGACATTGTGGTCCCAACACGTTTTCGATTAACTCATTTAATTTCTCATTATAAAACCCACCATATTTAAAGGCAGGCATATCCTTTTTGCTTAACTCATCTAGTTGACTAATAACTTGTGTACCTAACATCCTCTTCTAGCCCTCCTTAATATTTCTTCACTTTCTCCATATTTCACTTTAAAAAAAATAGAGGAAGAGATAGATATTCATACTACATAATTGATAATCCTCACATTTTTGCACCTGTTATTAACTATTTCATCTGGTTTTTTAGTTAATCTATTTCCTTTGAGCACTTTAATCAAGGTACTATTTTGAACCTTTATATCTTTAATTATCAATAAGCAAAGATTACAAAAAGTTGATATTTGGAAAATATACATTGAGACAAATCTAATAAGATCTCACATAACTATATTTTTTTCTTAAGAGATAGTCAAAGGCATATACTATATAAATACTGTCAAACTTCAAAACGGATCATCTAAAAGAAATTGAGGGAGTAATTTAATAAATGTGATGGGTATGGTGGACCTATGGCTATGAGTGTAATATAGAACAATTGTTCCTCTTTATTTGGAAATTTGGACAAGGACTTGTTATTAGGCGCGTCAAATCCGTCAATTAATTGACGCCTACGTCAATTTACCGAGTTAAGCATAAATACAGGACTTCACATTTGGTATTTTTCACCTTTAAGGACCTCCCACTTTTTTTTTCACCTTTGAGGACCTAACATTTAGTTTCAGGCCATAAATCATTAAAATAAACCCAAGTGTAGTTAAGCCATGGTTAACTGACATAAAGTAATAATTATGGGGCTCAAGTTGTCTTGGGGAAGCGCGCTGACTGTACAAACATACAATCATCTGTACTCGGAAGAAGTTGGCGCCCTTTCATTTCTTCTCCCCTGTTCTAATACTACAACAACCATTTTTGGAGGAAAAAGCAAGGCGATTAGTCTCTTCTTGGAGCGATTTACAACCGATTTTCAGAATTTAGCAAGGTACATTCATAATTCCCTTATTTCAATTGTTTTTTTTTTATTTAATGAGAAATTTTTTCTTGGTAATGTTAGGTTTTAGGGTTATGTGATGATCATGTGAAATTTTTTGTCGAATTGTTACTTTGTTGTTAGTTAACAAGTTGTTAATGTGCGTTGCATGTTTACATGATTAAATATCCTTTAAATTTGCTTGAGAGTTAATGAACCGAAACCCAACAAGTTCGAGTAAATAAGAGTAAAACAGGGGGTAGTGTAGTGGTGGTTTGAAATTGGTTTTATGTCGATTGTTGGTGTTTTTTCGAAGGAAAAATATGGCTTCCCTTGATGAACTTCACCCAGTCCTCTCCATGCCCGAGATTTTGCGATTCCACGTATTCCCTCGACTTAGAGACCCCAAGGGACAGAGAGTGTGTAACAAGTGTATGCAGGGGATTGGAGGAGGATTTCCCGATATGGTCCGGAAGATGCCCACCAAGTGTTAGGAATGGACGACATTATGTGCTTGCATGTGTTTCCTAAACTTGATCGTTGGAGGTCAACCTTTGTGAAGATGGTTTGCAAGGACCGGAGGAGGATGTGGGGGGTTAAGGGAGTGGGTTCATGTGAGGCACAACCCGGGACAGTAACTCCATCAAGAAGTGGGCTCTAAAGTCCATCGTTGAAGGTGATGGGGTTGATTTCCGGGCTCACATGACTGGTGAATGGTGGGCTTATTGTGATGGGTTCCCACTATAGTTTGGTGAAGATTAGGCTTAGTTAGGGCTAGGGGTTTGGTAGTAATTTTTTGGATGCCATTGTAACTAAAGGGCCCCGTTGTTTTTTGCTTGAGAGCCCTATTGATCTAAAATGTTGGTTTTGTTTAACTTAGTAAATGTAATTACAAACTATGTTTATGATGATCATGGATGTTTAACCTATGATTATTTGTAATTGAATAATGACATTGTGATGTTGAAAGTTGTAACACAATGTCAAATCAGTGACAAATCTTTTGTAATTAATCTATGAATGCTATATATATATATATATATATACATATATATATATATATGAAGTTGGTTAATCCTAATTGTCTATTGTTCCTGTTATTCTAGGTATCAAATTATTATTGTATTGATTTGTGATCAATCATTTATTGTAGATATTATGGATTTGATGGTGGATATCTCACCATGTATTGGCTTCGCATCATGGGGGTAAATGGGAATCTACCCCTAATCTCAATTACATTGGTGGACAAGTGAAAATTATCAATGATTTGCCAACTTCTTTCAATGCCTCATACTTGAAATGCGTGACTAATTCATTGGGATATGATAATGTCATAAAGCTCCACTATTGTGATCCTTTAAAAAATATTCAATCGGGGGTGAGGTTCTTAGGTTATGAAGATTGTACCTTTGCAAAGTTTCTTAGTCTGTTAACTAAGTACAACATCATTGATGTTTTCACCGAGCATGATGATAATGTACAGGGGTGTCAAGGAACTAGAAGTCATTTAACTCAAACTTCTTCCTCTAAAAGACCTATAGAGTTACTCTCTTATGACCCTTTTCTTTGTGTATGGTGATGATTATGTGCCTGTTTTAGAGGGTGCAGTGAGTTTAGGAGATGATGATATTGATTATGATGAAGAGGGTAGTGATAATGAGGATGTTGAAACAACAAATGCTAGGGAGAAAATCAAGGAGGCAAATCGAATGAGTTTGATTTCTTGAATGAGATACAATCATTGAATAGGGTGGGCTGGTAGGTTAGGAGATCACACCGGTGTTCACAAAGTGATGATGGTGCCGAGTCATCGGACTTTGATGGATCACCTAATAACTCGATGATGATAATGATTGTGGCTATTTGTTGCCTCAACCTATGAAAAAGAAGAAAGTGTTGAAAAAACCAAAAACCACACTACTTTAGATAGGAAATTCGAGAGAATGAGTCTCCTTTCTTTTTAGGACAACAATTTGAGGATCTTGGGGAATTAAGATTCGATATCACTTCCTACTCTGTTAGCATAGGAAGGGACATAGAATACATAAAAAATGACAAAACCAGAATTGGGGCTAAGTGTAAGGCAAGGGATAGGGGTTGTCCTTGGTATCTGTGGGCCTCAGTTCAGGGGGGAAATGGAAGTATGACTGTCAAGACACATGTTCCAAATCATAACTCGTGGAAGACTAGCAAAGGTTAGAAGAATTAGGGCAAGTTGGATTGCTAGCAAATACCATGGTAAATTCAAGATTAACCCATACCTTAAGTGTCAGGAAATAGTTGACACCATATGGTCCGAGTGGGGTATTAAGATCGGTTTGTGGATGGCACTTAAGGCTAGGAAGATGGGTCGAAGTTAATCTTAGGTGAGTACAGAGAGCGTACTCACTACTTCACAGTATGCTCAAGAGATCATTAGGTCAAACCCTAATAACACACTTAAATTCAAACTCAACAATAACATATTTGAGAGGGTGTACATCTGTTTCTCTGCCTTGAAGAAAGGGTTTCTAGCCGGGTGTAGACCTTTTTTTGGGTTAGATGGTTGTTTTCTGAAGGGACCTTTTGGTGGTCAGCTACTAGTAGCTGTTGGTAGAGATGGGAACAACCAAATGTTCCCAATTGCCTGGGCTTGTGTAGAAATAGAGAACACAGAAACTTGGACATGGTTCTTGGCCTTACTTGCTGATGACTTGGACACAACTGATGGACATAGCTATACAATAATGTCAGACCAACAGAAAGGCCTTCTCAAAGATGTAGCTGATATATGGCCTAGTGCCGAGACAAGAGTGTGTGCAAGGCATGTGTATTGTAACCCGCACGTAAGTTTGGTGGTTGCTTACAGTATAGGAGAGGGTTCACGGAACATTGCTAAGAGCAAGACGAGAGAATGATTTTAACGTAAATATGCAACAATTCTCACTACTTTCAGTGGCAGCGGGACAAGATGTGTTGAACAGAAATTATAAGAAGTGGGTAAGGGCTTATTTGACAACTACATCTCAATGTGACAGCATTGATAATAACATGAATGAAGTGTTCAATGCTTATATATTGTCTAGCAGACACAAGCCTATGATAACTATGCTTGAGGATATTAGAGAAAGCCTAATGGAGAGGCTTCATAAAAAAAGAGACTTCATAGCCAACAAGGATATTCTCATTTGTCCTAGAATAAAGAATAAGTTAGAGAAGGCAAAGATAGATGCCAGAGGGTGGAATGCATTCTGGGATGGCCATTTTTGTTATGGAGTTAGGGAAGGAGCCACTCAAAATAGGTTTGTTGTCAGCTTGTTGGAGAGAACATGTACCTGCAAAGCTTGGCAGCTTAGTGGAGTTCCCTGTAATCATGTTGTGGCAGCAATTTGGAAGGCTGTTGAGCACCCTGAACACTATGTTTCTACCTGGTTCACCAAAGAAACATACTTAAAGGCATATGAGTTTCCTCTTGAGCCTTTTTTAAATGGTCCCCAAGAGTGGCCTGAATCTCCTTATGCCCAAATACAGGCTCCAGTGGTGAAAAAGCTCCAAAACATACCAACTACAAAGAGAAAGCCTTCTCTTGGTGAGGTTGAAGGGTGCAAGTTGTCTAAGAAAGGTGAAGTGCACAAGTGCACAAACTGTGGACAGCCTGGTCACAACAAAAGGAAGTGCCCTACGTCCTCACAAGTTGGAGACTCAACTGGACCAACAGAACACACAGCATCTAAGAAACACACACAAACAACTACAACAAACAGGCAAGCAATGGTAAGTTACTTTTCTTATTCACACAAATTTATTTCATTCATAAATGTTCATACATAAATGTTCATACATGTTTTGCATTTTGCTTGCAGTTCATCAATCAAAGTCAGACAGATTCTACTCCTCAATCAAATCTCACAAACTAACCAACTACGTTAAGGTAATTACATATCCACTGTCACCACTCAATTATAAGCACAAATTAGTACAATTATCAAAAGCAATAACAATATAACCAATCGTAAAAATCTTTGTCATTTTCTTGTTTCGCACCTCTCGCTTCCTCAAGGAATTCATTTCTCTTTATTAACTTGATCATCTCATGTTTGAGTTCCCGATCATGGTCTTCATCAATCCATTCCCGTAAATGGCAACCATTTGATTGCTTGTAGTTCCCTGCATGTGATGAACCTTCTAAAAGGATTTTTAGTTGTTTTGGAAACCCTTTTTACCACAACATGGTTGCACCCACATAATATAACTGACTGATGATACATTTCTTCTGCAAATTATTTTCAAATAACCAGTGCAGATGCAAAGATTGAAGAAATGGGATGGCTGGGCTAATGATTTCTTTTGTAAAGATCATTTATGTAACGGCTACTTTTTTTAATTGTCAAAAAAAATCTCCATGTAGCAGTTAAACAGCAAAAAACTAAGTTTTTGGTTATATAAATGTACTCAAGGACCTAAGTTTTTGATGTAATTAATGCAATGAAGGACTTCACTTTTTTTTTTAAAAGGACTGCAACTTTTCACTGATCTCAGGTGAGTTAAATTGCCTGAGATTTAACTCTAGGTCCTCAAAGGTGAAAAAAAAAGTGGGAGGTCCTTAAAGGTGAAAAATACCAAATGTGAAGTCCTGTATTTATGCTTAACTCTAATTTACCGTGTCTGTGGACTTTTCGTCCCCACATACAAATACTTTTTTTTTTTTTTTTTTTTGACGGGCACATACTAAGACTTGAGACTTAAGACTTAAGACTTATCATCTGGGGAAATCAATTATTCTTTTGTTCTGTTTTGTTTTATTTTTTACAAGAGAGCTGGGAAATCAATTATTGAAGACAGTGGAAGCTCCCTTTCGGTAGTGTCTCTGTCGGTGGGAGCGAAATACTCCACAATTCCACATCATATGTGCATGAGTTAAGGATCTTAAATAAACCATATTTTTTAGAAGACAGGCGAAGCAACTACCTTTGAAAAGGTATTATTATTGTTTAATTCATTTATATTTCTATCATTTCATAAGATTATTAATATATGTTTATTATTTTAAGAATAAGCTTGATTTATGTCTCCAAAGTGGTATATTCAATCTATGAGTGTGACTTTTGTCAAATATTCAGTTCGACAGATTGCAATTCTAAGTTGTTATTTTAACAATTTTTTAAAAATAACTTCAATCCGTTACATCTTTCAACTTTTTATATCGCCAAAGTATTAATTTTACAATGAATATTCCTGGTAACCTGCATAAATTTGTGGGTCTGAAGGTGCTTGAGTTATCAGATAAAAGAAAAGGTGAAGACTCTTGAACTTTGTAGGGAACTTCAACATGGTAGGAACTCGCTTGAAAAAGAAATTAAGACAAGTATGGAAACAAAGCAAAATCAAGTTACATTTACAGAAGAAGGTATGAAACTACAACTCTAATTAAATAAAAGTATCTAGTCCTGAGAATTCATTGGCTTTATTCAATTCATTATTCATTAATCAATTGGAGAACATAAAGTCTATTAAAATTTATTGGTTGATGCAGCGATGTGATAAATACTTAATTTTTCGTGGAAGTGAAGAAAATTATATAAATTATGGAGCATGGGTACTTGAAGAAAGCATAAAGCTGTTTCATGGTAAGGCGAATCCTCTTCGCCATTTCTCAGTTGACGAGCTCAACAACATGAATGTGGAACGACAACCTTATTGTGAGACGTCGTATAACTACTTGTACCGAGGTTCTTGGAAGGGAACGGTTGTAATGGTAAAGATGGTGAATCCTCGAGGTATTCAAGACGAAATCAATATTTTGCATGAAATAGTGGTTGCCACACAAATGGTTACTCATAATAATGCCCACAAAATACTAGGATGTTGCCTTGAGACTGATCATCCTGTTCTAGTTTATGAATGGGTGGGACATTATGAATCTCTTGAGGATTATATACTTGTTAGAGATGAGAATGGCCAAAAGAAACTAGAATTGGAGTGGAAGGACAGGCTAAGGATTGCGTGGGAAATTTCTCATGCGGTTGCCTATCTTCACAGCGCTTTTCCATTGCCTATCCTCCACTTGGACGTGAGCCCTCGAAATGTGTTTTTGGACCTGGAGAACACTGCCAGATTGTCCGACTTTGGATTTTCTATATCAATACCCGAGGGTAAAGAATCTGTGACAGGAACAGCAGGGATTTCTGGCTATGTGGCACCTGAATGTTACGGGTCTGAATATCTCCAAGACGGCAAAGTAGCAGAGAGTACGGATGTGTATGCATTTGGCATGCTTTTTATCACGCTCTTGATAGGAGATGATATTGGTTATAGAATGAGAATGACTGAGTCAGTTAAGAAGCGGTTGGAATATGACATAAAAAAAAAGCTCATGAGCAACATTGTAGATTCTGCAATTATTAGAAGCACAGTGTCAGTATCAACCATTGAGGACCTCCAGCTAAGAGCATCTATAGAGCTCGTAAATAGGTGCATCACAGTACAACACTGCAGGCCAACAATGGTGGAGGTTGCAACTCAGCTCAAGAACATGATTAGATTGACTGAGGTAATGTCTTTCAAGACAAGTGTATTTTTTTTAACATCATTCAACTTTAATTTAAAGGTAAAACCAAGTATGGACCTGGGTGCAGTATGTACCATTAATGATGCCGAGAGATCGGAATTGTCGCCGGAAAAGGAAGAACCTTAATATTTTATTATTTTTTCCATTTTTCCCTCTTCTCTTATTTTCTTCTTTTTTTTTTTTAACCCCGTGTTTTTTTACAAAAAAAGAAAGAAAGGCAATGACCCCTTTCTCCTTCCTCATTCTTCCCCAACTGAAAAGAGTGAAACACATTCATTCTTCCCGTTATTTTTTTTTCTTTTCATATTTTAACCCCCTTCTTTTTTAATTCTTTTTTTGTTTTTTTTCCTTTTGCTGTATGTAATCTTCCTAAAGAAAAACCAGTGTACTAAAACAACACAAATGTTGAAGAAGAAGCGAAATTTTTTTTCGTCAAGATTCTGGGTTTTGTTTTTAGGAGGATATGGAGAGATGGAGATAGTGCGTGAGTAAGAACACCAAGAAGAACAAAAACGACGATAATAGTTGCAGTTTTAATTTGGAGTCTACTTCTTCATTTCTCCTTCCATTTATTATCAAAAAGTTGCGTGATTTTTCAAATTCATCTTGTTTTGGGTTTGCGCTCTATCGGTTTGATGAAGGCTCCGTTTGGTTGGGTGTAAAACATTTTCAGTGTAAAATGATTTTCATGGAAAACAATTTACAATGGAAAACACAATTCCAGAATTAGTTTTCCGTTGTTTGGTTCCATGTAAGAAAAATGATGAAAAGAAAGGAAAATGAAAGTGAAAGTAAGGAGGTAGTGAGAGGAGTGTACAAGAGAGATAAGAAAAAGGAAGGAAAACAGGTTTTCCTTTTCATTTTGAAGGGAAAATGGTTTTCCATCATTGGGAGAACAATTTTACTCATAGGGAAAATGGTTTTACACTCCTTTGCAAACCAAACAATGTAAAATTGGAAATAGAGGAAAATATTTTTCCAGGAAAATGTTTTACGCCCTACCAAACGGAGCCGAAATGTCTCAGAAAAGAACCCAAGATGATTCTTCTATTTCTTTTTTTGTCAAGTGGTTTGCAAGAGAATATTTACAAAAATACAAAGACAATCCTAATTGGTCAAGGAAGCATTTGAAAAGGTTTGGGTTCATTTGGCTAATCTTCATAATTTAGGGTTCATTTGGAGAAGAGGGAATGTGTGGAAGAAAGAGTTTGTCTTCAGTTGGGGAAGATTGAGGAAGGAGCACATGGGTCACGTGGCTTCTTTTTTAAAAAAAAAAAAAAAATCAAAAAATAGGGTTATAAAAGAAAAATAAATAAATAAAGGGGGAAAATTGGAAAAAAATATATATTAAGATTTTCCTTTTTTCCTGTTACAATTATGATATCCGGCATCATGAATGGTACAGACTGCATCCAGGTCCATATTTGGTGGTGTTTGTGTTTTGACTATATGTCGTAGTTGAGAGTGTCGGGTGCACCTGCGCTATATTTCAGATTATTGAGGCCAATTTTGTCTAATTTAAATGTAATTTATAAGATTTAGTTTTTTATTTAGGAAAAAATAGTGCATTAATTAAGACAAAGAGTCCATAAGTACATAAGGGGTCACTTCCATGGGACAATGATTCACCCAACATTGTTCGCGACCGCACTACTTTGGCAAGATTATGAGCTACAGACTTATCATCTCGCCTAGCATGAGAAAAGCTAATGAAATTAAAACAAGTGCATAAAGCAAGAATATCTCCAAGAATGGCATCCAAGTCAGAGAAGAAAATCGATGCAGAGGACAGACGAGAGATAATCGTTTGCGAGTCAGACTCAATTAGGGATGTCAGTGGGTAATGGACCCTACTCGGATCCGTGGATCCAGATTCGTTTTTAGCGGATCTGGATCATCAAATTTTGTACCCTACGGATCCGGGTAGGATATGGATCCTAGCTTTTAAAAACGGATCTGGACTGGGTCCTAAATTATTACCTGGATCCAGATCCATTACCCGTTTTTGAAATTTATTTTAGAATATAAAATTTAAAGGGTAAATATTGATGTTAAACTCTTAATGTTATTTATGCTCGAATTTGTTATATTAAGGTTGAATGCTTGTTTATTTCAACATCGACAAATGAAGATGCTAAATGGCGTTGTTTTGTTCTTTAAAATCTTTAATTATGGTGAAAATTAGATTAGTTTAAAGAAAATAGGTTAGGATCCGTTTTGGATCTGGATCTGAATCCTCAATTTAATTACCCAGCGGATCCGGGTCGGATCTGGATCCTTGCCTGAAAAACGGATCTGGATCTGGATCTTAGAGGATCCGGTACAGATCCTACACGTTGACATCCCTAGACTCAATCACCACTTCTTTGAGGCCATGATTTTTCGCCCACTTTGCTGCCATGAAGATGGCCTTGCACTCAGCAACGTCTGGTGGCCACCAGGCCTTGTTCCTCCGTACTGCCGAGAAGAGAACACTCCCAGTGTGGTCCCTAGCCACTGCCCCCATGCCAACCCATCCCTCTTCACTTAGAGACGCATACACATTCACCTTAACCAGCCCCGCAGCAGGTGCAACCCACTGATTCAAACGAGGTACGACAGCCTTCCTCGCATTAGAGTAGATGCATGTGGAGTAGGTGTTATACTCATCAGCTTGCCGCAGCACCCGTTGAGCTATCAACTCGATAGGAGTTTGTTTGCCTTCAAACACGAACTTATTTCGCTCATCCAGATATTCCACGCCTAGCAAGATCCACGTTGCATAACCTTTGCATCCACCTTCTGCCATCTCACTAACTCATCACACATATTCCCATACTCCTCATCAAACATCAGCTCTTGACAGCCCAAGTCTACCCACACTTTCTTAATTCTCTCACAAGAAAATAAGGCATGACTCACGGTTTCTTCAGCATAATGGCACCAGGGGGCGGGACCCTTCTTCTATCAAATGGCGAGCCTTTAGCACGGCTCTTACCGGAAGCTAGTTGGTGCACGTACGCCACATAAAGTGACGCACCTTGGGTGACACTTCCAACTTCCATATCTCAACAAAGGCACGATGAAAATCATCCAAACATCCCCCCCTTACCTATCATGTATGTTGTCTTTACCGTATAAGCCCCATCCTTCGAATATGCCCACACTAGCTCGTCTTTCCCTGCTCGGATGCTAAGAGGAATGGCTAGAATAGCCTTCAAATCCCTCTCATTGAAGTTTCGCTCAATGAACTCCACTCGCCAGTCCATGGTCTCAAAATCGATGAGGTCTTTAACAAGCTCCACCCCTTCCACCCTCTCATTCTTTATAAACCACCCATTTTCATCGCCCACCCAAGGATCTCCCCAAATTCGAATGTTGCACCCATTTCCTACCCTCCAAATTAATCCCTCTGAAACCATGCTTTTTGCACTCCATGAAAAGCTATTAGAATGACACAACCGAGCTTCTAAGACATTCCAATGAGGATAGTACTTGGCACTCATCACTCGACTTAGAAGAGAATTTTTATAATGAAGCAATCGCCAAACTTGCCTGTCCAACCAAGCGTCATTAAAGACCACGAGATCTTTAAAACCCATTCCCCCCATACATTTAGGCTTACACATTTTTTCCTAACTTACCCAATGCATCTTCCTCTCTTCACCCTTCCCTCCCCACCAAAACCTTACCATTGCAGCATGAAAATCATGAATAATGGCCATCAGAAAGTTGTAGACACCCATAAGATAAGTAGGTAGAGCTTGGATCACAGTCTTGATCAAAACTTCTTTGCCTGCTCTCCATATAACCTTCTCTTTCCATCCCCTCAATTTCTTCCACATCCTATCAATAAGGCCTCGAAACACCATATTCTTCGATCTCCCACTAATAGTAGGAATATCAAGGTATTTCTCATGCTTTTCAACACGCCACATATGAAGGAGATTAATCAAATCCTCTTTCCGCTCACAGTTCACACCCTTACTAAAAGAAACCTCTGACTTTTCATAATTAATTTTCTACTCTGCTTCATATTTGTTGAGAATATCAACTATTGTTAAGCATCTCTGTCGGGTTGCTCTAGTGAAGAGAAGACTGTCGTCTGCAAAAAAGTAGGTGAGATATCTCATGTCCATTATGGCTTGATTTTGCACCATGAAGATCCCCTGTATCAACTCTCTGTTGAATCATCTGAGAAAATGCATCAGCTATCAAAATAAATAGGAAGGGAGAAAGAGGGTCACCCTGCCTTAATCAGCGAGTAGGGATCACTTCACCACTGACTCTTCCATTGATAATAAAAGAGTAAGTTACTGTTGTGACACAGTTCATTACCAAATTCACCCACCTCCTATCAAAACCCATAGTAAGGAGTAATTTTCTTAGAAAACCCCACTCCAAATGGTCATACGCCTTACTCATATCCAGTTTCATTGCCATAAGACCCTTCCTGTTGTTATTCTCTGCTTTATTGTATGAAAAATCTCCAGAGCAATCAAAGAGTTATAAGTAATCATATTTCCAGGAACAAAGACACTCTGGTTCTAAGTAACAATGAAAGGAAGAATAATTTTCATTATGTTCACCAGATTTTTAGAAGCAATCTTATAAACATTACAGAGACTAATAGGCCTAAATTCTGAAACAACAGTAGGGGATTTAACTTTGGGGATAAGAGCAATATTAGTACAATTAATATTTTCCGGGAAAGAAATGCCATGAAGAATATTGCTTACAAAATTAAATACCTCATCTCCAATAATATGCCAAAATCTCTGATAAAAAGCAGCATGCATACAAGGCTACATCTGACTCAAGGCAGTGAAAATTTCTTCTTTTGTATAAGGCTTTACGAGATCATCATTGAATTTCGGGGTAATAGTGTGTTTAACATATTGTAAGACCGCTGCAAGCTGCTCATCCGAAGGATTAATGGAGTGAAAAATATTCCTGAAATGATTCTCCACGTCACCTTCGATAACTTCCTCATCTTCTTGCCAAGTTCCATTCACATCACAAATACCCTTAATATGATTTTGCTTCCGTTGGGATGCTTTGTGATGAAAATATTTCGTGTTTCTATCCCCATCTTTAACCTCAGACACTCTAGATCTCAAGAACCAATACCTCATGTTTTGCATTTAAATCATCCAACCTCTTTTCAAGCTCAGCCCATCTCTCACAACTCTCATTCGACACCACCTCCTTTTGCGTCTCATGAAGCTACTTCTCCACTTTCTCACTTTGCTTTGCCAAATTCCCACCCCCAACTTTACTCCACCCCAATAGAGCCCTAGCCATCGCATCTATGCGAGTTGGGGTAGGCTCCTCCACCGCCCCATCCCACGCCCGTTTCACCACTTCTTCACATCCATCCTCAAGTAACCAACTCGTCTCAAAACGAAAAGCTTTCTTTCTCCCTCTTCCTCTATGATGAATCGACCTATTTTGAGTAAAATGGCAGCATGGTATGAATTATAACGAACCAAATGCTGAGTGTATATATCCCCAAAAAAATGAAGCCATGACTTCATCACAAGAAAACGATCCAACTTCTCCCTAATTCGAGTCTCAGGGCCTGTTCCCACGCTCCCATGTGTACCATTGCCCCACCGCCCTCAACTCACCTAAAACACAATCATCCACCAATCTCGAAACCCCCTTATGGCCCTTCTCTCCCTATTAGCCTCCTCCCTCTTTCTCCACATAACTAAGTATCTCATACATTAAAGTCACCTCCGATAACAACCGAAATGTCAGGATCATCACAAAGAGATCTCAAAAGGGCCCAAGTTTGATGATTATTAGACTCCTTCGGCCATCCATAGATGCCTACAAAACGCCACCTTAAATTACCTCTGCGCACCACCTCTCCACATATATGATTATGAGAAAAAGATAGTAAAGAAAAGGAGACAACATCATTCTTCCAAAAAATACACAACCCTCCTGCTCTACCAACGCTTGACACACCAATAGCATTGGAAAAGCCTATATAATCTTTCACCTGCTCTGCCTTGTCTTTCTTAACCATGGTTTCCGACAAAAACATAATGTCGGGGGCATACGAAGAATTCCATCTTCTTATTTGTCGAACTATTCAAGGATTGCCCAAACCCCGACAGTTCTAACATAAAGTATTCATGGCTCCCAGCGGGGTTAGGTTACACCAACCTCCGCCTCGACAGTTGCCAAACCACTGCCAGGATTTAAATGCATATCTATCTTTGAGCATTTTGAGTCATTATCGCCACAAACAACATCATCATTAACTAACATGAGATCAGGTAATTTTCTTTTTCTCCTGAAGAATTAACATGTGATATACCCACTTTCATCTTCGAGGACAAGCGAGCCACATTTTTAGTTTTCTAGCCTTCTTCTTCGAATTACCCGAGTCTGCTGAAAACATAAACAAACTTGACTCGCTTTCCATAGTTTCCCCCTCCTACCTGATTACCCGAGTCCTCACCAAAAGTTGGGAGGAACCTGATACTTCAACACTTCTCGTTGGTGGAGTATGCACGTTCTCCTCCAACCTTTTAGGTTCAGTGACCCCCGTAGTACCATGCTCTTCCTCAACCTCTCGTATTGGGCTGCTGAATTTTAGATTACGCGCGCCACGAAGGAATGCTCCTGTTTCTTCCTCTATCTTTTGTCTTCCACGCCTTGGGGACGCTCGCATTGTTTCTTATCATCTATTCCTTCATCAAGATTCACCATACAATCACGTTCTATGTGTCCGATCACTCCACAAGCGTAACAAAAGGTTGGAAGACGTTCATATTTAATCTCATCTAGGGCAGTTTCTCCACTCCTCAATGAAATTCTTTGAACTCTTCGTAGGGGTTTTGAGACATCCAGAAGAATTCGAACCCTCGCTAATTTGTCTCAGGCCACTCCATCCGACTTAATCTCTAAACCCTTCCCCATGCTTTTCCCTATTAATCTGACATGTTTTTCAGATCTCTTGCCCATTGTAAGTTGTAGAATCTCACCCAGAATGAACAACTGTTTAGAGAGATATTAGAGGGTTGAATGTCTCCATCAAATTCACTCAGCATAACGAGATGCTGATCAAACGTCTATGGATGCCCCGCCAGGACTTTATTCTGATCTCTCAAGTTTTCAAATTGAACCACAAATAATTCGTTCTCTATGGTGCGAAAGAGGGCGCCATTAGAGATGGCCCAAATCTAATTGAAGGTTTTTTTTCAAAGCCTCGAAATTGTATGTCCTCACTGTTAAAACTTTGCCCACAAGCGCTAGGTCAAGAATGGGGTTTCTTCGTCATCGACAGTGTCATCTAGGGCAATTAATTGGTCCTCTTCACTTGTGATTTTGATATTCGAAACTTTTAAGGTTATTTCATCCGCCATGATTACAGACTCCAATCCTAAGGAGGGATTAAAGTCTCGAAGAATCGAGAAAAAAGAGTGGAAAACCATGACCAAGACACTCAAACCCTAAGCGAACCTAGAGAGAGACTCCTTCTCAAACTACTACTTCATGGCTCACTATCATTTTTTTTCTAGACTTACCTAAATAGAATTTATTGAGAATTATCTTTATTTATTTTAACTTATTGAAAGTTATAAAGGTGTTTAAACTTATTGAAACTCACCAAATCTTATTTAAACTTAAGAGAACTTATTAGTCCTGAAATAAACAAAAACATTGCACGTGAATAATGCAACAAATAGAATTTATTGAGAATTATCTGGATTTATTTAAACTTATTGAAAGTTATAAAGGTGTTCAAACTTATTGAAACTCACCAAATCTTATTTAAACTTAAGAGAACTTATTAGACCTGAAATAAACAAAAACATTGCACGTGAATAATGCAACAAGCAACCGGAGTCTCTTATAAAAAAGAAAAAATTGATTTAATCAGTCCCAATTATGGACTCCCTGACAAAAACAGTCACAACTATAGTTTTTTTTATTGTTCAGTCCCAACTTTGGAGGGTATTGTACAATACTAGTCCCAGCAGAAACCTGCTGTAGCAGGTAAACTTGCCAAAAAAAAATTCCTTTTTTTTCTATCTTCTTCCTCCTCTTTCCTCCCTCCTTCCTTCACTGCTCCCTCCTCCTCCTCTCCCCTGCCATCCAACCCCCTCCCCTTCCACCCCACTACTCCCCTCACCCACCTCCCCCTTCCACCCCACTACTCCCCTCACCCACCTCCCCTAACTGTCACCACTCCTCATTTTCCTTATGCAGTAATTTTGATCGTGTTTTCTTATGCTGCTATTCATCATTTGGGTTTCTCAATTATAGTTTATTTCCCAAATTTCTTTAACTATAAATTTAGATGAATGTTCTTGTTAAATTTATTAAATTGAATTCTCGATATTTAAGATGTGAGATTTTTGGTTACGTTGAGTTATCAGTTATCACTATGAATTCTTTATGTGGGTTGACTTTTAATTTTTCAATTTCGAGTGTCACTTCTATTTATTTGGATGAGTAGAGTAGTAGATAGTATAAGAGTTAAGAATCAGTTGCTGAAGCTACCTATTGGTGATGAATGCTTTGATCAAATTATCGGGGATGTTTTGGGGGCGAGGGAATATTGTGTAAATTCTTAGAAATGGGGGAATATGAATCGTTCATAATTTTTCTAAGGAACCCGATCCAGGAAACTATATCAAACTGAACAATTAACACTAGAATATCATCATTAACTAAGTGGAATTCGCTGTACGTTAAATTTGGCAAATTTAAAGGTCTTGAAGGTGTGCCCAAAGATCACGATGGCTGGAATAGCCATGGTCTTAGATTCTTGCAAGCTTCTGGAATACGTTGATGTCCGTTTGTGCCAAGTAATGATGTGAAATTCAGATATGAGTGTTGAAACTGTGCAAACGCAAGCATTTTGAACAGAGGTGTCGGAATCTCGTAAACGACGTACTAAAAACTGGCTGATTTTGTGGAGGTGAGCAGAGAGAGAGGATTTGTGGGTGTTAGAGAGAATTGAAAGTAGAGTAATGCAATGAACATTGAACTGGGGTTTTTGAGGAAGAATCAATTGATAAAATGCATGAGAGAAATGAAGGGAGGAAATCAACAGAGAAAGTTTTAGCTGAGTAATTAAGTTCAGATGAAGCTTGAGAAAAAGTTGCTCTGTCTCAAAGTTTGTCAATGAGGTGGGAAGATATGTGGCAGAGCAGGGGAGGGGAGGTGGCAGGGGAGGGGGAAGAGGAGGGAGGAGAGAGAAAGACGAGGTATTAAAGCAGTACAAAAAAAAAGGTAAAAACTATTTTAAAAAAATATTGACCTCTTAAACCGGTTACTGGTTAACTTGGACCATTATTGTAAAATACCCCCAAGACTGAACAATAATAAATTGAAGTTGGGGGACTGTTTTTATCAGGGCGTCCATAGTTGGGACTGATTAAATCAAATTTTTCTATAAAAAAAGCAACTAAAGTTTCCAAACATGAACTTCTTTAAACAATTGGACGGCCTTGGTTTTATATATTTTGATGATAGCTGTAGTAGCACATGTGTTTAATTATTTAGAACATGTCATCTTAAAATAAAAAATTAACTTAGCAATTTATAAGATTCTTTATATAAAAAAATAACTTGAGTGGTTTATAAATATGGTGATTGTTAGGTACTCAAATTAACTTTGGTGTTTCATGTTGGGCCCACGAGTCCACCAATAGCTCCACCATTAGTATGATATCGTCCGCTTTAGGCCTAGCCCACACGGATTTGTTTTTGGACTCCTTCCCAAAAGGCCTTATACTAATGTAGTTGGTGAACTCTTATAAACTAGGTGACTTCTTCTTATCTCTCCGATGTGGGACTTGGGATGTATACCCAACAATCCTCCCCTCAGACCAAGGACCACAAGCCTCCCCTCCAGCGATATTCCGTCTATCATCTTGTATCGCCGCCAACCTGCGGAACACGTCGCCTGACCACCACAATATCAGGAGGACTTTCGACACAAGGCACCAAACACAGATTTCCCATCGCGAGGTCACACTGAGAGCTAACCACATCTCCTTAGATCTCATGCACCATGCCTCTGACATGTCCATGCATTGACTTAACTGATTCACCCATCTTTGAGAACCATACAGAATACCACCAAAGACTTGCACTCACGCCTTAGAGCTACAACCGCTCTGCACCGTGCGTACTCCAGCAAGCCGACCATGGGCCTAGCCCGCACGGATTTGTTTTTGGGCTCCTTCTCAAAAGGCCTCATACTAATATAGTTGGTGAACTCTTATAAACTAGGTGACTTCTTCTTATCTCTCCGATGTGGGACTTGGGATGTATATCCAACATTTCATAAGTCCCTTAATACCAATTTTGGGGTTCTTTAGGTACTTAGTTTTATATTAATGCTTTTGCTAAGAATTGGATCTTAAATCACATAATTAATAGTAGTAGCAAACAATTAAAGAGAAAGATAAAAGAAGGTAAGCAGATATAATTGTATTGAATGATTAGTGTAACCAACCAAATGCAACCCTTAGAGCATCCCCACTCATGGTTTTTTTGGGCATAAAATTGAGTCATGAACCTTGCTTAAAAAAAAAACATGGGGTTACATCCATGGTTTTGTTATGTTTGTATTTGGGTCATGCTATGACTCAATTCATGGTTGGTCATCTTATGACCCAAGCCGACCATTTGTGGACATGTGGCAGTGCGTCAGAAAGGTTATTTTTTGTTATTAAAATTTTGTAATCTGTATAACTTTTAATACAAATTAAAAAAAAAATTCACCAATAGTCCTATCTTTTTTAGATCTATAAATAGACATCTATTTTGCTATATTTTGACACACTTCTTAAATTAATTATTTTCTCTCTACATTATACACACATGAATAATTATTTTTGGAAGCTTTTATTCTTGAAGAATTTTTTTAATCAAAATTAATTACTACTAAATGAATTTATTTAGGATCATAAATACACAAAATAATTTATTTATAATCTTGTATGATATTATAAATATAAATATCAAAAGATATAAATAATGTATTGATATAGGAAGGAGAAAATAGGATGGGGTATAGTAAAAAGTATGAGAGAAAAGGATGATGTTTTTTTTTTGGATCGTGAGTGTGGTGCATTTGTCAAAATGGGTCATAAAGCATGATAAACTTTTGTATGATGAGAGAGAAAGTTGATGAGAGAGAGAGATAACATGTTTTTTTTGGGGCATGAGTGGTCATCATGCTCTTACTTTCTTGAGGTAAAGTCTCTCCCATTATAAGCAATTATCACAACTTTCTAATTGTCTTTCTTTTGGAGAATCATATATTTATCCATTGGGTAGACTATCAATTAGAAATACACAATTTAAAAATAATTAACTCTGTTGAGTTGGACTCCAATAATTATTAATGTCTATATCTAGTGTGTAAATTACCTTGTGGGCCGACAAAGTTTTTGCCCTTTTTCTCTCTACTTTCTTGGCTACTCCCTCAATAACTTTAAGATTGCTCTATTGGCGAATGACGGAATCGATTAGAGAGAAAGTTAGTGGGACCAAAAGTGGTGTATCATGTACTCCCTCCGTTTCATTTTAATCTACACACTTTGACATTTTACACTATTCACAAATTTCACTTTGACTATCATTTGTGATTTATACGCGGATGAAAATATAGTCATGTGGGATCTTGTTAGATTCATCATAACATGTATTTTATTAATATGTACTTTTTATAATTTTTACAAATACAAAACTAAAGATATATGTCCTTAAAGTTTTGCATTGGCATGCGTGAAAAGTGTAAGTGTGTAGATTAAAATGAAACGGAGCGAGTATGCAATTCAACTATGTAAGCATAAAGTGTTGGTACGGCACATATGACAAAAAAAAATAAATATTGGGGTAATCTTTCCCATGCTGTAAGCCTGTAACCAACTCTCCTTGCTGACATAATATCCCATTCCATTAAACCCTAACCAACTGCCTCATCAATTACTTCAATACCCTTAGGCCTTACCCACCGAAGCTTTCTCTCCTTTTCTGGCATAAGTGTAGAACAGAAGAGGCGCTGATCAATTCTTTGCAGATTTCTAAGAGCACATATGCTCACATTGGTGGCTATAAAGTACTTTAGTTGTAAGAAAAACTATACTTCCTCCGTTCGAATTTAATGGAACAAATCCACTTTATCACTATTCACACTTTTCACTTTAATTAAGATTTGTGATTTATAAATAATGAAAAACATAGTCAATTACGATCTTGTTAGATTCGTCTCGCGACGTACTTTCATAAAATGTAATTTTTATAATTTTTACTTATGTGACATGTGTAATTATAGATATTTGTGGTCAAAATAATGTCTCAACATGCGTAAAAGTGAATTTGTTGCATTTAACTCGGAACGGAGGAAGTACTATCAATTTTTTTTGTGGCCCCCCTTTCAGGATCCCGTGGTAAGAAGAATTACTAGAAATGGATGGTATGAATTATAACTGTACGACAAAAACAAACGACACGTCCCAACTCTCCCAACTCTCCATATATAATATAAAATTTGATAATTTCATCAATTGTTGCAGGGAGAGTGCCTATACAAGAATTTGCAGGGAAGCAAAGAAAATTTTATAAATAATGAAGCCATCGTACTTGAAGAAAGCATTTCCCTTTTTGGTGATCATAGAGTAAAACCTGTCCGCTACTTCTCAGTTAATGAGCTCAACAGAATGAATGTGGAAATACTTCACTGTCATAGCTTGCACCATGGTTCTTGGGAGGGGAGAGCTATATTGGTTAAATTACCAGAAAGCATGCATTGGGATTATGACACATCTTCTGATGAGATCCGATCGAGGCTTTCACGTGAGATTGTGCTTGCTACAAAAATGGGTTTCCATGATAATGTCCATAAAATACTAGGATGTTGCCTTGAGACCAAATTTCCAGTTCTTGTTTATGAGTGGATTCAAACTCTTGAAGATCGTATATTACACAGAGATGAGAACAAACACAAGCTACCTCTATTAGAGTGGAAGGACAGGCTAAGGATTGCGTGGGAAATATCATCTCATTGTTTTACTTGTCTTCACACAGTTTCTCATACGCCTATCATCGTTAACTGGGAACATCATCATGTTTTCTTGGACCAAGACAACACTCCTAAATTGTCTATCAGTGTTTTCATTACAGAGGAGGAAGAAAATGACAAAATGGAAAGTCACGAGGTTGTGATGTCATTTGGTGTACTTATTCTAGTTCTCTTGACCGGGAAAACTTCTGCGTTTTCATCTAGTGGCGATGGAGAAAGTACAAATTTGATTGATATGATTAATTGGGTAACCAAAGAAACCACAAAGGACCACATTAGTGAGATTTTAGATCCTGCAATTACTAGAATAGGAGTGACAAAAATTGAAGACCACCAGATGAGTGCATCTCTAGAGCTTGCACTCTTGTGCACCACAGCAGAAGTTTACCTGAGACCAACAATGCTGGAGATTGCAACTAAGCTCAAGAACATGATTGAATACCCTGAGTCGATCCTTACTACCAGAATTTTTCAGGTACAGCTTTCGAGACAATTGTATTGTTACCCTCATTTGACTTTAGACGTAATTATCAAGCACCTCTTTTATGGTTGATATATATCCCTTGAAATGATGATTCATGGATTTTTCTCAATTATGAAGTTTCAAGTGTATTACTTTAACCAAAGTAGTACGCGCAAACACATTATCATTCTAGTCTTCTAGATGATAAATGGCTTGAGGAAAGTATAATTATTGCTTTTCAAGATGTTCAGTCTCAAATATGTGTCTTCTATAATACTTCTTTCGTACCTTAGATCTCTCATTTGTTGCTTGCATGGATTAATTCCAAGACCCATATTTGACCATCTATATCTTATATTATGTGTAAAATGATAAATTGATGATAACTGGATGTACACATTTAAATGAATCTAACAAATTTTCATATGATGATATGACTACAATACTAAGATATGTGATAAAAATTTCAAGATTTGACTTTGAAAAAAGGCAATGAAAAAGTCTATTGAAAGACAAAAGGAGCAATTACTTTAATTCTATTTCCCAAGGTAGTCCTTTTCCGACATTGTCATCCCACACTCCATGGGTGCATGAGCGTATAGTATTTTTAAGAAAGGGGTGGTGTGGTATTATTTTAAGCAAAGCCTCCATATTAAGTACTCCCTCTCATATATTTTGGACATTTTATATCTGCACATTTACATTTTGCTTATTTATACGACAAATGTGCAAGAAAATGTGCTTGAAGCAAATAGTTCTAGGTGGAGCACCTAAGAATTTGTAATTTTCAAGAAAGGATAGATGCAAAATGTAGAAAATAATAATAAGAGAAACTTAGTTACTGAAAAGGCACGCAAGGACGGTATGATGACTCAATATGAAGATTATCAATTTCATTGATTGTTGCAGGGAGAAAGAATATGCAAGATTTTCAGAGGAAGCGAAGAAAATTTTAGAAAGAACATAACCATGGTACTTGAAGAAAGCATTTCCTTTCTTGGCAGAGTGGACACCTTCCGCTACTTCTCAGTTGATGATCTTAACAATATGAATGTGGAGCTATCGTCTAACAAGATGGAGTTGGAGTTGGAGTTGGATGTATGGTGTCATCGTCCACCCCTTGAAGTTTGTAAGTGGAATTGGTACCAAGGTTCTTGGGAAGGGAAAGCTGTTTTGGTAAAGCTATCAGATGGTGCAATAACTGGGTATAGAACATCTGCTAATGACATCCTATTGAACCTTTCTCGTGAAATATTGATTGCTACACAAATGGCTACTCATGCTAATGTCCATAAACTACTAGGATGTTGCCTTGAGACTGAATTTCCAGCTCTTGTTTATGAGTGGATGGAAATTACTCGTCTCGAAGATCGTATATTACTCAAAGATGAGAACCAAAACAAGCTACCTGTATTAGAGTGGAAAGACAGGCTAAGGATTGCATGGGAAATATCTCAACTTCTTTCCTATTTCTACACAGCTTTTCATAGGCCTATCGTCTACCAGCTATCTGAATTCCATATGCCTGCAATTTTCTTGGACCAGGACAACACTGCCAAGGTGTCTAACTTCCATCATTGTTGTCCCATTCCAGCGGGTGAAGAAAAATGCGAAATGGCAGCAAATGTGTTCTGCTTTGGCCTTTTACTTATTTCTCTCTTGACCGGAAAGTCAACGAATTGGATTCAAGCAAATATTATTAGGTGTACAAACTATGGATGCAGTAAGGTCCTCATTAGGGAGATTGTAGATCCTGTACTCGATGAAAATGTGGCAGCCACTGAACTGAGTGCAGCTATAGAGCTTGCAATTAGGTGCACAAAAACTGTAGGAGACAGTACGCCAACCATGGGGAACGTTGCAGCCATACTCTACGACATAATAGAATCATCTGAATCGCGACAACCAGGCAGTGGTGTCTAAACTCCCATGTAGCAGAGGCCCAACTCTGCTACGGAGTTGCCTTACTTTTTATTTAACCTATTGCGTTTGTATGGATTTTTTTGTGAAATACGGATGCATAAATAATATTACTTAGTTTAGTAGCTTGAAGTTATGAGCATGCGGCCTTTGTTCAGGGCGGAGCAAACATAACGGGGGCCCTATACCATTTTTTAAAATTGGGCCCTTGATTTGTAACTCAAAGCAAATATAAGATTCTCAATTTTAAAAAAGGTATTTTTGAATTTAAAATAATCCAAGTTAGTACATCATAATAATAAAAAAAATCATATCTACTTAACAAAAGTGTATCTCCAATTAAAACAATTTCAAAGACATTCAATCAAAACATAAAAAACCAAAAGTAAGATAAATTGAAAAAATAATTGGGAAAAGAAAATGGAACGGCACTAAATAAAACTTTGGAATTTGGTAGCTATGACTGGGATGGGATGAAGGTCATGAAGCTTTTGGTACAAGTAATAAAAGTATGAAGAACTTACAACTGTACTCACAAAAGTCCAAGAAAAGTGAACAGACATCAAGCATACGTGTACCTACAGCTGGTAGGGATAGCTTTCAATTCCCAAAAACTGAGAAAGCAAAATTTCAATTGTTAAGCGGTTTCGATCCGCGTACATAACAGTTAATACACACAAGGTACTACCACTGCTCCACATCCTTTCATTTTGTCATTTGTACAAGCCATAAGATATATGGGGCCCCTATTTTTTTGGGGCCCTATGCAATTGCCGTTATTGCTTGGGCTAAGAACCGCCCCTGCCTTTGTTTACGAACGACTTTTAATATATTATTATAAATAAAGCAAACTTTTAAGAACTGAAAATATCTAAAAGAAACATTGAAACTTAGTAGGCTACATTGCCTACATATTGTTGAGTAGGAAAACTAGCATAAATATGAACAAATCATCTTGGTTGAGACTCGTCTTAGTCGTTTTAATGATTGAGATTGTTAGACTAAGGGAACACTTAAAAAAAGGGGGTGAAATTGTAGTTGGAACTTATATTAAAAATAATTGATTCTTTTTTGTGGAAATGCAGTTATAAAGAATAGAAACTTGACTGACAAAAGAGATTTAGTTGGTAAACTAGCATCAGATGCACAATATTGACATTCACTACAAATTGGAAAAATTGACAAAATCAATCCAAATATGACTCTTTCATTAAAGGTCCCAACTATTGATTGTCCCACAACAGGCCAAACTTTAAGGTGCATTTTATGTGAGTGGTCCCTCTGCTCAGATACCTGCTGCTACATGAGATAATGTAACTCATTTAGCAACGGAAAACCACTGTTACATTTAGCAACGAGATATTAAATTATGTTGCTAGCAAGATTATCTTCTTTCTTCATATTTTCTCTTCTTTTTATTACCATAACGAGTTATTAGGCCCGGGTGATGCCCCGGGTTATTAATATTTTCATGTTAAAAGAGTAGCATCTAATGTTGCATAGTTTATTGGTTAGAACTTTACTGTATTAACTTGAGGTCACATGATCGAATCTTATACGGAGCATGTCGCTTTTTAATATATTTTTATAATTTATCTGGATTACAAATTTTGCTTCAATAATATTATTTCAAATGTAATCTATTTTTAGTCGAGATCTACGTTATTTTAGAGATCTTTTTAAGTGTCAGATGACAATTTAAATGGATTTTCTTTATTTTCCCATCTAAGAAAATCCTCGTATTTTTCGCTTTATATGTGCGCTCATGCGCTCTTTTATTTGTTTGGAATATTTTACTTTTTCATCCATACTTATCTTGATCATCTTTTAACTTTGCAAATTGCTACGGGAGCAGTCAAGTAAGGTTAATATTTTCTGTATCCCCGTTTCTTAATGTTGACAAATGTGTATATATATATATACAGCCCTAATAATGACAAAGCTAATTATGGGCCACTCAAGCCACATCAGATACAATACAAGCCCATACAAGTATATGAAATATAAACACAATCCAACACCCCCCCTCAAGTTGGAGCATGGGGATCACCAATGCCCAACTTGCCACGCAAATAGACAAACGGACGACACCCAAGAGCCTTGGTAAAAATATCAGCAAGTTGTTCGGTAGTAGGAACATAAGCAGTGACAATGAGACCATCCTGAATAGCGTCGCGAATGTAGTGACAGTCAACCTCAATATGTTTAGTGCGTTCATGAAACACGGGATTTTGGGCAATATAGAGAGCGGACTTACTGTCACAAAAAAGCGAGCTGGCAGTAGTAGGAGGCACGCCGAGACTAGCAAGAAGAGCGCGCAACCATTTGATCTCAGCTGTAACATCGGCCATCGAGCGATATTCAGCCTCGGCTGACGAACGAGACACAGTGTGCTGTTTCCGAGTTTTCCAAGAAATAGGAGAGGAACCCAGAAACACAATCCAACCCGTGACAGAACGACGTGTCAGAGGACACGTGGCCCAGTCAGAATCACACCAAGCAGTCAAATGTAAATCGCAGGGAGAAGAGAGAATAATGCCTTGACCAGGAGAGCCTTTTAAATAACGAACCACCCTAAGCGCGGCCTCCCAATGATGCTGACGAGGCTGATGCATAAACTGAGCCAGGACATGAACCACAAATGCCAAATCGGGGCGGGTAAAGGCCAAGTAAATAAGACACCCCACAAGACGTCGATACTGCGCAGGATCGGAGTAAAACGAGCTGTCATCACGAGCCAGATTATGATGCTGGTCCAAGGGAGTTTCAGCAGGCTTGGCACCGAGAAGCCCTGTCTCAGAAATAATATCAAGAGCATATTTACGTTGACTAAGAAAGAAACCATCGGAACTTCGCGCAACTTCGATGCCCAAAAAATATTTCAGAGGACCGAGATCTTTCATGCGAAAACAATCACCCAGATATTGTTTGAAAGAGGACAGAGCAGCAGAATCATTGCTAGAGATGATAAGATCGTCAACATAGACAAGAACATTCAAACGAACAGCTCCACGACAATAAGTAAAGAGAGAGTAATCAGAGTAAGAGCGAGCAAAACCATAGTGACGCAAAGAAGCGGCAAGTTTGGCAAACCAGCAACGAGGAGCTTGACGGAGACCATAAAGGGACTTCTGAAGACGACATACCTTACCAGGGCTATGGGGGCTAAAACCAGGAGGTAACTTCATATACACCTCCTCGTCAAGATCACCATGAAGAAAGGCATTGTGAACATCCATTTGATGCACCTCCCAATTCTGAGCAGCAGCGACGGCTAAGAATGTGCGAACAGTAACCATCTTAGCAACGGGGGCAAAAGTTTCATTGTAATCAATTCCCTCCACTTGATGATTACCAAGGATAACCAACCGAGCTTTGAGACGCTCAACACTCCCATCAGAGTTGTATTTAATTTTGTAGACCCATTTGCAGCCGAGTGCCTTCTTCCCAGGAGGAAGGTCAGTCATAACCCAAGTGTGATTATCTTCAAGGGCACTAATTTCCTTTTGCATAGCCTCTCTCCACCCAGACGAGGCCATAGCCTCCTTAAAATTACGAGGCTCAACTCCCTCATCCACAGCTGCAAGAAACGCACGGTGATACAAAGAAAATTTATCGCAATTCACAAAGTGAGCTATAGGATAAGGAGTACCTGAGGGACTTGAAGCAGGGAGTGAACCTGGAGAGGGACCTGCTGGATCCACCAAATGCACAACATAATCTCGTAACAAAGTGTTGGGATGTTTCTCACGGTGCCCGCGACCCAAAGGAGGTGAAGAAGGGGCAGCAGGCCCATCAGATGAGGAGAGAGTAGGCGCGCCCGAAGAATTGGGCCGGGGTGAATGAACGGGACTAGGCGGAGGAGAGTCCGTGTGAGAAGGGAGAGAGATGTCGGATTCTGGGCTAGGGGGGGGGGCACAGGCCCAACAGGGGAGGGCGCTGGCCCAAGAGTAGAAGGAGACGGAGCTGGGGCAGCAATAAGTGATGGGTTAGAGGGGGTGAGAGATGTGGTTGGGCCAGGTGAGGGAAAGGAGACAGGACTGATGGGCTGATCCATAGGAGAAGGATCATCCGAAAATAAAGAGGAGGAGGGGGAAGGATATGGGTCAGGTGAAGAAGTAGAAGAATATGGGAAAGAATTCTCAAAAAAATGAACATCCCTTGACACAAATATGTCACCAGTGGCTAAATCATACATTTTCCACCCCTTTTTGCCCGTGGAATACCCAATAAACATGCATTTCCGACTCCGAGGAGCAAACTTATTTCCTTTGGCTTTTTGATTGTGAGCAAAACCCAGGCACCCAAAGACACGCAAAGCATCAAAATCAGGAGGTTGACCAAAAATCATTTCATAAGGAGTTTTATATCCCAAAACCCCGGAAGGAGTACGATTAATCAAATGCACTGCTGTAAGAACACATTCGCCCCAAAACTCAACAGGCAAAGAAGCCTGAAACATTAAGGCTCGGCTAACATTTAGGATATGTTGGTGCTTTCGCTCAACCCGCCCATTTTGCTGGGGTGTCCCAGTACAAGAAGTTTGGAAAAGAATCCCACTTTGTTGAAAGAAATCAAGCATGCAGTTAAACTCAGTCCCATTATCACTTCTAACAATCTTAACAGTGGATTCAAATTGACGTGTAATCATGGCAAAGAAAGAAGTAAAAGATGAATGAACTTCAGTTTTATTATGCAAAAGATAAACCCACACAGCACGGGAATAATCATCAACAATAGTCAGAAAATAAGTTGCTCCACAGGAGGAAGGAATACTATAGGGTCCCCACAAATCACAATGCACTAGCTCAAACAAACAGCTAGCTTTATGAGAACTAACAGGGAAACTATCACGTGTTTGTTTTGCCATAGGACAAACATCACAAATTTGAGTTAACTTCTTCCTATGAGTACTAGAATGTATACTAGGAAGCATCTTCAATACTCTCTCCGAAGGATGACCTAACCTTTGATGCCATAGATCAAACTCATTCAAGTTAGGGACACCAACAGCTCGCACCACAGCCACCTGGCGAAAGTAATAAAGTCCCCCTCTCCGTTCACCTGCTCCAATCAGAGTCCCTGAAGGTTGGTCCTGTATAGCACACAAAGAAGGAGTGAAATGGATAATACAAGAATTATCAGACACTAAGTGCGAAACTGAAATCAAATTACAATAGAACTCAGGAACAAACAACACATCTCGCAAAATAAGAGTCTCAGTGAGATACACATCTCCCTTCTTCGTTGCAAGAGCACAACTCCCATTAGGAAGCCCAACAGGGCATCCCTCCACCTCACGCACATCACTCAAAGAGGACAACATCCCAGTGATGTGATGTGAGGCACCTGTATCAATAATCCAATCCATATCACATATCTCACCTGTCATACGATCACCATGATTTTGCTCGTTATTAATAAGATGCATAAGAACTTGCATTTGTTCCGGTGTCAAGTTAGCGAGTGGGGCACCAACATCTCCAGGGGCACCAAACACTCCATCCGTGACAACATGAGCTCGGGCCCCCCCTGCACTACGCGCTGCCCCTACAGCCATACTCGGCCCAGTAGGAGGCGGCCCACTAGCGCTGGGCCCAAGACTCGGCCCATCGGGTGCGCCTTGCCCGGCAAAGCGGCAGAACCGTAACCATCAGTCGCCCGGTTTGGCGAGCCCGAACACGCTCCTCATACCAAGGAGGGTTCCCATGTAACTTAAAACAGCTACTTACCTCATGTCCACGCTTTTGGCAATGTGTACAGACTAGCTTTGTTTTGTCAGCGCGATCGAACCTTCCTTTCCCTCGGTCTGCTTGAACAAGAAAGGCGTGAGCATGCTCGTGATTACTGCGACCCCTAGCAGCTGACCCGTGATCGCTCCTCCCGAACCAAGGTTTGATAGGCTCGGTTCAAGTCCCCTAGTGGCTGCTGTGACAAGAGATTAGTGCGCACTGCGCCATAAGCTTTATTATCTAACCCAATCAAGAATTGGTGAAAGATCTCTTCATCTCTATCCTTGGATAATTTTAGAGCCATCCCACACTCACACTTCTTACATTCACAAGATGGAAGCGGTTTCAAGCGAGCTAGTTCGTCATAGAGACCAATAAGTCGGGTATAATATTCGTCAATTGTCATTGTCTCAGTTTGTTTGCAATCTGAAATTGCTCCCTTAATTTGTTGTATCCTTGGTCCATTTGCCTCACGTAATCGCCGTTCAACATATTCCCACAAATCCTTCGCATTCTCATGCAAAGGGATAGTTCCGCCCAACTTTGGCTCTATACTACGCAAAGAACCACGACACTATCATCGAATGAACAAAGGTCCCAATCGAGGATTGCTTGCGGTTCGCTCGGTTTGGGTATAGTCCCATCCACAAACCCAAATTTGCGGCGTGCGCGAAGCGAAAGGGTCATGGCCCTTGCCCAGGCCACGTAATTCTCGCCGGAGAAAGTAACGTGGGTGATCAGATTTCCCGGTTGGTCACCGGATCCCAGGTAGTAAGGGGATGAGATGGTCACGTTCCACTCCCCCTTTCCTTATTCTATCGCCTTTTTGTCATCGCCCATGGTGTTCAATGGCTCCTTGACTGACCACGCGGGTGGCGCAAGGTTTCCGGCACGGCAGATGATTTTAAGGTAAGTAAAACGCCGCCTTATACACACGGCTCTGATACCATGCTACGGGAGCAGTCAAGTAAGGTTAATATTTTCTGTATCCCCGTTTCTTAATGTTGACAAATGTGTATATATATATACAGCCCTAATAATGACAAAGCTAATTATGGGCCACTCAAGCCACATCAGATACAATACAAGCCCATACAAGTATATGAAATATAAACACAATCCAACACAAATAGCTCTATATAATTACCATAGAGTCATAGACCAAACATCAGTAAAATGATTATAAAAAAATTAAGATATCAGTCATAATAAATAGCATAGTACTTTACCGCAAGTAAATTTAATTTTCTTATATCTCTTTGTTATATAATACAATCATATTTGAGTAAAATTGTTGTTGAGTCGTGTTTATAGAATAAGAATTTAACTTCAATAATAATGAGTTTTTTTTCAACTTACTTAATAGATTTAGGTCACATATCTTGTGGGACCACTCACATAAAGTACAGTAGTACACTCTTACAATTTGCGCAAATTAGTAGGTGCACACGTTCGTATGTTGAGGAATGTGCGCACGATGAACATCAAGCACTAGGTTATGAACATAAAGGCCAATACCAATAAACATATATACTAATAGAGATGTACATATGTTCATTTGGCTGGTTAGCCATATACATATGTCCATTTGACATGTTATTCATGTACATTTAGATTGTTAGTATATGTTCATTGTACATCTCTGTTAGTATATGTTCATTGGTATTGGTCTTTATTTTTATAACCTAGTGCTTGATGTTCATCTGTACGTGTGTTCATTTGACTTGTTATTCATGTATATTTGGCTTGTTAGTATATGTTCATTGGTAGGTACATCTCTATTAGTATATGTTCATTGGTGTTGGTCTTTATATTCATAATCTATTACTTGATGTTAATCGTGTGTACCTTCCTTACCATACGAACGTGTGAAATATCTATGTATTGTACAATTTGGCATGTTGAATTCTAAAGTTTTTTTAATATATGAATGGACGACCATATTTTTGTGACAAATTTACAATTGAACGCAATAGCAGTAGCTTATTCCCATGATTTTCTTCACCTAAAACCTCGCCAGTTGATTTTCTCCATCATACTTTCTCTCTCTAAATATGGCGCAACATCAAGCATCAGCGAAGACAGGGTTTCTCGAATTAGTCCCTTTTTTCGTTGTTCTTCTTCTTGCTGCTCATGTTTTAGCTTTGGTACCATCTCATTCCTCTTTCTTTTTCATTGCAATTTATTTCTTTCTCTCTCTCTCTTACTTGCTTGATCTTCTCTTCAGGTGTACTGGATCTTCAGATTAGCAACTGAAAAACAGCAACAATTCCCTGGAA
Source organism: Beta lomatogona (assembly GCA_947646795.1). NCBI lineage: Eukaryota > Viridiplantae > Streptophyta > Magnoliopsida > Caryophyllales > Amaranthaceae > Beta > Beta lomatogona. Next base: position 2,286,587 of record CANSNZ010000231.1, read on the forward strand.
GAACCAAAAAACACTAATTCAATTTCCCTCTTTTTGCATCGTAAGTTCTGCCGTAAACCCTAATATTTGACTAATTTTTGTTTAATTCTTTGCTTTCATGCTATGTCTTGAAGAAATTAGTAATTATTGAGTTTTATCTGTGATTTATTTGACTATGATTCAATCAAGTTTGATGTATACGCTGTTTAATTGCTTCAATTTTTGGACAATAATTTGGACCAAGCGCAATACAAATCCGTGTTCTTTTTTCCAAGGTTGAGATGATGAAGTTGTTCAAAAGAATCTAATAATGAAGATTGCTCTTGTGTTTTAAGGCTCTAATGCTAGTGGCCATAGGATGAAGGATGTATGTGACGACCGCGGAATTTGTTAGGAATTAGGATCATATTCGTATTGGATATAAACATTGGCATGAGCCGATCAAGTAATTGAACAGCATAGCGAAAAGTGATGCTTTTGTTTGGAGTTCTTCGTTCGTTATTGTTGCATCCGTTCCCCATCATTACAAGCCTAATTGCATTTACTACCTATGGTATCGAGAAAATGTATAGGGGATCTAAATATGAAATGGTTCTTATTGGTTTTTGTTAATCCCTAATTTAACAAGATAAGGTCAAAAATTACCTTTATGTTAGATTAGTAGGTGAGAGATCTAATTTGGGGATTGTTGTACTGTTTAAGCAATAACCAGAATATTATAAAAGTATAAATCATATTTCAATGCTCTTTCTTCCTTCTATTGCCATCATGTCATCCTTATCATTCAGCATTCTCATGTTCTGTTTACAATAAGTTGGAGCTTTGAAGCCCAGGTAAGGAGTCTATGATCATGGTAAAGTTCATGGTGTAAATTTTCTTAGCAGTATATGGTCTGCTTGTGGTATTGCATTATCGATGTTTGACCTTGACCGAGTTCCAGCAATAACAATCAGCATGAAAGAGAGATAATATCAGAAAGCTCAAAGTTGTTGGTATCTAGATGTATACAGATAGGTTAGTCTAGAGTTTAGAAGTCTTGGTGTTTTGACCTAGTTTAGGATCAAGTTCTATGTTTAACTTTCAATGTTGAGGTGATTTCTTTTCCAGTATTTATGGTGTTATAGTTAGCTTAATATTGATTTTAGTCAATGTAAGATTATACAAATTATGTAATACCTCTTCATTTACATCTCTCTCATGATTCTGGGTACTATATGATATATCATATATCTATGAAGCCCTGTTAATAATACTTCATACATTTTAAATAGACATTCTATAGTATTTGGGATTTCATACATTTTGCATCAAGTAGTTTGTTGTAGACAGAAGAGTAAGCTTGACATTAGATGCCTCACGAAGTTTGCTTAGACAACTTCTGCAAGTTGTAAGTTTTCAGTCATACAGCATCCATGCTTTTACCGTTAACTCCACGGGGCCTTCTCCAAGGTTTAGCATCCATGCTTTTACCGTTAACTCCACGGGGCCTTCTCCAAGGTTTAGTAAGTCAAAATTTTCTAACCGATCACCAATTAGATGATAGGATGAAAATCTCTTCTCTGGTTCATATAATCGTATTGTGGCTTAAGTTTCGTCTCTGTCAAAACTTGAGGAAGCCCTATAACTGCATCCCCTTTGATGGTATGTTAAATCAGTCAGCACAGCTGCCAATCTGTTTTATTTATGTGGCATTGGCGTAGCAATTTTCTGCTGTCTCATTTGTTTTTATTGTGTTTCCCTGTGTAGTCTCTGCTTTCTGCTTATGGGAATCTCTACATACCAAACTCTTGGTTTAGTATTGGACCAAAGATATCCGTCGAATGATTTTAATTCAAATAACATATGATTCAAGTTTAGGTTTGTGCTCCTATGAGACCAATTTTTGTTGCAGAAATTATCTCTCATGCCCCCAAACCAGGATAAACTATCCTATCTTGAGCTGTTTTTTTTTTTGTTTTGATTTGTGTGTTCACATTTGTTCAAACTTCTCTGAGATGTTAAGAGCATGTGGAGCATTTTCCTCATAACTTTGGTGGTTATCCTGTGTGCAGCTCTACTTTTCACTGTAAATGGTCTGCTCGCGTTAATCTGCACACAATAGAAAGATCATGGTAGAGATAATGCCAACCAGGAAGTTTGCTTCAAAGAATTCTTGTTTTATGGCTTTGATCTCGTAAGTCTGATGTTCATTCTCCTCCATCCATAGTCAGCTTAATCATCATTGTGGGTGATAGAGAAGAGGTGGTATTGCTGATGCTAATATGGATCTCAAAATTATACAATTTTCTACTTCCTAATTGATGTAAAAAACTAGCAATTGAGGGGAATGAAGTTGAGTTGCCTGCTAACTGACTTGACGGGGGTGATTATGTGCTTGCCTTTTGACAATATCGTTCATTGATTTATATTATGTGTTGTGTCTGTACATTATGTGTTGTGTCTGTACATTTTAATCTTGTAAAATGAGAGCATCTTCTGTAAAATAAAGAGCTTTTACAACTTCCCCTTTGAATCGATTGCATTCAATATTTGAAGGACTCCTTTAGCAAACCAGATTTATCACTTCCAGCTCTCTCTCACTATAAAGGGGGTGGCAAAGAAGAGAAGCTTGACAATCGAATAGTAGTAATAAGTTCAAAGGATATCAAGGTCTACAATAATAGAGTATTGATGGATGTCAGTTAGCTAGTTGATAAATACCTGAACTGGATCTAGTCTATGCTCTATATCATAGTCCTTTGTGTCTCCTTGAAGACCCAAAATGCAATTACAACTAAACCTCTCAAATTATAGTGATATTAAACACCTTCCAAGTTCCTTGAGCCTGGGGTTACTTACTTTGAGGGATATTAAAAACCTTTCCGACTTGATTTTGGAATTGCTTGCTTAAGCCGTGCGAGTTAGCCAAACAACTTTGACTTCCAAGTAAACTTTGTCATGGGATTGATGACAGTTAGCTAAACAACCTACACGACTCATTTGTTAATCTTCATAGCAACATAGGAAATTCATGTATAATTATATAGAGATAATCTCATATCAATATCTGTAGTAACGATACTCAATCCCTAAACATATATTTTCATTTGTAAGTCTTCATCGCTGTCACGGCCACCTCTAAGGCTTTAAAGTACCTCTAGTGGATGTTTGATCTCACCACCTTAAGATTGTGAGATATAAACCTTTATCATTATACAAATTAGTGCTTGTTGAATTTCAACAAAAAAGGTTTGGTTGAAAATATTTAATGATCTCATACCGACTTTTTCTTAATAACCTTGCTATGAAACACTGAGGAGGCGTTTGGTTCATATAGAGGTATAGGTTTGGAATTAGGAATGAAATCAATGTGGTATAGGTTTGGAACTTGATACCTAATACCATGTGTTTGGTTTTATTTGGGAATGAAATATTTACTTCTATTTGATAGCTTGAGGTATTGGTATGAGCCATACTCACCTCTCCCATTGGGTTTCTAAACCACATACCTTATGGGTTTGAGGTATTAGTTTTAAATATATTAATTTTGTAAACAAACACTAGGTATGGGTTTTTCTCATTTTAAACCCATATGTCATACCAGAATCATATGAACCAAACGCCCCCTGAGACAGTTAATGGTGAACTTTACATACATTGCATTTTGCTCTCTATAATCGATTGAAATTGATCTAATTATGGTGTACATGATGATAAGGTTCTAAAATATAGGCATATGTGAAATATATACTTATTCGGAAAAAAAAAACTAAATAATATGCAAATAAACGACGAAACGATTTGATCCTGAGGATGCTCAAATCGTAGCACATCTTTACTTAACCAAGTCTCTATTGCTACTATAAGTGCAATTATAATAGCTTTAACTTCACCCATAATAGTGAGATAATATAATTAAAGTTGGTTGATGAATATTATGCAAATATTCAATATACAACTAGACTTCGTTGTTAGATGGGTCGGGTCACGAAAAGGTTCATCTCACAAAAGTGAAGCGGGTCGTGCCAAAGTGGGTCGGGGGTAATAGCAGGTCGATTAACGAGCAACAAAATAGTGAACGGAGAGAGATAAAAGTGAGTATAACCGAATATGAATTCGTACATATAGTTATTTTGTTACAATATCTATTTTATTTTCAAAACTATTAAGATATTTTATTGGCCTATAGTGGTCATGTCTAATAATGACTATGTCCATTACAACCCTATCTAACAAGAACCCGTTAAATTTGACTTTATTGTGGTATCCTGTCTAAAACTAGGTCTAGGTACAACTAAAAAAACTGAAGAAGTAAAAAGGAAGCAAAACCAAAGCTGGTGATAATAACTTCGAAGAATTGCCAAAAAATCAACATGAACTCACCATTTCTTGCCTTTATGAATAGTGAATACAATGTCAAGTAGGCAAATACACAACTTATTTGAAAATAAAAAAGTGGCTGGGTATCTACAAAATCAAACCATCAAAATCAATCACCATAAGCAACAAGGCTTTGACAGCATACTTTAACTCTTGTGTATACATCATCGTCATCATTGAAAGAATCCTCCTTATTTTTCCATTTTGCCAGAGAGATCCAAAGACAAGTAGAGAAATATAGCAAAAGTCGAAAACAAAAAATAAACTAATACATCTTCATCATCATCATAACCGTTGGTTCTCAATATCATCACCTCGCCCGCCACCGTTGATCTCCCTCTTCCACCTTCTCATCCACATGATTTGAAACGAAGCCGTATGTCAATTGAATCATGTGATAATTTAAGCTTAAAAGTATAATTCAATGACTCTCCAAATCTTCAACAACTCCGTATTACTAGTTCTTAATCCTAGTAATAATACCAAATTACCCTAAGAATGAACTCTAGGAGATTGGTCACTACTACTACTTCCTTCTCCATCAACATGATTTACCTTAGCCAACCCCAACCTTCCTACACCAACCCCATTACAAGACGGCATATTAGAGTCAACAAACTCAGCTGAATCCATCTCCATTTGACAAATCCTCACCGCTCCGATCAACTTCTCCGGCAACTCCTCCTCGCTCTGACCTTCCACGACAAACCCCATGTCTATGGTCACTGACGTCACACACCCCAATGCAAGGTGTACCAACGCGCCAGCTATCTTCGAGCTTGAAATGTCCACGTCGACCTCCAAGTAGTCCGGTCCCCTATGATACCTACATGTCAATGCCTTCCCTAAAAGACATGCGCTGTAGTTCCCAACAGCTGTTTTTACTATCCATGGTCCCTTCACTATCCGGTTCACTAGCTTCAAACGGCTATTCCTAAACCCATCATCACCATTTATGAATCGATCTAATAATGAACCTGGTTGAATCGGCTCGTCCGTTGAGAAGTAGAATACTGCATTGTGGTGCTCCCTCCCTGCCATAATTTTATACAAATTTTTCTAGCATCAATTACTGGATCTTAAGTACCACAAACTATTAAATATATGGTTAATGTATAGTAAATTAGTAACACTCACTTTAATCTACAAAATGACCTAATATAATCCCCAATTTATCACTATATTGCCAATCAAGGACGAATCGACGACGATATTATCCCTCACAATCAATGTAAACACAATTTGATCACTACTTCATGGCATCACGGAACAAAGTTGTCTAAGTTGTTGACATACATGTGAAGTAGTAGTAGTGATTTTCAAAAGGTGTTCCAGATAAGTAGTTCATAGTTGTTGACAATATTTTCTAGAAATAATTAAATCTTATACAAGCTCATATGAAAATTATATGGTCTGATGAAATTAAAATTGAAGAAATTACTCCTATTCATACATAGTTCATGTAATAAAAAATTATAATAGTACTACATTTAAAAGTAATTAACCAAATATAATCCTAATTATATTAAAATTATAATTAGGAAAAAATCAACCTAGATCTGGATTTACTAAGCATTATCTGATCCTTCCAAGTTTCAGGGAATATCAGTAAAGAAGAAATTGTTGATAAAAAAATTGCATTTGATTTGATTATTTAATAATGTGATAGTAAAATTTCACGCATTTCTAGCTAAAGCATTTATTTGCGTAGACGCAAAAGCAATTTCTATTTTTTGCTTTGTTGAAAGTAACTGGATTACTACTACTCCTTAGATTTCTCCGTCAAATCAAAATCAACTAAAACATCAAAATTACATAATTAAGCACCAATTTTCGACTCTTTTAACAAATTTACGAAGACAATTTTCAGAAATTCAAGGATTTTTCAGCTAAATCTCAGCTAGTTAACATGTAAAAGCAACATTTCTTATTTTTTAGTTACATCAAAATCAAACTTAGGTTTTTCCGTCAATCAATAACACAAAAATTAATCAAAATTCATCAGTAATAATCTCAGATTTTCAGAAGATCAATAAAACATCCAATTTCGCACAATTTCACTATTTTTTTTCCCAAAAAAAAAAAAAAAAAAAATTCAGCAAACCTGGAACTTGAAGATTAACAGCGAAAACGAAAGACTTCATGAACTCGCCATTACACTGACGAGACCTAAGCGCGCGCATCACACGATTATCCTCACGTGACAGCACGTGCTCAAGCTTAGACGTTGACCGAAGCCAGTCAACGGCGGTAGGTTTCAAAAGATAGTCAACGGAAGCCGGAGATTTTATCTTCTTCGACAAGTATTGTTTTGATCGGAGAGTGAAGAGGTTTCCAGGCGGTGAAGCCCAGCCGTTGGATCCTTTGTGAAGGTCCACGTGGCGCAGAGATCCACTGTTGATTGTTTCTTCTCTCCAGTCTGAATTTGTAGTTGTAGACGACGCCGTTTCGCCATTGTTGGTGGTTGTGCACATCTTTGGTGTTTTTTGTTGTTCTCTCTCTCTTACTTATCTTGTGAAAGTTTTATGCAGTAGAAATTGGACTTTCGTAAGAAAAAGAGAAAAAGCGGATTTTTTTTTTGTTTATTATTTTCTTTTTTTCGGGAAGAAGAAGGAGCTCGTGCGCATCGTTTTATATAATTCGATGGCCCATGAGAAACTTCACTATAGTTTCCTTTTTCCAATTATTTTCTTTCGTTTTTTTCCTTAAATTTGTTTTGCATATATAAAAGGGATTTGTGTGAATGGAAAAGAAGAGATATGTGAGGGATATGGAGAATCCGATCCTTTGCACTTAAGAAGACAAATACTACATTTCTTAAAAGTCTTTTTATCTTCTGAGCGTTCAAATTGCTGTCATATACGTATTGATCGAAAATTTATCGTATAGATTAAAATATGCATGATGAATGCTAGTTAGAAATCAAATTACTTCCTCCGTTTTATTTTACTTGCTACACTTCTCAATTCACGGACTCCTATGCAATTTTTGGAGAAGAGAGAGGTAGAGAGTAAAAAGAAAAGAGACCCATGTGAGAGGAGAGAGATAGAGAGAGTTTATAGCCCAAAACGGAAGTGTAGCAAGTAATGTGAAACTTCCCATAATGGAAAGTGTAGCGAGTATTATGAAACGGAGGAAGTATTAAGGATGATGATGTAATTAAGATGGCATTACGAAATTGGGATTTGAAATTATAATAGGATTTAGAATTATAATGATATGTTTTTTTTGTTGAGGAGTTTAATTACCTAGAATGCTAGGGAATGGGGAAGTAAATTCAATGGAGTGATAAACAAATTAAGTGGTTGCATGCGTATACTCTTGTGTCTCGTACCCTCCTTTTACAATAGTTCTTTTTCTAGTATTGTCATCCTTCCCAAAGTTTTAGGTATCATAATCTTCTTTCAAAACGTAGTATATTTATCAACAATCAAATTAAACAACCCTGTATTAAGGAGAAATGTAACAATTGGAGTATAGTTGTCATGTTTTTTTTTTCCTTGACCTCAAAATTATTACGGCAACAAATACACAAGAGTTTGATCACCTTCAAATTCACAAGAACAGGATTTCAAACTCTTGTCCATGCATCGATCAGAAAGGAGATTATTTTTATAGCTCCTAGCTAATTAAGGGTGGTAAGGCATAAAACTTTCCAGTTAAGATTTATCATAATCATATACTTCTATAATATAAACATTCCACCCTTCATTATATAGCTAGTTATGAATTAGAGAAGTACTTTGAATGAATGTCTAGTAGAAGTTTGAAATATTCGAAAATTTCTATAATAATAATAGTGTATTACAAGAATGGTGTGACAGCCAGTGGCGGATTTAGTTAGTAACACGCTGGTGCACGTGCACCAGCAGCAAAAAAAAAAAAATTAAAAAATTCAATTTTCAACCAATTCACGGAATCACGTGCTTCTCACATTTCACTCATTCGCTGCTTCGCAAGCCTCAATTCTCCTTTCTCTCACTCCTCATTTCTTCCTTTCTCTCTCATAGAAATCTGAGAAAGAATTTCTCCCTCACCGAAATTTGCGAGTGAGTCGGCGTGAGCAGCGTGACGGTCGTGAAATCTCGGGCTCGAAGGGTCGAAGTCTCGGACCTCCTGTTCACGACTTCACGGTTGTTGCCTTGCCTGCTGCTGCTGGAGTGCTGGTTGCTTCGTTACTCACTGAGTCACCGACTCCAGCCGCGGAATTGGACGACGGTGGACGATGGTGGACAAACAACCTCCAAAGTCGTGACTCGTGGCTAGGTACGTATTAATTTGCTCAATTTTCTTGATTTCTTATTTTACTTTATAGATTAGGGTTTATCAATTTCATAAGAATTGGAAAATAAATTGCAATTTCACTTGTTATGGGTGTTTATATATCAGATTATATAATTACAAATGTTGATTTTGTTGTTGTACTTTGATTTGAGTGTTATTGGTGAAATGGTGTTTGAGAATTGAAATGACACTATAGAATTGGGTGTAAACCGTGTAATCACTGACTCACTGTTAATGTTGAGTTTGTTGATTATATTTTATGGTGTATGCAAAATTTGGCACATGTTTTCAGATTTGATACATTATCATTTAGTTCAATTGTTACTTGATTTTCAGATTTGATAATGAAGAGAAAACGTACTCCAAACAAAATGCAAAATATTGCTAGTTTCTTCACTAAGAAAAATCCAACTCCAAATTCTCCCCCACATTCAACACAAAATGAACAAATTTTGTCTCCTCAACTAGCAAGAGAACAACATTCCTCTCCATCACACAATTCAATTGAAAATGCTCCTCAAAATTCCCCTCACAATTCCCCTCAAAATTCTCCTCACAATTCCCCTCATAATTCCCCTCATAATCCTCCTAGTGCTCCGGTGTTTGGTGAAAGACTAAGGGAAATTGATTGCGCCAATCTTCCACAAGACCCGGGATTGAGGAGAAAGATGAGTGATTTCCATAAAAATGATAGAGATTTAGTGAGGAGAACTTACATTGAGAGAAAACCTTGTCAACCCAAGGACTTTTTATTTCCTCAAACACTTATTGCACAAAAAAACCGTCGATTTGTTGCCAATTGGTTTGAAACATGGAGTTGGCTTGAGTATAGTGTGGAAAAGGATGCCGCCTATTGTTTCATTTGTTATTTATTCAAGGAAGAAAATGCAATTGGAGGTGATGCTTTTGTTAGTGGGGGTTTCAAATCTTGGAATAGATTAGATACGATAAAAAATCATGTCGGGAAACACACGAGTGCTCACAACAAAGCAGTGTTAGCCATGAATTTATTTAAGAAACAAAAGTCAAGTATCTCCTCTGCCTTGTCAAAACAAACAAAGGAAACTATGAGTGCTTATAGGAAGCGACTTGAAGCTTCGATTGAAACTATACAATGGCTTCTACTCCAAGGATTGTCTTTCCGTGGTCACAATGAAAAAGAAAGTTCCTTGAGAAGAGGTAACTTTATTTCGTTGTTGACTCTTCTTTCAAAAAAAGATCCCGAATATTCTAAAGTTGTTTTTAAAAATGCTCCTGGTAATTGTCAACTTACTTCTCCAATTGTCCAAAAAGATATCATAAATGCATGTGCAAAAGAGACGACTAAAGCAATAATTAAAGATCTTGATGGTGGTTTCTTTACTATCTTGGCTGATGAGTCCGTCGATGTTTCGATAAGGAGCAAATGGCTCTTTGTTTGAGATATGTGAACAAAAAGGGAGAAGTTTGGGAGCGTTTACTTGGTATTGTGCATGTCTCCGATACTATTTCTTTGACTCTTAAAACTGCTATAGAGTCATTGTTGATGGAGTATTCTTTGTCTTTCTCTCAAGTACGAGGTCAGGGTTATGATGGGGCAAGTAATATGCAAGGTTCAATTAATGGTCTTAAGGCTCTAATACAAAATGAATGTAAACAAGCATACTTTGTCCACTTTGCTTTGCTCACCAACTTCGGTTGACTCAAGTTGCACTTGCTAAAAAAAACTCGATTGTGCTTGGTTATTTACTCGATGTACTTGCACCTCTCTTGAACTTTGTGGGAGGTTCACCGAAGAGGAAAGAATTTCTTCGTGAAAAACAAGCTCAAAGAATTGTGGAAGCATTGTCCTTAGGTGAACTTGAAACAGGGTCGGGTTTGAATCAAGAACGTGGGTTAGGTAGACCTTGTGACACTTGTTGGGGATCTCATTTCAAAACAATATCGAATGTGCTTGATTTATATCCTTCAATCCTTGGGTCGCTTGATGACATTGCGGAAGTCTCTGATGCACTTGATTCTAACAAAGCACAAACTATTACAAATTTGTTGATGTCTTTTGATTTTGTGTTTGTGGCGCATTTGATGGTTGGTATCTTTGGGATAACAAATAACTTGAATGTGGCATTACAAAAACGTGATCAAGACATTGTAAATGCAATGAGAATGGTTAATGTAACCAAGATTAATTTGCAAGAGATGAGAGATGAAGGATGGGATTCTCACATGGAGAAGGTTATTTCTTTTATGGCTAAGTATGGCATTGAGGTTCCTAGCATGGAGGGGAAATATGTTGTCCCGGGGAGAAGGTTGTTTAGAGGTAAGAGCCCACAAGTGTCAAATCTACATCATTTTCGAGTGGAAGTTTACTTCAGTGTCATTGATCTTCAGTTGCAAGAACTTGATAATCGATTCCTCGAGATAAGTAAAGATTTACTTGTGTGTATGTCTTGTTTGAATCCAACTAATCGGTTTGTTTCTTTTGATAAAGTAAAATTGATTGAACTTGCAAAATTCTATCCAAATGAATTTTCAAGTTCAGAATTGATATTCTTTGACCATACACTTCAGAATTTTATTGTTGCTATGAGAGAAGATGAAAGGTTTTGGAATTTGAAGACTCTTAGTGAGCTTTCAATGAAACTTGTGGAGACGGGATTGTCTGAAACTCACGATAGGGTCTACTTGCTTTTAAAATTGGTGTTGCTTCTCCCCGTTGCAACGGCAAGTGTGGAAAGGGTATTTTCTGGAATGACGCAAGTGAAAGACAAATTGCGTAATAGTATGGGAGATCAAATGTTGAATGATTGTTTGATTACTTATTTAGAGAATGATTTGTTTTTGAAAGTTAGCATGAATGGTATTGTAAATCGATATCAAAACATGAAAACTCGTCGCGAACAATTGTAATCATTGTTACTAGTATTTGATTGTATTTTGTAGTATTATTTGGATATTTGGTTTTTCTAGTACTATTTCGTTGTATTTTGCATAATTATTGGTTATATATATTATTTCTTTTTGATTGAAATTTAGTTTGGAGTATTTTTTATTAAAAAATATTTTGGTTTAGTGAACGGTAATTGGTGGTGAACCACCAATAGGAAATTCCTGGATCCGCCACTGGTGACAGCAAAAATAATAATGATGAAGTACATAATATTAATAAGTCATTAACCACAATAGTGCAACAACATTTGAGATTAAAGTCTAGTTTTTGGGCACAATAATGCTTCAGTTAGTAGGATGGACAATAGTTATGACCGACCTTAATGTTAAAACGACAAACGGGATTGAGGAATATAGATAACTGAATCCTTTGTTCTTCTAAAAAAAAGAATCCTTTAATTTGTTCTTGATTATTCTCTCTTGTGTTGTCATTCAACATATTTTCTTTTGAAAGGATAACTATAAGTTTATATTGGGTTGGTGGTAAACTCATTCATAATTTCTAGAGGTGAAATGTAACAATTGGAGTATAGTTGTCATGTTTTTTTTTTCCTTGACCTCAAAATTATTACGGCAACAAATACACAAGAGTTGGATCACCTTCAAATTCACAAGAACAGGATTTCAAACTCTTGTCCATGCATCGATCAGAAAGGAGATTATTTTTATAGCTCCTAGCTAATTAAGGGTGGTAAGGCATAACTTTCCAGTTAAGATTTATCATAATCATATACTTCTATAATATAAACATTCCACCCTTCATTATATAGCTAGTTATGAATTAGAGAAGTACTTTGAATGAATGTCTAGTAGAAGTTTGAAATATTCGAAAATTTCTATAATAATAATAATAGTGTATTACAAGAATGGTGTGACAGCAAAAATAATAATGATGAAGTACATAATATTAATAAGTCATTAACCACAATAGTGCAACAACATTTGAGATTAAAGTCTAGTTTTTGGGGACAATGATGCTTCAGTTAGTAGGATGGACAATAGTTATGACCGACCTTAATGTTAAAACGACAAACGGGATTGAGGAATATAGATAACTGAATCCTTTGTTCTTCTAAAAAAAAGAATCCTTTAATTTGTTCTTGATTATTCTCTCTTGTGTTGTCATTCAACATATTTTCTTTTGTAAGGATAACTATAAGTTTACATTGGGTTGGTGGTAAACTCATTCATAATTTCTAGAGGTGATCATGGGTCGGCCGGGCCGGGCCGCGCAAAAAAATTTTGCCCATTGTGCGGGCCGGGCCGCCCCAAATCCGGGCCAAAAATTTGTGCCCAAAGCTCGGTATTTCGGGCCGAGCGGGCTTTTGCGGGCCAAAACGGGTCGGGCCTAATTTTTAGACTAAAAAAGTGTTTTTTGGCTTATCCAATGCACGCCCAAAAAAAAAAATTTTGGCCGGGCCCAAAAAAACTGCCCAAACCCGCCCAAAAACCGGGTCGGGCCGGGCTGGAGTTGATCAGCTCTAATAATTTCACATACATGCTTGAGGAGTTTATCAAGTTGTGGGGTTCAAAACTTGCAATGACCATATGTTTGCTTTTTTTTTTCTATGTAGGAGAGTCACATAGAGTGAAATTATGGAAAACTGGGAGAGTGCTAGTGTAGCAACGCTTTTTAAAATACAAACTAAATATTTAATCACGGGCTATGCTCTGATTAATTATATTTTTCATTCATTAATATTTCACTTTAAAATAATAACAACAAATATTATTTGGTTTAGTGGTTAAAATTTTAGTATATAAGCTTGAAGTCATAGGATCAAATCTATGCGATCCATTTTTTAATTTTCTCTTATTAGTGGCTTACATGAAGTAAAACACGAGCACCTACATGACCTCATTCTTTGTTTAGGAATGTCTTTTAATATATCAGTACATATAGATAGATAGATAGATAGATAGATAGATAGATAGATAGATAGATAGATAGATAGATAGATAGATAGATATGACATCTTATCACTTGGGGATCAGAGTGTTTTAGATATAAGTCTTTTGGGGAATAGCCTTATTGGTGGGCATTACTATTTACCGCCCGTATTTACTAAAAATCGCCCATATTTTTTTTTTGGAAATTCCTAAACTACCCCTATAAACATCCTCACTCACTCTCTTCCACTCACTCTCACCCTCTTCCACTCACTCAAAATCTCTCTCTCTCCCCTACTCTCACTCACTTTCTCTTACCTCACCCCATCCACCACCCTAACCACCACCACCAAAATCCACCACCAGCAAGTGGCGACCACCATCACCACCGCATCTACGACGACGCCACCACCACTTGCGTGATAACACCAAAGACGCCACCACCACCGAATCCACAACCACCGCCGGCACCACCACACAACCGCCGGAAAAAACATGGGGCCAAGGAAGAAGGCAAAAGATGCCCGCGAATCATCATCTCAGGTCAGTTTTAGTTATTAATTTGCCGGAAAAACCACCACCACGTCGGAAAAAACCACCACCATCTCGGAATTTTTTTTTTTGGTTTCCTCCAGCAAGGAAAGATGTGAATTTTCGATTCCTCGCCGGAGGAAACCCTGTTCTTTTTCGTTTCCGAGGAAACGAAAAAGAACAGGGTTTCCTCCGGCGAGGAATCGAAAATTCACATCGTTCCATTTATTTTTCTGAATTTCGAATTTTTGTTGCAATTTTTTATTTTAATAATATTATGTTTTGTTGTAATATCAGTAATAATATTATGTTTTGCATTTTTTTTGGAATAATATTATGTTGCAATTTTTTATTATGTTAGTAGTGATATTATCATGTTAATTAGTAATAATAATATTATTTAGTGATATTATTTAGTGATATTATTCATAAAATTAGCTAATGTTAATATTTAGTAAAATTAGCATGTTAATTAGTTATAATAATAATGTAGCATGGTATGCGACAAATTTAGTTATATTAATGTTAATATAATATAATAACGACGAAGGTGCTAGATATTGAATTAAAATGATTAAATAGTGATTAATAAAAGATATTGATAATTAGGCTCACTCGAGGGACGTAGGCCGCGAGAGTGTGGGCGTTGAGGGATCTGGGCCACGACATACTCGATCTCGTGGTATCAATGCATCGAGTAGGAGGGCGAGGGCAGAAGAGCAGGTTAGGGTGGATCCTATTCCGGAGGATGCGCCTCATAGTCCGGGTTGGGATACCGGGGATGAGGAAGAGTTGGAAAATGCTTTGAGCGGTGATCCACAGGAGGCCACTTCCCGCGTCATTGTGAGGAAGGGTAAAGGAGGTAGATTTGTGTCGGAGTCGTCAGGTTCCGCACGTAGTCGGACTTCGAGCAGGGCCAGAGCTGCTAGTGATACTTCATGGAGAGTCACGGAGTCTATGCCTGGGGCCTCTATTGACGGTAGCGTGATTCCTAGCTACCCGGCTCACATCAGCGCACGTATCTACCATGATCCGCGAGCTTATACGGTGATCCTGTGTCATAATCATGCTAGTGTGTTTAGTAGTTTGAAGAGTTGGGACTTCGATCCGTAGTCGCAGCTGCGTGTAGATGTGTCTTGTATCAGCCATCTTCCGTTTATTATGTACTCGAACCTTGACTACCCACTGATTTCAGTGTTTATAGAACGTTGGAAGCCGGACACGAGCACGTTTCACTTGCCTTTTGGGGAGATGACGATCATGTTGCATGACGTTTGGCAGATCATGCGTGTTCCTATTGATGGTCACACAGTGAGGGGTGCTTTGTCATCTGATGATTTGTATGTTCGGTTTGAGGAGCTACTACATGTTACTCGGGATGAGCTATTTCAGGATCCAGCCCCTATTTGGAAGAACGGGGGTGTCAGTGTTGGCGAGATCTTTAGCAGATGCGGGAGTGCTGATCGTCCCATTGATGTGAAGATTCGCGCTTTTCTGCTCATCACACTTGGATGTACGTTGTTCACTGATAAGAGTGGTACCCGGCTCTCTCCCCATAACATTATTGAGTTGGATGACCTTGACTCAGTACATAGGTATTCATGGGGATCAGCGACTTTGGCTTTTCTATATCGTCAGCTAGGGGTGGCGACTAGGCAGTCGGCGAAGCAGATTGCTGGGTGTCTCACGCTTTTACAGGCTTGGATATACGAGTACTTCCCATGTTTCCGGCCTCAGACAGATAGTTTATCGGTGTCTGCTCACGATCCCGGGCTAGAAAGTGGGATGTTCACATCGTCAGCAAGGATCCTGTTCGACTTTAGTCGATACGTAGACGGTTGGACAACCTTCAGCTTTCAGAGGTACGCCATTTAATTTGCTTATTAATGTAGTCGTATATTGGTAGTACATTAAACTAATCAAATTAATTATGTTTTCTATTTTCAGGTCATTTGGATGCCATACGGGGATGATCCGGCTAGGACGGTTCCGAGGACGTTGTATGTTAGTTGCATACGCTATAGAGATATTGTTGAGCCATACAACCCAGATCGTGTACTACGACAGTTGGGTTATGTTCAGGTTATTCCTTCTGCGATTCCTGAACCCGTATATGCATACAAACCGACAAACACGAAGAAGTATGAGGTTGAGCACGACATAGCAGCAGCTGACTCATCATGGCAGCGTTTCACGCCATATTTAGGTGGTCTCAATGTTTCGCAATTGAGACGTGCTGGTCGGCCAGGAGATTGTTCATCGGACTACATGGACTGGTATTCTGCATATTCTCATCCTATCCTTCTCGCTGAGGACATCATGGATCCGGCACGGGCCAACACTACAAACACACACTATGTATGCATTTCGTATTTAAGTTAAGAATTTTGTTGTTAATTATTATTGTTACCTAACATAACTAACTTATTAAGTCATATTTTGCAGTGGATGGCCCGACATTTTGAGTGTACGAGAGCTTTGCAGGAGGATCGGCACAACGATCAACATCCCAACACTTCGATGTCATATGAGATGATGGATGCGATGGCTCGAGATTGGGATATGGCAATGCGGTTAGAACGTGCTCGTGACCCTCCTGATCATGATGGTGATGATGTGTTTTGATGTATGAGTTTTGATGATGTGTTTTGATGTAGTAGTTTAGATAAGTTTGTAGTATGAATTCCCGATTACTATGCGGATATTACTAACTATGTAGTAGGAATTTGTTTTTGGTTTTGATTTTATGCAACATATTATATTAATCATTAGACCAATATTTCATAATATGGATATCATTATACCAAATATTTCATAATATGGATATCATTATACTAAATACTACAAAACATTGACTCAAACTTACAAACTATAATATACGACAAAAGCGGATATTACTATGTCCTTGTAGTAGTGAGTAAGTGGTCCCACAAAGCGCGTCTCACATCATACAACTTATCCCACTCATCAACACTGTCATCATGCATCGTATGCCATAAGTTATGAATAGGTGGTACGGGTGATCCGGGTGCCAACTCCAATCTAATGTAATGCTTATAACTACCAAGATGTGCAATCACTAGCTCCGCAGTCGGATCTGTTGCTACTGATCGGGATTCCCAAGGAAGGACAGTGATACACGGATAAAGGGATCCCGTTTTGCCCAATCCAACCAAAATGACGGCGGCGTTGAAAATCTGAGCAATAGGAAACAAGTCTTGCGCACATACCATCCAATGCGCCTCAGTACACGATCCTCCATACCAAGTAATGCGGTTTATTGCTGCATCAACCTCATCATAGTAGATAAGTCTGTAAACTTCCCGATGAGCAGCAATCTCATTTGCCATTTGAGTGCGGACAAAACCCCAATGGTTTTCATCGCTCAAAAAAGCATCTGCAACCGATCGAAATCCACAGTTACCGTCTGACTGGACATTCGTCCATCTAACGATGTACTGACCAATAATCCTCGGAACATACTTGTAGAATGGAAACCCGCTAGAACCGTCATCATTATCCACGTTTTGCTGACCTACAACAATAAAATTTGTCACTATTAATATAATAATTACATAAAGGTCAAATTATAATAATCAATGCATATAATTAACAAACATAATATCTGTAGAAGTAGACATGCTCATAACTGAACCTACTGATCTGATACCTCTCCTTGACGTTCCACGAGATGTGTGCTCAAAACCATTCTTGTTACGCTTTGTACTTGGATGATTCTTTCGTGGTCTTCCTTTGGGGCTCTCAACAACGTCAGGCTCAAAAGCTGAATCACCGGGATTACGCAGATGATCCTCTAAAACCCGGGTAGCACTCCGCAAGATGGCAGGATCACTGTTTTGAACCTGGTCAACTAACTCTAAGAAGTACTGAGAATCCTGTACTGCCTCAGATACAAAATTGGGGTTGTTAACCCCATCACCAAGGATCAAAGTAGTCCAATAAGGATGTAAGTATGTCAGGTACAGACTCTGCTTAGCCTCCAAGCGTCTGCGTATGGCGCATGCACAAGGAATGCCATGTGTGGTTCTCAATGAGCAACTGCAACGCTCATAGACCTCATTGGCCAACTCCCGCATACGTGTTTCCTCAAGTCGTAAGAGCTCTAAACAGTAATGCGAGACTCGGCCATTTAACTTATGCAAAGCCACATTCTTGTATAAGATCCCATGTCGACGGCGACTCTCCTCCAGGTCATTCTCCACCTTCTTCACCTGATTTTCTATCTCACTATGAGCAATAGAAAATATGGTGTCCAATGCACCTGTACTACTAAAAACCCACGATTTCAGAGCTGAATGTGCACTTTCAACTCGGCTAGTGCACGTATTCCCAAGATGAAGAACATTGTTCGTCCATGCCCGAACAAACTTCTCTTTGTACACAAGCCAAGTAGTTTCCACGTACTCGATGATTTTAGGCCATTGTCTGTAAACATCTCTCATGCTTTCATGATGCTGGCAGGCCTAACGTGCGACTTAATCATATCGCGAGCGAAAACCTTAGCCGCCGGACTTAGGCCGCTCATGGGTCGGTGGCCCTCACGGTAATGAATAAACTCGTGATTGTGCATGCCACTTATCCCTCGCTCTGCTTTGATCACCCATCCTGTTTGATTAGGGTAATCCAAAAACATTATCTTAACTCCCGCTCTACATCCACATGCTTTTGTTTTCGTAGCTACACGTTCTGCTACGCTAAGATCTCTACCTTCACCCAGATATCTTTCACCCCGATTACATTTCATGTAAACATACTCTCGACCACTAGCCTCAGTTATATGATTTGACGAAATTACCATAACAAATCCAATTTCACGTGCCCTTGTTTTAACCCAAGCTTGTAATTCCTTTTTATCAGCCCAAAGCGTTTCATTATAGAACATGTGATTATAATCTATATAATCACCCCCAAAATCCGGCAAATAAACCTAAAACATTTTAACATTACACTATTAATCTATATAATCACAACTATTAATTTTAACTAAATATCCATATTAACAACCTAAACGACTATTATTTGCTAACAACTAATTATCATAATAATTCCAATAATATGCAAACATATTCATTTAAAACTTATAATTACACAACCTAATAACAATTATTATTTGCTAACAACTAATTATCATAATAATTCCAATAATACGGATACATATTCATTTAAAACTTATAATTACACAACCTAATAACAACTATTATTTGCTAACAACTAATTATCATAATTATTTCAATAATACGCAAACATATTCATTTAAAACTTATAATTACACAACCTAATAACAAATCAACACTAACAGATTTTCAAAACAATGCTAATCAGAAAATTAATATTAATGTGCATTAACAAAAAAATTTCGAATTTCAGCAAGGAAACAAAGTTATTTTTCGTTTCCTCCAAACGAAGATCTGCTTCGTTTCCTCTGAGAAAGCACTTCGTTACCGTGAGTGGGTGGCGGAATTTTTTTTTTAAGAACTAACCACATTCCGTTGCGGTGTTGCGGGAGGCGTTGATGGTTATTCGTCGGACATTGTGGTGCTCCGGTGTTGCTGTGACAATGGTGATTCGCGACGATGAGGTGGTGCTTCGGTAGGGGTGGTTGTCCGCGGTGGTGGTGGTGCGCAAGTTTGGTTGCAGTGATGGTGGTCCGCCGGTGGTGTGCTCGGAGTATATCTCTAGTAGTGTCGTCGGTGGTGGCGGTGGTGGTGGTGTCGCAGGAGGTGAGAGAAAGGGGTGACAAAGTAGGAGTAGAGTGAGGTTGGATGAGAGGTGAGAGAGTAAGAGTGGGGTGAAAAGGGAGGGGTATGGGTGGCATTTAAAGGGAAAAATACGAGCGATATTTAGTAAATACGGGCGGCAAATAGCGATACGGGTACTGAAGGAGAATGTTCAAACAAAAATATAAACAATATGTTGAAATAAATTAGGCTCAATAGATGAATACATTTGCAAAAAAAAATTACCTACATTATAAAGCTTCTACATACTAATTAGGAATTTTAACTTCTACACACAAAAATAGGAATCTCTTAACCTGGGATTGTAAATTTGTAATGGAATTTTAACTGCTATACTACCCTAATGTTACACAACTGATCTAGTCTGAGTTATATAATGGGGACTAAGGAACAAAGAAAATGAAAGACTATTGAAACTAGTTATCGTTGAATAATTTTCATTTTACGCTTCCTGAAAACCTATTGTCTTCTTTCTTAATATGATGATCTAAAGTAACAGTCAAAATTGACTAGAATTGATACAATGGTCAAAATCAGCATGTTATTTAGAAAAAGGAGGGAATAATAGTTTAGCTATTGAAATTGACCACCACACTAAATACTTTTCCAACTATCCACCCCAAAAGCTTTACGAGTGAATTTTACAACTTTTGAAAAGTTTCATAAATGGATTTTATTGTGTGAACCTATACAAACTGACGATAATTTTGCAAATGCACTATAGCATTAACTTTTTTTCTTTTTCTGGTGTAATGACAAGTTTCTCTAAGCCTTTCACAATTCTTGTCTAGTGTGAACTTAGACTATAGACAACAAAAAATTATGTTTATTTGATGATCGTTTGTGTTTTTTTACATAATTAGGGTAAAGTTCGTGTCATATTCAGCTAATAATGCAATTTGTATCATTTTCTACATATCTTTAGTAATTCAAATTATTAGTAACCAATTTTCATTTTAATATTGCAAAGAGTTGCGTAAATTCTAGAATATATGAAATGAAGTTCATTTTTATTATATAAATTCGCACTCTATATTTGAATGTGTTTCTTAGGGTAGATGATGTGTGGTATAATTTTTTGTTGTTGTTGTTGTTGTTAATTAAGTACTATATCTCAGATAATTATGTTTCCTTAAGAGCTATTTTTAAGATGTCTTTGTGTATTTTGATTTATAACATTCCTCATATTATAATAGTAATTAATCTTTTTCTTTTAGGAATTTGGCCTTTAGTGCTTGAAAATGATTGTGTACTAGATGTCGGATTCGGCCAGCTCACCTATGATACCAGTCTTGGTCACTCTTGGATCATTTTGAGCTGGTTCCTTTTGATAATAAAGTGCTCAATATTAAGCCTTTAAGTATTCCCTAAAGATGTCCACTAACTTTTGCTAAAACACTTTTGAGTAGTATTTAGCAATACCCATAAGGACATAAAGGATTTGTTTTAGCAGAGTGTCATTTGAAGATTTAAGGTCTATCTTTCAGGAAAAATATGAGGGTGCAGGACAAAATAGAGTGAATTCTTATGCTGAGATACATGTAAATATGGGGATTTTTTTAGGGGGTTACTAAACGCAGCCTCACTTTACTAACGCAACCTAGTAAAATACCCAAAAACCCTCATTATCATATCCTTTCTAAAAGGCACTTATCTCTTTTAAAATATTCTCTCCTCCTCCTTTATACAATTAGAGAAAAAAACTTATAGAAGACCTAATTCACAAATTTTAATCTGATACTCAATGGACGATAATTTTGACCCAAACGAATTTCAATATGATGTAAGTTGTTCAATTTTTTTTTCCCGTAATCATGCAATTTCGTGCGATTCTTATGAAACGATTTACCCTATTTCATGCAATCTTCATGAAACAGATTAATCTGTTTCGTGCAGATTGCATGAAATAGGCTATTCTGTTTCCTTTGTGAACTATAGATAGCGCCATTTCTTAAGATACTTACCTAACATGAGCATGTGCCTATTAAAAACAAATAAGCACTTTTAAAGACATAGGCAGTAGGATATACAATCAAAAAGAAAAACTAGCTGAAGAGTGTTCACTGTCTAATTCCTTAAGGGGAATTTAATGTTCATCCTGGCCTCTTTCTTTCTGTATAGTGCTAAGTCCATGATTATATGTCATGATAATAATAGAGAGTGCACTTAGTTAGAAGCTAGAGAGAAGCTGATTGATATTGAATCTAGACTTCATCCGTGTGATCCCCGAGTGCGCAGGAACGAAGATAGAACAACTAAGGTTCAAGACAATATATGAGATATGCGTTATATATTGTCGTGTCAAACATAAGCCAGTGACCAGTAAAGCATGATTTTGTTCAAACAAGAGCTAGCAACACAGAGCATCATACCCAAACAGCAATTAATTACTAGTGCATACACTTGATGAGATTACGCTACTTCATTCAATACACATGAAACAGTAGCAACCATTTCATCCCAGTTATATGAAACAGTAGCAACGATTTTGTTCAATATACATGAAGTAGTAAAAGCTATTTCGTTCAATTTATATGAAATCCTAACCAAATAATGTGAAAACGGAAAATCTGCACAATATTGGGGACAAATTTCACCCAATTTCGCAAAAATCTGCACAAATTTCTTAAAAAATGGATACAAAAAAAACTGATATTTTGTAAAAAAAATACAGAAAAACAAATCTTCACAAACTTGCTTGGAAGTATAACCAATTTCCTTCAAAATCTGAGAGGTAATTCACTTAGCCAGAACAGACCTAACTCATCCAATTCGCAGCAATTGAACTCTTGATTGCATTGAAGCAAATTGAATCTATTGTCGCACGAAAATGGAGAAAGGACGAAGAGGAAGAGAGATGGGGGAAAATCGCAGCAATTGTAGTCTTAATCTCTCATTTTTCGGTGACATATGAAGAATTTGGGTGAAATTATGGGAGATATTGGGTGCAAATTTTGGACGAGAGAGGAAGAGGAAGAGGGAGAAAGGTGAGAGGAATAGGTTGAGTGAGAAAGGGGTTATGAGGATAGGGGTATTTTGGATATTTTCAAGGGTTGTGTTTAGTAAAGTAAGGTTGCATTTAGCAATCATGTTTTTTTATCAAAAACTACCTATTAATTGGAACTTTTCGAAAACAACTACATAATAAGTCCAATTTTTAAAACAACTACCTTTTATCATGTTTTTTTTTTGTTAGCACTACCAATACACAGTAAACGTTAGTAATTGCGTCTGGTGGGCCCCACTTGACAATTCCCTTAACTTCTTTTTCCAATTCATTCGACATCCTTCTTCCCCAATTCTCTTCAAACACCATTTTCTCTCATCTCATCTCTTCA
Source organism: Beta lomatogona (assembly GCA_947646795.1). NCBI lineage: Eukaryota > Viridiplantae > Streptophyta > Magnoliopsida > Caryophyllales > Amaranthaceae > Beta > Beta lomatogona. The sequence continues at coordinate 2,309,655 of CANSNZ010000231.1, forward strand.
CATAAGCTGATTTTTCTAGTATGTCAAATTTAAAGGTGAGTTATTAGTGAAAAACATCAAAGTTAACCTCAATAAAGATACAAGTGGGGCCCACAGACGTAATTACTAACAGATACCGTCTATTGGTAGTGCTAATAAAAAAAACATGATAAAATGTAGTTGTTTTAAAAATTAGACTTATTAGGTATTTGTTTTCAAAAAGTTACAATTAATAGGTAGTTTTTGACAAAAAAACCCTAAATGTGGGTAAAACATAAGGAAAGAAGGGGTCGTGAAAGTTAGAAAATGATTAAAATAAGGTAAGTTAAAATTCCTTACAAGTAGGTGGCAGGGTTGAATGTGGGGATCCCAGCCTCTTGCAAATGATGATCGATCTCAGCCTCTAGGATCAGAAGTAATGCCAACACTATTATGCTATCACCTACTGCTTAAATTTATCATTAATTGTTGTAATTGAATTATACAGGTTGAACAAATTTTAGGTATTTCTGTAACAATGAGTATAATGCCTTTTATAATAATAATAATAAGCTTGATTAAATACAGATTGACTTTTAAATACATAATTTAGTAATCTCACTATTAATTGGATCAAAATATGCGCGATCCAAATCATGAATTGGATCAAAATATGTAGTGTTGTAGTGTTGTTCGTTTAATATGATGAAATAGTAGCATGGGGTTATAAAACGTAACGGGCAAAGTGATGATTAGGCCCCTTAGGTTTGCTCAAAAGTGAGATTATGCCCCTCAAGTTTCACTTGTGGTGATTAACCCCCACAACTTTACCCAAATGTGAGATTACACACTTATTAGTATATATAACCATTTTTTCTTTACAATTTTTTTTTTGTAAGAAAAATACCTGAGAAAAAATTCAAAAATAATTTATGATGATATAAAATATCTTAAATACATAAATTATACATATTAAGTACAAACATACATAAACAAAAAAAAAAACAATTTCTTCACTGAACGTGCATCTCTTATTCCTCATAGCCTTGCCAGATTAGGCCCTATCACTATGCAATTATTCTCATCTTCCTCATAGCCTTGCCATGAAAAATAAGTTGTATAAAAATACGTATAATCTAATATCTTAGTATTAACAAAATTATTTACTAATGAGAAAATGGTTTAATATCATAATGTGTAATCTCACATTTGGGTAAAGTTATGGGGGTTAATCACCACAAGTGAAACTTAAGGGGCCTAATCTCACATTTGATTAAACTTAGGGGGCTTAATCACCACTTTCACGAAAACGTAACTGTTTTCTATTTTGTCACTAATCTTGGATTGAATGATGTACTCGTAAGTTGTAACAGATTCCATGTCTTTGCTGTATTGTGTAGATATGACTCATCTAAATATAAAGAAAAGAAAATCAAAGGAAGAAAAGGAGCTTTTCAAGATAGTGAATCGTTGTCTGAATCTTTACATCTGTCTCTTCTATTTATTGTGAGGGCTAATTGGGGAATGCTTACATTGTCTTGACTTCTTTATGTACACTTTTGAATTTGGAGTTAATTTTTAGCTGGAATTTGCAATGAAATTGATAATATGTGTGTTTGGTAACACTATTTAAACAAAATTGAAAGTTAAATTTGAAAAATTGACCATTAAAATTGATGAGGTAGCTATTTACCTGAGCGATTTGGTAGAATTAAGAGTGAGTTTGGTTTTTTTAGCTTTTTTCTTTCTGAGGATAACACTAATAATTTAAGTAGCTACAAACTTTAATTTTTTAAATGAAAGTAATATAGGTAATTATGGATAAAAAGAAAATTTTCAACTCCTTAAGTTGAGATGCGGCTCTAAGTAGCTCTTTTGAATAAAAAATATACATGTCCTTTTTTAAGCTCCTTTAAACTTACTTTAGGTAGCAACTCTAATTATTTTAGTATCTTAATTATTTCATCTACTTATTATTTAAGGTAAAATATTCTTTTTGATGGCATCTTGTAAGATGATGTAATGGGTTACCAAACATCCAAACGTAACCAAATTTATAGGCAAGCAAAGACATATGTAGCCTAGATTTTACTTTGTTTTCAATACATAAAGCCATATAGGGCCCTAATCAATTTTCTAAACTATTGTCTTTTCCAAAGATTGTCCTAATTTGTCACGGTGATTTGGAGTATTAGTATATTATATGAGCATTTTTGTAATCTCGGAAAATCATGGAATGCTTGGGAATTACCTAGACAAATAGGGGTGATATAGAAGTTCGGCTCCATTTTTTACCCCCTGAAAAAAATATTGTTATGATTTGTACATGCACTATTTGCACATCACAATGATCAATTAATAGTTTCTCACTTATCAAGGTTAAAATAGATTTTTAGTTCCTACATTGATGGTACAAGTATTCAACTGTATATTTCATTATATTCTCCTATCCTTAAAAAGAAGTTCAAAGTTTAATAAGGTCAAATAAGTTCTAATAAGTTCCACTAAGCTCAGACTAAGAATATTTCAAATAAAATAATTTCAGGATAAGTAACGTAGATAGAACTATTGTTGTTAAAATCCTTATCCGAATCTTACGATCCTACGATTCTACGATCCGGAAGGACCTCACCGATCCCGATTCTACGTAGGATATTAATTCTGTAGGATCTTTCGATCCTACCCGGCCCAACCACAAAAAATCACATGGTAGGATCTTAATACGATCCTACGACTCTACGATCTGATCCTATCGGAAAAAAATCATAAAGTAATTTCACATATCATATTTCTCCTATTAGATTTTGGTTGCATGTTACTTCAATCTTACAGAATTGAAAAAGTATCACAATTTGCTAATGAAATAAGTCATTATTAATATGTGTAAATTTTTAACATGATGTTCTCATCATATTCTAGCATAATTATCTCTATTTTACAGAATTGTAGGATCTTACGATCCTACGATCCGATCCCACCGATTCGATCCTACCAACCCCTACGATCCAAAGTAGGATCCCGATCCTGATAACATTGGATAGAACGACCCTTTACTTACGAAGCTCTCAAAATTACATCTTGGTAAATTTTGCTATTGCTTGTACTTCCTCCGTTTTGTTTTAAATGCAATAAAGGGATATTTTATATCTCACAAAAAATACCCCTTTGTTACATTTAAAACGAAACGGAGGAAATACTATCTATTTGATACGTAAAATCAAATTTGAGGGGAAAACGGGTTGGATTGGTGTTACAAGAATTTTGTTCTAGCACACATCAGCTAACCTAAAAAATGTTCGAGGAAACTTGCTTTGATGCCTAAGCTAGGAATGTGAAAACTGAAAAGAGATTATCAAATCTAAGAGCCAAGAGGTGCAAGTGAGCATATATGTTATATCTTTCTCTAACTTGCTGACATGCATCACCATAATAAGGCCTAAGAATCGGGACTAGGCCGTATCTGTTGGCATAGTGCCTCTCCTCTTTTTATTCCTTACAACATACGGTAAGAACTATAATCTGAAGACTACACAATCAAAAATATAGTTCAATCAATAATTCAGTACTTTATTATATAAGGTAAATATAAAAGGAAACTGAATAAAACTCAAAAGAAGAGCCCAAACTGCATCTCTTAGCTTATAATACTTCCAAGTTCACCATAAAGAACACTACAGAGGAAGATTATGGTTTTTTATTTGATGAATTGCCAATTAGGACCAACTACAAAAGGTTTACAAAGCTCAGTAGGCTTTACATAAAACTATGTGGAATGGCTTTCTTTTAGCTCTCTTCAGGGCTCAAACCTCAATTTGACTTCGCTTGTGCTGATGTATAGGAAATTACAGACAAGCAAAACGCCGAAAAGAAAAGAAAACAAAGGGAAAAAAATACTCTCATGTTTAGAAAAGTGATTTAGCTGCTTCAACGACAGCTTCTTTCGTGATTCCGAACTCCTTGTATATCTTCCCCGCAGGGGCACTGGCGCCAAACCGATCAATACCAATTGCCTTGCCCTTGCTGCCAACATACTTCAACCACCCAAATGTTGATCCAGCTTCAATGCTCACCCTGGCTGTCACATCAGATGGCAAAACACTTTCTTTATATGAATCGGGTTGAGCGTCGAAGAGCTCCCATGAAACAAATGACACAACTCTAACAGCCTTTCCTTCCTTTCTAAGCTCATCTGCAGCTTTAGCAGCAATCTCTAATTCAGAACCAGTTCCCATCAGAATAACATCTGGTTTGTTCCCCTTTGAGTTGTCAGAAATCACGTAACCACCCTTTTCAACCCCTTCGACTGAAGTACCAGCAAGTTGGGGAAGTTTTTGCCGAGAAAGAGCCAGAATCGCGGGTGTCTTTCTCTTTAGTACTGCGACCTTGTAGGCCCCAGCAGTTTCGGTACCATCTGCAGGACGGAGCATAAGAACATTTGGCATAGCCCGGAAACTGGCCAAATGCTCAATAGGCTGATGAGTGGGTCCGTCTTCACCAAGCCCAATAGAGTCGTGGGTCATAACAAAGATCACCCCTGCTTGTGATAAGGCAGCCATCCTTATGGAAGCTCTCATGTAGTCTGTAAAGACAAAGAAAGTTGCACAGTAAGGGATGAATCCTGGGCTGTGGTGGGCAATCCCATTACAAATGGATCCCATTGCATGCTCCCGAACACCAAATCGCAGGTTCCTCTCCTCAGGAGTATCCTTCTGAAAATTTCCAAACATCTTCAGCAAAGTCATGTTTGAGGAAGCAAGGTCAGCACTTCCACCGAGAAAACCTGGAAGAACTTTGGCAAGAGCGTTGAGGCATTGTTGAGATAAATTTCTTGTAGCATCAGCAGGGCTCTCTGTGGTGTATGTCTGTAGAAGATCCAAAACCATGATTTCCATAACTACTCGTCATCAATCAGAAATAACTTCTTTCTATAATGCAGAAAAAATTATTACTCAAGTATATCTCCATTTCCAATGGAGTTTACATCAACTGTCCATTCATTTGATAAGCAATAATAAATGGTGGCAATGGTAATGACATATAAGCATTTTAGCACAAGAAATACCCATGCCAATGTCTGTGGCAATGAAACTTCATCTTGAAACATGTGTTTCTACTTTCTATTCATAAATTTCCACATATTTGAAATGCGCAAGCATTACCATTGACATTGATATAAGATTTCCTATTATTAAAATTTTGATTCATATATATAGTCCAAACTCCAAAGTCACTAGCACCATTCATTACTGAAATACCACTACCAAAAGGGACGTGAAAATTAGAACAATGGTTCTGTTAAGACATCAAACGAGTTAAAATGTAAGTAAGAACTAACCGGAAGTGCATTCTCCCAACCAGAAGGTAATTCCCCAGTGATAATAGACTTCAACTCTGCAGCTTCATCCTTGTATTTCCTTTCATACTCAGCAAACTTAGCATTCCATTCAGCTTCAAGGGCTGCTCCTTCAGGGGTGTGGCGACTCCAATGTCTAGAATGAAAAGCAAGATGAGATGTCAATCTAACCGTTTATTACAAAAGAAGCACAAAAATAAAAGAAGTAGCTCATTCAAAAAGACTCACTTCTTAACATCTTCAGATACATGGAATGGCTCATGCGGCCACCCGAGATTGCTCCTAGTTGCTTCCACCTCCTTAGCTCCCAATGCACTCCCATGAACGCTGTACGAATTTGCCTTGTTTGGGGAACCATAACCAATTGTTGTAGTCACCTACCATCCAAAAGATTGAAACCGTTTGATTACACCACTATTATTCTAAAGCAGTAAAATAACCCATCCATGTATCAAGGATCAAGAAACATTAGAAACTATAGTCTCAACAAATGAACAAGTTATAAGACAGCCCAACACACACGCGTCCATATTCACCTTAATTAAAGTCGGTTTGTCCGTAACAGCTTTGGCTTCTCTAATTGCTGCGCGAATTTCATCATAGCCAGTATTACCATTCTTGACCCAAATCACGTGCCATCCAAGAGCCTCGAACCGCTTGTCAACATCCTCGGTGAATGCGATATCAGTGTTACCATCAATAGAAATATGATTATCATCATAAAATGCAATAAGCTTTCCAAGACCCCAATGCCCAGCAAGAGAACAGGCTTCTTGAGAAACACCCTCCATTTGACAACCATCACCAAGTACAGCATACCTAAAATGACCATACGCATGGTCAGGAAGTGAAAACACAGACCATTTATTAGACTAGAAGCGAGATAAAAGAAACATACGTGTAGTGATCAACGATCTCTGCACCAGGCTTGTTAAATCGAGCAGCCAAGTGCTTTTCTGCAAGAGCCAGTCCAACAGCATTGGCAATACCCTGACCAAGGGGACCTGCAAAATCACAGGGCATATGAATAGACAAACAAAAACATTTCCAGGAGTTAGCTAGAATTGCGAAAATAATGTTCAAAGTTCAATTACAAGTCCCAACCAGTGGTGACTTCAACCCCAGGAGTCTCAAAATTCTCAGGATGACCAGGAGTCCTGCTTTCCCACTGACGGAAGTTCTTCAAATCTTCTTCCTAAAATAAGATAATTCCATACAAAAGAGATTGAGCTTCCTAGTCAAATAGAAAAACACAATGTAAATCACTAAATTGTAATCTTGCTAAAAATGGAACATAGCTGAGTGCAAACTGCAAAGTGAACATAGAAAGAGCTCCTAATAAAAAGGTCAAATTATTAGTACCCAGCACCTAACTAAAAGTTCATTCTTCACCAATTCACTTGACATTAGAAGTCCACATTATTCAAGGATGAGTGTGCATCAAAAGTGAACCTTCAATTAACTTACAACATAATTACTATACATGCATTATAAAAGGTACAGAAAAATACAGATTATCATACAAATTACATAAACGCACAGTGTAAATCACTATATTGCAATCTTGCTAAAAATGGAACATAGCAGATGGCAAAGTGAATATAGAAAGAGCTACAACATCAAAAGAAAATTAGATAAACCACTCCTTGGCTGAATACCAATCCTAATTTAGAGCTCCTAATAAAATGTCAAATGCTTAGTCCAAGCACTTAACTAAAGATTCATTCTTCCTCAATTCACTTGAAGATTAGAGTGTGCATCAAAATAACTTCAATTAACTTACAACATAATCACTATCCATGCAATACAAAAGGTACACAAAATCATAAGTCATCATACAAATTACATAAACCCAGACAAAAATAAGAAAAACCCAAGTCAACATCAAGATAGTTTAGTCAAACCCAACTCTTCAAATCACCTGATACCATCACTTTCCAAATTGCCAAAATCATGCATATATCACATATGTATATATTCATCAAATATCACACCTTTTTCCAAACAAACAAAAAATTACCCAGATCAAAACAACATAAACCCATTTGGACCCCACCAATCAAGATCAAAATCTACCACCCCAACAACCCAAAAAAAAAAAAAAAAAAAAAAAAAAAAAGAGGAGTTTTTTTGTTTTCTTACAGTGACACTATCATATCCAGCCAAATGAAGGAGAGCATATTGCAGCATGCACCCATGACCCGCGGACAAAACAAAGCGATCACGGTTAAACCAATACGGGTTCTTCGGGTTATACCGCATAACTTCATCATACAAAACATGACCCATTGGAGCACAACCCATGGGTAAACCCGGGTGACCCGAATTCGCTTTCTCAACTGCATCGATCGCAAGAAATCGGATCGTGTTGATGGATTTCTCAATTAGGGTTATTTCAGTTGAGGCGGATTTGTCGATGGAATCCACCGCTGAAGACGCGCGTATTGTTGCCCATGGGGCTACGCGTTGAGAGGTTTTGAGAGAGAAAGAAGATGGTTTGAGGAGAGAGAAAGAAGAAGAAGAGGAGAGAGAAAGTGATGAAGGGAGGTGGTGGGAGGAAGGTGATTGGTGGTGAGAGGAGGAAGTGCGAGCTGAGATTGCTTGGGAGAGAGAGAGAGAAGTCGCCATTTTTGGTGGTTTAGAGAGCGAAAGAGGGGTTTTGGTGAGAGAGAGGAGAGAGAGAGATGGTGTAACAACTATGTAATTTGAAAGAAGAAGGGGGGGTTGGTGGCCGTTTGATGGAAGGAGATGATCACAGCTTTTTCTTTTTGGTTGGTGGGTTAATGTTATTTTAACATATGATTAATATGATGAGATCATTCATGATCATATTCACCTGCACCTCCACTGGTTAATTTGATTCGCGATTCGGGTTAGTGGGTCGAGTTCGGGTTTAGTTTTCGGGACGACTTCGGGTTTTTATCACGAAGACATCATATATAGCTAAGGCGTAAAACTTAAGGCATGTTCTCCCCAATTTATTTTCAGTTCAGTTCAGTTGTTTTATGCCGAATAGAACATGTCCTAATGCAATGCAAAATACTAACTATAATATTAACCTTCATTTCAGTGTAACAATTTGACTTTTATAGTTGTTAACGCAAAACTTTAATCATTAATATCTCTAATTATATATTTGTAAAAGTTAGAAAAAGTTGATATTATGAAAATATTCATTGAAACAAATCCAGCAACATTTTATATGATCATTTTTGTTTCAACATTTTTCCAGTTTTCAGTTTCTTTTTTTTCTAAAACTAAAAACAAGTATATGAAAACCACATAATGTAGTTTTCCATATTATGTTGTTAGTTTTCGAGATTAATAAGTATGACTAATTTTAAGTTCATTATATATCTTGTATCATATGAATTTTATATTCATAAAATCAAAAACTAAAAACTGAGAGTGATGTGGGGGCTTTAAGATTGGGTTAGGATTTTTCTGAGTAACTTCCGACTGGGTTGTATTACGAATTACTAGCTCTACTTTAAGGTGCTTACTGCTTACTAGTTAAGCTTAACTGCTCAAGGTTTGATTAAAGGAAGTGGACTTGATAAAGTGGTGGGAATAAATAATAATGTAGTAAATGGGTTAAGTTGTTCAACTTCGGTGCAGTATGGCTTTTGGGTTGTGAGAGAGACACTGTCTTTGTTCAAATCAGCAACTTTTGTTGAGTAATGCAATCTTAGGAATATATTATTTGATATAGTTTGTTTAGGCATCTTTTATTATAATAATATATCACATAGGAGTAATTTGTATTCTTATTATGCAACTTTTTCCCATATCGAATCGACATATACTAATGTTCTCTAGAGCTAATTAAGGACCATTTTTCAGAGTAGAGTTTTCAGCTATAAGCGAGTAACTATTTGCCAAGGTTTTGAAGTAGCTACGAGTAGCTAGTGCAATGTCATTATGGTCAGGACGCAAAATACTTGCAGAGGCAAAACCATTCTTGTACTAACCATCAACGTTTAGTTTGATTAATCAGAGAAGAGAGGTGGTCCGAGAAACATTACTAGTTATGGGGTTAGTGTCGATCGGATCGGACAACGAGTGGAAGGCTAAAAAGTAATTCCTATGTCCCGAGGATGTATCACAAGGGATTTGCCGCCTATGCCTCGGTAATGTTCGAAAGCGTGTATTATACTTTTATATTTTGGCAAATTTACTGCTATTTCTAAAAAAATTGAACACGATGAGAACTTTTATTCAGTGCCTTTCCTAGGGCATCGAGATATGTTGCTACAGAAATGTTTCCTACAGGTTATTTTGTATCTTTATAATTCAATTTCGAAAGAACTCTTAAAGCCACCATATGCACTTAGGCATGGATTGCGTTTCAAATGTCTTCCTAGGAACCTTGGATGCGTCACATGAGGGCTTGATCTTGTGGAAATGTCCGAAAGCGTGTATGCCTTCAAATTTCGCTCTTGTGGGGATATTACTAGGGCTCGAATTATATTGCATTCAACCACAATAGCATTGAAGGCCACAATATTCTCGTTTTTAGGCATAAATTAGCTTTTATATATTCTCCTATGACTTAAAGATGCATGTCGCTCGAGCTAGGAGAATGCTATTTTTGTACTTTTTCAGGCCCGGTTATATTTTTTATTATGTAACTGATGAAGAGTCTTATAAGGATGCTTGGAATGACTTGTGGGTGGTTGTGCACCTCTCCATTAACTTACAGTGTCTTCTATAGTATGCTTTGCATAGTTCTAGTTCAACACTCAAAAGGCACCATATATATGCCCGTTCTTAAGCATGGCCTAGTGGATCATTAGGCCACTCACAATTCTTTTTTGTATTGAAAATTAGAATTAAACGAGATTTACCCTTTTGTTCCATATGAGATTTATGCTCTCACTGAGCTCAGCTTAAGATACATGCGATCTTTTATTAGATTTTTTACCCAGCCAAACGTCCACCTGATAATATCCTCAGCATGGATCGACCCGCAAAGTGGACCTTAGGTCTAAGAAGAAGGAACTATTGTATTGTAAGCGAACTTTAGTTTATACTGTTAGATGTGAGAACAAACAAGGGAACCGGATATCCACTCCAAGGCACGGAAACTACGCTTTCCTATTAGTTTAATTTCGCCCCTCTAGGATCACCGGGTTAACACGAAATAACTAATGAGATACAATGGAGAAAACAATTCACTAGATGATCTTCTAAATGAATCAACAAGAACTTTGTGTTTGATGTTTGTGAAGAACACTCAAGAGAAAGTAGCAAGTTTTCTCTCAAGCAAAGCAAGAAGATTATAATCAGGAAAAACTCTTTTCTCTCTCTCTCAACTCATATACATAACAAGGGTGATGAATTATCTTCCCTCTTGATTAGAGCTGTTACAACATTCATCTCCCTTTAATCCCCTGATTGAACATACTTAATCATCATTAAAAGGAAAACGTATGCCATACAACGGTTATAAACCGTACACGCAAAATTACACGCCCCAAAACAGACTCCTCGTCGCGACTCGCGATACAGATCGCGAGTCGCGAAAGGCGCTGGTCGCGACCCGCGACGGTCCCCTGGTCGCGACCCGCGACCAGCCCACTGTCTTGCTTGATTTAATCCACGTGATTTTGCACATTTTAATCTTAACATACTAGACCTCCTCCTCTTCTAGTATATACTCATATGAGCTAACAAAACCCATTACCCTATAAATGTTCCAACAATCCTCCTCCCATTTATAGGGTAATGTTGAAAAGTTTTCAACTTGCTATAAATCAAAACAAAACATGCTCATGCATCATGGAAATATCTTACGATTGAATCTCCACTTAGTAAAAGTAACTTTACAACAATTTCGATCATAATGATAGACAAAGCTTTGAATCATATAACCACCACAAATCATTGAAGATACTAATACACATAAGCATAAAACTTAGTTCTTAACCTCCGACACCTATGAAGCCTTGGTGTCCATATCCATTCATAAGCGTTCCAAGTCAAGCCTTAGACTTGGTGAAGCGGCCAAACCTCTAGCTTATATAGGTAAATCTTTACGAACATGCTCCTACAATTGAGCACTTATCAAAGATTTATTAAGAAATAAATTCAACCTCTTAACATTGTAGAAACAAGCACTAACCTTGGGATGTTTTAAACAAGTGCTCCCAACCTTCTAGTGAAGTACTTTCCTCATTGAATTTGAGATCTAATGTTGTATTAGACATCAAATTGAGTTTTCCTTCACTATAGGTTGTTCAATAGGCTTAAGACCCATCCCTTTATTCATTTTGTTCACTAGTTCCCTTGACAACGGTTTAGTAAACGTATCCGCCAAGTTCAAACTAGACCGAACAAAATTAATAGTTATACAACTATTCCTTATCATTTTACGCACATAGCTATGTCTAACTCCAATGTGCCTTGACTTGCCATTGTAGACTTCACTATAAGCTTTAGCTATGGTTGATGCACTATCACAATGAATAGCAAGAGGTGACATAGGTTTGACCCACAAGTCAACCTCACTCAACACATTCCTTAGCCATTCCGCTTCTTGGCAACAAGATGCCAATGCAATGAATTCCGATGCCATAGTGGAATCCGTTATACATGTTTGCTTCTTGGATGCTCATGAAATAGCACCTCCTCCAAGAAGAAACACCCATCAACTTGTGGATGAATAATCTTCCTTGTTGGAAATCCAACTAGCATCCGAGTAACCTTCTAGAATAGAAGGTTCTCCTTTGTAAGTTATGACATAATCCAAGGTTTTATTCAAATACCTTAGCACTCTTCTCAATGCTTGCCAATGCAACATACTAGGATTACTAGTATACCTACTGAGTTTACCAATAGCAAAAGCTATATCTGGTCGAGTACTATTCATAGCATACATCAAGCTTCCAATTAAGCTTGCATACTCCAATTGTGAAATAGGAGTACCACTACTCGGAACCAAGTGAACACTAGGATCCATCGGAGTAGCAAAATGAGTCGAATTCGATTCATTAAACCTCTTAATCACTTTCTCAATGTAATGAGATTGTGATAAAGAAATTGACCCTTTACCTCTCATTATTCTAATACCTAGAATAACATCCGCTTCACCCAAATCTTTCATGGAGAAGCTAGAAGAGAGAAAGACTTTGGTTTTTTTCACTTGTTCCAAATCAGTCCCAAAGATAAGCATACATCAACATATAAGTAAATTATAACTCCATTACCGCTATTATCAAATTTACTATATACACACTTATCGGACTGATTTATTTTGAACCCACTAGACAAAATGACCTCATTAAATTTTTGATGCCATTGCTTAGGTGCTTGTTTAAGACCATACAAAGATCGAACTAATTTGCAAACCTTAGTCTCTTGACCTTTAACCACAAAACCTTCAGGTTGATTCATGTACACTTCCTCCTCCAATTCACCATTAAGGAATGTAGTTTTGACATCCATTTGGTGAATTACTAGACCATGAATCGCAGCCAATGCTATCAAAAGTCTAATGGTAGCTATTTGATGCGCTCAAGTTATACGATGTTCTTATGGTATTTTAGGTGCACATTGCTAAGGGATTTGTTCGTAATTGTTAAGGTTTGCATAAAAATCATCCTTAGCGGAAGTTCGGAGTTTTGAGATATAAGTTGTGTTAATGTCATGCATTCCGAGCTTCCAAGGTGAAGTGCATTTGATCCGAGCCAAGCACTCGTGATCACCGCAAGCCTAAGCATCACGACGAGCTCGCCAAGCCAAGCTCTCGTGAGCACCGCAAGCTGCCAACCCGCGCTCCCCCCACCGTGTGCCAGCGCCCAGCAGCATCATAGTCCAACGCTCGCCCAGCCTGCCCAGCGCTCGAAGCATCGCCCATCGCACGCCCAGCAGCAAGCAGCCCAGCAAGCCAGCTCGCACCTCGCGAGCATGGTCGCACCTCGCGACCTGTATCTCGCACCTCGCGAGGAATCTCGCACGGTGCGACCTGCGTGGTTTTGGCCCAGCTCTTCAGCTCGTTGCGAAGGCAGTAGCTCATCGCACGGTGCGACCTGTATCGCACCTCGCGACCCCTAGGTCGGTCTAATTGTCGGCTGACTTTTGAGCCTTAGTATAAATACTAAACTTTGTTTTTAGACCTAGGGGGCAGCAGCCACAAGGAGAAGGAGTTTCCAAAACTCCACTCCTCTCTTGTTGTCTTCTCTTTTTAGTTTTTATTTTCTAGTTTAGTTTATGTAGATTTCAATTATGGGATTGGCTTATGCTATGCCGATTGTAGCTTGAACCGTTCTTGAACGAGATTAATATGGAGCTTCAAGCATTATTGTGAGATCTTTCTTATCTATTTATTTCCTTTGATTATGGTTTAATTTCTATGCTTGCTTTCTATGATTTTTGCATGATTATGCTAGGAATATTACTAGTTTGATTGTGTAATTAATCTAATGCTAGATTTAAGAATAGAATCGGATTGTTTTATTCTTTTATCAAATGGTAGCAAACTAGGGAGTATCTTAGATGCAGATCGTCTTGGTTATTTCTTGGGGAAATTGAATCAACTGTTGAATGTTTATCGCTTGTATGACATTAGCAGGTCTATTGGTTCTCTCGTGTTTATTCTTCGCTATTGGATTGAACTTAGACGCGAGATCGGACTAGGTTATCCTCTAGTTAGGGTTTTATAGTCACGCTGATCGTGCTATTCAACTAAGAATAAGGAGAATGCGAGATTAATTCTCGACAATAGATAATAACGGAAATAATTAGAGTCGAGGTTAAATGATCGATAATGAATTGAAGTGGATGTTAATCGGATTCAAGATCTTCCTATAATTGATTTCTCATTTTGTTTATATGCTAGTTAGTTGTAGTTTAGTTATAATCTACTTGAAACCCCCCCTTTGTTATTATTATTAGGTTTCTCGGCCCTTAGCTTAATCTAGGTTTCGAATCACGCTAAGTACTAAACTCGTCCCCATTTCCCTGTGGATACGACCCCTACTTCCACTATACTACCTTAGTGTAAAAGAGAGTAGGAGAAATTTTATCTTTGGCCGGGTGGCGTTCACGACATCCGCGCCCGCCCAAATTTTGGCGCCGTTGCCGGGGAAACGGTGTTACTTGTTTTTATTTAGAGTGATTTTTGGATGGTATTGCTTGTGCTCTTTGTTTTTGGTTGGCCATTCATATAAAGAATTCCTTTTTTGTTTTTAGTTTCAATTTTCATCTTCCATTGAGCTCTATGTATTTCACTTTTGTATTTTGGACAAGAAGCATGGAACTTGTTGCTTAAACTCTCTTGGGAATGGTTGATTGACTCATACTTTATATCTTGGTTATTGTCTAGCTTTAAACATTTATATTAATGGTCATGACATGGGTTAGCTAGGAGTACTACTAGTTGATGTTTGTTGTTGCCTTAATGCTAGGTTTGGGATATAATCAGATGTTATATGCTCAACCATGTTGTAGTAAGCTAGGTATTAACGATGCATTGCAAGAGTTCTTCTCAATCAATTTTGCAGGTACTTGAAGTGGAGATTGACATGGAACCACCATTGTCACACATGGAGCACAACCCAATGATTAAGCTTAAGGTATTAAGTCGAGCTCACGACTTTAAACAACAGCGCTTCTCGGGAGGCAACCCGAGACCCCTTTGTTTTCTTTCTTTTCCTTTATTTTTCATCAAATTTCCACCACCACAACAAATTTTCTTTCACCCACCACCCACCCACTAAAAAGATCCACAACCAATCTTAATTCACTTGTAACCAAAATCCACAAAAAGAAAATCCGTTGGGAGGACTTCAATAGCTAGGAGTTGGTACACTAGAGGATTGAGATTGTTAATGTATCTTTTCAATCTCTTAAGCTAGGTGCAAATCTCACAAATTTAAAACTTTTGAGCTTGTCATTTGTTTGAGTGATTCGAGGGAGAGGGTTGTGAGTTGATTTATGAGATTTGAGTTGGTGTTGTTAAGAAATTTGAGTTTGACGGATTGTTTGGTCATGAGTTTTGAGCATTCGATCTTCGATTTACTCGATTTTCGATTCTCTCCCCCCATTTTCAGTTTACTTTTGCTTCTAATTGTCGACACATTGAGGACAATGTGTAGTTTAAGTAGGGGGGAGGGTATTCTCATTCTCATGTATCTATGTTGTGTATATTACTTTCAATTTGAAAAAAAAAAAAAAAAAAAAAAAAAAAAAAAAATGATGATGAAATGAAACCCGCTGAGTTGAAAACCCACAAGGGTGGGCGACTCAGGCAAAAATTGGGGGCCCGGATAGGTTGAAAACCCGAAAGGGCAACCTATGCAAAAAAGTGGCTTATATTGAGCGGGTAAGATGGTGAGATATAAAAAAAAAAAAATGTGAGAAGCTAGGATGAAAACCCGAAAGGGCTCCTAGGCAAAATGAGAGATTAAGAGAGAATTATACACTTTGAAAACTCATTTGCCGGAGATGGTGTCATAAGGTTGAAAGCGTTTTCGGGTTGGGTTAGTGAATTCATCCTTTGTTTTGTGAAGATCTATTTAAAGTTGGCTTTCACATTATTTTAGGTTGATTGTTTGTTTTTGGGAGTAAGCATGGAGTATATTCCTTTTTGTCTTTGTTCCATGGCTTGCTATTTTAAGTTAGTTGTTCTAGTAGTAGTTTATCTTTTGAGGTTTTAGGCGAGCTGTCATTTTGATTGTGGCGTTGGAGTGAGTTCAATTCCTTTGAGATCCTTCAGGATTTGAGCTCACATTTTGGTTGACGTTTGGTGATTATTGTTGTCGCGTCTTTTTATTTTTCAGGTGAGCTCGAATCTAAGTGTGGGGGAATCATCTTCCCTTACGTTTAGGTTTTTGAGCGGATGTTGTTAAGATGTGATGATGATGATGTAGTTGATGGGGAGTGTAGGTTGGTGTCGTTAGTTTGGGTGATGATTTATTTGGTGATCCTCATTTTGAGTTTACTCGAGGTCGAGTAAAGTTCAAGTGAGGGGGTATTTGATGCGCTCAAGTTATACGATGTTCTTATGGTATTTTAGGTGCACATTGCTAAGGGATTTGTTCGTAATTGTTAAGGTTTGCATAAAAATCATCCTTAGCGGAAGTTCGGAGTTTTGAGATATAAGTTGTGTTAATGTCATGCATTCCGAGCTTCCAAGGTGAAGTGCATTTGATCCGAGCCAAGCACTCGTGATCACCGCAAGCCTAAGCATCACGACGAGCTCGCCAAGCCAAGCTCTCGTGAGCACCGCAAGCTGCCCAGCCAGCGCTCCACCATCGTGTGCCAGCGCCCAGCAGCATCATAGTCCAACGCTCGCCCAGCCTGCCCAGCGCTCGAAGCATCGCCCATCGCACGCCCAGCAGCAAGCAGCCCAGCAAGCCAGCTCGCACCTCGCGAGCATGGTCGCACCTCGCGACCTGTATCTCGCACCTCGCGAGGAATCTCGCATGGTGCGACCTGCGTGGTTTTGGCCCAGCTCTTCAGCTCGTTGCGAAGGCAGTAGCTCATCGCACGGTGCGACCTGTATCGCACCTCGCGACCCCTAGGTCGGTCTAATTGTCGGCTGACTTTTGAGCCTTAGTATAAATACTAAACTTTGTTTTTAGACCTAGGGGGCAGCAGCCACAAGGAGAAGGAGTTTCCAAAACTCCACTCCTCTCTTGTTGTCTTCTCTTTTTAGTTTTTATTTTCTAGTTTAGTTTATGTAGATTTCAATTATGGGATTGGCTTATGCTATGCCGATTGTAGCTTGAACCGTTCTTGAACGAGATTAATATGGAGCTTCAAGCATTATTGTGAGATCTTTCTTATCTATTTATTTCCTTTGATTATGGTTTAATTTCTATGCTTGCTTTCTATGATTTTTGCATGATTATGCTAGGAATATTACTAGTTTGATTGTGTAATTAATCTAATGCTAGATTTAAGAATAGAATCGGATTGTTTTATTCTTTTATCAAATGGTAGCAAACTAGGGAGTATCTTAGATGCAGATCGTCTTGGTTATTTCTTGGGGAAATTGAATCAACTGTTGAATGTTTATCGCTTGTATGACATTAGCAGGTCTATTGGTTCTCTGTGTTTATTGCTGCTATTGGATTGAACTTAGACGCAGATCGGACTAGGTTATCCTCTAGTTAGGGTTTTATAGTCACGCTGATCGTGCTATTCAACTAAGAATAAGGAGAATGCGAGATTAATTCTCGACAATAGATAATAACGGAAATAATTAGAGTCGAGGTTAAATGATCGATAATGAATTGAAGTGGATGTTAATCGGATTCAAGATCTTCCTATAATTGATTTCTCATTTTGTTTATATGCTAGTTAGTTGTAGTTTAGTTATAATCTACTTGAAACCCCCCCTTTGTTATTATTATTAGGTTTCTCGGCCCTTAGCTTAATCTAGGTTTCGAATCACGCTAAGTACTAAACTCGTCCCCATTTCCCTGTGGATACGACCCCTACTTCCACTATACTACCTTAGTGTAAAAGAGAGTAGGAGAAATTTTATCTTTGGCCGGGTGGCGTTCACGACATCCGCGCCCGCCCAAATTTATTCAAAAGACTCCCCGACACAAGATTCTTCCTAACTTCCGGTACATAAACAACATCCCGGAGAGTTAAAGTCTTTCCCGAATTTAACAACAATTCTACTTGGCCTATACCCTTGGCCTTTACCGTAGAATCATTCCCCATATACAAGCTTGGACCATCATCTAATTCTTTCAAAGACTTGAAGAAGTGCTTATTATTGCACACATGTCTAGAGGCCCCCGAATCTATCCACCAAGAATCATCAACCTGCACAAACATAATTTCAGAAATCATAGCCACAAAATTCATTTCTTCAATTACATGTTCATGTGCAACTTTACCTTGGTTTTGAACAACACTAGGTTGTCCATTCTTTGTCTTCTTCTTCTTAGAAGGACAATCCCTCTTGAGATGAGGTCCATTGCATACCCAACAAGTGAGGGTCTTCCTCTTCTTGTTTGCAAAGTTGGTTTTAGAGTTGTTATTGTTGGATTTCTTGGTCCCACTAGACCCACCAACCTCTACCATATTCACGGTAGACTTAGGAATACTAGGAGTAGTATCCTTAACCCCATCTTGAGCCCGGATACCCTCTTCAATACGAAGATGAGTTCCTAATTGCTCCATGGAAATATCTTCCTTCCTATGTTTCAAGGAATGCTTAGTTTTTTCCAAGAATGTGGTAATTTATCAATGATTGAGGCTACGGCAATAGCCTCATCCATCGCCATACCATGTGATCTAATTTGGTTCAAAATATGATGAACTTCATGAAATTGCTCTATAATAGGCCGATCATTAGTCCTTTTAAATGAATTAAAATTACTAACAAGAAATTTCTTACTTGAAGCATCTTGTAAATATACTTGGCCTCAAGAGTATCCCAAAGTTCCTTTGCACTCTCCACATTTTGATAAAGATCGAACAAAGGGTCGGTACGTAAGAGAGTTGAGGATGTGACCCCGGCAAATGTAGTCATCATTCTCCCACTTTGTCCTCTTCCTTGTAGTCTCCACGGACTCTTCCTCTCCATCTTTCGGGAATGGTGGCATGGGTGTTGATAGAACATACACCACATTCAAAGTTGTCAACAAAAAGTGCATCTTCTTTAGCCATCTTCGATAACCCACCCCCTCAAACTTGTCCAACTTTTGGAAGTTCATAGTCATGTCCTTGAGTGATTGAGCCATATCCGAAAAGAAAAGGAAATTAAACTAATAGATTGTTAGATGTGAGAACAAACAAGGGAACCGGATATCCACTCCAAGGCACGGAAACTACGCTTTCCTATTAGTTTAATTTCGCCCCCTCTAGGATCACCGGGTTAACACGAAATAACTAATGAGATACAATGGAGAAAACAATTCACTAGATGATCTTCTAAATGAATCAACAAGAACTTTGTGTTTGATGTTTGTGAAGAACACTCAAGAGAAAGTAGCAAGTTTTTCTCAAGCAAAGCAAGAAGATTAGAATCAGAAAAAAACTCTTTTCTCTCTCTCTCAACTCATATACATAACAAGGGTGATGAATTATCTTCCCTCTTGATTAGAGTCGTTACAACATTCATCTCCCTTTAATCCCCTGATTAAACATACTTAATCATCATTAAAAGGAAAACGTATGCCATACAACGGTTATAAACCGTCCACACAAAATTACACGCCCCAAAACAGACTCCTCGTCGCGACTCGCGATACGGATCGCGAGTCGCGAAAGGCGCCGGGTCACGACCCGCGACGGTCCCCTCGGTCGCGACCCGCGATGAGCCCACTTGTCTTGCTTGATTTAATCCACGTGATTTTGCACATTCTAATCTTAACATACTAGGCCTCCTCCTCTTCTAAGTATATACTCATATGAGCTAACAAAACCCATTACCCTATAAATGTTCCAACATATACTTTATAGAGTAACTAAATAAAGTTGTGGTTCAAGTTAAAGATAGTTTGTTATGAGTTGTTTAGCCCATTATAGTGAAAAATTTGAGTCAAATCCCACATGTTTGAGATTTTTACTTTCTATTATCACTAGGAAGGTTTTCCCGGTTTAATTCTCTCTTATGATCAGTATTGCTCAACTATATTATCTACGCAAGAAGAGTGCTTATACAGTTCTCAATTCTCACTACAAATAACCCTTTGTAATCCATCAATACAATATGCTTATAAAAAAATGTACATCAGTACATGCTTAATTGCTTAGCTTATTATTGTTATAAGTTTGCCATTTTACGGTATAATTCAGGTATTCCGTCGCATAACAGTAATTGGTGACTTTTGTGTGGTTGATAGAACTTGTTCATTAATGTGCGAAGTTTCACCAATTACATGCAAAAAATGTGAACCACGTTATAATTTTCATAAACATCGCGTCCTGAAAATAAATCTGAATGGAAGCATCAATCCAAGAGGCACTTTCAATAAAAAAAATAAAGCTGGATGAATCTGAACCAAAATTAGGTTCTCAGATCTCTGTCAAAATCTATAACAACCAGGGGAAAGAAATCAATTGCAAATAGTCAAATAAAATTTATATGAAAATGTCCATTCATTATTCATTGTCCTGATTCCTCTAGACATGTACTTGTTTCTGAATTCTTTCTGAAAAATTAAAAGTAAGCACATATACATATACACATACATAAGAGATATTCCAAATTGCAAGGATTTTCCTTGCACTAGTATAAGTATATATGCATGGACCTATAGTATAAACTAGAGACACCCACCAGGCCCAAAACCAAGCTTACCACCAGCAACATCATATACAACATCAAAACCAAGTTGTTGAACATTCCCTAAGATACCCACATCACTAGGATCACTATTTCCAGCAAATGCTAGACAAACCTGTGAGAGATCTTTGACATAAAAAATCCCTGAAGGAGGTAAAACAACCTCAGCTCCACCACTGAAGACAAGCGCGATTTTAGGCACTGTGATTGTGGTGTAGTTGCTTAGGTCGTAGCAAGTGTCGAGGATCGATAGGGCGGGTGCCTTAGGATACTTGGACATGGCTTTGTCGAAGGCGGATTGTAGGGCAGTGTAGGCTTCTGGTTGAAGACGACTGATGACAGTGCCGGAGTCGATGAGAGTCCCGCTTTCTGAGAAGACTGAGGGAGAGATTGAAAGCTTTTGGCCACCAACAGTGAAGCCTTGTAGCTCTATGAAATAGAATGATGGTCCTGATGAGCTTGATGTAAGAGCTGTGTATGTGATGGACTTTGAGTACTGTTGTAAAAGAAAATCAACTTTAATTGTTTGTATGAGAAATTTTTTCTAACTCAATCAGGGAAGTATTTTCTCAAATTTATCTCAAGAGATGATGATATATATACCAAAGTATTTTGTATGAGAAACTTATATTATTGCATATATTTGCATGCACTAAGACACAACTATATTGGTGCTCCTGTAGCCTGTAGGCATGTTCCAATCACACCAGGTATGTATGCCATCTAACTCACTTTGTTACACACCTAGTGCGTACTATAAGTTAAACAAACTTAGCTTTTTGGGCTGGTGTACGTGCTTACACTTACGACTCATATAATGGGCAATAATAAATGGAGATAAAGATGATGCATTTCAATGTATTTTAAAAGGAAAAGTTATGTGCAAATTTGCAATACCACCATCCGAAGTGGTATGGTTATAGACTTATAGTACTAGAATCTATGTTTAAAAAAAGATGTTTGGGGATAGGTGAGATTGACATGAAACTTTTGGTACAAAATTATGTTAAAATTCATTACCATTACCTCTACGTATTACTGCCTGCCAAAAGGCTGGTGCATAAGTCGATTTTTATTATAAGACTAAATTATAATATTGCTCATGAAGGTGATTTTTGTGTCTTGATTAGCTATTGATACCCCCCTAATGCGAGGTTATACTTTTTTGTTTACTTCAAACTAGTTTAATTTCATGCATATCATGATAATGAAAAGGAAAACAAAAACAGAATTATAATGGGAGATTAAGAGAGAATAGATAGAACTTACCGTCCCCCCTTTACCAAAGGTGAGATGTCCAGTTGAGCTAGAATTGGAAGGCAAACAATACGAGAAGTATTTGCCATATGTGGAAGCACACTGTGACATAACAGACAATTGGTTCCTACCAAGCCCAAGAAGCCCAGCAGACCCACCAAAAAGGCCTTGATTATTCTCCCCACACCCAAAATAAAAATTTGGGACAGTATCATGTGGGCCAAGACTTAAGGTATCCTTGGCAAAGAACCCAACTGAGAAAGATGAGTCCCCATATTGGATGCCATAGATGCAAGTAGAAGAAGAGCATCCCGGCGGAGCGCTGGTGGCCGATCGCACCTCCGAGCATAGCGTAGAGGAGCACGTGATGTTCGAGTACGTTGATGATGTCGACGGGTCGAACACGGGCTCTCGTTGCTTGTAGCAGCTCTTCTTGCATGGTGCACATTGTGTCCATGTAAAATCACTACCTGAATACATGCAAGTGCATTAGAACTAGATCGGAAATTCATGAAGTTAAAAAAAATATAGATCAAATTTCATGAATAAGAGTTTCTTGTTACTATGATCATGACTAGCCTTATATACATGCTATGCGTGCGTGGAATGTACCTATTGTGCAGGTTTTTTAGGGATCGTTTTTTTCCAAATTAGAGGACTGTAATTTCTATATTATGTTTTTAAATAAGAGTATATTAGTCAAAAAGGGTGGCCACCAAAGTTCTCAAGAGTTTCCATATATAATAGAGATGGTATGTTACTTATATCAATCACTTTTAGTGTTAATCTAAGTGTGACCAGTATAACGAAAATAAAATTTGGTAACTAACAAAAATTCAATTAGGAAAACTCAAGTGAAGTAAACAAGGGCGAAGAACATGACCATGTGTAACATATAAACATGAAAGAACATAAAAATACCCCGTCTGTTTTTAGAAATTTGTCCTATTTAGCTTATTCTGTCTCTTATCCACTATTTCAACATTAATATCTTTTATTGTACATAGAATTATACATTCAAATTAATCTTGTAAAAATTATATATGGTCGAATTTTAAAAAATTTGACCCAAAAAATGAGTATCTTTTCAGAGAGCAAGTTTTTGTTTAATATACTTCATGTAACAAAAACATAGAAGTATAATTATAAAAGAACATGTAGACAGTAGATATAATAAGAATAGTACCACTTAGCTAAAATTTCCCATAATTTAATTAGTAGGAGTACTTGGTAATGTTACTATCTATAAAGCCTTTACCACTACTATCTCTAATTAAGGTAATTGAAATTTAGTCAAATAGAATTTTCCTTCTTATAATAAAAACACAATTTTATTAATTAAATAATAAAATAATAATAATAACATAAGGACTAGGAATGTCAATTGGGCGGGGCGAGTGCGGGAGATGATCCCTTCACACCTGCACCCACCTAAAAATCTCATCCTTATCCCCACCCTATCACTTATTGCGGTGGAAATTTCCAAACACATCTCCACCCCACCACCCGCGTGGGTACCCACACCTACTTTGTACCCGCTTCATGCCCGTCACATCTATCCTCCCAAATACATCATACAAGTACTGTCACTTGAGAATAAGCTTTTTTTAGATAAACCAAAATCCAGCTAATAATGATAGAAACATTTACCTGTATCAAAAATAAGAGTGAGGTCCTTTCTTGGAGTTCCAAGCCCAATAGTAACAATATAATTACCAGACCCAATTGTACTTCCAGACTTTACTGGGAGGCCCACTGCTTTCTGTTTGACTGTGTCCTTTTTAGGTACTTTGGGCTTTTTGTGCAATGAAAACGAGTCAATCTCCACCAATTTCGGGTTGACTCGGTGTCTAATTGAGTCAACTCGTTCTTCGTCGTGTTCTAGAATGTCCGCGTGACTTGGGCGGCTTGATTTGTCCGACTGCAATGTGGAGCATGGCCCATGTCTGTGGCTTACCTCTAAAGAATTCCCCCTTCTACGTTCTGCATAAGTATACCCAAAAAATGCCAAAATTAAAAGTTATTGATTTTGTACTATTTTAGGGCTAGTTCGTTATCGTTTTTTGTTTTCAGTTTTCAGTTTTTTTGAAAACCAAAAACAAAAATATGAAAACCAGAAAAAGTAGTTTCCAGTTTTCTGTTGTTAGTTTTGAAAATTGACATGTTTAATATAAGTATGACCAATTTTAAGTTTATTATACCCCTTATATCATATGACTTTTATATTTATAAAACCTAAAACTGAAAACTTACAGTGATGCCGAACGGGCCCTTAGTAATGTTCTTTTAGATCTTGTTTTTATAGGAAATTTGGGTGGAAGGTGAATTTTGATAACATATGATAAACAAAAAAAATATATATTTCTAATTATACTTGGTTCATCTTTACTTCTTTTTTTTTTTTTTCCTTTTTTCGTAGGTCGTTGTTAAATATTTATCTTTTTTTAATATATATTTCTATTTTTTTATATTGTGCATATAGAGTTTTATAAAATGGTTTTCTTCGTTATAGATACTGTTATTAGGATATTTTATCAATCAATCTAATTTGCATACATATATATTTTCCCTCGTTTTTCTTTTTTGTAATATAATACTCCCTTCGGTTTTTATTTATTAGTTTACCCGTTTTGACTTTTAATACTATTTACATATATGATTTTGACTATCTTTTGTAATTTATACTTAAGGAAAAATATAGTCATGTGAGATTTTGTTAGATCCGTTTCAATGTGTATTATCCAAATATCAAGTTTTTGTAATTTTTACTTATTGATAAATAGAGATAGTAAAGTGCCTTGGCAAATGTGCCCAAAAAATGGATAAACTAATAAAAACCAGAGGGAGTCTTTTCTATTGATAAATGTATAAAAATAATTTCAATGACTAAAGTTTAGCTATAACATATAGAGACAAAGCATGAGTTTGCTCAAAAGTAAGTAGGACAAAATAAGAGGCAACTTCGGTAACTCTATATGGTTGATATTATATGAACAAATACTATATTTAAAATTATGAGTATTATATCAATATTATTAATGTCACATGGTGCCCTTTTAGTGGTGGTGCCTTGCCAAGTTTTGCTAACTTATCAGTATTTCTGTATTTGGAGCTTCATTTCATTTCAAGAAAAGAATACTTAACAAACATATTCTAAATATATGGAGGTCATGAATCCTTTGAATGAAAATAGTATCTTAGATAAAGAGATTGTATTAGCTCAATTATTAACAAGAAGCTACATGTTTATGCTATATATGCATAATCTTTCGCACTAATATCAAGTTATCAACTCCTAAGACTTCAAGAACGCATTTGTCCTTCTCGACAAGAAACCCCATCAACTTGAATCAATACCTAATCGCTTGATAGTCATATTTCTTTTTCTTAATTGCTATAGCCTACAGTATTTTGGTCTCATTAATAAGTTCGATGACACATGTTTGTCAAAAATAAATAGTATTTTCAAATAATTATAACAATTACTAGTAATCTCAATCTATTATAACAATAATTATGTAACCTAAATCAATAATATGACAGTTAATTTTGGATAGACATACAAGGACATGTATAAATGTGCTAGTACATGACAAGCAATAAACCTCTCATTATTTGAGAGGATAAATTTCGCATTAAGTTTATCAAATTAAAGCACATCTTGAGTCCTTGCTTTCACCTCTCTCATTTCTTAAGTTACAATAATTGGTCCCCAGTAATTAAAAAAAGATTGAACAAAGTCAAGATGTTGAAACTAAAAAGAGACGGAGGAATTTTATTAAAATCAACAAAACTTACAATCTATAATACTCAGTATATATACCAAGCTAAGCTTCGCCTCGTGGTAGGGATTATTGTGCCTCCCAACCTTGAGGTCGGGGGTTTCCCACTAGGGCCACTTTGGGGGTAAGGATTTCCCTTACCATCCCCCTTACTCTCAAAGTGTCTATCCTACTAACCCGGCCGGATTGACCTGTACGAGGTTCCGTTTCGGTAAAGCAATTCATCTTACCAATAAAAAAAAAAAGCAATTCAACTACATGCTCTCACTGTTGTTAATGAAGAAGTATAAAGAGTTCTTAGTTATGACTGCTTACCAAGTACTACCTGCCATCCATAAAAGAAGAATAAAGGAAGAAGTGTAAAAGAAAAAGGAGGAATAATGTTATCGGTTGCCTTTTACTTGTGCATAAAAGGTTGGCCATGCCCGTGCTCAAAGACCTGCTTATTTATTGAAACATCTAAACTTTATTTTAAAGAAAAAATAATTCAATTTTATCATTATTCACCAAGCAAGACTTGATTTTGGTGAAAATCCAAAAATTGTGTACTTACATTACTTATATAGCTCTAGTACGATTTATTTAATTAAAGACAAGTCTGTTTTTTTGGTGCACAAGAAGACATAGTCTGTTATTATGCATGATTCAATTAATATCAACATGACATAATGGGGTCTATGTTGGACCAGCTCTAGAATGAAATGTTAGACTATTTACTTAATTGTTCTTCGCCAAAAATAAATATGTATATAAAAACATTTTTATTCTTACAAACAATAAAGAAATGACAAAGCTATCAAGGATGAGAATATTTTTTTTTGGTGAAAATAGAACTAGATTAAAATTGTTTAACGTCGATTACTTGGATGAGAATATTAATATACCTTTATCATGTGAAGAACATTCAATAACGGATTTTAATCGTGGGGAGTAGCCGAGCAGGGATTTGCCCTTAATTTTTTTTCTCACGAGTTATTAGAGATATTATATATTATACATATATAAAAGTTATCTAAATTATACTTACAAAAACATAAGATGTTTGAGAGATTTAAACCTTGTCCCTACAAATTTTTGTCCAAGATCTTAGGTGAATGTCCATTTTTTTCTACGAATGCAATAGCTAAATGCACACCAACTCTTTTAAGCATTTACTATATTTCACACCATATAACTAATTATTCTATAGGGAATAAAGTATACATTGACATAATACACTTACCTTTTCTACCTTTGCTATCTTGTTAATAAGGGCAGTTAAGTCAATAGACACTATATTATCCATATAATAGCTTGCTAAACAGCGCAACTCATGTATACTCGAAACATTATATTGTCTATAGAGAATTAGAAGGATCGTAATTAAATTTATATTGATTGTTGTATGAATTCTTCCTAAGAATATTAACTTACAAAATATGCTATGACATAAGTGTCACTAATTTAATGCTCAACTTCTCTAGCACTCAAGTAAACTTGATTGACAGCAAAAATTCATGAAGAATAGCTAATGTTTAACTTGAAGACTTGGCTTACTAGCTAATTATACATATATACAAGAGGCTATATTGGATGACCCATATGATGCAATTTTAATTAGATAGCCTATCAACATCTATTGATACATGGACAATTCAAAGAAATTATTGCTTGTACTAAATTAGTAGACAATATAAATTATAAATGTTATAATTTTCACTTCACATGAAACTTCTATAGCCGAATAATCTTTTGAGCTTATTTGAACTTATCTGAACTTAACATTAATCTCGATCACCTTTGAGTACGTTTCCACATACGTGTTCAATTGTTCATATCAATGCCGGAATCATTTCTAATCTTTGCATACCAATAATTCTCATCAAATTCCATGTTTTCTGATCATTCATCAATCTATTTCCAGAATTTTATCAAGTTTACTTTATGAAAACAATACATATACTGTACTTGAGAATACTTTTAAGATAGAAATGAAAAAACTAAACTAAAAAGAGATTGCTAACCTTTTGGGGAAGCATTACAACTCTCTTCATCAGTAGATGGAAGAAGAGAGCTAACTTCAACAATATGAGAGTGATATTTGAGTTCCAAAGATTGAGGTTTATCAGTTAATTTATTATTAACTCTACCACCAACAACAACGTGATCTTCTGCTTTAATAAACCAATGAGAATTACTAATTGAAAGGAAAAGGAGAGCCAAAGAAAGAGAGATAAACCACTTGATGGTTGGAATCAGAGTAATAGTGGCCATTGTTTATATGCCCCTACTCTCTTTATTACTACTATCTAGTTTTTTTTTCTCTCTTTGTAAGTTTCTATGCAAATTGCTAGCTCTATCTTGGAAGGCCTACTTATAAGGTTTGAGTCATTGTATAAAATATCAATTCAACTTTAAATTTGCACGTCACCTTTTGCCCACTTCTTCCTTTTTAAAAAAGAAAACCAGGTGTATAAATAAGCTTCAGAATTGACAATTTAATTTGGGTTCAGATAGTTTTAATAAAGTGCTCTCAACAGTTGTGATTATTCTAAATTAATCAGAAGTTAGCATTATTTTAGAAAAATGGTGAAAGTTTAAATACTTATTTCAAAAAGAAAATCGGGTGTATAAATAGGTTTCAGAATTGAGAATTTATTTTGGGTTCAGATAGTTTTAAGAAAGTGCCCTCAGCAGTTATTATTATTCTAAACTAGTATCCGTTGCACGCAATGCGCGTGCATCGCACGTTCAAGTGATTTTTTGGAAGTTTTAATTTTTATTGTTTTTTTTTTTTTTTTTTTTATGTAGATGTAAATGGATTTAGTTGTTTGAGGGTTTTTTTTGTTTTTTTAAAAAAAGAGAAAGGAAAAAATAGTTTTGTATATCTATTAGGGGTATTTTGGGTAAAAAAAGAAAAAAAATATAAAAGAGATTAATCAGAAGTTAGCATTATTTTAGAAAAATGGTGAAAGTTAAATACTTATTTCAAAAAGAAAATTGGGTGTATAGATAGGTTTCAGAATTGAGAAATTATTTTGGGTTCTGATAGTTTTAAGAAAGTGCCTTCACCAGTTGTTATTATTCTAAATTAATTAGAAGTTAGTATTATTTTAGAAAAATGGTGAAAATTGAAATACTTATTTCAATTTTCAAAAATATAATAATAATGATTTTCAAATACCTTATTGATAACTATTGCAGCACATTGGAACTTATTAAAACCTAAGCAAGAAAGAAAAAATTAATAGAGTTAAAAAAAGAGTTCTCACCACTAAACCCAACAACATTTCATCCTTTGCCCACTTCATACAGCTACAAATACTCGAGTATATCTCTTGGTGGTAGGGACTTGGAAGTTGGAATTTTATGAATTATTTTGGTTAAGTTTATAAGTTGGGCCTTCTACTGCTTCCAGCTACAGTGTGATTCCACTATTTATTGCTCAGGAGATGATACGTACAAGACAAATTGTAACAAACATGTCGTACATCATTATTAGTTGTTTTTTTTTTCCTTTGGGGCTTACCCCTTCATAATCACCAAAAACAATTAT
Organism: Beta lomatogona; assembly: GCA_947646795.1. NCBI lineage: Eukaryota > Viridiplantae > Streptophyta > Magnoliopsida > Caryophyllales > Amaranthaceae > Beta > Beta lomatogona. Next base: position 2,338,793 of record CANSNZ010000231.1, read on the forward strand.
TAGTTGCAATCACTTGGTTTCATTTCTACTTTGATATCTTGTTGCTGTTGGTGGTTAATTACTGAACTTCGTACCCTCTCCACAACAAAATTAGGTCATAAATTATTAATTACTTGGTTAATTACTTGATTTCTTGTTGCTTTGGTTGTATTTACTTTATTTTTTCAAAAAAAATAAATTTTTTATCCAAAAAGAGACGTGCTTTCTTTTTAATTTGTAACTAATTTGTAGGCCTGGACTATGCCCCGTGTACTTATAGTTTTCATTATTAGTATTCTACTTTAAAATGATATCACCAAATATCGCTTGTTTTTGTGGTTGAAACTTTAGTATATATACTTGAAATCATGGGATCAAATCTTTTCCAAAGCATTTACTTTTTTTTGTTGTATAGATGGATAACGTGCAGTAAAACAACTTAAGGGATAGCGCCACATGGTGCCATTCCTTGGTTAAGAACACCTTTTAATATATTAGTATAGGTATCTAGGTATGACTCTTGGTAATAAAAATTAGTTGTGAATCATCATTTAGATAAATGAGAGTTAAAATTAGTGACAATTGAGATTTAGATATTATGCTTGAATTTTGCATAATTAGATTTCTTTTGGCTCTCTTACTTCTCTCTATAATTGTGAACCTTTTTACCCTCATTAAATAGTTACAAGAAATATTCAAGTTTGTTCACGAGCTTTTTCAGTTGAACTTAGCTTTGCTTGCCTCATGAAAATTTTAAGCTGAACTCGAATAGTTTAGGAGCCAAGTAGGCTCATGAATACCTATAGTTCATATTAATACTTTTATAGGATACCTTGGATCTCGCACTCTGAGTGAAGTATGGAGGTCGGATGTCCATATAGTATTGATCACCTTTACCTATCATTTTTCTTTATGCTTTATTTGGCCTATTTCATTTGTGTAATTGGGGACTATATATATATATATACACACCCCTTTTTCTCAATTTAGCCTCTCTTTCGAACTCATTAAGATTAATAAAACTCCCTTTCTTCTACCTAGTATATACATAGCTCATATATTGGTAATGAACCACAGATAATTTGATGATTTTTTAATTTTCTTTTGTCCGTTGTAACAATTAGGGGTGTTCATGGGTGGTTAATCGTCCCGAAACAATATTTCGGTTCGCTCTTTTTTGTGAACCGTAACCATAACCGTTAGACCGGTTAACCGTCTTTTTCGGTATGATTTTTCGGTTAACCATTAACCGTTATTCAAGTTATGAACTTATAATGTTATATTTTACTTAATGTAAATATATATTTTCTAATTTTTGTGCATATACTTTAATATTATATATACTCTAATATAAAATGTATTATAAAGTGTATAATAAATCCATTGGAACTTGGAAGACATAATAACACTAATAATTTACTCCATTTCCTAATTATAGTGTTTATATTAGTACTAAAATTTCCAAATAATCACATACTTCCTCTAATTGTTCTTACTTAGTAACAAATATTAGAATTAAGGTAATTGTTGGAAAAAGTTTCAAAATAATTAAATAGAGGAAAAAAATATTTCGGTTTTTCGGTTAACCGTTTCCTCAAAAATCATAACCGTAACCGTACGTTTACCCATTAGTTACCGAACCGTTAAATTTTTTTTTTTACCGGTACGGTTACCACCCATTTAGACCGGTTTTTCGATACGTTTTTCGGTTTCGGTTTTTCATGAACACCCCCAGTAACAATTAATTAGTACCTTCTTCATATAAAATTGGTGAAAACCGAGTAATCCATTTCCCTTATTATTGCTCCCATTCTCTTAATTTCTAGTCGACTAGTTCAAGTGCCTCTTGCCTAACAAAGTAATAAGAGTCAAAAGTTGAGTACACAAATAACACAACAAACCTACTACTAATTGGTTATACTTATGCATAATGCGTCAAGCATTAATATGCGTCCACATTGAATTGAAATGATTGATACTTCCTCTTTTTCACGCCATACTAATTTGTATAATACACCTGTTCAATTTGGGTCCACTTCACTTATTTACACAATTTGGTACCTTACCATATCTTATTCTTTAGTTACACAATCCATATATATGTGGTATATACTTCCACTTACTATAAGAACTAGCATGCACCAATATATATATATTCATCATATACTCCTAAGTCTTAAATAACTAACTTTTAAGATATTGTAATATCAAAGAAAACTTGGGTAAGTGGATTCACAAACAAATGAGATATGGTTGTAGTTTATCTTTCTATTTTTTTTTTTTTGGTGAAAATGTTTGAGCTATTACTAAAGCCAGCGAGAAACCCTAGCTTTCCTGCGACGGCGCCGTCCGCACTTCTCTCTTCCGGCGTGCGTCGCCGCAGGGTCATCATCCCCTTTCATCTCCTTCATAGTCTCGATGTTCCCTTCATCTCCTTCCTAGTTAAAGCCTGCGACTTTCACTTTCTCTCAAAGCCACAGCACGAGTGGTTTTTGCCCCCTAGGATTCTGTCCCAATTCCTACCCTTCTTCAGTGTGTTTTGGTTGCTGCTTCTAGATTTCACGGGATTCCAAAATAACTAGTCGATTGAAGTTCGGATATGAGAATTCAAATCAAAGGTAAGGTTTTTCAATTGGAGTTGAGTAATGGTTTCTTAAAAATTGTTGAGTTCTATAACAATCGAAAAAGGTGGATTAATTTTCCGGTTAAGTTGATTGATTGGGTTTCCGGTGTTCTTAAAGATTGTTCAAAGTTGATTGAATTTGAACACTCTAGACGATTTGGTTGTCTTTGGTGGAAAATTCAATCTGGTTGTCATCGATGGGTGTGGTTTTTGAAGCTAAGTGTGATGATTAAAGGTTTTTGGTATTCAATTTTTGTCCCTGCTTTAAGTAGTGATAACCCTTGGAGAATTTTTGTTCATGCTTTTTCTCATGTTGCTCAAGAGGATTCGAAAGTTGTTGTTATTGATGGTGACTGTCATTATGCATGTTTGGATTCTTTTTCTATTCTTCGGCATGGCATTTCCCCTCTCTCTCATGTTAGTGAATTTAAATTAGAAGTGGATGCTTTGCTCATCCTTGAAAATATGCAGATTGGATCTAGTCAACCTAATTTAGAAAGCGAGATTCATCAGGTTAAGGAACCTAGTATGTTGAACTGTGTCCCTTTAGAGAGTGATGGTGTTATTAAGGAGAAGATGTCGGCAATTCCGGAGAGGTTGCCGGAAAGTGTTGGTTTGAGTGGCATTGCAAGTGCTCTTTCATTTGCAAATGAGATGTGCATCAAAGGAGGAAATTCAGTTTGTGTTGATGGAGATGAGGGTTCTTCTTGTGCTATAGGAAATGGCACAATTTTAGATTCAGTTGGGGTTGTCAGTGAGGTTTCAGTTTCATCGCCGAATTCAATTATGAGCAATGTTGTGCCGAAGTCTTCTTTTCGAAGGCTAGCACAAAGAAAAATCAATGTCAATTGCTTAATCATCTTGGTTTCAATCGTAACATGGAGATGAAAAATGGGGTTCAATTATCAAAGAGGTGGTGTAGTGTGGGTTATCCCAATGGTTAATTTGGTGTCGTTGTTTCAAAATCGTGTTAAGGAGTTCACGAGTTCTTGTGTTATTTAGTTTGTTGTTGTCTTAGTTAGATGTTTTTCAGTCGGTAAGCTTGTGTGTTTCTCGGTTCTTAGATGTGATTGTTGTGTTGTTTCATGCTCGTTCTAGTGGTGTTATCGTTGAAGGGTCTTTGTTGTGTCATGGAGCGTTTTTGGTTTGGCGTTTTTATGTATGTTTATTTCAAGATGTTGTAGTCTTGGCACTTCATTGTATGCCTTTAACTCTTTTATGAGTTTTAATGAAATGAACTAAATTATCAAAAAAAAATGTTTGAGCTATTACTGCGCCTTTATGATAAACTTAGTCGTAAATTAGTTTGGTTTTTTCTTTTTTGGTGGCGACGATAAAACTTTTTTGTTATATGTGAAAATGGACATCATGAATTAGCTAACCTCTGAAATTAAAATTATACCATTTTGTTCAGTTATAACTTTGGAATCATATTCTCATTCCATTAACAAAGGACGTGTGATACATAAAATTTACTTTGTGAGTAAACTTTTTCTGTAAAATTGACCAACTGGCTACAACCTAGAAAACAATAAACTCTCGTTTTTCCTATTTTCTTTTCTAATACAAAATTTTCATGCCTTTTTAGTACTTTAATTTGTTAGGAAAATGATTGATCCTAAAATCAATTGGTAATAAGAGGAGTAGCCCACCAAACTTATATTTTAGTCTGTACGAGTATTGAGAATGAATGCGACTCACTTTGAATAGTGAGTCTGACGCTATAATAATAATAACTAGTCGTATATGCACGCGATGCGTGCGTCAACAACCTTATGTGTGAATGGACATATTTTTTTTAATCTAAATTATTTTGGTAGTGATGTAAATTATTGAGGTTCTTTTGTAGATGTTATTATCTTTTTAAATTGAAGGTGATCGATTTTTAACTGTTCAATACCGTTACTGAAAAATTTGGTCTATGATTTAATAATTTTCTTGTCAGCGGCTTGAATATAGTTCTTTAAAGATTGTAAATGTTAATAAACCGTATTGCTTGAACTTTGTAAATACGAAGTTATGTTGTCAGGATATATCGCTAACTTTTTTGATTGAAAAATCTAATTAATTTTGTGAATTGATTGTGTCAATCTGTTTTGTCAAGTTATTAATGGTGATTGCATATTCCATTTTTTTTTGACGGGGCATATTTCATTTTTGACTTATTCCATATGACAAGTTGCATTGATTCTCATTTTTTTAATTTTTTATAAAAAGAAAATGTTGTTTCAATTTATTAGAGGGTATTCTAGTAATTTCAAAGGAGGACACCACACCTCCTCTCTTGGCTTATATAATAACTAGCATTCTTTGCACGCGATGCGTGCTTGGATTTTCTTTGGTAAATTTTTTTCTTCTGTAATAAATATCTTGGTTTTTTTTTTTACTTGAATAATTGTCTATAACACTTTTAAAACATTGTTATAATTAAATGACTTGAATAATCAAACCTATATAATGTATAAATATCATTAGAAAATATGTTACTAACATTTTGTTGTTTTCAACAATATAGTTGGAGTTCAAACTATGTGAAAGACCATTGATGTATGTTCTACCAAATAAGAGAGTTTTATATAGGAAAAATTGACAACAGAGGTCTCAACTTTGGGTGATAATTTTTAAAAGGTCTGAACCATTGATTAACTCGTGTAGGTCCCAACTTTAGGGGGTCTTAACTTTTAGCGGGCCTCGGTGACTTATAACTGACGATTTTTTTAAAAATCTCACATAGTTCCTACATTCCTCCTTCAGTTAACCTTTCTGGTGTGACCCAAGTTTTACGAGTGATGACCTATTAAGCCACTTTCAAGTCACTAAGGCCCGCTAAAAGTTAAGACCCCCTAAAGTTGGGACCTACATAGGTTAATTAATAGTTCAGACCTTTTAAAATTTATCACCCAAAGTTGAGATCTCTATTGTCAATTTTTCCTTTTATATATTGAGGAATATAGTGAGTTTTGAAATACATTATAAATCAATATTTTTAAAATACAATGCTACCCATCAATCCTATTATCGCTATTAATCACTAATTAAAAGAGTTAGGCCCTGTTCTTTTGAACTTATTTTGGCTGAATTGAACTGAACTTATTTTATTTTGGCTGAACTGAACTTATTTTTGCTGAACTGAGCTTATTTTTACTTATTTCTGCTGAACTGAACTTATTTTTACTTATTTTTGTTGAACTGAACTTATTTTGGCTGAACTGAACTTATTTTGGCTGAACTGAACTTATTTTTGCTGAACTAAACTGTATTAACATAATATTATCAATACTTATTATTATTATTTTATTATTTTATAATAATAAATAAAAAATAAAAAATAAAAAATAATAAATAATAATAAAAATAATAAATATTAATAATAAATAATAAATAATATAACAAACAATAAATAATAAATAAAAAATAAAAATTAATAATATTAATAATAATAAATAATAAATAATAATAAATAATATTAAATAATAATAAATAATAATAAATAAAAAATAATAAATAAAAAATAATAATATTAATAATAATAAATCATAAAAAATAAATCATAAAAAATAATATTAATAATAAAAAATAATAAATAACAAATAATAAATAATAAATAATAATAATAAATAATAAAAAATAAAAAAATAATAATAAATAATAATAATAAATAATAATAATACTCCCTCCGTCCCAGAATACTCTTGACACTTATCAATGTACGTAGTTTTAGATGATACTAAGTTGTTGTTTGGTTATCAATTGTTATTTTATTGAAAAGTAGATGTGATAGGAGTTAGTAGTTAGTAGAAGTAGTATTATTTTATTTTAAGGAGAGAGAGTGTGGGCCATGGTTAGAGTTGGTGGGTGGCAGGAGTGGTATTATTTTATTTGGAGGAGAGAGAGTGTGGGCCAACTTAAAAGGTACAAGAATTAAAATAATAGTGGGTCATATCCAAAAATAGAAGTGTAAAGAGTATTCTGGGACGGAGGGAGTAATAATAATAATAATAAATTAGAAATAATAATAATAAATAATAAATCATAATTAATAAATAATAAATAATAATAAATAATAAATAATAAATAATAAATAATAAATAATAAATAATAAATAATAAATAATAAATAATAAATAATAAATAATAAATAATAAATAATAAATAATAAATAATAAATAATAAATAATAAATAATAAATAATAAATAATAAATAATAAATAATAAATAATAAATAATAAATAATAAATAATAAATAATAAATAATAAATAATAAATAATAAATAATAAATAATAAATAATAAATAATAAATAATAAATAATAAATAATAAATAATAATAAATAAAAAATAATAAAAAATAATATTAATAATAAAAAATAATAAATAATAAATCATAAAAAATAATATTAATAATAAAAAATAAATAATAATAAATATTATATAATAAATAATAATAATAAATAAAAAAATAATAATAAATAATAATAACAATAATAATAATAAATTAGAAATAATAATAATAAATAATAAATCATAATTAATAAATAATAAATAATAATAAATAATAAATAATAAATAATAAATAATAATAATAATAATGAATAATAATAAGTAATAAATAATAAATAATAAATAATAAATAATAAATAATAATAAATAATGAATAATAATAATAATAATAATAATAATAATAATAATAATAATAATAAATAAATAAATAAATAATACTACCTCGGTCTTTATTAGTTTACCCCTTTTGACTTTTGACACTATTCACATACATGACTTTGACTATCTCTTGCAATTTGTACTTAAGGAAAAATATAATCATGTGAGATCTTGTTAGATTCATCTCAATGTGTAGTATCCAAATATCAAATTTTTGTAATTTTTGCTTATTGATAATTAGAGATATTAAGGTTCAAATTAGTGTATCGGCAAATGTGCCCCATAGAAAGGGGTAAACTAATAAAGACCGGAGGGAGTAGATAATAAATATTAATAAATAATAATAATAATAATAATAAATGATAAATAATAAATAATAAAATAACAAAATAATAATAATAATAATAAATAATATATAATAATAAATAATAATAATAATAATAAATAAATAAATAAATAAATAATTAGAATAATAATAATAATAAAAAATAATAAATAATAAATAATAATAATAATAATAATAAATAACAAATACTAAATAAAAAATAAAAAAATAAAAAAAAAAAAATACAAATTCATCGTTATTATAATTATAATATTAATAATAATAATAATAATAACAATGGTAATAGTAATATTGAAAACAAAAATAATAATTACAACATTAGAACAAGACTAAACTTATTTTTTGCTGAACCGAACTTATTTTGGCCGAACCGAACTTATTTTTGCTGAACCGAACTTATTTTTACTTATTTTTGTTGAACCGAACTTATTTTTACTTATTTTTTGCCGAACCGAACTTATTTTTTTTGAACCGAACTTATTTTTACTTATTTTTGCTGAAAATAAGTCCAAAAGAACAGGGCCTTAAACGCACTAAGTTGAGATGCTCAACGATTTTTGAGTTTGTTTATGGGTTGGACATAACTTTGATCTTATTTATTTTTTTACTTTGTAATTGAATAAGTAATGGGTCATGGATAAAATAATTTTCAATGCATCTTTTTCGTTTATGGAAATTTCCTTTTTTCTACATCTATTACTCAAATGCGAAAAAATATGATTTCTTTGCATTAATTGGACAATAACTTTGATTTGGAAAGTTATTTATATATGTTTAATTAGTTTGTATCTTTGTGTAATATTTTTTATATGAGGGTAAGGATGTAATTCAATAAGGAGACGCCATAGCTCTCCCCTTCACTTATGTAATAAAGATAATAATAATAATAATAATAATAATAATAATAATAATAATAATAATAATAATAATAATAATACAAAGACCTAATTACAAGTGAAAAGTCCATATTGTCCTTTATATAGATATACTCTAATAGGCCCCTCAATCTTTACGGGATGCAATAACGGACGGATTACAACGATATCTAATAAACAAATAAGATGAAAGGCCTTTAGTAAAAATATCAAGCAACATGCAAGTGCGTAGGCACATGTCGAATGCTAAGTCCCCTTAGGCCACCATTTTCCGTGCAAAATGATAATCAACATCAATATGTTTACTACGATCATCATGATTAGCAGTAAGATAGGTAGAAGATACATTATCACAAAGTATAAAAATCACATGATTGTGTAGAAAGTAGCCAAGAATAGCAAGAAGTTGACGGTGACGGAGGGAAATAGTCTTTGCAGGTATAAGCAACAACACAATATTCAGCTTTTAGTGGAGGACTTAGACACTTTAGGTTGCTTTTTAGTGAACCATGAAATCAAATTCTTCCCAAGAAAAATAGCATAGCCAGTAGTAGATCGACGACGATAACATTCTTTTCACAAAGACGAAGGTGACTCTAATATATAGTCAATCTCTCTATTCTTTTAATATGGGATCACATGTGGTTTATCTCCTTAACAGAAAAAAGAATCGAATTAACCGCAAAACATCGTGGAAGGTTTTATAATAGGTTACAAAAACCCTAAATGTTTAAGCAAAAAAGGCAAAAATTCATAACACAAAACATCACATGTGCTAAAAGTTCAAATTACCAAGCATGTAGACAAATTTATGCACCAAGTATATGAGACAACTCTGAAATTCATCAAATAATACGATTTTATATACAAAAAGAGAAAAAAACTTTACCAACTTCACCAAACTAATGAACAAGAAGTTTAAAGCATTTAAACTAGTTAATTAAGACTAGAGAAGCACCCCTAGTTTTAAATATCCTCACCATCAGCCCTAGCTAATAAATATTGCTCATTAGTCGTGCGCTATATTTTCGTTGATAAGTAGGAACAAAATAAATCGGTGATGAGAGTAGCCTGGCCACCTTGGTAAATGGACTCTGTTTTTTTGGACTGAATCAATGAAAATTCAGTTTTCAGTTCAGACAAATTCAATTCAGTTCAGTTCAGGTTTATTCAGTTCAGTTCAGTTCAGTTAGTTTCCTCTCATAGTTTTCATTCACTTCAGTTCAGGTTTACTCAGTTCAGTTCAGACAAATTCAGTTCACTTCAGTTTAGTTCAGTTCAATTCAGTCCAAAAGAACAGAAGCTAAGTAATAATTGATCCCATACCATGATTAATTAGTTCTCTTGGAATGGCAACTTCCTACTGCAGAAGATGTGGTGTTCTGTTTCTTCGTTTTGTTGCACTTTTCAATAATGTCATAATACCTTGCACAATATTGTTAACTTTGGCCAATGCAATAATATTTCTTGTATGAAACGCTTATATGGTAAAAAAAAAAAAAAAAGATTGACGAGAATTAGCTTTTTTTTTTTGTGCAAAAGAAATTACCTCTTGTCGAGCATTCTATTACAACTTTTATCACACTGCACCCGGGTGTATCATGCTCTAGTACACTCAAAGCCATTTTTCGCTCATTGTTCATTTGAAATTCTGCAAATGAGCAAAATTCTACCCATTACTAATCGCTTATGCTCATTTGCCAAATGAACAAACTAATGTGGGACAATAAACACCAAGGAATCACAATGTTACTCGACAATTTTAACGAGCACACATTTATACAAGTGCAAAGAAAAGGGTGAAATAATGCTAATACTGGAAAGTTAAGATCATCCTTATTTGCATATTAAGGAAATATAAATTTTTTAAATGTAAATTTAATCTATACTAATATATTAAAAGGCGTTCCTAAACAAGGAACGGTGCCACGTGGCGCTCTCCCTAAGGGTATTTTAATTACTCCATGTAATCCACATTCAATAAAAAAATAGAAATTGCATAGTATAGGGTTTGATCCCGTGACTTCAAGTTTATATATTAAAGTCTTAACTACTAAAGCAAGTGATGTTTAGTGTTATCATCTTAAAGTATAATATTAATAAATCAAAATAATCTGTACCCGGGCATGGCCCGGGCCTAATAACTAGTTCATTAATAAAAGAGTGTACGATATTTAAATTATAAATTAAAGCTAAATTATATATAACAACTAGAATTGTGCCCCGTGTCATACACAAAGTTAAATTTGTAAAATAAAATATACCATTATTTAAAAAGTTACAAATTTAAAATTTTGTAAAAAATGAAGAAGTAATTAATTAATATAAATATTGCCTATTGATTTGAAAATAAATATTATGTACACATTACTTATGATTAATTATTTCAACTATCTTCCATATTATCTTAATATTCGTATTTGTTATGATCACATATACTATTATGGAAACATCTATACTAATATATTAAAAGGCGTTCCTAAGAATGTCTATGTGTCATGTGGCACCTCTAGGGCTGATTAACGGATCAGGTCGGGCCGTGTTCGGGTTAGTAATAAACGGGTTGAACATGTCCCAACCCAAAATTAACCCGTTTAAACCTTAACCCAACTTGTTTATTAAACGGGTTACCCATATAACCCGTTTAACCCATTTACATATTTATACTATTAAATTTTTATTAAAACTTATTAGTTTTCAACAATAAATTCAAATAAAGAATGCATGATTAGATTTTCTTTTCAGTATTTGTGTTCTACAATTAGTATTTTTAAAATTTTCACCAACTCGTAACACAATTTTTTAGGAAATTTATATTTTAATGAGTTAAACAGTCAAAGCAAGGTTAATTTCGGGTTGAAAATGTCAACTTTAACCTAACCCATTTAATTAATTGGGTAAGTCGTGTCAACCCATTTACGTAAATGGGTAAAAATCTCTACCCAAACCCGCTTATTTCGGGTTAGGTTCGGGTTCGGTAAACGGGTTGGCCCTGTTTTTTCTCAAACTCTACTCTCCTATGAGGCTATAATGCAAATGCTCTATTTTCGTGTCAAACCCCTCAACTAAAAAATAATGTTGTGTAGTTACAAGGTATCGAACACATGACCTTTGAAATGAAAAGTGAGAGCTTAACCATTGATCCAACATAACATCATTGTTTAGTATTTCAAAATAAAATATAATAAGGTCTTGTAATTATATCTCATTAAAAGATTTACACAATCAAGTAGTTAGATACCTAACACATTAATGGTAATGATAATAGACTATTGTACACATAAACTCTTACTCGAATTTCTTGTATTTTTCAAATTATGACGTCAAATTTTTTCCTCACAAGACAAGAAATTACGAAAAGAAACAACCCGGGGCATCGCCGGGACACTCACTAGTTATATGTGAAACTAATGTCAAATATATGCGGTACTCTTAAATAAATATAATGACACTTGCCTTTCAAAAGGAATGTCATATATCGATTCCTTAGTGAATGTCATGTCATATACTCCCTCTGTTTCTTTTGTTCTTCTTATTTGACTTTTTACGTTTACCAATGTATGTCTTTGACCTTATATATCTTTCATTGTATATTAGTAAAAATTATAATGATTAAATATTAATAAAGTACTCATTGAGACGAATCAAACAAGAATCCACTTGACTATATTTTTTTTATCATATGTTGAAAATAATTAGAAGATTCTCTCCAATTGTAAATAGTGTCAAGATTCTAAACGGGAAGAACAAAAAGAAACGGAGGGAGTATATAAATAGATTTTGGTCAAATAAAATTCTAAATTGGCAAAACTACTATTGTTGGAGTTGATATCTAACACTTTTGCTGTTTTTGCATACCCTCTTTTAGATTATTGTTTGATACAACCTTCCACGAGGGGTTGGGTCTTTTGACCGTTAGCTTTGAAATAAAATTAAATCTTATTTTTATTATCGTAGACTTAGGAAAATTTGATTCGTTATATCTTAGCTTAATTAAATTTTTGAAGAAGTAAGAGTTCGGATTGAAGATACCACTAAGGGGTATATGTGATGTTAACAAAGACAAAAGTAGTTGGACTTTTACGTTATTCTCCTATGTTTCTTCAATTTCTATGATGTATCTAAACCTTTTCAAAATTCCATATAATACCCTTAAACTTACCCTTTTTAATGCAAAATGCCCCATTTGCTAAATAGATGTCATTAAATTCGTTACATTTTGTAATTTAATGGAACTAATCTAACTTAAACATAGCTTAGCTTTGAGAGAAATATTTATAATTAAGTTAAATTAGTTTCACTAAGTTACAAAAAGTAAATGTTTAAATGACTCATGGTTAACAATGAGGGCATTGTGCATTATAAAAGTAAGTTTAAGAATATTATTGGCAATTAGAGTTTTGGAGAAAAGAGAGTTTTGGACCACTTTTAGAGTTTTGACTAGTCAAAAACTCTAAAATGGGTGTTTGGTAAAAGAAAGTTTTAGAGAGAGTTTTGGAATAGAAACTCTCAAAATGAAAAAAGCTCCTATTAGGAGCTTTTTCTTTAGAGGATTAAGTAAAAATATGTCCAATGACTTTTTTGCCTCTAATAATAATACTACACATATGTCTTAAAATGTCTATAAATGTCATTTCACACAAACAAATGACAATAAACATCTAAGCAATCGGTTAATTGTTACCAAACACATTTATAAAAAATAGTTGTCAAATCAGCCAGTTAAATATGCTTAACAAAAAGTTAAAACTCTAACATCAAACTCTAAACTCTAACAGCCTAAACTCTAAATTCTATTCGACAACCACGGCCATATGTAGAATTTTAAAAAGGTTAGGTATAGCCTACTTATTGGGTGTATCATACAACTAACAAGTAACAAACCTACAATGTGCTTTCGGATGCACCATATAAGCATTGGTGGAGGATTTATTCATGTATCTATTCGAAGGGACAATCTTAGTAGTTAGCATGTTCTTTCATACACAATTAATTCTGTCCATATCACTATTTACCAGACAAAACAGTTAGTGGAAATTTAGGATCATCTAGAGGACGTGAAATATTTATCAAAAAATGGAAAAAATTGCAAAAATATATGGTAGAGTGTTGGAGATTTAAGTCCAAAGAGTCAAAATAAAGACCCTATATATGCTCCTATATTAATTTATACCCCTTGGTACGGTACCTGGTTGGGAACTCATCTTGCAAATGACGGATTCATGATTTCTTAGTCTATTTTTTTTTGTAAAGATATCTAAAAAATATTAAGATAGTATTTTACAATAATATATCCTAAATCTAGGAAGAAAATATTATGTATATATGCACAAGACAACCCCCACTTGGAACACACACGCTATAATCTCTATTATATAGTGAAGGGGAGGCATGGGAGAATTTTTATCATCTGGCAGGTTACTATGCTCACAGTACACCCAAGTGCTACTTTTTTTTTTCTCATTTTTCATTCATGTGATTTATGAAAAAGGGTCACTATATAAAAAATATATATATATATATATATATATATATATATATATATATATATATATATATATATATAAAAGATGAGTAGATATAGATTGTGAAGGTTGTCACAAAATGAAAAAAATTTCATCATGATAAACTAATGTGAGAAAGAGTGACTATATTAAAAAAAAACGGTCACTATGATAGATAGTAACTATATAGTGTAACTTAAGATTTTGAAAGGTTACTATATGAAAAAAAAAAAAGTCACTATATTAAATAAGTGGTTTTGGTCTACAATAATCTCTATTATATAAGCCAATGGGGAGCTATGGTGTCCCCTCTTGAAAAGACTTAAATACCCTTAATTTCACAAAAAATAATAAAGAAAAATTTTCTTAATTCTTTTCTCATTACATATATGGGTAATAAGGAAAGTTCAATATTACCAAAAAGACATAAATAAAAAGTCATTATAACTCTAACTTCAATATATGAATGTACGTTATTATTGCACTTCCACAACACAAATAAATATTTGATTCATTATCTTTTCAATTGCATACTAATAATATTACCCACACATGTCATAAGGACCATAACATTAATTTGAATATCGAGGTTCCAAATATTATCCTAAAGGGAAAAATATGTTTGCTTCTTATACGTACTATGTCTTTTTATGATAAACGCATACAAGTTTAAAATAAGAATATATATACAAAGGACGTAGATATGTCAATCCAATCCCCACCCGTCGATGAATATGTTAAGATAATGCCACACAAATAATCACAAGAAATTGTTCTTATTCTAACCTAATTGAACATGGTTGTAGTTGAAACATTCATCATAATAAATCACAACCGAAAGTCCAATAATAGTGATATACTAGATTATGCGAAAATATTGTCAGTGAATTACATAATTATGAGCAAAATATTGTCAATGAACTACATAATTATGATAACAACAATTTTGTTAATCGTCCAATATTGTATCAAAGACATGTATTTCTTCTAATGCGAAAAAAATAATAATTTATAACCATATCTCTATCATATAAGCCCAAGGGAGAGCTATGGTGTCCCATCTTAAAAAAAGACTTAAATACCCTTAATCTCACAAAAATAATAAGGAGAATATTTTCTTAATTCTTTCCTTATTACAAATCTCTATTATATAAGGGAAGAGGGGAAGCAAACGGTGTCCACATGAAATGACCCCCGGCCCTACCCTTACACAATAAATCGTGTAATTATTAATTTAAAAGAAAAAAAATCAACCATATTCAAATAAGTCAATAATTATCTATTTGACATAATTGTCAATCAATACAAGTTTCAAAAAGTATTCCATTCAACATTGATTCCAAATCTTTGAATAATGAGGAAAGTTGTTATATGAAGGAAAGAAAAAACCTTGAAACTACAATTCAAAAATATTACTCCATACAACACAAACACCATTATTTTTACTTAAAATCTGAATTACAATAAAATTAAATTCTTACATAACATACATTCATAATTCGCCATCGTCCCTATAACAAGTTCGTTCAACTATGTGCAAATCGGGTATCTAACAACTATCAAATAACTTCAAGTTGAAATACGATCGAAAAATTGGTAATTTATTGATCCGTACATAGTGTTTTTAATCCCCTCTGAACATTGTCATGTACGAAATCGTTTGTGTTTTTAAATTATAGCCTAAAGATCATGAAAAAGCATGTATTGATCATGAACTCTTTAATATATCACGTGCATACCTCTTTAATATAAAGGAAAGGGTGATGTGCCCTATGAAAAATTATTAAGCAACGTTTAGATTTTAAAACTAAAGCACAAAACTTTAAATTCACGTACGCATCGTGTGCATAAATTGCTAGTATTATTATGGACCAGGTGCAAGCAAGACTCTATTATCAATGATAGATAAATAAGAGTTAGAATTGAAAATAGTTCACAATCAAAATTCAAAAGAACACAAAAGAAAAGCACAAAGATATAAAGGTAATCTTTGCAATTATGGCAAAAAAAATAGAAAAGAACGATTCTTTTTGTT
The DNA here is from genome assembly GCA_947646795.1 of Beta lomatogona. NCBI lineage: Eukaryota > Viridiplantae > Streptophyta > Magnoliopsida > Caryophyllales > Amaranthaceae > Beta > Beta lomatogona. The sequence goes on from CANSNZ010000231.1 coordinate 2,354,812, forward strand.
GTTTGATTACCACGGATAAATAAAGATAAATATAATTTTGCAATTAAAAACTAATTTGCTAATCAAATTAGATAAACTTGACAAAAGAGGTGATTATGCAATATTCTTATGGATATTTTTTTAGTACTATGTTTAGAATATCAATTAGAAATGGATGCTTTCTTTAACTACTTTGGTTATTCAATTTATTTTTGCTTATCTCGAACTAACCCGTACTTATTTTTTCTGAAAATAACTTCTAATAAGTTGAACAAAACAGAAGAGCCTTTTATAAAAAAAACCGTCAACTTAAACTATAATGAGTTGTCGCTACATGTATTGCGTATATGTAAAACTAACTACTTCGATATTACAAAATATCACAATAAAAAAATTATCTTCACACGCATCGCGTGCTTAGTAAGCTAGTAACATGTTAAGCAATGACATGACATGATAGTATTATATGGAAATGCCGTAAAAAAAGTATTATGTGAAAATGTTTGTTTTCGATTATTTTCGGGATGAAAAAAATAAAAAGAAATTCTACTAAAACATCATTGCCTCCTAAAAATTTTCCATCCATAGTGACATGCGTCTTCATCTAACCAATGATGTCTTGGCGCAATGGTTAAGGCCGGGAGTCTTGTGAACGATAGGTCATAGGTTCGAATCGCCCTCCACTTCTTTGTATTTTATCGCTTGCGCCTGTAACGTGGATAAAAAAAAAACATGCGTCTTCATCTAATTAATTAGCTAATGTGCTTCAATTTTGCTACCAAGTTCACTAAATTTAGCGGCCAACACTAGCGTCGAAGGAAGAATGCTTGCAAGGAGCAACAAAAGCCTAAAAAACAGTGAATCGCCAACAAGTTCAGCAAGTACATGATATGGCTCAGCAGTTAGCAATGTGCCGCTACTTATTTCGGATTCACTGCTGTTATGTAATATATTCCGCTTATGAAAAAAAAAACTTAAAAAGGTCAACTTAGCCAGCTTAGTTGGGAAGGAATTACATCAAGTCACTTTCAATATGTTTGGAATCTTGTATAGCAGTGGCCCTAACTGCCCACATTTCTTACTTGAGGGAATTGGGTTCCCATGATAATTAGGGGCAAAGAGAGTAATTTGGCAATCATTATTAGTTTGGAATCCTCTTATATGTATGGAGAACAGGGGCATGTTCTATGGCTAAAGATGCTAGAATCTCGATAACAATGCCATCTTTCAACAAATCACAATTTTAGGGTGGAACCTACGCTCAAAGGAAAAGAATGAAAGGGATTGATGTGCTAACAAACTTGGGATGCTAATCCATTTCCAAAGCTAACACGTTATTACTTATAACGACATGAAAGGCAAAAGGAGAATTTGAACCCCCACGAAAAATAACCTAGTCTGGCTATTTGGAAAACTGGTCTACTTTCAACAAGTGAAAAAAAATGATTGATAATAGTGAATTTTAGGATTGAAAATACGGCATACCTTTCGATAAGTAGCCCTAGCAATATATATAATAATATAAATACAAAGTCCTAATTACAACATACATCAACTCTAATAAATCTATCTTATGTGAAAGAACCGCACAATAATTTATCCTCTCCATACACTAAAGAGGTTCTTTAATAAACCTTTTTCAAAAATATTGTAAAATTAGAATACTTAGGCAAGGAGTTTTGAAGTCATCAGCAGTACCTTTAATGCTTTAATAGTCATTTGATAACTACAAATGCATTGTTGAAACAAATCATTTATCATTCAGTTGCTTGTCACTAGAAATCATATCAAATTAGGAGGTGCCCCATCCCAAAAGCCATTACATGTCATGCTTTTATTGAACAAAATATACTTCTTCAGTTTCTTTAGTTGTATCATTTATAATGTTGATTCTTTTCACATTGACATCAATAGATCAACTTAATATCAAATTTGCTCTTTTTAGCCAAATTTAATCAAATACTTTTTCCAATTTCGATAAGTTGCAATATTTTGACTTACATGTTTATCAATGCACACTTTTAACTAATATTTATCTTTAAATTATAGACGTTTCATATTTTGTAAACATATATTGAGATAACATCTTCATATCAAAATTGTTTTATATATTAGTTTGAAAAACAAATTTCAACCAAAGTCAAAATATTAATAGTTCAAAGGTCAAAATGTATCAGGTAAAAAGACATCGCCTATTTTCATTAAAAACAGATAACAACAATAAAAGTATAAACCGACTCCTAAATCCTAATTATATTCATCAAAGACTTCTCTTTTAAGCAAACATCATGGCATCAAAAGAATCATTATACATAACTTTTTACCATGTTAACAAGTCTGATTTCATCGTTGATCACTCAGGTCTTTCTATGATCATTCCTTCCAGAGGACAAAAAAGTTGGTCACACTTTCAAAAGTTCGACAATGTCATCAAATTATAATTAGCCATAACATAGTCAAAGTAAACCCCATACCACATTCATCTTCCACCCAACTTATTATGAAGAACTCAACCACCCACTAAGGTGGAGATCAGATTTATCTATTTTTTCTCCCCATGTTTGATTTTGAGTTCCCTAAGAAAATGCTATTACATTCATCCTCCACTATTCAGCTGCATCATGTGAATAATGATAAAAAAATAGAGGTTTGGAGCAGTGAAATAGTATCCACTCTCTTCAAATATATTTCATATCTGACACTCAAATGTTTATACATTAACAATTGATCGAGCATGAAATTTTGATTTAGTTATACTTTCTGTTTTAGTTTGTTCTTTGAAGTTGTTCTACATAATTTCTACCCATTTATAATAAGGGTTTTTCTAACCTATGCACCAAGTGTATAGGTTTAGTTATTTGTTTTTTTTTCCTTGTGCTCAACAAAACTGGTAAATATGGCGTAGTTAATTAAAAAGACATTATTCACTTAGTGCATAGGTTAGAAAAACCCTTCTCTTAATTTAGGTTTCGGAGGGGCGCAAATCTCAACATTTCAAAATCTGGAAATATCTAAATTACGCACAAGATATGCATAAGCAAAATCATATTTGTATTGTTTGAGCAAACTTGCTAGCATAAAATGTCTTGAGTCTTATATGCGCGCGATCTTTGCGAAAACATATAAAATTCTTCATATATAACAAAGATAGAGATATAGTGATCTTAATTTTTTTTTATTTAATTAAAGTAGGTAGTTACCCTTCTTTTTTAGTGATCCCCATGTGTTGCCATATATAATTGAGATTTAGGTAATTAAGGATAGACAATAAAGAGTCAGGAGTTACAGTTAGGTAATTAAGGATAGAATAGAGATACATGTTCTTTTTTTTTTTTTTGGACGGGTAGAATAGAGATACATTGAAGTAGGCAAGTAGCAAACTCTGGTAAGCATACATATATATGTTATATCCATGAAGATGTGTATTGCAAGTTGTGAAACAGTTCATCATGCCATTCTTTGTATGCAAATCCCAATCAAGACTAACTAATATGTAAAATTAAATTGATTGACAAAATTTCAGATATATCATCCAAGATATATGCTTGAACTTACATGTTCATCAGCCTGTTTTCCAGGAACCGAACACATGATAACTTGACAAAGTACCACAAAGAATTGTCAGTCATCACAATCAACCGCAGCATCCATCAAGGACGGCCCATTCCTGGACAGAAGCCTCTGAGTTAGAGGCTTTTTTAAGCATTCTGATCTCGTTCATAAGTCCTTCCAAGGTATCATATATCTCCTTGGAAATGGGATGAGAAGTATCCTCGGCATTAAAAGCATGAGATTTGTTGTTTATTTCCATCCAGCTCCAGCCTGGGACCTTCCGCACCCCCCTTTCCCTCATCAACCTTGCCAGATTAGCCCTCTCATCCCACCTCTTAAGACGCCCATACATATCAGATAAAATAACATAGGTACAGTGCTCTTCAGGAACGATTTCGAGCAGATGACTTGCAATTTGATTTGCATATTCAACATCCCCACAGTTTCTACATGCACCTAAGAGAGTTTTCCACACCATTGCATCAGGCTCAAATGGCATTGATTGGACCAAGGTCTTCGCTTCATCTAAGTGCCCAGCTCTCCCAAACAAATCAATAGCACAAGCATAATGCTCCATTCTTAGTGGAATCCCATACTTAGATTCCATTGTTTTAAGAATATGTCGACCTTCTTCCACCCAACCCATGTGGCTACAAGCAGTTAGGACAGCGACAAAGGTTACATGGTCAAGCTTCACCTTACTTTTTGTCATTTGATGGAACAGCTCAAGGGCGAGTTCGCCTTGTCCATGCTGAGCATACCCAAAAATGGCAAAGTTCCAGGTAATTGGGCTGTCTTTTGGGGTTTCTTCAAAGGACTTTCTAGCATCATCAAGTAAACCACACTTAGAATACATGAATATTAATGAGCCAGCTACATGTTCATTTGATTCTAATCCTGACTTGAGAGCCAACACATGAACTTGTCGACCCAATTGCAGGGCTGCTAAGTCAGCACAAGATCTGAGAACTGCAGAAAAAGAATAGTGATCGATCCCAACATCATGTGACCGCATCTCCCTGAAGAACTTCACGGCATCTTCATTCAAGCCATACTGTGACAACCCAGTCAAAACAGAATTCCAAGACACAGAATCTTTATGGTCTATTGATTCAAAAAGTCTCAGTGCATCTGCCATGGCTTTTCTACTCGACTTCAGATACATAGCAATCAATGTATTGGCTATTGCTGTGGAACTCTCTAGGCCCAACTTTATTAACAAGCAATGGAAACATTTACCATAAATCTGATATGGCTCTTCAAAACAGGCACTGATGACAGTAGTATATGTATATATATCACGTTCAAAACCAAACTCTTGCATGTCAAAGAAGATTTTGATTGCAAGTTTTTCCTTGTTATGTAGAAGGTACGCCCCCAACATCGAATTCCAAGTTATTGAATCATGCACATCAAAAGCATTATTAAACAACTTCTCAGCGTGTTCCAACGATCCACATTCAGAATATGATGTAAGAAGAGCATTACATACAGTAGTATTAGAGCTCAACCCATGCTTAATGATCTTCGAATGCAGCTGAATCATTAGCCTAAAATAATCCGGGTCATTAAGCAGAGTCAACAAAGGAGCAACAGTTCCATCATGAATCTTCATACCCTCTTTCTCCATACAACAAAACAGCTCAAATGCCGCCTCGAAATCAGCTTGCTCCACAAACCCTGCAATCATAGCATTCCAAGACACAGTACGCTCTGGCATCATCTTAAACACCATGTATGCATCCCCGAAATTCCAACCCTTGGAATACATATCCAAAAGTGAACTTGCAGTATAAACATCCAATTCACAACCCACCTTAATAACCATAGAATGTAATTGCTCCCCACAAATTAGCTTACCAAAAGTGTACTCATCAACCCCAAATTTACGCCGTATCATGTCGTTGAAAAGTTCCCAACTTGTACCAAAACACCCAACATTTACATACCCAGCAATCATAGTGTTCCAAGAAACTGTATCTCTGTGAGACATATCGTCGAACACTTGGCGTGCAATCTCCAAATGACCGCATTTCGCATACCCAGTAATAATCTTGTTTGTAATGTCCAAACCTGCCTCTATCTTATAACAATTTTTTTGGAAACTGCCTTTAGCTAGTTAAAGTGTAATGAAGGTAAAGGAGCTTGTCAAATAAAGAGAGTTTAGAAATTAAAGTAGAGGCAAAATGGATACAAGACTTTTGAAGATTAATACTCCTTTTATTTTAGAATAATATTTTTTTTTTTATGTTTTCAAGATATATATACCTCAATTTAATTATCGATATTTTAGTTATATGATAATCAAATTATTAAAAAAAAATATTTTAAAAAAACACGTGGATACTAAATTTAGAAGTTCACATTAACTATGTATTCTTATGTATATTGAAAGATACTGTGAAAATGGATGTATATATATATATATATATATATATATATATATATAAGGTAAGGAGAAAAGAAGGTTAAGAGGCCATCCGCAGAGGGCTCCAACTTTATCGTTTCGAGAATAGAATGAAGAGAAGAATTAGTACAATCAATTATAATAAGCGAGAATCAACTAAATGGCCGAGCGTTGGCGTCCACGTCCTATTGGCTTTGTTTGCTTCCGGTAGACATGACGAATAGCCCCCGAAGAGAAATAACGAAGAAGTGCTTGGATATCCTGGATGATATGAGCAATACGCAAGGAGGAGACCAAATACCTTTTCTTGAGTTGATGACCATAAGATTATCACCTTCAATACGGAGTTGACGAATATTGTTTTGGATAGCTAAGCGAAGCCCTTGTTGAAGAGCGGTTGCCACGACAATGAACACGGAAGAAGATCAGAGGTTGAAAGGCTGCAGCTTTTTGGAGATGGCCATCGGTGTATTTGGACTAAAAGAATAGGCATTTCAAGTTTAACAAAGTAAATATTTAAAATTTGGTAAGATAAATTACATTAACGCATTCTCACGGGCGCCTACATCTAGCCTCCCCAAAGTCCCCCAAACCCCTGATGAGAATCGAACCCACCACCTGCGGGTGGATTCTCTTAACAAAGTAAATATGAGCAATTCTACATGCTACCCGATGATAGACAATACAGAGAGAAAAATACTCCGAAAAATAGAAAATAAAAAAGTTGATAAAAAAGGCGTCATTGATACGTAATTTGACTTAAACTCGGCCCACAACTCGGACAATCCGACCCGACCTGTATTTAACCCGCCCGATCCGTTGGACAGGTCTATCTATAACAAAAAGAAAAAAAAGAGAATCAAGAGAGATCCAACCAAAAAACATGATCGTACTATAAGAAGAAGATCGCAGTGTTTCATTAATTAAAATACTAATATATTGAAGCTCTGAAAATAGTAGGATATTGCTCTTCTACTCTTCTACTCTTCTATAAGTAGGACTTTGCAAACAAGGGCCACCAGTCCACTCTCTTACACTTCACAACTTCATCCTTTAGCATTATAGCCAACAAGCAACTTAACAAGTTTCTCAGAGATTCTTGGAAAAAAAAGAGGTATATTTATCATATTCTTAAACACCATAAAAATCATTCTATAAGATTCACATGTATTCTGTTCAATAAATTACTTATATCCCACCATAATAACTAATTATGCTGTCCTTACCAGAAACTAATGCCTTAACTAGAGTATCGCTTCATGTATCTTTAATCTTTTTTATATTTAATCTATAGTAGTTCATGCTATAAGTTTATTTGTTTACATAATTATTTGTGTTTATTTTCTTAATTCATCCTACATTATCTTAAAGGAAAACATAATGTTGGTGAATACAATGGCAAATTTTTATGAAGTGAATAAAAATACCAACTTAAACACTTCACACAATAATAGCATAATAGCAAGTGCAACCAATATTCCTCCTTCAATGCTATGCTCTTCATCAAAGGCGGCACGGCTATCTCCTGAGGCTAAAGCTCTTGCAGCTTGCAAGAGCCACAAGGAGGCCGAAAGACGGCGTCGAAAGCGCATCAACGGTCATCTTGCCACCCTCCGAACCCTTCTCTCTAATCTCATCAAAGTAAGTTGTTTTCTTTTTCATCCTTGTTTTCTCACCTTACGAAGAAATCTTTATCAACTTTATATAAAAATGTCTTATGAGAGTGAGGGATAGCTCAAGTGGTCAGAGCTTCCCTCCCGGTTCCAGTAGATCTTAGGATCGATTCTCATCACTTGCCCTTATCATTTAAATTTAATCTATGGTAGTAATTCTTATAATTCAAGATTTACAAAGCTCTTGGATGGTTACTAATAGGGGTGTAAGTGGATTGGACTTCGCCAAATCCAAATCCAGTCAAAAGTTTTTTGGACTCGAGAAATTGAGTCCAAGTCCGATCCAAATATTTTTTAAGTCCGGTCCAGTCAGATAATTTTTTATTGAGTCCGAATCCAATCTAGTCCAGTCGGTCCGATTATTATATTATTTTTTCCACGATTTAGATTCAATGATTCACAAGCGTTTTCTCATAATTGGATTTGAAAAATTAAGCTCATTATATTCATTCCATAAAATAAGTCACATACATCTTTTATATTATATATATAAATATTAAATATATATACATTATATATACAGATATTAAATATATATTATATATATAAATATAGTTGGACTGGACTGGACTTATTGGACTCCAAAGGGGTGAGTCCAAATCCAGTCCGAAAATATTTGGACTCGAAAATTTGAGTCCGAGTCCAGTCCAAAAAAATTTCAGTCCAGTCCAATTTGGACTGGACTGGATTGGACTCTGGACTTTTCGTAGTCCGCTTACACCCCTAGTTACTAATTGATTAGTAGCTTTCGTTCTTTTATCTTTCTTGTCTAAAATGGGTATACAAGAAGGTAAGATTGAGATAGACAACATTTAATTAGTTTGTGTTTTGTAATACAAATGCTAATTAAATAAGGAAATTTGCCATGTAAATTATTTATATGACATATAAAAATTATACCATTAGATTTATCTATTAAAAAAATTTCATAATAGTCTAAATTTTTCTTCAACATTATATATTAGTGATGGAAACAGACATTTTATAAACAATCCGTAACTTTTGTTAAAAAACGGAGGATATATATGTTGAGAAAATGTAATACTACACTAAATCTTTTTTCCTTTCTAAAATATAATCTTTATTAACAAAGACTTTAGTGGTTGAATATTCCCACAAGACCTCTTTCTTTCATTTAGTATGTTTTGAATGTAGCAAGTCCTATAAAACAAATATTAACAGATAGGAACTGTAAATTAATTTATTTTTGTTCTCTAAAAAGGTGAATCATCAATCCCAATTATTGTCGAAAGATTTTACAGGGTTGTACTGTTGCTGATTTGTTTGTTCGTTTCACCTGTCCTTAATTGCAAGTTGTTATACAAAGACAGATAAGTAAATTTTGCATGTGAAATGTAGTTGAACAAAATACTAGAATAGAAGCAAAACATGCATTTGGTATACTCCATTTACTTCAACTTTCATTTTCAACCAGATTTCATTTTGGACTATAGGAGTACTATCATTATGTATTTTGTCCAAGGCACAAGTAGAAAATAACATACCTATAATATGTGATGTTGATATGACATGAGAGTATAAACTATAAATGTAGTAACATTTTTAAAAATGCAATTATTTTGAATAGACGGACAAGGCCTCAGTGTTGGCAGAGGTGGTCCGGCGAGTGAGGGAGCTGAAAAAGGCCACCTCGGATTTGGCTACGGATCGACACGACGACTGCAACGGGTGCAATGCTTGTGTACTCCCAGGGGACATGGATGAGGTTAACCTCCAACGTAGTGAAATTGACAATAACACACACATTGCTACATTGTGTTGTGAGGATAGGCCAGAGCTCATAGTGGACTTGACAAGAGCATTAAGGTCAGTCAAAGGCAAAGTTGTGAAGGCTGAGATGGCCACGGTGGGGGGCCGGACCATGAGTCTTTTGTGGGTTCGAGGCGTTGGTGGTGGCGCGCCTGAAGGGCTATTGAACCGGGCCTTGAAAGTGGTGGTGGACAAACCTTCCTCTTCTTCTGCTGGCTTGAGCCATGGGATGAGGATGCATAGAACATATTAGTGGGTTCCTGTGTTGGGCTTCAGGTAACATTGGGTCTGCTGGCTTGAGCCATGGGCTGAGGATGCATAGAAGTGTAGAACATATTAGTGGGTTCCTGTGTTGGGCTTCAGGTAACATTGGGCCTGTCATGGAAGGTTTACTTTTGGCAAATGTAATTGGTAGTTAAGTATACAGTTGGAATACTAACTTATATATGTAGTACTCTCTATGTTTTTCTAACTGCGCATTAGAACAAAATTAGTAAGGTAAGGTAATGAGGAGATAGAAGTATCATATAAATGAAGTTTGTACGAGTTAGTATCTTTATATGAAGTGATTAGTATGATATTCAGAGTTGTGATCAAAGTCTGGAGTCTGTTACATTACTAGTTGTTGGTCCACACGCAACAAGCTCATAAACTTTTGAGACAAACTGACCACAAGTTCGGCAAGGGTTTCATCTTAAAACAAATTGGCCATATGAGTAACTTACTACTTACTAGACTTATAAAGTAGTCTCCTCAACCCTACTTTTACCAACGTGGGACAATACTTTGCACACACTTGAGAAATACAAGACTAGTTTTAACTTATATATTTATATGACAATGAATTATGAACTAGGAAAACTTATATATCTAAACTCGACCACTTGGGGATTACAAGTTATTTGTTTCACTATATTACATGCATGTTCTTATGTTTTAATGTGTTCCGGTGGAAATGATATTGTAGCCGTTGCGGCTTTTGTTCATAGTTATCTAGCAACCATTGTACGTGTGGTTTTTAAGAAATACAATATAGTACTACTATAGTAACTTTAACCTAACAAAAAGAAACAAATTCACCACCGTATGGCTGATTTGCGATTACTAGCGATTCCGCTTCATGCAGGCGAGTTGCAAAACATATATCTACAGCTTAAGATGCAGTAGCAATAAGCCAATTGCAACAGGCTGCAAATTAATTAATTTTGTAAAATAGTTTTTGAAAAATTGATAAGAATATACCAAACTAAGATATGTATTTTGTTGTATTATTGTATTATGTTAGAACTCCTCAATTGGATTATAATGCATTGATCAATATTTGTACAGATTACAAGTAATCAGTCCTTAATCAAACTCCGATACGAGACCATTTACTTTATCATCCTTAACATGATTCATAGTTCAATTTGTCGTTCATGAGTGCATTCATCATACACCCGAGTGTACCATGTGCATGGTACACCTAAGGTTATTTTTTGCTCATTTGTTCATTTGAGACCTCCAAATGAGAAAAAAAAAATAGCATTGGATGTACTATGCTCATGGTTCACCCGGGTGTATGATGAAGATTGTAATCGTTCATGTACATTTCCTTGATTAGTCTATGTTTGTTTGATAACCATTAACCAATAAATTAATCTATTTAATTTGTCAAATATTTCTTAAAAAAAGGGTGATTCAACAGAAAAAAACACGTACCAATGTTTACAGTAAAATCAAATAGTAGTAAGACCACCCACATTGTCAACCTCCAATAAATAGCTACCAATAAGGAGAGATTAATTGAACTAGCAACTTCGAAACCCTAACTTTTCTCTCACCCCTCCCAAACAAAAGCCCTACAAAAACTTAAGCCTTCCGCCGCAGGCTCGCTGGTGGCCGCAAGGGTTGCCGGCGAGCCTGCTTCGGCTTCGATTTTTTTTTCAGTTTCTTTTTCGTTCCTTCGTCGTCCATTCGTTTTGTCGGCGAAACAGCTGGTCAAAGTGGTCTCGTTGCCGGCAAAGGACTATTGTTCCCACCCCAGTCGCGCCGGCAAGTCAATAGGTCTTTTCTTTTTTCGGGTCTTTCTTCTCCTCACTCTCCTCGTCAGTCTTCGGTCTTCCTTCCTCATTCCCCACCTATAGTAGCGTCGCACCACCGCTCCGTCGTCGTTAGTTCCCCCTTCCCCTAGTGGTTGTGGTCGTCGGCGAATTAGTCGCCTAGTTTCGTCTTGGGCTTCCCTCTCCCTTCCCTGTTTCGTGGTCTCCGTTTGTTGGTTTGGGCGTCCCCTTTCCCCCCTTCCCCCACGTGGTCTCGGGGTTGGGCTTCCCTCCCCCGGTTGTCGGTCCGAGCTTCCCCCTCCCCCTTTCCTAGATCCGTCGGTCACGTTGTCGGGCATCCCCTTCCCCCTTCCCCCCTTTTAGTGTTGTGTCCGGTAGTTTACTTTTGGGCCTCCCCTTCCCCTCCCCAATTAGTATTGTGTCTCGCTTTCGGTTTCCTGTGGTTGTGCGCCTTCCATTGTTAGTTTCTCGGTTGTATTATTATGGTCTTGTTGTTTGTTATCTTAACATGCTTGATATTTTGGTTAACTCTTTGGAGGTTGTATTTGTCTTCAAGAGGTTGGATCCGGGTTATGTGATTGGTTAGGGTTTGCGTGGAAAATGATTTCATGGATGGGGTGTGTATTATCCGATTTTGCAAATCGGATGGTTCTTCAAGATCTAACAATGGTTAGATTTCAATCTCGCTTGGTAATTATTTTCACAATCATTGCCTTGACAAAACGAAATCTGAAGACGGCTCCCCAATGTGTCAATTGGGTTTATAGCGCGTCAACTATCTTGAACTTCTCATCAAAGGAGAAGCCTGATATATCCTTCCAAAAGGGTATTGAGTCACAAAGGAATGTGACTCTTCTAGGAAACCTGGTCGTAGAATCCCCTTTGACGGAAGGTCACTGGGATTGGTCCTGTTGCGACTTCCCAATCTCATTTGTTACTTTCTTTGCCCCGCTCGTGAAATTAGCCCTCTCCTCCCATTATGTTCGTCAGGGTTCTGGCAAATGTCATCCATCAGAAGAAGTGTTTTACTACATTTATATATCAAATCGGACCTCCAGATCGAGCAGTGTTATCTTAGATTAAGTTATTTATGTTTTTGTAATTGTTATGTAAGAGCGAGTATCGCTCAGTTTAGTTTTCTTGTGTTTGTTTGGTTGTATTAGTATTAGGTTGTACTTTCATTTTTAATTAATGCACAATTTCCCCGTTGTCAAAAAAAAAAAAATCAAATAGTAGTATGTTTTTGCAAATGATGTGTAATATAGTAAGGTGGTGATAATAGTAATATGTTTTTGTGTAATCTTCTAACAAAAATTTAACATAAATGTTCATGGTGGTAACTCAATTATTCCAAAGTGAATGTTTTCACTTTGCAACTTTTCACTGCGAAAGATTACTATGGTGTAGAGGAAGTAGTACCGTCGTTAGTTACATTTTATTCCTCTCTTCTCAGTTGGGACTTCAAACCCGACCACAAAGTTCGGGGAAAATATGAATTAAAAAATAACTAATTAAATAAATAGTAATAAGTCCACACTAATAATAATAAGGTAGTTAAATCCTTTTTTCAATTTTCCTTCACCATCCATAGAGGAAGAAACTTTATGTGGATTTCTGTGGATATTTATTTCTAAGGCAAATGATACAGAAGTGCATAATAATTAAACTCCAACATCATTATTAGTGTTAAGATATGTTAGGCATCTTAGAGATATGATTATATATTTTGTATATTTGTTTCCTTATCTTCTTAGGCAAGATAGGATTCTTCTTGATTGTCTCCTCTTTGAGGACTCTTGTATAGCATTTTCGGTCAGTTCAATGAGAAAACCTAAGAATCGTTTTGGTGCCTCTTATCACTTTGTCATGGTATCAAGAGCAGGTTAACAAATTCCTCCAAAATTCTCGTTTTTTTCCTTCGATCATGGCAGGCGATTCTCAAAACCTCCCCAAAAATCGATCCTTCTTCTCCATTCTTCCTTGGACCGCAAGATCGTCCTGGTGATTTCATCACCCAACTCGTCTAACACACGACAATTATGCAGACTGGGCAGCAGATATTCGTCTTGCTTTGATTGCTCGTCGCAAGTTCGGGTTCCTCGACGGTTCTATCATCAAACCGGAACCCCCGTGCAATGAATTTGATTTGGTTAACAATTCACGCCATGCTCGTTTCCTGGCTCACTAATACCATCACCTCCGAGGTAAAGAGTACTTTAACTAAATATAGTGATGCTAGTAGGCTTTGGGACCATCTTAAACAACGATTTTCAATTGTTAATGGCTCTAGAATTCAACAAATTAAGTCCTCCATTACACGTTGTGAACAAACTAAGACCATGTCCATTGCTACATACTATGGCAAGTTAAATGCTTTGTGGGAAGAACTTTCTCATCTTGAACCACCTATTGTGTGTCCTTTCTCTCCTTCATGTACTGTTTCCAATCTTTATTTACAACGTCGAGAAACCGCTAAACTTCATGAATTTTTAATGGGTCTTTATCCTGATTACTATGCGCAATTACGTAGTAACATTCTGTCTACAGACCCGCTGCCTTCCTTAACTCGAGCCTATCATCTTGCTATTCAAGATGAAAGGGTTCGCAACTCTCAGGTTTCTTCCCTCAACAAGTCTCATGTACCCGAGGTTGTTGGTTTCTCGGTTCGGGCTTCTTCTTCGACTGGCCGTGGGCATGAATCCAGTTCGTGTTGGGCTCATCTTACTTGCAGCCACTGCAAGAAAAAGGGCCACGGTGTGGCCCACTGTTATGACCTTCACGGGTACCCCGATAAAGCCAAAGGAGGGGTTGGTGGCAGCCGTGTTCCAGCTCGTGCCAACACTTTGCCACCAGTGGCGTCGGTGGCTCGGATTCTTCCTCTGTGGTTCCGGGCAGCAGCAACCCCAACTCTTCTCTCTTCACTCCTGATCAATGGAAAGCTTTAGCCGGCATGTTTGGTAATGCTACTGTTCCGGCAAACCGCTTGAATGGTGTGTTTGACAATAAATTGTGGATTATTGATACAGGTGCATCTCATCATGTTACGGGGATTCAGTCTTGGTTATTTGATTCACAGCCTTTTGATTGTCCTGTTGGTCTTCCTAATGGTGCATCGGTTTTATCTACCATGGTTGGATCGGTTTGTTTATCCTCAAAAGTTATTCTTAAGAACGTTCTTTTTGTTCCTAATTTGAGCTACAATTTGCTTTCTGTTTCTCAACTTTGTGATGACTTGCAGTGTGTTATCCAATTTACTAATTCTATTTGTGTGATTCAGGACCCCATGAAGGAGCAGATTGGAACGAGGAGTAGGAAGGACGGTCTTTACTACTTTGTGGGCACTGATTCTATTCAACATGTCACCATCTCTTCAGATTCATCCTTGTTTGATTTGTGGCATCAACGACTTGGTCATCCTTCTGAGAGTATTGTCAAATTACTTGCTCCACTTTGCAATCATAAGGGTCGTTTGCATCCCAATTGTGAGATTTGTTTTCGTTCTAAACATTCTAGAACTAAATTTCCTTCTAGTGATAATAAGGCTTCTAGAGTTTTTGAGAAAATTCATTGTGATTTGTGGGGGCCATATCGCCATGTTTCTTCTTGTGATACCCATTATTTCTTAACTATTGTGGATGATTTCTCTAGAGCTGTGTGGACTTACTTGTTAGTTGATAAAATGGAAGTTTTTTTTATGTTCATGACATTTGTGGCTATGGTTCAATGCCAATTTTCTCAAACCATTAAGATTGTTCAAAGTGATAATGGCACTGAATTTCGATGCTTGCTTGATTATCTTTCATCTACTGGCATCTTGTTTCAAACCTCTTGTGTGGGTAATCCGGAACAAAATGGGAGGGTAGAACGTAAACACCAACACATTCTCAATGTCGCCCGTGCCATTCGATTTCAAGCGCATTGGCCTATTTATTTTTGGGGGGAATGTGTTCTAGCAGTTGCTCATTTGATTAATCGTACTCCCTCTCTCTTACTCAAAGGCAAAACTCCTTTTGAATGTTTGTTTGGCCGCATTCCTTCTTATGAAGCTCTTCGTGTTCTTGGATGTCTTACCTTTGCTCATAATAAAAAAACCAAGGGTAACAAGTTTGCTAGTCGTAGTCGTAAGTGTGTTTTTGTTACGTTGGGTATCCGTTGGCCAAAAGGGTTGGAAGTTATATGATCTTGAGACTAAAGAAATTTTTGTCTCTCATGATGTGAAATTCAATGAACAAAAATTCCCTTTTCTTCATCCTTCTGACACAACTCTCACTTCAGATCCCTTGTTCTCACCCACTTCCGCTATTCACAATGATTTTGATGAATTTGATGCATTTGAATATCCCTCATTTCTTCCTGCTTCAATCCCACAAAATAACTCCCTTCCTTCTCCTCCCAATGGCCCACAAAAATCCTCTCAGCCCCCTGCCACTTCTTCCGCGCAAAATATGCCCAGCTCTTCACTCAACAATGATCCAGGCCCATTCCCATCTCTTTCTTCGTCTGGGCCCACTTCCGTTTCCAGTCCAACTCTACCTCTCCATTCTCCTCCGTCTGGGCCAGCTGAAGCGCCCAGTCCAAATCTTCGCCCCTCATCTCCCCGCACGTGTTCCACCTCTCACCCTTCTTCTTCCGGCCTAATTCCAGGCCCTATTATTCCCCCTAGCTCGCCTGGTCCTGTTTCCGTCTCTACAAGCCCATCTACACAAAAATCCACGCCTAACCCAGTTTCTTCTCTCCCTCCTCCTATTTCCAGTTCTAGCCCATCAACGACTCCTTCTTCCGTTTTTTACGACCCAAACACATCTTCTCAGTCTTCTTTGGGCCGTGGTCACCGCACCAAGGTCCCCTCCACTCGTTTACGGTACTATGTTACTCATACATTAATTGCTCCAAGTGGTCCTTCGTTTTCTCCTTCCTCCGGTTCCACTGCTTCTTCGAGTACTCCTAATCCCTTAGCACATTATATAAATTGTGACAATTTTTCTGCACATTATCGAAAGTTTCTTGCAGCTCTTATTTCTCAACAGGAACCTCGTTCTTTTAAGGAAGCTATGAAGGATGCAGGTTGGCGGGCTTCCATGCAAACTGAAATTCAGGCTCTTGAGGACAATGGTAGTTGGACTTTTGAACTTCTTCCTCCGGGAAAATAGGCTCTAGGGAGTCAATGGGTGTACCGTATCAAATATCATTCTGATGGTCGTATTGAGCGTCTTAAATCTCGCTTGGTTGTTTTTGGCAATCATCAGCAGGCGGGGATTGACTATAATGAGACTTTTGCTCTCGTTGCCAAAATGACCACTATTCATGCTTTCCTTGCCATTGCCGCTTCCAAGCATTGGGAACTTCATCAGATGGATGTTCACAATGCCTTCTTACATAGTGATCTTAAGGAAGAAGTTTATATGAAACTTCTTCCTAGTTTTCCTCGGTCAGATTCTAACCTTGTTTGTCGGTTACAGAAATCTTTATATGGGCTTAAACAGGCTCCTCGGTGTTGGTTTGCAACGCTTGTTATAGCTTTGAAAGGGTATGGCTTCTCACAATCCTACTCTGATTCTTCTTTGTTCACCTCCACCCATGGCACTATTCAACTCAATGTATTGGTCTATGTGGATTATCTTATTATTTCTGGTAACAACTCTGCCACTATTTCATTGTTCAAATCCTATCTCGGTGACTGTTTCAAAATGAAAGATTTAGGTCCTCTTAATCATTTTCTGGGCATTGAAGTTGCTCGTAGTACTTCTAGTTTGTTTTTATGTCGCAAGTACACTCTTGACATTATTTCTGAGATAGGTTTGTTGGGCGCAAAGCCGTGTGGTTTCCATATGGAGCAAAATCATCGCCTCAGTCATGATACTAGTGATTTATTTGACGATCCAGAGCGGTATCGTCGGCTTGTTGGACAGCTTATCTATCTTGCCGTCACTCGTCTAGATCTAGCATATTCGGTTCATACTCTTTCCAACTTTCTTCAGGTGCCTCGGGTGGCTCATGGGATGCAACGGTTCGGGTTGTTCGGTACTTGAAAGGTACTCCAGGGCCATGGCATCTTACTTCGAGCCGACAGGTGATCTTACTCTTCGGGGGTTAGTGTGACTCGGATTGGGCCGCCTGTCCTATCACTCGACGTTCTTTGTCTGGTTGGCTTGTCTTCCTGGGTCATTCTCCTATTTCATGGAAGACAAAGAAGCAACATACTGTTTCTTTGTCTTCAGCGGAGGCTGAGTATCGTTCGATGACAGCTATTACTTGTGAGCTTAAGTGGCTCAAGGGTTTATTGTTGAGTCTTGGGATTCATCATCCCATGGCTATCCCTCTTTTCTGTGACAGCCAGTCTGCTCTTCATATTGCTCAAAACCCTGTGTTCCATGAAAGAATGAAACATATTGAGGTTGACTGTCACTTTGCTCGTGATGCCATCAAAGAGGGGTTGATTGCTCCCTCTTATGTCTCTACTATATCTCAATTGGCCGACATTTTCACCAAGGCTCCCTATGCTCCAACTTGAGGGGGGGTGTTAAGATATGTTAGGCATCTTAGATATGATTATGTATTTTGTATATTTGTTTCCTTATCTTCTTAGGCAAGATAGGATTCTTCTTGATTGTCTCCTCTTTGAGGACTCTTGTATAGCATTTTCGGTCAGTTCAATGAGAAAACCTAAGAATCATTTTGGTGCCTCATATCACTTTGTCAATTAGTCATTACGCCTAATGCTGATCATGTTGCCAATTTTTTGACTTCGGCAAATTTGTTCCAATCCATATTCGGAAAAGATGTTTTATAGATAAGATGTGAAATGGACATTAATAATTGTGGCCTAAATGTGTGGATTTATATATTGTACGCTAATTTTTAAAAGTTCCAAATATTATTCGTTAACTCTAAAATGCGTCTCAATTGTGCCCAAGTTTTAACGTGATGTTATTATTTTCGTTATTGTCTCAACATATGACACTGTTTCATACTATCCCACCATAACACAAGGTCCATCTAGTTAGACAAAGTTTATATAACCATTTGACACAACAAAACATTGAAACAAAATAACTTATATGATATCATATTAATAAATACTACTACATAACTGTGAAATAATATAAAATATAAGTTTACTATACATAATATTAATACACAATCGTGTATCTAACAGACTTAAAACTAGTTATATTGAACAGAGAACGCTGCAGTCTGACGCTAAAGAAACAATGTGTATCCAAGAAGCAACTATATGTCCATATCAGTGTAACATAATTCGCCTTTTTAGTTCGCAGTTCGCCAGAAAAGGGCAAAAAAATATGCGAACACCGACCATACTTTACTTTTTCGGATCGTAATTCGCGAGGGGATTAGGGAATTATGTTACACTGGTCCATATATACTACTTAGTGCTACGCGCAAAGACATGAGTAAGCACTGAAAAAAAAAACCTTATCAATAATATCCCATCATCCTCGTGCAAACATATTCTCCACGACCATTTCAAGACATAAACATGTTAACAAAAAATGGAATCCAATTCGTACTAAAATTAGGGATTGCAGTGGGCTTGCAATCCCCACCCGGAAGGGCCGCAACTTGATCGGTTCTACCATGGATTGACCCAATACGTAGAAACACAAAAAATGGATCATGGGATATGTCCCTTCAGATTGCCGGCGCAACACAACTACACGAAGCAACCCATTGAAACGAGATAATTTTTTTTTTTTAGGTAAGTTGAAGTCTGTACTCTTTCCATCTAGTAGATTCACGAAGGATGATAGTCAAACAATAGCTTTACAAACACTTGTTTTATACTTTTATAATTTGCTTTAGCCCTCATCTAGGTAATATTTCTTTAAACATCTAAAGTATATCTTAACGACGACGTCTATTATTATTATTATATGTCGTACATATTTTTTGGTTTTTTTTTTTTGACACTGTTTGAAAGAAAAACAACAAAATCTAAGAACAACAAAATTAGAGCAAATTAACTCGCAAAAGTTGTCATTGACTTCATGCAAAGTTTGGCAATGTTATCGCTTCTGCAATTTGTTCCCTTGGAACCTTGCGTACCATACACCAATCAACATGTTTTGCATAGTCCAGAATTTTGTTGGTTGTCCAAGATAGACAGGAGAGATAATATCATAATAGTACCCTTCAAGATAGAGACAAGTTTAACGGAATTTGTTACCATCAAAACATGTTGGAGTTGGTTCTCTATTACCCATTGCATCGCATTGAGACAAGCAATGGCTTCTGCTTGTAACGCCGAACCCGCATAGCCGTAAGTACCACATTTCCTATAAATCATGTTGGCCACACCAGTAGTAGATGAAGAATGATTTTCTAGTAGACACCATCCTGCTCCCATGGAATTATATTTCTTAGACCAAGCTCCATCAAACGCAATTATATGTTCGGCTGCTCCTTGTTTGTAGAGACCTATCGGAAGGCTGCCAAGAAACCTAGAAGGGAGGACGAATCTACCTCATGTGGGTGGAGGAAGCTAAGACCTGAGACCTTAGATTGAGTACTCTGTTGGACCCCATTTTCTACAGTGGCGGTATTTGTTCAAGTTCGAAATAAAGAGAGAAGGGGTTCCACTTATCTTGGGCGTATGGAATGCATGTTGGGTCCACCACTTCAACCGCTTGAGTGAAAAGATGAGGATCAGTTATAAGGAAGTTGTGGAAACTCCTATTTTTTAGGATGTGCCAACGGAACTATGGGCTATTCAAAAAGGCTGTACATATATCAAATGTAACTAAGTTTAGGGGGCAGCTATTAATCACTCCCAGTACTCATAATTAGTCATTCTCTCATCCTCCATTAAAATTCAGCCATCTTGTATTAATCATTGTTGTATTTGTGAGCTGTCATTGACGGCGGCACAATTAGAGTGGATTGGTGATCAAGAGCGTCACCCGCGGTTTTTCCCGTCATTTGGGTTTTCCGAGTCAACAATTGTTTGTCTTTTTATTCTTCTAGTTGTGTTCTTGTTAATCATTATTTATTGCATATTTGTTTAGGTATATTGTTCTTGTTGTGGGCTTCCCAATACCTTTTGCGTATTTGATACAAAATCGGCATAAACAATTTGGCGCCCACCGTGGGGCCCTCAGCAAGATCTATATACACTTTCTACCGTTTTTCCTTATTTCCCATTTTTTCCACTAGTTCGTCTGTGCCTTTTTCCTTTTTTCTGTGTTGACAATGGCAAGAGGATGGGTGACAACTCAAGAGGTCATCGACGAACTCAACCGCGTCAAGGCAGCAATGGCCACATTGAAGGAGAGCTACGTTGCATCCTGCATGGAGAATCAAAGCCTAAAGTCCGCTCAGCGACAATCCAAGGGAGCTAGGTCTCGCAACGTCGGCGACGTCCCCAGAATGCCCAATCTAGATGAAGAGGCGTTCGTGACTCCAGCGAACCATGGCGTTCCTTTAAACGACGAAGATTCAGACGATGACGCCGGCGCTATACTTCAAAGAAGCCAACAACGTCCCTCTTTCAATGATCCGATCCAGCAGCGTCTCCAACAATTAGAAGACATGATCACCAGAATCCCCGGCGTCCCACGCCCCATGGAGAAAGCGATGCCGAACAGCTACGCAGATTCACCTTTCGCTGACCCTATTGCAATGATCGAAGTTCCGAAGCGGTTTTCTGTCCCAACCATGAAGCTGTACGACGGCACCTCAGATCCCAACGACCACGTCGCTCAATACAAGCAACGGATGATTAATATCTTAATTCCTCGAAATATGCGCGAAGCTTGTATGTGCAAAGGCTTCTGATCAACGCTGACTGGACCAGCACTGCAGTGGTTCATCCATATCGGCAACGGCACTATCTCTTCTTTTGCTCAATTAATTAATGCTTTCAATTTACAATTTGCTAGTAGCCGTAAGATGGAGAAACAAGCTAGTGATTTGCACAGAATTGTGCAAAAATCTGATGAATCTTTGAAAGAGTTTGTCAACAGGTTTAACCGGGAGAAAGTGTCAATTGCCAATTGCGATGTCAGGACGGCGATTGAAGCTTTCCGACGAGGATTGGATGAAGAGTCAGATTTATACAAAGAGCTGACAAAGTATCCTTGCCCGACTTTCGAGGATGCCCAGGCCAAAGCCTTGGCTCAGATCAGGTTGGAGGAAGACATGCAATCAAGGAAAGCGTTCAGGGACGCATGCAACAGAAAATTGACGCCGACCAAGCAAAGTAAGCCTTACGATCATCCGAAACAGATCAACAGCGTCCGTCAGACTGGAGCCATAAGCGATTGGAAGAATGACCCCGGCTTGCCACCCAAGCTCACCGAATGTGGGTTCAACGTCGACGTGTCAGGTATTGTTAACACTTTACGTTCTTTGGGTAACACCGTTAAGTGGCCTTTTAGGAATGAAAAAGCAGCACCCCGACGTGACCAGTCGAAATGGTGCGAGTTCCATGGAGATCACGGGCACGACACAGACGAGTGTGTTGCATTAAGACGTGAAGTGGCACACCTCCTCAAACAGGGTCACCTGAAAGACCTACTGACTGAGAGGTGAAAAGCAACAACATCAAAATATGATGAACGGTGGCAACCCCCTGCGTCGCCGACACACGTGAAGGTAATCAATGTTATTAGTGGCGGATCAGATATTTGTGGACTAACCTATTCTGCAGCTAAACGTCACGTGAGAGACGTCCCAAATCAAGACGCCATCCCTAAGGATCTCCGTCATCCCCGTGACGCCGAACTCGAAGCTATGCCCATCACATTCGACGAAGGCGATCTCGGTGACGACCGAGACATCCACCACGACGGTTTGGTAATCTCTCGAACTGTTAGCAATTGTTTACTAAAACATATGCTAGTGGATAATGGCAGCTCAGCTAACATCCTCATGAAAGACGCATTAGAAGACATGGGCATCGACGAACGCGACATCATCCGGAAATCTAATGTCCTTGTTGGATTCAGTGGTGAAGCCAAGCATACCATGGGCGAAGTGACGCTGCCCACTTACGCCAAAGGGGTAAACATGCCAAACAAGTTTTACGTCGTGGATTGTCCTTCCTCTTACAACGTCATCCTGGGGAGGCCTTGGATCCACAGCATGAAGGCCGTCCCCTCCTCGTATCATCAATCCTTAAAGTTTCCTACCAAGTGGGGAGTGCAGGAGATTAAGGGGGATAGACGGATAGCTCGAGAATGCTACAAGACGTCCCTCAAACCTCGTAAGATGGAAGCATAGCAATTACGAGATGCGAGACGTTGGGGGAGCAGGGTTTTGATGAACAGCAAGTCGACGAAGTCATACTTGACTCCGACAAACCAGATCAAACGGTCAAAATAGGAGCGTAATTGGCTCCCGACGTCCGTGAACAGGTAATCGAATTTCTTACAGAAAACGCTGATTGTTTTGCGTGGTCGCATGAAGATGTAACAGGTATTGACCCTGACGTCATAACACACAAACTCAACGTCGACCCACATCATAAGCCAGTGAAGCAGAAGAAACGCAAGTTCGCTCCTGAAAGAAATCAGATAATCAACGTCGAGGTCCAAAAGTTAATTGACACTGGCAAGGTAAGGGGAAGTTAAATATCCCGATTGGCTAGCTAACGTCGTTGTTGTAGGAAAAAAGAATGGAAAATGGCGAGTTTGCATCGATTTCACTGATCTCAACAAAGCTTGCCCGAAAGATCCGTTTCCTTTGCCACACATCGATGCCCTCGTCGACGCCACCGTCGGGCACGAGCTGCTGACGTTCATTGACGCCTTCTCTGGGTACAACCAAATACTTATGCATCCAGAAGATCAGGAGAAGACGTCGTTCGTCACCGACCGCGGCATCTATTGCTATAAAGTTATGCCGTTTGGATTGAAGAACGCCGGCGCCACCTATCAACGTCTCGTCAATGCCATGTTCAAAGATCAGATAGGGGACACAATGGAGGTGTATATCGATGATATGTTGGTGAAATCCAAGGCCGCTTGTGACCACGTCCCACATTTACAGCAAGCATTCGACGTTATTCGAAGGTACGGAATGAAACTTAATCCTACTAAGTGTTCTTTTGGAGTGTCTGCAGGAAAGTTTCTGGGGTACATAGTTACGCGACGAGGCATAAAAGCTAGCCCTGACCAGATAAGGGCTATCGTCAACATCCAATCCCCAAGGAACGTCAAAGAGGTGCAGAAACTTACTAGACGTGTTGCCTCCTTGAGCCGATTCATTTCGAAATTCTCCGACAGGTGTAGGCTATTCTACGACATCCCGAAAAAGAATAAAGGCTTTGAATGGAGCCAACGTCATGAACAAGCACCGCAGAACTCAAAAAATATCTTATGACGCCTCCTTTATTATCCAAGGCGATGGCGGATCGAGCCATTACAACTTTATGTCGCCGTCAGCGAATCATCAGTCAGTGCCGTCTTGACTAGGGAAGATTCAACGGGCCAGCTGCCCATTTATTATGTAAGCAAATCCCTCGTCGACGCCGAAACCAGGTATTCTTCTTTAGAAAAGCTCGTTTTGGCATTAGTCACTGCTTCTAAAAAATTGAAACATTATTTCGAAGCACATGTCGTACATGTAAAGACTAACTATCCTATTAAGTCAATCTTGAGACGCCCAGAATTGACAGGAAGAATGAGCAAATGGGCCATTACTCTTAGTAGTTATGACATCGAGTATCAGCCACGAATGGCCATAAAATCACAAGCCTTAGCAGATTTTGTGGCTGACTTCAGCCCACGACTGGAGGCATCGGCACAAAGTGAGGTGAGTATGCTTGATGTTAACACAATTAACACTAAATGGGTGTTGCATGTAGATGGATCTTCGAACTTTCGAGGAGCCGGATTAGGTATACTGCTGAAGTCGCCACAAGGGGACACTATAGCCCGAGCTATTAGCTGTGATTTTAAAGCTACAAACAATGAAGCAGAATATGAAGCATTGTTGGCTGGGTTGACGTTAGCCAAAGATCTGCAAGCCACCGACATTGAAGTATACAACGATTCACTGTTGATAGTTAGCCAAATCAATGGAGAATTCGGCCAAGGACTCTAAAATGACGGCGTACCTGGAGGCAGCCAAGTCAAAGGTAAAATCTTTTGCAAACTTCAACATTCATCAGATCCCAAGGGATCAAAATACGCAGGCAGATGCATTGGCCAATATTGGCTCAGCCATGAGAAAATTAGGATTCAAGAATATACCCATAGTGCACTTAGCGACACCAGCAAATCGATCGATCAGTAAACGACGCCGACGTCAACTAGATTACGATGATGCCGTCTACTAGTTGGAAGGCGCCGATCATCTCATATCTCAAGGACGACGTACTCCCGGACGACAAACTGCTAGCGAGAAAGGTACGCTTTAAATCTTCGATGTATGTTCAGATTGACGACGTACTCTTTCGAAAGTCTATTGCAGGACCTTATTTACGTTGCCTTGACGGCGACGAATGCAAGCAAGTACTCCAAGAGATGCACGACAGGAGTTGCGGTAATCATTCAGGTGGACGCAGTCTATCCAATAGAACTTTGAGAATGGGGTACTACTGGTCGACATTGAGGCGAGACGCCGTGGAATACGCCAAAAAATGTGATGCTTGCCAACGACACGCTGCCATGTCTCATAAACCAGCAAAACGGCTACATCCAACAATTACCCCATGAGGTGGGGGATGGATATTGTCGGCAAA
This sequence comes from Beta lomatogona, assembly GCA_947646795.1. Classification (NCBI taxonomy): domain Eukaryota; kingdom Viridiplantae; phylum Streptophyta; class Magnoliopsida; order Caryophyllales; family Amaranthaceae; genus Beta; species Beta lomatogona. The sequence continues at coordinate 2,379,937 of CANSNZ010000231.1, forward strand.
TTGCCTCAAGCGCCGGGGCAGAAGGTGTTCATGTTAGCAATGACGGATTATTTTTCTAAGTGGATTGAGGCTGACTCATTCACCCATGTACGTGATAAAGAAGTCATTACTTTTATATGGCGAAATATAATCTGCAGATTCGGTGTACCGTCAGAGATAATCTGCGACAACGGTTCACAATTCATCAGTACGCCCACGCGAAACTTTCTGGCAAAATGGAATATACAACTAAACACCGCGACGCCAAGATATCCACAAACCAATGGACAAGCTGAATCAAGTAACAAGTCGGTTATACAGGTCATCAAACGGCGCTTGAAAGCCGCCAAAGGTAAGTGGGCGGAGGAGTTACGGTCAATTCTTTGGGCAAACGGAACCACCCCTAAGACGGCGACGGGGCAAACGCCGTTCTCATTAGTGTACGGGTGCGAGCGGTCTTACCTCCGAGGTACGGATCCCGACGGCGAGATATGGATTGTTGACGACGGAGAGAAACGAAGTGGAGATACGCCACAACCTCGTTACTAGCGAAGAATTAAGAGAGGCAAGCTTGTACGAATGGCGTCGCAACAACTGATAGTAGCTCGAAGTTTCAACAAGAACGTTAAGGCAAAGGCATTCAAGGTAGGCGACCGGGTCCTTAGAGAAGTATTCCGTAACACTAAAGAACTTAATGCGGGTAAACTAGCACCAGCTTGGGAAGGACCATATCGTATACAGAAAGTAGTAGGCAACGGCGCCTATAAATTTGTGCACAAGTGAAGGAAAACAAGTTCCACGAAGTTGGAACGCCGTCCATCTAAAACTTTATCATTTTTAAATTAATGTTGACAACAAAAGGGACGCCGTCACGGGTAAGTAATTAATTGAAACATGCCTCTTTTTAATCGTGTCATTTTGTTTTCAACATATTTTCGAGTCCTTTAAAAGTACCATGGTCATAGGCAACATGCGACTTGAGCGTCGGAGGGCAGTTGGTAAAGCCAACGACCATCTCACCTTTGTTCATGAAGACAGGTATGTAAGACAGAGGCCCATCGACGACCTACAAAGGATACTTTCAATCGGATAACATACAACAACTCGACGCCGTCACACTCGATGACGGCGGCAGCCTACATCGTGCGTTGGAACTCGATGGCGTCCCGAGACAAACGCAATGTGACTACCATACGATAAGGAACACACACCTTAAGAAGTCATCAACACTACATACAAGCTAAGCATACTTAATTGGAAGTGGTGATTTAGCCCTTCATGACAATTAATGTTGCATATAGCTCCCAACACTAAAGGTACCTACTTACATACATACATACACACAACGGCATTGACAAAATATACATCTACATGGGGCAAGTTAAACACACAACGAAGAAACATAACATTAATACTTGCCGTTACGGCAATAAGTCAAATAAAACATAACCTAAAACTTGCAACTGTTTGAAACGAAATCAGTGTTCTAGCATTAATGCAACTAAACAAAAGGGAAATTGTTCTACGTTGGTGGCACATCACCATGCAAAAACATTGAAAAACAACTTCTAATTTGTATCCATGGCATCTTTGTTTTCACCACCAGGGGTCGACTCAGCTGTCGTCGTCATCTCGGCACTTGCAGCTACGCCGTCAGGCAGAAGATCGGATTCAGACCCATAAGCAGCAAGGAACATTCTGACGTCGTCCTCTGGAGTCCATGACGCCGTCTGGCCTTCCATGAATTGCTTCATCAGCCTTGCCTTGGTCCTCCAAGTATATAGGCTCGCAGCGTCAATAAGCTCTTCTTGCAAAGCCGTCACCTTGGCTTCTAGCTCAGCAGTTTGAACGTCCAACGTCTCTTTGAGCGATGCTGCCTCCACGACTTTGGCGCCCAGTTCTTCTTGCAGCGACGCCACCTCAGCGGTCTTGGCTTTCAGCTCCTTCTCGGCCTCCGATTGAGCAGTGATCGACCTTTCCAATTTCTCCCTAAGGGTTTTGCACTCCTTGTCCAGAACGATAGCAGAGTTGCGGATGGCCAAAGAGTTTTGGATGGCCTATTCAAGGTAATGACACAAGTCAACATTATGAAAGACAAAGGGCAATATTACTAATAAGGAAGTAAACAACTTACGTGCAACTGTAGCGCCAACCCTTCGTTGGCGACCTGATGAATGGGAAGCTTGGCAAGGCGTCTTTGCGGCGCAGGGAAAGCTAATTTCTCGGCATCAGGCCAAATGGTAGGGGCAGTGTGCTCCAAAAACCCCTTGGGGAGAGAAATATTGAAGTTTCCTTCTTTGGTCGGCGTCGATTCTTTGACGATGTTAGCATCATCGATTTAACGGCGGCGGGGAGATTTGGCGCATAGGAGCAACGGCGGCAGAAGGGGCGGGCATACTAGCTTGGGCCCTCTTCCTTTTCAATGTTCTCTCCAGCATCTCCGCCTCCGTCAGAATGACCACCGGAGATTTGCTCTTGGTATATTTGGTCTTTTCTGACGACAATACATCAATATGAGCACGGGATTACATAAAGAAGAAGATGACAGCGTTTGCATATGTGCTATACCTGAAGCCATGGAAGCGAAGTGTTCTTTGGAAGGCTCGTCGGGGTCTCTGGGATGTTCGTCGACGTCGGCAGGCACTAGATTGAAGTTGGCCCTGAATGCACGTTCCTCCGTCGAATTGGTCTTCAGAAGCCGGTTAATCTTGGTTCGGGAGTAGTCGCTCTCCTCCAATAACAAGGGTAAGACTTCTGCAAAGCATCACAAAATTAGAATATGTCAAATTCTTAAGCCAACAAAAATTCACAAAAGAAGCAAGAATTATACCTTCGAATTCCAGTCGTCGCACAAAAACGCGTAGTCTTTTCCCAACGACGCCTTTTCTACAAACACATACCTTTTCTTCCATCCTCTGTCGTTGGCCCCAGTATTACCCACAAGGGATAAACGCCTAGATCTCAAAAACAGGGTATACCTCGTATTTTCAACTTTTTTCACTTCATACACATGCAGCAAATCCACTAACCCAAAATCCATGTTCATACCCTTGGCCAAAACATCGATTACATGGATAATTCTCCAAGCTAAGGGCATAATTTGTCCGGGGCTTACCTTAAGGGTGTCGAGAAACTCAGTCATGAGTGGGCAAAGGGGGAATTTGTGGCCAATTTTGAAGGGATATTCGTAAAAAACTACCCAACCCAAGGGACAGTCGTCGGGACGTTCTTCCTTTTCAGGAATTCGAACCTTAATTCGGATGGGTAACCTAGTTTTTTCTATAAAGTCATCTATTTCTTCTTCTATGAAGGTGCTAGGTACACTAGGGCCTCCAATTACACCGGCGCTGATAACAATCACCTCCCCACTAGTTTCAGAGGGTTTGGGGGATTTGTTAGCTTTTCTAACCTTGACAGCGTCTTTAGGGGCCATGGGTGAAGAGTTCAAAGAAATAGAAACAAGAAAACGAAGAATTATTACCTGTTTTTGCTCGCCGAAGAAAAGCCGCAGAAAGAGGAGGGAGAAGTTCTCGGTTCTTCAGGAGAGAGAAAGTACTTTTGTGAGATTTGAAGTGACAAGAGGGAGAAGGAGGGGTAGCGTGTGTTTTATAACATGGGGGCATGTGCAGTTAGGCGGTTGAGAGCAGTTCTTGGGTCAAGTAATTGTTGTAGTTCCCCAAGGCAGTTGAGAAACAACATCAATTAGGGGCAATTGTTGGACCCCATTTTCTACAGTGGTGGTATTTGTTTAAGTTCGAAATAAAGAGATAAGAGGTTCAACTTATCTTGGGCGTATGGAATGCATGTTGGGTCCACCACTTCAACTGCTTGAGTGAAAAGAGGAGGATCAGTTATAAGGAAGTTGTGGAAACTCCTATTTTTTAGGATGTGCCAACGGAACTATGGGCTATTCAAAAAGGCTATATATATATATATCAAATGTAACTAAGTTTAGGGGCAGCTATTAATCACTCCCAGTACTCATAATTAGTCATTCTCTCATCCTCCATTAAAATTCAGCCATCTTGTATTAATCATTGTTGTATTTGTGAGCTGTTATTGACGGCGGCACAATTAGAGTGGATTGGTGATCAAGAGCGTCACCCGCGGTTTTTCCCATCATTCGGATTTTCCGCGTCAACAATTGTTTGTCTTTTTATTTTTCTAGTTGTGTTCTTGTTAATCATTATTTATTGCATATTTGTTTAGGTATATTGTTCTTGTTGTGGGCTTCCCAATACCTTTTGCGTATTTGATACAAAATCGGCATAAACATTTGAATTTTTTGGTATATTGATACTTACATGATTTGACAATTGTTTTATCATATATACCTTTCTTTCAGAAACAGACTTCTAGATCTTTAATCGTTCAAGGGGGACAACCCAAACACTATTTTATAGGGGACAAATAATTAGTTAAGTAACAACCATCTTTCTCAATTACACTTTATTCTAAATTTGCAATAATTCAAATCAAATTTTTAAAAAAAAACCAAGGAGGGAGGCTAAGACCCTCTTCTATCCGAAAAAGTATATGTTACACCCTCCCGCTTACAGTGGTGGATGTCCCATATTCCACGTCACCATAAAAGAATTACAAACATTGTCGATCTAAAGTTTTGATTCTGCAACCTTAAGCATGGATAGCAATGACTTACATAGCCACTAACTCACAATGATGTTATGGCATATACTCTCAATTATTAAAATAAAATTATTGATATTTTTATGAGAATCATGTGTTAAGTTATAGTGATTTAAAGCTTTAAACTATATCAACAAAATTAGTTAATCAAGCATTTTTAGTTAAAAAAATATGGCATTTTTATACAAGATTCCAATTTCCTTAAGAAAATATCTCACGAATTATCCAAAGTACTGGAGATTTTTTTCAAGGAGAGCTCGAGTGCTTGACATGGCTTCTTCTTTTTTTGGATATGCATGTCTCATGAGTAACTCTTTTTATTCACATCTTTATTATTCCATACCAAAATAAAATGACATAAAAAATGATCACTGATCAGTGATCACAATTTACAACAGCTTTCCAATCCATCACACATCAAATATACTACATAAGTATAACAAAGTAGGGCCACATACTAATTATTGAGTATGAGTATGACAACTTAAAATTTTCTGGGCATAGAAATTCATACGAAGAAACGAAGATGGTGAAGCTAATTATAGTAATTAGCTAATGGAACACTATAAAGAACAATAATTTCAACAGTAACGTCAGGACGAAAAGCCAACAGCACACCCCAATCCAATCCTTCCCCTGTAGTTGCTTTGCACTCTTTGACCGACCTCTTCCCCATCTCATCCATTACAAATATCACACTCGCACCCCACATATTACCAAACTCGCTAAGGACGTGCCGAGTTGAACTAAGTTTGCTCTTCTCTAGCTTGAGTTCAGCTACTACCTGGTCTAAAATCGCCGGTCCTCCTGGGTGAGCAGCCCAAAAGATTGAGTTCCAATCATCGATTCCAATCGGGTTAAGCGAGTCAATCAACACATTTTTAATGTTCCTAGATATAATCCCGGGGACATCAGGATCTAATTGAACAATCATTCCCACCGCACTTAAGCGGACTTGGATGGAGTCGCTTGAATTTGGCAATGTAGTTTGGCTGGTAAACATAAGCTCAAAAATTGGACTCTCGGTTGGCTCATTTATGTCTGCACCTATGATCATCCATGGCAGTTGTGTTGTTGACACCCACAGGCCACAAGCCATCTTCACCTAGAGTTTGTTTAATTACACATTGCCATGTTTCATCATTTTGGAACATAATCTATCTTGATTATACATTGATCCTAATAAATCTATAAATTCTGAACTATTATTTGATGATTCGTGAGCTGTACAATTCATTCCTTCTACACATAGAACATTTCCAGTCACAGAAGAATGTGAACTAAACCAAAATTTTTCCACATACAGACCAGCAAGATCTCATATTTCATCAAATCACCATTACTTCATTCCTTCAAATTCTCCCTATAAACTCCCATCGAGCAATTATTTCAGTTACACTCGACTCCAAGTATAAAAAAAAGTCCAAAACCATACTAAGCTCTTACCACTTTTTTTCCTCACCAAACTGCGATATCAAGGCACTACATCTTATCTTTGATTTTCTCTCTATCAATCTCGAGCTCTGAAAAGAGCTTTGCAGCTCGATACCTTCTGCAAACGCTTCCTCCTCTGACATCAATGCCCGAACTGAACATCCCTACCTGATGCCAGCCGTCGGGACCTTGCCTCAACCTGCTGCATTGTCACCGTTAGCAAAGCCATGTCTTCCACCCATAGCACTTCTAAACATGCCATAAGCAGCTTTGCCACCACTCCCAGCCAATCCTCTTCCTACAATGCCAGTTTTGCCAAAGGCCACTTTGCGTCCAGTCCTCCACTGCCAGCCCTCAGCCCACAATGCCAGCTGCCCCTGCCCAGCGGAAGGCCATTTTGCCACCGGTGCCATCTATGCCTTCTGCTCCAAAGCTGACATTACCTCCTCTGCCTGCCCTGGCTACTGCTCCGACTACCATCCCCACTATAACCTTCTGTCACACCACCGCCATCTCAGTAGTTTACTAAAAAGTCTACAAAAACCAATCCTTCATGGCTTCATATGTACATTACATATTTACATAGCTATATCCAAGATTTTCATCAATATTTCTTTTGTTATATCAATTATTAGGGTATTTTGTTTGTCTTTTTTTCAGCTTTTGCCTCCCATCCCCCGGGTGTATCTAAGAGCAAGAGTTTCCATGTTTATCTGTTGTATTTGACACATATATTTGTTAGCTACTACTAATAATGAATACTTACTAGTTGTTGGGCTCAGGGGCGGTTCTTGACCGGAGCAAGGTGTGCAACCGCATAGGGCCCCCAAAAATTAGGGGCCCCGAATTGCATTAGGTATGTTTTGTTTGTAAAATAAACAAAATGAATTCCTCTGGATCAGTGGTAACGCGTGCGGACGAAGATGAGTAGGTTTTGGGATCGAAACCTGTTGCTAGCGTTAACTTTCCTAAAGGATTGTTTTTTTTTGTCACTTTTAGTTACAGCATTTATTAGCTGCAAAATACCCAATATACCTGCCCCCATTGACCTATTGGATAATGACATTGCCCCACATTAATGACCTCTTAGAAACTTGTAGTCTAGAGTTATGTTCACATTAATGGCTAATTCTCCCCGTAAAATTCTCACTTTCTATCCTTCCAAGTTCTAACTATCTTTAATGACGTCCATTATGTTCAATTTTCCAAGAATTTGCACTAAACAACCCCTTTAAAAAAGTAAAAGAGATACCATCTTAAAAAAAAAGAGTATAAGAGATAAGTCATTATAATTATTTTCTTTTCTCGTAATAAGAACTTTTTGTTTTGAATTATGAATTAGGGGCCCAACATTAAGAAATGGTACAGGGCCCCCATTACCTTTGCCCCGCCCCTGGTTGGGCTTGGGCGATACACTGATTCCTCGGGTTTTTCTAAAGAGATGACATAACATAGCTATATTTTTCTAATGAAATGTGGTTTACAAAAAAAAAAAAGATGTGGTTTGGTGGTCGAATATTCTTATGTAAATAATCACAAACCCTACTAAACAACATTTTTCTGTAAATTGTGATGTCTTTTATAGCGCCAAGTCAACAAGTGGAAATTTGGTGACACGTGGCGAGCTCCAACGCCTCCCCCCACACGTTTTAATCATATCACTAGTTAGTGTCCCGCGCGATGCCCCGGGTCGTTACTTTTTCGTAACTTTTTGTCAAGTGAAGAAAAATTTACGTAATGACATGATAAATAATTACATGATTTTTAAAAAATAAACCCTTAAAAGTTTGGGGATTAAAGCAACAACTTAACTTTCTACAAGAAATTGGAGTAAGAGTTTATGTCTATAATAGTCTCTTGTTGTTATTATAAAAAGGTTAGGTATCTAACTACTTATGCAAATCTTTTAATGAGATATACTTAGACCTTATGAAATTTTATATTGAAATATTAAACAATGGTGTTATGTTGGATTAATAGTTAAGCTTTCACTTTTCATCTCAAAGGTCACGTGTTCGATACCTTGTAACTACACAACATAATTTTTTTAAATTGAGGGTTTAACTTGAAGCATTTGCATTAGAGCCTTAGAGGAGAGTGCCACGTGGCACGCAAATTTTTTTAGGAACACCTTATAATATATTAGTATAGATTATAGTTTTACTTCTTTTTCCCAAAGAACGCTTTGATTACTATTAACTAATTTTTCGATTAGGCAACTGCCGTAAAACTAAAATTTAAGTTCATTGACTGCCTATATAACAGAAAAACCATAAGATGAGAGATCGCAAGAAAGCACAAGCTTCACCTCTAAGTTAGTTACCACCAGTTGCATTTCAGGTTATATGTTGGTTGGTGGATGTTCAATATTTCTATTCCTACTTCAATTAGGTGGCCAAAAATAACCCCATTCATGTAAAAGTTAATCAGAACCAATTGTTTTGTACAGCTAGCTATCAAAATAACTCTATTTCATATACTTTGTTCACTACAACATGGTGATTTTTATCATACACTCGGGTGTACCTTGAGCATGATACACCCAAGCCTACTTTTTTGCTCATTGCTCATTTGAATCATCCAAATGAGCAAAATGTACTAAAAATAGTTTAAAATGAGCAGAAATTAGTCTTGGGTGTACCATGTACCATGTACCATGCACATGGTACACCCGGGTGTATGATAAATGAACTCCTACAACATTAACTAACCTTTTCTTATTACGCGTTTCCCGATTCAGTGTAACATTAAAGGAAAGTAACACTTTTGGGATAGGGGGAGTAATATTTTGTTACAATGACCCATACGCCCCTCACGTATTCTCTCTCTCTCTCTCCCTCTGAGACTCTGACAATACTTCACCATTACCCTCAATTTCCAAAGAGGACCCTCTCTACGCATCCTCCTCGCCCTCAAGCTATATTACTCGGACTCTTCATCTTACCTCAAGTACCAATGTCAGATCCTTGACTCTCTGAATGTGTATGGTCACTTTGACACTACCTTTTACGCCAAAGGCACGGAAGTTTCTTATAATATAGACAAAACAAACACTTGAACACCAACGCATATCCAGCATGAGTACTCGAGTCCAACATCACCCGAAAGCCCCTGCAGATTTACCAGCAGGACAGCCACCAATTGGCACCACCACACCTGAATTCTTTCTCCCTCTCTTATAATATCACTAATGAGACAGTTGCCTAAATCCCTTACTCTGCCTACTTCTATCCATGATGGAGTAGCACTAACAGCTATACTCCACCTACACCACCAACCCTAACACTCCACCACCTCAGTTGGCCCTGCATCAACAACAGAGGCAGCTAATTGTGTGAGAGACAATGATAACTTCAGACGGTAAAGAATCTAATCAACATTGACAAGATCATCATTGGATTTACTTTGACATCTTGAAATACAGGGAAAGATAAGAGGGATATTCTAGTCTTTCAATATTATGGGGGAGGGTTGGCTACCAACTGGTTGGCAGCCAACCCAATTTCTTTCTCCAGTACGCACCCCACATCTATAGTCATTCAGTTTCAGATAACTCAAATCAGCAGAACATCATGACACCTCTTTCATCCAAAAAACATTGGTGACGCGAAGTTATAAACCTGCCTTTCACTCACTTAGAAGATAAAGACACAGTGGTTGAATGACCTAATTTTTTCCCTGGACATTTCCACTATTGGGAGGAAATTTCAGGATTAAAGGTAAGTAGGTAACACAAGGAGGTAAGTACTAGAATTATCAATGTAAACTAAATATTATCAATTTGCCCCTACTATAAGCTTAAAGCAACAAACGACCTTAACCACAAGTTCCAAACTCGTTGTAGATTTGTCGTGTGAATATACTACACAGAAAATTTCTTTTAAAAATATAGATGCTGGCAAAATCTAAAACTGGTCTGAGTCAAGAGAAAGAGGAACTAATCAGTTTATTGTATTGTTCCTTTTTATGGACAGGCATATACCATAATACTATGTCAAGCCACCATTGATTGGTAACTCCCTCCTAATTCTCCCTATAAATATACATCAATACCAGATATTGGACAACAAAATTCGGACGTAACCACCACCCTACTAATATCACCATCTAGAGAGCAAACAGAGATAAAAGTTCTCAGCACATCTACTTGATCACTTGCGAACATGGCGAATTCATGGCTCTATTTCGTCTCCTCTCTGGTTGTAGCTCTGTCAATCTCAAACCTCCACATGAGCTTTGCAGCCCGGCATATTCTACAAGCACCCCCTCAGCTACCAGCAATCCCACACCTAAGACAGTTCAATTTGCCACCATTACCAGGAATATCTTTCAGCCTGCCCAAGCCAACAAACCTGCCAAAGCCTATAAACACTCCACTGCTGCCAACAATCCGAAACCTCTCACAGCTAACTTTGCCATCATTTCCAGAAATTTTTTCCAGCCAGCCCAAACCCACAACCCAGCCAAAGCCTATAAACACTCCGCTGCTGCCAACTATCCCAAACCCAACGCAATTAAATTTGCCACCATTTCCCGAAAGTTTTTCCAGCCTGCCTAAGCCCACAACGCTGCCACCACTGCCCGCCAGTCTACCATCTCTGCCGGCTACTACCCCAAAGGCCACTTTCCCGCCACTGCCATCCATACCCTCTGCCCCTAAAGTCACAATGCCTACTGCTCCTACCACCAATCCCAAAGTCCCTTTAGTTGCAGAACCTCCATCCCAGTAACTGTAGAGTCTATGACTACCTTCCCAATATATCTTCGGATATTTGGGATCCTATCAGTTCATCATTTGATTTTGATCCTTCAGTCAGAAGTCACAGTTCCGCAGATGACTATATAAGCAGTATTGATAGTGAGAGGGTTTTGAATTATATAAATTTATTCACTATATCACATGTACTAATAAAACAAACATTCACTCTGTCAGCTAATAAGTCGTACAGTTTCATATTTTGGCTATTTTGAAATAAATGAAACATTCTTAAATGGTTTGTGATTTCTCTCTATCTTTATGCTCATCACATAGGCACATACTCTAATCTCTCTCTATCTCTCGTATCACCACATGGGTCTCCGTAATATCAATATGCACGTCACATTCCAATGCTTCACCGATCAGTGGACAGAGGGAGTGTGTATATTTCATAATTTGCATGAATCGTGTGACGATTTGATTCAAATCACCATATTGGCTTCTAATTCACAAAAGAAATACAACCATAAAATGGTATTCATAAAATAATGACAAACAAGCTGAAAAAAAGATGTGACAGATGAAGAATGCAAATGATTTTATTTGTGTCAAAGAGTTCCGATTACTACTATTTAGGCTGTAAGAAACATGAAACTCAGCCCACCACCTACTTAACCACTGCTCAGAGGCATGGGGTGTAATTTAGATAATACAAAGGCTAATTTCAGTATGATCTAGATAACAAATACGGACCCCAAGCGACCAAAGGCAAGACCTAGCTTTAATTATAAATTCCATCAATGACATATCACATACGTGATATAAAAAACGTATTCTCTATGCCATAAGTGACTTATGGCCTTGACATATAATAATCAATCTTGGTTTTTGATGTCTTCCACAATCACACAAGCCACATGTGGCACCAACTCTCAACCTTGGAAGGGTTGCGAGGTCAGCCGAAACAATTTGGGATTCAATACAATTTAAGTCATTATGACCAATATGAACCCCATAGATCGTCATACTAGGAGATTGCTTTGAAGTTGACCAAAATTTCTAATAACAATTTCTTGAAACTTCCTAATGATAAACAAGTAGGACGCATGACAGATCAGGAACAGGAACAAATCTATTTTGGTCTCAAAGCATTCAATTTACTACCAACCTAGGAAGGGTTGCAAGGTTAGCCTTAAAGAATATGAACCTGACACACTAGGAGGCTGCCCAAAAGCTGACGAAATTACCTAATGATATTTTCTCAAAGAACCCCAATTGACTTGAAAATGGTGAACAACCATGGTTATGGCCTCTGTTAAGGTAATTGCTTCATTGATAATCGATATACATATTCTAACTAGGTATTAGGGGATAAATCATGGGTTTGACATGTCATATAATCCTAACTTGATTTTCATATTATGACTTATTTTGGCATCAACTCTAAGCAAAGTTTTATACAACAGTTCATTGCTTCTAAATCTCAAAAACAAGTACACGCAGAGAAATGTGAAACTAATAGACATTATGGGCACCCACCAGGGCCATAACTCAGGAATCATTTTTTGGACTCCAAAACAGCAGCAAAAAAGTTTCCTACATGTATCAATGTAAGGCAGATGCTACACGAAAAGCTCAGAAGAATCAGTTACCCCTGATATCCGAATCAGTTACAAGAACACAGAGAAACACTGTAAGCATCTATGTTTATCCCATTTCCCAAACTGGCCAAGCATTCTACATTGCTGTTACCCTTGATTATGAACCTGTTATCAGGTACCATTATACCAAAAGCTTTGCAGCCTGGTATCTTTAGCATACACCTACAAATCAACCATAACCAAGACCAAGTATTTCCCTGCTGCCAGCACTAATAATCTACTTCAAAGAGGATTCCCCCCAATATCAAACTCAAGCATCCTTTAAATACCAAAAATGATTTTCCTGCCATTGCCTCCCAACCCACTGCCTGCAATGCCAGCAACCACCAACATGCCACAGCCCATGGCGCAGCCATAAATGCCTACCAGCCCAGCGCTGAAGCCCTTAACTCTGCCACCACTCCCAATTGCCCCTCTGCCAAAGCCTATTTCCGTCAATACAATATGTTCCTAAGATCACATTACCTCTTTTACTACTGTCCTACCACTCTGACCACTATTCCTGTACTCCTATAATTCCTTCCATTGTGAGACCTCCATGCCGGTTATTAAGAGTCCCCACATTCATTCCCTATATATGGTCCTCTACTATTTACTTTGCTTTATGAACTTTATCAGGTTGCTAATTGGGTTTGTTAAAGTCACAAGTCTCATCAAGGTGGATAACAAGGAGCTCTATTCTTGTTTCTCAAGTCTAAGCAGTGACAGGTTGCTTGTATGGTTTGTAATGATTCTCTATTGCTGGAGCACAAAGCTTTATTTACCCTATAATCCATCAATAAAGAATACAACCAATTTTTTCAAAACCTGTATATTTTTTCCACTTACAAGCACAGCAAAAGCACCTACTGCGGAACCCTGCTACTAGCAGGCCAGAGGAGGTGAAGATGCAAGCAACCTCAGCAACTCACCCAGCCTATATCAAGTCAATATAGATGATTAAATAGAATATGGTTAAAACATGTCGAAACTCATAATCTGCAGTAATTAGCAAAAGCAAGACATGCAGCATTCTGAAATTACAAGTCTAAACTCCACAAAAGCAAAAGAAGAGACAAAGATAAGCAAGGAATAAAAGTGATTTCTATTAATGCAAAAGAAAAGATGCATGACAAAACATTTAATCTCTGACATATACTCAGGTAACTTGCGTTGATGAGAAGATGGCCGATAAAATTGGCCAATTAATCTGAACACATTTAACTATATGCAAGCAAACTCATCTACTAAGCCCCACCAACCCCTGTCACCAAATCTACAGACATTGACAAAACCTCCTCATTCCACCCAAATCAACATTTACAAAGCTACTTCATAACATTTACATTCAGATAATGTGTAAACAGTAACTGCAATGTTCCTATTTTGCAGAGAATACTTCGATTGCTAATGCAACTTCTAAGATAAAATCAAGAACGAAAACAAAGGAGTTCTGCTGCAAAAGCTTAGATGTCTAATGAACTAAGCTAGGTCAAACCTATCCATGAAGAAGTACAAGAAATTTGCCTACCAGGCTACCACACACTGGACAATAAGGTATCCCGTAGTTTACAACAAGTTTATGAGGGTATCAGAACTTCTATAATTGGCTGTAAGTTGACAAAGCGGATGAAGTAAAACTTCCTTACAGGCGTAAATTCTCATAGAATAAGACAATGTAGATATTTAAATTTTAAGTTAAGATTTTTCTCTTACAGTCAGCCTAAAAAGGCTTTGGTCAGGAAGTTCATTTCTGAAAAAAATTAGCAAAATAAAAAAGCCTGTCATGTTGTTCATCAATTTGACTTAAGTGTACTAAAGAAGATCGTTTCAATATATATCATACATGAATTTCCAAAGGAAGTCAAGATCTAGATAACTATTGTCTCAGCATCATCAACAAGAAGTTCTACATCGAAACCCGCCAAAACACTCTGCAGTCTTCACATAAGCAAGAATTATTATGATATTCTGCAGTCTGCACATAAGCAATACAAATAAAGAGTTCACACGCCATCAGGTAATATCAGATCCCAACAATGGCTACTTCATCTTATCTTCAAATGCTTGATCTAATCTTATATCATTTCTCCATCAATTTTTAGTTCTCAAGTACTCGGATCAGCTATCGAACCCTGCTATCTTTTGCAAACAGTTCCTCCAATCCCACTTTTCCTGTGGACTACTGTTCCTTAAATGAAGATAACCAACCTCTAGCTCAAGATGTGTCATCAATGTCAAAGCTATATTCCTCATATACACGCAGTGTGTTATCTCCACTCCTAACCTCCCCTCCAAATTTTCTGCCAGCAATGTCAGTTAGCTGCCAGCAATGTCAGTTAGCTGCCAGCCTCCATCACTAAAGCTGCTACATGGCCACATTCTAGCTCCATCGACTCTGCTAAAGCCCACGAGTATTCATATAACTGACCGCCTCTCCACCTTGCCATTAAAGGCCACTTTGCCACCATTAAGAAGCACACTGCACACAGTTCCCTATCCTTCCCCAACACACCATTCCAATGAGCAGTGAGTTTCTCATCCCTCCCCAAGACCTCAACAGACCATTCCATCCATGCCTTCTGCAGCTAAGGAAACACAGCCTTCTCTGACAGCTATGCTCAGTGTTCCTGTAAGTATGTCACTATCTCAGCAAAACCATCTGTTGCACCGCCTCCATACTAGTATATAAAGTCCAACTCTCTCTTTTTAACAAGCATCCTACTAAATTTTACATAATGCAATACTGGATCTTGTTTCACATTTGTTATGCTTGACGCATAGCAGTTTATATGGTTTGTAAAGCTCCATTATAATTTTGGCCCATAGTCTGGTGATCTTGTTAAAAAAAGAGTCAAAATGACCATTCTTCTTTCTCCTATTTCTAAAGAGTCTGTAACTTCTCTCAATGTTGACACTAAATTTTCTATGATGTAGGCATAAGTCTGGACTAAATAAAAAGTGTGGGAAACAGAGAAGAGAGACACATGGAGGAAAGAATGGGAGAAAATTCTATTCATGTCAAAGTAAATGTATGTACATGTAAACTATGTTAACAAGTGTGGCAATAACCACATATATGAAAACCCAATACATACCAGCTGGCAGCGGCTCATGGCAAAATAGAACATCGATGCATGATGACTATCTTGTAGCTCATAGCCTCATACTGTAAGAGAACAGTGATACAACCAGCAATTTTTCTGCTCAAGCATAATAAGTCAATGCACTTTTCAACCTTGCCATTTCAGTGCTTAAAAAAGACAATATCTCTGCCACAACTAGCTTTATTAGCATCTTCTAGACTGTCAACTTTGTCAAAATCCATCTTAAAAGTCACCATCGTTGTATCATCTTTACCAGTTTCATAATCTTGTTTGACATCTGCTGCTTGAAAGGATTGGAGCTGTCAAAAAGGAGAATGAGTCAAATATAACCATAAAAAATTGATAAGAAATGCAAAAGCTTTTCTATGTATGCAAAACTAGATACTTCGTTTTATTTATGAACTAAACCTTTTGCATTCACGTTATTTAGCATTTCTAACAAACAATTAGAGCAAAATGGGTTAAATTCACCTTGACTATAAGTAGCAAGGAATGAGACATACTACCTCCGTTTCAAAATAGATGCAACACTTTCTATTTAGGGTGTTTCATAATAGATGCAACACTTTTTTTCTTTCCTTATTTGGTAAGTTTTAGGTTGTGAAATTACTTAAATACCCTTACTTTATAAAATTAGTATTGATTACATACTCTAATCTAAAACAATTAAACTACTTAATCTTTCCCTTAACTACTTCATGATTCTTCCTACCACCACCCTTCTTCTCTTTTCCCACAACCCGCAACCAACAACCATGGCTTCACCCCACAACCCCCCACCACTGCACCTTTTATCTCTCTCCTCCTTCACGCCCTCAAGACAACCCTAAAGCCACCACCACCAGTTGAACCCTAAGCCTTGTATCACCACGACCACCAACTGAATCCGCCATTGCCGCCTTCCATTCAACCTTCGCGGCACAAATCATCAAACCCTAACGAAAGCCACCTTCGCAGCACCGACCTCTGATTTGTTGTTGGACGAAGAACGCGGCCAATCTCCTCCTTCGATCTCCTTCTTTCTATCTCCTTCATTCTCCTTCTTTCTCTCTCCTTCGATCTCCTTCTCCACCAGTAGCCCACCAATTCAGCTGCTTTCTTTCTCTTTCCTTCTCTGTTCTTCGATCTCAAACTCTCGGCGACTTAAAATTAAGATTGGTCTTCTCCTTCGAGCGAAGACGAACAAAGATAGTTTAGACTGTTAGAATCCTCGATTTAAAAGATTATTCATTCCTTTGTCTCTTTTGAATTTTTAGGGTTTTGATTCTGAATTGTTAGATCTCCTTCTCTCCTTCAAACTTTTGTTGAATTTTTAGGGTTTTGAATGGTTGAATTTTTGTTCGATCTCCAAATTAGTGTTTTGAATTTTTAGGGTTTTGAATGGTTGAATATTTTGTTCAATCTCTTGAATAGCGTTTTGAATTTTAAGGGTTGAATGGTTAAATTCGTTAGCAGGGTGGTGGCGGGGTGGTTGTGGTGGTGATGTTGGCGGGTGGCGGGGTGGTTGTGGTTGTGATGTTGGCGGGTGGCGGGGTGGTTGTGGTGGTGATGATGGTGGTGGCGGGATTGTTGTGGTGGTGGTGTTGGCGGGGTGGTTATGGTGGTGATGTTGGCAGGTGGCGGGGTGGTTGTGGTGGTAATGTTGGCGGGTGGCGGGGTGGTTGTGGTGGTAATGTTGGCGGGTGGCGGGGTGGTTGTGGTGGTGGTGGTGGCGGGTGGCGGGTGGCGGGGTGGTTGTAGTGGTGGTGTTGGCTGGGTGGTTTTGGCGGTGGTGTTGATCTTTGGTGTTGGTATAATGTATTAGTTGTATTATTAGTTAGTCTAATCACATACCCCTTCCAATCTAATTGTACACTAAGAAAAATTGCCTCGGAGTCCGCAATTTGAAAAGTGTTGCATGTATTTTGAAACGGAGGTAGTAATATTGACAGTAAAGCTCACTTGATGGTACAGAAGCCCCAAGAGATCGAAGGAAACCTCTACACCCATAGGAACCTACAATCACATATATTTCATTAAGATAAAACTCAAATGTGAGCCAAGATCTCCTCATTTTTCAGCAAACCAGATGCGTTATAAATTGCCCAAGCATATCAGAATCTACTTCTATATAGGTTTCACCTGCACTTTAAAGTGCGAAGATCAAGAACATATAAATTATAAACAAACATAATAGCGTTACTTTTGATTTCACTAAACAAGTCGTCGCATTTTTCAAGCACTCTGATGTGACCCCACCATAAGCTCCAACAAGCCCTCCAGTACCTAATTTGATACCACCAAAATACCTGTTATTCCATTAAAAGAAACAAACTGAGATGTTTTCAGGTTGTACACTTTTGTGTGCTTCTAGATAGTGCTTTAATGCTATTCAGGAGTAGCCTATTTACTTTGCTTCTGATTCTTTGTATATGTTTTTTATTGCTTGAATTTTCAATTTATATATTTTTTTCTTATTTTGTTGAATTTTCAATTTATATATTTTTTTTCTTATTTTGTTTGCTTCCTGTATATTGTTATGCCTTTGTGAATGAGAGAGTGTTTAACTACATGGTATTATTCCTTCTGCAGTTTTCTTCAGTAGTTCAGTGCTTAAGTGCTTCGTTTTTTTTTTTAAATTATGTTTAATACTTTTATTTCTTTTCTTTTTTTTTTGTTTTAGTAATCGTTTTTCTTCCTGTATATTACTATATATTGTCATACTGTTATATTCTTCCTTTTTTTTTTTGTTAATGTTAGACTCACAAGAAAGCTAAAGGTTTGTATGGAGCTCCGTTTGTTCACTATGAGATGCTTGCTGAAATCTATGCAAAAGATAAAGCCACCGGTGAAGCGAGTCTTTTGTGAAGGCTATAGAAGATATGGACCGAGAAATTGCTAATCAACCGTGGAACATAGAGAGTGATGAAGAAGATGCAAATTCCACTCAATCTGGAACTCGTTCTACAAGTCAAACTGGAAAGCGTCCAATCAAGGTAGAGGATGATGATATAGCTTCTTCCAAAAAGACAAAAGTGAAGGATTCTAAGGTGAAAGGGAAGAATAAGATGGATTTGAAAAGTTTGGGTAAGGTAGATGATGTTGGTAAGTTAGTATTTCTCTCCATAGTATCTCAACTAACTTTGGGAAAATATTTCAATGTTAATCTTGGAGCTATGGCTAATGCTTGTACCAAAGCGGAAGAAAGGGAGCAAAAGATGGATGAGAAGTCGAACAAAGTACTTGATCAGGTGATGAAGTTAGATGGCATATCTCCATCCGAAGCATTAGAAGTAGCAACGATTCTTATGGCGGAAGATCATAAGCTTCGACTTTTCTATCAAGCTCCACTTCACATGAAGAAACAATATGTAGTTGATTTACTTAAGAAGAAGTAGAGTTAGAAGAAGAATATTGAGGGTGTTTTAATGTTGATTGCAGATTAGAGTTTCCTAGTTGTTAAAGTTGCTAGCTTGGTGTAATAATGGATTATTAAGCTTTTTGGTCAATTATGTATTAAGCTTGCCTTTAATATAATCATATTTTGTTTTTTAATTAGTTAATCAAATACAGGGATACAAATAAGAGGCCAATAATTTTTGCCCAACAGGTTTGATAGGAGTGCATTGATATGTATGATAATTGCTTGAAAATATATTTATGATATTTCATCAGCTTGGATGAACACAAACTTCCAATTGGTAATTTTTGGTTAATATATTAATTGCCAAAGAAGAAATTTTTGGTTTATATTCATCGATTACCAATTCATAGAGAATCTATGTCACATAATATTTGTCCTTTTACCAAAATAAGTTAAATTTAAAGAAAATGTGATTCCTTTCCATTGTTAAGTATACCAAACAGCAAGAAAGGGAATGACCAATATATGTTTCCATTCCATTAATATACCAAACAAGTAATAAGGGTAACACTTATTGTTACCCTTTCCCCTTCTTATTAAAATCATTTCCTTTCCATTTACGGAGTCTATACCAAACACCCCCTTATCTTATGTAACATTTCCATTATCAATTTATCCACTTCCACTATATGTGCTAAGAATAACCCTTAATCCCAGTCCAGTTATGGTAGTTCATAAAGAGACAAATGTGCAGCATTAAAGGCGAAACTCATTCATCTCTACTTTTTCAACCAAACCAATTTCATTCATGTTCAAAAGAAGCTTTTAGAAGATAGAAAATTGAGGACACAAAGGCTTGATCTTTTTCAACCAATTTCATTCATGTTCAAGAGAAGCTGAGAAGATAGAAAGTTGAGGACACGGAGGGTTGATTTGATTGGTTCATGACATGTTTGAACTACTCCTATTGAAAAGCACAAATATATACATACTATAAAAAATGAGCATTTAGAGGTGGGAAACAAATAAGCAATTAACAATAATTTGCAAGAAGGAAGGTTAACATAGAATTACTGTCAATAGTCAGGGTCTTGTAAATGCTTCATCATATCATAGAAACAATCAATCAGAATTACGATTCATCATATCATAGAAACAAACAATCAATCAATCAATCAGAATTATGCAACCAAACCAAAGATATAAACTAATTGAAGGAACACATTCACAATAACTAAGAATATAAACTAATATAATGATCAAGAGCATACGTACCTACCTACCTAGACGACAGGGAGGTAAAGAAAAGGACTGCAGCAAGAGTGGAGATGAAAGTAATGGGAAGAAAACGGAGTGACAAGAACCTCCTTGTCCTTATTGACAAGCTCGACTTTGAATTGGACAATATGAACTAAGGTGGTGGTCCCTTGTGCAGAAGTGATCAAGCAGAGCAAGCCATTGCCGCGATGCAATAAAGTACGATATTCGCTGTAATAGAGATAAGAATGACGGTCACCTTTAGCCTCAGCCTCAGCCTCAGCCTCAGCCACAGCCACAGCCACAGCCACAGGGGACAGGCGTACGTTGAGCCATTGTTTGATGACTGTATGGTAAGCCCTAAAGAATTCCTTCCTTGGGCGGGTGTAAATATAGACAACCCCATCGTCTGCCAAAGTCACGGGTTCTCCTCCCCTGAACCATCCATTGAAGTCCTGATCCACACACACCCATCGATCGTCGCTAGGATAGTACGCATACATTGAAATATATGAAGAATTATAGCTATCCTTGCTGGGATCTCTCAGCAACCCCCCTACCATCATCTTATTCTTCAATTCCCCTCTCTCTCTCTCTTTTCCACACCCATTATTGATTATTGATTATTGATTATTTTCTCCCTCTCACTCTCTCATCCAATTCATTATTATGATACCTAATAAAACCCCCAATTTCCCACACTTGGGAGTTGCGTTGCGGCCCTAGCTAGGGAATAGGGATATAGATCAAACTTCAAAGGGCATGCCTTTCTTTATCCGAAAGAATCCTAAGCAATCTAGGGTGGGCGAGAAATTATGGGTTACCTGCTTTTCTATAAGAGCACTTGAAGACTAGTTTAGTTGTAGTCATGGCCCAAACAAACTGGGGCGTCTAACTCCATCAAGGTCCTTGAAGAAACATATTCCGGTTCTGGACCGATGTGATTTGGGGTTTACGGTGGCGCATCTCCAAATTCGAGCCACCGTAAACCCCAAATCACATCCAACACCCTCGATTTTTGTTTGTTACGATTTGGGATAGTTAATTGGAAGGGGTGGCTTGTCGATTTGGGTTCTTGCTGCCGTTTTGAGATTTTTTTTGGAGGGCAATGGTGAATGGTGGTTGTGGTTTTGCTCGTGGTAGTGGTCGAACTACGTTTGGAAGGTGGCGGTGGTGGATAATGTATCTCGATTATATATGGGAACTCTTTAGGACTTTGGTGTCCACTTGAAGGTGGCGGTGGTGGTCGAAGAGGAAAGGGATGAGATGTCGATGGTGGTGAGGAGAGAGACGGGAGATTGGGCGGTTCTGATGAGGAGAGAGAGGGAGATGGCAATGGTTGGTGGTTTGGCGATTCGGGTTGGGGTCGAGTTGCGGTTGCTTTGGTGGTCAGGTTGGTGCGGTGGTGTCGGTGGTCTAGTATGTGGTTGCTAGTAGGTGTTTTCAGTTGCTGAGAAGGTGTGTGGTTGTGGCGGTGGGTGGGTTGCTACGGTGGATAATGTATAATTAGTTAATGTAGGACTAGTTAATGGGTAATACTTTAATTAGTGTTTTTTTTTTTTGACGGGTTAATTAGTGTTTAATATAGCATGTTTATATTGTTAAGTAATGGTAAAATTGTAAATTCATCATAAAATTAGTGTTTTTGGGCATGGTAGGAATTAATTTCTGTTTTTGGGGTACCACATGAATTATGCAAAGTTTTTGGGGGCACCACATGAAAATTCCCAAAATCTGTTTGAATTGCATTCACAAACCGAATTGCTTGAAAACTTTAGAACCCGTTCGTTATCGTTTTTTGTTTTCAGGTTTCAGTTTTTTTGAAAACTAAAAACCAAAAACAGGAAACCAGAAAAAGTGGTTTTCACTTTTTAGTTGTCAGTTTTCAAAATCATCATATGACTTTAAATATCAAAAAACCAAAAACGTAAAACCACAGCTTATACCAAACGGCCCTAAACCGCTTACAAACCAAACTATTTACAAACCGCAAACCGAGTCATTTACAAACCGAACTATCTTCAAAATCGCAACTATTTAACGAACCGTCCTACTTAGTAAATACAATATCATTTTATTTATTTATTTATTTTGGCAAATACAAATATACAATATCATTTAAAGTTAGTATAATTATTGAGTAAACTAGGATGATGCCTTGTTAATCATAAATATCTTCTTTCACTATATAAATCAAACTACTTTTATAATATATCTTGATAATCTTATGCGAGATATATAATGATAAACTTGTCATACTTAATCACAATTATTAATTACTAAGAAGAACCCAACTACCATGACCAATTGTCAAATAAGCTTGGCATGCCACATAAGCTTTTAAGCTAATACTCTTTCAAGCTAGTTTGAACTCCAATGGTTAGCTATTAGCTTAGTATATGTATTAATATTGATAGTTTATTTTTTTCATTTCAATTACTCCCTCCCTTACGTAATACTTGCAACAATTGATTATTTTACCTCTCACAAATGATATCAATTGTTGCGGTAAAACGTAACAAGGGAGTATTAATTTTGGCATTTTCTTTTTGACATGTTTTTTGTCAAGCATTAATTCGTGTAAACCCGCTCCCAAACCGACATCGTTTCAAACCAATCAATGTACTATCCCGAACCGTTTACTATCCGAACAGGATTAAAACTATACAAAAATTAACCGAAACCAAGTTGAACCGATAATATAATGAATCGAACCAACCTTCCTGGCCAAATGAGCCCAATTCAAACCGAAATCGTTTCATCCAATCCGAAAACGTCAAACCGTTTTGACAGTGCTCTTAAATGTATTCGTTTTAAGTGAAAAGGCAAGTCTACAAAAAAAATTACATAAACAACTTTTGCATTGCAAGAGAAATTGGAAATTACACATTTGCACGCCATTGCATGGGGACCAAACCAGACCATTTTACATTTTACAACTGAAACGAGGGATAAATTGGCTTCTGAGCCTCTGCTCCATCAAACACATTGCACTTGGAAAGGTAGGCCTCACCCGCTGATAAAAGTATAGTCTCTCTGTAGTATGATTAACAGACACTGCCACACTGGTGTATAGAGTATAATGCGCATGTAAATTAGAGACCAGAGGGTGTACCATTCCTGTATTGCTCCATTGAGAGGAATAAAAATAGCAAGCCTAATCTTGTATGTAGTAGTATCTAAATTCGATGAGTTTTTTCCCCTCAATCTACCTAACAAATAAAGAATAAAAACCAAAGAGTATTAAAAAGTTCACCCATTGTTTGCTTGATGTATATCTACTTGCACATTCTGGCGGATCTAGAAATTTTATGCAGCGGGGTCACTTTATCAAAAGTTTTTTCCCCCTCCAAACGTTCGCACGATTTTACACAGAATTTTACTTTGTTTGAAAACCAAATGAAATTCAAAAAATTTGCTAAATACATAAAAAAAATATAGTGATTTGTTGTCCTTTTATTTTGTTTTAATGAGTACTTTTATATATTGAATTTTTACAATTTACTACTGTTATGGTCCAGCTTCGCTAACCTGATTGCAAGAACTAAGCTGGATAGTGCATACTGGAAGCAGAGGTTAACACTCAAGTGGCAAGGCATCTTTGAATCAGTCAAAGGGAGTGAAAAATATCTCACCAACGAGCACCACAAATCAAGGAACAACTTAGACCCAGCCCAAGTTTCAATCGAAATAACTACCTCCTAAAAGAGGGGAAGTTCGAATAATGGGAGCAACGGATAAAGGAAGTTCCTCATATCAAGGGGGACTGGCTGAGAAGTAGGAGGCGCAACGGCTCTCACACAAGATTCGGATGCTTGGAACAACGAGTATAAATAGAAGGCAGCATAGGAGAAAGAGATCATGGAACTACGTGAAGAAAGAAGTAATAGAGCGATTGTTTATTACTAGCTAAGAGAGAAAAACAGTATCCAATTCAAAAGATAGTTATTCATTCAATCATCCAATCATTGTACTCTATAAACAATTGATCATAGTGGATTGGAGGACTCAAGGCCTCCCGCAGTTTTTCCCTCGATTTTAAGGTTTTCTGCGTGACCATTTCTGCTTGTCTCCTTTACTTTATGCTTTATTCCTTTTCAAAGTTCTCAGTATCATAATACGGCAATCTAGTTGTGCCCAATACCACTTAGTCTCATACCCAAGAGGAGGCTTAGCATAAACAGTTTGGCACCCACCGTGGGGCCACAACCTGGTTGTCGCCTTTTAGATCTTCTCTAAAGCTAATTTTATTATAAAAAAAAATAGCGAGGATGGTTCAAGGAACTGAATCTTCCAAGCGACATTTCCAAAGTCGATGCGTTAGCGGCTTTGCTTGAAGAAACCAGAGAGCAACTCAAAAAAGTTGTGGAGCAGTCGAAAGCTAAGGACAAAACCGTGGCCACCCTCCAAAAAGAGTTGGAATCTGTGAAGAGCATCAAGTCCAAAAAGAAAGTTAACACCGACGACATACCCCATTTCACGTTGTCTGATGAAGACGAATCCAGTGATTCTGACGAGGAAGAAGAAGATGACCCCAAAGAAAAGCCGGAGGATGAAGGTGAGAATTCTTCAACTAAAGAGATGGCTACTATCAAGGCCCAAACAAGAAAATCCTCAAGATGCTGACCAAGCTACCTGGGGCCCCTACCCCAGTGGTTTATGAAGCCAAAGATGGCTACGCCCGTTCGCCCTTTTCCGACGAAATCGCCAAAACCAGGATCCCCAAGAAGCTGAACATTCCAGCTATGCCCAACCTGTACGATGGGACATCTGACCCTGTTGACCATGTGGCCCAGTATAAGCAGAGGATGTGGCATATATCTATCCCGCTGAGCAAAGTCGAGGCGACTATGTGCAAATCATTCGGGAGCAACTCTATGCGGTCCCGCCTTGCAATGGTTGATCAACTCCGAAGCCGGGGTCCATACCGCATTTCTCCACCTTAGCCAACAAGTTTTAGACCAATTTGCCGGAAGCGGGGCTATTGAGAAGCATTCGGTGACCTTTACGGAATCGTGCGAGGCAAGGAGAGACTACCCGAGACAACCTAGATCGCTTTAATCGGGAAATGATCAAGATTCATAATATAGATGTCCGCACTGCCATCGAAGCTTTTCGAATTGGTCTCCCGTTTGGATCCAGGTTATACTAGGAGCTGACCCGATACCCTTGCTCCACCTTCGATGATGTCAAGACCAGAGCCATGGCAGAGGTCCCCATTGAGGAAGATAAAATACCCCGAGTTGGAGGCTCCGAAGACTGAAAATATCAAAGAGAAAGGAGATCATGCAGACACCAGCCGTATCCCAAAAGGGATCAGGTAAATTCTACAGCTGTTGATCCTCCTGCCCACAATAACAATATTTATGCTTCTACGTAGGTCGCAAGCAAATCGATAAAGGAAGTAAGCTGGCCCACCATTGCCTCTTATAAATTCAATGTGGATATTGAAGGAGTAGTGGAAGCACTTAAACACCTCGGTGAAAAGGCAAGGTGGCCCAAAAGGAGCAGCAGACCCGAGGAGAAGAAAGACAAAACCAAGTGGTGCAGCTATCACCAGGATCATGGCCACCGCGTAGAAGAGTGCATCCAGCTTAGGAAGGAAGTAGCATGGCTGTACAAGAAAGGGTACTTGGATCACCCACTCGCCCGAAGGAGGAGTGATGTAAGAAACACCGAGAGTCCGGAAGCACCTCCTCCCCACCAGCTACCAACAAGGTAATAAATTCCATTATTGGTGGGTCAGATTTATGTGGACTGACATATTCTGCAGCCAAAAGAACTGCCCGAGATGTAGCAACGGCTTCCAGGTTACCAAAGAAGCCGATTCCGTATGCATAAAGAGGCCGTTAAAGCCGCTCTATCAATTTCGACTCCAGAGACCTGGGAAGAAGTTGAGCACCACGATTGTCTAGTGCTTTCACTCTATGTGAGCAATTTCCTAACCAGACGAGTCCTTGTCGACGGTGGAAGTACATCAAACATTATCTTTTTAGCAGCCCTCGAAGCTATGAGTCTCGGATAAGCTGATGTCATGAAAAATTCGAAAGTACTGGTCGGATTCAGTGGTGAAACCAAGCACACCGTTGGCGAAATAACCCTGCATACCTGGACGAAAGGCGTGAACATCTCTTCCTCCTTCAATGTGGTTGATTGTCCTTCGACGTACAACATCATTCTCGGTACACCCCGGATACACAAGGTGAAAGCAAGTACCATCGACGTATCACCAACTCATTAAGTTCCCAACACCTTGGGGAGTTCGAGGAAGTCAAGGGAGAAAAGATAATAGCAAGAGAGTGTTATAGCAACAAGCATGAAGCCCAAAAGCGAAGGCGATCTAGCAATTACAAAGAAGGTCCCAGGCACTAGCAACCCCAAATGATCGCAACTCGATGAAGTGGTGCTCGACCCCAAAGAAACCCGAGCAAAAAGTTCTTGTTGGAGCCAACTTGACCAAGCAAAGAAAGGGAAGAAGTGTTGGCCTTCCTCAAGAAAAATTCGGATTACTTCGCATGGTCCACAAAGATATGGTGGGAATTGATATGAAAATCATTACTCACAAGCTGAACGTAGACCCTGGTAATGAAGCCGGTCCGCGTAAAAGAAGAAAGTTTGCGCCAGAAAGAAATCAGATTATCAACGAGGAAGTGCAGAAGCTGTTAGAAGCTGGAAAAATTCGGGAAGTCAAGTATCCAGATTGGCTGGCAAATGTCGTGGTTGTAAGAAAGAAAAATGGGAAATGGAGAGTCTGCATCGACTTCACAGATCTAAACAAAGCGTGCCCAAAAGACCCATTCCCACTACCTCCTATCGACTCAATGGTAGACGATACGACTGGACATGAGATGCTGACTTTCTTAGACGCATACTCGGGTTATAACCAGATACTGATGCATCCTGAAGACTAGGAGAAAACAGCTTTCATAATAGATAAAGTTATATATTGTTACAAAGTAATGTTTTTGGCTTAAAAAATGCAGGTGCAACGTACAAGAGGTTGGTGAATCGGATGTTCAAGAACCAGCTTGGAGACACGATGGAGGTGTACATTGATGATATGCTGGTAAAATCTAAGAAAGCAGAGGACCATATTCAGCATCTAACCGAGACCTTCGAGGTATTGAGAAAGCACAACATGATGCTGAATCCCTCCAAATGCTCTTTCGGGGTCGCCGCAGGTAAGTTCCTCGGGTACATAGTGACACAGCGAGGCATAGAAGCATGTCTCGATAAGGTTAGAACTATCTTAAATATCCAATCTCCTTCCAGCTTAAAGGAAGTACGGAAGTCGACTAGTAGGGTAATTTGCTTTTAGTCGGTTTATCTCCGTGTCTTCGGATAAGTGCCGTCTTTTTTACAATGTCTTCGGGGAAAAATAAAGGGTTTGAGTGGACAGAGGAACATGAAAATGCACTTCAGGAACTGAAGCAGGACACGATGTCTCCACCTCTGCTATCCAAACCCGAACCGGGGGAGATATTGCAGCTTTACCTAGCAGTTAGCCCAAAAGCCGTAAGTGTTGTGCTAGCAAGGGAAGCTGATAACCAGCAACTCCCGGTGAACTATGTTAGCAAGACACTCTTGGATGCCGAAACATGATACTCTTCTTTAGAGAAACTTGTCTTAGCTCTGGTTACAACATCCAAGAAGCTGAGGCATTATTTCGAGTCCCATTCAATTATGGTGATGACCAATTACGCAATCAAAGAAGTATTGAAAAAAACCTGAACTCTCAGGAAGAATGGGTAAATGGGCCATCTCACTTAGCAGCTTTGATATAAGATACCATCCAAGGACTACCATAAATTCCCAAGCTTTGGCTGACTTTGTGGCAGATTTTAGTCCCGACCTGGAGCCGAAAGCAGAGCAAGAAATGCTACTATTGAACCAGCTTTCAGGTTCCCAGGTCTGGAAGTTATATGTAGATGGATGCTCGAACTTCAAAGGAGTAGGACTAGGGGCCGTACTAAAATCGCCACAAGGTGGAGATGATAGTACAATCCATAACCTGTAACTTTACTGCTACTAACAACGAAGCAGAGTATGAAGCTTTGATTGCAGGGATGACATTGGCGAAAGACCTGGGCGCTATAGGTTTGGAAGTATACAGCGACAGCCTGCTAGTAGTCAGCCAAATCAGAGGTGAGTTCGCCACCAAAGATTCCAAAATGACAGCGTACGGCCGTAGCCAAACGAAAAATGAACACTTCAACCCTTTTGCCATCAACCGGATACCTAGAGACCAAAATACACAAGCCGATGCATTAGCCAACCTGGGATCTACACTAAAAAACAGCAATTTCAACAACGTACCACTAATACACATAATGACACCAGCTATAGCTAAACCCGAGCCAGGTACAACTCCAATAAACACCGCTTCCCAGATTACCCCCTGGTGTCAGCCAATCTTAGAATACCTGGAAAGTGGCACACTCCCAGAAGACAAGCAGGAAGCCAGAAAGATCAGGTTCAAAGCTTCAATGTACGAAACCCGATATGGAGTTCTTTTCAAAAATTCAAAGAAAGGGAATAATGCAAAGATGCCTGAATGAAGCCGAGTGGCCAACAATCTTAGCCGAATTCCACGATGGGAAATGCGGTTCCCACATAGCAGGAATGTCTCTAGTCAACAAGATCATCGCATACGGATACTATTGGCCCACCGTAGGGGAGGACGCCAATATGTCTGTCTCTAAATGTGATAGTCGTCAAAGGCATGCGGGTGTCTCTCACAAGCCGACTCAACAACTCCAGTTTTCCCTCACACCTTGTCCCTTCATGAGGTGGGGAATTGACATAGTAGGTAAGTCGCCCCGGGCACCGGGACGAAAAACCTTCCTCCTTGCCCTAACCGACTACTTTTCCAAATGGATCGAAGCAGATACCTATCATCAGGTTAGGGATAAAGAGGTAGTATCTTTTCTATGGAATTGCAGGTTTGGAATCTCGTCAGAGATCGTATGTGACAACGGCTCACAGTTCATAAGCGACAAGACAAGAGATTTCTACAAATAGTGGAACATCACCTTAACCACTTCCACCCCCAGGTACCCACAAGCAAACGGACAAGCCGAATCCAAAGAACAAAGCGATTATTAATGGGATAAGAAGAAGGCTTGAAGCTAAAAAGGGAAGATGGGTGGAAGAGCTGCCAAGGATTTTATTGGCCAACCGGACCACACCCAGGACTGCTACAGGTAAGACACCATTTTCGCTGGTTTACGGCTGTGAAGCTGTACTACCCGTAGAAGTTGTAACCCCAACGGCAAGGTAGGGTCTCTTAACATTTGAACAAAATAACCAAGAATTAGCTAGCGACTTAGACACCATAGAAGAGCTCAGAGAAAATGCACTGATTAAAATGGCAGCTTATCAAAGTATCGTGTCTAGAAGTTTTAATTAAAACGTTAAAGTCAAAATTTTCCAACCCGGGGACTGGGTCCTCAGGAAAGTTTTTGAGAATACCCAAGAGTTGAATGCAGGTAAGCTGGGGGCAACCTGGGAAGGACCATATCAGATCGAGAAAGTCGTGGGAAAAGGAGCATACCACCTAGTTGATGCGCAAGGTAAGCATGTACCTAGAAGCTGGAATGCGATGCACTTGAAAAAGTACTATTTTTGAGATGCAGATCAACCCTGTTAGAGGAACACCCCCAGCAAGGTAACAGTACAGAAGAAACACCATGTAAGCGGCTTGAACCCGACATCATTAATTTGCTTTTATTTTATCAAAGCCATTACTGACTTAAGCATGCATAGGAGGGCCGTTGGTGGAAACACCAACGGTCGTTCTTAACCACTTTGTCATGTAGGCTCAATGCGGAACTAGATTCACGCATATAATTGTAGCTTTCTCACCTTTCTGATGGCAAGTGAAGCTGCATGACTAGAACCAAGAATTCAGAAAAACATGACGTGGAAGCAATAAGCAGATGTTGAACTATGCGGCTAAAGGCAAAACTTCAATATTACAAGTGGCACAAGTTTTCAAAGTAGTAATTTCATTCATACTAATAAAAGAGGTAAATAAAAACGCATTGGCCCCTTGACCAATGGTAAAGTTCCTATGATATAGCAAGTTTCAAGCAAAAACACACTGATCCCTCGGTCAGCGGTAAAGACATAAGTATTGTTCAAAGCAAACATAGAACCCGTTGACCCTACATCCAATGGTAAAACATTGTTCCAAAAATAAACTAACAACAGAAGCTGAAATTATCAAAGATAATTCAAGTCAGCAGGCTTGTCGCTAGAATCGGCCACATGCTCGACATCCACCACAGTCCCTCCTCCAGCTTGGCTCCCGTCGGCTTTGTCTTGGACTCCAAGTTGGACAGGCATAGCTGGAGTCGGGCCGAGATCTTGCATTTGCCAACAGCCAGGTACAAGTTTGTGTATTTGTGCAGCTTGGATTCTAGGAACTTCTGAATCACAGCTTCGTGAGCAGTTTTTGCCCTCACATATAAAGTGGTGTCGGCTTCGACATCTTTCATGTCCTCGCTAAGTTGTTGGTTTTTAAGCTGCAGCTCCTGGATCTGGTCCACACAGCTCTTCAGGTTTTCATTCAACTTCTCCACCTTCGCTTTCAAGGAACCCACCTCAGCTTCAAAGCCCTCCTTCAACGAAGAGATCTCCTTATGCTTATCCTAGTCGTAGCTGTTCAGTTTTCCCCTCAGGGAATTGTTGCTCAGCTTCAATTGCTTAATCTCGGTCTCTAAACTCGAAAGCTTCTTCTTGTAGTCTCCTTCTTGAAAGCAGCAACACCTTCAGGTACTTAGCAAGAATGAGGCTATTCTGAAGACCCTGCGAGCAAAGGCGATGCATCAGGTTAAAATTTTTAAAAAAAAACAAAGGAAGGTGAAGAAGGACAAAAACATCAAACATGAAAAAAGATACCTGAAGCTGGTAGCCGATACCTGGGGAAACGACATTCTCAATGCCTATGGTTTGGAGTCGATGCTCGGCTGCTGGAAACAGTAATCTAGCAGCAGGAGGCATAATCTCAGCGTCAACCTCGTGACTGGAAAGGAAATCAGCAGAACTTGGAGCGTGAGATCATCATTTTTCTTTGTCTGGCTGAAGCTTTTGGAAGGAAAAGATTCCGGGACCTGAGAACTTACACCCTCTTCAACAGTCCTCGCCTTCTTGGGATCCGGCAAGGTAGTTCTAGAAGCTGTACCAGCACCTCTTTGACGCCTTAACCTAGCCCTCTGCACCATTTCATTATCAGTCATGACATTCCTGGAAGCTGAAGAGAACCACACAAAGGCACAAATCAGAATGTCACAATAAAATCCAAACTTGGTGGAACAGCACAAAGAAAGCGCCAACTTACCCATATCTTTGATTGAAAGATTTGGAAGCGAGTAAAGCGGGGGAGGAGCAGTTTTTGGAAAAGTTCTCTTGTCGAGTGGAATTTCCAAGAATTTACAGGCCAAATCCGAAAGGCCAATCGAATATGGAACAACCACTACTTCTTCATGCAACCATCACAGGTAAGAGAACATGGTTAATCCCGAGAATTATTTATTAAAAGCATGACAGAGCTAGAGAAATACCTTCATAAGACCAACCGCCATTGAGCCACCTGCCTGCAACACCAAGGCTCTCCTTATTAACAAAGAAATACCTACTCTTCCAACCCCTGTCATTCACTCCATCCTCTTCTACCAATTTCTCACATCCTTGCCTAATTTCAAAGAGTAAGTGTAGGGGTGACCTCTCTTGGTAGAATAGACGCTAATGATATCCTCAAAACCTAATTTTTCCTCCCGACTCGACGTGTTGGATTCAATTAGACTAAGTATCCTCCAAACCGAAGGAAGCAGTTGGCCAGGGCTCAATTTGAAATTCACTAGCAACAATTGGACCAAGTTGGTAAAGGGGAATTTATACCCCAAATCGAAAGGGTAAAGGTAAAAAACTACCGAGAGACTCATCCGTGTTCTCGGGCCTATCGTCGGGTTCAGGGGCAATTAAGTTAGCAGTTGGGGGGAAATTAGCGAAAGCCCTAATACCCTCTAGTTCTTTGGCTTTAACAGTGCTAGGAGTAAAATATTTGGCTCTACCCATAGCGATTAATCAAACCCTAGGACTACGAAGAAAGAGAGCAGTTCACTAAGTAAGGAAAAGTTCTTGAAAATTCAGAAGAGAGAAAAGGGAGGAGATCATTACCTTTCCAAGCAAATGGAGAACAACCTACATAAGCTATCTCGAATCGTCACCAGAAGAAGAGGGAAGTGGAAGGATTTTATGAGAATTTTCGAAATTTGAAAGATCTCGTTTTGACAAGATAAGAAGGCATAAGTATTCATACGCATTAAAGAGCAAGTAACCTTTTGATTGGGCCAAATAAAAAAGGCGGAAGACTTTTCTAAATTTACCTTCCCCATGCAATTCATCTTTTCAGAAACCTTTACAGTTTTTCAAATCACACACAATTAAGTCATTTGATGCTTCAAATCCTAAGCTGTTTTAACACTAAGCTGAACTTGTAGGTTGAGAAATTCAGGTTCCCCAACCTACGAGTTGGGGGCAAACTGTTATGGTCCAGCTTCGCTAATCTGATTGCATGAACTAAGCTTGATAGTGCATACTGGAAGCAGAGGTTAACACTCAAGTGGCAAGGCATCTTTGAATTAGTCAAAGGGAGTGAAAAATATCTCATCAACGAGCACCACATATCAAGGAACAACTTAGACCCAGCCCAAGTTTCAATTAGAAATAACTACCTCCTAAAAGAGGGGAAATTCGAATAATGGGAGCAACGGATAGAGGAAGTTCCTCATATCAAAGGGGACTGGCTGAGAAATAGGAGGCGCAACGGCTCTCAAACAAGATTCGAACGCTTGGAACAACGAGTATAAATAGAAGGCAGCATAGGAGAAAGAGATCATGGAACTACAAGAAGAAAGAAGTAAAAGAGCGATTGTTTATTAGTAGCTAAGAGAGAAAAACAGTGTTCAATTCAAAAGATAGTTATTCATTCAATCATCCAATCATTGTACTCTGTAATCAATTGGTCATAGTGAATTGGAGGACTCAAGGCCTCCCGCAGTTTTTCCCTCGATTTTGAGATTTTCTGCGTGGCCATTTTTGCTTGTCCCCTTTACTTTCTGCTTTATTCCTTTTTAAAGTTCTCAGTATCATAATACGGCAATCTAGTTGTGCCCAATACCAGCTTAGTCTCATACCCAGTAGGAGGCTTAGCATAAACAACTACTCCGTACTACGTATAAAAAAATGAAAATCAACGAAACATGAGGAATTATGAAAAGATTTGTATAGTGGAGACAACTCAAGTGAGAAACCAAATACTCTGTAGCAATTTTATTGATATCTCTTGATTCCAAAAGAAAAAATTCCTCTCAACATTAACGATTTGTTCTTTTCAAGTTATTTACACTTATCTAAACTTACTACAAATCACAGAAAATATTATTTCAAATATTATTTATTTATGAAAAGTTCAAATCTTATTTTTGTTGAATGAAATTTACTAGAATCTTATAAAATTAATCTAAACTTAATAATTTTTATATAAACTTATATAAACACAAAATAATTTTCGAAAAACAGACCTGATATCTTAAAGGGGAAACAAGAGAGTGAAAAGGATTATGGGGTCACTTTTCACTATCAAATGGGTTCCCTTTTTCTACAAAATTTTTATTATTCTAATTTTCATTAAAATTGATAAACTTAGAAAAAAAATTCTTTTGCCCAAGTGGGGTCACATGACCCCACTTCCCTGCATCCGCCACTAGGGGTGTTCGCGGTTTGGGTTGGTGCGGTTTGGGATGTAACCCAACCCAAACCGCAAATATACGGTTTGACATTTTCTCAACCCAAACCGCACCGCACTTTTGCCCAAACCAACACAAACCAAACCGCGCAAAACGGTTTGGTGCGGTTTGGTTTGCGGTTTAACCATTTTTTCCTCCGCTACATTAATTTTGTAATCTAAGAGTAAAAAAAAATTTTGTTAATAAATATAAAGAGTCCAAATAAATATGAAGTTGACTTCATAATTAAACATAAGCAATAATTTATCAAAATTGTCCACGTTCTTTACCTCAAACTTCTTTTTTCAATTGTATACTTGCATGCCACCTTGTCAAGTGTATTTTAAAAAAATCAAAATAGATAAAAATGTATATTTTTTTTAAATCATATAAAATTGCGGTTTGCGGTGCGGTTTCGGTTTACAAAAAATAAACCAACCCAAACCGCAAACCGCGGTTTGCTTGAATTCATAACCCAAACCGCAATTTTGAAACCGCAAACCAACCCAAACCGCGAAAAAACGGTTTGGGTTGCGGTTTGGTGCGGTCCAAACCGCACTCTGAACAGCCCTATCCGCCACTGCACATTGTACAGCATTTGACAGTGACACATAATGAGGGACATACCTTGCTCGAACTCTCTAAATCCGCTTACAAATTACATTCCAAACTTGTACTGAAAAGAAAAACAATTTTCTACATTGAAATTCACTTGCATTCATTCATTTGATGATCTACATATACTTCCAATAAAGACTTGATTGTCTAACATAAAATCCAGAACAGGATCTCCAATAGCGAAAACATTGTTTCTCAGTTTAATCAATAACAAAAATAGTTCTAAGTCAAGCTACCAACAAGCCTGGTTATTGGGCGGGTAGTGGCAGGTCATTAGTGGGGCGGGTCAGTTGAGGGCCAAGGGAGATTTTTTAGCGGATAAGGGTCGGTGCAAAAGTAAAGATGGCCATTAATGGGCCGAGAATACTTTTCTTCTCAGCTTCTTATCAAGATTGTTTAGACTAGTATATGTACATTAAGGTATATGTGCAACATTGAAGCATAAAATGAACATACGAGGAACATCTTTCAATTTCATTTACTCCTACTAGAAGTAGAAAAAGTAGATTGTTGCTAGCATTATTATTGTCAAATTGAGTGCATCAGTAGG